>CM061223.1:4683680-6176239 GCA_030844895.1 Ambrosia x helenae
CCCAAAATGTTGATCATCATCGACCTATCTTCATTGGTACACCCTACCGAATTTAATAAAACCTACGAACTCTAAAAACTTTGAAGATCGTCATCTTTCGCCTCTCTTTGTTGACCCGCGCTACGCCCATCCAAAAAAACACACAATTTCTTTTACACTACATTCACATTACATCAAAAACATCTATTACTATCAAAAAGACCAAATTTGATCAAGCAAATATTTAACCAACAAAAATCAACCTAAAAATGTATAAAAATATAACAACCGTTTTTTTTCCAAACATGAAATATGTATATAAATACCGTATTACGCCGGTGTAAATAACCAACAAAAAACTCAAATTTCTATCAAGCATATATTTAACCAACAAAAATCAAACCTAAAATGTATAAAAAAACAAACCATTTTTTCCAAACATGTATTACGTATATAAATACGTATTACACCGGTGTAAATTACCAAATAAAAAAACTCCCATTATTAAAAATATTCATTTTTTTAACTTTATTTTTTTTTAATTGATTTACTTTTTTTAAAACAAAAAATCAAATTGTACCAACCATCCATAAAATTTGTATGATTTACACTGGTGTAATTACACCATAGTGTAAATCTGCAACACACAAATTTCTACAAAATACACTATGTGTAAAAACAAAACTAGAAGATGTTTATTAGAATGCTAAGCAAAAAGCACCAACTTAATGGCGTTTTATTGTCATAATCCCCCTTTTTTTGTGTTTTTTTCTAATGATTTTTAGAGTGCCTAATGATTTTTGTTTTCTGTGTTTGGACTCTTTAATGATATGTCTACTGATTTTTAGATTTAGAAAAAAGGTGTGCATCCTTTTTGGTTGTTCAACTCACTTGGATTACACCGTTAAGTTAGTGTGCACCAAAAAGAGAAAAAAAAAACATAGGCTACTCCCTATTTACATTACACCAATGTAAAATGCCCCACAAATCATATTACACCGATGTAAACATCCATACAATCAATTTAAAACAACCGAAAAAATGTTTTACATCCAAATATAAAATCAACCAAAACTTATATGCATTACATCATCATCATTTGGTCAGGCTTTTGAAGCTGTTGTAAAACAGCCTAAATTAGTCTTAAACCTGTTTTACATCTATGTAAAATACCAAAACGTACCTTCATCTTCATTCTTCTTCACCATCGCCTTCACCAAAACACTGTTTTACATCTATGTAAAAACCCACCAACAAAAAAACCCATCACTGAAAATAATAATAATAATAATAATAATAATAATAATAATAATATGGCTTCTTGCCCTAACACTGAAAATAATAATAATAATAATAATAATAATAATAATAATAATAATAATAATAATAATAATAATAATTAAAAAAAACCCAAACAAACCTGTTCCTCCCCGGTCGTCCTTCATCTTCGTCTCCACCAGCCCCCACCACCGCAGATCCACCACCTCCCCCATCGACCCACACTCGAACCCCAACTACCCAGATCTGTATTCAGAGACCCAACGAAAAACCACCGTGCTCCGCCTTCATCACCGACCCCCCCCCCCCAACGTCTTCATTTGCCGTCTTCGAACCCACAAACCCCACCGTTCAAATCCCCCCTCCCCACACCTCGAAAACCCCCCACCATCTTCATCTGCTATCGGTTTTTAGATGAGAGAGCGAGAGAGAAGAGAGAGAGAGAGAGGGAGGCAGAGAGAGAGAGAGAGAGAGTCGTTGATGAGAGAGAGGGAAGAGAGAAGTGTGTGTGAGAGTGTGTGTGTGTGTGTGTGTGAGAAGAGTCTGTGTGGGGGTGTGTGTTTATTTAAAAAAATCAGATTTTTTATTATAAAAAGAAAGGTTTGGAGTTGGTGTGGGTAGGGTGGGATAAATTACTTTTGTACCCTTTTATATTATAATGTTATGGGGTATATGTGTCACATTATCATTGGTGTAAGGGGGTTCTCAAGTTCTCTCAACTCAAAGGGGTTCTCACATGAACCCATTCATATATATATATATATATATATATATACCCCGGAAGTGTCCCGGGGTTGAAAATCTAATATTACTTAATAAAAAGGATAAAAGAAGTAAACAGTCTCAACATCTTTTAATGCTTAGAGCATTCACAGTAGTGCCCTTATTTTTTGTGAGACAAAAGCCTATAATTTTTTATGGGGTTGAAAATGGTTGTGAGTGAAGAAAATGAGGAATCTATTGTGTATCGGTAAATTTTGGGTTATTTAGGAATCTTTTAGGGAAAACAGGGAAAACTGCATTTATTTTTTAATATTTGTTGAAAGTGGTTGTGAGTGGAAGAGAGAGAAACTGCAATGATTTTTAATGTAATATGTGGTTGTGATTGGTTGTGAGTAAATGGGGGATGAGGAAGCTATTGAGAATGCTCTAAAGAAAGTTGTTCTAATGTTTATATTACCAAAAGGGCTTTCATGCTGCGTTCCCAGTAGCTTAAAAAATCTCAATCTCTTTTAATGCTAAGCATATCGTTATAGCACATGAACATGGGCAATTCATATATGTAATAATAGGTTCAAAAAACATATATACTATCATAACACGATTAGTGAGTTGCCTATATTATGATTAATAAATTACCTAAACACATTGTGTTTTTTTCTACATCAACAGAAACTCACTAAAAAAACATTTTTTTCGTTTTTTTGTATATCACTATGGTGCTCGTTGGAAAGATAATAAAGCGATCGTTAATTTGGTGTAAAAAAATTTCAAAAAAATGTCGTACATAAAAGTTACTAACGTTTAAAAAATTGTGAGCGAAAAATAAGGAAAAAATAAAGATAAAAAATATTAATTAACATATTTGAAATTTAAAATAATAATTAATGGTTCACTAACATTTAAAAATGTGATAGGAAATTAAGAAAAGATATTAATTAACATATTTGAATTTTAAGATAATATAGATATAGATTTTATTTAAAAACAAAAATAAATAAATTTAAAAGAGAGCTTCACATGATGCCACGTGACACATTTAAAGGGAGGCTGAGGCCACCATTAAATGTCACATCATCAAACTTCAATTCTTTTATTATAAGTTATAGATTATAGATATTGCAAAGGGATTAATCCTACATGTCATACTCTTATGCAATCTCTCTTTTGAGAGATGCTACATAGGATGTGATGTGGCAAGTGTAAACCAATTAAAAAAAAGGAATAAATATGATTTAACCTAGTTTATTAAATACCTAATCTACTAAATCTAAATATTAAAAGTTTATTATTTTTTCTCTCATGTTTCCTCCCATACTTTTAAACGTTAATATCTTTTATATACGAGTTTTTTTAAAGAAAAAAATTACACCAAATTAACGAGTGTTTTATTATCTTTCCAACGAGTACCATAGTGCTATATAAAAAACGGAGAAAAAAATGTGGGTTTGGGTCGGGTCTGGATTAGGTGATATCGACCCGATTACCCGAAACAACATACCCAAATACCCGAACTATTATACCCGATCATATACCCATGAATTTTTTAATGCATCACATAACCCTTAGATTAATGCGCTCGATATTTCAATAATTAATTTTTTTTCTTATTTCATGTTAGTTCTTTGTAGAATGATCGATTACAAACTTCCGAATTCATTTGTAATGGCACTAGATTTATACCCCGACGCAGAGATTCGTTTTTTTTTAGATTAGAATATGATAACTTATGGCAGAGATTTGTTTAAAATAAATCATAATAATAAGGGGGCGGTTATTATACAAAAATAGAGAATCGTGCGAAGCGTGCGAAGGATATTTGTACATGATAATTACGTAATGATAATTACGTAATGTTTTTTATGTTCACTAAAGCATTACGTAATTATCATTACGTAATTATCATCACGTAATTATCATGCATTTGTACATGATAATTACGTAATGATAATTACGTAATGTTTTTGTATGTTCATGAAGACATTACGAAATTATCATGTACAAAGTGATCCTTCGCACGCTTCGCACGTTTATATTACTTTGTATTTGATCCTGCCCATAATAATAATAATAATATCCATTAATTATATATTGGCAAGTCATTAATTATGTTGTCATATTAAATAATTTTATTATGTCATATTAAATATTTCAACTCGGGACGCTCCCGGGATAAAAACTAGTTTTTCGTAATTTGAAATGGAATTAATTATGCTATATTGCTATGGGCCTAGACAAAGTCCAATTATATGTGCCATCTATCACACTAAATAGCCTCACATCCCGTAGACGATTAAATAATCAAAACCATCTCGCCAGTCATAAGCTCAAATCAACACATCTCTTTGTAGGCAATGGCAACGGTCAGTTTAAGAACTCCTGAGGTCTCACTGGCAATGAAACCAGATGCCAACACACGTCTCTCTTCAGTGAAAAGCCTGGATGCACACAGATTCATCAATTCGACTCGACGACATCATGTACAGAAGTTTATGTTTCCTTTGACAGTTAAGTCTATGAAGATCTCTAAACCAGCCTTTTCTACTAACTGTTCCATCTTTCAGGTATTTTCTTATAGTTTTAGTTAGCAATCCGTTTCGTTTTGGCTTTTACCTTTAACCATAATCATAACCGTTAACTTCGCTACTTCAACATTAATAATTTTTTTTTGTTAGATTACATGTAAAATAAAGTGTTCAATTCCTATATTATTTTAAGGAGCTCAATTTTTCGGAAAAATATTACGGGAGTAATAGCATTAGTTATATGTTTTAGGTACTTAATTACTATCTATGGATTTTAATTAAAAAAGAGGTGTCAAATTTGACTTTGTATCTTTTCTGGAAGCAATGTTGATATACCACCATTTTACATGTCTGGAATATGATAAGAATAAAATTGTTATATAAACAGTATCGTAGATTCGTAATAATTAATTTATGTTACGAGTAATTACTTTAATAAAAAAAATGGGTACTTAAATATTAAGTTAAATCGTTGAGTTACTATTGAACGTTACATTAATCATTTAGATATCCATATTAAGATAAAAAAAAAAAAAAAAGTTTTAACTAGTACGACTGTTTAATACTCCCCTGTCCCAGGTTTAAATGTCAATTTTTAAAAATAGAAATGCAATCTCTAGTTTTGCCCATAAAAAAATAAAACACAATCATTTGAGGATATCATTTGATACTACCCTTGTGGTGGAGTGGTGATCAGGTGATAAGGGAGAGACACTTGACCCTTGTGGTCATGGGTTCGACTCCTGAGCCAGCCAGGTTTTACTGGTTCGCTAACGTCGTGCCTTCAGGCGGGTATGCGGGCCGGGTTTTCCCTGGAACTGGCACACGGGTGGGCTAGGAGCTCTCGTGCGTGCGGGTTGGGCCGCCGCGAGGCTTGTGAGTTCGGCTCCGAGTTGTGAGCTTCCCCTTTGCCATTTAGTTGGTCGTTAAAAAAAAAAAACACAACAAATATTTCTTAATATGTGTGCTTATGGGCCTAAGACATTTAAAATTGGAACGGAGGGAGTATTATTTTATTCATAGCAGTTTTTTTTAATGGCAAGTGGTGCAACGGTGGAGCTCCGGCTAACACACTGGGCAGCCTGTTGATTACTCATTCCACCTGAATTGGGGATCTACCCAAGTGGAACCATGTGGTAAATATGGTTCCGACAGGAATCGAACCCTCAACCTCCACATGACCTTCACTCTAGCTCTTCCAATCTTCACCAATTGAGCTAGACTTCATCGGCAAATCATAGCAGTTACTCTCATGTTTTAAACATTTCAACGTAGGTGTTATATTAAATTATTAATAATCAAGCTCGATCCTAGATATGAAAATTTAGAATAGAAAATAGAAAATAATTAATATTACAACTAAAAGGTGATTGAACACAGGAAACTAAGTTATTATACATAATAAATCATATTATACAGAATTATATCATATGTTTATTTTTCGTCTCGTATCTATAGTATTTAATAAATATCGTTATACACCAAATTAAGTTTCAAAAATCTATATTACAAATATCTTGTAATACTCCACAACCTGCAAATATATAAAGCTTAAGAGTTATATTAATTACACTTACTAGCCCAATATTTAAAAGATTAATTGATTGTATTTATTAGATTTTAGGGTTATTAACAAAGTTCATTTTCCCATAGACATGCAACATGATGTCCACCTCAACTTTTAGAGGTCATGGAGTTAGAGCATTGGATATCAAGAACGGAGAGCTATCACCAACACCGGAAGTTGGGGTTTCAGTGTTTATATTAAAGGATAATAAGATACTTTTTGGGCGTCGCTGCTCAGTCTCTGTTGGCGACAACACATATTTTCTGCCGGGCGGCCACCTTGAGTTAGGTCAGTTCTTTCCCACACCACATTGTGGTAAAATCATTCAAGACTCCACTAGTCAAAGGAGCATACTATTTTTTTTTTTTTTAGTTTTGTCATGTTAGCTTATTCTTAGATCGAGTTTGTTTACATGTGAAATGTTTGACGTTTTAGGTGTTGTTTGTTTTTCTAAAAACATGTTTGCGTAGACTCTTAGGTTTGTGCAGGCTCTTTTGTCTGCGCCGCGCAGACCACACACAGACATTGTCATCTGCAGAGTGTTTGTTTTTTTTCAAAGAAGTTTCATTAAAAAAACGTTTTTGCAATATCTTCTTGGTGCAAACTTGGCCCGGCCACTTCTAAGGTCTGAAGAGGGTTAAACACACCATCTCTTCCACCGTCCACACCACCACTATCCACCACCGTTCGTTCGTACATCACCACCAGTTTATTTTAGCAGTCCACATGCATTAAAAAACAAACAATCTTCTCTTTATAGACTCCAGACATTTTACATCTGAAAAACAAAACAACATTTTAGAGTCTGCTACCATCGTAGTAGCAAACTCCCTAAAATCCAAAACACTTTCAAAAACCTCTTAGAAGCGCTTGTCATTTTACTAAAACACCTAAAATTCAAAAAAGTTCCTTTAATGATTCTATTATGTCATTTGGAATGTTCGTTATAATTTGTGATTTGTTTAAAACTCAATCCAGGTGAAAGCCATGAGGAATGTGCGGTTAAGAGAGGTGAAGGAGGAAACAGGACTAGACATCAAGAATATTGAACCATTAACCACCAATAATATCTATCATGATGCAACACATATCAATGTCACTTATATGCGTGCACAACTATCAGACCCAAATCAAACACCTCAAACATCGAGCCCGATAAGTGTGAAGGTTGGGAATGGTATGACTTTAACAACCTGCCCGAACCGATGTTTGGACCTCTGAAAGAAATGTTGCAAGATGGCTTTAATCCGTTTTCCTATTGGTTTTTGATTAATGCAAATTCTTTGCACTGTGAAGAAACTCGTTTTATGTGATTGATATACTTGTGAATTCGCATAATGCTCTGGTATGAGTTTCGTTGTGGTTGATAATAAAAACTTTGTAAGTCGTCATCGTCATTATCATCATACTCAGTTAATCTCACCTATAGCAAAACAATAAACTAAAGTGTTGAAACATACAAAAAAAAAAAAAAAAAAAAAAAGTGTTGAGCTCTTTCAACTTGAATTTGTGTTGTTTAAAACAATAAACATGCAAAACTTGCAGCGTGTTTTAAAATGTTAATATTTTAGTTAGATGTTTGTGAGTTTGTAGTCTTCTAGATGTTTTGTAGATTATTGGATTTTATTGCTCTGTTTCTTCACAACTAAAGTTTAGGAACTAAACATGGAACATTGTACAATCATGTATGGTAATAGATATTTCAAAATCTATCATTGTGTTCAGATTCACGTTTTTTTCTCCGATATTGTTAAAGTATTGAGAGTAACATAGATGCATATGAACAGCCAAAACTAGTTGGGTTTAACAGTGATGTCCTTAATTTGATAGATTTTTGTATGTTTGAACCCTAAAATTGTTAATCAAGTTTAATCAAAGTGAATGGTAGTTTATATAAAACAGAAAGTAAATAAATGTTAAGAGAGGTTAAGAATTAAAGAAGAAAATGAAATGGTTTGAGAAAAAAAAAATTGCGGGTTTATTAATGAGTATTGGAAGTAGAGAGGATGAAATGAAAAGAGATCACACTTAGTTGTTTTTGTTTTTTACCGACTGGTTTTGACTTTCTTTTTAGTTTTTATTTTTGTTATGAAAACAATTTTTTTTAATTGCCAAACTTTCACCCATTTATATTTTCACCCTTTTGTGGGATTCGAACTCCCAACCTCCCCAAGAGGGTTTGTTCCCTCTACCGTTAGACTACAACCCAAGTGAGAAATAAAATTTGATCCATCAATTTGATATTACTTTAATCGTAATTTAAAAAATAGTTTACATTATTTTTTTGGTTAAAGTCTAAAGCTAAGGTTAAGGGGCACAATTTTTATAGCTCGGCCTGTGTATCTGAATTTTCAGGGCCGATCCTGATCACATGGCAACTCATGCCTCTACCCGAAGCCCCCCCCCCCCAACTCCCCATGTCTAACTAGAACATCTAGTTTGCCAAGTGCCCAAATGTGTGTTAGTTTAATGTCAAGTGACACACGAATGGTTTTGTTTATCGAAAATCACAAAACTAAACATTGACCACCTTATAATTACAAAAGTAAACACATGAAAGGTTTTAAGTTTAGAGACTTCACACTATCCAACACTACTCAAAATCTGACATTTGTCCCAAGAGTTTTAAATAAAGACTCTTTTAACTTTTAATGGTCCCGCAAACCAACCAATAAAATGATGACACATGGGTGAAAAAGGCTACTAGACGCTTGAGTTTTGTAGAGTTTTTACCTTAGACGCCAAGCATGAAGAGTCTTTAAGAAACTCTGAGACGTCTATGTCAGTCTTAGATAAGGGGTGGAGCCGACCTTCGCCTTGCCGTCCCTTTGCCAAGCCCCACACCGGTAAGCTAAAGAAGTACCACCGCAGCAAAGGGGTGGGACACCACCTACTTTTTTAATGCTAGTATCAACCGTCTTAGATAGGGCTGCAAACGAACTGAAATTTCAGTGAACAGTTCATGAGCCGTTCGGCGGGAAGTTCGTTCATGTTCGTTTAGTTAAACGAACGAACATGAACAGAGGTCGTGTTCGTTCGTTTATGTTCGTGAACGTTCGGTAACGTGTTCGTTTATGTTCGTTTGTGTTCTATAGTTTAGTAAGGTTTTTAATTTTTATACTTTTATATATTATTTTATTTTTATTTATCTTAATGTATGTCAATTCGATCTTATTCAAAAGTTAATATATGTCCGTTTGTGTGTTTGGTTCTATTCATGAACACTTGTTTGTGTTCATTAATGTCTGTTTATGTTTGTGTGCGTTCATGAACAAAATTAACAAACGAACACGAACAGAAAATCTTGTTCGGTAAGTGTTCATGAATTGTTCGTGAAACACATAATTTTTCTTAACAAACGAATACGAACAAGACCTTGTTCGTGTTCGTTCGGTTCGTTTGCAGCCCTAATATTAGATAATCGCCATTTAAGAGGTTGATTTATGCATTTGGAATATGAAATATTTAAAATCTTATATTATAATAATTAAAATGAGAAAAATTCAAAAAAGACAACATTCATAATAAACTATTTACAAAATCTTAATTAACTTAACAATATATTATATGATTATTATAATTGATATGCTAATTACCACAGGACAAAATCAAAATCTAATCCGATAAGTGTGAGTTCTTGATGTACTTTCTTCGCAACATGCGATTTGCATTAGAACGTACACGTCTTCTGACATCGCTCATTTTAATTGGTTTTTCTTTAAGATGTTAGGATTTTACCTAAATAATTCATGACACTTTTAATATAAACCCTTTGAAAGACTTTTGAAAACCAAATTTCATAATTTACTGTAATAAACCAAAGAAGGTAATTCAAAGTAAAACTAAAAACCACTCCTACTCAAAGTGTAAAAGTAAATTAACTTAAATTAGACACAAAGGCACCATAACCGTTATTTCACGTAACAAATACGTGTGTTCTTGTAAACATTTACATCACCAATGCTAAGTGCATACCCCAACTAGAAGAGTGACCTTCCTCTTCGACATCGCCATGATCGGCTCCTTTTCATGGATTTCTCTTTCCTTTCTGCTCCCCTCTCAAAAAACCAACCCTTGAAAACGCAACCCAACTCAACTCAATACACCCGGCTATTTCAAAATCAATTTTTTTTTAATTAGTAGATCCATTTCCATTGACAAAAAAAGGTAAATTACATAAGGATGGTAGGTAGGCGGGCAACAAGCTGCGCCGTGTGTTGAGATGAAATAACTTTCTTATAATGTTAGCCTACCAATTCATTTAACATTTATGTTATAATCCACCAACCCGCTTGACTCTTTTAGATAAATAAGTGACGCAGATTATGTTCGGTTTACATGATTTTAAGTAATTTTGGGCTAAGCACACATCTTTGACACAAATAATCACATTTTACATGGACCATGTTTGGGTTCATCAACAATCCATCAATTCGAAACCAGCCAACACGACACAATTGAATCCACTAACTCCAATGCAATGAGTATACTTTAAGCACATGAAGTTGAACAACAAACATAATAACTAAGTTCATATAGATAACCTTTTCTCACCTTCTTTAGACAAAAATATAAACTTGGGGATTCGACTAGTCAGTCCAAATCGAGTATAATTCTATAAAGAACATATCATAAACGTAAAACAATACATGCATATTTGTAGACAAGTAATATAGATTGAAACAATTTCATTTACACATTATAGCAAAGGGTTAATATTAATAATCCCTATAGGTATATATATCAGTATATGGATATGATCAAGATGTCTTGTCTTGATCAACTTGGAGGTGAAGAATCGACGACGAAATTATGTCTCTTTGAAGGAGCAGAAGGAGGGACGCGTTTCCTTTTCGATAGCATGTTGAACACCACACCAAAATCCTTTGTAACCGGTTGTTTTCTCCAGCAATGATTTGGAATCAAGCCTACACGTCTTGGTGACACGCTTGGCACAACAAGGATTAAAAGAAAAATGAAAGATAAGAACTTGAGAGAAATAGATGATCCCATGAATGCAAGTCTGAAGAAGAAATTGTGTGAAGAAAATTAAATGATCACAATTAGGGTTTATAGAGGTGTATGCATGCGTGTTTGTGTGTGTGTGTGAATGCGATGCAGAGTAAAAGGTGAGAAAAGTTAGTGTAAAATGTAAGGAAATGTAGAAGTTAAAAAAAAAATAACTTATAACACGATGCCATTTTGATCTTTTAGATGTCAACTATAAACTATGAAGATATCTAAGTTGTTTTGACTCAGTGCTGAAGCTTGGTTTTCGAATCGGGGGGGGGGGGGGGGCAGACTTAATTTTTTTGATCGTTAGTGACAAATCGGCGGGGGCCGGACTCAACCCGAACTCAATTTACCTATGAAAATCGCAAATTTCTACCACTGCGCCAAAAAACGGGAGGGGCCAGGGCCACCCCTGGCCCTTAATATCCTTCGCCCCTGTTTTGACTCCGTGAACACACAAGGGCGGTGAAGATTATTGCATGCATGCATGCATGCATGTATGTATGTATGTATGTATGTATGTATGTATGTATGTATGTATGTATGTATGTATGTATGTATGTATGTATGTTATGTATGTATGTATAGGTCACAATTATAACTCTATAATATCTAGGTTTTGTAATTCACTTGTTAACCCAAAAAATCAAACCTCTAGAATCATATCGTATGTCCGATTAAGGCCCCTCCGCCCCACCCACGTGTTCGGGCGGCTAGCCCAGATGATATTACAAATTTACAATCCAACAGTCCATGTTTACCAGAATCTGTTGGATTTTAATAAATAAAGTTTTTTTTTTTTAATAAAAACACGAATCAAATACCCTAATCAAAAGAGAGAGTAATGATGACGCCTACTAATTAAAAAAAATTGGTTTCACCGCTTCTTAACACACTAATCAAGCTTGTTATGACGATTTCTTAACCAAAATCGGCATGAATATTATATACTTTTACATGTTTGTCAACCGACTAAACCATATCTTCTCAGAAATCAGAATGGGGCCAGTTTGGGGTTCTCTAGGAACCAACAAATGATCGCTATCGTGACCTATTTGAAAACTCAATTTTTTATCTAACAATTTGAACAAGTCGTTACTCTCAATATATATTTTAGGCGATGACAACTTTCCCTATATGTATTACTGTTCTTCATTGACTTCTTACGAAAATTATCCACTTTTTTATGGTTAAAAGGATATTATTAATGCCCGCTAAAAAAGGATATTAATAAATTATTTTCGTCATTATTTAATAAAAAAAAATTTTTTTAGCAAGAAGGTTGTTTGTTAAAGAAATGTGAAACCGAATACAAGCAAAACTCCATGTGACCATGTGAGAATGTTTTCCAACATTTTGAAACACACAATCTAAAACTACCTTGTTTTTAGCAACAAATTTTGCCCTTGTTCCCACGTGAAATGGAAAATTCATGTGTACGTACATTACAATTACAATTAGAATGACATTTGATCAAATCCTAATAGTTTTCTTATAATATTGTTTGCTTTGTAATTTTAAAAAAATTGCATTGGAAATTTAATATTCTCCACCCTATATATTATGTACACTACTATTATTACTTATTCGTATAAATTCAAAACTACAATTGAACTCTATACTATTGACTATTGTAAATCATTTTCTTTGATTAACCTAATAAAACATAATTCTTAAAGCAATAAATACCCTTAGTTGGCAAAGAAAATGTGTAAAAAACAATGTAGCGATGTATAGATCTCAGAGTTATGGCCTTAATAAAGGGTGTCGAAGGATTGTTTTTTTGCAGGAAAATGGGTTGATCAACACGAATTCAAAAGCTTTACATAGACCTTAAAGTCGTTTATGACACACGAACCCATGTGACACGTATATAACGGGTTTAAAAAAAGTCAATAGAACACTTGTGTTATTAATTACACAACCTAACCACTATTTTTCTTATAGCCTTTAATCTTTGACATAAACTATTGAACTATTTAAAGTTATTAAATGAATACCTTTTAAAAGTATATAAAAACACCCTGGTCAAGTAGGCCCCTAGGAAAACTATTGGTTGAAATGGGCCCAACCAGCTAAAAAAATATGTTTGTGAGCCCAAGCTCCTTTTCAGATGTGAACTCTTTCGCTTAGAGCATCTAAAATGGTAGATGGAGACGGATGGGTCAGGTGGGACTTGGGAGTGGACGAGACCAAATCGGACGAGCTGTATTGTAGGAGGTGGTTTGTTTGGGATTGGTTTGGAAGACCGAACGGATCCGGTGGAATAATTTTTTTTTTTTTGAAAGATTAATTTCATTAAAACAATGAACGCTTGATTCCCAAGACGAACAAAAAAGTTACATCATATCGCAATTACACCACTCTTCCCAAGTACACTTTAAATTCCTATTCCTATTGTTATACCACAAATAACCATACATCTTAACATCCGAAATGACGTCTTCGATCTTAATGTTCTTGTTATTAAAAAATATGATTATTACGGGCCTTTCAAAGTCTCCAGCATCCGATGATTAATAAGCCGTGAACCATGTTCCTTGTTATTGAGCTTAGCCGCATGTTCTTGTACATACTTGTAAGATCTTTCAAGTCGCAAACATAAAAAATCGGAAATCTACACCAATTCGCAATCGCTTGCAATAATATAGACGAAAACAAACAACCTGTGAATAGATGCTCTGCCGTCTCTTCTCTGTTTTGACAAAATATGCACATATTGCTCCCCACTTGAACGTTCCTCTTGATCAAAGCGTCTTTTGTCGGCAAACGTTCGAGTCTCACTCTCCACATATTTTGAAAAGTAGGAAATGAGGTTTGGGTTTAAAATGGTTTATGATTGTAGGAAAAAAGTGAGTTTGAAAGAGTTGTGGTTTA
The DNA here is from genome assembly GCA_030844895.1 of Ambrosia x helenae. Classification (NCBI taxonomy): domain Eukaryota; kingdom Viridiplantae; phylum Streptophyta; class Magnoliopsida; order Asterales; family Asteraceae; genus Ambrosia; species Ambrosia x helenae. The sequence continues at coordinate 4,697,640 of CM061223.1, forward strand.
TAATGATGTGGCATGTTGAGATGGTGGTTAGGAAGAGTGGACCACCTCTACCATTGTAGATGCATTTAGGTATGCACATAGCGGGTTTTTTAGAACCTTAGAATCGGGTAGGAATGGAGTCCGGGTTTGGTCAACAATGTCAATAACTGGGTATAGTAAGAACTGGTTTTGCGTACGTTCGGGTTTTTGACCGGTTTGGGAAGGTTTTCTATTGGGTTTTGTCCGGTTCGGGTCCGAGTTTTGACCGGGTAGACGTGAAATCGTTCTGATGGTTCAGGGTTGGTTTCAGTCGGTTCCTTTTTCTAAATCCGGGTCTGAAACTGGTCTGCAAAGGGGGTCGGATAGGTTATGAACCGGTTACTTGGTTTTTTCGTGAACCTCTACTTTTTACTAGTTGTTCATAATATGGCAGTAGATAAGCCATGTACTTGCGAGTACTCGACTAGGCGGGGAGCACTAACATGCATGTTAAATATCATAAATTTACTAATATTTATAATAAAATACATGAGTATCAATATAAATAAAAAAGATACATGTTTAAATACTAAGTTATTGAAAAATGATATTCGGTTTTTAATATTATAGACATGGTAATCTTTTAATTCTTGTCTTCTTAGGTATCTTCACGAAAAACAACGCAAACCCAACAAGAATCGGTAAAAAATAGCGAAAATCGGTGAAAAGCCAACAAAAATCCGAGTTGGAACGACTAGGCGGACTATACCAACTTTTGACTGACTTTGTCCACCGCGCCTAGGTTTGGCCGACTTGAATAAAGTCACCAAGGTGAAGGTCTAAGACCATTGGGTGTGGAAGAGGCCCATCATCCATGATGGTCCTTCACCTCAGATGCCACGGCATCGTTGGGTAGGAGCATCATGGTGATGATGGTCCAAGGGTGTGGTAAGAGCAACATCCATCCCTTAAAAAAAAAGAAAAAGAAAAAAACCAAAAACCAATCAAGAGGCCGGCACAATTGTCGTGTGGTTGCCGCCCATGACTATGCCGGCATACGGGGCGGTGTTTGCCGGGGCGGCATCACCAAGCCGGCCCTATGCCGGCTTCCCACCGATGGGCTAAGGACTACCTAGCTAGGCGCCGAGTATTCAGCCGACTTTTGTAACGCTAGATAAAAGAATAGATATACGAGGTTAGTTTCATCAAGACTCGGAAGAGAGTTCCACAAGAAACATATTTATAGTGGAATGAATACAAGAGATTGCTGTATTACAACAATTATTCTTGCTATGGGTTGGATTACAAGATTTTGGAGATGACCAGACCTGCTGAGGAGGATGTGTGCTTTGGTGATACTTCGCACAACTCGGTTTATGGTTCATGGTCTTTGATGATCTTTTATTTTAGGATTGAGGTTACTTAATATTGTTTAGCCGTCGTGGTCGAATGGTTGCATGTCTAGACTTTTAGGTTGGCATTGTTTTGTTTATGCATATTGCAATTTGCATATTGAGTCCCCATGGAAACTACTGAGTCCCCGTGGAATAAGTCCTTAGTAAATGGATGTACTTATCTATGATCCATTGATCCACTTAGGGGCTGTTTGTTTAGCCTCTTAATGATTCATTAAGAGGCTAGCCTCTTATTCGGACAGAGGCAAGCTTTTTTTGTTGCAAAATTGGCACCTCTTAATGAAATGTTTTAAGTCTGAATCATTCAGACATATCCATATGCTGAATAAAACTCTTGCCAAAGATACCCTCACACAAAACAAACCCTTCTTCCACAAAAGAAACCATTCTTCCAAACCACCCAACCCTCCGCCCCCACCCCCTGTTCTCACCACCACCGCCGCCGCACCACCCTCCTCCTCCTCCCTCAGCGCCGCCGCACCACCCTCCTCCTCCTCCCTCAGCGCCGCCCTCGTCTCCCCTGTTTCCTCCCTCCGAACAGGTATGTTTTCTTTTCTTTTTTTTCTTTTTTTTTTGAAAAAATCTGATTTTGTTTATATTGTTTCAAGGTATGCATATTGATTATAAAAAAACCCAAATCTGATTATAAAGAAACCCAAATCTAGGGTTTCCACTCTAAACCCAAATCTGATTTTGTTTAAAGAATCAGGCGCCGTTTTTTTTTTTTTTTTTTTGAAAAATACTGATTTTGTTTAAACAACCCAAATCTGATTTTTTTTTATTTTTTCTGAAATTTTTTCTGTTACTTTTTTTTTATTTTTTTTTTCTGAATTTATTATTGATTATGCTTGAATTGGTTTGTGTTTTTAGAAATAGGTTGTTCTATGTTAGATGTTGGTATGAAAAAAGATGCATGTTTTGGCTATGTTGTATGTTGATTGGTTTGTGCTTTTAGAAATAGGTTGTTCTATGTTATGGATGTTGGTATGAAAAAGATGCATGTTTTCTTTATGTTGTATGTTGATTGGTTTGTGCTTTTAGAAATAGGTTGTTCTATGTTATGGATGTTGGTATGAAAAAAGATGCATGTTTTCTTTATGTTGTATGTTGATTGTTAGTAGTTGTTATGTAACAACCGGCAAAATTAAGGTAATTCCGTACTAATTAATTAAACGCGATTAACGTAATTAACCGTAATTATGTGATGATTATTTAATTGAGGCCTTAGAAAGATAGAAGTTCCCAAATAATGCATAGGAATGCATAAGTTTAATAGCAAAGCATGATAGGATCATGCGCAGGCAAAACTATCCGGTATGGACACTGGCGATTACCCGGTAAAACTTAAATAAGCGAAACGAACTCCGGACACCCGGAATATAAAATAAATAATATTTTCACAAAATATAATGAGTTTTGGAAACCCAAAGCCATACGTGAAAGCTTATTGTACAAATCTCCCGGTAACGAATAAAGTGCGCGTACCGCACCCGATACGCGCGTAACACGTAATTTCACCCGGCAAAAGCCGAAATAAATTATCAGTAATTTAACTGGGCAAAATTTAATGAATATTAACGGTATTTTAATATTAAGGCAACCCTCGGTTAAAATTCAAGAAATACCCGGGCGGTACCCGAAAGAAAGTAACTTAAACATAATATGGAGTATTAATTAGCAAAGTGGACCCCACCAACCACCCTATAGGGGCCGGCCAAGGGCCCACATGAGTGGAGATTACTTGAGTTTTTCTTGTAAATCCATAATATTATCACTAATGATTAGTATGCATGGAAGGTTATTGGGTAGGAGATTAACCAACACATCTCTCCCTCTCTCTCTCTAAAAACTCGGCCCACACACCCTCTAAATCCCCAAGATTTTCAAAAATCTTTCACAAATCTTCCATAATATCACACTAAGATCTCTAACCAATCCTAGCAAGATACATATGATCCTTTGAAGATTAAGAGAGATAATATAATCACTTGGATGAACACTTGAAGAAATCACAAAAACTCTTCCCCTTTTTCTTCTCTTGGCCGTGAGTTTGCACCACCCCACCAACATCTCTTTTTCAATTTTCATACCTCTAAATCATCTCTAGATCATCATTATTCAAAACCCCTTTTGTGTGTTCAAGAGCTTGGAGCATAACCCACTTGGAAGAACACATTAAACCTCACCCAAATCCAAGATCTTTGTCTTCCCTAGCCTTGAGCTAGTAGTAAGTCTTGCATTGTTTTATTACTTGAATGTTCATATTTTGTGCTATGAAAGCAAGTTGTACATTGTTGGGTAATAAAATAGATTTTATAAAAATAATGGGTTTTGTTAAAATAAAAATGGAAGAATAATAATAACATTGATGAATCTTGGATTTATGTTAATAAATGTAATGTTTGAAGAAATGATGATGAAATACACATACACTTGAGAAAATGATGATTTGGGTATATTTAATGAGAAGGACTTGAATGAGATGAAGATGATTCTAATCATCATAGGATGATATAATAATGTCAAAAAGATATTAAAATGAGTTAGAAAGCCATAGGTGAAAAAGTTCCATCTTCAAAGTCCACTCACTTGGATGAGTGAAAAATGGATATTTTGGATAAAAATATGGAATAAACATGTTAATGACATCTAGGATGGATTAGAAGATCATTAAAAGTGAAAAGAAGTAAAAACAACTAAGCATTAAGAAAATGGTTCTTCAAAGTCCACTAAAGTGGAAGAAAAATATTAACTTTGAAAGTTAGGGTGAAAAATGCAACAAGTATAAGTTAAAGGACTAATATGGCAACTTTGGAAGTTGAGGGACTAAAATAAATATTTTAGAAACTATTAGTCCAAAAACACAATAATGGAAAGATTGGTGTCAAAAAGTGTAAGTAATAATTTTACAAGGTAGATTTGGTAAATACTAGTAGCATACTTGGGCATTTTATGTAAAAAGTATATTTTTATAAAATGGAAGTTTTATAAAAATAAAAGGAGTAACGCAAGTATTTTATAAGATAAGATTTCATAAAATAAAGACTTGGGAAGACTTGTACAAAAATAGGATACTTTTATATAAATGGGAATATAAAAGTATCGGAAACATTTTTAGTAACAAGTTGGACGAGTCGGGCTAAAACGTACAAAGTATATTTTTCCAAGAAATAAACGTTCGGAATCGGAAGTAGGAACAATACTTCCATGAGAACGCGCAACGGAAATAAATATGAAAAACGCTAACTAACGAACTTAGTTACACGAACCAACGTAAACGGTCATATAAGAAAGATGCCATTACGACAAAGATAAAAATATACATATATATTTTAAGAAAGTAAAATATATATAACAAGGGTGAAACGTGCGACGCACTTTCCTAAGTGTAGAAAGAATATTCGTGGGAAAGGAGAAACATAACGTAACAAATTAAAAACGCTAAACGACACATGAACTTAACAAGTAGTATCCACGCGAGGGTATATGTACATATACTCGTTTTCGACGAAATTCTAGTATATCTATTTGAATGGGAAAATAGATATGCGAGAAGGAAAACCGAGACGAGTAGGTGGAATATATCTACGAACGCGTGAATACCGACAAGATCCTAGTACATTTATTTAAATGGGAAAATAAATGTATGGTGTGGTAAGTCTAGTCGGGCGTTAAGATTATGTTACCAAACGACAAGAACTTAGCATATTTATTTAAATGGGAAAATAAATATGTGGCAAAGTGAGTCGGGTCGGATAATAAGAAATCACATTATATCGAGCGAAACGATCCTAAGTATAATTATTTAAATGGGAAAATAATTATACGTTGGGTAGAGTCGTGTCGAGTATAACATTGTACAAGTCATAAAGAATATTAATGAGAATAATATATGACTTGTAAGGAAAGGGTAATCCATCGCCATTGAACCTAGGATACGAAACTATTAAACGGGAATTGGGATAAAGACGTGGTCGGGAAGTTGGGTGTACAACTTGCCAAGGCACATACACCATAGGTGTAAGTGACTTATACGCCTAGAACCTTTGTAGGTGCGGGATCACAAACTTTACTATTTTCTTCTTTGAGCCGAGCACAGTTACAGGTGAGTCTCACGGCCCCATTTCTAAACTATTTAACGTTTTTACGGGGGAAAGATATGTTGGGATTGTATGACGGGTTGGATACTTGAGTAAAGATCGCCACTCGGGGTTGAGACCTCCCCACTATAATCATTAATTCAGGAAAGAGAAACCAAAGGAATATTTGAATAGTACTATTGGTGCCTGACAAGGCCCACCCCTAATCGATAGCGTCGATTATGCATCGGCGTATGCCTGGGGTGCACTTATTCTGAAATAAAGTCGTAGGAATACCGAGTAACGACTTGGGGCGGGGGCATTATTAATTGTCTTGGTTTGGTTATAGGCTCAAGTAAATTGTAGGACTTTGCAACTCCTATAAATGTCATAACAAGGATATTCCCACTTTATAAAGATTTATTAAATTAAAACCTGTGAACTCACCAATATTTATATATTGACGATTTTTCAAACATATCTTTCAGGTAATTGAATGATGGAAGTTAGCATGGCGAGCAGGGTCGGGGATATCTCCAAGTTGGGCGTTGGGAATGTCATAAAAGGGTCTCATCTCTTTATTCCATGGACTTAGGGATAAAGGGAGGAGCCTCCTTATTAATTTCAAAAACAATTTATAATTATGTACGGATAATTTGACATGATTATTAGCATTGAATAAATGCCCGTTTCTTTAATTACTATTGTGGTTTGCATTAATCTTGGCTTAATACTTTTGAACCGTCGCGCCACGTGTTTCCGCCATAGGCGTGGTGTGACAGAAAGTGGTATCAGAGCCAAGGTTATAGCGAATTAGCATTTTTAAAATCTAAACTATAACCGGATTTGGTTCAAAAACTTTCAAAATAAATGCGAAACGCAATAAAATAAATTTTTCCAACGACCATTTGGGTATATGGAGATTCCGACCAAGCTAGCCATGGTAAGTATACGTATTATTTTTGCGTTAGAAGGTTAGGAAGAGTACCGTAGATATGTGCCTTAACTACCTAACGAATAATACTTAAATATTAGTACGGTTCTTTTGCCAGGATGTCAGACGCAGGGAGCGTAGCACCGAGCTACGACAGTAGCCTTCAGATCATCCCAGCACCGCCAGCAGAGCCGATCGAGGTGGTGATACTCGATCCCGAGGATGACGAGATGGAGGTTGATGCCGCCATGGAGGGCGCCGACGGAGATAGCTCCGACGAGACAGACCCGAGCGAGGACCCAGCGTGGGCCCCCGCTGGAGGCGACATGGCCGCCGTGGCCGACCTACCGATGGCCGAGGCTGACTTGCCTCTAGTGCCATTCCAGGCAGCACCACTGCCAGCACTTCCCATCCGAGCCGTCAGGGACTTCCCTGTAGGTTGTGCAGGTCCTTCGAGACCTATCCCTACACAGTCGGAGACTGTTGAGTCTCCATACGACCGACGCGCACCTGTCGATCGTGAGCCCTTACCCACCCCACCTATCCCCGTTCCCTCAGGCATGAGACTCGTGCCTGTCTGCCGAGGACACAACGGGTGGATATCTGATGACTCCGATGATGAGTCGACTGCATCGGTAGAGCACATTGCTGTGCCGATCCCACCAGCAGACCAGGAGGAACACGTCGCTCCGATGATAGGGCATGCTACCACTACCCCAGCCACCCTACCCGCCATGCCCGAGCCCGTACCGCAGGATGGGCCAGCTTCTACTGGCCACATCCTTGAGGGCAGCTCAGCCCGCAGTTCTGAGCTACACAGAGCAGGTTTGGCAGCTCACGCCACTGCTAGCCCTCCCACCCCTACCACTGTGATATCCGCTCCAGAGTGGGTCGCTGTCACCCAGCCTCTCATGGTCCCACTCGCCGAGCTTATAGTCCCCTCACCCATATCCATGACACTACCCATCACCACTTTTCCCACACTACCACCCCTACCCGAGATGCTCCCTACACCACCACCTGCACCATTCACTATGGATGCAGGAGCTCCTTTTCTGATACCCCCATTTACACCGTATACCTTAGGTGCGGGAGACCCGTACCAGTACCACCCTACTGCTTCACCGGACTACCGGGCTTTGCCCCACCCTTCACACCCCTACCCATACCCGATATCGTCGGCCCGTCCCAGCCGACGTAAACTGACATCCCCGGGCCGTCGCAGCCCCACGGGATGGCCCCACTGTCAGGACCCGCATGGTCCACGGTGATCTCACTGGAGAGAGATTTCCAGACCCTCACCGACACGGTGCAGCGCACCGTGAGTCAGATGGAGCAGCAGGCCCAGCTCATGTGGGCCAGGATCATTGATGCCAGGGACGCACTGGCACATTATGCTGAGGAGTTGCTGAGCATGGACGCTCATTGTGGTATTACGGGCGACGCACACTTTGCGCATCGCCAATTCTTGTACGATCGCATTATGGCGATCAGTATGACCATTAGCATGTGCGCACCCCAGTACCAGTACCCGCCGCCGCCGCCACCACAGTAGCGATACATCAGGGACGCTTGGGAGATCACTTACGGACATAGTAGTAGTAGTAGTAGTAGTAGTAGTAGTATGATAGCACAGCATGGGTTATAGCACCCATCTGCATTTTTGCCTAGTCGAGCGGGATTGTGCCGGTATATGACATTATGTTTCTAGTATATTTCAAAGGAGCAATGTATGAGGAAGGTATCCTCGGTTTTTGTTATTATGAACAAATCATTGTACTCATGGTATTGAAATTAATAAAAAATTTGTTATGGTAAAATATGTGTTGTGATTGTCTACGATTATTATTACTTGTTCCGTTTATATTGTGATTGTAGGATGTGATTATTATTGTGTTCGTATGTTGTGTTGTTGTTTATACTATATATGTGACGATATTGTATGAATGATCGCCAAAATTAACCTTTGATATTGATTATTGAAGAAACATGGCACCAGCCACCAGAAGCAACAGTGGAAATGAAAGACTGCCCACGACACCCGAGGAGCTTGAAACCCTAGTTTCGGGACGTATCGCCCAAGCTCTCGCAGAACACAATGCCACGCGCACCGAAAGGTCGCGAGACCGAACCGGGAGCGACAGACGCGAAACCTTCCCTACTGGTAAGGAGACTTCGGGTATATACGACAGGAGCCCTCGTAAAACTCCTACCTTATATAATATGTTGCTTTATTATTGCAGAAACGGCCTCACGAGAACGTGGCTGCACGTTCAAAGCTTTCCTGGACTGCAAACCACTCAACTTCAGCGGCACTGAAGGTTCTGTCGGACTAGTCAAGTGGTTCGAGAAGACCGAAGCCGTGATCCGTATTAGCAGTTGTACCCCGCGACAGGCTGTCATGTACGCCACTAACCTGTTTCTGGACCAAGTTCTAACCTGGTGGAACAACCAAGTGCAGACACTGGGAGATGATGCTGCTTACTCCTTGTCATGGTTGGAGTTGAAAGAACTAATGATCGCCGAGTACTGCCCGGCAAGTGAAGTACAGAAGCTAGAGACTGAGTTCTGGAACCTCGCCATGGTTGGATCGGACGTAGCTGGTTACACGTCCAGATTCCATGACCTCTCCCGGTTAGTGCCTCGTCTGGTCACCCCGGAAAGCAAGAAGGTGGAAAGATACCTCTTCGGACTGGCACCACAGATACGCGGCATGGTCACTGCTTCCAAACCCACAACCATGCGCGAAGCTATCGACCTCGCCTTAAGCCTCACTGAAGACGCCATCCGAATGGGCACTCTAATCCGGAAAGTATCAGGGTTGAAGCTTACTGAGTCCAGCAGTGTTGAGGGTAAGAATCTGGGTACAAGTTCAGTCGTTGGGTCAAGCGAACAGGGAAATAGGCCAAGGTTTGGGAAGCGTAAGCGCGATGAAAGGAAAAAGGATGGATCATCAGGTTCAGGGAAGAAGGGAAAAGGGTATGTGGCCACTGGACGTGGAAATAATGGAAAGCAAGGTTATCAGGGCAGGAACGAAGTGATCTGCGGTAAGTGCCGTCGTTCGGGGCACAAGACAGAAGACTGCAGATCGGGAGCGCCAAAGAACGGTGGAGCGAGGCCCTGTTTCTCATGTGGATCGCTCGATCATTGGAAGAGGGACTGCCCCAAACTTAACAACCAAGCCCGTGGGCGGGCGTTCGTGATTGGTGCCGGTGACGCACGACAAGACCCTAATGTGGTCACTGGTACGTTCCCTCTAAATGGTCATTATGCTTCAGTATTGTTTGATACTGGCGCTGATTTTAGCTTCGTATCTGTCGAATTTAAAAGATTACTTGGTTTAAAGACTAGTAAGCTAGACACACCATACTCTATCGAACTAGCTAACGGTAAGACTATAGAAACTCGAGAGGTAGCGAAGGATTGTAAGTTGGATCTCCGTGGTCATGAGTTTGGCATTGATCTATTGCCAGTCGTACTGGGTAGCTTCGACATAGTCGTTGGCATGGATTGGCTATCCGCACACCGCGCCATCGTCGTGTGCAACGACAAAGTAATTCAAGTTCCCCTCGCAAGCGGTGAAACCCTATCGATCCAAGGGGAAAGGCGTGGAACACCATTAAGAATTATTACCAGCATGAAAGCCAGGAAATGCCTAAGGAAAGGTCTCGTCGCATTCTTGGCGCACGTAGTAGACAAGAAGGCCGACGAGCGAAAGCTTGAAGACATTCCGATAGCCAGAGACTTTCCAGATGTGTTCCCAGAAGATTTGTCGGGATTGCCACCACCCCGACAAGTCGAGTTTCGCATCGACCTTGTTCCAGGAGCAGCGCCGGTAGCGCGATCGCCATATCGTCTAGCTCCTTCTGAGATGCAGGAACTGTCTGGTCAACTGCAGGAGTTGTTGGACAAAGGTTTCATAAGACCAAGCTTCTCACCCTGGGGAGCTCCCGTCTTATTCGTGAAGAAGAAGGATGGCACTTTTCGAATGTGCATCGACTATCGAGAACTGAACAAGCTAACTATTAAAAATCGCTATCCTCTTCCCAGGATCGACGATTTGTTTGATCAGCTTCAAGGATCCAGTTTCTACTCCAAGATCGATCTAAGGTCCAGCTATCATCAGTTGCGTATTCAGGAAGAAGACGTGCCAAAAACAGCATTCAGGACTCGTTACGGGCACTATGAGTTTCTGGTTATGCCATTCGGCCTAACCAACGCACCAGCTGTTTTTATGGACTTGATGAACCGAGTGTGTAAGCCATACTTGGACAAATTCGTCATCGTCTTCATTGATGATATCTTGATCTACCCACGCACTAAGGAAGAACACGAGGATCATCTTCGGTTAATCCTCGAGGTACTACGCAAGGAGAAACTCTATGCTAAGTTTTCGAAATGTGACTTTTGGATTCGAGAGGTTCACTTTTTAGGCCACGTAGTGAATGAAAAGGGTATACATGTCGATCCCGCCAAGATCGAAGCAATCAAGAATTGGGACGCCCCTAGGACGCCTACTGAAGTACGACAATTTCTTGGCCTTGCGGGTTACTACAGAAGGTTCATCGAGAACTTTTCTAAAATAGCACAGTCTTTAACCATGCTAACCCAAAAGGATAAGAAGTTTGAATGGACGGAAAGGCAGGAAGCAGTGTTTCAGTTGCTGAAGGATAAGTTATGTGGCGCACCGATACTATCACTCCCCGATGGTACGGAAGACTTCGTAGTTTACTGTGACGCCTCTCATCAGGGATTGGGTTGTGTATTGATGCAGCGAGAGAAGGTCATAGCCTATGCTTCCAGACAGCTAAAACTTCACGAGAAGAACTACACCACACATGATCTGGAACTAGGAGCCGTGGTATTCGCACTCAAGATATGGAGACATTATCTGTACGGAACCAAGTGTACGATCTTCACTGACCATAAAAGTTTGCAGCACATCTTTGACCAAAAGGAATTAAACATGCGACAACGGCGATGGGTCGAACTATTGAACGATTACGATTGTGAGATAAAGTACCATCCCGGGAAGGCAAACGTTGTAGCCGACGCCTTGAGTCGCAAGGAACGGGTTAAGCCATTGCGTGTCCGAGCTTTGGGTCTAACCATCCACACGAACCTGACCGACCGGATTCGTGAAGCTCAAACTAACGCTCTTAAACCCGAGAATGTCAAAGGTGAAAGATTGCGGAAGATGGTTGATTCACTGGAGTCAAAAGCGGATCAAGCTCTGTATTTCATGAATAGAATTTGGGTACCAGTGTACGGTGGATTGCGTGAACTGGTATTGGCCGAAGCCCACAGTTCGCGATATTCGGTTCACCCTGGAGCAGACAAGATGTTCCATGATCTAAAGGAATTTTACTGGTGGCCAAATTTCAAGAGGGATATAGCGGCGTATGTTGCGCGATGTTTGACTTGCGCGAAGGTCAAGGCCGAGCATCAGAGACCATCCGGTTTGCTCCAGCAACCGGAAATACCGGAATGGAAATGGGAAAGGATCACTATGGATTTCATTACCAAGTTGCCCAGGACAACAAGCGGCCATGACATGATCTGGGTAATCGTTGATCGATTGACAAAATCTACACACTTCCTCCCCATTCGCGAAACGGATAAGTTGGAGAAACTGACCCGTTTGTATATTAAGGAAGTTGTGTCGAAGCACGGTGTACCTATTTCCATCATCTCCGATCGAGATAGTCGTTTCACCTCAAGATTTTGGGAGAGTTTAAATGAAGCCCTCGGTACTCGCCTTGACATGAGTACCGCATATCATCCACAAACCGATGGGCAGAGTGAACGGACCATCCAGACCTTGGGAGATATGCTACGGGCATGCGCAATCGATTTCAGCGGAAATTGGGATACACACTTGCCACTGGTAGAGTTTTCGTATAACAACAGTTACCACACAAGCATTCAAGCTGCACCTTTTGAAGCTCTATATGGACGCAAGTGTAGATCGCCTCTATGTTGGGCCGAAGTTGGCGAAAAGCAACTTACCGGGCCCGAAATTGTTCAAGAAACGACGGATAAGGTCTTTCTGATAAGAGAACGTCTCAAAGCGGCACGTGACCGACAGAAAAGCTACGCGGACATGAGGAGGAAGCCTTTGGAATTTCAAGTCGGAGACAGGGTCCTACTAAAGGTGTCACCTTGGAAAGGTGTCGCGCGCTTTGGGAAGCGCGGAAAACTAAACCCACGATATGTTGGACCATTTGAAATCCTGTCCAGAGTAGGCCCCGTAGCATACAAGCTCAAGTTACCACAAGAACTTAACGGTGTACATGACACGTTCCACGTGTCGAACTTGAAAAAGTGCTTATCCGACGAAACCCTCATCATCCCCGCAGACGAAATCCACATTGACGACAAGTTACACTTCGTCGAAGAACAAATCGAAGTAACCGATTGGAAGGTCCAAAAGTTAAGACGCAGTAAGATCAGGTTGGTCAAAGTGCGTTGGAATGCCAAGCGTGGACCGGAGTTCACGTGGGAGCGGCTGGACAGGATGAAGCAAAAGTATCCCGCCCTATTCGAGAAGACCCCTATACCGGAGAGCTCGAAGTGAATTCCGGGACGGAATTCTCTTAACGGGGGGAGAATGTAACAACCGGCAAAATTAAGGTAATTCCGTACTAATTAATTAAACGCGATTAACGTAATTAACCGTAATTATGTGATGATTATTTAATTGAGGCCTTAGAAAGATAGAAGTTCCCAAATAATGCATAGGAATGCATAAGTTTAATAGCAAAGCATGATAGGATCATGCGCAGGCAAAACTATCCGGTATGGACACTGGCGATTACCCGTAAAACTTAAATAAGCGAAACGAACTCCGGACACCCGGAATATAAAATAAATAATATTTTCACAAAATATAATGAGTTTTGGATACCCAAAGCCATACGTGAAAGCTTATTGTACAAATCTCCCGGTAACGAATAAAGTGCGCGTACCGCACCCGATACGCGCGTAACACGTAATTTCACCCGGCAAAAGCCGAAATAAATTATCAGTAATTTAACTGGGCAAAATTTAATGAATATTAACGGTATTTTAATATTAAGGCAACCCTCGGTTAAAATTCAAGAAATACCCGGGCGGTACCCGAAAGAAAGTAACTTAAACATAATATGGAGTATTAATTAGCAAAGTGGACCCCACCAACCACCCTATAGGGGCCGGCCAAGGGCCCACATGAGTGGAGATTACTTGAGTTTTTCTTGTAAATCCATAATATTATCACTAATGATTAGTATGCATGGAAGGTTATTGGGTAGGAGATTAACCAACACATCTCTCCCTCTCTCTCTCTAAAAACTCGGCCCACACACCCTCTAAATCCCCAAGATTTTCAAAAATCTTTCACAAATCTTCCATAATATCACACTAAGATCTCTAACCAATCCTAGCAAGATACATATGATCCTTTGAAGATTAAGAGAGATAATATAATCACTTGGATGAACACTTGAAGAAATCACAAAAACTCTTCCCCTTTTTCTTCTCTTGGCCGTGAGTTTGCACCACCCCACCAACATCTCTTTTTCAATTTTCATACCTCTAAATCATCTCTAGATCATCATTATTCAAAACCCCTTTTGTGTGTTCAAGAGCTTGGAGCATAACCCACTTGGAAGAACACATTAAACCTCACCCAAATCCAAGATCTTTGTCTTCCCTAGCCTTGAGCTAGTAGTAAGTCTTGCATTGTTTTATTACTTGAATGTTCATATTTTGTGCTATGAAAGCAAGTTGTACATTGTTGGGTAATAAAATAGATTTTATAAAAATAATGGGTTTTGTTAAAATAAAAATGGAAGAATAATAATAACATTGATGAATCTTGGATTTATGTTAATAAATGTAATGTTTGAAGAAATGATGATGAAATACACATACACTTGAGAAAATGATGATTTGGGTATATTTAATGAGAAGGACTTGAATGAGATGAAGATGATTCTAATCATCATAGGATGATATAATAATGTCAAAAAGATATTAAAATGAGTTAGAAAGCCATAGGTGAAAAAGTTCCATCTTCAAAGTCCACTCACTTGGATGAGTGAAAAATGGATATTTTGGATAAAAATATGGAATAAACATGTTAATGACATCTAGGATGAATTAGAAGATCATTAAAAGTGAAAAGAAGTAAAAACAACTAAGCATTAAGAAAATGGTTCTTCAAAGTCCACTAAAGTGGAAGAAAAATATTAACTTTGAAAGTTAGGGTGAAAAATGCAACAAGTATAAGTTAAAGGACTAATATGGCAACTTTGGAAGTTGAGGGACTAAAATAAATATTTTAGAAACTATTAGTCCAAAAACACAATAATGGAAAGATTGGTGTCAAAAAGTGTAAGTAATAATTTTACAAGGTAGATTTGGTAAATACTAGTAGCATACTTGGGCATTTTATGTAAGAAGTATATTTTTATAAAATGGAAGTTTTATAAAAATAAAAGGAGTAACGCAAGTATTTTATAAGATAAGATTTCATAAAATAAAGACTTGGGAAGACTTGTACAAAAATAGGATACTTTTATATGAATGGGAATATAAAAGTATCGGAAACATTTTTAGTAACAAGTTGGACGAGTCGGGCTAAAACGTACAAAGTATATTTTTCTAAGAAATAAACGTTCGGAATCGGAAGTAGGAACAATGCTTCCATGAGAACGCGCAACGGAAATAAATATGAAAAACGCTAACTAACGAACTTAGTTACACGAACCAACGTAAACGGTCATATAAGAAAGATGCCATTACGACAAAGATAAAAATATGCATATATATTTTAAGAAAGTAAAATATATATAACAAGGGTGAAACGTGCGACGCACCTTCCTAAGTGTAGAAAGAATATTCGTGGGAAAGGAGAAACATAACGTGACAAATTAAAAACGCTAAACGACACATGAACTTAACAAGTAGTATCCACGCGAGGGTATATGTACATATACTCGTTTTCGACGAAATTCTAGTATATCTATTTGAATGGGAAAATAGATATGCGAGAAGGAAAACCGAGGCGAGTAGGTGGAATATATCTACGAACGCGTGAATACCGACAAGATCCTAGTACATTTATTTAAATGGGAAAATAAATGTATGGTGTGGTAAGTCTAGTCGGGCGTTAAGATTATGTTACCAAACGACAAGAACTTAGCATATTTATTTAAATGGGAAAATAAATATGTGGCAAAGTGTGTCGGGTCGGATAATAAGAAATCACATTATATCGAGCGAAACGATCCTAAGTATATTTATTTAAATGGGAAAATAATTATACGTTGGGTAGAGTCGTGTCGAGTTTAACATTGTACAAGTCATAAAGAATATTAATGAGAATAATATATGACTTGTAAGGAAAGGGTAATCCATCGCCATTGAACCTAGGATACGAAACTATTAAACGGGAATTGGGATAAAGACGTGGTCGGGAAGTTGGGTGTACAACTTGCCAAGGCACATACACCATAGGTGTAAGTGACTTATACGCCTATAACCTTTGTAGGTGCGGGATCACAAACTTTACTATTTTCTTCTTTGAGCCGAGCACAGTACAGGTGAGTCTCACGGCCCCATTTCTAAACTATTTAACGTTTTTACGGGGGAAAGATATGTTGGGATTGTATGACGGGTTGGATACTTGAGTAAAGATCGCCACTCGGGGTTGAGACCTCCCCACTATAATCATTAATTCAGGAAAGAGAAACCAAAGGAATATTTGAATAGTACTATTGGTGCCTGACAAGGCCCACCCCTAATCGATAGCGTCGATTATGCATCGGCGTATGCCTGGGGTGCACTTATTCTGAAATAAAGTCGTAGGAATACCGAGTAACGACTTGGGGCGGGGGCACTATTAATTGTCTTGGTTTGGTTATAGGCTCAAGTAAATTGTAGGACTTTGCAACTCCTATAAATGTCATAACAAGGATATTCCCACTTTATAAAGATTTATTAAATTAAAACCTGTGAACTCACCAATATTTATATATTGACGATTTTTCAAACATATCTTTCAGGTAATTGAATGATGGAAGTTAGCATGGCGAGCAGGGTCGGGGATATCTCCAAGTTGGGCGTTGGGAATGTCATAAAAGGGCCTCGTCTCTTTATTCCATAGACTTAGGGATAAAGGGAGGAGCCTCCTTATTAATTTCAAAAACAATTTATAATTATGTACGGATAATTTGACATGATTATTAGCATTGAATAAATGCCCGTTTCTTTAATTACTATTGTGGTTTGCATTAATCTTGGCTTAATACTTTTGAACCGTCGCGCCACGTGTTTCCGCCATAGGCGTGGTGTGACATGTTATATTAGAAATATTGGATAGTTGGTATGATTGAGGTGGTTTAAATCCCTTATCTTTAGGTACCAATATCCAAAGAAATGGCAAAAAGGATTAGGATTAATTGGAAGCAAGAAGGTGTTGAAAAAACCTTTCTTGAAGCATGTGTTCATGAAGTAACCGTTAATGGACGTGAGGGAAGTAGTCTTAAACAAGCGTCGTGGAAACATGTAGCTGAAAAATTGAAAACTCAAAACAATTTCATAGTGGACCAACGTCAAATGAAGAATCACTATGATTTTGTAAAAGGAAAATTTTCAGCTTGGTTAAAGCTTAAAAACAAAACCGGGAATGTCTATGATCCAGTTACAAACACTTTTAACTTGTCAGAAGAAGAGTGGCAAATTGAGATTAAGGTATTTGTTTTATACTAATAATTAGTAGTGGTATATTTCATTAATATTATAGTTTTTTAAAATATTTCTTCACACAGAAGAATTATTGCATGGTACTTCTACACAATGTCATGAGATGATGCGTCTTTCACGTGATGCATTTATATTGTTGTGCAATCATTTTAAACAAAAAAAATTGGTTGCAAAGTAGTAAGTCAATAACCTTGGAAGAAAAGTTGGCTATGTTTTTTATGGTCATTGGACATAATGAACGTTTTCGAATGGTTAAACGAAGGTTCCAACACTCAACAGAAACAATTCATAGATGTTTTCATGAGGTCCTAAAGGCAATGATGAATTTCGCAAGAGAAGTTGTAGTTCCAACATCTTCCAATGTAAACGCAAATAACTCCGAACGACATAGAAGGCTAAAAGAAATATTTCCTGGAGCAATAGGTGCCTTAGATGGAACGCTTATACATGTGATCGTGCCTGCTGATCAACAGACTCGTTACAGGGGAAGAGGAAAAGGTGAATACGTTCAAAATGTATTAGCAATTTGTGACTTTGATATGATATTCACATTCGTATGGGCCGGATGGGAGGGAATTGCACATGATTCACGAGTTTTAAAAGAAGTTGCGTTCAACCCAAATTCTGGCTTTCCTTTCCCGCCACCAGGTTTTTAACCATTCTTCAATGTTCATTTCATACATTATTTGTTTTTTATATGATAGTTTTGATATTGATACAGATAAGTATTACCTTTGTGACGCTGCGTACACCAACACTCGTGGATTTATGACTCCTTACCGTGGTACGAGGTATTGGTTAGCCGATTTTCGACGACAACGTGCGTTAACTAAGGAAGAAAGATTCAATCATGCTCACGCACAACTCAGAAATGTCATTGAACGTGCATATGGTGTTCTAAAGGCGAGATTCCCAATCCTAAAGCAAATGGCTCCCTTTTCTTTTCCAATACAAAGAGACATAGTGATTGCTTGTTTCGCCGTCCATAATTTTATAAGGAAATGCAATATTTATGATCAGTTATTTATGGAGTATGATGAGAACACGATGTTTCATGAAATGCAAAGTGGGGAAAATGATGGCCTGATAGTTCATGACATAGAGTGGGGTTCACAAGGTATTGACTATATGAATTCTTTACGTGGCCAGATTGCTAATCAGTTGCTTTCAAATGCTTCATCAAATTAAAATTGTATGCAGAGTTGCGTTATTTGTATTTGGATTTCGTATGTTGTGTTATTTTGTATTTGGATTTTCGTATGTTTCCATGGATGTTAAAGGATTTATGTTTAATTTGGATTTTCTATGACGTTTTGTATTTTACTTTTACAATTTTTCATCAATTTGTACACTATTCAGAACTCTGGCCAAACAGATACATTCATTCAGCACATAATAGTTCAGAGGGGTAAAATAGTCATTCTGCACAGTCATTCAGAGATACAGTCAAACAGCTCTTATTGATTCAACACTTACTGGTTCAGAGCCTCTTAACCATTCAGACCTCTTATTGATTCAGCACTTACTGGTTCAGCACTTACCAAACAGCCCCTTAGTAAATTTATGTTAAGTTTGTGACGCGTTTTGTTTTGGGTTCGAATAAACATAACCTTATTTAAGCTTCTCACTTGGGTAAAAGTAACTTATGTTCAATACCTCGTTATTTTCTTATTCTCCCATAACTTAAAGAGCTATACGGAAACTAAAATTTATAAATTAACATTATATAGAAATTATACTCAAAATTAAAATTGTAACCCATAAAGCTGTTTAATTATTCCATAACTAAGAATACTCGTGATTAATTCATATTTGGCAATTATAATACCATGAACTTTGTTTAATAATAACAAAACCAACGAATTGTGTGCATAATCAGTCAACTTCATATAACTTAACAATTGCTTAGTAAAACTTAATTAATAACTAAATAGAAAAAAAAAAAAAAAACATTATTATAACTTTGAAACAATCCGCCAAAAAATAAATAGGTACGTCCTTAATTCGACATCTCAAATTCACTTTTCCAAGTTTCTTGATCTTGGGACGCAAACAACCATACAAATATTTCCAAAACAAACCAGATCGAATCTATACATATATACAAATCAAATGCGGAAATTCACCCAAATAAAATCAACAAATTAACATATATATATGCTTCCTCCAATATTTATATAATCAAATCAAATCATAATCCAAACAACAAATTGAATTTCCTTTTCTAATCCAACAAAAATAAAAAATATTCCTTTCTATACAGTATAACCAGTATATATATAAGTATATAACCTAACATTATTAACCTAAAAAGATCATCATATCGTTTGATTTTATGATCCCTTTCAACCCTAACCCGTCATCAGCAAAATCTGGATCAGGTTTTCTTCAAGAAAGTATACAAAAGATAACTTTTACGTGAAAAGATCGATCAATCATGTGTAGAAGTGATATTCAGTGAGTTGTGCCTCTTTGAAGGACCAGAAGGTGGGACAGGTCTCCCTTTGGGTTTCATAGCGTTAAGCGTATCAGGGTTGTTAGACCCTAGATCATACTTCTTCCTGTGGTGCTCCGGCTGCATGGTTGTGTACCCACGGCTAGTCGCGGCGCTTGGACCGACAAGAAGGATGGCGAGGACGAGAACGAAAAGGAGGTTATGTGAAACGCGTGCAGCCATTAGAGGTTTTGTTTAAGGTGCTTTTTTATCTGAGTTTGGAAGATGATTAAATGGTGTAAATAAGATATAGAGATGTAAAAGAATGGATGGGGGTATATATATGCATGAAGATGATGGACGAAAGAGGTGAGAAATTTTCCAAGTGTAAATGGTTAAGGAATAGAAGCATTGGAGACGTGACTAGCACGCTAATTAATGACTGCTTCATCAATGTCAACTGCTTAGAACCAAATCTAGAGAGAGAGAGACAGTGAGAGAAAGTCGTGTAATCTTGCATAAGTTTGAATGTTTGACTGTATTAAACACAGTTGGATTATATGCATTGGTCAAGTTTTTAAGCATATAACTAAGACTGAACGGTGTGGGGTCAGCTTAGTAGCTTGGGGCGGCTACATCGCCCCTTACCCCGTCGTCGCCGTGGTTAGCATGAGGAAGATGTTGGAGCCGGGTCTGCTCATTAGTGTTTTTTTTTTTCTTTTTTAAAAGGGGAGGTCCATCTCACACCTCCTTGCTCAATCTGCATCTTGACTAGCATGCCCTACAATAACGTGACGCTTACGTAGCGGCCCATCTTTGAAAGACTACCCTCCTTTACATCCCATCGCGTAAGGAGTGTAAATGTGTAATATGATTAAAAAAAATGCATTAATGAAAATATTGATATATATAGTATTCAAAAATTAGTGGAAAATTGAATTAAGGAATAATATTAATATTATATGACACGTATGAATGTGTGTGTATTTGCCGGCATAAATATGTGTTTTGAATATTTTAATACTATTATGGGTCAACAATGGGTTTAGATTTTCCCTTTTGATCAATTCCTTGTACGTATGTTACGATATTTTATGTTTACTATGAAACGGAACCTTCAAATTCAAATATTTGAAAAATCAGTAGTTTTGTATTCAAAAGCAAGGTTGCCAATGACTTTTGTGACTTGATGCACCATTTGTATATATGTTCGAGTCAGTTTTCTTGTATAAAAGTAGTTAATATAACATAAAAAAATTGTTTATAAAATCATAGTAAGGTAATTAAACAAATAAGGGCATAGACGTATGCAATGAATTATCAAAATATATAGGTCACAGAATGCAATAATGAGTAAATATACGTCATAATTGTTATATTTAACAAAGTAATTAATAACAAATTTGATTACCAAATTAGCTAGCGGGAGCATTAAGTGATGTAAAAGAAACATATTAATACATGTTTTGTACCGTTCAAAAAAAACATTTGAGTTGGATAATAAAGATTACACCTAATACGACACTATTTGTGACCACAAAGAGCAAACATCATATCAATATACCAGTAGGGCGTGTGTGATCATCTCTATCTCTTGTAAAATATAAAATAAAAATAAAATGCTATAAAATATAATAGAGATTTTCCATTGTATTATTAATATATATTATAAAACAATTTCTTTTGCGTGTTAAGTTAAGATAGCAATTAAGCCAAAACTATTGTACCGAATCAAGGTGGCTAATGGCTATAGATTAACATTCAGTTGGAAAACGATGTATGTCTCCATGTACACGGTCATGGTCTAAATATTTATATTTAATTTATTATGTACTTTATTATTAATATAAAATTATTATTACAATGCAAACTATATTCATGCACTTGATCAAATAAAATGAAAACGAAAAGTACACAAGTATACCTTGTTAATCATGTATAATACTTATATATATTATCAAATCAATTTTTAACATTCAAAAGAAAATTTAAAAAGATATAATCTAACGAAGCACCTCACAACTTGCAACTAGACCAAAGAACGACGTGTTGAATATGTGGCATGCCGGTACGAGTTAATTTCTTTTACAAATAAAAGTCAACGTATTATTTTTTGCCAAGAAAATTAATATAGTTTATTTTGACTAATAAGATGGAGAATATTATAGGTAGAAAAGGTCATATTCACCTACCAGTTATCCGCTGTTTAAAATAAATATATTAATAATTATGTGATCAATTATCATGTAAAATTTAGATAGCAAATTAAACATAGGATGGCATCATAGGGTCAAGTTATTCTACACAAGGTAATAAAAATAAGAAGGGTGAGAAGGATACAAAAAAACACAATAGATCATGAAATATGACACAATAAGTCACAAAATATAACACAGTACCAAAAAATATAACACAATGCTGAAGAAAAAAGACACAATGAATTGAAAAAATGACACAATGATGAAAATAAGAAAAAGACACAATGGTACATGAAAGACACAATGATATAACGCATATTCTAAAAACCACAAGCTAAAACCTCAAAAAAACGAAGACCTAAAAACTCACGTTGTAGGGTTCGATAAAACGGTTCCAATGACGCTTGAATGAGTTCAATCGGAGTCCGTTTGATACCCTTCCTACGACTTCCTATTTTTCTTTCACTGTGTATTTGATCCTAACCCTTGCATCATATCTTGTTGTATGTTTACTTAGCAAATTAAACATAGGGATGGCATCATATCTTATTGTCTGTTTACTTGTCATCTTAATATAATTTGTCTGTTGTGAAATGAAATTTTGATCATCCAAAAAAAATCAATATCTATATAACACACATATTTATATAATTGGGGCCTTCATTATCATTTATCTAATTGTGTTTTCTTGTAAAAAAAACATCTAATAGTATTTGATGGTTGATATTTTTTCCCTATATTATTATTACTAGTTTTTATCCCAGAAGCGTCCCGGGTTGAAACATCCAATATGACATAATAAAATATTTAATATGACAACATAATTAATGACTTGTCAATATATGATTAATTATTATTATTATTATTATTATTATTATTATTATTTATTTTAAACAAATCTCTGTCATAAGTTATCATATTATTATTTTAAAAACTTCATAGGTATCACCTAATCTTAGGCCCGACCCAAACCCACAATTATTTTTAAACTAATCCTAAACCTGACACAATACCTGTTGGGTTACAAAAAATAGTCGTTTTTTTCCTTCGTTTTTTATATAGCACTCTGGTACTCGTTGGAAAGATAATACAACGCTCGTTAATTTGGTGTAATTTTTTTCTTTAAAAAAATCTCGTATATAAAAGATATTAACGTTTAAAAGTTATGAGAGAAAACATGAGAGATAAAATAATAAAGGTTTAATATTTACATTTAGTAGATTAATTATTTAATAGATTAGGTTAAACCATATTTATTCTTTTTTTCTAATTGGTCTAGAGTTGTCACATCACATCTTATGTTGCATCTCTCAAAAGAGAGATTGCATAAGAGTATGACATGTATGATTAATCACTTTGCAATATATATATATATATATAGATTGTTTTTAACGGGGGCAAGAAAAATATATATATAAAAACAAATTACCTCAACTAGCAAGAAACTAGTCGGGGAAAAACTACAAATTCATCATGGGATTAATATTGCCCCTGTATAATTAATTGGTAATTATTTGATTAATATAATTAATCTTACCAAATAAACATGTGATTTCCCATGAGTGTATAAATAACTAGGGAGGTCAAATGGTCAATGACTACAACATTAACACCATCACAACAAGATTTGTCCTCTACCTCTCTCTCTCTCTCTAAAATCATGATCACTAAGATCACTTTAGTCATCATAACCATACACCCTAAATGATAACTTGATCAGCCAAGAACGTGTATACCTGTCTCTACAGTTTTTGAATTATCAGGTACACACATTGTATGGTATTATTTTTTGTTTCTATTATGTTGAAAAAGAATTGGTCAACGGTATCAATGGTATTATATAGTTCGATCAATTTTTTTGAAAACACAATGTATTAACCTGTGAATAGTTGGTGTCGTATCTTAACCTTGAGTACTATTGAGACTCGGTTGTTTTGAGCGACCTAAACAGCACCAACAAAATCAGGTGAAAAATCACTAACGTTAAGATTAACGATTGTGTTGTATTTTTTATTTTATTTTTGTCGGTTGATTAACCTTCTAGTTGTAATATATAAATGAATAACTATGAAATATAAATAATTATAATCGGTATACTTATAGGTTTGAGTACGTACTTTAAAAAAATATGTAATCTGTAGTATATTTATTTACGTTTAAATTGCTAAGATGAAGTAAAAGGAGTCGCAAGAGCAAGCTGGGTGAGACCGACATTTATCCAAGTTGGGTGGGTGGGGACTGGGAAATAAGGACAAAAGGGCCAGTTGAAAAAGTAAATTTAAAAATGTAACGTTTTGACTTTTGGAAAAGCAAGAACGAGTCTATTTTGACTTTCAACAAAATTCTTGCATTTTTATTGAACAAAATCTATATGTTTTCTACTTTCTAGTTATAGGTTAATTTATGATACGATTCGGATCTCGTATTAAATATGTAGTTTTTATTTCAACGAGTTAGGGTCAAGATTTGGTAGAACATAAAAATGCTATGTTTGGTATGGGGTAATAGAATGGACGATGGAATAGAATAGACGGGGTAATAAAATGGATAAGGTAATGGAATTGATCATTACCATTTCATGTCTTCTTTGGTTGCCACGTGGAATGAAACAAAACATTACTTTGTGTTGTTGGATAGACATGAAAAGACGAAGCAATAAAATCGGTGGTTAGTGGAGGTTGTGGGTGGTGGTCAGTGGCGGTGATGGTGGGTGGTGATATGTCACGGTAGCGGTGGTGGTGGGTGGCGGCGGCGGTGGTGGTGGCGACAGTGGAAGGTGGAGGTGGATGGTCGTGATGGTGAGTGGGCGACGATGGTGAGTAGTGGCGGTGGTGGGTGGTGGTTGGTGGTGGTGGTGGTGGTGTGTGGCGGTAGCGTGGTGATGGGTGGCAATGATAGTGGTGGGTGGGGGCGACAGCGGTGGTAGGTGGAGGCAACGGTGGCGATGGGTGGAGTTGGATGGCGGTGATGGTGGGTGAGTGACGATGGTGAGTAGTAGTGGTGGTGGGTGGAGGCGGCGGCTGTAACACCCCAACCGATGGCGGAATCATCGAGGTGTCACGTAGTGACGATTGTTCAAAAGCATATGGTACTAAAATGTAAATATATTATTGAATAATTTAAATTGTCTTACATAGATGAAATGGAAAACAAATACAAAAGTCTGAACGAAACATGAAAGTTGAAATAACTTATTAAAAACAAGCACTAAAATCCAATGCTATGGAACTAAGATCAAACTGCACCTGAAACATGTACAAAATAGGTTTTGTCAACATAAGAAATGTTGGTGAGCATTCCTAGTTTTAATACATATAGTAAGTTGGAAAATGTTATACAATTCAAGTGCAAAGCTACAGTGCATTTATGTAAACTATGTATCATACAAATGAGCGAAATCAACCCTGTGACTGTATAATGTACTAAATGAACGGCGGTGTACTTATCCAATAAATGGATAAAAACTTAACAATGACCACGGATTCTCCGATGAAAAAGGGGGAGAATCAACCTAGGCGGGTTGTCAATCCAATAGCGCTATCCAATGTTAAGGTCGGCTTGTACAATGTTAATTATTTCACTAAGTACAAATGTATTCTACATGTAATGTCTAAGCATAAAGCATGTTTGTAAGCAAATGCACATAGTACTAGAATTGTATTGTAAAAATGTGAACTTGTATTTGTAATTTGTATAAGTGTATATGTAACACCCCAAAAATGAATAAAAGCAAAAAGGGGATAGGAAATACTCACATTCGCCAAATGACTAGATGACTAAGCGAGCGTGAAAATGCGAGCAATCCAAAGATTCAACAACGAAACTAGTCCAATTTAGAAGAAAAGAAACCGAATAACGAAAAATATCAAGCTTCCAATTCGCCAATTACAAGAGCTTATAATCAAAACTTCAAATGTAGAAGTAATATACTCTAGAAGAAAGGTATGAGGGAGAGTTTAATCGAATTGAAACAATCGATTTAGAGGTGCAAAGTGTAATGGGTCATAGGTGGGTATTTATACTAGTTTTGGATTCAATTAGCCATTAAAATTGGTCAACACCATAAAGTAAGGTTTTATGATGAATTGACTATTTGACTAGGACTTTGACTGTTTGACTAAGACTTTGACTAGGACTTTGACTGAGACTTTGACTGTTTAACTGTCGCAGCGGACCGTGAAAGCTAAAAAAAAATCATTTTTTTCTAATTTAATCAATTTTAAGTTCTGGACTTGTTTCCTTCGATTTCTAAGTTGTTTTAGGACCGAAAATTAAGGACTTTGGGTATCAAGGTCTGAAACATACGTGCGCGGGTGTAGATGTGAGTATAAAACGTGCATACTTTTACTTATAAAAAATTATAAGTTTTATTAAATTGTGAATTTTGGTCCTATTAACATACGAGGGTTAAAAATGAAAATTTTGAAATAGTTGAGGAACCAATTATGCACATTTATGAAAAGTGAAGGGTGCAGGTTGTCACAGCGGCGGTGGGTGGCAGCGGTAGTGGTGGCTAAAGGTGTAACACCCCAACCGATGGCGGAAACATCGAGGTGTCACGTAAGAATGAGTATACAGTAGCACATGGTAATCAAATTTTAATTGAAATTAATTTAAAGTGCAAATATTCAAAAATGGAAATACATAATGAGTTTTAAGTGGAAATCTAATACATCACAAAAACCAAACAAGCATAGACTTCAGTTTGCCTTCTCATGTAAATACTCTAGTCTTCATGCATCATTATTTCCTGTTGAGTTGTAAAAATGGGGGGGGTCAACTAGAAGTTGGTGAGAATACATAAGCCATGTCAATCAAATAGTTTAAGTATAAAAGTTTAGCAATTCATATGTCTATCGTAAGTTTAAGTCTACATGAATAAACATAATATGTTGAATCGACATAATCAAACCTCCGACTAGTTTAGGTCCATCCCGTCATCCATGGTTCACCTTAATAATATGTTGGAACGATAACAATCACCCACGCTACCTATGTAGGAGGTACACGTATCCGGGTGGGATTGTCAATCCAATAGATCTATTATTGAGTATCGCCGACTTGGCCATAGCTAATGATTATGTAATGTTGAAACTCATTGAAACTCGTTGAAACTGTTGTTGTTGTCTAATTCATGAGGCATTAAAGTTTACAACTAGACATGCATGTAGAATTGCTTAAGTATAATGTTGCAAGTATGAAAAATTGCATAAACATGGTTATGTAAACTCACCTTAGTATAGTATTAAGTCTTGAGAAACAGTATGAGTGTAGCCCAAAAGATTGCCAAGTATTACCCTATGTATAAGGTAACAAATAAGTCTAAGTCTATCTAGTCTACAAGTATATTATAGGGTTTCGATTTGGGGATAAACGTTTGTTGGATTAATAATAAAATGTTTTAATAAATAAGAGAAATTTGAT
Source organism: Ambrosia x helenae (assembly GCA_030844895.1). Classification (NCBI taxonomy): domain Eukaryota; kingdom Viridiplantae; phylum Streptophyta; class Magnoliopsida; order Asterales; family Asteraceae; genus Ambrosia; species Ambrosia x helenae. The sequence continues at coordinate 4,724,831 of CM061223.1, forward strand.
AATTAAATAAATGAAAGTCTTTTTGTAAATTTTAAATTAAAGGTGGTCACAATAATGTGTTTAAAGTATAAAATAATTTTTATAAAATTATTTTCTTAAAAATAGAATATTAAATCTATTTATTTCAAATTGTCAAAATTTAACTTTAATATTTAAAAAATACTAAAATTAAAGATTTATTAGATTAAAAATTATATTTCTGTTCCAAATAATCAGAAATAATTTATATAAATTTTTGGTGCAAAAATATTTAAAAATGAATTTATTATGATTTAATTATGATTAAAACTAACAAAAATTTATTAAAAATATTAAATAAATGATTTTTCAGAAAGGTTTATTGTTATAAAAACTCAGAATAATTTTTGTGGAAATTTATAAGATCGTTTTGATATTTTAATAGAATTTTATAAATATAATAGAATAAACTTGATTTATTTATTATATATATTAAATAAATAAATTTTTGAAAACTAAAAATTGTATGTTAAACTTTTTCACTAGATTAACATAATATAATTTTTATATCATTTTTAAAAGTGTTTTAGTATTTTAAAATGAATTTTTAAAATACAAGAAATATATATTTAAAACTTGATTGTTTTTAAACAAAACAAACAAAAAGAAAAGAAATGATGTTGCTGAGGCTCGAACCCGCGTGGGCCGGTTCAAGGGTACCAGGCACAACCACTTGGTCCAGACCAGTGGTTGTGTTTGGTTTCAGTTTGTTTAAAATATAACACATATACAAAATCGTGTTCTTCCCCAATTCGTGTATACGAGCCCTAGTTTTTCCAATTGGGCAATTCACACAACATTAACCCAATTAACCTTAGGGTTAATGTTATGTGTATGCCGAACAACAAAACCCATCAAAAATATCATACTTACAAACACGATTGATACTGGATTGATCAGTCAATGCCCGAAGTCAATACACGATCAAAAATTCAAGAACAGAAGATTAATAAGAGGAATTGGGGTTTGGAAGAGAGTAGTCGGCGAGTTGTGATCGTCCAGAGATGCCCAATTTATAGTGTGGTGGTCTAGATCATCGAATTGGTAAGGTTGACCTCGTCTTTAATGAGTGACGCGTACATGTTCATAATTGGTATGATTTAAACGATGATTGAACGTGTGTTGACTAATGACAGGCCGGTAATCACGATGACATACCAATCCCGGAACAATTACGCGTTCAAGAAGGCTAAATAAGGAAGATTGATTCCACAGTTGACTTTCCAAGTCAACTGTGATGAATAAATCATGTTATATAATAATAAGGTGTTGGGTTAAAAACAAGAAGCATGTGTGGAGCAGTTGGTTACGTATGTGTGTGTATAGGAACCGGCTTGGGGCGCGGGTTCAAGTCCCGGCCCAAGCTTTTATTTTTTTTACATATATTCCATATATATATGTATGTTATGTATAATTATTATAATATTAGGGTTCCCAAAAAGCCACAATAATAATTAAATGCGAACAATAATACTAAAACTTGACGTTTTTTATTCATGGTAAAATGTAACGTACAAGTGTTAAATGCGTAATGTCACAAAAGGAAATTATGGTGAGTGACAGTGGCAGGTGGTAGAGGCGGTGGTGGGTGGTGTTGGATGGCGGCGACGATGGTGGTAGGTGATAGTGGTGGGTGGTGGTGACGGCGGTGGTGGGTGGTGATAATGGTGGTGGGTGGTGGGTTATGGTGTTGTTAGTAAAGGGTGAATGAGGGATGAAATGAAAAAAAAACATGAGGGATGGATGGAATGGTTTTGAGAGAATGTAATACCTTGTGGAATGGGTAATTTCATTCCTTTAACCAACCAAACACACTATTTATCTTTACATCGTAATTATCCATTCCATTCTCCCCTTGCATTAAATCATACCAAACGCTGCCAAAGTGTTTGACATGATTTTAAAGTTTGTATGAGGTTTTCGCATTTGTTTATGCGTCGACATGCCAACCCATTAATCCAACACATATAACAACTCCTATGTTAGGGTTTTCATCAGTTTGGTTAACGGTTAATTTCGGTTTATTTTTTCGGTTGTAACAAAAAACCAAACCGACTTAAGAAGTGTTCGACCAAACCGAATTAACCGATTTCAACCAAAACTCTATGTTCCCCCACTATTGACAGATCCAACACAAACTATTTACACTAACTTGTTTTATCATATTGTAAAAAAAATGTATCTTTCATTCAAACATATGGTTGTTCACGAGCCGAGCCGAGCCGAGCCGAGCTGAGCCGAGCCGAGTCGAGTCGAGTTGAGCTAGGGCAAGCTCGGGCTCGGATTTGAAACTGAGCTAGGAATCTAAACTCAAGCCGGCTTGATTAGGCTCAGATTAAAATACAAAACTTAATTCTGGCTTCAAAATTCAATGATTTAGAATATCATTCTATAGTTCAAAAAAACGAACCCTAAATAAGTTCAAATTAATACACTAGGGGCCAAAATCAACTTCAACTAAGTAAAAAATAAGTTTTAAATTTCGCCGAATACAATATATGTTCATTACCATCTTAATCAACCTACAAGTATGCTCTATTTATCCAACTATACTCCGAAATACTTACAAATAATAAATATTCTTTTATAATAAATTACATTTATATAAAAATAAAATATACTATAAGCAAAATAATTTGAGCTTGTTAACTGATCAGCCAAGCTCACGAGCGAGTCAAACCGAGCCAATTTAGCTCATTACAAACAGAGCCAAGCTAGGCTCGTTTTCTAACACCCCGAGATGCGAGTGGAAGGATGTATTGTATTTGGTGATTCAGACCGCTATTTGGGAAAGTAGGATTCAGAATCGAGCAAATGCCCGAAATCTCAATTGGAAGGATTGGTACTCATTTGATCTTAATTGTATAGGGGTATGATTCTGTAATGTATATGCTTGGTGATTGTACATGGCTAATTGTTGGTTGGCTAGTTGTTTGGTGACAATGAAATTTTATTTTTGTTAGTCGTTAAAAAAAAAACACATGTGAACCTAAATTCATTGTTTTGTTGATCATTTAAACCAACAAGTTAACCATACCTCAAGAGAAAAATTGACCCAGTAAGAGAAAAATTCAAGATAACCATACCTTAATTTGTGATCCAAACAATATAAAAACAGATCTCATACAAGTCAATTAAAACTAGAAAGAGAAATAGAAATTTACAAACTAAAACTCAAACAAGTAGATGTGGAGTTCCTCAGATCCTATGGAAATCAAGTAACACAATTATTGTTTTCAAAAATTAGAACTAGTAATTGAACCGGAGGTTGCGGCGGTCAGGACATCAGTCCGCTCGCTTTATCACACTAATAAGAAAACTTAAAAGGCGGCTCAAAAGTGTGCTACAACGGCATTAATAATGGGTTGTTAAAAAAGATTGATATTTATTACATAAGAATTGTTGACAACACATGCATAGTTACTAAACGGTTTGACTACTTAGGTACACTACCATTAGCCATGAACTACCATTAGGCATTGGCCATGAAGTTACATTAAAAACTAATATATCTTTCGATTTCACGTCAGGATCCAGGCACCCCTATGCAAATTGCACATTTGATGAGACAAGAGTAAGGATCGTTGATATGCTTTTCAAAGAACGTTGTACGGATACAGTTGCGACATCACGAATGAGGTTGGAACTTTCACTTTGATTATTATGTGATGATTCTTCCAACTTCTTAAGCCTTCATGTAATTTCTATTTGCCTTTCATTGATTCAAGAGCAAAACCTCGGAGCTTTAGTAGAAGGTCATTTACGGTACATTTTTAAGATTTGATGTCATTTCCCAGATTTTGTCCCCTATAAAGAAATACACAAACATAGGCTTCATAATTTAATTAGAATGCAAGAAGCCATGTCACCAACAACCTCTAGTAACGGTTAGCGCCATTCAGCCAATCAGAACCCTCAGACATGTTTCCACTCTCGTAATGCCACATGTCCGAAGCAGAACATCTACCAACAGGGCCATGCCTCGTGACGCGAGTTAAGACGGTACACGTTCCTCTTTTTCTCATTGGTTAATACATTATTTGTCTTGTACTAATATTGGGTCTGCGTAGTGGAGGTACCTTCTAACTGTAGGGGTGTTCAAAATCGGATAATCCGAATTTCGGATAATCCGAAATTTCGGATAGTCAATATTGAGATTCGAATCCGAATCCGAAATTTCGGATATCCGAAAATCGGATATCCGAAATTTCGGATTCGGATTCGGATCATCCAACGGATAATCCGAAACTTAAAAAAATAATAAAAAATAATAAAAAAACTATAAAAAAACGTTCTACTTTATGCCTAAAACATGAACCTATTAAAAAAACAAAAATCGAAGTTAGATAAACGAAATTTGAATAACAAATATATAAAAAAAAACTTATTATTTTGATGGAAGGGGGCTGTGGAGGTCGGATACGAGGTGGACGAGGGCTGTTATAGAGGAGAGAAGAGAGAGCAACAGCTATGGATTAGAGGAGTATGGACTTAGAGTTAGAAGGATTAAGGATTTAGGATTGTGTATTGTGTTATGTAGTGTATATAATATTATATATTTATATATATATTTTTAATATTCGGATTCGGATAATCCGATTATCCGAAAATTTTCAAAATCAGGATCCGAATCCGAATCCGAAATTTCGGATAATCCGATTTTCGGATATCCGAAAATCGGATTATCCAAAATTTCGGATAATTCGGATTCGGATTTTGGATTTTTCGGATTCGAATTTTGGATTATCCGATTTTAAACAGCCCTATCTAACTGGGCCTAGCCCATTTCAAGTTAGGGGTTGGTGATGTTGTCCCATTTGAAATCTTATTTATGAAGAACTTATTCTCCTTAAAAGGACACACTTTTGGCTAACCCTAAAAGCTATGAACGTAGTGGGCTAACACCATCTTTTGCGTTTGTAAACAAGAAGACATTATTAGAAACCATCTCTCAGTTGTAATCATTTAGCAAAGGATAGACCCTTGCAAAACCATTAGTCTTGCTATTCTCCACCGGAGGTTAGACTATTGTTTCTTCATTGGCACCGTCCCATTTAGCTAGAACTCTTTCTATTTCCATCTTTTAGCTAAACTTATGTAGCTAACAAACCAAAATTACAATTACAATTCAAATAAAGTATATAATGGGTAACTTTATCGAATTACCCGAATTAAATAATTGTTAAACCCATCAAACCAATTAACCAAATATGAATTCGATTACGATTACAAGCAAAACCAAATAGCCAAATTCTTATTTGGTCCAGGTTTTCTTTTCGACTTCAGATTTTGTTTGGTTATTAATCACTTTTTACTTTTAGCCAAGTGTTTGAAAAAAAAAAGTGTGTTTATGTCAAAACACATGATACTAGAATAAAAACTTTTATTGAAAATAAATTCAAATCACAAGATTACAACTCTTGAAACTAAAACAACTGATTACAAAACAAATACTGGAAAACTCTCTACAAAAACTCAACACTAAACAATCTAGTTTGTAACTGGACTTAACAACTTTATCAGATTCGAGATGAATCTGATAACTAATCCTCACAAACCCTAGATGACATAAGAGAGATAAGAGATCAAGAGAAATGGAATGACTGAAACTGGTAACATGAGAAGATCAACTGCTTATATAGACCAGAATCTTGGCTCGGGAGAAAACACACCCGAACCTCTGGTGGTCGTTGGATCATGTCAAAGAAACACACTTAACATGATCACCACCATTGATAATTAACTTTCACACGGATTGCCACATAGATTAAAACCAACGAGACTGTGCTTTTGAGAGTGGGCTTCTATCTTGGACATCAACACTTGGGCTTCTAATTCTTCTAATCCAGACCCCTATTGACTTCTATCAACAGCCCAACAGATATGACTCCAAGCCCAATACCAACAAATATTCTTATGCAACATAAAATTGTATTTTGTAGATAAAAAATAATTTGTATAATAATAATGAATATTTTGAATATTAAGATTATATTAATACACCATATTTTAATACCCCTCCTCAAGCTTAATATTCAAAATGACCAAAACTTGACCCACGTTCCAGCCAAGCAATATACCACCCAAATGGGTCAAAAAAAATGCAAATACATACCTTAAAACCCAAATGGGTCAAACATTCCAAGAGAAGTACAAATTTCATCATGTTGCCCTACACCAAGACCTTTTGTCATGATGTCTACAACCTGGTTTTCAATACTAATCTTGACTTTCTTAATGTTTCCTTTAGAAATCAATTCTCTTAAGAAAAATAAATCTATTTCAAAATGTTTTGTTTTATCAAAAAATACTGGATTAGTTGCAATTGACATTGCAGCACTATTGTCACAAAACATTGAAACAGGCAACTTAAGTTGAACTTGTAACTCACCTAACAAATTTATAAGCCATAATATTTCACATGCAGTAGTACATATAGCTCTATACTCAGCTTCAGCTGAGGAACGAGCAATTGTAGACTGTTTTTTGCTTTTCCAGGAAATTAGAGATTTTCCAAGAAAAATGCAAAACCCAGTGATGTGCTATGTATGGTCTAAAAATAACTACCTAACCTAGACACCTAGTAATATAAAACAGACTCAACTATACTAGACCACACGACAGGAAAGTGTACCTATCAATGCAGTACAGACTAAGTAAGTCCGAGTATCGAACCCACAGGACACTAATAGAAAACAAAACTAGACTCAACTAAGACTTAACAAAATTGGTTTTAAAAGTTGATTTTTGATTTTTGTAAATAATTAATTAAATTAAAATAAATAAAGTAAATAAGATAAATAGATAGCAAGGATAATTGAGGAAAATATCAGGATAGGAAGGCAACTACCTAGGCCAAGAATCCTACATGCAAACTCACAACTCTCGGTAATGGAAAACTGAATGGCTACCAGATTCTAAAGATAACTTAAGAAACCCTAAGACGTGCTAGATCTCCTCCCGGTCTCACCAACACACCCCAAAGAATCTTAAAGAATAAAACACTGGCTATCTAGCTCGGATCACCTCCCGGTCTCACCTCACTAAGAATGTAAAGGTACTCTAATGACTCGATCACCTCCCGGTCTCTCTAATCACAATACACCCGGAGATGTAAAGGAGTAATTTAATTGGGTTAACTATGACTTGGAATTGCAAGAAACTAAAGACAACTATGATAGGATCACCTCCCGGTCTCACCAAAACCTAGCACCTAAAGCTCTAGACAACCCAACATTCCATCACCTCCCGGTCTCAAGAATGGAAGAATATTTAAGTCCTCTAAATTCTCTAATCAAGTTCCTATGGCTTTCGGTACCAAAACCATAAACTAAGATACAAGCACCAAGCAGGTAACCCTAATAAACATCCAAACATGAAAGACATTCACTAAGACGTTTATGGAACTATCAAAGATAATAAATTAGACCTAAGTACGCACACACATCATAATAAACACCAACTAAACTTTTACCAAAACATTAACCATTCAAAAATAATCCAAAACCGAAAGTATAAAATTAACATGTATTCATCATTGTTGGCCTAGGTAGTAACTAAAGTTTAGCCAATAATATTCATGACAAACGATAAAAACATAGTTTTGGTACCAAAGTAACACATAGTCATAAGGTTTAGAACACAAAGTAATAAACGAAAATAACCAATATTGTGAAAACCTCGATCCCTAGCCTCCCCTGGCCTTCAATTAACCTCTCTCTTTTTTTAGATTCGCTGTTGATGCTCAATTTGATATCCTCCTCTGAAGGCGGCTGCTATGATTCTTCGATGATGTTCTTTGGAAAAATTATTATAAAGTGCCGCACAAAAATAAATAAATCCCTATAAGGCTTTTCACTTCAGGGTCACGAGACCCAAGCCCATTTGTAGCACATTTTCTTACTATTATATTATTATTATTATTATTATTATTATTATTATTATTATTATTTCCGACTTGGGTGTTCTAGGCTTGACCAAAGTTTCTCGTTTATGCTCCAACGTCCATGAACACCCGCTCTCAAGTGTGCGTGTCTTGATAAAAATTCTTCGTTTAACGCTTCTTTTCCACGAACACCTATAAAATAATTAAAATAATAAATACATAATAAAATGACACTAAACGAATAAAAACCCGACCAAATAATATACAAAATACATAGGAAAAGAGATGTGTTTTGCAACACATCACCCAGTCACTGATTTTCTAGTGTCAATGCACTTAGCCCAGTCAGAATCTGAATAGGCTGAAAGATCAAAGGATGAACTTTTCCTAAACCATATTCCTTTCCCTGTTGCCTTTTTCAAATACCTTAACAACCTCATAGCAATTTTCAAATGCCATTCAGTAGGCTTATGCATGTACTGACTTAAATAGTGTACAGCATATGATATATCAGGTCTTGTATGAGATAGATATATCAATTTGCCTACTAGTTGTTGATAAACCTGTAATGTTATTCAACACACTAGCATTTTTTGCACAAATTGCAGTTAAGGTATGGTTAGGCTCCATGGGATTGTTACATGCCATACTCAATCCACAGGTCTAAACAGTACTTTCTTTGGTAAAGACACAAGCTATCATCACTAGATATAACTTCTATTCCCCCCCCCCTAAAAAAACTTAAGTTCGCCCAAATCTTTAATAAGAAAGTTATCTCTCAAACAGTTCTTAACATTATTAAGTTCATTGACACAATTACCAGTTAAAACTATGTCATTAACATACACAAGTAGAAATACCACAACTTCATTAGACACTTTTACAAACAAAGAGTAATCACATTTACTTTGAACAAACCCAGAATCACATAGAACACTTACAAGTTTCTCATTTCACATTCTAGGGGCTTGTTTAAGTCCATATAATGACTTATTTAATTTACAAACCTTTGATTCATTTTCAGAATAATACCCTTAGGGTAAGGTCATATAAACATCCTCATGTGAATCATCATATAAAAATGCATTATTAACATCAAGTTGAAATAATTTCCAATTATTTTGAACAGCAACAGACATAACACATTTAACAGTAACAAATTTCACAACTGGAGAGAATGTTTCATCAAAGTCTATACCCTGTTTTTTACTATAACCCTTAGCAACAAGCCTATCTTTAAACCTATCTATTTCTCCATTAGACTTGTATTTGATCTTGTATATCCATTTACAACCTACAAGACTTCTTCCTTTAGGTAAGTCAACAAGAGTCCAAGTATTGTTTCTGTTTAGAGCTTCTATTTCATCATTCATTGCTTTGATCCAATTAGGATCACTAGAAGCTTCTCTAAAATTTCTAGGTTCTTGACTTTTATTTAGAATACTAGGAAATACTTTATTCTTACAAGTCAGATTAGCATAGTTAACTACCTTTTCAACACCAAATTTTACCTTTCCCTCAATTATAAATCATCAAGCTTTTTTGGAAACACAGAACTTCGAGAAATCTTTCTTATGGTTTGAGTGATTTGGTCATTACCCTCAGAACCATTATTTTTATCTTCACTAGGTATCACATGCCCAGCCGTGTAAGCCTTTCTACTTTCATCATTGAACTGAGAACTTGATTGTTCATCCAAGTTATGGTGACTAGAAGGTGACTGCTGAGACCCATGTGTCTCTACCTCTTCCTTACCTAAACCCATTCCCTCATCATCGGGCAGTTCTGTCTGATTGGATGTTTCACTTTCATAAAAATCAAAAAAGTTTAATGAGTCCAAATCTTTAAAACTATTATCATAAATTTTTTTATAAACTTCCTTGTCTTTAAATGGAAAAACTGTTTCATAAAATTTCACATCTCTTGAAAAAGAGATGGTTTTGTTTTCCAAACTATAAACTTTATAACCTTTCTTCTCATTTGAGTAGCCTATCTAGTATAATGTAACACAAAGAATTTAATCTCTTCCATTTGGTTTCACCTTATAAACTCATTCATTTTCCATCTCCCCACCAATGTTGGACAAACCAAACTTACATTCACTTATTGTAAAAAACAAATTAAAAGCCATAAAAACCATTTGAACCAAACCATACAGAAATTGTAAAAGCCACAAAAACCATTTGAACCAAACATGTTTCAGGTACTTTATTTTGAAGCTTTTATCAAACTTTCAGTATAACCGTATCATGTGTATGAAGTTTAACTTATTATTGGGTTTGAAATAAATTTGCACCTACATAATGTTTATGAAGTTTAACCGTATCATCATATTCGCACCAATATGTTCAATGCCTATGAGTTTATTATTATTATTATTATGTGTGAAAATAATTAATAGCTGGGTAAAGAATCAGTGGAGTGCTGCCTCCAAAAAAAGTGAAGGAAATCAGTGAAGTGATGTGGCAGTGCAGGATTGTTAGAAATCAGTGAAGTGAAAACATCTTCAGTGGAGCACCCCTTCCCCCTAATAACAAAAGAACTCCAATCAAGCAATCAGCAACAGTTTCCAATCAAGATCTCCAAGCATAACCAGTAGTTTATAAACAACAGTACTAGCGGAAGACGATACCCAGAATATACCCAAATAACTAGTATCAGACACAATCTAGACCTAGAGCTCTGATACCATGTCAAAACACATGATATCAGAATAAAAACTTTTATTGAAAATAAACTCAAATCAAAAGATTACAACTCTAGAAACTAAAACAACTTATTACAAAACAAATAGTGGAAAACTCTCTACAAAACTCAACACTAAACAATCTAGTTTGTAACTAGACTCAACAACTTTATCAGATTCGAGATGAATCTGATAACTAATCCTCACAAACCCTAGATGAAATAAGAGAGATAAGAGATACAGAGAAATGGAACGACTGAAACTAGTAACAGGAGAAGATCAGCTGCTTATATAGACCAAAATCTTGGCTTGGGAGAAAACACACCCGAACCTCTGGTAGTCGTTGGATCATGTCAAAGAAACACACTTTGACATGATCACCACCGTTGATTAACTTTCACATGGATTGCCACATAGATTAAAACCAACGAGACTGGGCTTCTATCTTGGACATTGATATGCGTCAATTTATACATATAAAAGCCCCAATTTAACTCTCATCTATATATGTTTTTGGCCTTATACATGATGAATTGGTACTTATTTGGTATCTTTATGATTACAGGTCTTAAACGGTGTCCATGAAGCAAACCGGATAAAAAACAGACCGTTTCTTCACATTCTGCACATTCTGCACAATCTGCAGGTTTTGGCACTCCCGTGCGCCCTGGTGGCACTCCCGTGCAGACCAGATTGGCACTCGCGTGCACCAGCCCGTGCAGGCATGCTTGCACTCCCAGGTGCACTCCCGTGCACCATCCCGTGCGAGATCTGACAGTTCTATAAAACAGAGCAGAACGTCATTTTTAGGGTATTGGGTGATTTTTGGGCGATTTTGGGCGATTTTCTGGGCATGTAAGCTGCTGTGAAGCCGATTAACAAGCTTAGGAAGCAATCCAAGTCCATTAACGTCATCCAATCCATCATAACCTTGCTTGTTTATGGTTTGATTCTTGACCTAATATTATATCAAATCTGATTTTGTAGCTTTGTTATGTTGTTATGATTAGTATTTGTAAACCTACGGGTAAAAACAATACTTAGCTTGTTCTTATTTATCGTTTGTATGTTGTTTTGTTTGAATGAATCATTAAGCTTTATGTTCATATTGAATCTTCATGATTTGTATGTAAACTCTCCTGTTGTTGTTGTAGTCTCGTTTGATATTGTTGTGCCTTGGAGGATTAACAAAGTATAGGTTAGATATGGTTAAAAACTCCTAGTTTATGCTTTGTTAACAAAGTTAATAACTTGTTAGTAACTTTGTGCCATGAAACTGTAACCGGGTATTGGTTTACTAAAAGGTAGTTTCAATAATAACCGAGAGTATTGACTTGCACGTAAAATAGCTTTAATCGGCTAAATCGTGTTATTGCGCGTCTTTGACATGATTAATGATCTTTGTTTAGAGATTTTGGTTGAAATCGCTTTCTTAGTAGATTTATGTTCAAAGCGTGCAAGATGAGATTGATTGTGTATGAATCTAGTTTATGCTCGTTGTTGTGGCTATATTATGTTTATCAGTGTAGCTTTCTCAATTGAGTGAGGTTGAGGACTCCCGAAAGGTGATACTAACTTATATTTAAGGATTTACATGAGTGCATATCAATTGCTCGCTAATGAACAAGTTTAGGTGGTTAGCATGTGTTATCGTGGTAGCCTTCCGAAGAGTTGTCATGTTAGGATGCCCGAAAGGGACACTAACTGTCGGAAAATAGGAATATTGATTTAAGTGTTTGGTTCTATTCAAACTTAGTTACATGCTTAGGTTGTATGAAAACAAGTCTTTATATATCTATTTTTCTATTTGGAGTCTTATATATATATATTTGCTATGCTTAGTTTAAATTAGATTAAATTAGTTAAAACTTAAAACAAACATTCACTATCTTTTCTTACCGGTAAATCAGTGACAACGGTTCAGTACAATCGCTCTGTGCGTGTCCATGGATCGATACTTGGTTCTTATCTATGCTTTACTACATATGTGACAGGGTGCGCTTGCCCTTTAATGTGTGTTCTAATGTTAAGATTAAAATCATTTTTATAAATTTAAAACACGAGTTGCGCGAGCGTATTTTATGTATGCTCAGAGAACACCAAGTTTTTGGCGCCGTTGCCGGGGACGCGACGAGCTTTAGGAACGGACCGAGTCAACTTTTTACCAGTGTACATGCTTGTGAATACTTGTTTATACTTCGTTGATTCATTATTTCATTAATTTAATTGCATATATGATTCATTGATTTTTTATTAGATTTATCTGTCTGTTGATATATTGGATTGATTTTAGATTGGTTCATAGGTTTGCATATATATTTTTTCATTTTTTTTGCTTATTGGATTGAATTGATTATTATTCATTCATTAGGATGTTGATAGATTTAATTTGTTAAATATTGGATTTATTGGTTTGTCTATGAATTTGATTGATTCATTATTTGATTTATTTGTCCGGATTCGGACTAATTGTTAATTTTTAGATTTGAAAAGTTAAATTCTTTATTTATTGACCATGTGTTCATATGTTTATCTGTTTATATAATTTTAATTTTTGTGTATATTTAGTTTTTATGTAAATAGATAATGGAAGTCTGGGTATGTTACGTTTGAATTTGATAGTACGGATGCTTTTATAAAAGGTTTGGGTTAAGAAAAACTGGGAAATTTATTTAATATAGAAGTGGTTTTAATAAAAATAATTTTCTGTGAAAAATGCTCCCTTGCGATTCGCAAAGAAGCTGGGCTTATGGTTTCGCCTTTAGCGAGTTCCTAATTACCCGGGTTTTTATCTTTTATTTTTCGCGATACGCGAACAGGATCACCAGAGTCCTTCGCGTGACGTGAATAGCCGCTATCTTCCGTTTTTAACTCCATTCATTGGCATCCATCATCATTTTCATCTACTATCTTCCGTTATATTATTTTTTCCGGTGAAAAAGGGTTGTTTTCGCGCAAGCAAAAGACGGTCTTTATCTTGTTGCGACGCGCGAACACCTTGAGTCATTATACTTGCACCACGCGAGAAGCGGTCTATACTTCTTCGCGGTGCTTGAGTGACTCAGATTTCGCTGAAAATTTTATATATTTTCATATTTGTATGTTGTCATATTTTTATGTTTGGTGTATAATTTTTAGTATTTTGATTTTACATATTTTTTTATTGAGTAAACTGCCATTTTCGTCCTTGAGGTTTGACACTTTTTGCCAGTTTCATCCAAAAGATTTTTTTTTCTCAACTGACTCCACTAGTTTTCAAATTCTTGCTGGTTTCGTCCAAGTGCCTAACTCCGTTAGTCAATCTCAGTTAATTGAGGGGCAGTTTTGTCATTTTATTGTTGCCAAACACCTTTTATTCCTGCTATTAAACTTGTCACCAAACACCCCTCTAGCTAGTTCCTACACCCGCATCCAAACATCCCCTAATCTGTCCCTCCTTTATACCCAACACAAGAATAATAATCCCAAACCTCTCTCTCTCTCTTTCTCTCTCTCGCAGCACTCTCTCTCTACCCTCACTCGTCTCTCTCTCTTCTCCCTGTGGTAGGAGCCGGCCGACCACCTCCCATGGTGGCGGCGGCGTATTGTGACTGGAACGAAGGAGAGCAGAAGCCGGGGGCGGGGGTTGTTGGTTCGAGTAGTGTGGTGGTCCGATTGTGGCTGCAGGATGGTTTATTGGCTTGGGTTCGAGTGTTTTGAGGTCCGATCAGTGGTCTTTGGTGGTGATGGTCCGGCAAAGCCCAAAAACGGGCAGAGATAGGCGATAAGTGATGTTGTTTGGGGCTGGTTGGTGGTGATTCGAGTGGGTTTAGTCCGGTTCAGGTGATGAGGTCCGAGCATGGATGAGCCGATAATGGTGGTTGTTGGAAGTGAATTTGGATGGTCCGAGCATAGGAGGAAGGATGAAGTCGGGTGGTGGAGATAAGGCGACGACTGGTGGAGGTGAGGCCACAAGTGGTGCGGGAGGCGGAGATGGAGGGGGAGGTGATGGTGGAGGAGGTGATGGAGGCGGAGGTGAGGGTGGAGGGGGCGATGGTGGAGGAGGTGATGGTGGCGGTGGTGATGGTGGAGGAGGGGATGGTGGAGGTGGTGGTTAACCAGAGCTTTTGAGTTAGGATTTGTGATTTATTATTATTATTATTATTATTATTATTATTATTATTATTATTATTATTATTATTATAATACAGATAATATTTGGATTGACAACTTTACCCCTCAGTTAACTGAGATTGACTAACGGAGTTAGGCACTTGGACGAAACCAGCAAGAATTTGAAAACTAGTGGAGCCAGTTGAGAAAAAAAAATCTTTTGGATGAAACTGGCAAAAAGTGCCAAACCTCAAGGACGAAAATGGCAGTTTACTCTTTTTTATTTTTCATAGATTGAGTCTGTATTTATCTTTGTACATTGTGTCAGTCTAATCATGGGATGGTTGATGTTCTTTTCAATGCTCGATCGATCTTCTCGCCCGTACTCAATCTCCATTCGGGCGAAAGCGATCTTAAAGAAAATCTTTTATGAAAACGGCCATTCCAAGAAGTTTAAAGTCCATATGGACGAGTCCATAAATCAAAATGGACTAAGTTTGAAAGTCAACGGTCATCTCTTAAAAGCTTACATTGATGGACCAATTGACCCGACTGTGGAGGTAATTGAACTCCACGCTCCGTGCACCTAAACAAGCGTGGGGAAATGAGTCTAGCTAGTGACTCGTTAATAAAATTAGCGCGGTGTGTATGGGCGCGCCAAATTGTATACATGTTCATAGCTTAGAGTAGTTTGTAGTTAAATTGCTTAGTTTCTAACTTGTTTGCCTAGTTTGTTTTTAGTCATTGCAGGATTGATTCGCGCCTTGTGATTATGTGGATAGTCGCTTCACATTCATGGTAATATACTAAGAAGCGTCGCAAAACAGGTATGTTGGTTGTTTGGGTCAAAACGGACAAGTGCATGCGCTTTTGGGTGAAAAACTGCAGCAAAATAACACATCAGCTTGTAGTGAGCGCCCGCTCGGAGAGACCGAGCGGGGCGTGCACAGAGCCCAGTATTAAAAAAAAAAATTCTGACGGCCGCTCACTGAGAGTGAGCGTCCGCTCATTGAGTCTGGTCGAGTTTAAGCAGGGGCAGTTTTGGCATTTCACTTTAAATTTACAAAATCTCAACCCTAAAACCAATATGAACGGCCGCTCAAGTAATATTCACCCAAAATGCTTGCACTTGCTCTCAAAGAAACACCCAATCACCTATCAATTCCACATCCAGATCTTCAAGTCCAAGGTATGAATCTCTTGAATTCTTGCAATTTTTTTTGTTCTAGTGTAATGTAATCTAGTTTTATGCAATCTTTTCTGAATTTTTGGGTCTCTTCATAAATGTTTAACAAACCCTAAAGTTTTTAGATGGATTGTTTGCTTTGCTAGTATAGATTAGGGTATATTATTGTCCAAATCTTTGAGTTTTTGGGTTTTCTTCATAATGTCCAAATCAAATCCGAAAATTTTAAAGATTTGTTTGAATTTTTAGCATAATATTTAGTGTAATTTAGCATAATAATAGATTAATCTCATGTTATGCTTATATTATAGTGTTTATCTTAGTGTAAATTAGGTTTGTTCATGAATTTTGGGGATTCTTCATAATTATTCAAAAGTCCCCAAATTCCATATGTTCTAGTGTGTAGATTGTTGTTAATTATCTTAAGTTTTGGGGTTTCTTCATAATGGTTTAACAAAACCCAAAATTTTAAGATTGTTAGTGTTTTTTATCTTAGTTTAGATAAGTACTGTTCATGAAACTTTGGGGCTTTCTTCATAATCGGACAAATGAGCCCCAAGTTTCTTTGATACTTCATAAACATTCGTATTTTATTTCAGTATTGTTTATTTGGTTTGAATAATGAGATGATGAATGGATTTGATATATTTTGTTTTGTCAAGAATGTTGGAAGTGCAGGGAACTGACGAGCACCGGTATGGATGCTCAATGCAGTCACCATGCTTTTCGGGATATCACCAACAGGGGAGTATTATTCTCCTTTTTCACACGATAGTTAGCTATTTCATAAACGCTTTCTATTTTCACATTGGGGACAATGTGACGTTTAAGTGTGGGGAGGGTAACTATGTTAACTTTACTCAGCTTACACTATAGTCTAGCTCTTCATAATGCTTTACTATTTTTTGAGTCACATTGAGGACAATGTGATATTCAAGTGTGGGGAGGGTTGTTAACAATATTAGCTTTGCTTGTCCCAAGTTGTGAAAAAAAAAACTCCCAGTTTTTATTTTCTTATGGCATAACATAAAGCAAAAAAGCCGTGAATTCTTTATAATTTTTGTAAATTAGTACGGTTGGTTATGTTTTAGGAAGCATTAGATTTGATAAAAGCGGACAATCCAAATGAAAAACAATAGAGTTTGATAAGCGTGGTAAACAAAAGAGTGACTGGCATGTTAATTTTTACACTTATACCCATTCCTTCCGTTACATGAGCATTCTTTTTGAGCCTTTTATTGCTTTTTCGATACTTGCTCGCTATATGCGAAATATGAGTGTGCTGAATGGCTTATGTGATTTAGAACTTGTTATTAGCATACTTTTCGAGATCATATATGTGTAGATTTGCATGAAAGTGATTGAGGCATTTAGGATACCCTTTTGACTTAAGCCTTTTCTTTTCGTTTTATCTGTTTCCCGCACATAAATGTTATCCACTAGTTAACCATGTTGAGCCTATATCCGTGTTTTTTTCTTACTTAACCCACCATTTCACCACTAAACCAAATTTAGCCTTTTTTACTTTAAACCTTTTGTGTTGAAACTCGGTTTAGGTTATTGTTTGACTCATTTTATGTTATAGTTCATGTTCGGGCTTTTAGATCTCGTGTTTTGTATATATTCTCGTTATAGTTTTCAGTTATATTCAGTATTGTAAGCTTGTTAAAAAAAAAAGAAAAAAAAGAAAAAAAATAGAAAAAATAAATAAAAAAAGAAAAAAAGAAAAACAAATCAGAAAAAATAGTATACCCTAAAATAGGGTGAATTAACAATGTTTGAGCAGTTTTCAGGGCTTGAAAGTTAGAATTTCATGGTTAGCTCGAATTAAATAAAATTCGCCTATATTCGCGTGTGGTTTGTATAGTTTATGTTTGTATCTATTAGTTAGACATAACCGCCGAGTTTTAGCCGTTTTGTCACTTTAAATATCCATTCCACACCCTTTACCTTTGCCTATCATTACAACCCACAAGTCCTCTTGATTTATGCATTTCTATATATGAATTGGTAGAGATTAGATCTTTTAACAAGCATATGATATCGCACAAGTCATTGTCTAGGCATTGAGTGTTTACACATACACAATTCATATGTATGATCCATAAATAAGCCGAGTGTGTGTGAACACTGTGAGTGGTGTAAAGATATGCATGCTTAGTCGATTTGATGTTAACCATTGCTTTTGATTTCTATATTTCCAAGTGCTTGTCAGTTTGAAATCTTTGATGATGTCTTTTGACAAACCAGCTAGCCATCTGATTTATTAACTTTCCGGTTCGCTACTCATGTTGCCATTGGGAGTGTTGAGTTTTCTATTGCTTAGGGACAAGCAATGTTTAAGTGTGGGGATGTTTGATATGCGTCAATTTATACATATAAAAGCCCCAATTTAACTCTCATCTATATATGTTTTTGGCCTTATACATGATGAATTGGTACTTATTTGGTATCTTTATGATTACAGGTCTTAAACGGTGTCCATGAAGCAAACCGGATAAAAAACAGACAGTTTCTTCACATTCTGCACATTCTGCACAATCTGCAGGTTTTGGCACTCCCGTGCGCCCTGGTGGCACTCCCGTGCAGACCAGATTGGCACTCGCGTGCACCAGCCCGTGCGAGATCTGACAGTTCTATAAAACAGAGCAGAACGTCATTTTTAGGGTATTGGGTGATTTTTGGGCGATTTTGGGCGATTTTCTGGGCATGTAAGCTGCTGTGAAGCCGATTAACAAGCTTAGGAAGCAATCCAAGTCCATTAACGTCATCCAATCCATCATAACCTTGCTTGTTTATGGTTTGATTCTTGACCTAATATTATATCAAATCTGATTTTGAAGCTTTGTTATGTTGTTATGATTAGTATTTGTAAACCTACGGGTAAAAACAATACTTAGCTTGTTCTTATTTATCGTTTGTATGTTGTTTTGTTTGAATGAATCATTAAGCTTTATGTTCATATTGAATCTTCATGATTTGTATGTAAACTCTCCTGTTGTTGTTGTAGTCTCGTTTGATATTGTTGTGCCTTGGAGGATTAACAAAGTATAGGTTAGATATGGTTAAAAACTCCTAGTTTATGCTTTGTTAACAAAGTTAATAACTTGTTAGTAACTTTGTGCCATGAAACTGTAACCGGGTATTGGTTTACTAAAAGGTAGTTTCAATAATAACCGAGAGTATTGACTTGCACGTAAAATAGCTTTAATCGGCTAAATCGTGTTATTGCGCGTCTTTGACATGATTAATGATCTTTGTTTAGAGATTTTGGTTGAAATCGCTTTCTTAGTAGATTTATGTTCAAAGCGTGCAAGATGAGATTGATTGTGTATGAATCTAGTTTATGCTCGTTGTTGTGGCTATATTATGTTTATCAGTGTAGCTTTCTCAATTGAGTGAGGTTGAGGACTCCCGAAAGGTGATACTAACTTATATTTAAGGATTTACATGAGTGCATATCAATTGCTCGCTAATGAACAAGTTTAGGTGGTTAGCATGTGTTATCGTGGTAGCCTTCCGAAGAGTTGTCATGTTAGGATGCCCGAAAGGGACACTAACTGTCGGAAAATAGGAATATTGATTTAAGTGTTTGGTTCTATTCAAACTTAGTTACATGCTTAGGTTGTATGAAAACAAGTCTTTATATATCTATTTTTCTATTTGGAGTCTTATATATATATATTTGCTATGCTTAGTTTAAATTAGATTAAATTAGTTAAAACTTAAAACAAACATTCACTATCTTTTCTTACCGGTAAATCAGTGACAACGGTTCAGTACAATCGCTCTGTGCGTGTCCATGGATCGATACTTGGTTCTTATCTATGCTTTACTACATATGTGACAGGGTGCGCTTGCCCTTTAATGTGTGTTCTAATGTTAAGATTAAAATCATTTTTATAAATTTAAAACACGAGTTGCGCGAGCGTATTTTATGTATGCTCAGAGAACACCAAGTTTTTGGCGCCGTTGCCGGGGACGCGACGAGCTTTAGGAACGGACCGAGTCAACTTTTTACCAGTGTACATGCTTGTGAATACTTGTTTATACTTCGTTGATTCATTATTTCATTAATTTAATTGCATATATGATTCATTGATTTTTTATTAGATTTATCTGTCTGTTGATATATTGGATTGATTTTAGATTGGTTCATAGGTTTGCATATATATTTTTTCATTTTTTTTGCTTATTGGATTGAATTGATTATTATTCATTCATTAGGATGTTGATAGATTTAATTTGTTAAATATTGGATTTATTGGTTTGTCTATGAATTTGATTGATTCATTATTTGATTTATTTGTCCGGATTCGGACTAATTGTTAATTTTTAGATTTGAAAAGTTAAATTCTTTATTTATTGACCATGTGTTCATATGTTTATCTGTTTATATAATTTTAATTTTTGTGTATATTTAGTTTTTATGTAAATAGATAATGGAAGTCTGGGTATGTTACGTTTGAATTTGATAGTACGGATGCTTTTATAAAAGGTTTGGGTTAAGAAAAACTGGGAAATTTATTTAATATAGAAGTGGTTTTAATAAAAATAATTTTCTGTGAAAAATGCTCCCTTGCGATTCACAAAGAAGCTGGGCTTATGGTTTCGCCTTTAGCGAGTTCCTAATTACCCCGGGTTTTTATCTTTTATTTTTCGCGATACGCGAACAGGATCACCAGAGTCCTTCGCGTGACGTGAATAGCCGCTATCTTCCGTTTTTAACTCCATTCATTGGCATCCATCATCATTTTCATCTACTATCTTCCGTTATATTATTTTTTCCGGTGAAAAAGGGTTGTTTTCGCGCAAGCAAAAGACGGTCTTTATCTTGTTGCGACGCGCGAACACCTTGAGTCATTATACTTGCACCACGCGAGAAGCGGTCTATACTTCTTCGCGGTGCTTGAGTGACTCAGATTTCGCTGAAAATTTTATATATTTTCATATTTGTATGTTGTCATATTTTTATGTTTGGTGTATAATTTTTAGTATTTTGATTTTACATATTTTTTTATTTTTCATAGATTGAGTCTGTATTTATCTTTGTACATTGTGTCAGTCTAATCATGGGATGGTTGATGTTCTTTTCAATGCTCGATCGATCTTCTCGCCCGTACTCAATCTCCATTCGGGCGAAAGCGATCTTAAAGAAAATCTTTTATGAAAACGGCCATTCCAAGAAGTTTAAAGTCCATATGGACGAGTCCATAAATCAAAATGGACTAAGTTTGAAAGTCAACGGTCATCTCTTAAAAGCTTACATTGATGGACCAATTGACCCGACTGTGGAGGTAATTGAACTCCACGCTCCGTGCACCTAAACAAGCATGGGGAAATGAGTCTAGCTAGTGACTCGTTAATAAAATTAGCGCGGTGTGTATGGGCGCGCCAAATTGTATAAATGTTAATAGCTTAGAGTAGTTTGTAGTTAAATTGCTTAGTTTCTAACTTGTTTGCCTAGTTTGTTTTTAGTCATTGCAGGATTGATTCGCGCCTTGTGATTATGTGGATAGTCGCTTCACATTCATGGTAATATACTAAGAAGCATCGCAAAACAGGTATGTTGGTTGTTTGGGTCAAAACGGACAAGTGCATGCGCTTTTGGGTGAAAAACTGCAGCAAAATAACACATCAGCTTGTAGTGAGCGCCCGCTCGGAGAGACCGAGCGGGGCGTGCACAGAGCCCAGTATTAAAAAAAAAATTCTGACGGCCGCTCACTGAGAGTGAGCGTCCGCTCATTGAGTCTGGTCGAGTTTAAGCAGGGGCAGTTTTGGCATTTCACTTTAAATTTACAAAATCTCAACCCTAAAACCAATATGAACGGCCGCTCAAGTAATATTCACCCAAAATGCTTGCACTTGCTCTCAAAGAAACACCCAATCACCTATCAATTCCACATCCAGATCTTCAAGTCCAAGGTATGAATCTCTTGAATTCTTGCAATTTTTTTTGTTCTAGTGTAATGTAATCTAGTTTTATGCAATCTTTTCTGAATTTTTGGGTCTCTTCATAAATGTTTAACAAACCCTAAAGTTTTTAGATGGATTGTTTGCTTTGCTAGTATAGATTAGGGTATATTATTGTCCAAATCTTTGAGTTTTTGGGTTTTCTTCATAATGTCCAAATCAAATCCGAAAATTTTAAAGATTTGTTTGAATTTTTAGCATAATATTTAGTGTAATTTAGCATAATAATAGATTAATCTCATGTTATGCTTATATTATAGTGTTTATCTTAGTGTAAATTAGGTTTGTTCATGAATTTTGGGGATTCTTCATAATTATTCAAAAGTCCCCAAATTCCATATGTTCTAGTGTGTAGATTGTTGTTAATTATCTTAAGTTTTGGGGTTTCTTCATAATGGTTTAACAAAACCCAAAATTTTAAGATTGTTAGTGTTTTTTATCATAGTTTAGATAAGTACTGTTCATGAAACTTTGGGGCTTTCTTCATAATCGGACAAATGAGCCCCAAGTTTCTTTGATACTTCATAAACATTCGTATTTTATTTCAGTATTGTTTATTTGGTTTGAATAATGAGATGATGAATGGATTTGATATATTTTGTTTTGTCAAGAATGTTGGAAGTGCAGGGAACTGACGAGCACCGGTATGGATGCTCAATGCAGTCACCATGCTTTTCGGGATATCACCAACAGGGGAGTATTATTCTCCTTTTTCACACGATAGTTAGCTATTTCATAAACGCTTTCTATTTTCACATTGGGGACAATGTGACGTTTAAGTGTGGGGAGGGTAACTATGTTAACTTTACTCAGCTTACACTATAGTCTAGCTCTTCATAATGCTTTACTATTTTTTGAGTCACATTGAGGACAATGTGATATTCAAGTGTGGGGAGGGTTGTTAACAATATTAGCTTTGCTTGTCCCAAGTTGTGAAAAAAAAAACTCCCAGTTTTTATTTTCTTATGGCATAACATAAAGCAAAAAAGCCGTGAATTCTTCATAATTTTTGTAAATTAGTACGGTTGGTTATGTTTTAGGAAGCATTAGATTTGATAAAAGCGGACAATCCAAATGAAAAACAATAGAGTTTGATAAGCGTGGTAAACAAAAGAGTGACTGGCATGTTAATTTTTACACTTATACCCATTCCTTCCGTTACGTGAGCATTCTTTTTGAGCCTTTTATTGCTTTTTCGATACTTGCTCGCTATATGCGAAATATGAGTGTGCTGAATGGCTTATGTGATTTAGAACTTGTTATTAGCATACTTTTCGAGATCATATATGTGTAGATTTGCATGAAAGTGATTGAGGCATTTAGGATACCCTTTTGACTTAAGCCTTTTCTTTTCGTTTTATCTGTTTCCCGCACCTAAATGTTATCCACTAGTTAACCATGTTGAGCCTATATCCGTGTTTTTTTCTTACTTAACCCACCATTTCACCACTAAACCAAATTTAGCCTTTTTACTTTAAACCTTTTGTGTTGAAACTCGGTTTAGGTTATTGTTTGACTCATTTTATGTTATAGTTCATGTTCGGGCTTTTAGATCCCGTGTTTTGTATATATTCTCGTTATAGTTTTCAGTTATATTCAGTATTGTAAGCTTGTTAAAAAAAAAGAAAAAAAATAGAAAAAATAAATAAAAAAAGAAAAAAAGAAAAACAAATCAGAAAAAATAGTATACCCTAAAATAGGGTGAATTAACAATGTTTGAGCAGTTTTCAGGGCTTGAAAGTTAGAATTTCATGGTTAGCTCGAATTAAATAAAATTCGCCTATATTCGCGTGTGGTTTGTATAGTTTATGTTTGTATCTATTAGTTAGACATAACCGCCGAGTTTTAGCCGTTTTGTCACTTTAAATATCCATTCCACACCCTTTACCTTTGCCTATCATTACAACCCATAAGTCCTCTTGATTTATGCATTTCTATATATGAATTGGTAGAGATTAGATCTTTTAACAAGCATATGATATCGCACAAGTCATTGTCTAGGCATTGAGTGTTTACACATACACAATTCATATGTATGATCCATAAATAAGCCGAGTGTGTGTGAACACTGTGAGTGGTGTAAAGATATGCATGCTTAGTCGATTTGATGTTAACCATTGCTTTTGATTTCTATATTTCCAAGTGCTTGTCAGTTTGAAATCTTTGATGATGTCTTTTGACAAACCAGCTAGCCATCTGATTTATTAACTTTCCGGTTCGCTACTCATGTTGCCATTGGGAGTGTTGAGTTTTCTATTGCTTAGGGACAAGCAATGTTTAAGTGTGGGGATGTTTGATATGCGTCAATTTATACATATAAAAGCCCCAATTTAACTCTCATCTATATATGTTTTTGGCCTTATACATGATGAATTGGTACTTATTTGGTATCTTTATGATTACAGGTCTTAAACGGTGTCCATGAAGCAAACCGGATAAAAAACAGACAGTTTCTTCACATTCTGCACATTCTGCACAATCTGCAGGTTTTGGCACTCCCGTGCGCCCTGGTGGCACTCCCGTGCAGACCAGATTGGCACTCGCGTGCACCAGCCCGTGCAGGCATGCTTGCACTCCCAGGTGCACTCCCGTGCACCAGCCCGTGCGAGATCTGACAGTTCTATAAAACAGAGCAGAACGTCATTTTTAGGGTATTGGGTGATTTTTGGGCGATTTTCTGGGCATGTAAGCTGCTGTGAAGCCGATTAACAAGCTTAGGAAGCAATCCAAGTCCATTAACGTCATCCAATCCATCATAACCTTGCTTGTTTATGGTTTGATTCTTGACCTAATATTATATCAAATCTGATTTTGAAGCTTTGTTATGTTGTTATGATTAGTATTTGTAAACCTACGGGTAAAAACAATACTTAGCTTGTTCTTATTTATCGTTTGTATGTTGTTTTGTTTGAATGAATCATTAAGCTTTATGTTCATATTGAATCTTCATGATTTGTATGTAAACTCTCCTGTTGTTGTTGTAGTCTCGTTTGATATTGTTGTGCCTTGGAGGATTAACAAAGTATAGGTTAGATATGGTTAAAAACTCCTAGTTTATGCTTTGTTAACAAAGTTAATAACTTGTTAGTAACTTTGTGCCATGAAACTGTAACCGGGTATTGGTTTACTAAAAGGTAGTTTCAATAATAACCGAGAGTATTGACTTGCACGTAAAATAGCTTTAATCGGCTAAATCGTGTTATTGCGCGTCTTTGACATGATTAATGATCTTTGTTTAGAGATTTTGGTTGAAATCGCTTTCTTAGTAGATTTATGTTCAAAGCGTGCAAGATGAGATTGATTGTGTATGAATCTAGTTTATGCTCGTTGTTGTGGCTATATTATGTTTATCAGTGTAGCTTTCTCAATTGAGTGAGGTTGAGGACTCCCGAAAGGTGATACTAACTTATATTTAAGGATTTACATGAGTGCATATCAATTGCTCGCTAATGAACAAGTTTAGGTGGTTAGCATGTGTTATCGTGGTAGCCTTCCGAAGAGTTGTCATGTTAGGATGCCCGAAAGGGACACTAACTGTCGGAAAATAGGAATATTGATTTAAGTGTTTGGTTCTATTCAAACTTAGTTACATGCTTAGGTTGTATGAAAACAAGTCTTTATATATCTATTTTTCTATTTGGAGTCTTATATATATATATTTGCTATGCTTAGTTTAAATTAGATTAAATTAGTTAAAACTTAAAACAAACATTCACTATCTTTTCTTACCGGTAAATCAGTGACAACGGTTCAGTACAATCGCTCTGTGCGTGTCAATGGATCGATACTTGGTTCTTATCTATGCTTTACTACATATGTGACAGGGTGCGCTTGCCCTTTAATGTGTGTTCTAATGTTAAGATTAAAATCATTTTTATAAATTTAAAACACGAGTTGCGCGAGCGTATTTTATGTATGGTCAGAGAACACCAGACATCAACACTTGGGCTTCTAATTCTTCTAATCCAAACCCCTCTTGACTTCTATCAACAGCCCACCAGATATGACTCCAAGCCCAATACCTACAAATATTCTTATGCAACATATTATTGTATTTTGTAGATAAAAAATAATTTGTATAATAATAAAGAATATTTTGAATATTAAGATTGTATTAATACATCATATTTTAACAGTTTGCCATTTAGATAATCAAGTCTTATACTCTCATAAACATATTAACTTATATTATATTTTTAAAAATTTTAAGCAGATTAAAATACCAAATCATGAATTGCATCTTTATATTGATTTGATAATTTATGATTAAAATTTGTAATTGAAGGAAATACAAACTTGAGTTTATTGTGCCCATTTTTATGTGACATATGTAATTGTCATTTTTCTTATAAAGTTATAATACTTTGCAATTCCAAACTTTGAGTTTTTTTTCTGAAGTATAAAATCAACAAAAAAGAATATTCTAACACTTACAATGTTTGAAATCACATAATCTCGAAAGAAATGTAATTTTTGACTAGTGATCTGTATGAAATATAATACTTTAAATAATATCATTATATGCCAAAACTCAAAAGGTACCTTTTGAGTTTTCCCGACGACTTGTCGTCGTGATCGGCTGTCTCGACGACTAGTCGAATAGTCAATGTTTCAAAGAAAAATTCTTGTAGTGGGTATATAATTATCAAAAGTTGATAAAACATACCTAAAATCTAAAATAGTGTATAAAATATAGAGAGCCTATTTTTATAATTTTTGGCAGACGATTAAATTTGACTTGTATATTATGAACTCAAATGTAACTAACGTGAAGGATGGTTGACTATTACAATTTGTCAAACAAAAGCCGGAAACACGTAACATTTGACTCACTACCACAATGCTTATAACAATCCGATTATCATTTTGTTTCAATCGGTTTGTTGACCCTCTTTCTCTCTATATATATGTGTAATCGTTTATAGGGTTAGGATCAAATACACAGTGAAAGAAAAATAGGAAGTCGTAGGAAGGGTATCAAACGGACTCCGATTGAACTCATTCAAGCGGCATTGGAATCGTCTTATTGAACCCTACGTCGTTAGCTTTTAGGTCTTCGTTTTTTTGGGGTTTTAGCTTGTAGTTTTTAGAATACGCGTTATACCATTGTGTCTTTTATGTACCATTGTGTCTTTTTCTTATTTTCATCATTGTGTCATTTTTTCAATTCATTGTGTCTTTTTTCTTCATCATTGTGTTATATTTTTTGGCAATGTGTTATATTTTGTGGCTCATTGTGTCATATTTGATGATCTATTGTGTTTTTTTGTATCCTTCTCACCCTTCTTATTTTTTGTAGCCTTTGTAGAATAACCCAACCCATCGTTTATATTGGTGAATTTCGATGTAATTACTTTGATTCATAGTTTCTAGGAAAAAGTACGACTCATATAGATTTTGCAACACTTCAACTCGTGTATGCAATAAGCAAAGAAATATGTACTAATATATTCATTGATAAGTTTAGAAATCGGTGTTTTATACAGTTTAGAATAAATAAAGTACTAAATAGTTAGTAACGAACATTTAAAATTAATAAAATTATATTTTGAGATATTTGACTGAAGTTAAGAAATAGAATGAATGAAATAAAAGAAGTACGAAAAGAATGTTGGACTTTATCAAATTGTGACATGTAACGCAACAAACTTGTTTTTTGAACGGTAAAGTGGGACACTGGCGGACTACTGCAGTATCATCATGTCACCAGCGAAACCACCTGATCATATTCATCTTCACTAGGCAACCAACTATTTGTTTATTAGGTATAGAAGTCGGCTCAATACTCTAAATTTATCTTAACATACTTGTAAATTTCAAATGGTAATTGGTCAACATCCCTTATGTATATAAAACGGTGGGTGACGGTGGTGTAAAAGTGTTGAATTAAGGCAACAAATGGTTTGATTTTTAGAAACAAGGTTCCACATGGCTAGATTTCTGTGATGTTTGGGTCCCTCACCGACTAGGCCGGTCAGCTTTTGGCCACCCATCAGCCTTACGAGGAGAATGAACCATCAACCAGTTTTATGGCTTGAAACTCATTGTGTTTACCTTTATTCTGTTATTTCGTGATATTGACTGGTCTAAAGATAAGATTTTTGACCCGCTTCGTACAGGTTTTGTGTACAATTCTTTAGAAGGTGGGACGCCACCCGAATTGGTCACGGGTGTCCACTACCAGCACGGTAATACCGCCGTCACCCATGCTAGTAATGGTCCCGTGAACCGTTTTGCTGAGTTTTTTTACCGTGCTGATAACCGGTTTTTTGTTGTTATTTTTGACTTAAATAAATACTATTGTTTTTTTTTTAACCGTTTGTTTAATATTGTTTTTAACCGTTTGTTGTAAAGC
The DNA here is from genome assembly GCA_030844895.1 of Ambrosia x helenae. Classification (NCBI taxonomy): domain Eukaryota; kingdom Viridiplantae; phylum Streptophyta; class Magnoliopsida; order Asterales; family Asteraceae; genus Ambrosia; species Ambrosia x helenae. The sequence goes on from CM061223.1 coordinate 4,753,026, forward strand.
ATAAAAATACATTAAAATCTAATTAAATAAAAAAACATAAATAAGAACATTTCATTAAAACATATTAATATTAAACATAAAATAAAAAATACATTAAAACAAAGAAAAATAAACTTAAGGTTGGCGCAACCATTGCCATGCCTTGACATGGTCGAAATTGTTGCCGTATCGAGCCTCATACTCATAGTAAGTGACGTCGATAGCCAACTCGTGATCAAGGTCCGGATCGTCCCTCATCGTTTTCTCGTAGAGGGTGGTCCACCTCTCTCACTTGATGTTGAGATCGGCCCATTTCTACTGGATGTCTGGGAGGGTCTTGTTGTTGGTGCAAACGTGTTGGTTGAAGTCGCTCAACACGCGGGCCCATAACCCCTCCGAGGGGTAGGCCGACCCCTCATCCCTCAGGAGTTGTTGAATATTCGGGTCGTTTGTGGCGTCTTTGTAGCACACCACTAACGCCATCTCTTGTTCCTCGGTCCAGGGATTCATCTTTATGGGTGTGTATTTTTAAACCGTGGTAAAGTATGAGTTTTGACCCCACGGTTTGATCTATTTATATACAAAATTGTGAACTGTTGCACTTTTAAAATTAAAGGTTACTGACCGTTTAGGTGATTTCAATTAAATTCAATCAATGGTTTTCAAGAATTACAAATTAATTTTGCTGAACGTTTGGTAGGACGGTTGTAATAGTATGAATTAAATGTTAATAACCGGTTTACAAATTTAAACCATGTGAAATTTAAAAAACAAAAAGAATGAGTGTTGTCTCCAAAAAAGTGTTTCAGTGAAGTGATGTGGCACTAGGTGAAACATTTATTCCTCTTATTTCAAAACGCAATAATCTAAAAATCAGATTCAAAACGCAATCCCAAACACCCTCTACGTATGGTTATTAAAAAAAATTAATGACACATGGCACTAGGTGAAACATTTATTCCCCTTATTTCTCTTCAAAAGTCTTTTTTTTCCTCATGTTCCCCCCACAATTTTTAAACTTTAATAAGTTTTATATACGAGATTTTTTTTTAAAAAAAAAAAAAGTTACACCAAATTAGCGAGCATTTTATTATCTTTCCAACGATTATCATAATGTCGTACAAAAAAATAAAAATAAAAACGATTTTTAGTGGGTTTTGTTCATACTGGAAAAAAAAACAATGTGTTCAGGTAATTTATTAATCATGTTTAGGTACAAAGACTTCACTCGAGCAAGAGGTGCACACGTAGAATTAGAAGTAGGTTTTATGAGTTATCGAGTGTTGATCCTTTACAACAACGAAAAAAATTCTAAAAACGGCTTATTCCTTTTATGGTACATACATTTTATCACTTTATATTAGATTTGTTTATCCCGAGATGCTTTCAGAAAATAAACTAGTTTTTTAGTATATATTAAAGTTTATAAACTTATTAAAGGATTGTATCTCACAAAGAATTTTTCTCATTCTTCTCTCACATCCTTCTCCCTCTATATACATCTATCGTTTTACTTTTTATTTTAAAATAAATCTTGGTAACTAGCTGTAATTTTAATACGAACTTAAAAAAACAAATATTTATAAACCATATATATTTTTATTTACTATACTGTTCTTTCAAACTTATGCTTACTTTCATCAAAATTTACAAGTGTTTGGTTTACTATTCTAAAATGAAAGTAAGAACTGACTGAGGATGTGTGGCTTATGAGTTTTATATATAGATGATTAAAAATTAAAATCACAAGTTGTGTAAGTCTAAAAGCACCGGGGAACACATAACTTTTTTTCATCTAGCTCAAAAATATATGTGAGAATGATGGTATTGTCTATTGATAAATACTAGTAGGAATGCCCGCGCGTTGCGGCGGGTGCATCTGTTTTGACCCTTGTGCATTGTGTTTGTTGGTTATTCATTATGTTAAAGTAGAAAACAACGATGTATAAAATATATGTTATCAAAAACTGAAACTCATAAGTATATCTTCTGAATATTTTAAATGGGTACATCACAATAGGCCGTACTATTCCTTACAACACCCTTAGATTGACCCACGTCCTTCGGTGGGACCCTTTTATGTATTTCGAAGGCAGATAAGTATGCCATCGTAGAGCGGTAGTTAGCGTAGTGAAGTGGCGTTGTATCTCTTAATGACCATAAGATTGTAGTGGAAGTGATGTAATTACTAAAATACAGTTGTAGTGTGCAACATATTTCTATTATTTTAGGGCACCCGCGAGATGCAGCGGAGTTAATGATTTACATAGATACTCTCGTTTTATGTTAGTTTGACAAGCGTGGTAACAAATATATTGGACCAATAAATTAGTAATCAATATAGTTAAAACTACCAAATCGACTGATAAGAACTTGTCTTCTTTTGGATATGTAAACAATTGGTGACTTCGTGAGATCAGAAACTTAAATTCTATTCCTAGAAGCTTATAGTAGCGGAGAAAACAAAAAACCATCGAGGAAGATGATGACGTTGCTCATGAAGTATCTCTACCATATTTGCTTGTATAAAAGTCAAGCCTACATATATCGCTCACTTTAATGGGTTGAAACGTGTCATGGGTTGGGTGTGTTGGCAAACTTCAAGCCTACATATTCATTTGTGTGCAGAAGTGTCACATTATAGCAGCCACATAAATTTAAAAAGAGAAAATTGCTCGAATGGTCCCTGTGGTTTGCACTTTTTTCACCTATAGTCCTCAAGTTTTCAAAATTACAGACATAGTCCCGAAACAGTGCGAAACAGTGAATTTTTTAACTCGGATAGTCCCTAAAGGATAACTGAGGTTAAATAATCCAGTTAAGTGGGTGTGAAATTACAAAACTACCCTTACTATATAAAAAAAAACCCTTAATCCCTACACCACCACCACCAACTTCACCACCCTATCACCATGGCCGGACCAGTCCAGAACCAGACCAGGTCTGGTCTGCCCGACCCGAACCGAACCACAACCACCACAGCCACCATCATCATCGGCCAAACACCACCAACAACCACCCGAACTAAAGCCAACCACTGCCAATCGGACCAAAACACCACTAAGCTCCACCTTCACCCAACAACCGTAAACCACCAAAGCCGTACACATCATCTTCCCACCGAACCCAGACCAAACACCCAACAGAACATCATCGGCCATCATCATCATCACAACTACCACAACCCACAGATTGTTAATCGAAGAGGAGGAAAGATTGGGTTTTACCTCCTTGACCAGATCTGACCCGGTTGGTACAACTACCACCGTGAACCGTCGTCGTCGTCCTCTTCCTCCTCCCAAGCTCTCTCTCTCTCTACTTTCCTTCTGCATCTCTCTCTCTTCGTCGTTCCTCTCTCTCTCTCTCTCTCTCTCTCTCTCACTTAATAATAATAATAATAATAATAATAATAATAATAATAATAATAATAATAATAATAATAATAATAATAATTGGTGAAAGGGTGAAGGTGAGGGGGTTGGTTGTGGTGTTCGGCTTCCGGAGCTCCGCCGGAGGCGGTGGCAGGAGCACCTCCGGCTCCTCTCATCTCTCGAGCTCTCTCTAAGAAGCAGCAGTAGAAGTGTGTGTAGCGATGCTTTTATAGGTAGGGTTGGGTGTTGGAATCGGGTGGGATGGGTGGAGATGGGGGTCGGTGGTGGTGGAGGGTGGAGATGGGTGGTGGTGGTTTGTGGAGGTGATGAGGTGAAGAAGATGAAGTGGGGAAGATGAAGTGTGGGATCCACTAGTGTTATATTATTTTTTATTAAAGTAAGGGTAGTTTTGTAATTTCACACCCACTTAACTGGATTATTTAACCTCAGTTATCTCCAGGGACTATCCGAGTTAAAAAAATTCACTGTTTCGCACTGTTTCGGGACTATGTCTGTAATTTTGAAAACTTGAGGACTATAGGTGAAAAAAGTGCAAACCACAGGGACCATTCGAGCAATTTTCTCATTTAAAAATAAGATATAAATACATAATATATGATGTAATTTATTTACTATAAACATTGAAAGATATATAAGTTATGTATGTGAAGAGTCACCACATTATTTATGTACTAAATACATGACAACTATTTATAAGACTTTAACATTGATACAAACATAATAAAGACATGGAGGTTATGAATGTAAAGAGTCACCACATTATTGTTAATTTTCTCATCAATTTTATAATTATGTTTAAATTAATTTCTTCAACAATTTAATATTTAGGTAGAAAGACAATTTTACGCTCTAAATGACTTCAATAAGCATTGTACTATAAGCAATAAAAGTTGTATTTACTTAAATTTTGCGGGTATCCTTCACTGATGCTTTATAATATATAGTATATAAGATAAAGATTCGGGTTGATTCATTAGCGTGAGCATGAATTTATGGCGTTTTGATTTCTTATTTCTTAACACAAATAACATAAGTAACTAACACACAGTTAAGTTTTTGTTTTCTTTTTATGCTAGTGTTTAATTTATTTTATTAATTTGAATTAGAACTTAAACAATATTTGTTTAGGTGGATATGTCAAAAGTCAAGATTGATATTATGCGACCATGGATAGCTCACAGGGTGACTGAACTTTTTGGATTTGGGGATGAAGTTCTCATTAACTTTATTTATGGTCTTTTAGAAAAGAAGGTAACCTACTACTTTATACAATTTTATATCGACTTATTGCAGCATAAATATACAATTAATATAAAGTAGAAGTGTTTTCTGTCCACTAATTATCAAATATCTTGGTTTGGAATGAGAACCGTCTTTATGTGGATCAGTATTTTTAAGAGAGAGCAGCACTTGAATGAAAATACAAGAAACTATATGAGTCGTTGTATGCAAAGGTGTGGAACTTTTGTACAATTAAGACACTTAAAAGGGTATGCATGTAATTTTATCTTTGATTTTTAGTTAAAAGTTAAAATTTCATTCCACTGCTACCCTTTTCCCTTTCACCTTCAAAATTGATTGTAGAGAAAGCCAAGAGACACCATTTATTCTCTAGAATTGAATGAAGCTTTCATTTCTATGTCTTAAATTTTACCTTACATCTTCTTTTCATTTTCCAAAATGGCATATTTATTCTCCAAATTTTCTTCCTAAAGCAAAATAATATTGTGAACCACACTTCATACAATGTTTAACAAGAACATTAAATAGATAAACAAATACCTTAAAAGTCTTAGAACAAATATAGTTTACGTATAAAGTTATATTTGAGCATGCATATATAGATTTATATAGTTAACTATTTTATGGCGTTCAAGGAGACCATGTTGATTGAAATTGAGGAATGTCTCCATACCCTTCTCCAACCATCCTCTCCATCATCTGTCCTTCATGTCCATTTGTTCCCTGCAACATCAGGTTTCATCTCATGCAGTAAGTGAAAGTAATATTTATAATTTTGTCCGTTGTATTTAGTTAACAATATATATGATTCAAGATAAACAACTTCTTAACAAGGATAGTTAAGAAAGCCACATGTCACCTTCATAGGGGCCATATCATCCAATTCAGTAGAGTTGAGGTCAATAGGTCATATAACATCCTGGCTTTTGAAAGCTTCATGAAGAGAAACTAAAAATGCACAAAGAAGAGAAAAACTATACTAATTAATTTTGAAAAATATTTTCTCATCAATAATTTTGAATATTGTTTGTTTATTGTTTTAATTGTTAGCTGCACAATTAAATTACCTCAATTTGATTCTGCAACGATCCAACATAGTTGATTATTACATCCAGCATCACTGGCATTCCCATTGTATATAGCAAATAACTAAATTTAAATGGAAGAAAAACTGATATATTATGAAGATAAATTTTTGTAATTGTCAAGGAAAATATGATCAAGTAGAAAAAAAATGTATATATGTATCTAAAGATTAACTCATATCTTTATACCTTGTAGTATCCGGGAACCATATCTTGCAAGCGTCTTAACTTCTCATTGATTTTTTTCTCTTCTCATCTATTGAAGACATAAAATTTTTGGACAAAAAAATGTTTCAAAGCATGAAATTAGCTCTAAGATTTTGTTTGGGGTTATGAAAAGACTATTAGCATTCAAGAAATTGATTATAATGAAGTATATATAATAATATAGATGGGGGGTTGAAAGGTCCCACATTTAAGATGCATCATAAGTTAAGTTGTATTTTATGTTTTAAAAGTTGGACATAAGGGCATAATTGGGATAAGATTTTAGGATGTGAGGTATTGGATTATGTTAAATTTACTAAGCTACCCTCCTAAGTGTCTTAATTGTCACAACTATGCCAATAATACCCTTAATTGTTTTGCTTAAATATGTTGTACATGTTGCTTCTTAAGTTGTATGGAGGTGAAAATGACTATGTTGTATATCACTCCTCCTTTATAATGTACTAGTGGTAATGCCCGCGCGTTGCAGCGGGTTCGTTACGCGAGGAAAATATAGTCAGTATCTTTTTTTGGTACCAGAACTTCCTATGTAGCGGCATCTGAAATTCCCGATATTCAAACGTGTTAACGTGTTTTCAAAGATTAAAAGACCGAAAAGATTGATCTAATGTTTTGTTGTTCACCTCTATGTGTGAAATTTCTTTCAATGACATATCAGCAAAATAGGCATATAAAGCTCTTATAACAGCCTGCAATGCACAAATTCATTAAACCCATGTTTGCATTGCACAAATCTTTCAATGGATGAGTTGGGTAACAGGTAATTTACATACGGTTTGGGCCACGCCCACCAAAAATAATATTCATTTGATTTTAAAATGTTAATAAAAAACTAATGCCCTAAATATTATTCAAAAGCTATATTGATACATACACATGTATTAAAATACACTTTACAAACACGTTTAACCCGTTTTATTTTTAGTTTTTTTTTTACCCATTTGTGGAGGTAAAATTTTGTGGTTGCCTTGTCTTACCTGGTGAGATACGACTACAACAAGCGCGCGTTGTCGTTCTAACTCAATAATAACCTGCTCCAACCTGTTATATGCACAACTGCAAACTTTTGACGTTGCTTAAAATACCAAAACTTTAATTATTTACTTTCTATATTCAACAGAGATTTTTCCTTGTATTTGAATTCAATACCTTTGTATCACATCGAGATACGACTCTCCACGAGGATATCGATACCTAAGTTTGTCTTTCTTCCTTGACCTTTAAAAAAAAGACCATTGAATGGAAAGGTATAAAATTACAAAAAAAAAAAAAAAAAAAAAAAAAATCGAATATTTCATATTTAACATACTCGTATTCTTCAGGCATGTTCTTCTTTAGTTCTTCATACGTCATACCGTCACATACACCAGCATTTATCTCATCAAGTGCACGCTATTGTATCTATAACGTAAAGAAAGTACACAAATTTTACAAATGATAAATGATCAAAGAAGCAATTTATGTGACATGTAAAACTAACCTTGGGGAATCCAGCAATTTGATTTGCAGTCAAAATTGTTCGTTGCAATGTGCTTGTCCAAATCTAGGTGCATAAATAAAAAAAAAGAATATAAAACATTGCAAACTTTGTGCAACAAACAAAGAAAATGCAAATAGTAAAATAAGTAATAGTTCTTACAAAAGCATTTTTTTAGGCAAGATAGTTCATGTGGCTTTCAATTGAATGTTATAAGAGGGGGACTTGAAGGGACAAGAGGTTAATGATCTATATTGATGAAGGAAGAAGGCAAAGGATTGAAGGGTATGGATGGAAGAAGGAGGGTAGTATTGTAAAAGTCTTTTGATATTGTAAAGGAGGAGGTGGATGAAATGTCTATATTACCCTCTTAAGTGTCTTAATTGTCCCAATTATGCCCATAATACCCTTAAATTTCTTGCTTAAATATGTTGTACATGTTGCTTGTTAAGTTGTACGGAAATGCAAATTACCTTGTTGTACATAACTCTTCCTTTATAATGTATCTAGTGGGAATGCCCGCGCGTTGCAGCGGGTGTCCAGGCTGATAACAAAAACCAATACCTATGTTTGTGATTTTAAGGGCGTGAGCGGTAGTGGGGAACCCGCGCGTTGCTGCGGAGTCGACGATACGGAACGGGAACCTAATTCAACCTTTAAACGATTAAAAAAATCATATAAAAGTTATGTGTGTGTATATACATATCCTAGTAGATATAAAACTTAACCCTTAACCCAAGTCAACCAACCCAAAAATAATGGTTCAAAGTTGACACCTATACTTGTAACTATAAAAAGAAATTGCTAAAAAAATATGAGACTTAACCACCAAATACTTGGCAAAATACGGTACATGTACACCACCATGCTATGTTTAGCTTCATCAACATAAAGTCCATCATGTCAAACTTACAGTAGCTTTTAGCTCTTCAATGACTATGTTTTGCATATAATAATTTGCTTTGTTAGTATATAACGTAACACTTAACAGGACTATCTTACAAGGTTATATAAATGTAGAACCTTCAAGATCGATAGGGATATCGCCTATTGGGATTTTGTAAACTGCTGCTTTTGAAAGAGCACATCCAGGGGAGTAATGATTGATGAGATGGACATAAGAAATATAACATACATGTTGTTATGTTGAAAAATAGATAAAGAAATAATTTGAAAGCCTAAGTTTATTTAACATATAAGCAGTTAAGGTCATAAAGTAGCAAGTTACTTACGGTGATGGATTTTTTTTGGTAATTATACTGGTCATAAAGTAGCCGTCACTCGCTATGTGACCATCCAATCCGGCAATCCACTGCAGTAACCAACAGATCACAATTTAGTTCAACAGACATTAATAATTTTTGGTTATGTAATTATTGTTCTTATACGTAACTGGCTTTTTTTGTGTCAAATTTAAAGAGAACGTTCCCACGAATTGTCATTTTATATGAAAGGCAAAATAGGCTACTTTAAAATTCAGCTAACAGCTGGTGTATACAGACTTTGGCCCCAAAAAATCTTGACACCAACAGCAACATATATATTTATATCTACGCCTAACATACTACATACAAATGAATATATGTATGGAAAAAAGTCAGAGGTAACCTGGAAAAAGGGAGGAGAAGCAGCAAATGTAATGTAAGCAGAATAATGTAGGCGGATGTGTTGTACCTTTCAACATCTTTTGTGTTTTCTTTTATAGACCCATGGTTAGAAACAACTTGTTAGTCCCTTGAGTTCCTTCCCCTTAAATGAAAATTATTACACCAACAATAAAGGGCCAATAAAGTAACAACCAATAATATAAATGTGAGGGTAGGGATGTAATATGTTTTGAGGATGTGAGGTAGGAGAGCATAGTAAATTACATTGATATCCTTGCAAGTGTCTTAATGTTCCACAAAGTTCCAATTATATCCTTGTGATATAAGCTTAATTTACTTGTACATGTTGCTATAATAGTTGAATGATGTACAAAATTACTATGTTGTACATCACTCTTCCTTTATAATGTATTATAGATTATAGATTAACTTTTTATCCGGTCAGGTCTAGTCACATATTGAAAATAAAAAAACTAGTCACATATTTTGAAAATAAAAAACAATGGAACCAAATTAGTCCAACACTTCTAACCCAGTTGGTTGAGGGCCTAAAGTTTTCTATGGGAGGCTTGGGTTCAATTCCCACTAGCTACATTTGGAGGACATTGGTGGAGGGAAATGAGGGATGACCCGACCATTGGCTTGGGTTCGAGTCCTGATCCCGACCGGTTTTACCGATTATTTCACTGTCGTGCTTTTGGGCGGGTAAGTGGTCGGGTTTTCCCGGGAATTGGTGGCAATTGGTGGCCCGGGTACTCTCGAGTACCTGATTCACCAAAAGGGTGTCCGAGAGTGCTCAGAAATTGATTTGTTGGCCATTCAAAAAAAAAAATAGAACCAAATTAAATGTCAGTCGGTATTATTAATAATTACACGTTAATCATCCTTAGAATGCATAATAGTAACAAGCATATTCCCTAAATTTATATATTTAAACTTGAATCAATCAACATAGTAATGTTCAAATAATCAAGCAATAAAACCAATAACATAATCAACTAACTAAATACTAATAATCAAACTACATAGTAAAGCTAACAGAAAAGAGTTCAAACAGTACCTAAATTATGTGTATGCAATTGCTTATAATCGAATTTGGGACTCGTCTATTGAGAACTCAACTTGTAGTGAAGGAGGGTCGGGAGTCGATCACATCCTCTGTGGTACTCATCCATCCCACTAACTTTTATTACTTTATTGGTTTAAAATGGGTGGGCTAATCGGTTATTGGACTTGATTGTTTATATTGGTTATCGGTTTGATTGTCAATGGGTTTGTTTAATGGACTTATAACAACTAGTAGTCCAATTAAATATTTTATTTAGTTTATAGGGTTGAGTTATTCTACAAAGGCTACAAAAAATGAGAAGGGTGAGAAGGATACAAAAAACACAATAGATCATGAAATATGACGCAATGAGCCATAAAATATAACACAGTGCCAAAAAATATAACACAATGCTGAAGAAAAAAGACACAATGAATGAAAAAATGACACAATGATGAAAATAGAAAAAGACACAATGGTACATAAAAGACACAATGATATAACGCATATTCTAAAAACTACAAGCTAAAACCCCAAAAAAACAAAGACCTAAAAACTAACGTCGTAGGGTTCGATAAGACGATTCCAATGCCGCTTGAATGAGTTCAATCGGAGTCCGTTTGATACCCTTCCTACGACTTCCTATTTTTCTTTCACTGTGTATTTGATCCTAACCCTTAGTTTATAATACTTTGGTATTTGAAAAATAGTTTACAATAGGTTTATATAAATATATTTGTAATATTTTGTAAAAATTCAGCTTTTTTTTCAAATATATATATTTTTTAATTTATACTGTGAAAAGTTTATTTTCTATCCTCAACTTTTTTACTTAGCTTTAATAGTTTTTTACTTAGTTTTAACAATTTTCAATGTTTACTTAGTTTTAAACAATTTTCAAACCAAAAGTTTTATCTCACTAGCTGCTAGCAAACTATTTAAGGTAAAAAAAAAACCCTTAAAGGCCGGACGGTGCATGGGGTGGCGCCCCTGCCACCTTAGCATTTTAACATTGAATGACGACGCTACCTTATTTCTTGGGCGTCATTGAAGGATTGTTAGCCCAATAACGAGGGCCAACGACTGTTTTTGTGGGTCCACTTCAATTTAAGCTATTAAAAAACGAAATAGGGGAGGAGGGGCGCTATTCCATTTCTTGAGCGTTATTGAAAGAGGACAATAAAGCCCCCTGTTGACGTGACGCTGAGGTAACACAATGAAGCTCCTAGAGGCTCCATTCTGTCCAGCCAACGTAAGGGAGGGTTCAGGATCGGTTGGAAAACAACTCATGGCTTTTAGGACTCAATTTTACAATGAGCCAAAAATAAACCCCCTTAAGAAACAATATTTGAAACTATTACTCTAATATACATGAATATACACACACATGTAACACATGAAAGTGCTAATATGACATTGGAAATGGCAAAAGATTGCAAGCCACTTGGTTCACTAACAAACAAACCCCCACCCAAATGCCACAAGGTCCACACCAAATGTACCCTGGTTTTCTGAAAACCTAACCCAGTGGTCCATGGTCAGGAGTCAGGCCTAGACTACCGTCAGCCATCTTCAACAAACAACCAACATGCAGCTTGCAGTCCCTTCTTACATTTATTACAAAAAAAAAAAAAAAAAAATAATAATAATAATAATAATAATAATAAATAAACACTAAAAAACAACACTTTTACTAAAATGCATTTTAACACTACTCAATTCATTCCAGTCAAAATAAGGACCATTTTTCTTACACAAGTATTAATTAAAGTCTATATCATCTAAAACAAACCGCGTGTTTCCATTCCCGAGTACTGAAAACTCGGGAATAGAATCACAACTGTTGTTCACGACATAACTTCACTTCAAACGGGCGAACACCCGCCGACACTTTGGACATGGGAAAACACAAATTCGAGTTATTCCACGCCCCGAACCGCCTGCCCATTCTTCGGTAGAATTGTTGAGAGAACTTAAGGTCACCGGAGAGGTTATTTCCATTGACATAAAGTGCGGTCAAATTCCCCAACTCCTCTAGTTTCGGTGAGAGACTTCCCGACAGTTTATTGTCGTTTAAACCCAAAAACCGCAGGTTTTTCAGATTTGAAACCGACTCAGGAATCACACCGGTCAAACCCGTGTTCGAAAGATCCAATACCATAAGGTTATAAACTTTTAACCAATTGAAGTTCACAATATCATCATTTATAGGGTTGTTTGACAAAACCAACTCTTCTAAAGAAGTCATTTCTTGATTATCAAAAGTCAACCCACCAGAAATATTATTATTACTGAGATCCAAAAGAGTTAAACTCTTTAAATTACTAATCTCACTTGGGATTTCACCTTCTAATTGGTTCTTACTCAAGTCAAACTTCAAGATAGAAGTCAACCCTCCAAAAGTCAAAGGCACATTTCCAGACAATAAGTTTCTACTCAAATCCATGATCAACAAACCACTCAAATAACCATAATTGTCTGGAATTTTGCCTGTAAACATATTACCAGACATAACCAACCTCTTCAAACTAGTCAAGTTCCCAATGTTGACTGGCAAACTACCCGATAACCGGTTATCGATTAGTACAAGGGATTGAAGCTTCTTGAGGCTGCCGAAGGCGGTTGGGACTTGACCGGACAAACGGGGTTTGCCCGGAATTCTAGGGACTCTAGAGTGTTTGAAAATGAGTCCCAGTTAGTGGTTTGGATTGAAACTGTGGCTTGGTTAGGTGAGATGATGCAGTTGGAGAATGTTAATGATTTTATGTGTTGAAGTTGAAAGAATTGGGGTCTAAATTCAAGATTTGGTGCACATGGAAGGGAGTTATCATATATTTGACCAATGTTTAGTTCGGTAACGTACCAGAATCCATCAAAAAGATCACAAGAAACACCCTGTAGAAACAAAACAAGTGTACATCAATCAAATTGAACATCTCATAAAGAAAAAAATATATATATATTTTTTGGAACCAACATCATTTCATACATGTTATAAAGGGTAAATTACATAAGGATAGTAGGTAGGCAGACAACAAGTTGCACCGCCACCCTATGACCTAGTGGTTTAGTGGTAGGGTGTGTAACTGTTTGTCACTCACAAAATGATACGCTTTCAAATCGTTGCAAATGAAGGTTAATTCAGAGAGTAGTTTAAACAAATATTTCGGAAAAGAATCAATCTTTAGTGTAACTATTATTCTTATATACATAGACTAGCTGATTACCCCGGGAAGGTCCCGGGGTTGAAAAATCTAATTTTACGTGATAACCTATTGCAAATGGCTCAAGTTAACTAACCATAAAATCTCTCAATCATTGCATGTTCATAGTATTCTAATCAGTAATAACTCATATTCCCTAATCTAAAACCTAATCAGTAATCATCTAAAGGATCACTTATGTAAGCTGCAACTATTCAAAAACTCATCACATCTCTCTAATTTCTCACATTCTAATGGCTCCTATAATTCCTAACTTAATCAACTAAACAAACACTTAAGTTGGAAGTTGTAACCATTGCATCTCATTATGCCACGTGGCATAATCAAGAGATGGTTGAGGCCACCATTGAACGCCACGCCAGCAACTATCAATTCTTCCCGGGAGCGTCCCGGGGTTCAAAAATATAACCATTCTAATAATACTAATATTAATAGTAATAATTATTACTCTTGTAATTAAATAAATAAAAAAATAACATTGCTATAAGCTGACACCATGTGTTGCAGTGTTGCGCGATTCTTTCTCCTAGCTTCTCTTGATTAAGTATACCTAGTAAAATTCCAATGATAACATGGCGATTGGGCTGATTTTCAACATCGTAGATAAGAACATGGTTTAAAAGAAAAAACATGATTAATGAATAACATGAACAGTTTGTGTGTTTTTTTCCTGTATGAACGAAACCCCACAAAAAATAGTCGATTTTTTTTCTCCGTTTTTTATATAGCACTATGGTACTCGTTGGAAAGATAATAAAACGTTCGTTAATTTGGTGTAATTTTTTTTCTTTAAAAAATCCTGTATATAAAAGATATAAACGTTTAAAAATTATGGGAGGAAATATGAGAGAAAAAATTTTAAATTTATTTTTAAATTATTTTTTCCTAAAATAACTCAATTTAATTAAAAAAGGCAATAATTCAAAAACAATAAAATCTTTCAATTATGATGCCACGTGGCAGTTTCATGGAGAGGTTGAAGGCACCATTGCACGCCACGTCAGCAATGTTCAATTCTTTTATATAGATTAATAGATAATAGATATGACTGATAATACATAGTACCAGTAAGTTGTATTATTAATCTATACTATAAAATAAAATAAAAGAAAATTATGTGAAATTAAAGATAGTTGTTACTTATTTATTATATTATTATCCAAATGAATTTAATATGAAATTAATTATTAACTTATTTTGATAAACCTAAAAAAAAGTATAACCAAGTTTAAAAGTTAAAATTATGTTGATTAAAATATTAAGAAATAACGATTTTAATTTTTTATATGGATGATTAAAATACAAGTTTATATTCCAAAATCATGGTGACATTTTCATATGTTTGGAAGCATATTATGGGATATTAACTAATAAAATAATTAGTTGCACTAAACTGGATATAAAGTACAGTTTTTGAATGTGTTTGTTCGGTAAAAAATTCTAATATACCATTTAATAAATCAATTAGAAAAATAACTTTCTAATAAATAACTTTCTTTGATGAAGCTTCTATCAACGGATAGTGACATTTCATGTGGATCTCTCGGCAAAGTTTGTCGGTAATGAAAATATTCATCAATAATATGTTGTTTAATCAGTTTTAAAAAATACAATAGGTTAAATAATAAAAAAATACATAGTTTGACGACTGTATACGTTAACAATTTATATTGTATTATTCTATCAGTTTGTGTAACACACATGCTTACTATACAAGATTATAACCTAGCTAACAAATAATACAATAAACCTTAGCTAACAAATAAGCAAGATTATATAGAATGAACAAATAACCTGAATGGGTGTCCAACCACAAGGATCAGGAAAGAGATCTGACCCATTCCACCAATTACCCACAAAGCCTTGAATAGCAGAGTATAAAGCGTCTTGCTCTGTTTTCACCATTAAAGCTCCAACTGAATCTCCATCATTATCTCCATTTAATACAAGTTCCCATCAAACCAACCATTATCATAACCACAATCACAAAATACCCATCACTTCTACAGCTTAAATCCATCACAAATTACTCTGTTTCACTCACACTAAAGATCTTGAAAATTAACAAATTAATCCTCAATTTTCATAAAAATTTAGGCTTTTGATTAAAGGAAAGAGAGTGTTGAATCTATAAAGAGCCAGTTTTGAAATGTGGATAGATATTTGCACCAAATTGGGACTAAACTTAAAAGTCTTGAAAGTGTAAAAAAACAGAGCACATGTGAATGATGATTATGATGAAGATGAATTTAAGTGAAAAATCAGAAGATATATGTTAACAATAAACAAAACCCAGTTGGATTTCAACGAGAATAACTCCAAAATAGTAAATGATGTTGAACAATTCAAGAAAAAAGGAAGAAAACATTAAGAAGCCTGAAACAGAGTACTCTGTTTTGCATTGTGTGTTTTTTATAGGAAAGCTAAGGTTAAGGATGGTTGTAGAGTTGCAGAAGGAAAGCAATTGTACACAAAACTAAACGGCTAAAAGGATAATAATGCACAGTAATCAATGGTGTGTATAAATGTATGAATTATGAGGAACATTAAGGGAGGTCTAGGAGTCTAGAAGGGTGGGTCTGTTCAGCTTTAAATGGGTACTTTAATTTAAAAGGCGGAACAGAGTAATTATGGGGTTTCAGTATTAGATTATGAAGTAAGGAATGAGATGGCAATGTGTAGGGATGAGATCGGTATCGTATCGAAGATACCTGTATTGAATTTGAATAAAAATGGGTATCGAGTACCGTACCGAATATATAGGTACGGTACGGGTACGAGTACGGGTATTGGTACCGTTATTTCGGTACGGTACCCGTTTTGGTACCATTTTGTTATTTTTTTTCTTTTTTGAGCACTCGTACGAGTACCAAGTAGGTAAACAATTACGGGTATAAATACTATATAGGTACCAAATTGAAAAATTTGGTACATATACTAATATGGTACACATGTACCAAATAGGTAAAATTGATACGAATACCATAGATACCATAATACGAAGTAAAAAATATAATCAAATTCAATAGTATATAGAATTCGGTACTCGTACCATTTTTACCCGTACCGATACCGAAAGTACTAAATACCGAAATCAGTAAAAGTGGATACCGATACTTATACTGAGTACTCAAAATCGATACGGATACGGGTACCGGTACGGATACGGTATGGGTACAGGTATAGGTACTCGGGAAAAATGCTCATCCCTAGTGATGTGAGTGTTTGAGGGAGTTGGGATAGATTAAAGTGGGATAAATGTTTGGTCACATGAAAGAGGGGACCAACTTTGTATGTATCATGATTTAAGTATGTTGTTTGTTATGTGTTGATGTGTATGCATGCTTGTATATGAAAACAAAAGAGTTTTGATTTCATAGTTGTTAAATAATTATGAGATCTATGATTTTTTTTTTACTTTTAATTTGGACAATAGAAAAGATTTCTGTTGGGCATAATGAAGTCAAGAAAAGAAAAGTATTTTAACTATATATGTTAAAATATATGACATATATGTTATGTTATATTATCCCTACTTATAATTCAACACTTAAACACGTTCCATATGTTGCATTCTATGTGGGCCATATCAGTTAGATGGTGGGCTCAGGTGGGGCTCAGGTTTACGAGTCATTTGTGTGGCCCATGGCCCATGCTTTTATATTATTGCAGGTTAGCTGGAGCTCAATCCCAAGTGATGTTATCACCGTTGGATCATTTTAATCTTGGTCGTTAGATTGGCATATTCGTTGAAGGTTCTAGAGCTTCATATATAAACGCTCGTCTGCTTTCATTGGGATCATTACTCTCACATTATTTTTCTTTTTCTCTCTGAGTCTTGTATCGTCTTCTAGGGTTTCATCGTGTTGTTTAGTCTGTAAGTTTGTATTTCATTCTTATTTCTGTATTGTTCTGATCTGTTGGTGTTAATAACCAGCAGATCCTTATTGTTGGTTGAACACCATTGATTGATCTCAGTGTTTGCTGAGATCTTTGGGTATTTGGTTGGGTAAAGTTTTGGTTTGGGTTAATAAGATTTTGTCACTGTTTTTGTCGCCTACTTTCTTTTGTTCTTGGTTAGAGTTTATGTTGGCTCTGTGTTCTGTTGTTTGTGAGTTGAAACCCTAAATTTCTACATGGTATCAGAGCCTTTGGCTCTTGATCTTGGTGTCTGTCTTCCGCTGTTATTTGTGTCTTATGTCTGTCTGTTAGGGTTTTGATCTGTGTCATAGATCTTGACCTTACTGTGTCTGTTGGTTAGTAGATCTGATCTGACTTTATAGATCTGGTCTATTACGTTCTTGTGTTGTTGTTGGTATCCTTTGATTTACAGGGTTAGCTGGTGTCAACTATTGTTGGCTAAGGAGTACTGGTGCTTGGAGTTGGAAATAAATAGCTTCAATTGCTCCCATAACTCAACACCCTAAGTGAAGGTGTTGGTTGTGGGTTTGGCGAAACCCTAACTTGGGTTCCCCTCACTGTGAGATTGTTTCATTCTGTTCTTAATTGTTGTTGTGTCTAGGGCAACTGACCGGGTTAGGTGGACCGGTATTGTGCCAATTACTTGTGGTCTTATTTGGTTGATTGTGTTTTGTTCTTGTTTTTTCTTTTGTCTGTCTTATATTTCTTTTCTGTTCAAAATTAGTTAAAGATCTCCTGTGTTAAGATCTGGGTGGGCACCTATGAGTGATGAACCCACTATCTGACCCCTGACACAGCTTCGATCTCTTAGGTTTTTGTCTATTGATCTCTGTTTTCTTTGGTTAGTTTTTTTGCTAATCTGTTTCTTGTGTGTGTGGTTATACTATTTGTCTCGTATTCATGGGTGATGTTGTTGACTCTACTGGAGGAGGGTCACTAACTCCAATAGTAGTGGCTCCAATTCTGGTGGAGATGTTGGAGGAACTCTGGTCAGTAAACTAGACATAAGTGACCCATTGTTCCTCCATCCTAGTGATACTTCTAGTATGTCTATCATTAATATAAAATTGAAAGGAACAGAAAATTACAATGTGTGGTCTAAATCTATGAAACTTGCATTACAAGCTAAAAACAAGTTAGGGTTCATAGATGGTACATGTGTTAAGTCTACTGATAATGATGTTCTTGCAAATCAGTGGGATAGGTGTAATTCAGTTGTATTGTCTTGGTTGATTAACTCTGTGTGTGAAGAGCTGTATGTTGGTCAAGTTTTTTCTACCTATGCTAGGATGTCTGGTTGGATCTTAGGGATACATATGATAGAATAGATGGTTGTGTTATGTTTAATCTACACCAAAAAATTAATAGTCTAACACAAAGTGGTAGTTCTGTTGCTGAGTATTATAATAAGTTGAACACCATGTGGAAACACTTTGATTCCATTGTTCAACTTCCTTCTTGTACATGTCAAGCTGCAAAGGACTTCAATGAGTTTAGTTGTCTGATTAAACTCATGCAGTTTCTTATGGGGCTTGATGATGTATACCAGCCTGTAAGGACAACACTGTTAACCAGTGATCCATTGCCTTCAGTAAAGACAGCCTTTGCTGTTGTCTCTAGGGAGGAATCCCATAGAGGCACAAGTGGTGGATCAAAGGGTAACAATGTTGCCTTTGTCTCTAAATCAAATCAGGTTACTGATAATAGGAAGAGGCCCACTAGAGGACCAAATCCTAATCTTAAGTGCACACATTGTAACATGATAGGGCACACTGTTGATAGATGTTTTGAACTAATTGGATATCCTACTGGAGTTCAAAAAAAGGTCTGGTAATCAGTCTAATAATAATCAATCTAATCAGTTTAGTAACAACAGAAATAACTCTAATAGAACTCAAAGTAATTGGAGAACCAGTGTGCCCAATAACAGTAACAATGTGTGTGCAAATACTTCTTCTAGTACTGTTTCACCTTTTACAGCTGAACAGATTTCCAAGCTTATGAACTTGATCAGTGAAAAGTCAAATGGAGATCCCCAATGTTCAAATGTAGGAGGTGAGACTGTTATAGTGAATGGGTTTTCTAGTATGTCTGTATTATCCAAAATTGCTAAGTTGTTTAAAAATTTTTCTAACTGTTCTAGTTTGGTTAAATATGCCCTGTTAATTGGTTGGATAATGGATTCAGGGGCTAATCAACATATGGTGGGTAATGATGAACACTTAGTTAATTCTATTGATGTTTCTATGTATAACATGGAGGTTAAACATCCTAATGGTACAAATGCTAAGGTCACTAAGATAGGTGATATTGTATTAGCTGATGGTGTTGTGTTGCATGATGTGTTTTACATACCTGATTATTGTGTCAATTTGGTGTCCATTCATAAGTTAGCTAAAGACAATAAGTTAGATGTGTTGTTTAACGAACACCAGTGTTATGTCCAGGATTCCAAGTCAAAGAGAATCCTGGTGACTGGTAGGCAGCAGGATGGGCTGAACTTTGTTGGAAATGGTATTAGTTTGAATAACCTGTGTTTTAATAGTACTACAGAACACAGCCTTTGGCACAGCAGGCTAGGACATCCTTCTAGCCAAGTTCTAGCTGTGTTAAAGAACTCTTTGAATATTTCTGAGTCTGGGTCAGAGCCTTGTGAGGTATGTCACAAGGCCAAACAGGTTAGAGTTCCTTTCCCACTTAGTGAACACAAGTCTAAAAATGTGGGAGACCTTATACACCTTGATGTATGGGGTCCTTACAAGGTCACTAGCTGGGAAGGATATAGGTATTTCCTTACAGTTGTAGATGACTATTCTAGAACTGTATGGGTTTACTTATTAAAAGCAAAAAGTGAGGTGTTTGAAAATCTGAAAAATCTTTATGAGTTAATTGTTACACAGTTTTCTAAAAGAGTTAAGGTATTCAGAAGTGACAATGGTACCGAATTTGTTAATAGACAAATGAGTGAGTTTTGTAATAAAAATGGTATATTACATCAAACATCTTGTGCCTATACTCCACAACAAAATGGTGTTGTGGAAAGAAAGCATAGGCATCTCTTGAACACAGCTAGAGCATTGCTGTTTCAAAGTAGTGTTCCCCTTAGGTATTGGTCTGAATGTGTTCTTACTGCTTGTTATCTGATTAACAGGATTCCTTCGTCTGTGTTGAATGGTAAGAGTCCCTATGAGTATATGTATGGGTTCCCCCCCGAACTTGGTCACTTAAAAAATTTTGGGTGTTTATGTTTTAAAACTGTTCTTGATGACCCTGACAAACTTTGTGTAAGGGCAAATAAAAGTGTCTTAATTGGTTATTCTTTTGTGAAAAAAGGTTATAAACTGCTGGATTTAGAAACTAAGAAAATTGATTTTTCAAGAGATGTTAGATTTTATGAGAACATCTTTCCTTTCAAAACTGAATATAAAGGTGTTGTTTATGAAAATTTAAATCATATAAATTTTTTTGATTTTGAAAATGAAGAAACTTTAAGTGACAAAGCAAAAACATTTTTTCCAAACCTTCCCGATGATGAAGGGGAACCCTTTAGTGCTAATGATCACTCACCTGAGAATGAGTCTAGTGTTTCCCATAGAGACTCTAGAGATGTAGATCAGGGATGTTCTGATCAGCAACCTGGAGTGTCTGAAGGTAGAGACATTGACCATTCTGGGTTAGAGGGATCAAGTGATGTCACAAGGACTCCTGAGGGAAGTAGACCTAATATTATTAGGCAGTCTGGTAGGGAGTCAGTGTTACCAAAAAGGTTTAGTGATTATGTTATAGAAGGTAGAGTTAAATATGGTGTGGAAAAAACTGTTAATTATTCTAACTTGTCTTATGAGAATCTGTGCTTTGTGTCTAGTATTGATAAATCATTAGAACCCACTTCTTATTCACAAGCCTCAAAAGATCCAAATTGGATTGAGGCTATGAATAATGAAATGGAAGCCCTATACAGAAACAACACCTGGGTTGTTACTGATCTGCCACCGGGCAGAAAAGCTATAGGGTGCAAATGGGTTTACAAAATTAAGTATAAATCTGATGGTAACGTAGATAGGTATAAGGCTCGTTTGGTTGCCAAAGGATATAGTCAACGAGAGGGTCTTGACTTTGGAGAAACCTTTTCTCCGGTTGTCAAGATGGTTACCATCAGGTGTGTTTTAAGCTTAGCTGTTTATAATAGCTGGCCTCTATTCCAGCTTGATATAAACAATGCGTTTTTGTATGGGGCTATTACCGAGGATGTTTATATGCAATTGCCAGAGGGATACTCTTCTGGTAATGAGTCTAAGGTATGTAAGCTTGTTAAATCATTATATGGTTTGAAACAAGCACCCCGTAAATGGAATGAAAAGTTGGTAGATGTGTTAAAAAAACATTGGTTTTATTCAGAGTATATGTGATTACTCTATGTTCATTAAGTCTCATGATAATGTGTTTGTTGTGTTGCTTGTATACGTTGATGATATAGTGTTGACTGGTAATAATGAGGTGAAATTAGTAATGTAAAGAACCTGTTAAAGGAAAGTTTTCAGATTAAAGACTTGGGAAAATTAAAATATTTTCTTGGAATAGAAGTCTTGTACTCTGATTCAGGTATATGCTTGAATCAGAGGAAGTATTGTCTAGACCTTCTCACTGAGTTCGGTTATCTGGGCTGCAAACCTGTTTCTGTTCCTATTGAACAGAATTATGCTTTGACAGTCCAGAATAATAAGAACAGTCAGTTGTTAGATGACATAACTGGGTTTCAGAAACTCATTGGAAAACTGATTTATCTGTCCTTAACCGTCCAGATATCAGTTATGCCGTGCAGTTTTTGAGCCAGTTTATGCATAAACCGACTCAAAGTGTTTTAAAGATTGCTTTAAGATTGCTTAGATATCTTAAACAATCTCCTGGTAAGGGAATATTCTTTACAAAGAGTAATCTAACCCTTTCAGCATATTCTGATGCTGATTGGGCTAAGTGTTTGATTACTCGAAAATCTGTTACTGGGTATTGTGTATTTATAGGTGATTGTCTTGTTTCATGGAAGAGTAAGAAACAAAGCACTGTAGCTCGTTCTTCAGCCGAAGCTGAATATAGAGCTATGTGCTCAACAGCTTGTGAACTCATTTGGATTTCTAATCTGTTGAAAGAGTTAGGAATACAAAGTGAGTTACCGTTGAATATGTATTGTGATAGCAAGTCTGCTATTTCCATAACAGAGAATCCGGTTTTCCATGACAAGACTAAGCATTTTGATCTTGATTGGCATTTTTTAAGAGAGAGAGTTAGTGCAGGTTTTTATTAAGCTTGTTAAGGTTGGTTCTGATCAGCAAATTGCTGATATATTTACTAAGGGCCTATATGGGGCTCAACATGAATTTTTTTGCAATAAACTTGGTCTGAGTAACATGTTTAGTGTTTGAATTAAGGGGGGGTGTTAAAATATATGACATATATGTTATGTTATATTATCCCTACTTATAATTCAACACTTAAACACGTTCCATATGTTGCATTCTATGTGGGCCATATCAGTTAGATGGTGGGCTCAGGTTGGGCTCAGGTTTACGAGTCATTTGTGTGGCCCATGGCCCATGCTTTTATATTATTGCAGGTTAGCTGGAGCTCAATCCCAAGTGATGTTATCACCGTTGGATCATTTTAATCTTGGTCGTTAGATTGGCATATCGTTGAAGGTTCTAGAGCTTCATATATAAACGCTCGTCTGCTTTCATTGGGATCATTACTCTCACATTATTTTTCTTTTTCTCTCTGAGTCTTGTATCGTCTTCTAGGGTTTCATCGTGTTGTTTAGTCTGTAAGTTTGTATTTCATTCTTATTTCTGTATTGTTCTGATCTGCTGGTGTTAATAACCAGCAGATCCTTATTGTTGGTTGAACACCATTGATTGATCTCAGTGTTTGCTGAGATCTTTGGGTATTTGGTTGGGTAAAGTTTTGGTTTGGGTTAATAAGATTTTGTCACTGTTTTTGTCGCCTACTTTCTTTTGTTCTTGGTTAGAGTTTATGTTGGCTCTGTGTTCTGTTGTTTGTGAGTTGAAACCCTAAATTTCTACACATATCAAGACTAAGAGCAACTACAATGTGGTGGTCTTTGCTCGTCCGTTCTAACGTGTTGTCTCGTCGGGCTTTTATGTTCATCTCATCATATTATGCATATTGTGGCAAACGTCTGGTTCATCTCAAGTTTGTAGGTCTGGGCCTCCAACAGACTTCTTTTGGTGGGTTCTTTCGTTGTTCTTCCGATGATTTCATCTTCTTCTTTCTTGTTTGTGACACTCGATGATGGCGATTTTGGTTTCTTGGTGAGAAATTTCTAAGGGTTCTTGATTTGGGGCCGATTTTCTTGGGTTTTTTTTAGGAATTTCTAGGGGTTCTTGGTATTACGCCATTGCCGATCATTGGATCTTGGTGAGGCACAAAACTTTCTTGTTAATCTTTGGATCTTGACGAGATCTCACTGCATGTGAGTCGATATTCGGATCTTGGTTGCGACTGTGGAATCACACGTGTGAACAAAGTACCACTATGTTGTTGTTTGAAATCGGATCAGTAGTTATTGTTTGAAATCAAATCTTGTCTCGGATTTGTTGAGGTGTGACGATTTTCAGACTTGTTGGTGGCGTTGTGCTAATGATTTTGACCAAAATCAAAGCAGATTTTCGGATCCGTTAATGATTTTGAAAAAAAATTGGATCATGAGTAGAGATAGTACTATTTGGTTTCAATCTTACTGATTATGTAAATGGTAACATTCCTATCGTGTTTATGTAAGGTATTATTTATTTATTTGAACGGAAAAAAAGACATATATAAAAACGGGGATAGCAAAAAAACTAAAACCCCAAAGAAAGTACTCATACGGCGAAAAACAAACAAATACAAAACAAGTCACCGAAGGAACAAATCCGCCGCTTTACTTTTCATTCTATATTTTACCTACAACGAGTTCATAACCTTCATGTCATTCAACAATCTCAAAGGGGAGATCACCTTTTGACTAAATATCATCTCATTTCTCAGCTTCTAAATACTCCAACATGTGAACAGGATAATGGCATTGGCAATCTTTCGTTTAAAACAACCCTTTGACACCGATTTATGGATTTCCATGAAATTTTTATACGAGGAAGTATAAATCGGAGAAATTAAACACGACTCACCCATCATCCAAATAAAATTTGCCACCGTGCACGAAATAAAGAGATGTTACGCTGAGTCGCTACACTACCCACATAAGCTACAAATGTTTTTATTTATTTAAAATGATTGTTTTTTAAAAGTTTATACTTTACACACAAGACAGAAGATGGGATTGAAACTTTTTTGTTCTGATTTAATGTTCCTGCCAAAGAAGAACTTTGTGTAACAAGACATTTCCATCAACTCATATCTCTCTTTTCTTTACACTTTTTTTATTTTCATAAAATAAATGACAACGTTTGATGCTATCACAACTGCTATCACAACTTTATGTCCATCGTCTGTTGTACTTAAACAGTTGTACCATTACGGTATACTTATGGACACAAGTAACTGAATCTGCTATCACTGAGCAGGATTCAAGAAAAGGGTTTCAAAGGGAACTGACACTTCCGAGGAACCATAGTGTAAC
This sequence comes from Ambrosia x helenae, assembly GCA_030844895.1. Lineage (NCBI taxonomy): Eukaryota > Viridiplantae > Streptophyta > Magnoliopsida > Asterales > Asteraceae > Ambrosia > Ambrosia x helenae. The sequence continues at coordinate 4,777,862 of CM061223.1, forward strand.
CAAAAGTACATGCCTTCATCTAAATGGAACTGGAAAATTCAAATATTTAAATAAGTACTTTGTAAATAAATTAAAATTAATGAAAATAAGAGGCCAAAGTATGTATGAATAGTGTTTTGCAGTTCATTTGTTATTTTATAGATTGATTCGGTTTTTGTCATTGGAAGGAAAACATAAGTTTAGTCAACATGGTTTTAATAACTCCATCTAACATGTAACACCTATTAAATATGTGTAAAATTCACTCAAACAAAGTTCAAAATTGTCTTAATAAAAATAAATAATAAACTTTAAGAAAACAAGGATGATTGTCTAGAGGCTAGAGAGGACCACATGTAGGTTGTGATAAATATAAAAGTTGCCGAGTATAATGGTGCTGCTGGACCACCTGAATAATAAACGCCAGCCTACAAATATCCGGTCTTCATCTCACATTCACGCCACCCCTTTCGCTCCTTCTGGCGTTACTGGGCTAACGCCCAGCCCCTTGCCACACCGGCATCCCCTCCTCCTTGATTCACACCCCTTTGTGTTGCCACCTGGTGCTAAACCAGATAGGAAACACGCTTGGGTAGCACTTAAGTATACACGGTCTTAGATACCATTTATGGGCTGGGAGCCTGGGATTGAACAATATTATTCCTGATTTTCAAAACAAAACTAAACAATAATCGTATGCCTAGCAAGAATTCATATCAAGAAATTCACCTAAAGCTAACAATGGAATATATACATTTACGCCATTTCTAATGTATAAAAAAATGTATAAAAGGTTCCAATGAAACTTAAAATATATATGTACACACACACTTTTTTTTTTGAACGGCAAGTGGTGCAACCGGTGGAGCTCTGGCTAACACCCTGGGCCAGTCTGTACTGATTACCCATTCCACCTGGATTGGGGATCTCCCCAGGTGGAACCCCCACATGTGGTAAATATGGCTCCGACAAAAATCGAACCCTCAACCTCCACATGACCTCCACTCTAGCTTCCCCAATTAAACGACAAAAATGCTCACTCGATCTTCCGCTCGGTTGTATATGAGGAGATCGGCTCGGTTCGGTTTGTAAATGAGCCAAGCACGAGCAAAGGTACGATCGGCTCGAATAAAATTTTTATTTATTTAATAATAAATATACACACAATTTACAGATAAATTTATGGCTTTATATATAAGATTCTATTGGATTTGACTCAGGATATGTAAACAAAATATAACCAACCCACTTAATGAAAAAATTAATATTAGATTTAATAGTAAAACAATAAGCCATGAGGTGACAGTCTTGACTTCTTTATGTTATTAGTTGTCCATCGCTAATTGTCTCTTGATATCACACCTACGTCACAATGCAACAACTGTTCTCTGGCGTATGCTCATCACCTCACCCACCTGAATCTAAGCCTCATCCTTGGACATTTGACATTTCGACCTTAGTTGTCACCCGACAATGAAAACATCGAAGGAAACATCCCAATTTTATGATTGTCCATATTATTCTCCGCTCGATTCTCGCTCGGAAAATTTGTGCTCGAAGAATGCTCGTTCGGTTTTCGGCTCGATTGTAAACGAGCCGCTCCGCTCGGTTCGGTTTGTAAACGAGCTAAGCACGAGCAAAGCTCCGCTCAGATCGGCTCGGCTCGTGAACAACCTAGCCATAACTAATGGGTGGAAATGTCTTGATGGACATATCATGTCGAAAATGGTCATAGGCAGAAAAACCTGTCAAATCTGAATTTCATCAATGACGATATTATCCGAATACTTCCAAACTAAGGAAATGTTAATTAACACTCTCACTTTTAACACACTCCCAACATAAGAATAAGTTGACGCAGAAGTCGAAGATGAGGTCATTTCATTTTGTTTGGAGTTGTGAGAAGAAAATAAGTTAAAAGTGAAGGAGTGTTAATACACATTTTCTTAGATAAAAGTTTTGGAGGCCAATAAGTTAAAGTTAGGATTATCATAATACAATAAACCAATATTTTTGGGGATTTTTTTTTTTTTTTTTTGCATAAAATAGGAAGTCAGTTTGATAAAGAGTGTTTTGATATAGTAGACTATCATTGAATATAACATTGTGTTTAAGTGAATGAAACTTGTGAAGTTGCACCAAAATAGAAGGTAAACGGGCAAAACAAGCTGCGTCGTCACCCTTCTGAACTGCGAACTCTAATCTACAAAATACCAACCACTACCCCCGGAGATGAACTATTGCGAGTATAATGGTAACACTGTAACAGGGTTGCTTTGATTCATCAGTTTTTAGATTTGATATGCTTTCAAAGTCTCGGAGCACTACTCTTTTTGGATGGATTTCTAATAGATCTAAGCACAAAGATTGGAATTGGTATTATGCTTTGGTCTCTAATCCTCTTGGTTGTACTTAATGTCCTTGTAGGTTCTCATGTTTTGGTGTTTTGTTTGTTTTTTTTTTCCTTGTTCATGTAGTCCAGCCTTTCGCTGGAGGGATTTTGTCCCTATTTTTCCCTTTGAATGAATTTCCGTTAAAATAAAATAGATTTGATATGCTTTCACAATGTAAAGTCATTACAAAATTTAAAACCATTTTTCTTGTTCATTGGAAGATGGAACAATTCATATGCCTTTTTTCTAAATTTAATTTATTTACTTTACACTAATAAACTCTGAAGTTGAGTCCAATTGCAAAACCTTTGAAATAAAGCGAGGAAGCTTGACCCGAGATTTTGGGGGGTCGGAAGTCACTGGGGGTCAAAAATCACTAGTTTCGGGGGGTTTGAGGGGGGGTCGAAACCGTATATACCAAAAAATTTCTATACGAATACTATATAATCGGAACTTCCGAACGAAAATTCGAGGGGTCAGCCGCCCCCTCCCCACCCCTTAAAAGCTACCCCCAGTTTGAATATTTCCGTAGAAGAGTAAGAGTATTAGTGTACTTTTATCTCCCATTCACACTTAAATTGTCGTTTATATATATGATAGGATTATTAACTATATACTAGAAGTGATCCCGCGCTACGCAGCGGGACAAACCAATTTTGAATGAAAGTTAAATGAAAATGTAGACGAAATAGTAATAATAACACTAATAAAAAAACCTAAAACTAAAATATTGTAAAAAAAAAATAAATTCTTTAGTTTTCCCCAACGTCAATCGGTTCTAGAAGGTTTGGTTTATTTTTGGCCCATCATGGTTTCTAGCCCGTGTCGATTTGGCCAAAGAACCTAAAAGAACCCAAACTTGTTTTAAACCCAAACTGGTTTGATAAAAAAAAATGGGTTATCTCTAGGCTAATTTAACGTAATGGACACTTTTCGAGCCTTTTTTCTCTATTTTGTTGTCAAAGATGTTGAAATATAAGTTTCTTAAAAAACACTTCAATATCCATTTAGTCTCAATAATTCATTTATTCGGAAGCACGAATAGAGAACTTGAACCAATATGAATATGCAGTAATAATTGCAACGAACTCATCTCCTCACGTACCTTCAAATTATATTATGTGCAAGGGTAATTTTTTATATAATGTTCCTAATAAGTAATACAATGCTTTTTATGGCCGCCGGTAGAAAAAGAAGTATAATCTATAGTTTGATTTAGTTGTATATAATAATATAATACTATTATTTATTTTGTTTCTATAAATTTCTTTAATTTTGTTTTGTTCTAATTATATATGTATCTCTACTTATTTTTTTTATTTATAAGTATAAAAATTATTGTTAGAGAAAATGCATTTAGTTCATTTAATTATAATTATAAGTTTATTAAATAAAGTATTAATTAGTTAAAAGTTTATATTAAATAATATATTAAAAATTTGATGTAAATTACAATGATGTCCTTCTATAATGAAGTTAAATTACCTTATTGCCTATCTAGAATGCACTATATAGTAGTATAGATTTATAGGGTTAGGATCAAATACACAGTGAAAGAAAAATAGGAAGTCGTAGGAAGGGTATCAAACGGACTCCGATTTAACTCATTCAAGCGGCATTGGAATCGTCTTATCGAACCCTACGTCGTTAGTTTTTAGGTCTTCGGTTTTTTGGGATTTTAGCTTGTAGTTTTTAGAATATGCGTTATATCATTGTGTCTTTTATGTATCATTATGTCTTTTTTTTCTTATTTTCATCGTTGTGTCATTTTTTCAATTCATTGTGTCTTTTTTTCTTCAGCATTGTGTTATATTTTTTGGCACTGTGTTATATTTTGTGGCTCATTGTGTCATATTTGATGATCTATTGTGTTTTTTGTATCCTTCTCACCCTTCTCATTTTTTGTAGCCTTTGTAGAATAACTCAACCCTAGATTTATATATTTATAGAGCTGATAAATGAATAGTAAATGGGTATTGTTGTTAACTTTAGGAAAGTATTGGCTTTACACCTTTAATATTGTTTAGAAATAGACGTATTGCTTTGATGTTGAATATACTGATGGTTTCCATGAACAAATATCCTTTAGAGGTCCCAACATAACTTGAAAGTAGGGATGGTAATTTTTCACGATACGATTATCATATTTAACTCGCTCAATAAAGAGGCGTGTTTGAGTTAACATGGCTTTATTAAACAAGTGGTGTTTCAAGTCCAAATCGATTATATGAACAAAAGAAAACTGAGAATTAAAACCGAAATTTGCTATCCAATTTTATTATAACTGAGAAAATAACTCAAAACTCAATTGCATCTCATAAACCTCATCATAGGCTCGATGGGCTTACATAGCCTCACAAAATTGGATTTTACAATTAGACTAATTAAACTCTTTACAATTATCCCTAAACTTAGATAATTATAAAATAAATAACTACCATGTGCTCGGGTTGGCCCATTGGACCAAGTCTCGGGTCAGAAATTAGTCCACAAGTCCAACAGTATTCGGGTTGACTTTAATCATTTTAGGATTATCTCTACTACCTTATTAAGGAGGAGAGATGGGTAAGAAGGTAATTTTACCATCATTTTAAGATAGCATACAAAAGGTCTCATGCATAAATCTCTAACTTTTACCATTTTCTTCCATCTATGCCTTTATGTACAAGTCACTAATACAAATCAATTGCACCATTCAATACATTTAATTCATGTATTAATTTTTTTGTTACCTAGAACCATTACCAAGTAATAGATTAATTCATGTAACATTTTTTTAATGGATTAACTTTTTTTTACCAATGGAATTTGAATTATCACCACAAGAAAAGGCTAAGCCTTATTTAACACTTTGTAACCAGTAGGCTAAAGGCTCTTTGGTTCATGTGTGTAACTAAATGTTGCAAATAAAAATCATGCACGGATCGGATTGGATAAATGACAGTATGGTGTATAAAGTTTTGGCAATTTAAAATGTGAATAAAAATACATACCCGCGGCAACGCGCGGGCATTCCACTATATTTTCTTATGATTCATGTACAAGAGAACATAGAAAAACCCTCCACAAGTCTTATACACAACATATAACTGTCCTGAATGCAACTCAATCATACAATCTAGTAAACTACATAAATGCTTATACGGTTATCGTCTTTTCATAAACAATCACGTATCATATTCCTAAAGGTTGAATCAAATTCAAAAGATATTAATTTAGCTTTAATATACCCTACAGATTAAATAAAAAAAGAAAAGCAAACTTAGATGTATGGACATAAGAGTATGATAGTGAAGCATCATACAAGTAGCCCACCCTACTTGCTCTCTTTCTTCCATCCAACCATACCACAATTAATTTCCCATCATATTCATGAATCCTCTTTTGAAAACGATACATCTTTTGTTCTAATAATAATAGAATTCTATATATCACACCGTCCTTTGTGGACGCGTGAGCAGCACGGCGCGAATGAGGTTACAACGCTGGTGCTCACCCCCAACCACAATAGCCCCACCAGAACAGCTCGGTGTGAGCACAGGTGATGGTGGTCGCATGGGTTAATGGGAGAAAGTGACATTTGGTCGCGCCGATGCTCACCCCCAGCCACAATGGGTCAAGTGTGTATTACTTGATAGTCACGTACGTGGCTCTCGCCCGGTTGCTCGCGCGTCCATGACGGATAGCCTAACTAGTTGTTAATAAAATTCATGTCAACATATGTAGACATGAATATTCAGGTCTAAATGTGTATCACTACATTAGGTCTAAATAACTAAACAAAAATTGCAAGGCCTAACCGAAGAACCAATTTTAGAATAGGAAAGACCTAATTCAAACTCCAAGCAGTATGCGGTATGTCTTTAATTTAAGCCGTCATCGTCATTCTTGCTAAAAGTAACGCCGCGTACGCTCATTTCGCTCCATGGCATCATTCGATTGGGGAAAATTAGAGGCGAAGTTATGAGAAATTAATGGTATCGCAAGGATAATTCAGGTTGGTTAACGGCTATTTTTTTTATAACAATATCTATGTATTACGATTTACTCAATCACCGTTTGCCCTAAATCCCTAATTGATACTTTGAATAAGGATTTTGATACTATTCTTGTGATTAGGACAATACTTGTGAATTTGTGATTGAGACTTGAAAGGCGGAAAGAGAACCGATGTTTTCTTTATACAAATTCAAAAACTCTGGGCGGCTCTACATGAGACGGTTACAAAACTGCTTACGTTACTCTGATTATGTCTCATTAAATATGTTAGGCAATTCATACAAGTGTACTTACTATATGGTCATGATTTTTAGTTAAAATGGTTTGTATACAAATAATGATAAAGAAAACCCCATGATGAGTCATTTTCTTAATATATTGTGTTGTGTACGTTGCTTGGTTTTGCTTTTGGATCATCTATACATTAGGTGCATTCTTGTCAAATGCTGACTCATGGGAGACATGATTACTTGTTCGTACGTATTTGTTTTTACTTCATATATTTTACCTTTTTAATTTAGAAACCTCAAAACGTCTTAGGATTACATCTAATTTTATATTCACTATAATAATAATCATTATGTAACAGTTGTAACTTTGATTTTAGTCATTAAACCTGTTCATTTTATCTTTGTTGAATACTCGAAGTATGACCGCGCATATTGTGGGGCGCAATTGAGTGCCCGATTAGCAGGGCGCACGCGAACACCACCACAGAGGGGCAGGAGGTTTCATGGGCGCGAGGACAAAAGAAGGCGAACCATGTGATGTGTGAGGAGTGAACAATGGCCGCGTGTGCAAAAATATCCCAAAATTTCCAGAAATAACAATAATGCCCCTTGTTTCATATTTCACACACCACCTACACTAGAGGCCTTTATATTCAAGAATATGTAGAACAAACTCAATATTATGAATGTAAATACAATGCACCAAAATAGACCAGAAAATCATTTTAAAATAAGTTGTAGACATTCTAGCCTACATGATATGAGTTGAATATCTGAACCTGTTTTTACAGTCTAAAATATGGGTACATGGAAGCATTGAAATCATTGCAGGTACACTACACAAAACTTGGAAGGTGAAGATACATCGGTCATGATCATGTCGACAAGAATTTCCATATTTTCTTTCCAATAGACACTTCACCAGGATGTTGCTCTTCATCGTCGTCATCGTTGTCGTCGTCGTCGTCATCTTCGTCATATTCATCTTCATGTGCATCATCATGATCATCATTAGCATTGGCATCATCATCTTCATTATCATCCAAGTTCTCACACTCATGCGCAACAGTAACTTCCTCGATTATTTCTGTATTTTTAACAATTTTCATGGCACCACTGCTGTCTGCAACATCTTCTGGTGTTTTGAACTGCAACAAATCATGTGTTTACCACGTTACCACCACAAATTACTTGTACATGTGAACAATCTAAACCTAATAAATAACTAGTTACGCTAGTGTCACAGTTATATGTTTTCCCGCTTCTCTTAGTCACCACCCCTTTGCATTCTATTTCCTACTTTAAAAAAGAAAGTAAATTTCAATCATAACTTATCTCAAAACATCGTTTTATAATTCCTAAATCTTCATTACTAACCATTTAATATTTCTTTTATTCAACCTTAGTAATGCAAAACTTTCTAAGCTAGCAATAGCAATATATATACTTACAGCTGTTTCTAATATCTGTGTGTCGGTTCTTTTGCTGACTGTGACATGCACCAACGGGACGCTGACATCGCTAGCAACTTCTGTATCCACAGCAGCCGAAGTTTCAGGTTTTTTTGATCCAGAAACTTCCTTCTTTTTTCTACTACTGGTAGAAGCTTTAGCTTGAGGGGCAGTATCTTCACTGATCATCATCATATAAAAAGCAAAAACACAAATTTAAACATGTAAAATACAACCATATATTCATTAACTTCCTAATATGCTAGAATAGAAACAAAGTAATTGCTATTGAAACTACAAGTATGAGATGTCAACTAAAAATTGCAACACTGTTTCTTTACTAACATTCTAACCAAATCCCCAATTTCCTCATTGTCATCAGCACAAAATTAATAGAATTATTAATTTCGAGTCATAAAATTTTCCTTATTTTGGCTTAATCACTAATGGCTACATACAAAAAAAAAGAAAAAAAAAAAGAAGTATTGTCAATGCTGCAATCTTTATTAAAAAAAAAAAAAAGATTATATGTATGTTATCAATACAGAACCATTTTTTAAGTGAACGGCCACGAGAACTGCATTGTATTAGAGATAAGCATCACATGTGATAGGAGGGTCATAGGAGGTTAAAAAGCGTCTCATGAGTCACATTTAAAGCAATTATTTTAAATTTTATAGGGTTCTCGCAGTTTTTTACTTAATACTGGTTATGTAGTAAATATCCATCTATATACATATTCAAAAAACAGCGTGACAATTAGAAGAAACACATTCTCACATATAAAACTTATAATTAACTTGAAAAACATCTCCATATCGATTTGTAACTTATAAGTTCAAAACAAACAAAAACAAAGAACCGTATTTAACGCTTTCCAGGCTCAAATCGAGTTTTAACTTATTCAAAAAAAAGAAAAAAGAAAGAAGCGTCTTTAACGCTTTCAAGTTTCAAAATATTTGGATCACAGGGCTACCAAAAAACCTTGAAACACTTACGCCTTGTGACGCCTGAGATTATATCGACTTTCTCCTGGAGTTGGGGGTGATGGAGCAACCGTTTGCCGCCTCTTCCTCCGCCCACCACCACCTGTGGTTACACTTTCAGAATGAACTTCACTCTCACCATCCATCTCACTTCCACTCACTAAAGATGTTTCAGCATGGGCCCGTTTTCTTGTAGTGGGCCGTGCTACTTTTTCAGAACTTTCTTCTGCCACGGGCTCAACAGTTGGGGTTTTACGGGCCTACCATTTGGTTTCCTCGCGGGTTTTTTCCTCCCACTTCTCATCTCGGATTGCTCAGAAACTTCCGGAACTTCAAGATTCTTGCTTCCATGTAGCTCTGATCCTCATCATGTGAATTGTCTGCAAGCCCATGTTGTTCATCTCGAACAACATTATCACTCTGCAAGCCAGCTGGCACATTAGAGTAATCAATTCTCGCATCTAGATTGGTCACCGTCTCTAGCTGAGGGGTTTCGGGGATTTCATCATGCTGCTTGTTTTTTCTGTGAGGGGACAACTTAAACACAGTTGACTGTACCCAAGACTTCAGTTTGTTTGCAACGTTACCCTCGGACTTTTCACTACTTTCATTTATACTCCTTGTAATTAGAGAATCATCTCTAACCTCAGGAATTTGTATATCAGAAAGCTCATAACTTCTGACAATCTCTCCACAGTTCTCACAATTCTTTAGTTTCTCAACAAAATCAATAAAACGATTTCTTTCCTTCACAAAATCTTCCCTTTGCTCTTTTATCTTCTTGTTAAGCGCTCCAAGGTCGTTGATGTCATTTTGCATTTCAAGTTGGTTTTCTTCTAACTTTTGACGGTTCGATACAATCTCTTTTCTCTCTTTTTCAATTCTCTCTCTTTTCAACTTTAAGTTCGTCGAAATCTTTTCGTACAACTTCCTTCAAGTATTTAATATTATCCAACTCTTTTTCCCGTGTCTCCTCAAATGCTTTATCCTTTTCCTGCATATTTCTCTCCATTTCAATTCGCTTATTCTCCAAACTCACCTCTAAATCTCTTTCTTTTTTCTCAAAATCATGAAGAAATTGTCTATGCTCGTTTTCGTATTTTTCAACTAAAGGGATTCTTCATGCTTCATTCTAGCCTCAAATGTTTCTTTCTCTAACTTAACAACTTCCATTTGTTGGTCAATATACTCTTTTGTGGAAAGTCTCTCTTTTTCTAACTTCTCTTCAGCAGATTTCAGTTTTTTCTCAAAGTTCTCTTTTTGTTCACTAAATTCCATTATTTCTTTGCTTGAAGCTGACTTTTTCTCATCCAATGACTCCCATTCCTGCTCAAATTTCAATCTATCATTCTTTAAATCTTTAATATCATTTATAATCAACTCTTTCTGAAGCCTGCATTTTTCTATCTCTTCTTTTAGCTCTTGCTGCAAACGTGAATAATTTGTTCTTTCGGCTTCTGTAATTCTAAGCTTTTCGATTTCTTCTTTAACTTGTAGCTCCTGTTGAGTGATCTCGTTCTTAATGTTTACTATAGTAGCTTCCAGAGCTTCCAGACTTTCTCGCTCAGCAAGTAACTGTTTCTTGTCAGTTTCCAATTTTTTCGCTTCTGCTTTTATAGATTTATCCTCTTTTTTCAGTGACTTCAACTTTTCGTCAATCTCCTCCTCTTTCTTATTTAATCTAGCTGACTTCTTATCAAGTGATTGCTCTTGCCTTTTCAATTTTTCTTCCTTGTGATTTAACTCGTTTGTTTTCTGATCCACAGTTTCTATTCTGCTTCTCATATCAGCCTCAATTGATTTCCTCTTTTCGTCCATTTCTAAATCAAATTCCCGCCTTTTAGAATCAAGAGAAATTTTATGGTCATCTAAAATCTTTTGGATCTCCACCTGCCAGCAAAACAAACATGATTAGAGATTTGAGAGGTGCAATTTCAATCGCGTTTGCATGTGGATCAATTAAACACGAACTCACTTTTTCTTTTGTGGTCAGATTCTCATTCAAAACAAGCAATTCCTTTTCCTTAATCTCAAGGTCCTTTCTAATTAACTCGGCTTGCTGCAACCAAACCAAATAAAATTGAACAATGAAATTATTGACTTGTTAATAATCTAGTCAACAGAAACGAAAAGTCAAAAACATACCTTCTCTTTCGCAACTAAGTCCGATAATCTGGTGTTTATATCGTCTTCTTGCTTCTTTGACTCCAATATGCTGGAGGCAATCTTATTATGTTCCTCTCGAGTTCCTTTTCTTTTAGCTTCACGGTCTTCTCGAATTTAGTGACTTTTTCCTCCCTCAAATTCATAATTCTTCTACTTTCAGATAACCTCTCTTCACCTTCTTGCAATTTCTTTTCCCATTCCCGTAAATCCTCTTGCTGTTTGGAATATGTATTTTCCCAAGCTTCTCGCCTATTAAAAAATTCAAGTATCGTGCCAAACAAAACAAAAAATTAATTGCAAGATACTGAGTTGCAACAAAACAGATAAATAGTGTTTGGATGTGTTTCTGCAAATTTATAGGAAGTTCTTTAAACTAGGTAATACAAGCAAAATTATTTTACCCTTTGATAATTACTTTTGTTGCAAAAATCAAAATAATCAAGTTATAATGTTTAGTAACATTCTGCTTCTGATTATTGGTATTCAAATTGCAATAATTACATAATTAGATAATCAGTTTCAAACCAAAAATTCAAAAAACGCCATAAATATTCGATCAAATTGTCATAATTGTTTTTAACAAACCATACCCTGCAATAAACGTTTGGCGTTTCACTCTGCAACACACTCTCATTGGTCTCTAGCTCTTGCAGTCTATTGTCTAAATCCAAACTTTTTTTGTTCACCTCATCAAGCTTTGCATCAGCTTGCTGCATCTTTTCTTCCACCAGTCTAGCTTTATCCTCAATTCCAGCTACTTAAACTGCTTGCATCAGCCAAACTCGTCTGAGATTTAAGTTTAATTTGTTTATTCTCTTCACTAAGTTCACGTAACACCTTCTCAAGCTGCAAAACAAGTACATATGTTCAAAATACACAATAACATCTAATAGAAGCATTATAACAATAAAATAAAAAAATCCCACATCAGCATGGCATCGTTTCTCAAACTCTAAAGCTTTCCGCAATTCATCATATCGTTTTTCAACTTCATTTAAAGCCATAAAATGTGCAGCCTCCTCTCGTTTAACAACTTCTTGTGTTTCTGAAAGTGCTTCTTTAAGTTCTTCAGTGTTTGCATTAGCTCCTTATTTTCAATCAGCAAGAGTCCCATATTGTACTGATAATCAAATAGCTGTGAAATGAAAACAAATAATGTGATCAGAAATGACATTCTAATATCTGCAACACATGAGTATAAGTAAAGCTCCAATAAAAAAAACCACCAGATTTTGTTTGTTTGCAAACGTAGGTCTTAGCAATCTACAACAATACATGAAACAGTTAAAGAACCTCAGGATTATAAATGATAACTGATTAAAATTCTAGTAAATTAAAGAAATGGCTGCCAAAATGAACAAATTACACATAGATTAATCATGGGAAATAATTATCAACTCGAAAGTCCATTTTTTTTTTTTTTTGTAAAAGATTAACGTTTCACTATAGCCCTTAATCAAGAGATGCAGATGCATTAGGATTCCAACTAAAAAAATACAAGCGCAATCAACATGCAATAAGCCTACGCAGATGTTCAACTTAATCAAGAAGTGCATTTATACAATTTCTGACAACTAAAATCATACATTGCGCATAGATTTCAACTTCACAAATTTCTAAATGTACTTTTTTAGTTGTTGAACATATGCTCCTAAACATATTAACATAGAATGCAACAGCAACACTACCTTAAAGATCCTTGTTCGAACACTAAATCATAAACAATAACACAAGTATTCAATTTAAGGGTCTTAAATACAAAAGAAAAAAAAAACCTTTGTTCTCAAGTCTATGATCAATACCCTAGCCTACACATATGCTCTTTGTCTCATAGAACACATTTATACAAGTCCTGACAACTTAAACCATATACATTTCAACATTGCAAATTTCCAGTTGTACTCTCTGAACCATTGAACATACACTACTAAAAACATACTTACCACAGGCGCAAGGTGCACTCAAGGCGCAAAAAAAGCTAGGCCTGAGATTAAAAAAAAAGCGAACAAAGAAAATAAAGTAAAAATAACACTTTTTTCATCTAGTTAGTATCAAAAGTTTTAAAATATTGATGTATTTGTGTATAGAAGTAATTTGTCTGGAATCTCTCTGGAATTTGGGAATCTAGCTGAAATCTACGCCTAAACCGTCACCTGGAGAATTAAAGCGCAATTTCCTGACTCAAAGCGCAAATGCATCGCATCGCCTCGCCTAAAAAATGGGTCTAGGCGCAAGAGGCGATGGCTTTTAACAACTATGACTAAAAATGTTAAACAATATTCACGGAATACATAACACTATTTATTTTCGTAAAAACATACATATTTCAACACAAAGTTATGGCATGGTAACTTTTAAAACACCCTTGTTAAAACACTAATCAAATATACACATGTATCTCTCCATCACAAAAATTCAACGTTTTAAAAACATTATAGCGCAAAAAAACGCAGTCAATTCAAGAGTAAAAAAAACACCTCATTTTCAAGTCTTACACCTGAAAAGAAACATTGATCACATATACACACATGTACCTTTTCATCACAAAACTTCAGATTTAAATGTTTAAACATTGACACGTAAAAAAAATACCTTCTATTTCAAGTCTAACACCTGAAAATCACTTAAAATACCCTTTATAAAACATTGATCAAATATAAACATACACAAGAATTAATATAATTAATTCATCTAAAATACATAAAAAGATACCTCTTTTTCAAGTCTTTGAGCTTTATCAGCCAATGCTTCACGATCTTTCCTCTCCATAACAGACTCATCCAACAACCCTGCTTCTTGAAACCGTTTCCAATCATCTAACCCCTCACCATCCTCTGCCATATTATTCTCGTTCAACAACCCTAGCGGCGGCGGCGGAGGTGGTGGCGGGCCGTCGATAAACGCCACCGCCTTACCCTTGCCGGACACGTGTCTGCTGGTGGTGCTAGGGTTTGCAAAGGGTTGTGAATCGGTACGTTGTGTTATTGATAATGGAGACCGTGTTACCCTCTGATGGGTGGTGTACATGTTTTGTTGAGAATTTGAAACCCTAAGAATTGAGGATTAGGGGGTTTAGAATGTGGGGTTTGTGATTGGAATGAAATGTTTATTATTATTATTATTGTTTGAAAGGGTTTTGAAAGATTGGGGATTTTGATGGAATGATGAGTGGGTGCTTTGATTCAAGAAGTCTCGATTGCGTTCAACTTCCGATTTTAATCTCTAAAGGGTGTTTGGGATTGTGTTTCAAAACAACTTATTCAATCTAAAATCACTTTCTGTTTTAACTTTTAGTTTTTGAATTTTAAGAATGAAAAGTTGTTTTTGAAAAGTTTAAAATCCCGGCTTTTGACTTTTGAAAAAAAATTACAAATATACCACTCATACAACCAATATTCACAATAAGTTAAGCGAAACACTTAAAAAAGACGATATATTGACTTTTTGACGTTTCTCGTCCCAAAAACTAATCCAAACACTTTTTTTAAAACTCATTTTTAAAAAGTCATAATTCAATAAGCACTTCTGACTAAAAGCATTTTTGCATTTCCAAACTCAATCCCAAACACCTCTAAATAGAGAAACGTGACAATAATATTTTTTTTCAAGTTAATTAAAGTTTTTGGTTTGGTTGTATAACACTTTTGAGTTCCTCTTCCTGCTTTTGTCTGTTAGTTTTTCTATCAATTTATTAGTAAAATGACTATTATACCCCTCCATCTTCTTATCCAACCAACACATTGCCACATAGGCAAAGCAATGTGGGTGAACTAATGAACTTAACACAATTCGGATTCCATAGATCTGAATAGCATGGATTGAATATGACCAGATAGTCTTGTTTAATATATTTTATCGATGTCGCAATAAAACTAGAAAAACTTTATTAAAAAATTAATTAATTATTTTGGGGGTGTTTTTTTTTTACGGTTTTGAGGTATTATTTCTAATTAAGGGAGGAGAGCTACCAGCAGAGCATCCGTGGAGCACCTCCACCACACCAATCACAGCCCGCTACCTGGACCACCACCCGTGAACCCTCCCACCCGGCAGCGCCACCCGTGAGTTTTCTGGTTCCCTTTCTCCTTTGCACCTCTCTCCCTCCCTCCCTCTCCATCGTCTGCACATGTGAGGTAACCCATGAAAACTCACAACGGGAGTACCAAAAATCCACTACCCGTAATCACGACGACGGTGCACATGTGAGGGTAGTAGGGTACCAGTGTTGTTTACTGTTTGTACCCGCCTTCCCTATCCACCTTCTACAAACTGATGTTTGTTGAAAAAAAAAAAGTGCTTATATTTCAAACATGTCTTTGAAACTTTTGATTTTTTTTCTTTTGTTTATGCCAATGGTATCATTACATTCATCTACCATCAGAATAAGTTTTACTCCACCTTTTCTAACCCTCGTTATTAGAACACTTACGTTTTTGAACTACTACTGGCACCTTCATAATTAGTATAAAACCATTGTTGGTTTGAGTTTTACAAACTCAAATTAGTCAAACAAATTACTTACATTACTACTTTTCAGGATTATTTAACCATATCTTCCACTAGGAGGCCAGCTTTTATTTCACTATTCATCTAGTTTCTAATTAATACATAGTGTAATGTAATGATAATATAATAGTTTGGAACCTAGCTACATTACAACACCAAAAGATTTTCTTAGGGTGAGAAGGCACCTTATTTTTGTACCCCAAGTACCCAAAATCATCAATGAATCACAACGCACCACCTCATATCACCCACAACTGCCCAAAATTACTCAAATTGGTCGTGCCAGTGTTCCCAAACTACCAAAAGTACTCAAATAAAGTTTTTAACACAAAAAATCATCTGTCTTTGGTAAAAATTCCGGGTTCACAAAGCAAAGCCTATTTCCCAAATGCACAACTCGAATGGTTTTTGGTGGTTTTCCTGATTTTCTCAAACCCCACCCCTCCCCCCCCCCCCCAAAAAAAAAAAAAAAAAAACTTAAAAAATTACCCGAAGACACCACTCCTTATTGATTAGCTGTATGCAGTGTTGTAAAAGGCGGCCTAGGCGACGCCTAGGCGCTAGGCGGTGGTAAAACTTGGAATTTTGCCCTAGGCGGATTCCTGGGCGATTTGGCAGTTAGTCGGAGCCTAGGCGGTCCTAGGCGAGCCTAGGCGGTGTTATTTTTTATTTTTTTATTAAATTTCTAATAAAAATAGAAAATCGGGAAGGCGTCATTGCGAGATGCCATGTCTCAAGATCTGGACCTGTTTATGGATGTTGGGGGCGCCCTTCAAGAGGGGGCCAATGGCTATGTGGGAGGTGCATGGTGATGCATGCTCTTAGCAAAAGGTGTAACCACGGCGTTGATGATGTCTTCTCCTTTTCTGTGAATACAGGGGATGTGGAAGATTTCATTGTGGGGATTCAGAAACCTCGGCGTGCGGCTACTGATATGGAACCAGGTCCTTCAGGAGGGATTGTCGGGGACTTATCCCTCCTTGAAAAGGTTTTCTCTCTGCCCATTCAAACTGTCAAAAGCATTCCGCCAAGCTGTCGATTGGCGTTCGCCCAAGTTTTGACAGGTGCCTTACGAAAGGTGGTGGCCTCTCCAGGGTCTGTAGAAAGTTGGGTCAAATTGCTTTTATTGCCGAGGTGTACTCTGCGGGTGGTCAAACCGTCCAATAGGCAGGAGCGGAGGTCTGGGAATAGGAAATCATTGCAATGTAGTAGCATCCTGCAAGCGCTTTCCTTGTGGAAAGACGGTTCGGGTTTTCAGATTTGGTTTCTTCCCTTTTTGATAGTGCGGGGGAGGGTGTTTTCTTTACCCAGGGTGTAAGGGGGGACTAAGTCTTCTGAAGAGAGCCCAATGTCAAACAATGCCTAAGAAAAGTTAGGGATGGTCACTTCACAGCTGCTGTCAAGGTGTTGTGTTCCAGTGGGGTTGCTCCTTTTGGGGAATCTACCATGAACGCCCTTATTGACAAACATCCGGTGATGCCTCCTCCGTCCCTGCCCGCCAACTCTGACGTCATGCCCGCCCTTATTGTGGATATGGATTGTGTGCTTGGATGTCTCCGGTCTTTCCCTAAAGGGACTTCTTGTGGGAGGGACGGTTTGAGGGCCCAGCATTTGCTAGACGCTCTTACTAGAGAAGGGTCAGTGACTTCCACGGGGTTGCTCTCAGCTATTACTGACGTCGTCAACCTTTGGCTAGGGGGTTTGTGCCCAAGGGTTCTAGCTGAATTTATTTCTTCGGCCCCCTCACCCCTTTATTGAAGCCTGATAACGGGATTCGGCCCATTGCTGTAGGGGCCATTTGGCGCAGATTAGTTTCTAAAGTGGCTATGAGGAAGGTTGGGAAGGAAATGGCTAAGTACCTTGGGGACTTTCAATTTGGGGTGGGAACACCCAATGGGGCGGAGGCGGTGCTTCACAGCGCGAACAGGTTCTTAAGCTCCTTCCATGCGGACGGGTCCTTGGCTATGCTCACGGTAGATTTTTCGAACGCCTTTAATATGATCGACCGCACTGCCCTTCTTCGAGAGGTCCATCAACGTTGCCCGTCTATCTATTCATGGGTCCAGTTCCTATATGCCCAGCCAGCTAGGTTGTATGTTGGTAATGACTGTATAGGGGCCACCACGGGGGTTCAGCAGGGGGACCCTTTAGGTCCCCTCCTTTTCGCCCTTGCTTTACACCCTATGGTTCTCCGGGTACAAGAAATTTGTAAACTCCCATTTCATGCGTGGTACCTGGACGATGGGACGATTATTGGTGAGGCCACCGAAGTTGCTAAGGCCTTAGACATTATTCGGCTAGAGGGGCATCCTTGGGGCTTCAGCTTAATATTAAGAAAACAGAGGTTTTTTGGCCGTCTTGTAATGGGGTGAAACTTCAGGAGGGGCTTTTTCCCAGCGGGATTGGTAGGCCAGAAAAAGGGGTGAAGCTCCTCGGAGGGGCTGTTAGCCGTGACCCTTATTTTATCCGCGGATTGGCAAGGCGGAGGGCATCGCGCGCTGTTGAACTCATGCAACTCTTGCCCTGCCTTAGGGATCCCCAGAGTGAACTCCTCCTACTCAGGTCATGTATGGGGGTTGCTAAGTTGCTTTTTGGGTTACGGACCTGCCAACCCTCCATGATGGATGAAGCAGTATCATGTTTTGACAGGGGTTTACGGGAAGCCATTGAAGACATAGTGGTATGTGGGGGGCCTTTCTTTGGTGACCTACTGTAACGACCCGATTTTTAAACCGAGTCATTACCGATTGGTAGTTAATCTCTTAACTAGTTTATAATTCTAATCCTTTTGTTTTCTTTTAAAAAGCCGATTATTATTTCATCCATTTCACAACACTTTCAAACTTTAAACATAATATTATTATACATCATCAAACAAACTTTTAAACACTCCACTCGGCCAAGCCGAGCATACTTTGTTTCGAAAACACTAAACTTTATTACATGATCACAACTTTATTTATCAACATTAAACTTCCTTCATGATTTCACTAACACCACAACTAAGCTCGGGTTCCATAGATACGCTAACCTCCTGAAATGTACGTTTAAAATACGTTAGTCGAAACTAGTGAGTGATGTCAAGACCTTAAACAACCATTTCGACTCATAAATCGTACATGCATGCAATGATCCGGTTATTCTATTTTTCGAGTATAGAATCGATTATATATGGTCCCGTGGCCTCTAATCGGCCCGGGTCTATACTCTATGATACCGAATGGATCCATTCTACGTAGTTTCTATTTAACCGGTTTCTATTATTTCTATTAGATCATAACTCGTGCATATTTCATGAAAAACGACACAAACATACATTTACCCGGAAACATTAAAACGATTTTGGGGTACATGCACTCACTTGTTGTTCTTCCACGTGAGTTCTAAGACGAAAAGCTTGCTCGGGAATTATGCGGATCACCTGTTTACACATATACGGTTAACATACACATATATATAGCTGACCATTACAGCTTGGCACTCGTGTTTCCTACTAGATTAAGATTAGAATCTTACCTGGATGTAATTAAATGATCGGCCGGTAGTATAACAACCGTAGCCGAACCTTGATCTTAAAGGAAGGAGTTAGATTATAGTTAAAGGAAAGGTGGGTTTAAGTATTATATAAGATTTAAAGGTCTTGTTTTTAAAGAACATGGGTTCCGATCGGTTTTGAGGAGAGGGTATAGGTAGTTTGCATGTTGAAAGAGAAAGGTGTTTAATGGTTTTGGGGTGGATTTGAATGAGCCGATGGTTTTAAAGATTTTATCATATTTGTCTTATTCAAAAGCAATGATGGTTCCTAGATTATAGGGTGCATATGTGTTGGATGTTTGATGAGTTTGGATGGCATAGGTGGATGAGAGGGTATCAATTTTGGCGGTTTACTATATGGGCCGATATATAATATAGAGAAGTGGGCTTAAAACTTAGTTATAATCTATAGGTTTACTTGATAATTTATTCTTTTGATCCAACTAGTTTTAGGCCCAATATAATCAACCGGATATATTAATTGGCCCAACATATTATCGGGTCTCTAAAAATGTACCGGCCCAATAATATTTATCTAACACACTATTTGGCCCAATATGTATATCGGGTTCCATAATATAGGCCCAATACTTAACTTAATCTTTTCGGGCCCAACAGTGGCCCATTACATGTTATCGGGTCCAATGGGCCTTTACGGGTTCTCTTAGTGGGCTATCATACGAGTTGGGCTTGAACTGGGCCTACGGTTATGATCCGGGTAAGGATATTGGGCTAGACCTTAAGGTGGCCCAATATTATTTATTTTATAAATTATTTATTTTTCGTTGGTCGTTACATTCTCCCCCCTTAGGAAATTTCGTCCCCGAAATTGTTTTTATATTATACCTGATTTATAAAAAGATGGGGGTATTTAGCTCTCATCCTATCTTCACGTTCAAAGGTGAACTCTGGACCTCTTCTCGCATTCCACTTGACTTGTACTATTGGTATTTTTCCCCTCCTTAGTCTCCTTTCCTGTCGCGATACGATTTCTATAGGTTCTTCTATGAATCGTAATTGAGGATTTACTTGAATATCATCTAAAGGAATGATAGCTTGTGTATCCATTACACATTTCCGGAGATTGGAGATATGAAAAACATCATGGATCCCGTCTAATTCTGGAGGTAAGTCTAGACGATAGGCTACTGGTCCAATTCTTTCCGTCACTTGATACGGACCTATATATCGTGGATTAAGTTTTCCCCGCTTTTGGAATCTTATAACACCTTTCCACGGGGATACTTTCAAAAGGACGTAGTCTCCTATCTGGAATTCTAATGGCTTTCGTCTATTATCTGCATAACTTTTCTGTCGACTTCTCGCTTCCTCCAGTTTCTTTTTAATTTGAATTATTTTGTCGGTGGTTTCTTGGATGATTTGTGGGCCCGTCAGTTGGGTTTCTCCGATCTCATTCCAGCATACCGGAGATCTACATTTTCTACCATATAATGCTTCGAAGGGTGCAGCTTTGATGGAAGCATGGTAACTATTATTATATGAAAATTCGATTAATGGTAGATGTACATCCCAACTTCCCTTAAATTCCAGGATACAAGCTCTCAGCATATCCTCCAGCGTTTGAATCGTCCTCTCACTTTGTCCGTCTGTTTGTGGGTGGTAGGCAGTACTAAGCCTAATTTGAGATCCTAAGGCATCTTGGAATTTTTCCCAAAATCTAGAAGTGAAACGCCCATCCCGATCTGAGATTATAGAAAGGGGAATTCCATGCCTTGTTACTATCTCTCTCACATATATCTTTGCTAATTTTTCTACTCCAAAATTTTCTTGTATGGGTAGAAAGTGAGCTGATTTGGTTAGCCTATCTACTATCACCCAAATGGCATCATTACCACTTGTAGATTTTGGTAATTTAGTTACCAAATCCATGGTAAGTTGATCCCATTTCCAAAGAGGAATTTCGGGTTGTATCAATAACCCGCTAGGCTTTTGGTGCTCGGCTTTAACCTTAGTACAGGTTATACATTTTGCAACAAATTCTCCAATACTTCTTTTCATGCTTGGCCACCAAAAGTTCTTCTTAAGATCCTTGTACATCTTATGGTTACCAGGATGGATTGAATATTTCGAATGATGAATTTCCCTTAAAATAACTTCTCTTTGATCACCGTAACAAGGTATCCATATTCTGGTATCGTGTCTTAAAATTCCATCTGCTCCTTCTATTAATCTTTCTTCTTCTCGGTTAAGATCTTCTTGTTCTATTAAGGTAGGTTCTAAAGCTCTTCTTTGATAATTTCTTAAATGATTTAAGAATTCATTGACTAGCGTAATCTTAAAAGCTTTAGTTCCTATAAGTTTCTCTTTTCGACTTAATGCATCAGCCACAATATTTGCTTTTCCTGGATGGTATCTTATGTCGCACTCATAATCGCTTAGAACTTCTATCCATCTTCTTTGTCGCATGTTTAAAAGTTTTTGGTCAAAAATATGTTGAAGGCCTTTATGATCAGTGTAGATGGTACACTTTGTTCCATATAGGTAATGCCTCCATATTTTTAAAGCAAATATTATGGCCCCAAGTTCTAAATCGTGTGTAACGTAATTTGTTCGTGTTTCTTCAATTGTCTTGAGGCATACGCTATTACCTGATCTTCTTGCATTAGAACACATCCCAATCCCTGTTGGGAGGCGTCACAATACACAGTGAATGTCTTTCCTTCTTCCGGTAAAACTAACACCGGGGCTTCACATAATTTTTCCTTTAAGCTTTGAAAGGCTTGTTCTTGTTTTTCTCCCCATTTAAACTTAGAAGCTTTCTTGGTTAGAGCGGTAAGGGGTAGGGCTAATCTAGCAAAGTTCTTAATAAATCTTCGGTAATAACCTGCTAGCCCTAGAAATTGTCTAATTTCTGTAGGATTTCTAGGCTGTCCCCATTTTTGAATAGCTTCTACTTTGATGGGATCTACTTGTAGTCCTTCTTCATTGATCACATGTCCTAAAAATTTGATTTCCTTTACCCAAACTCACACTTGGAGAATTTTGCATACAACTTTTCTTTCCTAAGAGTTTCTAGAATTTCTCTTAGATGTTGCTGGTGTTCTTCCTCAGTCTTAGAATAAATTAAAATGTCATCTAAAAAGACGATCACAAACTTATCTAAGTAAGGTCTGCAAATTCTATTCATCAAGTCCATAAATACTGCAGGAGCATTGGTTAGTCCAAAGGGCATGACTAAAAATTCATAGTGGCCATATCTGGTTCGAAAAGCAGTCTTTAAAAACGTCCTCATCTTTTATTCTTAACTGATGATAACCTGATCTAAGATCGATCTTGGAAAAGTATTTTGCACCTTGTAACTGATCAAAAAGATCGTCGATTCTAGGTAACGGATATTTGTTCTTAATGGTTAGCTTATTAAGCTCTCTATAATCTATGCACATTCTCATGGTTCCGTCCTTTTTCTTAACAAAAAGTACTGGCGCTCCCCAAGGGGAGGTACTAGGTCTAATGAATCCCCGTTCTATGAGTTCTTCTAACTGCTTCGTGAGTTCTCTCATTTCATTTGTAGCTAACCTATATGGGGCTCTAGCAACGGGTGCAGCTCCAGGAATTAGGTCAATTGAAAATTCTACCTGACGAGGCGGAGGTAATCCAGGTAATTCATTAGGAAAGACGTCCTTAAATTCGGATATTATCTTAATTGTATCGATGTCTTCCCCTTTTTCCTTGTTTTCAAGATTCACATGTATCAGGAAGAGTTGATGCCCCTTTTTCCAGAATTTCATCATTTTCATACTAGAGATTAGGTTCAGGTTTCCTTTTGGTTTCTCCCCGTATACGATCAAGGTTTCTTGATTTAATACTGGTATTTTGACTATCTTTTCTTTACAAATTATTTCGACTTGGTTAGTAGCTAGCCAATCCATTCCAATAACAACGTCAAATTCCCCTAGGCTCATAGGAATGAGATTTATTAAAAATTCTTGATTTTCTATAGTCAACGTTAAATTTTTAAAAACTTCTGAAGCTTTTAAAATTTTACCGTCAGCTATTTCAATGTCGTATATTTTATTCATGGGTTCTGGGAGTATTTCCATCTTTTCAATAAAGGTTTTTGAAACAAAGCTAAGGTTGGCTCCAGTATCAAATAAAACGTATGCGGGTAATTGATTAACATAGAACGTACCCGTAACCAAATCGGGTTCATCCCGGGCTTCTTCTGCGTTAATTGCAAATGCCCTGCCTCTTCCTTGTTCAACCTTGGACGGAGTTTTGAGTTTAGGACAGTCGGCTTTATAATGGCCTGGTTCTTTACATTCATAACAAATTCTGGGACGGTCTGGGTTAAACCTGCAGTCTTTCGCCACATGTCCTACTTTCTTGCAGTTCTGACAATGGGGTCCTTTGCAGTTGCCGAGATGAAATCGGCCACATCTATCACACCTTCTTCGACATTCACCTGTGTGATAGTACTTACATTTGGAACAGTACGGGCTATTTCCTCGGTAAGGTCGCTTTTCGGGGTTTCCCTGATCTCCTGGATTTTCTTGACTTTTACCAGAAGTATTGAAGTTGGTGGTCCTAAAGGTTTCATTCCACCCTCTTTTGCTACCTACGGTTACTCTCTCCCGTTCTTTATGCCTTACAATATCGTCAGTTAAACTTAAGGCGAGTTCACAGGCAGTGTCAAATTTCGTTGGTCTTGCCCCTCTGACTATTCCCTGAATTTGGGGGTTTAATCCCCAGATAAATCTCCTAATTCGTTTAGGTTCAGGGGTTACTTGGTGGGGTACTAAACGGGCAAGTTGGTTGAAACGGTTTATATAGCTTACACAGTCTAGGCCTTTCATTTCCAACCCTAGGAATTCCATTTCTATTTTCTCAATCTCATTCATGGGGCAGTATTTTTCGGTAATAAGTGTTCGAAATTCTAACCATGACATGGTAGTGACCACATCCCTACCTCTTATCTGCCTTATCATGTTCCACCAGTTTAAAGCTTCCGCTTTCAACGAGTGGGTTACAAATTTACTTGGTCTCGGGGAGCACAGTTACTAATTTCAAGTATAGATTCCATCTCTTCTAACCAGCGGGTTGCCCCAGCAGCACCCGTACTACCATCGAAAGATTCTGGTCTACAGGCCATAAAGGTTTTGTAATCACAGTATCGGGGTCTCATAGTGTTATCATCTAGATTAACTACAACTTCATCTTGATTTTTCTCTACACTTTTGGAACCGGATGGTTTTTCTAGCATGGTCATAATGGTTGGAATCGAGTCCTGAAGGCTTTCTAAGACTAGTTTCCTCATTTTTTCCTCTAATTCGTTTATTTCATTTGGTATGGGAATTTCTTCTTCTACCGGTTCTTCAACGGTTTCAGTTGGTTTAGATGTAGAGGCTTTATTTTTCTTGGTAGGTTCCATTTCTGACTCTTTTCCCGTATTCCTTTCTGAACGTCTCGGCATTTTCTATATTTAAAAATTATGTATTTTGGTTAGTAGTAATTTATTTTATATCTTTTATCATTCAACAATTTAACAAAACATCTAGATTTATATTTATATTGAAAATTTCTAGATGTCTAATACATAAGTTAATATTACACATCCTTCTTACTAACATACCAAATACTACCACATCAAATACTATTACTACACACACCACATAAGTTCACATACTACCACAATTATTTTACATACACATAATACTACTACCACCTTTCTTCACACACCAACCACTAGCCTACCACTTCACCTTGCACCACCCTCTTCACAACATTAGAGGGTATTTTGAATCCTCAAAGGTTTGTCGGGCTTGATATCCAAACCTTCTCACCAACTTTTTCAATTCCTCCAACATATTACGAGCTTGGTCACGTTCGGACTTCATACGGTAATAACTCTCGACCAATTCCAAGTACTCCTTACGGCTCACATAATCCGAATGTTGCAAGGTTTCGTTTGCCCGGTTGATCATGGTCGCCTCGTAATATGGGTCAATCACCGGGGTCACGGTAGGTATGGTCGAAGGAGTCGGGTAGGCCATGTTATACGGATTATAACTAGACTCTTCTATCGAGAGGTTACTAGAGGTTCCATAGTATTCACTTGGTGATGGGTTCGGGTAAAAGTAGTGGGGTATCGGATCAACTTGCGGGTAGTGTTGGACGGACTCAGCGGGTGTGTACACGGGTTCGGGCAAAGGGCCGATCACTCCCATGTTTTCCAAATTCAAATCCCACCCATTTTCGGACCAAACTAAACCCGGTATTTCGGCCAACAAGTCTTGCGTACTCGGGAATTCTTGTGACTCGTTGTCCATTACTTCCTCTTGGTTGGTTATCTCCCCTTCTTCAATTTCCATTTCCACTTCGGCTTGTTCTCCATTGCTCGACATTCTATTACACGTATACATAGCAATCAAATTTCAAGTTAGTTTCTATACAAATTCCACTACCTTCCGAACCCGAGCTCTGATACCAACCTGTAACGACCCGATTTTTAAACCGAGTCATTACCGATTGGTAGTTAATCTCTTAACTAGTTTATAATTCTAATCCTTTTGTTTTCTTTTAAAAAGCCGATTATTATTTCATCCATTTCACAACACTTTCAAACTTTAAACATAATATTATTATACATCATCAAACAAACTTTTAAACACTCCACTCGGCCAAGCCGAGCATACTTTGTTTCGAAAACACTAAACTTTATTACATGATCACAACTTTATTTATCAACATTAAACTTCCTTCATGATTTCACTAACACCACAACTAAGCTCGGGTTCCATAGATACGCTAACCTCCTGAAATGTACGTTTAAAATACGTTAGTCGAAACTAGTGAGTGATGTCAAGACCTTAAACAACCATTTCGACTCATAAATCGTACATGCATGCAATGATCCGGTTATTCTATTTTTCGAGTATAGAATCGATTATATATGGTCCCGTGGCCTCTAATCGGCCCGGGTCTATACTCTATGATACCGAATGGATCCATTCTACGTAGTTTCTATTTAACCGGTTTCTATTATTTCTATTAGATCATAACTCGTGCATATTTCATGAAAAACGACACAAACATACATTTACCCCGGAAACATTAAAACGATTTTGGGGTACATGCACTCACTTGTTGTTCTTCCACGTGAGTTCTAAGACGAAAAGCTTGCTCGGGAATTATGCGGATCACCTGTTTACACATATACGGTTAACATACACATATATATAGCTGACCATTACAGCTTAGGTTATAAATACGTATGTAAGCTGGCCATTACAGCTTGGCACTCGTGTTTCCTACTAGATTAAGATTAGAATCTTACCCGGATGTAATTAAATGATCGGCCGGTAGTATAACAACCGTAGCCGAACCTTGATCTTAAAGGAAGGAGTTAGATTATAGTTAAAGGAAAGGTGGGTTTAAGTATTATATAAGATTTAAAGGTCTTGTTTTTAAAGAACATGGGTTCCGATCGGTTTTGAGGAGAGGGTATAGGTAGTTTGCATGTTGAAAGAGAAAGGTGTTTAATGGTTTTGGGGTGGATTTGAATGAGCCGATGGTTTTAAAGATTTTATCATATTTGTCTTATTCAAAAGCAATGATGGTTCCTAGATTATAGGGTGCATATGTGTTGGATGTTTGATGAGTTTGGATGGCATAGGTGGATGAGAGGGTATCAATTTTGGCGGTTTACTATATGGGCCGATATATAATATAGAGAAGTGGGCTTAAAACTTAGTTATAATCTATAGGTTTACTTGATAATTTATTCTTTTGATCCAACTAGTTTTAGGCCCAATATAATCAACCGGATATATTAATTGGCCCAACATATTATCGGGTCTCTAAAAATGTACCGGCCCAATAATATTTATCTAACACACTATTTGGCCCAATATGTATATCGGGTTCCATAATATAGGCCCAATACTTAACTTAATCTTTTCGGGCCCAACAGTGGCCCATTACATGTTATCGGGTCCAATGGGCCTTTACGGGTTCTCTTAGTGGGCTATCATACGAGTTGGGCTTGAACTGGGCCTACGGTTATGATCCGGGTAAGGATATTGGGCTAGACCTTAAGGTGGCCCAATATTATTTATTTTATAAATTATTTATTTTTCGTTGGTCGTTACACCTACAATGGCGGATGGCGTCTTTGCCGATGCGTGTGGGAGGATTAGGGCTCCTCTCTGCGAAGGATGTCGGCATGTATGCGTTTGTGGCGTCACGAGCTCAGTCCTGGAACCTTCAAGACCACATCCTACGAAATAGTGGGGTTTTCGGCGCAGACTTGGACTACGTGCAGGCCCTCGAAAAGCTAAATGACTATCTCCCAGGTTTTGATATTGGCGGTTTTTCTAACAAGGACACCGCCCCCCCAAAGCCTCAGAAAACTTTGGCGAATGCCCTTTATGGCAAAATCGCTCAGAACCTGGGTGAAGTTTTTGGTCTGTCCCCCCGTCAGAGGGCAGTTATTGAATGCCTGCAAACCCCCCACGCCCAAGACTTCCTAACTGTTATCCCGATCGAAGGTTTAGGCCAAAGCATGTCCGCTATTGAATACAGGGCCATTCTTAAATATCGTCTGATGATCCCAATGTACCAGGAGGATGACATCTGTCCGATGTGCCGTAAGGCCTGCCTGGATGAATACGGGGAACACGCGGTTCATTGTAAGGAGTTGCCCGGTTTTAAATATCGGCATGATTGGGTTCGAGACATTTTGTGGGACATTTTAAGACGGGCTGGGATCTCAGCCAAGAAGGAGGCCCCTGTAAACTTCCTCTCGGATCCAGCAGAAGGGAGATCCACCCTACGACCAGCAGATCTCCTTGTCTTTGGGTGGGCCGGGGGGAAGCATGCTTGTGTTGACCTGACGGGTGTATCTCCCCTAGTTGGGTTGAGGGACAGTGGCTTTGTTGCAGGGCAAGCGGTCCGGAAAGCAGAGGCAAAGAAGGTAGAAAAACATGCTAAAGCCTGCGAGGAGAACCAACACGTTTTTATACCTTTGGCTTTTGATACCTTTGGCTCATTGGCACCGGAGGCTACCCGTTTCCTGACCAGGGTCCAGCGGGTTATTCACAGTAGTGCCTCGGCTCCGGGTGGATATGGTTATGTTTTTAGTAGATTAGGATTTGCTATCCAGAAAGGGGTGGCGGCGCAGCTTGTTGCCCGCCTGCCCGCTATCTTAATGTAATTTTCTTTGTCTTGGAATGAAAAAATCCAAATATTAACTAAAAAAAAAAAAAAAAAAAAAAAAAATTCTAAGTATTTCTAGGTATTTCTTAGTATTATGTGTATATATCTAAGTATTATGTGTATATATCTTAACATATTTTCAAAAAACCCCTAAATTTGTGTGTATATATATATAATACGTATAAAATACCAAAACGCCTAATTCCGCCTAATTTTCGCCTAGTCCCTAGGCTGGACCTCACCGCCTGCCTAGCGCCTAGCGCCTTTTACAAACACTGGCTGTATGCATCTTAAATTCCATATATATTTTTTTTTGCAACACAATAATTTTGATTTGGTGGCATGATTTCCTGTCCCCATTTTTTAAAACAAAAGGCATGAATCTTTTACTTTCTTGCTAAAAAAAAACCTATAATGTCCCAGCTAGTTTATCACCGAAAGCAGGTCAGGTCATATAAAATAGACAGAACCCTAACCAATCATTGTCTCTCTAACACACAAACAAGTCAACAAACCAAGTACAAATCTATCTTCGCTACTTGCAGGTGTGTCTAGTAGCGAAGAAGGATCATGGCTTCTGAACCCTCAAGATCTTCAACATCATCAGCTGATTCCTACATTGGAAGCTTGATTAGTTTAACCTCCAAGAGTGAGATACGTTATGAGGGTATTTTGTACAACATCAATACAGAAGAATCATCTATTGGATTGCGCAATGGTAGTTATTTTCATAAGATCTTGTTTCTTGATCTTGAAATTTTTTAATATATTAATTTTTTTTTTATCAAGTTTAATTTATGATATTTAAAATTAAAGGATAAATTACATAAGGACAGTAGGAAGGCGGACAACAAGCTGCGCCGCCACCCCTTTCTGGATATATCAAGATTAAGTTGTTTGGATATAAAGTTGTGTTTTTTGTTGGTTATTTAGATATAACGTTGAGCTTTTATTGATGGATTATATCAAGATTAAGTTGTTTGGATATAAAGTTGAGTTTTTTATTAATGGGTTATATCAAGATTAAGTTATTTTGATATAAAGTTGAGTTTTTGTTGATGGGTTATATCAAGATTAAGTTATTTGTTGGTTATTTGGATATAAAGTTTAGTTTTTTATTGATGGGTTATATAAAGATTAAGTTATTTGTTGGTTATTTGGATATAAAGTTTAGTTTTTTTATTGATGGGTTATATAAAGATTAAGTTATTTTGATATAAAGTTAGTTATTTGGATATAAAGTTTAGTTTTTGTACTGATGGATTATACCAATATTAAGTTATTTGGATATAAAGTTGAGTTTTTGTACTGATGGATTATACCAATATCAAGTTATTTGGATATAAAGTTTAGTTTTTTATTGATGGGTTATATCAAGATTAAGTTATTTGGATCTAAAGTTGAGTTTTTGTACTGATGGATTATATCAATATCAAGTTTTTTGGATATACAGTTTAGTTTTTTTATCGAATGGTTATATCAAGATTTAAGTTTTGTTGATATAAAGTTGAGTTTTTATGGATGGGTGATATAAGATTAAGTTATTTGGATATAAAGTTGAGTTTTTTTTTTTTTTTTTAATTTTTTTATTGAGGGGTAATATTAGAATTTATTGTTTGTATCAGATCCCTTTGTGTATGAATGTGTGGATGGATTAGCTATACAAATTTGGTTGATTTTGATGAAGTAAATTATTAGGGTATTTTTAGGGGATTTATAGACTTTTGTTGAAAACTGTTTTGATGCATCTGATATGTGTATGTTTATGTGAAATACTGTTTTTTATATGTTTTCTATAACTGTGAAAACCCATGGCTGGAAAACTTATAGGCCCCAAGAATACCGGGCTAGCCAATGGGACATGGTAAAAGTTAAAACGCAACTTGTGCTGGGTAGACGGTCTTCAAGGGGTTATAGACAGAAACTTGTGGACACTGGATTCGAACGTGAGACCTTGGCTTGAGGGAATTAGGTGCTTGCCACTGTGCCAACCCCCTTGAAGGTTATTTTTTTGTTTTCACTATAAGGGCCATGCTAAACGAGAAAACATGAGATGTTGGCATAGTATGGCACTAAAGGTGATATGTGAAGAGTAATCATAGATAAGTTATGAATAAAATTGGTGAACATTTGGTTTGTATTCATGCTTTTAAAATGATATATTTTGTGATTTGAAGATGGTATTACAATGTCACCTAGTTTTTTAGATTACTTGCATCCGTTATGAAAACTTGAAGATATGTTAAGGTAATGTTGTTAAACAAACGAGATGTTAGTTTTTTAATTGGCACTTTAAATTAACTGATAGTCATTCT
The DNA here is from genome assembly GCA_030844895.1 of Ambrosia x helenae. Taxonomy (NCBI): domain Eukaryota; kingdom Viridiplantae; phylum Streptophyta; class Magnoliopsida; order Asterales; family Asteraceae; genus Ambrosia; species Ambrosia x helenae. The sequence goes on from CM061223.1 coordinate 4,808,595, forward strand.
CCAAAAGCTAGCTTACTATAGTATTACAATTACAATTGATATGTTAATGCTTGTATGACTATCTACAGTAAGATCATTCGGAAGTGAGGGGCGAAAAAAGGATGGCCCACAAATCATGGCTAGCGACAAGGTTTACGAATACATTTTATTTCGTGGAAGTGACATCAAGGTACTTTTTTAAATTTTCATATCATTTAATCGTTAGAATTATGACTCATGTTATACCTTATCTTTGGTGGTATTTTGCCGCTTTTGCAGGATCTTCAGGTGAAAACTTCTGCGCCTGCTCCTCCTGTTCAACCTACACAACCTATAAATCATGATCCTGCCATTATACAAGTAAGAAAAAGTAAACTTTCATAATAATACCGTCGCAAACATATAAAAGTAAACTTTCATATGTTTGCGACTGTATTATTATGTAATGGTTTTAAAGACTTCATAATATGTGCAGTCTCATTATCCTGGGCCCGCTCCAACATCGTCAAACTTACCAGCTGCAGCCCCTGGTAACCCTATGCCTGGTCTTAGCACACACAACCAACAAGCGGGACACACTGGGCCCGCTTTTCAAGGTGGAATGCCTTTATATCAACAGGATGGAACTATGGGGTCGTGGGGCCCTTTACCACCTCCACCAAATGTCAACACTAACGGTCTTGGAATGCCGCCAATGTATTGGCCAGGATACTATGCCCCGCCAAACGGGCTTCCACATCAGCAATCTTTGTTTCGACCAACACCTATGCAGTATCCTAGTTTTACAGCATCCTTGCCAGGTGGACCTCCCAACCCGTCTGATTATTCCACAAGCTCAGCTAGTTTTACTACGTCTACATCATTACTTACGTCCGCCTTGCCTTCCGGTCTTCCTCCTGTACCACCTTTATTATCATCTACTGAGCCTTTGCCATCTTTTATGCAAACTAAGGTCCCTAACTCTGTGGGTCCCACAGCAATGCCGCCTGTATCTTTGACTACTACTACTCCTACTACTAGCTCTAATATAAATGTCGCCATACCTCCCGTTTCTAACAAATCCAATGGGCTTTCTGGTGCATCATCCACACCGTCGTTAGTAACCCCAGGCCAGTTGTTGCAGTCTGGGGCTCAAGCGATACATAAGGATGTTGAACCAGCTGCGCCAGCACCATCATCTGGGCCGTCTGCACCAGCACCATTATCTGGATTCTCTGCACCAGCACCATCATCTCGGCCGTCTGCGCCTGCAACATTATCTGGACCGTTGGCACCAGCACCATCATCTGGACCATTGGCATCAGCACCAACACCAAAACCAGCATCGGCACCGGCACTAGCATCAACACCAGCACCGGTGCCGGCGCCGACAGCAGCACCAGCACCAAAACCTGCACCATCATCTGAACTGTCTGCACCAGTTTCTGATCCTATAGAAACTCAGCCTCCAATATTACCATTACCAACTCAAACTGGTAATCCTGCAAAGGTACAACCTTTCACCCTTTCATTTCATACGATCATAAGATTATATGCTACAATGTGATGTTTTGTGGCTTTAACGTTTTGGTCTTGAATGAAAAATAGCGAAATACATGTCCCTGACATCTTAACTTTTTATTATTAATGCTGATATTATATAGACAAATGGAGGTCCTTACCATAACCGCAACAATTACAGAGGGCGCGAAAGAGGCAGAGGATCCGGGGTACTTTTTTATAAACTTCCATTTCACTTTATAGTGCAAATTTTATGTTTTTTTCAAACTGTCATAAAATCCGGTACATTTGTATAAGAAAGGGCATATTCGTCAATTCAGTTTATGGGTCTTTGACGATGCAGGGGTCACGACCAGTGATGAAGTTCACAGAAGAATTTGATTTCACTGCAATGAATGAGAAATTTAATAAGGATGAAGTGTGGGGTACTTTAGGAAAAAGCAAAAAATCGAATTCAAATGAAAGCGATGACGATGATTTTGAAGATGAAAATAATATTTCTGCTTTGCCGAAAATTGATGTCAAGGTATAGTTTCGACATGTTTTAACGTATCTTTATATATTTTTTCATATAAAATAATTAAATTAAAGAAACTGGTTCGATTTACAGCCTGTTTATAGCAAGGATGACTTTTTCGATACTTTGTCATGTAACACGAACGATAATCGAAATAACGGGAGGACGAGGTTCTCTGAACAGATGAAACTAGATACAGAGGTAACACCAATGTTATAACAATGTTTTAGTCTTTTTTTATGTTATATTTCATTTTATATATTTATTTTACTGTGATGGTCATGTTTGTTGGTTGTGCAGACATTCGGAGAATTCTCTAGATACAGAGGGGGCGGAAGGGGTGGGCGTGGGCCCAACCGTGGTGGTCGGTCTCGAGGTGGCGGGTATCATGGAAGGGGATACGGTTATGTTAATAGGGCCCGTGGTGGGAGAAACTCGGCCCGCGATTATTAAGGTTTTCGCTGTGAGCTTGGAAAACCATTTTTAAAGGTTTTTTTTTTTTTTTTTTGACTGGGAAATGATTTATGAGATTTATCAATATAATGCTCATGCTCATCATCATATAATAAGAATAAAGTTAGCGGTCATTATAGTTTATGTGATTAGTGTTTATTAAGTGCAATATGGTGTTGTTATGTTAGGCTGATTGCCAACAATTACCATCAACATCTGATTACTGTTTTTTGGTTTAAACCAAACAATGTAAGGTAATTACTGGAACCAGTCAACTTCAATATTGTCAGGTTAGGTTTGGCTTGGTCTGGTTCGTTAAGTAGAGAGCAGTGGTGAAGCTTGGTTCTCGAAATCAGTGGGGGCCAGACTCAATTTTTTTTCGATCGGTAGTGACCGGAAGATCAAATCGGTGGGTGCCGGACTCAACCCGATTCAATTTTTTTTCGAGACCAGTGGGGGCCAGACTCAATTTTTTTTTCGATCGGTAGTGACCGGAAGATCAAATCGGTGGGTGCCGGACTCAACCCGATTCAATTTTTTTTCGAGACCAGTGGGGGCCAGACTCAATTTTTTTTTCGATCGGTAGTGACCGGAAGATCAAATCGGTGGGTGCCGGACTCAACCCGGACTCAATTTACCTACGAAAATCGTAAAATTCCACCACTGCGCCAAAAATCGGTGGGGGTCGGGGAACCCTCTGGCCCCCAAGACATAAGGTGGAAAAAACGGGGGCTTGAGATAAAAAAGAAAAGAAAAGCGAACAGCGAAAAAGAAGTAAAAATATAATATGTATTAGAAAATAATATTGTTCAAATAAAACAAACAAAAGCTATTATATAACACTTAATATCAACTAATTAATATCAAAAGTTGTTAAATATTAGTGTATGCAAGTGGTTTTCCTTAGATAAAACTAAGCACAATTTCCTCGATTGAAAGCGCAATTGCCTTACCTTAAAAATGGGCCTAGACCAGCGATGACTTTTAATAAACTATGGCTAAAACTAACTAAACCTTTGAACGTTTTGCTTTAAATGCAATGCATACAAGGCTATTAAGTAGTTGCTTATCCTACTCTTCTAATTTATGTTACATTTTTTTAATTACTAGTGTAATATGTAATTCTATTTTGTAAAAGATTAGAAACAAACTAAACCGCCCGAACAAAATCTATTGTCATATATATTCTGTCATATGTTTCTACAGGCACAACTCTATATAATGCATGTAAATAAAAATAAATGAAACCATTAATCTTTCACTCACAGAAAGTTCTATTTTTTTATTCTTAACATACAGAATTGGTCTTGTTTTATTAGTTTGAACCGACTTTTTGTTTAAATAATTGAAACTAACGTCCTTGTCTTGAATAGTTATTGTGAGAAAGTAAGCACCAAACTTGATATAAATAAGCAGTTGCGCACACCACACGTTAAAGGGGGAAATGGGTAAAAACATGTTCAGAGAAAAATAATAGACATGATACTTAGACCACTGGGTGTGGTGCCGCTCCGGCAAAGAAGACGGGCCGTCACGAGTGGATAGTCTCGATTTCCAAGAAGACGGACCGGCATCAACGGCAGGAAAATGCCAAGCATGCCGTTGCCGCGCCAGGGGGCGGTGTAGCCCGGCACGACATGGCGATGCCGGCCCCTTGCCGTGCCCCATACCTAATGGTCTTAACATTATTAAATACCAAGAAAAATATTTACACTAGTCCACATCGATCCTTTTATGTTATAACTATTTTATGGTAAGATATGCAAGGAAAATACAAAACAGTGTTTATTCATATGTTTGTAGATTGATATTAAGTTGGATTTATATTCTTTTAGAGCAATGGAACTTTATTTTACTTATTTTAAGTTATTTTCTTAAAAAAAAAAAACTTATTCTAAAATCTCCCACTCTTGAACTATATTTAATGTTACATTTTAATTTTCTTAAATCAAACTTGAGGAGTAGTGACATACCTGTGAATTTTTTAATCGTGGTCGTTTTCTTATAATCATATCCTTTTTAGACCTTTAAAATTTTCGATTCAGGAGGGTCACATAAATAATGATAATTTATCGTTACAACAATACAACCGGTAAAATTCAGAGCTGAGTTTTTAAAGCATTTATGATCATACAAAGGTAAACCATTTATAAAGAAAATAAACTTCTTATTCAAATTTGATACTCATTTTTATGTTTTCACTTTATTTTTCAAATGCAACATATACAAATTGATGTTTTCCAAGTAAGTTTAAAAATCACAGGGGTAGAAATACAAACCAACTTTTCTAAGTTGGTAAAAAAAAAAAAACCATAATTTAAGTTACTAAAAAACCCCAAGGTCGGTTGAAACTTGAAACCACAACTTGTTACAACAAAAATTAGCTTTCTCCACTCATCAAAATTGATATAAAAGTTTCCTTAAATTAAATTGCATATACAACATACAAAAATACATACACAACACTTAATACTAAATTAGTTACGTGTAATTAACCTAAACATGACTTTTGATAACCGGAAAACTAAACTCGGGTGAAGGAGCAATCCTAGGTGACCTCGGCGACCTTGGAGGGAACTCAGACACTTGTTTCCCATCACAATCATAATATATAACCCCTGAAAACTCCGGTGGTTGACACTTCACACCCATCAATATTTCTTTTTGCCACAAACCACCCTCACCAAATCCTTCTTCCACCACCCTATCACCACCACCACCTCTTTTATGGTTTATGATTAATGAACTCATGGCTTTATTACTTATGGTGTTGATGAGTTGCTTTGGAGACCTTAAAGGAGACCTTGGTGGCAACTTTTCTTGATAATAATCTTCCTTCTCAATTGAATGATCAAACATCTTGTTATTGTTACACGTACCATCTAGTTTATTTTCTTGTTTTCTTGAAGCTCGTCTTCCGTGGTTGGCGCATAGAGCGACCACCACGGATGCCATGATAAACAAGCCGAGTCCGAGGGGTATTGAGAAGATGTGATCATTGGCCGCGTGATTGTTGGCGGTGTGGATGAAGCTTAGACGAACCATTTCACCAGGATCTGTTCTATAGGCTCGAAACTTTCTATTTTTATTTTAGATATTATTTGATGGCAAGAGAAAGAAATATATGGTTGTCTAGTATTAATGTTGATTTGTTGTGTGTGTATATATAGGGAGTTGGTGGCCTACATGCATTTAATATTATGGGAAGGTAGAGGGGAAAAAGATCGATGTTCAACTTCTAGTAGTAGGATTAATTAATGTTTTTGGTTAATTATGAAATTAAAATTAGAAAAACATTGTTGTTGTTTTTTTATTATTTTTTTATATGATAGTTGCATGATTTGTGTTGTTAGTTTAATAATACCAATTTTGTGGTGATGTCTTTGTAACAAAATAATTAATTTATAGTCTACCATCTACGTATACATTTACTATAAGAAACAAATAAGTAAATATATAATTAAGGACTATCCTTAAATAGAAAAACTAAATAATTCCATGGGGTGTATGAAAGGGTAAAAAGGGACGAAAGAATTCATGAGTGGACGAAATCTGAAACATGTTAGGTTAGTTGTTTAAGACGGAACATATACAAGTTGAAGTTAATTATTTTTTAAGACGAAAATGTTATTAAATGATCTGATGCTCTAATTACTTGAAATTGCTACCAAACTTTTTTAGCCATATCAAAGTGGTGACTGGTGAGAGCTATAGATGAAACAAATGTATAATTTAGTAGTAGGATTAAAGAGTGTTTGAGATGTCAATTTAAAAACATTAACATCAAAACTAAATATATGAATATTAATACTTTTATAAATTTGTTAATTACGTAGAATTATAAGTTGTAATCGGTAGAATATATGTACTCATGGGCGGACCTAGGTATAGTTCAAGGGGGCGGACGCCCCCTTTGAAAAAAATAATTTAGTGTAATTTGTAGGCAAAAATCCTGACCGCACGCCTTAAAAGTTCGGTTAAACCCCCCGATCATACCTCTTGGAAATAATTCCTAGCTCCACCACTGTATGTTTAGACGTTTAAGTAGGTGCTTGAGTTTAGCTTTTGGATGAAATTTATACAACTAAGATCATATAGGGGGTCTTGATACTATGAAAAACCCTTAAACCCAAAGGTCAATGATTGGTAATTGTACCCAAAGAGAGATGATCGAGTTAACGATACAATCTTTGCAAACATATAATACAACCAATAATATCGAAATTCGATCACTTGTCATCTTTGGATGATACTTGCAACTTTATAAAGAATACACCACGGATTTAACCTCAAAAAAAGTTTCACCAATGTAAATAGAAGTATTGTTTTTCTTAGAACAAATAATAAAACTTATTAATCTTTTCAAAAAAATAAAACATATTAATGAAGAGAATAAATACATCATGAACCCAACAAACGCCAAAAATTATTAATATAAAGAATACATCATTAATTAACCCAAAAAAGGCCAATAGGAGATGTTCAAGTCAACCCTTCTTTTTGCTGTTTTTGTTGACTTTTGTTCATCGATTTGTATTGTGTGACCGAGTCTTGTGAAGTTGGACACAAACCAACTTTAGCTATTTGATAAAAGGTCAACCCTTGTTGAAGTCGACCTCAATCTTGACCTATTCCACAACCTCCACTTGTATTTATTGAAATTCAATAATTTATCAGAAAACATTTAAGTTAATATTTGTACTTTAAAAATTCCTTCATAGATAAACTCTTACGGCAATATCTATATCTATACTATATTATAAAGCATGAAGCAAGGATACCAACCAAATTTAAGTAATTACAACATATAATGCATATGGTACAATGCCCTAATGAAGTTAGTAAGAGGGCAAAATAGTATTTTTATATGAATATTAATTGTTCATGAAATATATGTAAATGAATAATGAATGCATGTATTAAATTAAAGGGAAGTCCATAAGTTTTCTACCAAATAATTTAATTGTTATAATATGTGTGTGTATATATATATATATATATAATTACCAATCCCTACCAATTGTGCTATTGTAGTATGACGCGAACCAAAACGAAAAAACCAAACGATCTATAACGCTAACCGTTTCATAACAACAAAGTCGGTTAGATTTAAGTGAGGTTTATAATGATAATAAACACTCAATAGTAATGACGATAAACACTCAACATTTTCTAAACTGATATAACATTAATCTTAAAGTTCTTCTCATAAATTTGTATGTATAAAAAAATATGACTTAAAATAAAATAAAAGTTTTATACTTGGAGTAATATTATGTTAAGAAATTATATATATAATTTTCATTGAAATCTATAAATGTAATCCTAAAGAATTTAAAAAGACTAGGAAGTAAAATGAAATTAAACGTATATGAGTTATAAACTTAATAATTACGTGATTAAAACTTCTTGACTTCATAAAACTAAAATCCCAAATAAATAAATAATACAACCTTTCATGTACTGGTACATAGTTAGTCTTAAATAGTCAGTTTTTTTCGATCCTATAAATTGTGATATCAAACAAGGGGAGGAAAAACCAATTATAGATAGTTGTTTGATTCCCTCTCAGTTTCATCATCCGTTGTCTCATGGTATTTCCACAACCACCTCACATGGATTATCAAATCCTAAAAACATTGGTAGCTACCTACGGAAAAACCAAAGTTGTACTAGACTTCCAAACCATCAAATCTCGTTGTGTGCCACCCCGAAGACTCGTCGATAGCCGCAATTGTTTTCTAGGTGCAAAAAATAGAGTCGCGTCTGATTTCATTTGAGTCTATAAGAAGTAATTTGGTTTGATGTTAAAGCGATGTATAATGTATAATTTCTAACTTTTGTCTTTTCTTGTAGGTTGTATAACGACCTCCCATGACATCCTCACTTCATTGACTACTTAATTGTCTTAACCATTTTATTTTTCAATTGCGTATTGTCAACTCCGCTGCAACGCGCGGGCTCCACACTAGTACTCAACAATACATAAAAGGTTTTTTTTTTTTTTAATTGCCAAAATTTTATATAGTACCACATTGACTAAAAAGCAAACTGCGACACAACCAAAACAGTTTTATGGCAAGTAGTGTGTTTTTCAACCATTGAGTCCAACAAAAATTTAAACTTACACTTTCTATCAATGGCTGACCAAATAACATCGATCGGCGAAGATTACCAAAATATGATTCCCTATCTCCACTTGTAAATCACAAATAGGAAACTTAATATAAGGAACATAAATTCCCCTCTTGCAAAGATTACTCCCCGTAGGTAACCGGACCAAAAGGGATTTATATATATAGGGTGTTAAACGGGTCGTGTTCATGGGCTAGTGGGTCTAAGCTGACCGAGCCCAAAAAATTTACATGAACTCGAACCCGTTTTTTCAAACATATGAACCCAAACACAGCCTGAAGTTTCGACAGGTTGCTCCAAACACAACCCATTTGACCTGAAATTTTTGTATCTTTTAAAATTTTCGCATATATTATTATTTTAAAACTTTAAAATTTTAAAACAAAAATGCAAATATAATAAAAAATTATATTTTTATTATAAAATCTTATGTCAACTTATTTTTAAGTTATAATCACGTAATAAAATATTAGACAAATAAATATAATATAATATAAATATGTTAAACAAGTCAACTGCCAATACGTCAAGTTGACCCGAACCCGTTAACCTAAGCCACAAATTTCATGTTAGGTTCGTATCGTGTCTGAAATTCACATCGTATGTGTATAATAGATAAATTGCTTTCTTTATGACTAACCATAAAACATTTTTGACTCTAAGAGAGTTTAATTTATTATACTTCATAGAAAGTTCCACGATGGTGAAAAGTCACCAAGCTTGCTAAATACATAACTTCACAGACTTGCATAACATTTCTTAACTCGTGTTGTTTGAATAAGATTTAGTTAAGACAAAACATGAGTCGAATTTATCTAGTTTCCGACCAAGTCTACTTCCAATCTTCCATGATGAAACTCCATCCACCTACTACTGAAACACATCCACATTTTAACTCATACAAAGTTGTGGACCCTTCTATCGACATTGTCTAAATAAACGATTTAATGACAATTGATAAACCCATTTTTGTCTTAAATGAGACTTATTTCTTTAACCACTTTTTAAAACACCATCACCAGTCTCTGTATCTAAGAGCATTTACCTCTCATTATTCATTTTCTAAAACATCATAAAAGCTAGACGTCAAATAGTAACTAGTAAGTACAAAGAGTATGTAATTTAATGATACCAATGTGTTGAAATGGCGTTCCTTCAAAGTGGTGAGAGTACAAATCGCTTATGGAGGTCCAATATGGACAAGGAAACCCAAGGTGAAGAACAAGAACAACAATGTTCATAGGAGAAGCAGCAGCATCATCATCATCATCATACTCAGTTAATCTCACCTATAGCAAAGCTAAGGTAGGGTCTGAGGAGGGTAAGATGTAGACAGCCTTACCTCTACCCCTAAGAATAGAGAGGCTGCTTCCAGTGAGACCCCCGGCTCGATGTGGTTTGGTATCAAGCCTTGGACATAAGGCATAGAACACTTAGCATTTAGCAATCGGGACAAACCCAATCGGTGCATGTACCCCTTTGTCTTTTGGTTATCCACGCCACCACATGATGCATGAATAACCGTCCGTCGTTTTTAACGTTATTTTCACGAAATTAGTAAAATAACGTTAAAACTAGTGCAACTTTACTTTTGCCCCCCAAGGGCCACATATATATATATATATACACATTATATGCGCACACCGTAGGTGGGGCGTAGTTCATAGGAGAAGCATGTATGTTATTTCTATTGGTTTCTTTATCGCTTTTCATCAAATTGTAACGTTTTTTTTTAGGTTAGATGCCTCAAGATGGATATTTGAAGGTAATTAAAGTGAAGAATTCACAAGGATGTATGATATTTCATATCTAAATAAAGACCCACAGTACCCCATTTAGTGCCCATTCAACGAAGCGTACATGACGCCACATGACAACACTTATATAGTTATATTATCTTAAACCCTTTTAAAGTCCCACAACTCATAATCAAATTCAAAAGGTTGTAAAACGGCAAAACAATATCATCAATATATTTATATATGCTTCGAGGGTTTATGAGATCTGATTTTAAGTAGAATCATTGATATTTTGGACATTTTTATATAGACCGAAGAATTATTTTTGGTTTACAATCATTTTGTCATATTTATTATCTATATCTATATCTATCTATACTATATTATAAAGCATTTCACAAGGACTTCTTAAAAAATAAGAGGTACACGTATATTTGCTTATCATACAATACATAATGCACATCTTAACTACTTTTTAGGGGCAAATTTGTCTTTTAAACTTGTCTTTAATTACACCACATTTTAAATTAGTGAGCCATAGTAATGTCAAAACTTTACATTAGTCTTGTATAATTAATCCATTAGTGATATTAAATGGTTGTACATTATAATATTAATACTTTTATAAGTAAATATTATTTAACTTTTTTATCATCTTATTTAGATATAGTAGCGGTGGTGGTGGTGGTGGTACCAAAATATAATAAGGGTTTAAGTCAGATCAAGTTAGAAAACGCTTTCTAAAAGAGAATCGGCGATACCGCCGCATCGCGCGGGCTAACCCACTAGTTATACTATATATGTTAAATAAACAAAAACAAATTAATGCTTAACTAATCTTTAAAATTGTTTTAATACCTAAATGACGTCATTTAAAAAATAAAAAATATTCGATGTACACAATATGGATTCTATCGAAGTCGTAATTCTTCTTTCTCGATAGAGCACCCAAAGAAGCCCGACAAGTATTACAAAGTACAAACCAAGGAGTTAATTGTTCTGAAGTCCAAACAGCAAATGTCACGATCACTACTACTTAAATGGGAAAGCGTAAAAACATTTTCTTTAATTTTCTCTCTTTTCTTTTCTTTTGATATATATTTTTTCAAATTGCAAAATGTATGTGCGCACATGTGTGTAGTGTGTATAATTATATTCATGCATACGAAAGACTATCATTTGTTAAAAAAAAAACCCCTAAAATATCAAAATCTATATCCATTTTTGCAGAGCCAACCCGGGTCACGTGCAGGATGACTGACCACATAGGGTTCACTTTCATGAGGACTTCTAATGGGCTTGCAATGAGTAACATATATAAGACACGATTAGACCTATTAACTGAAAAATACACTATGTGATGTTTTACGTTTTTTTTTAAATAATTAGAAGAGTTAATAGCCATTTTCGTCCCTGAGGTTTAGGGGTGTACAAAAAGCCCGCGGCTCGAGGCTCGCTTGAAACTCGCTTGAAAAAAACTCGAAAAAAGCTCGCTCGAAAAGGCTCGTTTTGTTTTCGAGCCGAGCCGGCTCGTTTTGTAATCGAGCCGAGCTCGAGCCAGGGGTGTTCAGCTCGTAGCTCGGCTCGTGGCTCGGCTCGATGGCTCGACTCGTGGCTCGGCTCGATGGCTCGACATATGGCTCGACTCAGGCTTGTGTACGTGTAATTAATATATAGATGAAAGTAATATCTTTTGGCTCCAAACCCAATTCTAAAATTCAAATTTTAAAAGTCCCACCCATACTACTTATCTACCTCACCTCTTCATAATCCAATAAACCCTAACTTAGAAAAATAAAAAAATATACATGTATATGTGTAATTTTATTTATTTATTTTTTGTTTTTTATTTTATAAATATTTGAAAAAAAAATAAAAAAATAAAAAAATAAATAACGAGTTGGCTCGAGCCAGCTCGAGCTCGGCTCGAACATTTACGAGCCGAGCTCGAGCTCGACTAGAAAAACGAGCCGAGCCGAGCTGGCTCGTTTTGTAATCGAGCTCGAGCTCAGCCTGGCTCGGCTCAGCTCGCTCGTGTACAACCCTACTGAGGTTTGGGCCAGTTTGCCACTCCAGTACAAAAGTTTTTTTTTTTTTTTTTTTTTTGCAATTCCTTCCCTGAGGTTTGGATTTTGTTGCCAAATTCGTCCTTATCACTAACCCAGTTAAAAAAGCTCGTTAGTGTCAGGGGTATTTTTGCCTTTTTACCTGCTTAATGAGGGACAATTTAGACTTTTCATCTTATGAGTATTTTAATAAAAAAAAAAAAAAAAACCCAGTTATCTTCTTCCCCCTTTTCCCTAAAGGTTAAAACCCTAACCACCACCTCCATCATATCCACCACCCCAATCCCAACTCCCACCACCCCTACTGTATTGTACCCTCTCTGTCGCTCCTGTAACCCAACAACCACTGAACAACCATCATCTTCAACCCCTAATCAAAACCCTAGTTGGAACCTGGTCCTCCGCCGCCTGTCACCACCACAGTCACCGTCGTCGTCCTCCTTCTCCTGTTACTCACAATACTTGTTTAGTTTTAATTGTTCACCGTGTTAATGATGAACGCTGTTTACATCAGAAATCAATCGTTATGCGCATAAGAATAAGCTACAAACTGATGCATAATGCCATAATCAAATCATCAGAGCTCAAAACAGACCGAAAAGTCAAACACGCCGATTCAGCTAATTAGTACTAAAACAGATTCGAATTACAAGGAAATATGTCAATTCATTACCGCAATCCCTACGTTAACCTTCTTGCCCAAACCTGCAATAATCAAACACCAATACACTTGAATTTCAGTTAAAAATAAACTTATTTAAAAGTAAATGCATACGTAATTAGTTAATTACATACAAGCAACACTTATCTTGATTCAAAATTACTAAAGTAAACCCTAACTAAACAGAATAAAGTTACTCAACTTTCTTTCATTATTATTATTATTATTTATTTATTACATAGCTAAATGATTCCAATAAGGAAGAGGAACTTGCATACCTTCCAGTAGAACAGGTCAGTGGATGGTGGTTTCCTTGGTGGTGGTGACGCCACCCAAGGCAGCCGAGAGACAGAAAGAGGCAGAAAGAGGCATGCAGAGATTAACCAACGCCACCACCCACCATTTGCAGCTGCCATCAATCCGATCCCCTCTATTTTGTCGAAAAACTGGATAAAAAGGAAACAAAACCTCCGGTCACCACCACTTGTATGCCGATTGACGAATAGCCATCGGAATACCTTCACCATTCTGTCCTCCCTCTCTCTATATTATAGAAGGGACATGGATATTGTGAAATTTTAGAGAGAGAAAGAGCTTGAGAGAAAGTAGGTAGGAAAGGAAAATGATTTAAAGAGAGAGAGTGAGAGTAGGTAGGAAAGGAAAATGAAATATGGCAGGTGAGGGAAGGCTACACGTCACGTGTGTTTGATGATGCAGCATATCACCCAAAGTGAGAAAAAGTAGGCTAATAAAAAATAAAAATAAAAAACGAAAATATCACAGTAAGTAAAAAGACAAAAATACCCCTGATCTTAATGAGCTTTTTTAACTGAGTTAGTGAAAAGGACGAATTTGGCAAAAAAAATCCAAACCTTAGGGAAGGAATTGCAAAAAAAAAAAACTTTTGTACTGGAGTGACAAACTGGCCCAAACTTCAGGGACGAAAATGGCTATTAACTCTAATTAGAATTAGGAGGCTAGAATCTAATATTTTTGTTGAAATTTATGTTGTTACTAATTTCATTTCTTATAAAGAAACTTATATCGTTACTTATATAAATTTCTTTGTTCTATATTTTTCATGTTTGATTGTGGGCTAAAACTAATCTTGCTGGGCTCGAGTGGTGATTGGGCTTTTTGCTAAATGCTGGCTGATTGGGCTTGTTGCTGCTGGGTTCGTGAGTAGCTGTTGCTGGATTATTCTATTGTTATTAGGCCTAGCCCATGTGCTTGGTTATATAATAGACATTCATACTTTCGTAGATAGTGAGAGACGACATATTATTTTCAATACCTTCTTCTCTAGTTTCTCACCTTCACTTCTAGGGTGTATAGATCTTAGTTAGATCGTTAAAGTTTGTTCCCGTTAGTTTGTGTGAGGGTTTTTATAGATTAATGTATTGAGGTTCTATTTGTGAGTTTTCTTAAGAGAATTTGTAAAATTTTCTTGTTCAATTGTTAGCAGTAAACAAGATTTTGTTGGTGATTAATGATTTTGACAGTTTTTCCTACTTGGTACATAAAACATACAATTGTGTTATAAACATAGGTTATAAGGTAGTTAATCGACTTGTGTTCATGTTTAGAACTTGTATTGTTCGCGTCATCAGAACCTTTAAAACATGCTAAGACACGATTTACGGTGTCCATAATTACTAAAAAAGAAAACTATATAGTATATACATTTTTTGAAAAGACACAAAATCCCATATATAATTACATTAAATCCCAGTTAAATATAGTAAAAAAATTTATTTAATTTAGGCCCATCTTAAAATAAAACCTATTTGTTTAGCCCAATTACGTAACGAAACCTAATATTCATTAACCCAATAACAAAACTCCAATATGATGTTTGACTAATCTATAGTACCTTATTAAGGAGGAGAGATATGTAAAGTAGTCATTTTACCATCATTTTAAGATGGCAAATGGGTAACCTGTTAAGACACGATAAGACCTGTTTGACTGAAAAGTACACTATTTGATTTTTTGACTTTTTTTAATACTTAGAATTAAGAGGCAAAAATCTTTCATTTGCCTTTTTTGATACATAAAACATAAAACTGTGTTATAAACATGAGATATAAATGAGTTAAACGAGTCGGGTTCATGTTTAGAACTTGATTTGTTCGCGCGCATCAGAGACCTGTTAACCTGTTAGGACATGATTTGCCAGCCCTAGGCATATGAAGGGTTTTGTGCTTTATACTCTACATGTCATGAAAGTTTTTCCAATGCTACCCTTGAATGCAAAAACAACTTGTACATCCCTCTTCCAAATCAATTAACAAGAATTCAATGATGGTTCAAGAATTAATGTTGATTTTAATTTACTCAATAGTTTGTACCCATTGTAACTCAAGTTTTTAAGACACTGTACATACATCTCTTAACACCTCCATTGTAACTGATACATGTTTATGATGGGGAGCTGAATTGATCGGTCATGAATGGTTATGATGGGGAGCCAGTCTCCTATAAATTCCTTCAAGCATGCTTCATTCAGGGAGAGAGAGGGAGAGTTTACGGGAGAGAGGGATAGTAAGAGAAACGGGTGAGCCGCTCAATCACCGGCGGTCTCCCACGTAGGTTCCCGGCAGGAAACAGTTAAATCAACTAGCGGTGGCCTCTAAAACATGAAACAGATCAGTTTTGTACCATTACCTCCTATCGCCTTCTTCAACCATTTGTTTTCAATTTTTTATCACCATTTTTGATTATGTGAGATAGTACGGTTAGAGCTTGAAGGATACTTGAATGGACATAGAAACAAACAGTGCGGTAAATAAAAGGATGCTCCAGTTTTTATTTATGTTATGATTACTAGTACAAATGCCCGCGCGTTGCCGCGGGTAGTTATGTTTTTTAGGTGCACTTTGCCTGGCGGGTTTTCTATAATATATTTTTAATTGTTCAAAGAACTACAGGATGATGAAACTTGTTTACAAAAGAAAAAAACTCAATACTTGAGCCAGTAAACAAATAGCCGCAATATTTATGCCATGCATTTGATGTGTTCATCTAAAAAAAGTGCACACGTTAACTGTATCTATTTCGTCTAAAAAATGATTAAAAATGGAAAGCTCTAAAACCAAATAAATGCCTTAAGACAATGAAACACTAAAGTCTCAAAGAGGACCATATCTTCACAAATTTTAGTTGTTTTTTTTTTTTTTTTGCTTTCTTTCAAGTTTACAATCTGAATTACAATCCGAATTCGTTAGGTATTTTAAATTTGTTTTTAACTTCTTTAAACCTTATTTACCTCCGAATATTATTTACATTTCATTGGTTAACTTATAATTAAAACAAAGTAAATAGAAGTTATTGATTAATTTTGATGTGTAATAATGGAGGGAGTTACATGTTGGAAGTGATATGATGTGTGTATTACACACATATACAATTCCTAACAAGGCCATTCCACCACCTCCACATAATGCAAATATATATATATATATATATATATATATATATATATATATATATGAACTTGGACATATCCTTTGAAATAAATCCAACTTGCGATGCATGCACACCAAACAAATTAAATCCAACAAGAGCATCCAAATCAAAAGTGAGTAGAAAATCAAAAAATAAGTAATTACACAAACAAGAAAAAACGAATTTGGATTTTACAAAACCTAACATGAGCACCAAAAAATATGATTTCTACAAAATCTACTAATTTACCATGGCGCACAAGCGGAGTTAGAGCATAGGAGAGAATAACTCAGAATTCTGAATCAAAGGTGTATGGCATGTATGTTGAAACTTAAGAGACAACCCTCCTTTTATAATGGATATTGAATGGGTGATTAAATGGCATACTTATTGAAGGCCAATGAATTTGTAAATTGATTGTGCATACATGGGGTGTGATGAGTGTTTATGAATGGGAGTTACATGCTAAGAGGGTATAAAGTGTGCATTAAACAATTATGCAATTGGCATTATAAGTTGTACATGGGGGCAAAAATGAAAGAAAATGACAAAAAAATAAAAATTTGTAAAGAGGCTTTTGATATGCCATCTTAAAATTAAAGTGAAATTACCTTTAAGGACATGCTTCCTCCTTAATAAGGTAATAGAGATTATTAAATTTAAAATGTATAATATGCTTGGGAAGTGTAGATCTCTCCACCATACACATTGCTTCTTTTATTTTTATTTTTTATGTCAGCAAATTTTTATTACACATTCATTTCACCTCATCTTACATTATTTGTATGAATTTAAACTTACAACCTTATATTTGTAAGGGGGACACCATACCACTAGATATTAAATTTCTTTTTCTTCATCTTTGATAAGATTGACTGAAGTTATCTTTTGGATGTTTGAAGAAGTGAAATTGATACTATCACTTCTTTTAAAAAGAAAACCCTTTTTATAATAAACCCGACCCGCAACCCGTTTTGACATGGACCCGTTTTGACCCGAACCAAAACAACCCTTTTTCTGAATTAACCTGTTTTGACCCGCCACCCAACCCGACCTGACCCGCCCGTTTTGACAATTATATTCATATCTCAAAATTTGACTTAAAAATGGGTTCTAACTATAGGGTGGATGTTGGGTGAAAATCCAAGAGTATATGTAGTAGTACCAATTTTGAACAGGAGTCCCAATATTCGGTAAGGCTTATAAAATCAATACTATTTCCTAAATTATGATTTTACAAAATATTCTCCAATAATATGATTCACGAAATCTTTTAATTAAT
This sequence comes from Ambrosia x helenae, assembly GCA_030844895.1. Lineage (NCBI taxonomy): Eukaryota > Viridiplantae > Streptophyta > Magnoliopsida > Asterales > Asteraceae > Ambrosia > Ambrosia x helenae. The sequence goes on from CM061223.1 coordinate 4,826,374, forward strand.
ACTAGAACTGTAAAAGTATATTGGTAAGAGGTAATTTCACCATCATTTTAAGATGACATACAAAAGGTCTCATGCATAAATCTCTAATTTTTACCATTTTCTTCCATCTATACCCTTATGTACAAGTCACTAATACAAATCAATTGCACCATTCAATACATTTAATTCATGTATTAACTTTTTGTTACCTAGAACCATTACCAAGTAATAGATTAATTCATGTAACTTTTTTTTAATGGATTAACTTTTTGTTACCAATGGAATTTGAATTATCACCATAAGAAAAGGCTAAGCCTTATTTAACACTTTGTAACCAGTAGGCTAAAGGTTCTTTGGTTCATGTGTGTAACTAAATGTTGCAAATAAAAATCAAGCACAGATCGGATTGGATAAATGACAGTATGGTGTATAAAGTTTTGGCAATTTAAAATGTGAATAAAAATACATACCCGCAGCAACGCGCGGGCATTCCCCTAGTTAAATTTAAACCCAGAAGTGCGATCATTATCGTCCATACAAAAGAAAGAGACTCAGATGTCGTAACGGCTGCAACCAGATTTATAGCACTGACATGCAGTGGAAGTTTATGAGCTTTATGATAACTTTATTGTGTAAGGTGTAAACAAAAATTTAAGTTAAAAGAAAAAAAAAGACAAAATTGAAAAAAAGGTTTCACCAAATGACCAAAAAGTACTATTGCAAACAACTTGGTGATTATACATCTATACCTATAATAAACCAAAGCCATTTTAATGACATGGCATTCAAAGAGGGTATTCTCTTTAATGAGTGTGCCATGTGTCATCCCATGTGGCAAGACCTTTATTTTAGGAAAATAATAATTTAAAATTTAAAAACAAAATTAGATTTTTATCTCTAATGTTTCATCCCATAACTTTTAGACGTTAATATCTTTTATACACGAGATTTTTTAAAGAAAAAAAATTACACCAAATTAACGAGTGTTTTATTATCTTTCCAACGAGTACCATAGTGCTATATAAATTCGGAGAAAAAAACGACTATTTTGTAACCCGACAGGTATTGTGTCAGGTTTGGAATTAGTTTAAAAAAATGTGGGTTTGGGTCGGACATGGGATTAGGTGATACCCGACCCAATTACCCTTTTTTTTTATATTAGAATATGATAAATTATGGCAGAGATTTGTTTAAAATAATAATAATAATAATAATAACAATAATAATAATAATAATAATAATAATAATAATCATTAATCATATATTGGCAAGTCATTAATTATGTTGTCAGATTAGATTTTTTATTATGTCATATTAGATATTTCAACTCGGGACGTTCTCTAACATGTAATATATTGCTATGTATTCTTTTTCTACCATATTCTGAAATAGCTCAAATCTTATTGTATGCAGTTAAAAACCTTTGATTGAATGTATTGGTGCTAAACAATCTATGTCCCCTTGAAGTGCTTGGGATCTTAATATTCTGTTTTAGGTGTTGATGTTGTAAGGTGAAATGGATCTTTTGGTATTTTTTTTTAAAAGTATTTAATGTAAGTTGATACATAGATGTCATTTTTATAGTTTGGATACTTCTAATTTTATTTACTTTACTTAGATTTCTCAACCCGGGACGCTCCCGGGGTATAAGCTAGTATGATAATATATAAGAATTACATGTTTCACCATTCCTCTCGTTTTAATTTATTAAATGGTAAATGCAAATTGTTCACATGTTTGTTATTAGTTGTTTAATAGGTACTAGGAGCATTGCAATATATATGTTTTGGGTGGATGTTTTTATGGGTCACATGACACTTGCACTACCAATACGAAGATTTCTCCCTCATGCCATGCACATAAGACGTATAAATACCTACTGTCAAAATAGTCGACACAGATTCTATATTATTACCAAAAAGTCTGACAAAGTATCAAAGAATCTGACAAGACTAAAACAATACAAATAACCTTACTACAAAAAACTCACACTCAGAAGATCATCCATTGGATGATCAACAATACAAACAGGGACAAACACTGATCTATATGATCAAGATGATCAATATAGACAAAACCCTAATATCAGAGAGAGTATAAAACAAGAGAGAAAGTGAGAAATCTGGAATGATCGAAAAGCAACAAAGGGACGAAAAGACAAGCTATATATAGGAGAGCAAATGTGCTTTCTTAAGGAAATCAATGGCCAGAAAATAATAAATCCAACGGTGAAGAAGCTGTTGTGCTTTCTCACACAGATTGCCACGCTGGGAATCCTATAAACACACGCACTAATGGGCTGCTCCTTTCCTGGGCTCCATAAGATCAGCAACTGGGCCTGCAACCAACTTGGACTCCAACCGAAACACCTTGGATCAACCAACCTTAGCCTAAACCTGAAAATAAGACTTATGCAAAAGAAAAAATAAAAAATATAAAGAAGTTTATAAAAAATAAAAGTAATAAAATTGCTATAATGATATATTTTTAACACCCACTTCTCTTCCCTCTCTCTTAGTCAAACTCACGTACTTGTTTTTAGGTGTTTTTGTAGAAAAACTAAAAGTAGACACTCTTTCCTCCACATCATACCATCTCTCATTCACACCATACCTTTTCTCCTAAAAAAACACCCTTAAAAACATAATATATTGTGGGTGTTCTGAGACCTAAGACAACATGGTGTGGGGGCATGGAAGAGGTGCGAGCCTTTCCACGCTAGACAAGCCACCCCATGTTTAACATAGATAATTGTAACACCCCAACCGATGGCGGAAACATCGAGGTGTCACGTAGTGACGATTGTTCAATAGCACATGGACTAAAAGTGTAAATATTGATACATTGATTAAATAGTTTATTACATTGAGATGAAATACAACGATTATAAATGCCAACTAATCTGAAATACAATGAATCAAAATCTAAATATAAATCCGAAAGCTTAAAGAATGCATCTCAAAATAACCTGAAACATGTACAAAGTAATTTGGTCAATACAAAAATTGTATTGGTGAGCATACCCTGTTTAAATAGATATAGTAGAAAAAGTGTTTAGCAATTCATGTGCGGTACCATTTGCAATTATGTAATAAGTAATATCCGTTCAAAACCAAACCTGAGAATAATGACTAACACATGACTAACCAACTGAATAATGAATTAACAAGACAATGACCAAGATTCTCAACAGAGTCTCAAGGGGGTATACCATAGTACTATTCATTGAAAAGCTAGGCCGCCCAGCGGTTAATGATTTTGACAAGCCATAGACACACCAATTAACATAAAGCAAACACACATGAGAATTGCATTAAGTATAAGAAATTGAAACTTGATTAATATATATGTACATGAGTCACCCCAAAGTAGTAAAACAGTAAAAAGGGGAAAGATATACTCACAGTTTGCGAAAGCGATCAAAATCCACTTAAGCGGTCGTGAGCTAAGTAATGGGAATTCCGAGGAATTCAACCTATATTGTGTAAGAATACTAATAAGGAAGTGTCTAAAAAGTCTAAGGTAACTAGGGTCTAAGGCATTAGGATTGCTAAGTCGATTTGGGGAATTAGAGTTTTAATGATAAGTCTCGTTAATGTAAAAGTTGTATATTAAAGATAATATGCCAAAGTTTGTAAATATGGTTTAGGTAATTTAATTATTACCAATTGAATATTTAGTTCAAAATAAGACAAAATAATTTAGTTAATTACTTTAACTAATTATTGTAAATAAACACAATCATTATAAATTTTGCAATAAATAGTTATGAGTTACTCAAAGATCCATCAACGATAATAAAGACTTTTAATCATAAGACATCTCTATTTTATAAGAAAAATATTTATAAAATAGATGTTTAAATAGTGTAAATAAATAAATGTTTAATTATGTCTAATTAAACATAAATAATACTAATAATACAAGACATGATCCAAAAATGTTATTTTTATAGAAAATGGATGCTTTCTTATGTAAATTAATGAAATTAATTTTCTCATAATTTTTATAAACTTATTTATATTTAAAACTGATTTAATGAGATTAAATCGTGTTTAAATGGCTAAAAATAGGAAAGTCAATAAACATAAATGTTTTCTGAACCAATAATTTTTATTTCAGATTAGAATGCTTAGAAATAATTTTTTTTTTTTTTTTTTTTGGAAGGCTAATTTCATTAAAAACCACAAAAAAGGGACTCCCAAGATGGGAACCCCACAACCAATTACATCACGTCAAAATAAAAAGACTTCCAATTCGGCCAACCCACCCCACCACTTTTGTCCCTACTACAAAACCATAAATAAGTTAGCGCCTTAATATCTGCCACAATCTCCACCACATTAACCGATTTTTGAGCGAAAATTCTCTCGTTCCTAGCCTTCCAAAGCCTCCAACATGCCACCATAAAAATGCCAACCAATATCTCTTTCTTACGAGCACTCCAACCCGAAGAGTCGATCACTGACATCAAATCTTGGACTGAAAAAAGAAATATAGGCGGGAGATGCACCCAATTCGCTATACCTTGCCACACCCCTATCGCCATGCCACACGCCGTAAAAATATGCTCCACACCTTCTTCCCCACCATTACAGAAATCGCAAACCAAGTTCCCAGTAATAATGTGTCTCCTAGCCAAAGCCGCCTTTGTCGGAATACAATCGAGCATCATTCGCCACATAAAGCTTAGAAATAATTATCCTAAAATTTTGGGATCAAAATCATTAAAAATGAATTTTTAATTAATTAACTATGATTAAAACAAATTAAATCAATAAAAATATAAAAATAAGGCATTTTTCAGAAAATAAAAGTGTAGTAATTTTCTTTAGAGTGTCAAGAAGCTACTCCTAAAATTTCATAATTTTTGGAGCAAAAATGAATTTATTATGAATATTCTAAGTTTATATATATATATATATATATATATATTTAAAGAAAACAAGAAAATGAAATTTAAAAGGAAATAGCCAAAAAAAATACAAATTCGTGTCCAAGGGGACTCGAACCTGCGCCTTTTCTGCACAATGTAACATGCATAACCACTAGACCAAAGCTAATTTTGTTGATTATATTCATTCATAAATATATTTAACATATTATTAAAAGACATCCTCTTCCCCAAATTAAAACCTAGGAACCCTAACCCTAACCTCTTTTTCAATAATCAAAACCACCCACCAATCAACACGGAAAACATGGGGGTTTTGATCAGATTATTACGAAAAACAAAATGGCAACAATGAATCGAACTTACAAGCACGTTACAGACCCGAAAAAAAAGAAGATGAGAAAATCGCATATGGGGCCGAATAAACAGTGTTTCAGGTCGTGATTGGGCTGTTTTATCGAGGGTTTATCATGTGGAAAGGTTGAGGAAAGATGTGGGATGATGTATTTATAATAGTCTTCGATTAACATCAATGTTTCGATCGGTTCTAATGATTTCGACGGTTACCCAACAAACCAATTAAAGCATGATTAAAACCTGTTATTGTGCACGTTATAATGACTGGTATCGACTAACAATGATGAGGATTTGTAGAGTAACTGATTTGCATGAATTTAAAAGCATTAAAACCAAGTTTTGGGGTCACCGGAAATTGACCGGCGTTGACCATGTCCCAATCGAAGAAGATAGCAGGGAACAAAGAAAAACTAATTTTTTTTTGTTTTAAGTTTAAACATTTACATTTCTGGTCCCTCTATTTATTAACTAGATTAGTTTTTTTTTATAACTTGGTTAAAGTTTTCATTTATAAATCTAACCAAACTAACTTAGTTTTTTTTTAACTTTATAAACTTTAAGTGTTTATAATTGCCAAGATATATTACGTTTAAACATTGTTTCTTTAAACGTGTATGATTTTAAAATAATAAGCGTTTTCCAAGTAAAAATATAATGATTGAATGAAACTCTACTTTTATTAAATTTGAAAGCGATGAAACTTATAGGGATTAAAATAAAAAACATTGGAATACACTAAGGACTATAATGGAAATATTTGAAGGGCTCTTATTGTCAATTTGACGAAAGAAGAGGGTGACGGATGTCACAATAATGGCGTTTCACAACACGAAAGGGACCGTTTCACAACAGTAAAAACAATAATTTTTCGAATATCAGTTCACTTGCAACCTCGAATCGTTGGCACTTGTTTCGAATATCAGTTCACTTGCGGTTTAGTGAGTCGATGGCACTGACTGAGCCCTTGAATTCCCAAAGGTCGTCTGGGCAAATCGACCCTTCGGCCACATGGAGTGTTGTTGTTGATTTCCATATACACCGTAACTAGGGCGACATCTTACCCTTCGTCCAACGAGTCATTGTTGATCAATAGATTTTGAGGTGGGGAAGACGGTGTAGAAAACGGTTTTAGAAGTGGTAAACAAAGCAGTGGAGAAGGAGTTATAAATAGGTACATTGAATTAAATGGTAATTTTCAATATCCCCCGATAACCCCGAACACGAGTTCGTTGCACTCACAAAAATCAAGTACGAATTTCGGAACGGTGGTGAATTTTCTCACTTATTGGCGTGACAAATGATCAGGCTGACCTTATATTAGGTATTTTAGTTCGGCTTATTATGTTTTCTATGTTTAAATTTGGTTAGGTTAATTTTTATTGAATAGTTTTATTTGTAATTCATGTTATGTACGTTTATCATATATAATAATATGTTTATTTAATCACTTCAATTAGTAACTAAAAAAATAATAACAAAACTGAGGTGACGTGGAGGCCACCCAGCCACCGTCCACGCCACCACCACCTCGTGTATCATTGTCTTGGAGGGCAATTCCACCTTAGTCCGTAGGTGAGGTGGATGCGAGATGTCAGTTCATCCCCCCTATGGACATGACACACTGTGTAATCTAAATTAGTAGGAACATTGATTATTTTTGTTGATCTACAAACATAATTATAAGGAGGAGGACTAAATGAACGGATTTTTTCACATCGATCATGCAATATTGTGGAGATTATTTCGGCAGTCAAAGCAGTTGGTTTTTTTGTGGTTTAAAAAGAGGACTAAATGTAAAGATATAGATTGAGATAATTGGTGTAGCGCTTTAACATGAAGTCCTTAGTGTTTGAGTTTGGCGTTTTTGTTTCTTCTCAAAACAGGTTACCTGCTGGTGGGTTTTTAATGATATTGATCTTTAAAAACAAAAATAAAAATTGAAACCAAGGGACGGATGTTGCCGTTAAAAAAAGAGACGGATGTAGGTAGAGTCGTAGAGATAGATCGATATCACGTGACCAAATAAGTTTAAATTATGTGTTATACTTGTATGTGACGGTCGTTTGACAACGGACAACCTATACTTTAAGATGATCACAAAGTACCCTAAAAAAATAGAAATTAGAGTAAGTTTTTATATATATTTTTATACTTCATGATTTGATTTGAAGACATTGTTTATGTAATTACCAATGCTTATATTTATTGATCTAAATCAACATTATATATAGTAAATACAAAATTGCCTTTGTCAATGATCTTTAGATCAATTGTTTTATGGAGAGGTGGGAAGGTTTACCTATTTAGGTGGGATTTCTGTCTGGGAGGTCTTAGTGTCAGTGTCGAATCCTGGCACGGGGCGAACTGTGCCACCGGTTCAACCTGGCAGTAATATATCAACCACAGGATTTCTACTCGAAACTTGGGTGATCAAAGGCCAAAGGACTAACCGAGTGATCGGGCCGTCTTAAGAAAAAGTAAAAAGTTGCCTTTCTAAGAAAAACATTTTGGATATCATAAATTGATAACATTTGAGAATAATAAAAGTCGAGAATCAAATATTCAAACTGAAGAAAGAATATGAATATATAAATTCATTATTTATCACATATGAATCAATTCAATTCACTTCAATCCAAGACAACAAATCAAACAACAATACAACGTCATTTAACCAAGAAATTAATCTCGTCCCTCATCCTATACACATACAAGAGATATACAAAACCAGCAATGATCAAACCATCTCTGGCATTTTGGATTTAGTAGAACATTCTGAAGGTGATAAAGTAGGCTTATCAATGGGATATGCATTAGGGGGTGCAATTGGAACCCCAAAGGTCTGAGCATGAGTTCTAATATCTTGTCGTCCTCTTGCTCTTCCTAACAAATAACATCCCACACCGAGCATCACCGAGAACAGTATCAGCGGAAGCGATATCACGAACACCATCGCCATCTTCTTCGTGCTTAAGATTATGAAAGTTTAGTTGAAGACCAAAGTAAAATGGTTGGTTATGAGATGCAACTCAAACAAGTTCTCCTTTTATAGTTGGAATAGACAACGGGTGGATTATGTTTTCATTCCTAGTCCTTGTACTATAGGACAAATGATCCATTATTTATTATTATTATTATTATTATTATTATTATTATTATTATTATTATTATTATTATTATTATTATTATTATTATTATTATTATTATTATTATTATTAATGTAAATGATGATTCTCAATTTCGCATACATTTAAATCAAATTCATAAAAATTGACTATGGTACTTTTTTTTAACGGCTAAATTAGTAATCATTATTCTTTTAATTTGATTTCTGCAGTGAGTTTCAATGAAACTTGTGTGGTTAATCGAAAACGGACAAACTAGCAACACTAATAAGTTTTCATGATGCATGTATGAAAATTTCATGGTTGTTTATGGGTAAAAAATGAAAATTTTATTATTTTGAATTGCGTGACTTTAAATTATTTGCTTTATTTTACCTTTTCACGACTCTTTTTTTTTTTGTTATCAATTATAGTATGAATAGAATATTCTATAAAGGTTGGCTGCGTAAGATTTAGTTTTTTTTTTTTTTTTTTTTTTTTTTTTTTTTTTTTTTTTACTAAAATATTTAAATTTTCATTACCGGACAAAGAAAATTACATCAAGATAACGGGCAGGCGGGCAACAAGCTGCGCCGCCACCCCTTTCTGAATAGCAAATCCTAATCTACTAAAAACGTAACCCTGCCCACCTGAAGCCGAGACACTACCATGAATAACCCGCTGGACCCTAGTCAGGAAACGGGTAGCCTCTGGTGCCAATGAGCCAAAGGTATCAAAAGCTAAGGGTACAAAAACGTGTTGGTTCTCCTCGCAGGCTTTAGCATGTTTTTCTACCTTCTTTGCCTCTGCTTTCCGCACTGCTTGCCCTGCTATGAAGCCACTATCCCTCAACCCAACTAGCGGAGATACACCCGTCAGGTCAACACAAGCATGCTTCCCCCGGCCCACCCAAAAACAAGGAGATCTGCTGGTCGTAGGGTGGATCTCCCTTCGGCTGGATCCGAGAGGAAGTTCACAGGGGCCTCCTTTTTTGCTGAGATCCCAGCCCGTCTTAAAATGTCCCACAGAATGTCTCGAACCTAATCATGCCGATATTTGAAACCGGGTAACTCCTTACAATGCACCGCATGTTCCCCGTATTCATCCAGGCAGGCCTTACGGCAAATCGGACAGATTTCATCCTCCTGGTACATGGGGATCATCAGACGATATTTAAGAATGGCCCTGTATTCAATAGCGGACATGCTTTGGCCAAGACCTTCAATCGGGATAACCGTCAGGAAATCTTGGGCGTGGGGGCTTTGCAAGCATTCAATAACTGCCCTCTGACGGGAGGATAGACCAAAAACTTCACCCAGGCTCTGAGCGATTTTGCCAAAAAGGGCATTCGCCAAAGTTTTCTGAGGCTTTGGGGGGGCGGTGTCCTTGTTAGAAAAACCGCCAATATCAAAACCTGGGAGATAGTCATTTAGCTTTTCGAGGGCCTGCACGTAGTCCAAGTCTGCGCCGAAAACCCCGCTATTTCGTAAGATGTGGTCTTGAAGGTTCCAGGACTGAGCTCGCGACGCCACAAACGCATACATGCCGACATCCTTCGCAGAGAGGAGCCCTAATCCTCCCATACGCATCGGCAAAGACGCCAATTTGTTTTGGATTAATATATATTTAGTTGGTGAAATAAAAAAAAGTTACTAGGTAGTTAATAACTTAAAATTACCAATTTGTGTAGTTGACACTTGACAGTCATATCAAATTATCAATCCACTGGACCACTATCATATTCCAGTTCGATATTCATTTGTGATTTGTTCATTGTTTGTTGGCGCTACAAAAGTATAAGGGCTATAATTGGAGTTGTTTAGAACACTAGGGGCGTTTATGCTAAAAAGAGTAAAGGCTGCCTATATTTGGCAGCTACTTCCAACGGTACACGTAATAACGTTGTAATTGTACTTCCCCAACGGATACTTCGGACTGGGACCAGATGTGGTGGGGCCGCCTGCCGGCACTTAAAATTTGACTTTAAATAATTTTAATGTTTTTAAATTATAAATACATTTTCTTTTGGAATGACGAATTACATTAAAATAAAAATAGTCTCCTACATAGAGAACTAGTGTGATTGAGCACACGCGATGCATCGGGCGGAAATTTAATCGATTTTGATGCACTCGCTAGAGTAAGTGAAAAAGAAAACCTATATTTATAGTCGAAAAACGTGTTTGGTTTGTTAGTTTTTTTTTTTTAGTTAAACAGAAAAGCGAATTTGAAAAATCAGGACCAACCTGCAAGTTGTGTTTGTAAAATAAATTCTAAAATTGAGTAACCCATAATTAAATATACTGTAAGTATGTAGTAAGTACTAACGTGAGTAAATTTTAAAAAATAAAACAGTTTGAAAAATATATAAAATAAAAAGTAGAAACTGGACTGAGGGGTGGTCTCGAACTCGTGCCACTCGGTTTCAAGCACTTAGTGGAGACGACCACACCACTCGCAGATAAAAATAGGCATGTCGCAAAGCTATTTGTTGGATTTAAATTTAAACTAAATAATCAATTTTTATATTTATATGAAAAATAAAGATAATAAATTACAAAAAAATGTATGTAAATACATATTCTACATAGTTTCTAAAATAAAAAAAGAAACTACTATACACAGTGGCGGATCCAGGAATTTTTTTCAATAGGTTCCCTTTTTAGATGCTCTAATTTATATGGCCGAACATAAAAAAAAATCGGGTCGGTTCAAGGGTTCGGGTCGGTTACTTGGTTTAACGATTCGGGTCAGGTAAGGTCCATCACATAATAAAAATACGGTACATTAAGGCGGTGGTGACACATTCCCTTAGCATATATTCTTTGGACTAAGGACTCAAGTTGTGCAGCAATTGGTGTCCCAGGTCTCTTGTTTAACTTGGCATAAGGCAATGATTTAATGCATCCAAGAATGTGCTGAATATCAAGATTAAGCCCGCCATAAATATTGACATCAAATGTGAACTCAAAAATTATATTATAAGACAATAATCTACTTTTTGATGAAACAGCTTAAAAGGGTGTAACCATTTTAAACACACTTTGAACGACTTTCAGCTTGTATGACCTACTTCATTTTCAGTCCAGATAGACTCGTATTAAGATAAATCATAAACAGACTGAAGATGACACCTCTAAACTTAAAGACACATTATATTAAGATGATCTACTTAAAAGAGGTGACAAAAATGCTTCTACACAGAAAACAAAATTAGATTTTGAGAACTTGGCTTTGAGTTATGGAGTGCTAAACATTAGATCAGACCAGCCCATGCCCTTACCACAACAATATATAAACATTAGACTATATGGGGAAATAATCTCAATATGTAAACATAAAAGAACTAAATTAAACGTACACTATGCTCTTTATCATCAGATGCGAGTCTTAATCTTTTAAGTACATTTAGAAGTACTTGCTTCATGATAACATTATCACCCGAAGCGCTAAAATTTAGTTTCCTTCACCTTAGCCTAATTAACATCAATAAACTAATTAATCGCCTAATATCATCAACAAATGATAATGATATCATCAACAAATGATAAGATTGTTTCTGTAACATCAATAATTAATCGCCTAATAACATCAATAAACTATCAACTTTCATCACCTAATTGAAGATTCATTTATGTAAAAATGTTTCAAATTTCATCACCTAATTAATCGCCTAATAACATCAATAAACTATCACATAATAACATGATTAACATCAATAAACTTACAAATCCAAGGAGAGGAGCCGGCAGGCTGGAGAAGGGCAGGAGGCGGAGGTCCAAAGGGCGAAGGCAGAGCCGGTTTCGATCAGTCAGTAGAGCTGCAGAGCAGCAGAGGTGGCGGTCGGCGGCGGAGGTCTGAGGAGGAGGAGGGTAGCGACTAGCTGCAAAGCAGCAGAGGTGTTTTTTTGTTTGGAAACTATCGCCTGAAGGAGGAGGTTCTATGTTGTTTGTTTGGAAGGAGGAGGATAGGAGGGTTGACTAGGGTTTTGTTAAATTTAAATAAAAAAAATAAAAAAAAGCTGGAAACAAAAAGATATTCGTGTTGGACGGGTTTTGAACCTGCGATAGTTTGTATGTTCATGGCAGGTGTTACCACTAAGACACCCACAATTTTTTTTGTAATGGGTTCTCTTCATAATTTTCTTATGGGTTCCTTTTTTTTTTCTATATATATTTAAACTAAAAATTACAAACCGAGTGGATTCCTGGGAACCCGCCGAATAGGCTATAAATCCGCCCCTGACTATACATGAATGTATTTAAAATAAGAGTAAAGTCCTTTTTGAGTCCCTGTGGTTTGGTCATTTTAACTACTTGAGTCCAGAATTCAAACTTGTCTCAATCTGAGTCCTACTGGTTTCTAATTTTAACCACCTGAGTCCAAAATACTAACTCTGTTAGATTTTCTCAGTTAGATTTTATAAAATTACCAAAATACCCTCACCATTAAAAACAAATATATACAGACAAAGCTCACTTTGTCTCTCTCTCTCTCACACACACAAACCTGCACTCACTGATCTCTTCCCTAACCCTACCCCAACCGGCAACCCCACTGCACCTCCACCACTGCCTCACCACCGCCTCACCGCCACCACCCACCCCCACTGCACCTCCACCTCCGAGCCACCCTCACCTCAACACCACTGCCACCTGTACACACAATCCCTCCCCCACCCTACAAGCACTGCACCATAAAACCACCACCACTCGTTTCACCGGGACAGCCACCCACCACACTGCTCCACCTCGATCTAAACCCTAACCCCTAAATTGATTTCAAATCTGACCTGAACCCTAGGCTCCATCATCGTCTAAGCTTTTTGAAGCCCTAGTAGTAACGACAGTGACGGTGGTTTGGTTTGGTAGTTGCTGGTGGTTTGATCTGGCGATGGTTGTGGTATGGTTCAACAGTTGGGTTGTTAGATATGCAGTGGTTGTGTTTTGGTATGGCGGCGGTGGTGGTAGTTATGAAGATCTGGTCTAGTGGTGGTGTTGTATTGTGTGTTTGTGCAGAAGTAGTGGGACGGTGGTAGCGTTGGTGTTTCAGGAGAAGAGAGAGAGAGAGATGGTATTGTGGCAAAGGGAATGGTGTATCGTGGTGACGATGACGGTGTATTGTGATGGTGGTGGGGTATTGTGGTGAAGGTGGTTTATGGTGGTGGTGGTGGTGTTGGTAGGATCCAGTTTATAAGCATAGAGGAGGAGATGGGTTGAGTAGGTGTGTAAGTCTGCATATGTATGTATACATTTTGTTATTATTTTTAATGGTAAGGGTGTTTTGGTAATTTCATAACAATCTAACTGAGAAAATCTAACAGAGTTTGTTTTTTGGACTCAAGAAGTTAAGATTAAAAACCATTAGGACTCAGATTGAGACAAGTTTGAATTCTGGACTCAAGTAGTTAAAACGACCAAACCACAGGGACTCAAAAAGGACTTTACTCTTAAAATAAAATACAGTAATTAATATTAAAAATGCTAATAATTTATAATCTAACAATAAGTGAAACAAAATAGTTATGTTCACAGTTCACCTAAGCGCCTCAAGCGTATTCCCTTTATACTGACAAAAAGTAAAAAATAATAATAATAAAATAAATAAATAAATAACAAAACTTGGACAAATAAAATCTTGATTGGACAAATAAAATAAATAACCGAAACTTTGTAATTGTATGTTAGGGAAATTAAATTTATGTCAATCATGCCACTCCAATTAAGCCATCTAAAGTGGACCTATTTTTCACCCAAAGGAAATATATTGAGTTGATGTCTTTAGTTTGCTTGCCCACAAATATGTGTTTGTTTTAGAAAATAAGGTAATTTCTAGCATTCCAAACACTCTAAAAAGCTAATAGCGCGCATCCTTTTTCTCATACCAGCCTTGTTTGTTTGAAGTAGCTGGAAGCTTTTAGGTTAGAGAAAAAGTTCTATGGTGAAAAGCTACTAGTAGTAGCTTTTAAGAAAAAGCTTTACTAGCTACAAGCTTTTAATTAGTAAATGACACAAATACTCATTCTATTTTAAAAACAAAATAAAAACATTCTTTACAAACTTTTAATTATGCCCATTTTGGTCATTTTATTTAAAAAGTTGGAGCTCCATATACAAATCTGGATCCTAGAGGCCCTCTCTAAGGTCTCCATTCGACCCGAGATGTATTCATTTATTATATAGATAGATTATTATGACGTACTCTTGGGCTGACAAATCGTGTCTTAACAGGTTTAACATGTCTCTGACGACGCAAACAACAAAAATTCTAAATATGAACACGACTCGTTTAACTACTTTATATCCTGTGTTTATATGACAGTTATACGTTTTATGTACCTAAAAAGAGAAATAATGGATCTTTGCCTATTACTTCTAATTATATAAAAAAAAGTAAAAAATGGCATAGTGAATTTTTTAGTTAACAGGTCTAATCGTGTCTTACACAGGTTACCCATTGCCAGCCCTATTTGACTAGGGTTATGTCACCAGGTTAGTGCGAGAGTTTTGGATTTTTTTAATCGGAAGAGCATCAGATCAACATGGATGAGTGAGAGTTGCATGAAAAAAATGATCTTCAAAGTTAGTATAGATTAGTAGCAACTTGGAAACTAAAGTTTGGTTGCTATTGCTCAGTAGCAAACTGCTCAAGTAGAAGTGAGGTACCATAACATCTTGTACTTTGATAGCAACTTAGAATTTCGGTAGCAATTGTGTGTTGAATTTGCTATTGATCATGTAAATGTAGCAGTTCCACCCCAATTACAACGTTTATACGTAAAGGGTTGTGATGTTTCATCTAATTGATGCCATAATTCGACTCCATATATAAGTAGGGCCGACCCTTATGGTGGCGAAAGAGGCCACCGGGCTAGGGTCCGTCGTCATTGTCGGGGGCGTATTTTTTAATAAAATTTCTATATATATGTATATTTTTTAAACAAAGAACTCATTTAAAACTCAAATCTTATTAAGTTGCTAACCCATAACACATTTATAAGCCCAATAATACATCGCTAATTGCTATGTTTACTGCCATACCTTTAATCGTCGTACATAAAATTTAGTTAAATTGTTTAATTCTTTAAAATCTAAGGGACATATTTTTTAACGGCTAGGATAAGACACGTAAATTCTTAGGGACGGCTATGTATATAAGGGATTGACACATAAATCCAAAGAATAACTTCTCGTTAGAACAAACTTTTTGTCTTATCCAATTATTGATTTTGTGTATGTACAAACGACACAATCTACCATCAAAGTGATACATGGTTCAGAAAGTATCAAAGGTAAGATAGGACCCAAATTACAAAACCTACATCTAGATATTTAACCGGTTCCTTTTATAGTCGAACATAAGTCAGGATATTTACATAATTTTTTTTTTATTTTTTTTTATTTTAAGGTGGTTTTCCATTTCAGTAAAAGAGGCAAATTACATAAGAATAGCAGGCAGGCGGGCAACAAGCTGCGCCGTCACCCCTTTCTGGATAGAGAACCTTAATCTAGAGAAAACAAATCCTCGCCCCTGGGGAATCGAGAAGTTGTTGTGGACCACCCGCTGGACTCTCGTCAGAAACCTGATCGCTTCTGGTGTCAATGAGCCAAAAGTGTCAAAAGCCAAAGGGACAAAATCATTTGGTTATCCTCGCACGCTTTAACTGACAAAACGAAGAGGATTGGGAAAGAAAACTTCGTACTAAATCCAATAAAACCCGACCTAACAATTGTAGAAGAACTCAACACAGTGAGAGATTGAAACGAGTACACAATTAAAAACTTGGACCCACGTTAGATGAAATGATGTGTCACGTACACTGCACACTAGCGGAGCTTTTACACTAACCAACCTTCTTAATTTATCATCATTATGGTTCTATAGCAAGTTAGCAACGTTTGACCTTTGTTCCTTGCCGTTGCAGCTACTCATGGTTAATTATTTTCAATTAACTTAAACGGTAATAATAATAATCATGATGTTAACTAATAATTAATACAATTTCCACAAACACATATATAATGCCATCAAAATCTAGAGTAAATCAATTATACATTTCATGTAAATACAAATTTAAAACACATATGAACAAAAGAAAGCAATCATACACACAAAGTATACGTATGAAGGTAGCTACATGATGGAGCCACCTCTTCTAGTTATGCAATGGGTTTGGACCGGTTGGCACAAGTCGCTTCTCAACACCATAACGAGGATCAATACGGCTTCCACCTTGATCAGGTAAGTTGTTATCATGATGGTGATGGTGTATTAGAAATTGGGTGAAGTCGAAGTTAGAGGCTAGGGCTTTTCGGTTAGTTAAAGGGCGGTGGTGTCTAAGATGTGAGGTGGTGGCAATAGTCGTAGATTTGGACTTGACATGGAAGATGATGAGGAGAATGAGAGATAGCCAGAAAATGAGATGGAGAAGGACATATATTTTCATGGCTATGGTTGTGGTGATGGTGGTGGTGGTGATGGTGGAAGGTTTGAAGAGAAAACATAGAGCAAAGAGAGAAACAAAGGGGATGAAATATAGGGAGGTAATTAGTTGTTTGAGAGTTTTTGAAGGCTGACAGCTTGAATTTTCTGGATCAAATACATGAGATATAGAATAATGTTCACTATTCAATCTTTTTTAATATATGTATTGTTTTTTTTTACTATTGGAGGTTTTGTGTACCTTAAGTAAAGTCTTGGTTGTTTTAAAACATCCTATATGACAACCTCACAATATATATGTAGGGTGTAGAGAAAAAAAATACTAGAGGTCGGTGGATTGCTAGTATTTGAGAGCATTTCATATATTTGTATAAATCTATTATTTTGTAAGAAAATTGACAAATGTTTGTTCTTTAACCGTAGTCGGCAGAGAAAAAAAAATAGTGATGGTTATGAAGCTAAGAAGCTGTGGTTTCAATTGGGGTAAGGTATTATAACTTTGTAAGCTAATTGATACAATTACACTTGTATCCTTGTTAGGTTATTTAAATATAATAAAAGTGGAACTTGAGGAAGGGATATTTATTTAATTAATTTGGTGAGAAACTTGTGGGATTATAATTTAATCGAGAGAAAGTGGGAATGTTAGAATGGAAGAGACACTTGTTCCATTAAAGTTCCTTTGAAACAAAGGAATGTAAATCTCAAACACTCAATTATATAATCTTTGAATATTTATATATTAGTGTTGGGATAACTTCTCATCGAGACCAATAAGCAAAATAGCCTTAGGCTAGCTTCGGCAAATATTTGCCGGACGTGCGACTCAAGCCACGAATGATATCTTAGGGCGGGGGAAGTGCTACCATAAGAACATTCTTGTCAAAGATGGTTTAAACGGTGGATCCCTTATGTGGACCGGGGATATCTTTCTTCCTCCATCCTTTAAGATTACGTTGTGCAACAACATGCACTCATACACAACTCTCCTGATCTTACCTACAATCATAGTCACCATGAGTCGCCTAAGTAGACACCACTTTGCCTTTAAAACACCAAAAGACCACTCCACATCTTTTCTTGCCGGCTCTTGCGCCTTCCTTAACCTCTAAGATTTTGGTGAATTGAATAGCGTTTAATTTGAAATGGAAAAGTCTTTTTTTAAATAATCCCCGACAATAAAAATTTGAACTTACACCCCATAAACAATCGGGTTCCACCACTTGCCCCACTCTACCCGAGCAAGATGGAACAGTGTATCTGCTCGTCTACCGGAGTTCCCAGTAGAAGCTACCTCTTTACTACAAGGGATAGAGGAAATATTTTCCTCATTTCACCTTTCTGAGATCTTATGAGTATTTTTTTATATGTGGGATTTTACTAGTTATGTTTGTTTATTATACGACAAACCAGTTTACGACTTTCCCACCCTATGACAAGCATAGATCAACTAGTTGCACGAGATATAATCAAGTTATATGGGCTAAACTAGACTAGAATATCGGTGTCGAGTTTTATACCATGACCTTTTTAAAGTTGCCGGTTAGATAATTATTAATTCGTAGAGGCTAACACCAATTGCCCCTGTAAACTTAACGATAGTGTATTATAAGTTAATTTTTTTAAAACTTTATTTTCTTAGGTATAGAGAAAGTATACAATATAAAAGACTTTAACCTACAAAGTGAAAGAATGATCAAAAGGGCACTATTTGTAATGATATATATATATATATATATATATTTGGAAAACACGTTTCTTAATTTCTGTCAGGGGTAGATTGGACTTTTTGATCGATCCCTGTGATCACGTTCAAATCATCCAATATGCAATCGGATTTCAATCTGTAACTTTCAAGTTTCAACCACCACCTTCGACTATCATTTCAGTCCAGTACCTTCAACCTGCAACCTCCGACCACCACTACTTGCAACCTCCTATCACTACCATCTGCAACCTCCGACCACCACATACAAACTCCGACCGCCACCACCACCTGCAACCTCCGACCACTACCTCTAACATACGGTCGACCACCCTGCATTTTGAACTTTTGTGAATGGTCAGACAGTTCCAGGTGATTAATTTGAACTTGCGTGATTTTCAAATGAGTTACCACCCAACTTCCATGATTTTTTTTCCAGAAAGGAATTTGCGTGATTTTTCAAAATAAACTTGCATGAGTTTTCAAAATGAATTTGCGCGAGTTTTTGTTAGTTTTTTTTTTTTTATCATTTGCGTGATTTTGAACAAGTTTGGCTTCGATCGTCTTTCATGTGCATCCAATCCTGTGCAATAAAATATGGTTCATTTCATGCAAGTTTGTTTCTAATCAGATTTTGCAAACAACGTAATTAGATGTTATAATCGGCAAAACATTACATGTATTCTTCTTATTAGCCATTAAAAATAGTTTCTGTCACCTTATTCAAACGATGTAAATAGATGGTTTTTTTAGCAACTGTGATTAATTTTGAATTAATTTTCACATTGTACTAAACTACCCTTCCCATGTTTTTCGTCAACTTTAATGACACAACAAAATTACAATCTTATTACTACTTAATTAACCTAATTAGGCTGAGATTATTTTCACGTTTTTTACATTTAGTTACATTTTACATTAACTTTACCCAAAACTTTATATTCCTCTCAAAACATTTACCTCTAACAACACCCAGGCATCAAATATGGTCCATTGTTAGGTTGACCAACATCTTATTATTTTTTTTTAAAATACAAATCCTGCTCTAACCCAGGATTAATACTATAACTAAAAACTATTTTAACCCTTCTAATCGACTTCAGAAATCACACATCACACTAACATAAAATTCAAAATTTAAATATTTCTAGAGCATCTCTATGTCTTTTACAAATTACAATAATAACATCAAACGATTCCAGCAGATTCATGGATTTGACTCCTCGGTTATTCTAACTGATCAGGCCCAAAAAACCAAGTCTATAGCATGTTAACGACCATGAGCAACTTTTTGAGAAAGATTAAATACAATTATGAGCAAAATCAAGAACAAATTGGCGCCCGTGGCCTAATGGATAAGGCGTCTGACTTCTAATCAGGCGATTGTGGGTTCGAGTCCCACCGGGCGTGCTAAAATTAAATTTTTGTCAATGTTTGATTTCCTTTTCTAAAATAGTTTGCAATCGCCTTTGAAACGTTTTTTTTCAAGGTTTGTTTGTTTTTAAAATGTATATCAGTTCTTTTTCTTAGATTGTTGTGAAATTTTCATTATTTTGATACCATTTTTTTTCAAATAATAACTGTGAAAGATATTACAAACGTAAGTGCTAAATGATCAGTCATAAATAATATTTAGGGGAAATGGAATCTAATAATCCTAACTTTGGGAGGTTGGAAGGCAGCAGTCCCAACTTGCAACTTGTACCACAGCAGTCCCAACTTGTCAACTATTTAATTTGGTTGGTCCCAGACTAACTGGGGTTAACTTTTTCTGTTAAATGCCACGTGGGCATCCCACGTGGCAGTCCTACGTGGCAAAAAATGTTGGTCTGTCAAAAAAAAAGGTGGGGCCATGTCCATGTCATATATTTATAATGTTTTAATGTTTTTTTAAAAAAAAAGAGGGGCCCACAAATTTAATAATAATAATAATAATAATAATAATAAAGAATTATATATATAATATATATACATCTTCACCCAATCACCCCTACATCTTCTTCATCATCATCTCTTCATCATCATCATCATCTTCACCCCACCACCATCAACCACCGCCACCGCCGCCATCTGCAACCACCTCCACCGCCTGAACCCACCATTCTTCTTAAAACCCCATCAATCGTCACCACCTGAACCCTAATCTAAAACCACCGCCGCCATCAACCACCTGATGTGACACCCGGCAAACTCAGGTTAGTAACGTTGACTAAACTAGTAAGTCTACCTTAGCGAGTCATGCATATTACGTCCTTAACGGGGTCAGTCGAGTCGGTATGATGATTCTGGGAATCATCGGGAGTTGTTATGATGATCCACGGGGTCATCGGGAGTCGGTCCATAACTATGGGTACAAGGATCGGCGATTCGTGGAATCGCCGGGTCTAACGCACACACGAGTCTCGAGTCCCGGGAATTGGTGAACGGATGTAAACGTGTTGGATATCATGCATTATATGTTTGGAATCATTATGTGACTTATCGGTATGTGAATACGTGTTTAAATATGTTAAAATAGTGTTTAACGCGCCAAAAACCCATTCCAGCACCTTATAGGCGATTAGGAGCCTGGGGGGGA
This sequence comes from Ambrosia x helenae, assembly GCA_030844895.1. Taxonomy (NCBI): domain Eukaryota; kingdom Viridiplantae; phylum Streptophyta; class Magnoliopsida; order Asterales; family Asteraceae; genus Ambrosia; species Ambrosia x helenae. The sequence continues at coordinate 4,847,433 of CM061223.1, forward strand.
CTCCTAATCGCGTGAACAGTACACGAGTACAAAGGGAATGGGGCGAGTAGGTGGCCAATCGCGTGAATAGTGGCGATTAGGGCCCCTACTCGCGAGTAGGTGGCTGATCGCGTGAACAGTGGAGCGATCAGGCCCCTACTCGCCTGATCTGGGCTCCTAATCGCGTATACAGCAGGGCTCGGGTCAAAACACCTATAAATAGAACCCTTAACTCCCCAAACACCTCTAGAACAACCCTAGCTGCTCCCAAGTCGCCCACACACCTTAGAACACCTCTGGAACTCATTTTGCTACAAAAATCACCATCCCCAAGCTTACACACCTTTCTTTAGCAAAATCCAAGGTGTGTTCTTCATCCCTAACCTTTGTAAAGTTGTTATTTTGAGTTCCCCCAAAGTTCCAGACCTTGTTTTACCAAATGTGTCTTTAAAAACCTTTCAAAAGAGTCTTAAACCAAGTTTACACCTTAATGCTTGTTATATGTGAAGTTTACATGCATATGTTGGTCCTATTGGTGATTTTAACATGAATGTTTTCAAGATATGATTGTACTTCTGTTATGTAGAGGTCATTAGGAAGGTTGTCTTAGGATCTTAGCCATTATCATGGTGTATTGAAGAAAATGCACATTTTGACCCATTTGTATGTTCTTGAGGATTTAGGATGATTATGGTGTGATTGTTGATGCAATGTTGTTAGGATTCACACTAGGAAGGTGTTAGATCAGAGATTTTATGAGTTACATGTTGTAGAGTTTGAAATCTGATTATTTCCATTTAAGGAAAGATAAGGTTGGTAGAAGAAACCTAGTACTTTGCCATTTTAGGAAATAATTGCATAGAACATGCTAGATCAGTGATATGTTGGGGGTTTTTGCTTGAAATGGGTTGGTAAATGATTTAGGTTTGATATTGGGTGTTGTTGCACGTTTCGGATCTGATTTGGAGGGTTTAACGCGCGAAAATTCGTTACACAGCAGCAACAGGCGATTAGGCACCCTAATCACCTGATGCCATGCGAGTATGCAGACAGTTGGGGCGATTAGGACCCTAATCGCCTCATACTTCATGCGATTAGGCCCTAATCGCCTGTAGGCTGATGCCTACTCGCGTGCAACCTTCCTAATCGCATGCACTGCTGTCGTGAACGCGTTTTGACATCCCGGAACACGATTTGACACCTAGGAACATGTTAGGAACCCCGGGATACACCCAATGACTTAGTAAGACGTATTCGGACCTGTTTATGCGTTAATTGGACATTATGCTAGACTAGGTGAATTGTTGCGCGTGCTAAGTGTTTAATTGCATATGTTGCATGATGTCTTGCATTTATCTAACACGTGGGATGTCAGGTCACCAATGGGATGTCGGGTCTTGTCTGGCACGGTCGGTTTAACAGTTAAAGGTGTTTTCAAACGTTTATGGTCACGGTCTGGACATTCGGGGACTAGTTAGCCTGCGGGTTATTAGTCCAATACTTATACGCATCTTATGATAGGTCGCCGCTATCTGGGGCTATCATAACATAATCACTTAACTATTTTCAAGTAACGCAAACCAAGGTGAGTTTCACAGCCCCACTTTTACTGTTTTGCTTTTTGGGGGAGAAACATGCTTGTACGAACTATTTAAAGGTCATGTTATACTATGGGCACTTTATGTTACTATACGGCTTTTATGGAAAGTCCCAGGGGGAAACCATGAATGTGCTGGCATGCACAACGAGGGAAATGTGGATAGATCTATTGGGCCTCACAAACCCCACTCGACGGCGGGGCCGGGCGGGTGCATATTGTCTCTACCTATCGGGTTACCGAGGCATCGGTAGCCCAGTCAATCTGGGCTGGTATCAACTTTTGGACACGTTTAGTAATGGGTTCCCAACCATAGTAGTAAAAACACTTAACGTCTAGCTAACGTTCTCATGACATAGTATGAACGGAAATGATCTTTGTAAAACTTGTGACAACACTTTATAAAAGAAAACCTGTGAACTCACCAGCATTATATGTTGACATTTTGGCATGTTTTCTCAGGTCGCTAAGGTAGCGGTTATCGGACTAGGCGCACGAGGTCATGCACGGCGTCTATTATTTTGAAACATATTAAACAATGTCTTTGTAAACAATGATATGTCTTTTGGTTGTAAACAAGAATGCTTCCGCTGCTGGTTTACAGCTCAAAGCATTATATTTTGGTTTTAAATATAATCTTGAATGCATGTTGTTGTATGTTTATTGTGATCGTTGACTGAGATCCTGGTGTGTCACGCGCCTCGCGGTAAAACCCCGCATGTGGAATTTGAGGGTGTGACAGATTGGTATCAGAGCCAGCGGTTATAGTGAACTTAGACTGCATATAGAGTCTAGTCTATAACTGAGTCGCACACACTAGACGGTCACAATTAGTCAAGTCTTAGCAAGTGGGTAACAATATGACTTGTCGGGGTGTCGGTGTCATCGTCTACTACGCTACATCATCTATTTACTCTTTATCATCCTATTTCTTGACTCATCCTTACTATGATTCGATGGCGAACGATATACTATTGAACTTTCTTGACGGCGGTGTACATTGGGGTAGCTTCGGCGTACTCTTGAGATCTGTCCAGAGATTTGGACATCTCCCTCCTATGCCCTAATGAACACGCCCGTTCTTATGCATACTATCTTGTACTTATACTTATGATAATACCATGATTGGGCGCTAGTGTTCGGTGACTTGAACTTCAAACTTAAAGCGCGCCTGGAGGACCATGTGGAACAGTTTATCATGTCGGGTGCACACGAGATCATAAACTGTGATGCATGGGATCCCTGGCGGACTTTGGGCTTGGACGGATGGACCCGAGCTGGGCCCGGTCTAATTTCTTGAAATTCCTAATGGGTTATACCACGGGCAAGCCTAAATCTTTTGTTTCATGTTGTGACAGAAGATGTCGGGAGCTCGTGGAGGTCGCAGGGGCGGCCGTGCTGGCGGTCGTGCTGGCGGCCGTGGTGGCGGCGGTGGCCGCGGGAACATTAATATGACCCAAGCTGAGCTGGATAATCTGACGCAGCAGCACGTGAATATTGCTTTGGCTGCATTCCAAGCCGCTCATAATGCTATGGGTGGTACGTCGATTCTCATCTATTCTACCTCGTTCTGGGGTACTTTACCTTTTCTTGATACTCATCTGCGTGTCTGTTCCAGGTGGTGCTGTCAATCCTCCTCCATCCCAGTGTTCCTATAAAAAGTTTATGGACTGTAAGCCCCACAACTTTAGCGGCACTGAAGGGGCAGTGGGACTGCTCCGATGGTTGGAGAAAATCGAATCTGTTTTCTCGATGTGCAACTGCCCGGAGGGCGACCGGGTGAAATATGCTTCTGCGACCCTGGAGGGTCAAGCCTTGACTTGGTGGAACTCCACCACCCAGACTATGGGCATTGGGGAAGCCCACGCCATGCCCTGGGCAGAATTCATTCAGTTACTGAAAAATGAGTATTGCCCGAGGGATGAGATCCAGAAGCTCGAGCATGAAGTCTGGAACCATAAGATGGTGGGTTCCGAGATTGAAGCTTATACTGCTAGGCACAATGAGTTGGCGATGTTGTGCCCCGATCTGCACACACCTGAATATCGAAGGATTGAGCATTACGTCGCTGGGTTGGTACCGGAGATTGCTGGGTTAGTTGTTGCAGGTAATCTCACTGTTTATTCTGAGGTAGTTCGGTCGGCTCACAGGCTGACCAACATGAAGGTGACTGAAGGGGTCTTGCCTCCTCGAGGCGCTACTGTGAAGACTTCTGATGGTAACAAACGGAAGTGGGAAGCTGTGGGGAAAGGCTCGAGCTCGGCTCAGCCTCAGCAGGTAAAGAAGTCTGATGTTGGGGGATCATCGTCTGAGCAGAAACCAGGGGGTTATATTGGGAAGAAGCCGAAATGTGACCAGTGTGGATTTCACCACAACGGTCGTTGCGAGGACCGGAACCGTTGCCACAGGTGCCATAAGCTTGGGCACCAGGCAAAGGATTGCAGGGTTAATCTTCAGGGTAACCGGAACCCTCCTGCTACACCTACTCCGGCTCCTCCTGTCGCTGCTCCCCAGGGAAATCAGGGCAAACAGGGGTGCTACAATTGTGGTGAACTTGGTCACTACAAGCGGGAATGCCCCAAGTTGAAGCAGGGTGAAGCCGGGAAGAATGGGGCGGGAAATGGAAACAATGGAGGCGGAGGCAGGAATGCTCGCGCCTTCGTGATTGGTTCGAGCGGTGCTCGACAAGACCCCGACACTGTTACTGGTACGTTTCTCCTCGACAATCGCTATGCTACGGTTTTATTCGATTCTGGCGCCGATAAGAGTTTTATATCTCTTGGGTTTAGTCAATTGCTTGATAGGGTACCTACACCTTTAGAGGCTAAGTACTTGATAGAATTGGCTGATGGTAAGAAAGTTGAGGCGACGCACGTCCTTAGGGAGTGTCGCCTTGAGTTGTCGGGTTACTCTTTCCCTATTGATCTTATGCCGGTGTCCTTGGGTAGTTTCGATGTTGTCGTGGGTATGGATTGGTTGTCCCTGTATCATGCCGAGATCGTTTGTTTTGATAAAGTCATTCGACTTCCTCTCCCTGATGGAGAAATTCTGTTGGTGCACGGTGAGAAGAGCGGGGTCCCGTTGAGTATCATTTCGTGTATGAAAGCCTATAAGTATCTTCGGAAGGGGTATTCTGCCATTCTGGCACTTGTTTCGGTTTCGTCTGAAGAGGAGAAGAAGATTGAAGATATTCCTGTTGTCCGCGACTTTCCCGATGTATTTCCTGAAGACTTACCTGGTCTTCCTCCTTATCGCCAGGTCGAATTTGGTATTGAACTTGCTCCGGGTGCGGCCCCTATTGCTCGTGCCCCTTATCGTCTTGCACCTCCCGAGATGCAGGAATTATCGAACCAGTTGCAGGAGCTGTTAGAGAAGGGTTTCATTCGACCTAGTTCGTCCCCGTGGGGAGCCCCTATTTTGTTTGTCAAGAAGAAGGACGGAAGCCTGCGGATGTGTATCGACTACCGGGAGTTGAATAAGGTCACCATCAAGAATCGCTATCCTCTTCCCCGCATCGATGACTTATTTGACCAGCTTCAGGGTTCTAGTTTCTATTCGAAGATTGATTTGAGGTCGGGGTACCATCAGTTGAGGGTTCAAGAAGCTGACATTCCGAAGACCGCCTTTCGAACTCGCTATGGCCATTTTGAATTCTTGGTCATGCCTTTTGGTCTCACCAACGCACCTGCTATCTTTATGGATCTGATGAACCGTGTTTGTAAGCCTTATCTTGATAAGTTCGTGATTGTCTTCATTGATGATATTCTAGTCTATTCTAAGAACGAGGTGGACCACCAGGAACACCTACGTCTTGTTTTGGAACTTCTGAGGCGGGAACAGCTGTACGCTAAGTTTTCCAAGTGTAGCTTCTGGTTGCGTGAAGTTCAATTCCTTGGTCATGTTGTTAATGAGAAGGGAATTCACGTTGACCCAGCAAAGATTGAAGCCATTAAAGACTGGGAAGCACCAAAGACGCCATCTGAGGTGCGGCAATTCCTAGGCCTTGCGGGTTATTACCGTCGTTTTATCGAGGGATTTTCGAAGATTGCTCAACCCCTCACCTCGCTTACCCAGAAGGACAGAAAGTTCGACTGGGGTGATTCTCAGGAGTCAGCCTTCCAGATGTTAAAGGCTAAACTCTGTTCTGCTCCTATCTTGTCCTTGCCTGAGGGCACGGACGATTTTGTGGTTTATTGTGACGCTTCTATCCGGGGTCTTGGTTGTGTACTGATGCAGCGCGAGAAGGTCATCGCCTACGCTTCTCGTCAACTTAAAGTTCATGAGAAGAACTACCCCACCCATGATCTGGAATTGGGTGCGGTGGTCTTTGCTTTAAAGATTTGGAGGCATTACTTGTACGGTACCAAATGCACTATTTACACCGATCACAAGAGCCTCCAGCATATCTTTGATCAGAAGGTGTTGAATATAAGACAGCGTCGTTGGGTCGAGCTTCTTAACGACTACGAGTGCGCTATCAAATACCATCCTGGCAAGGCGAATGTGGTCGCAGACGCCTTGAGCAGGAAGGAAACGACTAAACCTCGTCGTGTTCGGGCTCTTCAGCTCACTATCCATTCCGGCTTACCTGATCGAATCCGTTCAGCGCAACAAGAAGCTTTGAAGGAGGAAAACCTTAAAGCTGAAACCATGCATGGTGCTGATAGTCACCTTGAACTCAGGTCCGATGGGTTACGCTACTTCGCTGAACGTATTTGGGTTCCTTTATTTGGGGGCTTGCGGGAGCTCGTTCTTGATGAAGCTCACAAGTCCCGGTACTCTATTCACCCTGGCTCCGATAAGATGTATCAAGACCTAAAGATACTTTATTGGTGGCCGAACATGAAGGCGGACGTGGCTTCGTACGTGAGCAAGTGCTTGACCTGTGCCAAGGTCAAGGTCGAATATCAAAAGCCATCCGGCCTTCTGCAACAGCCTGAAATCCCCGAGTGGAAGTGGGAGCGGATTACGATGGACTTTGTGACCAAACTCCCGAAATCGCCCAGTGGTTGCGACATGATCTGGGTAATTGTCGATAGGTTGACAAAGTCTGCGCACTTCCTCGCTATCAAAGAGACCGATGGTCTCGAGCGCCTGGCACGGTTATATCTCAAGGAAGTGGTCTCTCGGCACGGGGTGCCTGTCTCTATTATTTCTGATCGTGATCCTCGGTTCGCCTCTAACTTCTGGAAGTCTTTGCATAAGGCTCTGGGTACTCAGTTGGACATGAGCACAGCGTATCATCCGCAAACTGACGGTCAAAGTGAGCGGACAATCCAAACGCTAGAAGACATGCTTCGGGCATGTGTGATCGATTTTGGTAAGGGGTGGGAGAGTCATTTACCGTTGGTGGAATTCTCCTACAACAACAGTTACCATTCTAGCATCAAGGCAGCTCCGTTCGAGGCTCTTTACGGGCGGAAATGCCGGTCTCCTCTTTGTTGGGCCGAGGTGGGTGAGAGTCAACTCACCGGCCCGGAACTTGTGTACGAGACTTCCGAAAAGATCGTACAAATCCGCAACCGCATGGCAGCAGCTCGGGATCGTCAAAAGAGCTATGCCGATCGTCGTCGCAAGCCTTTGGAGTTTGAGGTTGGCGACAGGGTTTTGTTGAAGGTATCTCCGTGGAAGGGCGTTATACGTTTTGGGAAGCGGGGCAAATTGAATCCTCGGTATGTGGGACCGTTCGCGATCCTGGAACGGATTGGACCGGTAGCATACAGGCTTGATCTGCCGGCTGAGCTCAGTAATGTTCATAATGTCTTCCATGTTTCTAATCTGAAGAAGTGCTTGGCGGATGAATCTTTGGTTGTTCCTCTCGAAGAGATCAAGGTGGATGATCGTCTGCGTATCGTGGAGGAACCGGTTGAAATTCTTGACTATAAAATCCGTAGCCTTCGCCGGAGTAAAATCCGCATCGTTAAAGTCCGTTGGAACTCTAATCGTGGACCGGAGTTCACGTGGGAACGGGAAGATCAAATGAAGGCTAAGTATCCCCATTTATTTCCTAAGCGCGCGTTCGAATCAAGACATGTCTCTGCTGAAGCTGAATGAATCTCGGGTCGAGATTCCTTTCAACAGGGGGATGATGTGGCAACCGGAAAATTTTTCTTCTCTTTCGTCTCTTCCTTTTTGGCCTTGGGCAATTTTCGGGACGAAAATTCTTTCAACAGGGGGATGATGTGACACCCGGCAAACTCAGGTTAATAACGTTGACTAAACTAGTAAGTCTACCTTAGCGAGTCATGCATATTACGTCCTTAACGGGGTCAGTCGAGTCAGTATGATGATTCTGGGAATCATCGGGAGTTGTTATGATGATCCACGGGGTCATCGGGAGTCGGTCCATAACTATGGGTACAAGGATCGGCGATTCGTGGAATCGCCGGGTCTAACGCACACACGAGTCTCGAGTCCCGGGAATTGGTGAACGGATGTAAACGTGTTGGATATCATGCATTATATGTTTGGAATCATTATGTGACTTATCGGTATGTGAATACGTGTTTAAATATGTTAAAATAGTGTTTAACGCGCCAAAAACCCATTCCAGCACCTTATAGGCGATTAGGAGCCTGGGGGGACTCCTAATCGCGTGAACAGTACACGAGTACAAAGGGAATGGGGCGAGTAGGTGGCCAATCGCGTGAATAGTGGCGATTAGGGCCCCTACTCGCGAGTAGGTGGCTGATCGCGTGAACAGTGGAGCGATCAGGCCCCTACTCGCCTGATCTGGGCTCCTAATCGCGTATACAGCAGGGCTCGGGTCAAAACACCTATAAATAGAACCCTTAACTCCCCAAACACCTCTAGAACAACCCTAGCTGCTCCCAAGTCGCCCACACACCTTAGAACACCTCTGGAACTCATTTTGCTACAAAAATCACCATCCCCAAGCTTACACACCTTTCTTTAGCAAAATCCAAGGTGTGTTCTTCATCCCTAACCTTTGTAAAGTTGTTATTTTGAGTTCCCCCAAAGTTCCATACCTTGTTTTACCAAATGTGTCTTTAAAAACCTTTCAAAAGAGTCTTAAACCAAGTTTACACCTTAATGCTTGTTATATGTGAAGTTTACATGCATATGTTGGTCCTATTGCTGATTTTAACATGAATGTTTTCAAGATATGATTGTACTTCTGTTATGTAGAGGTCATTAGGAAGGTTGTCTTAGGATCTTAGCCATTATCATGGTGTATTGAAGAAAATGCACATTTTGACCCATTTGTATGTTCTTGAGGATTTAGGATGATTATGGTGTGATTGTTGATGCAATGTTGTTAGGATTCACACTAGGAAGGTGTTAGATCAGAGATTTTATGAGTTACATGTTGTAGAGTTTGAAATCTGATTATTTCCATTTAAGGAAAGATAAGGTTGGTAGAAGAAACCTAGTACTTTGCCATTTTAGGAAATAATTGCATAGAACATGCTAGATCAGTGATATGTTGGGGGTTTTTGCTTGAAATGGGTTGGTAAATGATTTAGGTTTGATATTGGGTGTTGTTGCACGTTTCGGATCTGATTTGGAGGGTTTAACGCGCGAAAATTCGTTACACAGCAGCAACAGGCGATTAGGCACCCTAATCGCCTGATGCCATGCGAGTATGCAGACAGTTGGGGCGATTAGGACCCTAATCGCCTCATACTTCATGCGATTAGGCCCTAATCGCCTGTAGGCTGATGCCTACTCGCGTGCAACCTTCCTAATCGCATGCACTGCTGTCGTGAATGCGTTTTGACATCCCGGAACACGATTTGACACCTAGGAACATGTTAGGAACCCCGGGATACACCCAATGACTTAGTAAGACGTATTCGGACCTGTTTATGCGTTAATTGGACATTATGCTAGACTAGGTGAATTGTTGCGCGTGCTAAGTGTTTAATTGCATATGTTGCATGATGTCTTGCATTTATCTAACACGTGGGATGTCAGGTCACCAATGGGATGTCGGGTCTTGTCTGGCACGGTCGGTTTAACAGTTAAAGGTGTTTTCAAACGTTTATGGTCACGGTCTGGACATTCGGGGACTAGTTAGCCTGCGGGTTATTAGTCCAATACTTATACGCATCTTATGATAGGTCGCCGCTATCTGGGGCTATCATAACATAACCACTTAACTATTTTCAAGTAACGCAAACCAAGGTGAGTTTCACAGCCCCACTTTTACTGTTTTGCTTTTTGGGGGAGAAACATGCTTGTACGAACTATTTAAAGGTCATGTTATACTATGGGCACTTTATGTTACTATACGGCTTTTATGGAAAGTCCCAGGGGGAAACCATGAATGTGCTGGCATGCACAACGAGGGAAATGTGGATAGATCTATTGGGCCTCACAAACCCCACTCGACGGCGGGGCCGGGCGGGTGCATATTGTCTCTACCTATCGGGTTACCGAGGCATCGGTAGCCCAGTCAATCTGGGTTGGTATCAACTTTTGGACACGTTTAGTAATGGGTTCCCAACCGTAGTAGTAAAAACACTTAACGTCTAGCTAACGTTCTCATGACATAGTATGAACGAAAATGATCTTTGTAAAACTTGTGACAACACTTTATAAAAGAAAACCTGTGAACTCACCAGCATTATATGTTGACATTTTGGCATGTTTTCTCAGGTCGCTAAGGTAGCGGTTATCGGACTAGGCGCACGAGGTCATGCACGGCGTCTATTATTTTGAAACATATTAAACAATGTCTTTGTAAACAATGATATGTCTTTTGGTTGTAAACAAGAATGCTTCCGCTGCTGGTTTACAGCTCAAAGCATTATATTTTGGTTTTAAATATAATCTTGAATGCATGTTGTTGTATGTTTATTGTGATCGTTGACTGAGATCCTGGTGTGTCACGCGCCTCGCGGTAAAACCCCGCACGTGGAATTTGAGGGTGTGACACCTGAACCCTAATCTGAAACCACCGCCGCCATCAACCACCTGAACCCTAATCTGAAACCACCGCCGCCATCAACTACCTGAAACCCTAATCTGAAACCACCGCACGTCAAGGGAAACATAACTGATATAACTCCGATGAAGGTGTATACGAGAAGGCAAAAGACTCGAGCAACAGCAGCTGAGCTGGATCAGTTCATGTCGCCGTGTCGGTCTTTGGATTTGGGACAGATCCATTGGGTCAACACAGCTCGGAGAATATGGAGTAGTGGAGACTGGGAGCAATTAACACAAGCAGTTACTAGTATTTAATTTTATAGCAGGCTATGTTTTCTTTTGTTCTAAGTTATTGTCGGGTCAACAGAGGAGGAGGAGGAGGGAGGGTGGTGGTGGTGTTTGTGGTGGTGAACAGAGGAGGAGGAGGAGGGAGGGTGGTGGTGGTGTTTGTGGTGGTGAACAGAGGAGGAGGAGGAGGGAGGGGGGTGGTGGTGGTGTCGTCGGAGATGGTGGTGGTGGACAGTGGTGGCAGGTGGTGGCAGGTGGTTGTTGTGGTGAAGATGATGAAGATGTAGGGGTATATATATATATATATATATATATATATATATATATAATTCTTTTTTATTATTATTTAAAGATTTTTTTAATAATTAATAGATTTTTTTTTAATTAAAAACAAGTGGGACCCACGTTTTTTTGCCAACTGGACAGATTTTGCCACGTAGGACTGCCACGTGGGATGCCCACGTGGCATTTAACAGAAAAAGTTAACCCCAGTTAGTCTGGGACCAACCAAATTAAATAGTTGACAAGTTGGGACTGCTGTGGTACAAGTTGCAAGTTGGGACTGCTGCCTTCCAACCTCCCAAAGTTGGGATTATTAGATTCCATTTCCCCTAATATTTACGTTCTAAAACCTACATCTATAAATGGGTTTGTGTTGGGTGTAAGTTCTAATAATAAGTGGTTGTGTATTTAGATTGAAATGGGGTACTCATGTGCAGTTTGTGTTTAATATGTTGAATAGGTGTGCATTAACCTGAATTGTATATTTATTAGGGTTAAAATACAATAACCCTATACACAGCTAATCAATCATAAATCAGTCTATTATTAAGATAGATAAATATTGAGTTTTAGGGTATGTTTGGCAAAACTAGCTGGAGGCTGGTAGCTGCAAGCTGATAGCAGGAAGCTGGTAGCTGGAAGCTTTTTAAATATATTTTGGTGTTTGGCAGAGTAGCTGGAACTTTTAATAAAATGAATAAAATGACTAAAATGGACATAATTAAACCCTTGTAAGGAAGGTTTTTATTTTGTTTTTAAAATAGAATAGGTATTTATGTCATTTACTTATTAAAAGCTTGTAGCTAGTAGAGCTTTTTCTTTTTTTTTTGAAAGTTTAAACTTCATTAAAAACCAAAACCGCGAGGCTACTCCAAGGCGGAGGAACCCACACGGCTTACATTACATCAATAGAAAATGAATTCCAACGTTTCCAATCTACCTTATCACCTTTAAATCGACTCCTATACCAAAGAAAACCCAACGACTTAACATCTAAAACAATTTGCGTAACCTTGACCTCCGTACTATTGAATTGCTTCGCATTCCTTGATCTCCAAAGACACCAACACGTCAAGATAGCCAAACCGTAGACAATTTGCTTCCTGTTCGCCGACCCGCTAACCTGTTTCGCCAAGTCTAGGATATCGCCAACTGAAAATAGAAAACTCTTCGGAATGTTACACCAATTGCAAAAAGCGTCCCACACACCATTGGCAATAGCACAAGCCGTAAAAACATGTTCCGTGGTCTCATCGAAATCGCTACAAAAGACACAAGCATTATCCCCTACAAATATGTTCCTCTTCGCGAGAGCAACCTTCGTCGGAATTCTGTCCATATTCGCCCTCCACATAAATAGATTACACTTATTCGGTAACCATGTACTCCATTTGAAAACATTGACTCTGTCCCTTGGAATTGCCGATAAGATCCACCTCTTTGCTTCCTTAACTGAGAACTCTACTATACCTTCTTTGTTCCAAGTCCAACCATCCTTCTTGTCCAACTTGCTCGCTGTCACAATGAGTCGATGACATTCAACCAATTCCTGAATTTCAATGAAGCTGGCAGGATACGTCGCCCAGTTCCACATCGCTACAACTGACCCCGGATCCCCTTGAATCCGATCTTGAACCGTGCACCATTTATCGGTCTCCAACCGGAATAAATTCGGAAACATCTCCCGCAACGGAGTTTCTTTAATCCATGGATCGATCCAGAATTTTATATCCGAACCTTTACCAAGCACCCCTCGAATCATACCAACGAATTTCTGACCATTCACTTTAAGTTTGAAACCAAGCTTAACCACTTTGGCCCATGTACCGTTAATAGACGCGTTCACTGGATAAGCGTCCCACTTTCGCCTTGTGATATGAATAGCATCAATAACCTTCCGCCATAAAGCGTTCTTTTCTACTTTATACCTCCACAACCATTTTAATAATAATGCATTATTCACCACCTCAAGACGGCTAATACCAAGACCACCATCCTCTATATCACGAGTAACGACATCCCACGCCACCCAATGAGTCTTCCTCACCTCATCACTTCCACCCCATAAAAACCTTTTCATAACGCCTTCAAGTTTATTAACCACTGCCAAAGGCGCTTTGTATAAAGAAAAATAATATGTAGGAAGACTCTCAAGAACCGATTTAATCAAAGTGAGTCTACCACCCATCGACAAAGTTTTCGCTTTCCACTTAGATAGCCGGTTATTAAAAACCTTTAAGACAGAATCCCAATTACTGACGCGGCCCATATTCACCCCCACCATTATACCCAAATATTTAAAAGGAGTGTTACCCGGTTTACAGCCTAAGACCAACGCTTCCCGCTTAACTTCGTCATCACCCATACCCACCCCGAAAAGCGTGGATTTATCGATGTTAATTCGAAGGCCAGAACACATGTGAAATATGCGCAGCATTCTCTTCAAACTCGAAAAATTGAAATTAGACCACTCTCCCATAACCATTGCATCATCCGCGTAGAGAAAGTGAGAAACAATAAGCCCACTTTGCGACACCGTAACGCCATTAAAAGCTCCAAGATCACAAGCTTTCCTTAGCATACCTGAAAAAGCCTCCATAACAATAATGAACAAAAACGGGGAAATAGGATCGCCCTGGCGCAAACCTTTACCACAACCGAATTCAAAAGTAGGAGAACCGTTGACTAAGACAGAAGACCTAGCCGAAGATAGAATCCCCAAAATCCACCTACACCATAAATCCGGAAAACCCATCTGGCGCATAACTGAAATAAGAAAACCCCAATTAACGTTATCGTATGCCTTCTCGAAATCAATCTTGAACATAAAAAGATTTTTTCTTTTCTTCTTCGCCCAAGACATAATTTCACTAATCATCAACGGGCCATCCAGAATATATCTACCAGTCAGAAATGCGGATTGAGTATCATGGGTAATATCACCCATGACCAACCTCAATCTATTAGCGAGCACCTTCGAAATAACCTTGCTCACCACCCCTATTAAAGTAATAGGTCGATACTCTGCCAGAGAGACCGGGTCCGCCACCTTAGGAATAAGCGTGATAAATGATGAACCTACACCTCTGTTAATAGTCCCCGAGACCGCAAAAGCATTAAAAATCTGCAAAAAATCAGCGGACAAAAGATTCCAATATTTTTTAATAAACCTAAAATTAAACCCATCAGGGCCGGGCGCCTTGTCACTACCACAATTGAAAACAGCCTCCTTGATCTCAGTCTCAAGAAACGGAGCGGTCAACCTACTAGCCATCTCATCTGTTAAAACACGAAGCCCGTAACATTCCAAGGAAGGTCGAACCGGCATATCTTCATGAAATTTCTTCTTGAAAAAACTAAACACCTCCTTTTTAACTAGAGATGGTTTAGTAATCCAAACGCCCTTAATATCCAACCCCGGGATCGCATTAGAAACTCTCCGTTTATTAATAACCCCATGAAAATAACTCGTATTCTCATCTCCTTCCTTCGCCCATTTAACCCTAGACTTTTGGCGAAGATCTTTACTCTTGAATTCTTCCAACTCTTTTAACCTCAATTTGGCTTCCGACAATATCCATTGTTCATGTTCTTCCAAATCCCGCGCCTCTACAATCGCATCCAAATCTGCTAAGTCTTTAGTTAGAGATCCAATTTCACCTTCCTCCTGTTTTAAAACCTCCTCTTTCCATCGCAATATAACATGTCTCAAATACTTCAACTTACGCAAAAAAACCACGTCGGGATCACCTCCACCACTAAACGAAGAGCACGCCTTAGAAATAACATCATCGAAACCCTTCCTATCCATCCAAGAATTAAAAAACTTGAATGGTTTCGGACCAAAGTTCCTATCTTCCAATTTCAAAATAAGCGGGCTATGATCCGATTTCTCCCTAACCAAAGCTCGGTACTCCGCATTAGGCCATTCTAACAAAATATCCCACGAAATAAAAATGCGATCTATGCGACTACATTTATTACCCGAGACATACGTAAATTTCCTCCCCTTAAGCCCGTATTCATGAAGGCCCGCGTCTTCCAAAAAATTATTAAAGTCATCAGTCGCACTAGCATTAAATTTCGAGTTCTTTCTCTCATCTCTATTGCGAACACAATTAAAGTCTCCTCCAATAATCACCATACCTCCATAATTAACCAAAAAAGCCGTTAAATCATCCCATAACACTTTCTTATCCGCCAATTTTTGGGGCGCATAAACATTTATAACACAAAGTACATTACCCGTATCTTTCACTCTACCATGTACAGCAAGAAAATATCTTTTTTTGGATACCGAAACCAAAGTAAATTTCTTGGAATCCCATAATGTTAACAAGCCACCAGATCTACCATAAGCATCCACCCAATCCTTCCCATGATTATCATTTCCCCAAAACCTACTAAAATTCACCCCATCCATACTAACTAACTGAGTTTCCTGAATCAAC
Source organism: Ambrosia x helenae (assembly GCA_030844895.1). NCBI lineage: Eukaryota > Viridiplantae > Streptophyta > Magnoliopsida > Asterales > Asteraceae > Ambrosia > Ambrosia x helenae. The sequence goes on from CM061223.1 coordinate 4,862,925, forward strand.
ATAAATGCCGCATCATTTCTAATGCGGATATTACGAATCCACTCCCCTTTATCAAAATTCCCCAGACCTCTAACATTAATGGAAACCGTATTCATTGAACAACCTGTTGAACACCTTCCTGTTGTATCACGACAGCTACGGATTCCTCAAAATTCTTCATATTCTCCGCTCCAAGAATCGAAGCCAAAGCAATAGTCGCCTGCACTTCCTGCAAAAGAACAGAATTATTAACTGTAACCTGTTCCGCCACCGATTCCTCCTCCGCACCCACACCAACTGTAACATCTCCCACCAAACTATTCTCCACTTGATCGTTAAGATCCGGAGTCATAAAAACTCCACCCTGAGCCTCCGCATGATTCACACCAACAAGATGAGTCGGCTCCGGAAAAATAAATCTATCGATGTCAAACGGGTCACAACCTTCTCTATGACGCTTCTTTGGCCTTCCAGGATCTGAATTCGAAGGAGATTTACCCGGCGACTTCTTACGTAAACCCTTCCTTCGTTTCTTTTTTGAATGCAACGAACTACTACCTTCATAAAATTGAGTCAGAATCTCCTCTTGAACTTTCTGTTGTTGAGCCGTAGAATCTACCAAATCTTGCTCCTTAGAACCTTCCTGAACGTTCAGCTCATCCAACCCAATCTCACCTTCCTCCATTCCCTTCGTCTCCTCCACCTCCATAACACACTCATCCGTCCCCTGCTCGTAATCTCCAACCTCATCCAAATCTACTATACATTCCGGAATCCACCCGTCTTCCTCCTCCTCTACCCGCACCTCAACTCTAAGAGTATTCCAGTTCAAAACACACTTTTGTTTCACCCTATCCACCTTATCCACCAAGATGCCGACCACCGCCGAAGATAGATCATACCCGTTCTCGTCAAATTGAGCCGACATAACAACCTTTCCTAAGTTTGATGCTACAACGTCAAACACTTGCGGGCATGATAACGTGAGAGGGACCCCATGCAACCTAACCCATGCAATTCTTTCATAATTTAAAACCTGACCATTCCATCTATCACATACCTCCAGAAAACCTTCCCACGTTGAAGAACTACCAATAAAAACCTCCCTCTCATCATAACTACTAAACTCTAGTAACACATTGAAACCACCAAGATACCTAATCACCACATCACCATCATACGCCTCTTTTAAAGACTTCCTCAAACCCATCAGCTCTGAATAACCTTTCACTCTTGCCATAACCCCTTTATCATATAATTCTCTAAAAGCTCCCATATTACCAGCAATCTTGATCTCTGGACATCCATCTCCTATCTCCTTATCAATCAATGTATCTTTAAAAGATCGAGAGCCACTAACCACGTTAACCGGTTCCTCCACAGTTTTACCTTTGTCGCCACTCGAATGCTGCTGAACGTCCGAATCATGTGGCTCTGCGTCACCGGCTGCCATACTTTCGGTTCTTTCCTCCTACCGAACTCACTATCGACAAACTTCGCTTGAGAGATGAAGAGTTTGTAGGATCCAATCCACACATCCTTCAACTTTTCCTCCAGATCGGCACGATTCCTGTCAACCTTAAGAGTAACAAACCCAAACCTCTTGCCAAGCCTATCATATTTCCTAGCAATATAAGATCCTAAGACCTCTGCATACCCATTCATAACCCCGACCAGATCTGCTGAAGAACAACGTTCCGGCAGATTTGAGACGAAAAACTTGATACCCCCATCCGATCTGTTGTTGATCTTGGACTGAAAATTGTTTCTGTTGCCTTTACCCTTAGTAATAGTAGCTTTTCACTATAGAGCTTTTTCTCCTAATCTAAAAGCTTCTAGCTCTTCAACCAAATAAGACTTTTTATTGAATAAGAGCTTTTTTTTAAAAGCTTGAAGCTTGAAGCTCCTAAAAGCTCCTTGCCAAACATACCTAACAGTACGTATAGCATAAAAAGTACTCCATAATTACGTATTTGCCGTTAGTTTCTATTGATGTAACCCAATAAATGAGTCCAATAAACAATCTAAATGAGCTCGTCTATATCTAATTCTCAATGCACTTCGTCATTCGAATCCATATTTGATATTTCATTTTTCGCTATACACAACCAAAACGATGAATGTTAAAAGCTCTACAATCCTAAATAGATCGAATACCTCTCGCGGTTCTCTTAGAGGGTGTTTGGGATTGAGTTTTAAAACAACTTATTGACTTATTGGCTTTTCCAAGAAGCCAATAAGTCAATAAGTTGTTTGTTTAATCCAAAAGCACTTTCTGTTTTGACTTTTGGAAAAAAATATTACAAATCTACCACCCATACAACCAATATTTACAATAAGTTAAGCGAAACACTTAAAAACGCAATCTATTGACTTTTTGACGTTTCTCAATCCAAAAGCTAATCCAAAGACTTTTTTTTAAACTCATTTTCAAAAAGTCATAAGCCAATAAGCACTTTTGACCAAAAGCACTTTTGCATTTCCAAACTCAATCCCAAACACCCTCTTAATTAGCTGTCTCTGAAATCGTGAGTTCCAAAATGAATGTCCCTAAGGGGGACGGGGCGCCTACCGAATTGTCCACGGGTACCCAGTACCAGCACGGTATCACCGCCGCCATACATGCTGGTAGTGGTCCCATGGACCGTTTTGCTGGTGCTCTTTACCGTGCTGGTACCGGCTGTGTTTTTGTTTTTTATAAATGCCAAGTTATCATTTTACCCCCTATGTTTTAGTGTTTTTTTTTATTTTAACCGTCTGTTTTATATGTATAACGTTTATTTATTTAGGGTTTTGTATTAACCGTATGTTTATAATGTAAAGTAAATAAAAAAAAACCTTGCATTAATAAATACTAAAAAATACATTAAAAACAAAGAAAAACACTTAAAGTTTGCGCAACATTCGCCATGCCTCGACATGGTCGAAAGCGTTGCTGTATCGAATCTCATACTCATAATGAGCGAATTCGATAGCTAACTCCTCGTCAAGCTCCGGATCGTCCGTCACTTGTTGCTCGTATAGGGTGGTCCACCTCTCACATTTGATGTTGAGGTCGCCCCACTTGAACTGGAGGTCGCGGACAGTCTTGGTTGTGTTGTGGCCAACATGTTCAACGAAGTCGCTAAACACTTGAGCCCAAAACCCCTCGGGGGGGGGGGGGGGGAGGCCGACCCATCGTCCCGGGGGGGGGGGGGGGGGGGGAGGAGTTGAATTTCGGGGTCGTTCGACGCATCCTTGTGGCAAACCACAAGGGTCATTTCTTCTTCTTCGGTCCACGGGTTCATTTTTGTGTGTGTTTGAGTTTTTAAACTGTGGTAAATTGTGGCTTTTAACCCCACGATTTGATCACTTTATATACAACGACGGTGGCACTGTTAAGAATTAATTCGCTGACCGTTTAGGTGAGTTAATTCAATTTACTCGACGGTTTCCAAGTTAAAAACTTAAAGTTGGCTGACCGTTTGGTGGAACGGTTGAAATAGTTGAATTAAATGTTAAAACCGTGTAAAAATGTAAAAAAATAAAAAGTTTGGGTATGTAAATGAAAATAAATAAAAGAATCAGTGGAGTACTGCCTACAAAAACGTGTTTCAGTGAAGTAAATCAGTGAAGTGATGTGGCAAAGCAGGATTGGTTAGAATCAGTTAAGGATAAATATAATTCTACAAGGGCCCCTTGAGGCCTAACACAAACATAAAGTAAAACTAGCTAGGCTAGAATATTGTTAAATTAAATTTGTTTTTTTTGTTTCCAACCGAATCCAAACTGAACTAAATTCGATTGAATTTGGATATGTTAGACCATGCTGAATATAAATCTATTCAGATAACGATTAGGGACAAAAAAATTTCAAGTTAGAACAAATCAAATAAATCATTAACCGAACCGATCAACACCGCTAGCTTTATTTGATGTATTTAAAAAAAAAATACATTGGTGTTTAATTTCGAGCAGGAATCATTTACATAACTAGCGGGTTTATCATTTTACAAATTACATTTGGGGGGTATTGGGGGAAAAAATCAAATTTGGTGATGTATAGAACTGATTTGGCGGTATCAAAAAAATATATAGTTGATGCCGCCGAACCATTTGGCGGTATCACTTTGTAGTTTATAGTAATTGACCAACAAGTCCTTGTAGTTTATATTAATTGACCAACAAGTCCAATATATTGAGAAATCAAGCAAGAAAGTTATAACTCCATATTTATTTTTCATGTGATGATATTATTATCATTATTTAGTATTTAATAAAAGTTAAAAGGTAAATTTGATGATATATGGACAAAGATATGATAATCCTACAATCAAAACTCATAAAAATATTTAGATAATTTTGTATTCATGGGTTGGGTTGGGTTGGTTGTGTTAATTGAACCAGCTTTAATTATTTAACGCTTTGGGAAAAAATAAATTCAAAGGATAATTTTGTATTAATTAAATAAAAAAATATATAAGAATTATTCATGAATATAAATGTATACATAGCATTATATTCTTCAAATGAAAAAAATAAGAAATGTTGATCAGTCGATTCCAAGTTTAACATGGTTAAAGTCGAGTTTGAACCAGGTTGTGTATTTTAAGTCGTCCATACTAGCCGACTTTCTTATGTTTGAGAATTATCGTAGGTTTAAACTGTTTATAAACCCTAGTGTGATTTGGCCAAAGAAGATATCGGTTGGTTCGACATAAACTAAATAGTGGTTATGGATCAACAAGTCTGTGTCAATTTATTAATAAAACAAATTAATGTACTAAATATGGTTTAAAACAATAATAAAACAAATCAAGACGCTATGAATATTAAAATAATAATACATTAAATTATTTTTAGCATGTTTGATTCCTACATGTAATGTAAGTTATAAACTTATAATTTTATAGATTTAGTACTGTAAGTGTTACGGACTGATATATTCACTAAAAACAAGTATTTATAAAGAGCTAAAACTAGTTTTCTAAATATTTTTATGAGTTTTGATTGTAGGATTATCATATCTTTGTCCATATATCATCAAATTTACCTTTTAACTTTTATTAAATACTAAATAATGATAATAATATCATCACATGAAAAATAAATATGGAGTTATAACTTTCTTGCTTGATTTCTCAATATATTGGACTTGTTGGTCAATTACTATAAACTACAAGGACTTGTTGGTCAATTACTATAAACTACAAAGTGATACCGCCAAATGGTTCGGCGGCATCAACTTTATATTTTTTTGATACCGCCAAATCAGTTCTATACATCACCAAATTTGATTTTTTCCCCCAATACCCCCTAAATGTAATTTGTAAAATGATAAACCCGCTAGTTATGTAAATGATTCTTCGAGCAGAGTTTCCTCTCCGCTGAGCTCAAATTAAGTAAACCCACCCTTGTCTAAGAAACCTTGATTTTGACTTCAAAGAGTTTCCTCTAATTTTGTTGTTTTGTAGTTTATTTCATTTTCACCTTTTAGCATGTCGTGTTTAGATATGCTCCAAAAAAAAAAAAAAAAACATGTATGCTAACTCAAAATAGTATTAAAATATGATACTTTCTTTTTATCTAAAGTTATTTATCTTTTGTACTTCTCTTCAACATTGTGTCAAATAACATCATAATATATAAACAACCTAGCTCAACCGTATTCTACCAATTAAGACCATTAAACCCCCATTCATGATTCTGCTAGCATTCAGTACGTCAACTTCAGTCATTGTATATATAGGTGTAGCAGGTTCCATAATGCTAATTATTAACTTTATGAACATCACAACCTCATGGAAGTAGTTTGCAGCATTGCCTACAGTTGGTGTATCTTGCATTTAGCGCCAACCAACTTGATTTTATTCTGTTGTTTCATGTTCTATTTCACTTCTAAATTAAATTTCCAAACCTAACTATAACATCAGACCAAGAAAAGCATACATAAAAATACTTTTTTTTTTTTTGACACTTTTACTGCATTCTTCAAATAACATTTCTTATACATTACATCAAGATCGATATATAACATGAAATGAGCTATACGTCGAGTAAATTCGACAACAAAACCATCAAAACTTTGTAATACATGATGCTAGCTCCGTCCCTTTATTCTTATCACTTATAATCGAATGCATAAACCGAAATATATATAAATCAAAAACAACAATTGTTCCATCAAAACCTTGTTAATTAATTATCTCTTTGGTTTTGAGTTTGAAATGCATAAGATTGGAGGGAGGAATATAAACCGAACTAAAGTGTTGTCCATGATAATATTCATCACCTGTGGATGGAGCAACATCAGGATAAACTCCATAGTTTTCTGTAAAGCTTTCAGAATCCCAACCACCAAGAAAACCTAAAAATGTGTTGCTTGAATTTAACCAACCAGCAGGAGGATTTTCAAAACTTTTGTTGTAATTGTAACCATAACCACCATAACCATATCCAGGAAAATATGTTGATGAGTTTGTAGCAGATGTCCCTAAATAATCTTCTGTTCTCTGAGCAACATTATTCAGATCATGTATAGGGTCAAAGACATGATGTGTACCAGAATATTCAAGTGGAGAGCTTGATGAACCTTCTGTGTAGTGATTATTAGGGTTGGTTGAAAACCCTAATTGTTGTTGATCAAAATCTTCATTATGGTTTGCTACAAACACTTGTTTTGATTTCATTCTTTCTCTTGTTCTCTCTCTTGCTCTTGCTCTTGCCTTGCCCCTCAGTTCCCTTGCCAATAGCTCGCTTTCTGTCGGTTTTTTCGAGTTGTCGTTACTATTTGATTGTTTACCAGCATCGAACTCAACACCTGAATCAACCTCACAATCAGAAATTACAGGTGATTGATCACAACTCTCGATATTGTCTCTACCTGCAGCACTTTGTGTAGTGTTTTGCGATTTAACGTTTTCGGTGACTTCATCTATGGCTTTCTTGGACTGGGAAAAGAGCCACTCAATGGTTTTACTTGCTTTATCAAAACCTAGCATATCTTGAAGACCAAAAAACTTGCGAGCTATGTGGAGGGACAACCTCATTCTTCGGTCTCTAAGGCCTTGCGCGGTATGAATCTTGCTATGCCTATCTGTCTTACCCGCGCCTCTTTTCTTTCGTGCACGTTTAGTTTTAGAAGGCGCAGGTGAAGGCGGTGGCTCATCCGCAGCGCTGTTTGGCATATTTTGGTGGTGATTATGAGGTATGTCATCAAAGAAAGGAGACGGAAACTGCCCGAACAAAGGTGCATCTTCTTCATAGTTTGAATCAAGATTTTCATGATTGTATTGTTGCATTTCTGCATAGGATTGGAGAAACAAGAGGGAAGGTGTTGGAAGATATGATGGTGATGGAGAAAGAGAGGTTATGTTTGTATGTATATTTTTTTCCGATTTATAATTATGTTTTTACAGTCAAAATATGGATGGATTTAACCAAGATATGTGTAATAATATAAAGTTCATGTGCTTGATATTAATTGGTGGATAGTGGGAGAGATTAAAGAGAGCATTAAGTTGATAGGTGTAGAGATGTGGCCAAGTCTAGGAGAGGTAATATTTATCAAGAGTACAATTATTAATAGTGTATTCAGAGACAATCAATTAGCCTTAGCTAGTGTTATGAGAATGACAACTTATCACCTTCTTTGACTGGTTGAATAACTTCATATGTGAAATTCACCTGTATTTGATACATACGTACACATAGTCATGTGTTCATGTTAACTAGTTTGTTAAAGCTAACCATTTATGCATGTGTTTCAGGTATTGTATAGGTTATCTAACTAGTAAACATAATAGAATTTATGAGGGTTAAAACTTGACATGAAGTACTCCACCAAATTATTAATATGATCTTGTATACCATCAACATATATCAAATAAACTGTTAATGAAGGAAAAGAAACCTATACGTAAAAATGGGCGGTGCAAGGACGAAGATCTTGGGGGGTTTTCAGATGTAGGCATGCGTTTTGTAGGTCGGGAGGGCCAACATTTTGTGCATGAGCTGCTAGAGGAGCAAGTAGCGCCGCAGGCGATGCCTGTACATATGGTTTATGCTATGACCTTTGTACAAGAAACTCACCGTATATATATGTAAAAAAAACTTGTATGCGACTATACGATATGTATTGCATTGACTTATCCTAAATGTAGCAAACTTTGGGTAAAAATAAAAAGAGGCATGTTATTTACACAATAAGAAAAAGTAAGTTTGCACAGCCCTCTACGGCCGTAGAGGGCTCTACGGGCCGTATAGGGGGTCAGTGTAATAAATGCTCAACCCTCTACGGCCCGTAAAGCCCTCTACGGCCCGTAGAGGTGGTTTGGTGGAGTGCATTTAAACCCTACACGAGGTACGAAGTCATTGAATGAAGTGTCTGACATTCAGTGTGTCACTCTGAAAAAGCTAACCCTCTACGGGCCGTAGAGGGCTATACGACCGTAGAAAACCTGGTTGTTGGGAGCATTAAACCCTATACGGCCCGTATAGGCCTCTACGGGCCGTAGAGGGTCCAGATATATTCTTCTTCCTTGTCTTCTTTCTTCAGTTAACGAAAGAAAATTTAAAAACGCGGTGCACAAAAATCCGATCGATTCCAAGCTACCACGATGTCTTCGGGTCACTACGGTAATGTTTCGGATGAATGGGAGCATTCGTTTAGCCTATCTCACGTCTCGGAAAGCCTTTTCGGAGCCGTGGTGGAACGTGGTGAGGAGGAGGTTAGCTCCGTTGTTCGCTATGGTGACGGGAATGCACTACCCGATTTGAACCTGCTGCCCGATTTGAACCAGGAGTACGTAGAAGAACCGGGGTCATTTTACTTGCCTCCGCCAAGTCATCCACAGTACGAGGGAGGTGATAACGGTGGCGAGGAACCTGTCCCGGATGTTTCGTACGAAACGAATCAGGTGTGTTTATGAATTTGCACTTGTTTATAATTTAGACCCGTGTATATTTAGACTCGTATATTTAGGGTTTGTGAGATATTTAGACCCGTGTACATATTTAGACTCGTATATTTAGTCCCGTACCTAAATTTGTTTTAGGGTTTGTGAGATTTGAACTCGTATATATCAGTTTCTCACACAACCCAAAACCCACCCCCTTTACCCTTCAAAACCTAATCGCCACCACCACCATCTTCGACCACCACCACCATCTTGAAACTTGTTTCTCATCACTAAGGTAACAATCCCTCTAATTTCAGTCCATATTTTCATCTTTTGATCTTTTGATCTATATTTTCATCTTTCTCATCACTAAGGTAACTTGTTTCTTTTGAATCGCCAAAAACTATATAGTTTTGGCGATTCTTTTGAATCGCCAAAACTAATATAGTTTTGGCGTTTCTTTTGAATCGCCAAAACTATATTAGTTTTGGCGATTCTTTTGAAACGTCAAAACTAATATAGTTTTGGCGATTCTTTTGAATCGCCAAAAACTATATAGTTTTGGCGATTCTTTTGAAACGCCAAAACTATATTAGTTTTGGCGTTTCTTTTGAATCGCCAAAACTAATATAGTTTTGGCGATTCTTTTGAAACGCCAAAACTAATATAGTTTTGGCGATTCTTTTGAAACGCCTTAATTATAGAAACGCCCTAACTAACTATATATTCTTTGATTTTGCAGTTATGGCAGATTTTCTAGACGAGCAGTACATGGATGAGGAGGAGGAGCAGCAGCAGCAGGAGGATGAGCCCGTGGTGCAGGTGGGGGCTGCCATGGCAGGGGGTGACTTGTCAGGCTATGAGCCTTGCAGTTTTCAGCGATTCGATTACCCGAGTCCCAGATTTCAGAGGTTGAGGAAGAAGAAGATTGAAAAGGCGCGTGGGATTTCTTGGGACGCGCTTCGGGAGATTAGGGGGGGTGCTGAGGCGATTGCCCGAGAGTGGATCCTGTAAGGGAGCCCACTGGACAGGTTTTTCGACGACTTTTGCGCGCCGTCCCATCGGTCGTTGGTGATAGAGTTTCTATCCACCTTTCGGTTTCGGCCGCCCACCGCCGGATCGTCGGACGCCGGATCGTCGGGCCGCCCACCGAAGGATATTGAGTTTTCCATACTCGGCGTTGAGTATGGTTATTCTCTAGATGAGTGGGCTACGCACACCCAGTGGTACACTCGCGACGACCTTGTAGAGGTATTAATATTATTTTTATTTTTATTCTTATTATTTTTGTTTTTGTTCTTATTCGAAATGTTAATGTTAATGTTAATGATAATGTTCAGGATGTCTACACTAGGGGGGTGACTACTGTCGCTGATGACGTCCTCTATGCGTGGTGGCCCACCATTGGCGGTCCCGAGTTTGGCAACCCGGCAGAGAAGTATTATTATTATTATTATCATCATCATTATTATTATTTTTCAATATCTTTGTTTTGATTATTATTACTATTATTATGCTGTGCAGGGAGAGGTGTGACAGGGCATCTAACATTCGTCACCCCGTAGTTCGTTACATTCACCGTTGCATTACTTATTCCCTAACGGCACGGGGGAATAGTAACGAGCGGGTGACGAAGACGGACCTGATGTACCTGTATTGCATACTCACCGGCACGCCGATTGCCTTGCATCGGGTCATGGCCGAGTACTTTGCCTCCTTCCCCCATAAGCCGTTGAAGGGAGGCATCCCATGCGGGGGGCTCATCAGCAAGATTGTCGAGCGCTGCGATGCCGTGAAGTATTACGGTTATGTTAGCCGTAATCGGTTTCCGTCACTACCGCCCAGGTATTTCGGTTATTAATGTTATTATTATTATTATTATTATTATTATTATTATTATTATTATTATTATTATTAATGTTAATGTTTATGAGTTTGTTTCAGCCCAATAGGTCTACCCACGATGAAGGCTATGCTTTATGCGGCGAAGAAGGCGAAGACGCCGGATCATGATGCCTTCCACTATCTGATTGGTCCCGGTGGCGTGGAGTTTGTGCATGAGCCGTTAGTACATCAGGGCCTTAGAGGTATTATTATTATTATTATTATTATACTTATTATTATTATTATTTGGGAAACTTGTAGACAACTTGTGTTGTCTGGTTTGCCTAAAAACAGGGGAAACTCTGCCCAATTTTTTTATAAAATCCTGGAATATTATTATTATTTATTAATTATTTATTGTTAACCATTGCAGGTGATGCTGTGGAGGTCGGGTTGCAGTTTGTGCATGAGCAGGAGGGGGGCGGTCTTAGGGACGTTGAGATGCCTCAGCAGCAGCCTGAGAACGTGCAGATACCGGCGCGCGTTTATCACTCTCTTAGGTTGCCTGCTGATGTTAGGGCGGACGTACGTGCGGCTGCCGAGGAGGCTTTCGAGATGCGTGCGTGACGTCAGCAGCAGGACATCTGGCGTGTGCAGCAGGACATCTGGCGTCAGCAGCAGGAGGTAGAGATGCGTCAGTGGCGTGATCGGCAGGATGAGGCGATGCGCTGGCTGATTGCTGGCCAACAGGATATGTATCGCCAGCTGGGCATGCAGACTCGTCTCCCACCGACTTTAGGGCCCATCACGCAGCAGACCCAGCATGAGTCCGGTACCTCCTCGCAGCAGCCCGGGACCTCGCAGCCGACGCCGACGCCTGATCATGATGCCTTTTGACTTATGATTTTCTGATTTGTAAATGTTTTAAACAATTTTTATTTTGAACGCTTGTGTAAATGTTTTAACGTTTAATTTTATCGTTTGGTTATATAAACGTTTGTGTTTATGTTTTACACGCTTATCGAGACGACATTAAAAAACTAAAAAAATTAAACAAATAAAATTTATTTTATAAATTTGTATTAATGTTTTACATGCTTGTGTTAATGTATTACACGCTCGGGATTAATTATTACATAATTAAAATGATTTAAAAAAAAAACCCTCTCTACGGGTCGTATAGGCCTCTACGGGCCGTAGAGGCTGCCTAAGACTGGTTTATGTTATATTAAAACTTTCCAACTAAGAAACCAGCGAACTGGTAGCCCAGATGGTCCCCATATACGAAATAAGACTTTGTGTGTGTGTTTGTGTGATAATGTGCCTAAGATCGAACCTCGTCCCAAACGTTTTTGTTTTTTTTTTGTCTACGACCCGTAGAGGCCTCTACGGGCCGTAGGCATCATAAAACATCCATCTCGTCCTTCTTCATTCTCAAAATTAATAAGACTACTTCTACGACCCGTAGAGGCCTCTACGGCTCGTAGAAGTCTGAAAAAATTGGCTCTACGACCCGTAGAGGGCTCTACGGGCCGTAGAGGGTTGTGTGAATAAAATTTATCCTTGTGCAAATAGTGGGAGCCAATAAAAATGACCTATATATCTCATATAGCACCATATGTGGCCCACGTATGGGAGTCATCAGACATAATCTAACAATATTAATTCCTGGTACAGTATAAGGGTACCAGGTTATAGACCATGTATAGGCTATAGCTCTATGCCTCTATACATGGCCTATAGGGTTATAAGATACAGACAATCACTTGGGGTGTTCCAGTATCTCCGTCGTAAATAAAATTAACACGAAAAAAATACTCTTTAAACGTTCATCGATATATTCTCTTTAAATTACTCATAACAAATTCGTACACATGTGTAATTTTTTTTGCACACATTTGAATTTATAAGCGTAAATTATATTTTTAATGTTAAAACTAATGGTAAGTGTAAAAAGGTATTTTGAATTTAAATTATTTTTGTTTTCAGGAAATATATGAGTTCTAATCAGTGTATAAGAAGAATGTATCGTTAACTTTATGAAATCCACATCAACGATGATTTACCATAAGTGGGATTCTCATTCACTAGCCCCGAGTGCAACAAGAGAGAAGGTAGATCCCAACCAGAAATGTGAGCATGCTTGAACTTGGAGATGTACTGTTGCATGCGTTACACTAAAATTTGGGATGACATAAACGCAAGCAATCATAGTTACAAGGATTGTCGTAATTAAAATTGTCATGTTACTGTGGTTGATGACATTTCTCGATACAAAGACTATGTTATATCCTGGAAGGATTTTTTTTAATATAATTTTTAATGATTTATTAATCTCTTTGGATCTATATTCATTATTGCGTGACTTAAGACTATGTTTATAATTTCTTGTATATATCATAATTAGTTCTAGTGACATTAATACGTGCTTTATGACATTTTGGATTCTATTGTTTTGCCTCATATATTTCTAAGTTCATTATAACTTTAGTGAGTTTCATCATAGGGGCTTATGACTTGTGAATGTCAATCAAAATGAATTTTAATAATCAAATCCCTTAAAGATAATATTATTTAAACTTTACGCTTTAACACAATATCGTTTCTCAAAGGATTAGATAAATATCTAAGAATCGAATTATGCTTGACTTAGTAGCTTTTCCCATTAAAGTGGTTTAAGTTCAAGTATCAGAAAGTAAATATTAGAAGTATATTTTTTTTAAGCAGGCGCAAGTAATTAAAATAACAAGAGAATAATTCTCAAAGGAAAAATTATGATTTCGAATGAAGTATGAAGTTTATAATAGATGTCCTTAGAGGGGACGGGGCATCCTCGGCTAGTGGGATGGGGCTTCAGAAGCCACGGGGCTACACCGACCCGTGTCAAGGGGCTTGGGGATGAGGCTTGATTTCTCGGCTAAGTCAAGAACATGGGGCTTCACACTTTTTGACCGTTACTTACCGTTGCATTTTAAAAAATCAACAATTACACAATATAACCGTTGGCCATTAAAGAATTTTTTTTTTAACATTTATAAACTCTCATTTTACTAAACCATTTCATCGTAACCATTTCAAATCCAAACCATATTCAATCTTTCACATACAAACAATATTGCCATGGATAAGCAAAAAAAAGGTTGTTGGTTCAAGCAAGAAAACCACGAAATCTTAGGTACGCGGTGGAAGCTCACGAGGTGCGAACCGAGCAGAATTTCAAGGTGATCTATATCGGCCGAGACTACCATAACCCAACCCACAAGGATATTTTACACAACCCCCACCCAATTTGTATGGCTCAACATACAACACACATTTTTTTCCTCGTGGTAGCGTGACTGCCTACACAACCCCAATTCAACCTACATGGATATTTTACACAACCCCCACCCACTTACGACATTTTAGGAGAAGTCGGGATTTAACGAACTACCATCACGTCAGTTCGCACCGCCTTCCCGAGATTTTGTGGTTTTCTTGCTTGAATCAACAACTTTTTTTTGCTTATCCATGGCAATATTGTTTGGATGTGAAAGAATGAGTATGGTTTAGATTTGAAATGGTTTGGATGAAATGGTTTAGTAAAATGGTTATTTATAAAGGTAAAAAAAAAAAAAATTCTTTAAAGGGCAACGGTCATTTAGAGCATTTATTAATTTTTTTTAATCAAGCAACGGTCACATAACGTTCGAAAATGGTGAAGCTAAATCGGTTTGCCTAAGCCGAAAATCAAAGCCCCAAGTCGAAGCCCCTTGACCCGGACCAGTGTAGCCGCGGGGCTACTGAAACCGATTGGGCCTAGCCGCCCGTGTCCCGTCCCCTCTAAAGTGGATTCTAAATTTGACAGATTTGCCAATATATGAATCAAGTACATAAATTGACATGTAAATTGATTCAATCAAAGATTTAGTAAGCTATAGAAGGCAAGTACTTAAGATTTGATGAAATTTGGGGAGAATCTTTATAGATGAAATCATGATTCGACTAATCGAGACTTTTCGTCCGTTGTTCGTGGGCTTCGTAACTTCAATCGTAGCTTAAGTTATTGCTCATTTAAAGTTTGGGCAATTTCCGCTCTGTTTTTCCTTACCAAGTTAGTCCATGTACGAGTCTGCTGGCTAAGGGGTTGTTTGGTTGATTAAGTGCTTAATGGTTCAGCTATGCACCAAGTCTGAATGGTTCAGCTCTTAATCATTCTATTCAGAGCCTTTTTTTAGGTTGAAACAAACAGTCTGAATGCTGAACCATTCAGAGCTGAATGGTTCAAAGCCTCATTAAGAGGCTACCAAACAGGCCCTAAGTCTTGAATAAGCTTCTTATTGGTTTTAACGAGTGTGTGATCGCCGTTAAAAAAATAAAATAAAAAATAGAATTGAAAAATATAAAACATTGGCGAAAATTCTCCAAATAGTGATATATATGTAGGTCCCATTAATTAAAAAGGTCATTTTATAAAATTAGTTTGTTGTGGACCAAAAGAAAAGAGGTTTGAGACGACGATCAAGTGGAGCCTCATGCCTGTACATACTTGATGAATGATTAAAACTGCCTTAATTGGTTGGCCTTTCCAAAAAAAAAATAAAAAAATTGAGATGTACTTGATATCACGTTTCATGTTTTACTTTTCTATTTTTTTTTTTTTAACCACCAGTCATTTTTTTTTAAGACTAGGCAGGGCCGTCACTTTTAGAATTCGAAGGTATTGGGCGAGTAAAGTATTTGAGCCCCTAAAATATAATCCCTATGTCACTGAATCGTTATGTTTAGATTTCATTTCGCTTCAAGCCTTCGTCGACAATCACACCCCTTCTTTTTGCATTTAACTAGTGGTAAACATTCGCGTGTTGTGGCGGGCAGGTTTAGGAGGATTTTATGTTGAAATGTATAATAATATGATGCTAATAATTAATTTAGGAAGATTAGAAAGAAGAAAAAAAAAATACATATGTACGTGAAGATATAGTTAAAGAAAGAAGATTAAAAAAGAAAAGTACATATGTCAAGTACTCAACTTCCATCATAAATATTGATGAAGGAAATAAAAGTGAGCAGCAAAAAAACAAACCAAATTAAATGTTGGGGATGGGATGGATTCGAAACCAAGTCTCTACAATACAATAGAAGCATTCAAACAACTAAGCAACGCCATGGTTATGTTATGGTCTTGCACATATATAAATATAGACAAACCCCTCTTTTTCTTACAAAAACCCATGGTACCAACCAGAAAATACCAAATTCATTTTAAAACCCCTAACAAAAAAACCCAAATTAACAACGTATTTGAAGACGATCAAGCAAGATGAAGCTCAATATCATCGAAAAACTGGAAACCGGAGGTAATACATGATTTTTATACGATTTTTTTTTCACTTTTCATGCTAAATTTCTAAAACAGAAAATAGGATGTTTCTTATTATTTTTTTTTTATGAAGAACAAGGTTTCAAGGTTGTAGGCTTTCGAAGCTGTTATATGTAAAGTACTTTTTGTGAAACTTGGTATAGCATGTTCTATGTAGAGTAATTTTTGTGACACTTGGAGCTGTGAGAAGGAGACAACATGAATTTGTTTAAAGCAGAAGATCAACAAGAACATGATGAAATGAAAGAAGGATCTGTTACAAAATTACTCTACTTGTACAATAATTACTCTACACTATAAACAACTGCTGATTACTCTAGAGTATTTATATAGCGTAATTATAACTAGAGTAATTATATAATTACCTTTTCTTCACTAGTAATGGTTTGGTTTCTGAAGTAATTTTAGAACTATAGACTGAATGTTTCTTGTAGAATAATTTTTGAAGTTGTAAAGTAATTTTTAAAGTAGTTATTGCATATCTTTGTGAAGCAATTTGTGAAGTAGTTATGGATTGTTTTGTAGAGTAATCTGCGTTTGTTTAGTATTTTTGTGAAGTAGTTATGGTTTGGTTTCTACAGTAATTTTGGAAGTACAAACTGAACGTATGTTTTGCTTTTATAGAGAGAAAAAATGGGGTAAGAGAAAGTGACATAAAGTTTAAGAAAGAGAATGCAATAGATAAAAGTTTGTTGTTATTTACAATAATGCCACCGGCTTTTTTTCTTTGATTCGTACGGTTCGTACGGTTTTTTGTTTGTATTTTATCTTTTGTCTATAAATATATATATATATATATATATATATATATATATATATATTAAACGGCCAACAATATATATATATATATATATATATATATATATATATATATATATATATATGATTGAGATTATTTAAGAACTCGTTTAAGTTGTGAGAATATAGGAATTCACTTTATAATCACACACTTATTTTAATAAAAAATGAATATGTGGTCCAAAGTTAAATAACAATAAAATATTGAATAAAATATTAATATACTTACACGGGGGTAAAAATCCTTTACACCGGTGTAATTCTACGTAAATTCATGCATTTTTTTTTCTTTTTTTTTTACTGCGGGGTTTACGTGTTTTTACACCTATGTGCAAAAAAATAATTTTTTTTTCGCATTTTACGTCGAGTTCTCGCAACTCATTGAGTTCTCAACGGATCCTAATCATATATATATATATATATATATATATATATATATATATATATATATGGTAAGGATAATGTGGAAACCCACTCTTATATTGAAAACTCTAGAAACTCTGACTTCCCAATTTTTTTTTTTTTTTAAATTAGGGCATGCAATATACATGATTTTAAGCATTTTGGGCCAAAAAAATCAAAAAAGCGCCGAGCACTTTTTTTAAAAAATAAAAAATAAAATTTTGACTAACACATGTTAAGCCAAACTAACACGTGTTACCCATTTTTTACCCGAAGACGGTTTTTATTTTTTATTTTTTTACAAAAAACGGCTTGGCGCTTTTTCGATTTTTTAGCCCAAAATGCTTAAAATCGTGTATGTTACATACCCTAAAATTTTCATAAAAAAAAAAGTCGGGAAGTTAGAGTTTGATAGAGTTTCCAAGGTTTTCACTGTAACAAGGGTTTCCAATATAACCTTATACTATATATATATATATATATATATATATATATGGGGTCAAGATCCTGTACAAAGTGTTTTTTGTGTGAGAAGGGTAAGAAGGTGTTTTGTCCATTAGATAATTTTAATCTATCATATGGATTAATTTAGTAGCATTTTGGTAATTAGTGTTATATTTTTGTTAATATATTTTTGTAAAATTCACACCCACATTTAATTGAGAGACCTTAAAAGATGTAAACATATACACTCATCATTAAATTTTCGTTCCTCTCTCTCTCTCTTTCTCTTTCTCTTTCTCTTTCTCTTTCACGATTTCTTTCTCTCTCTTTCTCTATCTCACAACAAAACCTTCAAGATCATCCATACATGTAATCAGAAAACTTTAAATCAAAAGAAGGGATTAAGCTATGGTGTTTAAGATTCAAAGTAATCACGATTTCATTCAAGTCATCGTGTTTTCAGGCAAGAGGATGAATAAGCATACTGGAGACGATTTGGGTTTTATAGTAATCTATTATTGTGTTTTTGATCTAAAATACCCTCTCGTTTTTTGGGTGTTTTGTGATAGTCGTTTTGTATTTGATCTAAAAAAAAACCCTATCTTTTTTTTTGTTGAATATAAAACACACTGGTTGTTGATTATAAAACACTCTCGTTGATGATATGCGCTGGTATGTTTTGTGTTGTTGATTTATAGGGTTTTATAGTATTTTAAGTCATGGTGTTTTGTCATCATCTAGAATGATTGGTAAATAAATTTTGTTTTTGGTTTTAGTAGGATATGAAACACATTCTATATGATGAAGATAAAACACAATAGTCGGTAAAACAATTGGGTTTTTTTATTGTGTTTACTGAATATGAACACCTACTAAGAAATGTGTTTTGCGTGTAAGATGAATATCAAACCCTCCTGTATGACTGATAAAAAAACACAATAGTTAGTTGTTGTGTTTTTTATTATACAATTGTTAGTATTCATTAAATAAGGTAAAACACAATGTGGGTGTTAATTATGTTTTCTGAATAAATACACAAACAAAAAATGTGTTTGATTTTTCGTTCTTGTAATCTTTAATAAGGCATATGGTTTGACTGATTTATAAAACACATATTATACATAAAACCGAACAGCAAGAACACAAAAACACAACAACAAGAATTTTCGAGAATTGATGTTGAATAATACGTGAATGATGAATGCAATGCAATGCAGGAATGATTTTATAATAATTGAGTATGATTTGTTGAGTGTCATAATAATATCCCTAAAAATTCTCCAAATTAATTACAAACATTATTATCAAATTTATCTCTAAAAATAAGATTATGATGCAATTTACCTTGATGCCCCTCTAGTAAATATTCTTGGCTGCCACATGTCACCACCCCATTGCTTTTTACCCTTCTCACAAAAGTTTGGTTTTGTACAGGAACCTAAATATAGGGAATGTATAAATTGAAAACCCCATTGAGTTAAGAAAACTTAGAAAACCCACGTAAAAACCATCTAAAAATTTTTTTTTTTTTTTTTGAAAAAATTACACAAGGTAACATACATGTATTTAAGTGTTTTGGGCTAAAAAAATTAAAAAAACGCCGATGGGGTATTTAAAAAAAATAAACGACGCAAACTTTGTAACAGCGCTGTTAACATATGTTTTCTGCCTTTTAACATATGTAACAGCGCTGTTAACATATGTTTTCTGCTTTCTAACATATGTTAACAACGCTGTTACAAAATTTGCGTTGTTTATTTTTTTTTTAAATTCCCTCGGTGCTTTTTTTATTTTTTTGGCCCAAAACACTTAAATACATGTATGTTACCTTGTGTAATTTTTACAAAAAAAAAAAAAAAGCTTTTTTAGATAGTTTTTACATGGGTTTTCTAAGTTTCTTAACTCAAGGGGATTTTCAATTTATGCTTTCCCTATCTATACTATTATATAATGAGTTCTGGACGGGCAAAATAGTTATTTGACATTCATTTACAAGGGTAAAATTGTAATCTTATTAAGTTGTCAAGACATATTTAATAAAACAATTAAATCTCAATTGATTAATATTTAATAATATGACTACTTGACCAACATAATATTAATTGAAACACCAATTCACTTCATTTCTACAACATCATATTTTTTTATTTGAATTGAAAGAGCCACTGAACCATATTAGATAATTCATTGAATTTATAAAAAAAAACTAAATGGCCAATTCTTCAAAAACTCTCCTACATATCGACAAGAAGAAAAAAAACGGATGAAACGACCGCCATCATAACCCACCACTCAAATTCGACACAATTATTAGGGCCTGAATGGAATGATTAAGAGCTGAACCATTCAGACTTGGTGCATAGCTGAACCATTCAGCACTTAATCATTCAGAGCCTCTTAACCATTCAGATCTCTTAATGCTTCAGCACTTAATCAACCCCTTACAATTAAATCATCGTTAAACCCATTTGATTAACAATTTGTAAACAATCGACAACAACTGAGTTTGAAACCCAAAACCCACAATTGATCTGATCCAATGGACAGGACCGCTTTTGCAGGGATTGGCTGACATCGTCCGGTTTACAATTCAACAAGAAGACGGTTGCCGAAAACATAACTTGGTTTTTGTGCTTATTAATAAAAAACCGTATAGATAAATGTTTAATAGTATAATTAACACTATATTAATCCGAGTTAAAAAAAAATTAATCTGACATATTGGTTTCTAGCGATTTGGGCTAGAAGATGCTAATTAATTTTGGGGATGTCGTGTTTTCCTGTTACAACTTTAAAAACATGATATTCTATAAATTCCAAGCATACTGCTTCGATGTGCTTAGTTTTATCTACATCTCAATTTAAATTTTACTCAAAACCGAGTTGTGATTAGCATTAGAATGCTATACATATTTACAGTCCCGCTGCGTAGCGCGGGTTTCCTACTAGTATCTTATAAAGCATTTTATAAGATCTCTTAATTTTTAAGTAATATAACTATAAATGCCTAAAGTACAACACATAATGCATGTAGTAACTACTTTTTAAGGGTATTTATGTCTTTTCAAACGTAACTTGCACATATACCCCTTATTAGTTATAGTTTCCCCCCTTATCTATCTATACTATCTTATAGTTTTATATAATACTTACATATTTGCCCATCAACTTTACTCAATTTTAGTTTATTTAAATAGTAATTACACTTTTGCACATTTATTTTAACCAAATACCCTCACGATTTTTAAACGTTCATAACTTTTTCAGACGATAATATTTTCTTAATATTATTACACCGTATAAAAGAGAATTTTATTCTCTTTAATTTGAGTATAGTATTCCTATAGTTTTTTAATTTTTAAAATATTATATGTTATGGTTAAGCAATAACCGAAACGAAAACAAAGGAAAAAAAAATCGAAAACGAACTTAAATCATCTAAACTTTATTATAATACATTTCCCAGTGATCTCTTAAAATTCAAGTTTTACAAGTATATTGATTGTAGTACAAAACACAATGCAGATATTAACTACTTTTTTTTGTCCAATACATGTAGCCCAGTTGGTTGAGGGCCTAAAGTTTCCTATGGGAAGCTTGGGTTCAATTCCCACAAGCTACATTTGGAGGACATTGGTGGAGGGGAAATGAGGGATGACCCGGCCATTGGCTTGGGTTCGAGTCCTGATCCCAACCGGTTTTACCGATTATTTCACTGTCGTGCCTTTGGGCGGGTGAGTGGTCGGGTTTTCCCAATAATCTGTGGCAATTGGTGGCCCGGGTACTCTCGAGTACCTGATTCGCCAAAAGGGTGCCCGAGAGTGCTCGGAAATTGATTCGTTGGCCGTTAAAAAAAACTACTGTTTTAAGGCAAGTATGTCTTTTAAAAAATACTTACACATATGTCCCTGCATCTTTACTCACTTTTGGTTTTTTAAATAGTAATTACACTTTTATACCCTTAATTTAACCAACTCCTCATGATTTTTAAACGTCCGTAACTTTTTCATGCGTGAATATTTTCTTAATATTATTACACCATATAAACGAGCATTTTGTTCTTTTTAATTTGAGTATAGTATTGGTATAGTTTTTTATATAAAAAATGATATGATAGGTTTAAGTAATAACTGAAACGAAAACGAACCGAATTAGATGAAAAATAATAGTTACATGTTTTCCTTGTTTTAAGGAAATTACCCCCACGATTTTTAAAAGGCCATAATTTTTTCATACGTTAATTTTTTTTAACATCATAGAATGGGGCCCAAAAAAGATGGGGCATTAAGCCCATGCTTTAGTAGACTTATACTTTGGTCAAAGTTTAGTTTCGGTTATTAACAAAATTAACTTAACCGGACTGAAAAACGACAATCTAATCAAATAAACCGAACCAATTAACCAATCGGCTAATAAGATTATTTAACCGTTGACTTTGGTTTTGGTTGAGGTTAATAACTGAATTGAACCGAATAATGCATACCCATAAAAGTAGTTGTGTTCCCCGCTGCATCGCGCGGGCATGCTACTAGTATATATATATATATATATATATATATATATATATATATATATATATATATAGGGTCAAGATCGTGTACAAAGTGTTTTTTTGTGAGAAGTGTGAGAAGTATTAAAAATTGATACTTAGGCATCATTTTTTGAACTTAGTCGTGATGTTTTGGATTGTTTTGCCTATAAAAACAACAAACATAACAATTAAAAACCAAAAACAATGTAGTTTAGGCTTAAAACTTAAAACACCATGCTAAGAACATTAGCAGTGTGTTTTAAGCGTTAAGTAGTGTGTTTTAGCTGTTTTTTAAATTTAATGACTATAATACATTGTATTGTGTTTTAGATTGTTGTGTTTGGTGTTTTTCAAGTTAAAACAACCTAAAACATCTTTCCTAAATCCAAAACATGATGTCTACATGTCAATTCTTAGTCCTTCTCACACTTCTCACGAAAAATGTACTTTGTATAGGATCCTAAACATATATATATATATATATATATATATATATATATATATATGATCTGGATCATTTGAGAACTCATATGAGTTGTGAGAACCATAGGAACTCACTTTATAACCATACACTTATTATAATAAAAAATGAATATGTGATCCAAAATTAAACAACAAAAAAATAATGAATAAAATATTAATATACTTGTATGAGGGTAAAAATCCCTTACACCGGTGTAATTTAGTGTAAATTAATGTATTTTTTTTTATAAAAAAATTTTACAGCGGGGTTTACGTGTTTTTACACTAGTGTGCAAAAAAATAATTTTTTTTTCGCATTTTACGTCGAGTTCTCGCAAGTTCTCAACGGATCCTAACCCTATACATACATACATACATACATATATATATATATATATATATATATATAGGGGAAGGTTCAATTGAGAACTCATAGTTAGGGAGAGAACTCGAGAACTCCTACTTAAATTAAAAAAAAAGTCATAACTCAAAATTTAAGTCAAAAAACAAAAATCTGGTTCGGAGCTTCTCTTTCCCACGTCATCCCTGTTCAAAAAAATAAAATAAAAAATAGGCGACTTCTAATGCACCTGTGTAGTAAATGTCCGGTTAGCTTTAGGGTTTAGTTTTTGGGTTTAGTTTAGCTTTTAGGGTTATTTTTTTTTAGTTTAGTTTGTAAGGTTTAGGTTTTTGGGGGTGGGGTGGGGGTGGGTAGGGTGGGTTTAGGTTTTTGGGTAGGGGGTTAGGTTATTTGGTGGGGGTTAGGTTTTTGGTTGTGACGAGTGGGGCTTAGGTTTTTGGTAGGCGGTGGGTGGGGTGGGTTTAGGTTTTTGGGTGGGGGGTGGATGGGTGGTTTAGGTTTTTGGGTAACCGATTTAGGTTTTTTAGTGAGAGTGGGGGTGGGTGGGGTGGAATTAGGTTTTTGGGTGGGGGTAAGTTGGGGGTAGGTGGTTTAGGCTTTTGGGTTATACTACACATGTGCAGTAGCGTTTTTTAGGTGTGTTTTTTTTTTAATTTTTTTTCCGAACGGGTTTGACGTGAGAAAGAGAGGCTCCGAACTAGTTTTCTATTTTTTTACTTAAATTTTGAGTTATGATTTTTTTATTATATTTTTTTGTATTTAATTAGGAGTTCTCGAGTTCTCTCAATAAAATGAGTTCTCTATTGAACCATCCCCTATATATATATATATATATATATATATATATATATATATATATATATATATATATATATATATATTAGAAGTTAGAGTTTCTAGAGTTTTCTAGATAAGCTCGGGAAATTTTTTTTTGGGTATGGATGGTTTGGATTAGGATAAGTTCACATTAAAATAGATTAAAATTTTTTTAAATAAATTAAAATAACAATAAAAAAATTAAAAAGTAAATAAAAAATTAAAAATTAAAAAAAATAATAAAAAAAAACTTAAAAATAAAATTTTAAGGGATTTGAAATATTTCATTTTGAACCGGACCGGTTCGACCCAATCGGGATGGATACCAACCCGGACCGTTACGACCCGGCCGGGCCAGGTAGCGACCAGAACTGTATCGACCTGACCCGTCGCGACGCGGACCGTTTAGACCCGGCCGTTACAACCTGACCCGTCCCGTAGCGACCGGACCGTTTCGACTCGGCCGGGCCCGGTAGCGACTCGAACCGTTTCGACCCGACCGGGCCCGGTTATGACCCGGACAGTTTCGATCCGACCGGGCCCGGTAACAACACAGACAGTTTCAACCTGACCTGTCCCGTAGCGACCCGGATTGTTTTGACCCGGCCGGGCCCGGTAGCAACCCGGACTGTTTCGACCGGGCCGGGCCCGGTAGCGACCCCGACCGTTTCGACCCGACCGCCTCCGGTAACGACCTAGACCGTTTCAATCTAACCCGGACCGTTTCAAACTGGTCGTGCCCGGTAGCGACCCGGACCGTTTCGACCCGACGGGACCGGTAACGGCCCGGACCAGGCCCGGTAACGACCTAGACCGTTTCAACCTGACCCGTCCCGTAGCGACCCGGATTGTTTCTACTCGGCCGGGCCCGGTAGCAACACAGACCGTTTCGACCCGGCCGGGCCCGGTGACGACCCATACCGTTTCAACTTGACCCGGACCGTTTCGACCCGACCGGGCCCGGTAACGACCCATACTGTTTCAACTTGAACCGGACCGTTTCGACCCGACCGGGCCCGGTAACGACCCATACCGTTTCAACTTGACCCGACTGGGCCCAGTAACGACTGAGACCGTTTCAACTTGACCCCGACCGTTTCGAACTAGCCGGGCCCGGTAGCTACCGGACCGTTTCGACCTGACCGGGCCCGGAAACGACTCGGACCATTTTGACCCGACGGGACCGGTAGCGGCCCGGAGCGTTTCAACCCGACCAGGCACGGTAACGACCTGGACTGTTTCGAACCGACCGGGGCCGGTAACAACCCAGACCGTTTCAACCTGACCCGTCCCGTAGCGACCCGGTCGGGCCTGGTAGCGACCCAGACCGTTTCGACCCGACCGGGCCCTGTAACGGCCCAGACCATTTCAACCTGACCCATCCCGTATCGACCCGGACAGTTTCGACCCGGCCTGGCCCGGTAGTGACCCAGACCGTTTTGACCCGACCACGGCCGGTTACGACCCAGACTGTTTCAACCTGACCCGTCCCGTAGCGGCCCGTACTGTTTTGACCCGACTTGCCCGTTAGCGACTCGGACCGTTTCGGCCTGACCGATCCCGTTTGCAACCCAGACCGTTTCGACCCGACCGGGCCTGTCAACGACCAGACCATTTCGACCCAAATGGCCGGTCAATAACTCAGACCGTTTGGACTCGATTAAGCCTGCTAACGACTCGAACCGTTTCAATGAGATCGGTCTCGTTAACGACCCGTGTTGTTTCGACATGGCCGTCCGTTAGTGACCCAAACGGTTTCAAACCGACTGGGTTATCAACAAATGCAAAAGATATAATTTTTTGTTTTTAGTGACATTGACTTCTATAAGGCATCAACGCTTTTGATGTTGGGTGAGTTTTAATTCAGATTTATATATGATTATATAAAAATACTCATCCTGACCCATTTATTTTTTTTGACATAACAATCCTGACCCACTTACTTATTTCCTACAATTAGAATTACCCATCCTAACCCCTTGAAAATTATACTAAACCCATTTTAACCCACAAGGTCAAATTTTAAACCCAAAACAACTCAAACTCAACTAGATGGGTTGAAATTGCCAGGTTTAATAATTGACAATTGTCTATAACGGAGAGTGGCAATGGAAGATTAATCAAAACGGTTATTCTTATCGAATCGGTTGATGATGGTGATGATGAAGATGAAATGAAAAACGAGAAGTATCTACAATAGAAAACAAAAACAAAAACAAAAACAAAAACGTAATCCAACGGGTGAGAGGAATATTAAAATTTTAAGAAATTGGTAACAAATGGACGTTTCGGAGGTCTTGATTACGGAAATGATGATTAGTATTAACGAATACAAGCAAGAACTTTGGGAGGGATGCTAGAGTTGTTGTGTTGTGTTATTTTTCTGTATTGAGTTAACCCATGATTAATTACAGAAAATTTTCCAACATTATTGCATGCAGAGTGACGCATCAATGTTAAGAATAAAGAAAATCTTCCAACATTATTATCTGAGAAAATAGAAAGAAGAATTCAAAGCGTACAAAGACATCCATTAATGGAAATAGTTATGATGACACCGTCCATTAGATATTGAGATGTCAAACGCGCTATGATGCAAAACCAATCACATTCAAGGATGGGACGTGATTTTAACCATACTAATGTGTAATGTGTCGGTCTTGATACGAACATATGTTATTATTTTTCCTTTTAGTTAATGAACTTCTTTTTTAGTTGTTTACTTGTATGTTTATTACTAGGGCCGTAAACAAACCAAACGTTCGGTGAACAGTTCGTAAACCGTTCGGCGGGAAGTTCGTTTGTGTGCGTTTGTTTAATAAATGAACGAACATGAACAAAAAAATCTGTTTGATTAACTAAACAAACAAACACGAACAAATGTCTCGTTCGTTTGATTGCGTTCGTGAACGTTTGATAATGTGTTTGTTGACTTTCGTTTATTTATATCCGTTTGTGTATGTTTATTTACATTCGATCACTAGTTAAAACTCCGGATAATTATGAACTTTTAAATTAGGAATATCATGTATTCATGCCTATGCCTAAGTAATTTTAGATAATTATGTCTAAGTTAGTACAATTTGTCTTATCGACATCGTTTAGTAGATGTACTTTGTCTAACGGCTAATATTAACAATGTTTTTTTAGTTAGTTACATATTAAATGTTTGTTTTTGTTTGTTTGTGCTCAAGACTCGTGTTCACGAACAGTTCGCAAACAACTGAATTTCTTAACAAACAAACACAAACATAAAATTATGTTCGTTAGTGAGTTCGTAAACGGTTCGTTTGTCCAAGAAACCTTAACAAACAAACACGAACAAAGCCTTGTTCGTGTTCGTTTGGTTCGTTTACAGCCCTATTTATTACCATTTTTATTATAACCACCCTTTTATACCGCTATTATAAATAAAGTTTCATGAATTTGAGTGTTTAAATGTGAGGTAGGCTATTGGTACATTCATCATATCTTAGTCATTTTAATATTCTCTTTACTCTATCTCCCTCTCTCTCTATTTGTATATATAGAAAGATTAAGTAGAGGTGTACAAACCGGGGCGGATCTAGAGTGTAAGCAGACAATTTTTTTTGGCGTAGTATATTTTTAATTTTTTTTACGTGTTTTGTATTATGTTATCCGTGAAAATTATGTAATGTTACCCCTGAAATCTTGGTCTAGATCCGTCACTATTAATACAAATAGCTAGGTTTCAAATTAAGTTGTATATAGTAAAGAAAATACATGTGTGTGTATATATATCGTATGATTTGAGTATTTACAAGTTTTTAATATAAATAATTACACGTAAATGTATTTAAATATATAACAACATAAGTAACTTATATAGGATATTATATCTATTCATCGTATTATCAGAAAATAGCAAATACTAAACTGAACTATTATTGAAAAAAAATTAGTGAAAGTGTTTTTTTTTTCACGGACTTTGAATATAAATAATTGCACTTTTATGAGTTAAATACATTAGTATTTAGGGGCTTGGGTTTTACCATGTGAAAGCTTCATAACAAACCACATAGGTGACCTGCTGCAAAAAAAAAAAAAAAAAAAAAAAAAAAAAAAAAAAAAAAAAACCAAAGCTGTAAAAGCTGAAAGAAAATCGATAAAGTTTTATCAACTTGTCTCACATAAGTGAGATAACAAAAAAAAAATGAAATGGTTAGTAAAGAAGAGCATCACTTGCATGTTGTTTCCAATTAGGCAAATCCCGGTGGGACCATAAAGGTCTCACACTAACTGGCATTCACATGTGCTCGTGGCGTGTGCGATGGACACAATGTGATGTTTTGATGACGTTTTTCGCATAGCAGAGAGCTGCCTTTGTACTTTTGACATCGTGCACATGTCCATGACATGGGTTGCGTGGTGTGGGGTGAATGTGGCGTTTTGATGACGTTTTTCGTGTAGCGGAGAGTTGCCTTTGTATTTTTGATACCGTGCACGTGTCCATGACATGGGTGGCGCGATTGGGGGGGGGGGGGGAGCAACAAGTGGTGTTGTGACACCCACGAAGACGACTTTCCACGATTGCAGCAGACAAGAGCGCGTGGTGTGCAGACAAGAGCGTTAGGTCTGCACGATGCAACAACTGATAAGTGTATAGACTAGGTTCGATTGAGGCACAACTAAGGCACGCTGCCAGATACGTCGCGCGACTTGTTTGTAGGCCTATGATAAGTTAATCAAGTCCATCCAGCTCCCGTTGGTGAGTTAATGCTAAACAGTTACAAACGAAATCATGAATGAACATGGCTGTTAAATTTGACCACTTAAATCTGTGTAATTAAATCTTGTTGATTACAGGATTTAATTTTTTTTTTGAAAGGTAAATTTCATTCAAAAACGCCACTAGAGGTCCTCAAAACAAGGACTCAAGGGCAAAAAAACGACATTACACAAGAGAATTTAAAGGGGAGTTACACCAAACATTCCAATCTATATTTTTCATCTTGGATCTATTGCGGATCCAGAAATACGAAGTAGTCTTTATAATCTCCACGACTTCAATCGGTCTCCGGCTTTTTCTTTCAAAATTCCTCTTGTTCCTTTCATTCCAAATCGCCCACATAGTTGTAATAAGAATTCCTTTCAAAATGTATGAGGCTTGATTCGAGAACTGCTGTGTTTCAATAGTTTTCAGGATGTCCGTAACGTCGAACACAATCAAAGGAGCGATTTTACACCAAGTTTGGATTCTGGTCCATATCTCCGCTGTATAAAAACATCCGGTCAAGATGTGGAGCTCCGTCTCGTCATCCGAATTGCAAAAGATGCAAGCTTTATCCTGAATCGGGACACCCCGTTTAAACAATTCAATCTTCGTTGGCAAGCGATTAAGCGTAGCTCTCCATGCCATAATTTTGCATTTCAGAGGGACCCAACCGTACCAACTCATCTTACAGCTATCTGTCGTAGGCGACCCGTTTGATAGCATGTTTTTAGCTTTGTTCACCGTGAAAATGCCACTGGAGTCAGCTGTCCACTTCCAACTGTCTGCGCCTCCTTTCCATTCGAAGTCGTGTATGTCCGATAACAAGTTAAACAACTCGGACACCTGCTGAACTGAAACTGGGGCTGCAGACCAGTCCCAAGTAAGCTGTTTGCAGCCATCAATTATCTACACTCTGTCTGAAATGGTGGCCCATTTATGCTTTTCAATTCTGAACAGTTGCGGATAAATGGTGCGAAGTGGCTCGTCATAGATCCAAGCGTCAATCCAGAAGTGAAAACTGTTGCCATCCCCCACTGTTCCGCGGATGTAACTATTAAGTGGTTTGCCATTCCATAATTTGTACCAGGCTCTAGTAATGAATTTCCAGCAACTATTTGATGATGGAGAAAAAGGAATGAAAGACCATGACCTGTTTGATCCATGACATCCCACCACTATTCTCTTCCATAGACATACTCCTTCTTTCTTGAAACTCCAAGACCATTTGAGTAAGAGAGCATCGTTTACGTGGGCCAGTTTTGAAAGACCCAAACCCCCGGACTTTTTAGGGGTAGTAACAACATCCCACGCAACCCAACTTATTTTTTTATCGTCACTAGAACCGGCCCAAAGGAAACGTCGCATAATTGCCTCGATAGTGTCGATAACCTTCTTAGGGGCTTTGTACAAAGAAAGATAGTATATAGGCAAGTTTTCTAAAACCGCCTTAATAAGAATTAAGCGACCCCCAATGGAGAGATGTCTAGCTTTCCAAGAAATCAACCGGTTCCTCACAACTTCAATCACCGAGTTCCAATTCCCTATTTTTGACATTTTGGCTCCCACTTTAATGCCCAAATAGGAGAAAGGAAAATCTCCACGCTTACATCCCAAGACCTCCATCATATTATCGACCTCGAAATCTTTCGTGCCAACCCCGAATAAATTAGATTTGTGAATGTTTATGTGAAGACCCGAGCATAGATAAAAAAACTCTAAGTATTCTAGCCGTGCATTGGAGATTTTCTTGAGACCAAACACCCATTATGAGAGCGTCGTCCGCGTAGAAAAGATGGTTGATATTTACTCCATTTGCCGGAAGAGTAATACCTTTGTGAACTCCAATATTCTTTGCTTTATCCAAAATCCAAGAAAGGCACTCCATTACAACCAAAAATAAGAAAGGCGATAAAGGGTCACCTTGTCGAAGACCCTTTCCACTTCTGAACTGAAAAGTGGGAGAACCGTTGACTAGAATGGAGGCTCGGCTTGAGACAAGAATGCCTTTGATCCATGTGCACCATTTCGCCGGAAAACCCATTTGCAACATCATAGAGATCAAAAAATGCCAATTGACATTGTCATAGGCTTTTTCGAAATCTATTTTTAAAAGGAAAGCCTTTTTCTTGTGTTTTTTCAACCAATCGATAATCTCATTTACCATAAGCGGCCCGTCTAAAATAAAGCGATCAGATAAAAACGCGGATTGAGAATCCGAAATCACATTACCTAAAACCTTTTTGAGACGATTAGTAAGGATTTTAGAAATAACCTTACTTATCATCCCAATAAGAGTAATAGGACGATAGTCTTTGAGGCCCACCAGCGATTTAACCTTTGGAATCAAGGTAATAAAAGCTGAACCGCAACCCGAACTTATAGTACCTGTGTCATAAAACTCTTCCATAATATTATAAAAATCATTTTCGAGCAAGTTCCAGAAACGCTTTACAAAGCGAAAATTAAAACCATCCGGTCCGGGGGCCTTGTTTGACCCACAGTCAAAAGCCGCGTCTCGAATTTCTTGTTTGGAAAAAGGACCTGCCAAAAAAGAGCCATCCGTATCAGTTATACGTTTCAAACCTTCACAATTGGTAATAGGCCGGATAGGCGTGTCTTCACGGAAGTGATCACGATAATATCTAAGGATTTCCCGCTTGACCAAAACCGGTTTAGAGATCCACTCATCATTGATTTGGAGGCCCGGAATCATATTTCTCGCATATCTACCCTTAACGATGTTGTGGAAAAAACTCGAATTCTCATCGCCAAGAGTGGCCCACTTAATCCGCGACTTTTGTTTGATGTCACGAAATTTCATGAGCTCAAATTCCTGTAAACTTTTGACGCATTCACTCCAAACCCAAACATCCGATTCTTCCAAATCTTGGTGCTCCATCATAACATCAAGGCTTTCCTTTTCTTGTCTCAAGATGTTTTCGTCTTGCCTTTCTTTTAGTTTGCTGTTATTAATCCACACCTTAAGCTTATCTCTCAAAACTTTTAATTTGTTGGTCAAGTTCAAATCTGCCGGCCCCGAGTCAATCCAGTCAGCGAGCACCGAATTAATTACCTCCAAACAACCCGGTCTATCAACCCAAGAATCATACCATATGAAAGGCTTCGGACCGAAATTTGTGTCAACAAGAGAAAGAAGTAACGGAGAATGATCCGATTTTTCTCTTTTAAAAGCCCGAACATACCCATTCGCCCATTTATTAAAAATATTTTCACAAACGAAAACTCTATCAATGCGGCTCAGTTTGCACACCCCGCGCCGATTGACCATATAAGTGTACTTCATTCCTTTCAATTCATATTCCCTAAGGCCAGCCTCATCCACAAAATGATTAAAATCCCGGGCACAAACAGGGTCAAAAACCGAATTTTTTCGTTCACCTTGGTCTCTAACTGCATTGAAGTCACCAAAAATAATCCACCACCCAGAACCCATTTGAATAACCCGAAGTAATCTATCCCAAAGATTTCTCTTCAGAATATTATTTTGCGGGGCATAAACATTCAGAAAATTAACGCGACTATTACCATCAGAAAGAAAGCCGGAAACAAGTAAGAAATTGGGGTCTTTAACAACCAAATCTTTAGAGAAGAATTTTGGGTCCCATATGCTAAGGAGCCCTCCAGAATGACCATCAGCATCAACACTAACAAAATCATGTCCCAAACCACCCCAATAATTTGATACCAAACCCGTCGAAATATTATTAGACATCGTCTCCTGTAACCCAATAAACACTACACCATGTTCATTCTTTAAACGATTTATCCAACCCGATTTTCCTTGAGACCCAATCCCACGAATATTGACCGAAAGGCAATTCATTGCTTACCATAATGTAAACCTTCTTGAATAATTGTCTTTTGAACTAACGAATCATGCTCAACAAAAGAAACTCCTAATTTACCTCCCAACGCTTTGGTCTCATCTACCTCCTCATACACGGTAGGAGCTTCTCTGGCATGAACGGCTCCATCAGAATCGCTTGGATTTAATTGATGAATCAATTTCGGTTTCGTGACAAAATAAAGTCAACCTTCTGATTCATTTTTTTATACGCGTACATTTCTTAGGCGTATGGCACATCCCACTTTTTCCAAAAGAAAGTCAACCAAATTAGTTGTTATAGGTTAGTGTTTATGGCTAAGACATGGGGTATTTATAGTGGAATGTGCCATACGCCTAAGACATGTATGCGTAGGGTTCCATACGTGTGTGCATATCACACGTATGAACCTAAGGAGGCGTATGGCACCTATAAAATTCCTAAAATACCCATGCAACCTAAACAAACATAAACCGAGCCCGAAACGACTATACAATCATGCCTATGACTAATATCGACCTATCAACAGCTGAGAACATACATGAAGTGCACTAACAGTTAGCCAGGTGTAATGTCGGGCACATGAGACATCTCTGATAGTAAACACTATTTTAACCATTGTACTCTGGAGGAATCTGTTATTAAAGAACCGTGTTAGAATCAATTTGTTTACACAAACTATACATTTATATATATATATATATATATATATATATATATATATATATATATTAAAGAAAACTAACCATGAATAGTGTTGTGCCACTCCCCTCTCATTGGTTGAGAGAGGGTGGTGGCACTTATTTTATATATTTTATTTTTATTTTTTACAACTTTATTTCATAATATATAGAATTAGTTTCAATTTAAAATCCAAGTTTCTTTGGTGGTGGAGTGGTTACATGTGCATTCCTCTTGCATGTGGTCATGGGTTCAAGTCTTTTCCAATGCATTTATTTACAACATTTTTTTACAGCTTTGTTTGATAATATATAGAATAAGTTTCAATTTAAAATCAAACTTGCTTTGTAGTGGAGTGGTTTGATGTGCATTCCTCTTTCATGAGGTCATGGGTTTGAGTCTGTTGCAATGCATTTATTTACAACATTTTTTTAGTTTACAGATTTTGTACCGTAACAAAACGAATTATTTTCGATCGAATTCCCGCCGCGAAGCGTGAACGAATCCCCCTAGTTATCTATATATTCATTCGGTATCATTATTTTACAATTCATTTCTAATATAAAAGTGACCTATTTTTCTATTTATATTAAAGCAAATAATTATCAATAAAAGTAAAAGTTTATCAATAAAAGTTTTGTTGGCCGTTAAAAAAAAAAAACACAAATAATTAGATATCAAACATGGATCGAGAGGAATGATAGAATCTTCAATAATAAGGCGCGGAGAGCGGTGGAGTTGATGGAACATATTAAAATCATGTCGTTTTTTTTGGATCAAACATAGGTCTAGATTTAAAGGTTTAGATTGGAACAAATGGTGTAAATATCCGTTGGATTTGTTGTAATCTCGTTTTTGTGCAAGGGTCCTTGATTTGAGGACGCTTGTGGCTTTGGGTCGTTGAATGAAATTTATCTTTCAAAAAAAAAAAAATCAAACATAAGTAATAAATGAAGTCAAAACGGGTCAAGTTATCCAACACAGTGTAACAAAAATGAGAATGGTGAGAATTATACAAAAAACACAATGCATTACGAAATATGACAAAATAAGCCACAAAATATAACATAATGCCGATAAATAAAACACAATGCTAAAGAAAAAAAAAAGACACAATGAATCGCAAAAATGACACAATGATGAAAATAAGAAAAAAAAACACAATGCTAGATAAAAGACATAATGATATAAAATAAATTCTAAAAACTACAACCTAAAAATCCAAAAAAGCAAAAACCTAAAAACTAAAATCGTAGGGTTCAATAAGACGGTTGCAATGACGTTTGAATAAGTTCAATCGGAGTCCGTTTAATACCTTTCCTACGGCTTCATATTTTTCTTTGATTGTGTATTTAATCATATCCTAAAACTAGGGCCGACCATGGTAGGGTGCGGGGAGGACTCCCGGCCCGGGCCCAATTTCTAGTCGGGCATATCCGTCCGATCACAATGGCGGATTTACATGTATTGGAGGGTCGACAATAACCTTATTGAAACGGTTGGAAATTGTTCATATTTGATATGCAGAAATTTACAGGTTTGCCAAAAAATTTACAGGGTAAGGGTTTATTGAGGAAGACGATGGTAAATGCGTAAATACTCAAAGATGATGGGGGTATTTTAGTAAAGTTACGAATTTATGAGGTTTTTTTTTAAAGTGACTTTATGAGTACTTGAAAAAAGTTTATGTAGGTAAAACCTGTGTCATTATCGGTGTATTGTCAATCACCTTATTATTTTTTTAAAAATAATAAAAAAAACGCCATTCAAAACAAATGATAAAAAACCTTAAAACAAATAGTTTATTTTTACCACAATTTTTTTACATTATTATTGTTAGATTATTTATTTGATTTTAAAAATATTTAGTTTATTTCATTTTATAATAAAAAAAACCATAAAACTAATCGTTTATTGTTAGTCGATCCTTATTGTGCCTCCGTCAAAGGAAATTCTATATTTGCCACTCCATTAAAGTAACATAACCATTATTCCATTAGTCAATTACCATGAAGCGTTATCCCACTTAACTAAAAAAATTTTGCGGATTGGCAATGATAGTTATTAAGAACGAAATACTGGATAATATTACTTTACCCGTAATTTAAAAAATAGTTTACGTTTATTTATTTCGTTAACGCCTAATGCTAAGGGACGCATTTTTTCATGACTCGGCCCGGGCCCCTGAATTCTTCGGGACAACCCTGCCTAAAACGTCAAATAATAAACTAAAACTTTTATATATTGAGCTTAGGGTTAGGATCAAATACACAAGACACTTTTTCTAGGAATGGTGAGAAGGATTGTGATCCATTGATCATATATTTGAAGGGTTGAGATTAGTTTGATTGAAAAAAATAAATAATAAATTAGTGGAAGGGCATAAAAGGAAAACCACATTTGTTGACTTTCTCTCTCCACATGCAATGCACATACCAATTCCCTCCATCATTTTAAAACGTCTATAACTTTTTCATACGACATCTTTTTTCAAAAACATTTCACCATATTAACTAGCGTTTTTTATCTTTAATATGAGTATCACATTGCTACATAAAAATTGAATTTTTTTTTTTGTGCAAAATGGGTTTTCTTCTTCGTTGTGTCTTCTGCTCGTTCATTGTGTTATAGTATGCATGTGTGCTTTATAAATATGTTATTTATGTTTTTTTAGTCTACACATGATTTAACTTTGTCCATTGTGTTTTTAGTATGCTTTTCATTGTGTTTTACGCAAATGAGTTTTGTATTTAGGTGTACATTGTGTTTTATGATGTTATTCATTGTGTTTAAGTCTATTATTCATTGTGTTTTAGTCTTCTGTTCATTGTGTCTTTAATATGTCGTCCATTGTGTTTTATTAGACTATTCATTGTGTTTTATACTCTATTGTTCATTGTATATTTAATTGGTACTCATTGTGTTTTACGTTATCTCCATTGTGTCTTACGCAACTGGGTTTTCAACTTTTTTTTTTTTTCCAAAAGTATTCATTGTGTTTTAATCTTATGTTCATTGTGTCCTTATTATGTCGTCCATTGTGTTTTACACAATTGGGTTTTTAACTTTTTTTCTTCAAAAGTATTCATTATGTTTTAGTCTTCTGTTCATTGTGTCTTTAGTATGTCATCCATTGTGTCTTACGCAACTAGGTTTTCAACTTTATTTTTTTTCAAAAGTATTCATTGTGTTTTAGTCTTCTATTCATTGTGTCTTTAGTATATCGTCCATTGTGTTTTACTAGACTCTTGATTATGTTTTATACCCTATATTTAATTGGTGATCATTGTGTTTTACACTCCATTGTGTCTTACGCAAGTGGGTTTTGAATTTTTTTCAAAAGTATAACAATATGGTACTCATATTAAAGATAAAAAGACGCTCAATTTTATGGTATAATTTTTTTAAAAAAGGATGGCGTATAAAAAAGTTACGGACATTTAAAAATGAAGGTGGAAATGGCATGTGACTTGCATGTGCATATGCTTTTGACAAAACTACCCTTCCCACTTGTTTAATCTTTGGACACGTGTCATTTTCTAGTACCTTCTCACTGTTCTTATTTTTTGTAGACTTTGTAAAATAACCCAACCCATTGAGCTTAAATATTATTTTAAAATATGGCATCCGACTTCTAATAAACAGAAAATATACGTTTAATTTTTTACGACCTTTACCTTCAAATCATAAGCCCTTCTCTTCTAATGCTACTTATATTATATTGTTATTAAGATTTTTTTTTATTACTTTAACTAAAACAATATAAACCTGATTCTAATAAATAATAGATTATTGCATAAATCTAAAATTTGCAATGCAAATTACGAGTGAGTAGATGGTAATATAAAAGACGAAAATACGACAAAGAAAAAAGAAAAGAAACTAAAACCTTACCTCTTTTTTTTATTGACCGGC
Organism: Ambrosia x helenae; assembly: GCA_030844895.1. Lineage (NCBI taxonomy): Eukaryota > Viridiplantae > Streptophyta > Magnoliopsida > Asterales > Asteraceae > Ambrosia > Ambrosia x helenae. The sequence continues at coordinate 4,899,959 of CM061223.1, forward strand.
ACTAAAACCTTCCATCTAATGTTTATACGTCTCAATTAAGTACGTTGTGAGTAGTGACCCATGATTTAATGATCCATTATATGCACATGCTGCATTAAAAAAATTGTGACACATTGCAGAATTCAGAATTTAAATGTGGTATCAAATTCGAACCGTATTTACTGAATTTAAAGAGTAGTAATACACAGGTCTAATTCATCAAAGATATTCAAAAGATATTCAATGTTTGACATGACTAAAAAGATTTTACTTCTGTGAACTTCATTAACAACCAAAACCAAAGCGGATTATCTCCAAGATAGAGATAACCGCACAACCAAAGGTACATCAAATCATATCATAGAAAGTTTACACCAATCTTTCCAAACCATCCCACTCTCTTTAGATCGACTCCCATATCACATAAATCCCAACGACTTTACATCCGACACAATTTGAACCACATTTGCATCAATACCTGAGAAAATCTTCTCGTTTCTTGCTTTCCATATGCGTCAACACGTCAAGATCAGGATACCATACAATATATCTTTCTTCTTTCGAGACCCATCCACGTATTCTACAAGTTGAAGTATATCCTTAATGGAGAACACAAATACAGAACGAATGATAAACCAATTCGAAATACCGCTCTACACTCTACAAGCCAAACCACAAGCCGCTACTTTTGATTTGATTTTATTATGTACTTTTATTTTCTTGTTAAGTTAATTATACATATCAATAACAAATTTAAATACTTTAAAATTTAATATAGATTCATTTATCTACAAGGAAAACTTATTTCACAAGGCACCGTTGCCTTTTTTTCATATGTAATATCAAAATAATACTCCATTTATGAACTCATTGACTTGTCAATTTTTATTTAAATAGTGAGAGGTGATATGTTGTTTTTTCTACAAGAGATTTTTTTTCCTGCAATAGATACTTGTTAGCGTATTTTGTGTGTATGTCTGTTGATGTGTGAATGTACTGAACGTTAATGTGTATATATTATAGTGATTGTGCTATAATACGGAGTTTTGGTTTTTTTTTTTTGAAAGGCAAATAATACGGAGTTTTGGTGATTGGGTATTGTGTATTCGATGTAAATGACGTGGACCAATCTTATAAGAGTCTTAGGGGCTATTTGGTTGATTAAATGTTGAACCATTAAGATGCATAAATGGTTAAGTGCTGAATAATTAAGTTAGATCTCTTAATCGGTAATTTTCTTGTCCCACATTGGTAGGAGAGTATCATTAAGGTTCAGCCTAGTTCAGTGCTTAATGGTTCAACAACATCCCAAATCTTAATGGTTCAGCCTTAACCATTCCATTCAGAAGCTGAAACAAACGCGCTGAATGCTGAATCAATCAGCGCTGAATGGTTCAGAGCCTCATTAAGAGGCTTGCCAAATAGTCCCTTAGTGATGTGGGCTACACATAGAAATACCCAATGAACCCCGTATGATAAAAAAGATAATGAAGAATGAGTACTAGGCGAATGTGTCATTTGCTTGGCGGAGAGAGGGCGAATGTGCCATTCGCATGGTAAATCCATGAGATTGTGACAACACATATAATTAGGTGGCCCCTCATACTCCCCATTCTAACCTTCGTCATCCTTTTCTTACACAAATCATAGAACTTGTCAAACCCTTTGTAGAGTTTAGTGAAACCAGGTTCCGGTTGAGCAGATGTGCGTGCTTTGTCAGGGGAGATCACGATTGTGTGATCTTCCCGGTGTTTAGTGTTGATGTAAAGTCTTTCGGTATCAATATAATCTATGTCGGTTCGCATTCAACATGTTTATTTAACCCGTTTGAATTTTAACCTATTCCTCATCGTTTTACACACTAAGATTTAGTCTATCATAGGTCCGATCTATGGACTTACATAAGAGCGGGTGCTCTTAATCAGATCCAATCTCGGTCTTTAGACAATTTAGAAAACTTTAAGTATGAAAGACAGATCTAGAATTCGGACCTTAAAACGTCTTTTTATGTTAGATTTAGAACCAAATAAGTGTTGGAGATTCAAACGTGTACCCCATTCACATTTTGACCCCTATTCTCATGACCCACATTCGTCTGGTGCCCCATTCACATGAACCCCCAATCATGAATTCCTAAAAATAATATGATACATATGTTGGGAGATGAAGACATTTAAGATAAAGATCAAGAGTTTTTGTTTCCTTAGTTTCTTCGTATAGGAGGATCCGGGTGTCAACAAGACCACCAAACAACAATTGAAGTCTTGGTATGATCATAATCTCCTTTGTTTCTTTCCAAATTAAAGACATATATTAAACCCTAAAGTTCTCAACTTTGATGAATTATGAAGTTAGAACATGAATTAATACTTATTTGGTCGTTTACATGTTTATATATGCAAGAACATCACTAAAAACTCGTTTTAAACACAAACTTTTGCCAACAAATTTCAAACAGAATCTTAACCCGATTTTTAATAATTTATAACTTGATGGTTTTTGTAACATAAAACATAAGTTTATTCATAAATGGTTTTCGTCTCACAACTCTTCAATCTATCTAACCTGATTCTTAGCATTTGTAGACGAGCTTTCTGAGTTCTTTCTGCACCAAGATAAAGAACTCTTAGTGATTCCAAAACATCTTTCGTTTATGAATACTTAGCCATCAGAAGCATCACATCTTTCGGAAGATGACACCTAAGGCCATAAACGTCTTTCTTTGATCAATTTTTGCCCCCCATTCCTTATGAATCACACCTTGCAAACCGTTCGTACCCTATACGATATTCACCATAAACGACCATTCTGCATAGTTGTCTGCAAAACAAAACCACCCATTAATTCTTTCACTGTTCATGAGTTTCCTTTTTTTAATCACCAGCCATGATATGTCTCCAGATTATTTTGTGTAAAAACGAACATGGTACGGGTTAGGAAAAAAAAGTTAATAATTAAAAAATTCTAACCACACAGGAATGTTTCTTGATATTCTTAACAACCCCTAAAAGAAACAATGGCTCAATGGGTTTTAATCCGATACTACTAGTTATTTTTCCTTGATTGATGTGTTTTTCTTCTTCTTTAAAAAGCATGTAAAAACAACTATCTTTGGTCAAACCGAAAGAAACTCCTATTCTTTTTGTTTGTGTGACAACACTAGTGGCACAAAAATCCTTTTTGTTTTCTTTCTTAATTTGCATCACCAACAACAACCACAACCTTTTTTCATTTTGTTGCAAACCCAACAAAAACTCCTTGATAAGAAAGGAATGAAGACAAGGGCAATACTTCTTGAAAATAATCTATGCGATCTAAATCGACCACCGATCTTCGATCATAATAAACCAAACTGCGGATATTTCATGTGCAACAAAATTGTGCGTTCAATGATCGAAATCTCTGATACCAATTGTTGGGCAAGACAAATCAAACAATCAGATTGAACTTGATATATTTGGGGCACAAACCCATGACTCTTTCTTTTCCGTTAAACACTTAATCGAACTTACAAAGAAAGTGAACAAATAAAAACAATGACCTAGAATCATATATGGTTCTACTAAACTTCTATCTCTAAGATAATTAACATACCTATTTCAATAATACTATAAGATTTATTTTATTTTATGTTATATATGGACCCGTTTTGTGGTAAGGGCTTCTGTTGTGATTAACAAGTTTATAGCAAAGGAAAGTCTAGATATTTTTAAAATAACAGAAGTAGGGAGGTTAGGCCTGAGAGATGTGTAACGATTTGGGCCTTAATGTTGGACTGATGTAGTGATGTATGAAATATGCTAGAACGTGGCTAGAAACGTCTCATAAGTCGCATGTATTTAGCTAGACTAGGTGTTTTTTAACGGCTTAATTACATCAAATTCGTCTTTGGTGGGGCTCGTTCCCTTTATCTCAAGAGAAGCAATACCTTAACTCCATTTACTTGCCAATTGGACCCAACCTCCCGCCCTGAGCTAGACTAGTCGGCTCATATAAACATTCTAGTTTAAATCGCTCATATATATGTTTTTCTATCTTTAATTTCCATTGTTGTATTCTGGTACCATTGTATTTGATATTTGTATAACTCGATATTTGGTTAACTTATTATTTGAGACTTGTAAAAAATGTAAAACTATTAAAAAAACGAGTCAACTTACAAAACCACAACTAACTTTTAGCGCAGTGAAGTAAACACGCCCGACCAACTCACCTCGTGAACTCGTGTTGATTTTTCCTGACTTCCACATTAAACAACCCTAATGGGATATCGTTTGGGTGTGAGCTAAGCTTTTCCATATGAAGTTCTTATTAAAGTTAAGTTGCACTAGTTTTAACGTTATTTTACTAATTTCATGAAAATAATGTTAAAAAACGACGGACGGTTAATCATGCATCATGTGGTGGCGTGGATAGCCAAAAGACAAAGGGGTATATGCATCGATCGGGTTTGTCCCGATTGCTAAGTGTTTTGTCCCTTATGTCCAAGGCTTGATACCAAATCACATCGAGCAGGGGGTCTCACTGGAAGCAGCCTCTCTATTCTTAGGGATAGAGGTAAGGCTGTCTACATCTTACCCTCCTCAGACCCTACCTTAGTTTTGTTATAGGTGAGATTAACTGAGTATGATGATGATGATGATGATGATGATGATGATGATGATGATGATGATGATGATGATGATGATGATGAGAATGATGATGAGTGTAGGAGTGTTAAATGTAACACTTTAAAAAAAAATAAAAAAAATTAAGCCGGATGTTATCAGAACAGAGGTCCCTTCATTGTGCATACTACAACAATATCACCCACCACTTACCCTCTCATTGTTGTAATTTTTTTTTCCATTGGATAAAATTAGGGCTGTAAACGAACCAAACGAACACGAACAAGGCTTTGTTCGTGTTTGTTTGTTAAGGTTTCTTGGACAAACGAACTGTTCACGAACACACTAACGAACATATTTCTATGTTTGTGTTTGTTTGTTAAGAAATTCAGTTGTTTGCGAACTGTTCGTGAACACGGGTCTTGAACACAAACAAACAAAAACAAACATTTAATATGCAACTAACTAAAAAAACTTTGTTAATATTAACCGTTAGACAAAGTACATTTACTAAACAATGTCGATAAGTCAAATTGTACTAACTTAGACATGATTATCTTAAATTACTTAGGCATAGGCATGGATACATGATATTCCTAATTCAAAAGTTCATAATTATCCTAAGTTTTGACTAGTGATCGAACATAAACAAACATAAACGAACGGATATAAATAAACGAACGTAAACAAACACATTGCCGAACGTTCGCGAACGCAATCGAACGAACGAGACATTTGTTCGTGTTTGTTTGTTTAGTTAATCAAACGGAATTTTTTGTTCGTGTTCGTTTATTTATTAAACAAACGGACACAAACGAACTTCCCACCGAACGGTTTACGAACTGTTCACCGAACGTTTGGTTTGTTTACAGCCCTAGATAAAATAAAGAAAGAAAGAAATCTAGTGGATGTACACTGAAGAGGTAACATTAAAATCACTTCAGAAGCATTCCTTATCATAGCTTTAAAAAATGGTATTTAGAAATCATACATCCCCTAATTAGGTTACATATATCTTGACCTTCATCACACATTAATAAGAGGCTGCCACATACCTCAAAATGTGATGTCACACCCCCATAATGTAATGTCACATGATGTATAAAACTCAGAACCTTTAAAAAATATATAGTTAATTACCAACCATAAAAAGTAAAAAAAAAAAACAAATCATATTAATAAATGACTTTATCTATACTATATTATAAATATAAATACTATATTATAAAGCATGAGACAAGGATACCAACCAAATTTAAGTAATTACTATACTTTATTTTTATGGTATAATACCATAATTTTTTTTTTTGAACGTTAACTTTCATTAAAAAACAAGCGGCAGCCCTCTAAAAATCAAGAGCTACCCGCTAAACGCACATATACAAGGGATAACATGCCCAATCTTTCCAAACAATACAAGAAAACTTAGATCTATTTTTAAGCCAAAGAAAAGACTTTGATTTCACCTCCGCTACTATCTCCATCACTTTCTTATCCTTCCCTTGAAATATTTTTTCGTTTCTAGCAATCCATAGCACCCACGATGTGATCATTACAATTCCTCTCACTATCTTTTTCTTCCATTTACCTCCGTGGACGTTTTTGTGTAGCTCTAGTAAATCGTTATACTCGTAAGCGAAAAAAGGAGCCAATTTACACCACCTGCATATACTACTCCAAACCCCATACGCGGTTCCACAACCAACCAAAAGATGCTTCAAGTCTTCATCCTGAACACTGCAGAAGGTGCAGGTCACATCTGAAATGTTAACATGCCTTCTAGATAAGGCGATCTTTGTCGGCAATCTATCCATTGCAGCTCTCCAAACAAGCAAATTAATTTTAATAGGAACCCAACCCAACCATTTAAAATTAGATTGTATCGGCCCAACCCTTTCCTCATCAATCATTTGTTTGCACTCGGCCACTGTGAACCCCCCATGAGAGCCATTTCCCCAAGCCCACGAGTCTCGAGTCCCACCAAACTTGAACTGTGACAAAAGCCGTTCCAAATCTTGAGCTTCGGACAATTCCTCCACCAATCTAAAGCCTCTATACCAGCTACCTTTGAACACGTACTGCTCACCATTTTTCACAATCCTCTCATTCACTTTACATCTCTTCTTTTTCTCTAACCGGTATAGGCACGACCATCTATCTTTTAAGATCGAGTCACCGAACCACAAATCCGTCCAGAAAGCAACTGTCTCTCCCTGCCCAATAATACCACGAACCAGCTGCTTGCATTTCTTACCTTGTATCTCTCTGTCTTCCAGTAACGAAACAATAGTTTTCCAACATGTCGTAATCGACTTCTTGACCGGCAGAAAACACCAGGCTCCTCTACCACCATGAATCGATTCTACAATAAAGTTAGTAAGAGGTTAAAATAGCCTTTCTACAATATTATTAAATTATATTAATTAAAACCCATTTAGCATTAAGTATAAATATTGATAATATAAAAAGATAGTAAAAAGAGTTGTGATATAATTAAAATTTATTTGTTATAAAGATACACATTATGGTGACTATACATATTCTAACTCCCATATACCATTAAGTTTGTATTAATGTTTTTTTATATAATATATATTATGGCGATATAACTCATTGATAAAGAGCTCTCTCATTTTCCATCATATCTTTCTCTCAATAAGTTTTGTTCTTATGTTTACATACGTTATATAGTGGTTGCTAAGAATAACCATTGAGAATACGGGAAGTGGTAGCAACTCGCGATAAACTTTAACAACTCATGTTCCTGATTGAGATATAGCTCAAAAGAGAAACACGCAAGATGTGAAGCGAAATGTGTTACGAGGGAAATTGTGGACAATGTTGGAAAATTCGTGCATCATGACACATTCATTGATGTAACACAAATAAAAACACTCCCATTTTGTGATATGATTAAGCTCGTTGTTTTTTTTGATTTCGCATGTATGTTGGTGATGATGAAACTCTAGCATCTATGACGATTTGTGGTAGTTTGATGTTGTTATTTGAATCTCTAATCTAATTCATATCCATTCGAATTAGAACGTACCAACATGGATGGCTTCCATGTTATTGTTACAAAACCACATTAACTTTCCTTGTATTCGTTACATTTATTACGAGTAAAAGTTACTAAAATTCCCAATATACGTTGTCTTCGTCATTTCATGTACAAAGAACAAATGAAAAGAAAGACTGATATTGAAGTGAATCGGTAACAAAACAACAATAATAAATACACGACAATACTAAATGTATGTAAAGCTATATACATTGCTTATCTAGGTTTAGATTACCAAATCAAATTCATATTTTATTTATATAAAGAAATGTTAAGAATGTCTACAAGTTTTACTGCATCTAATATTGGTATATGTTATTAACGTAGTTTAAAACAGTTATAACCCTCATTACTCTTAAATTTTTTTTATAAATTGTTAACTCCTACAACTTATAACTGTTTTATAATCTTCATCATTTTTTACAACTTATAAACTATAATAATTAGTTAGATATAGTCTGGTAAGAATAGGTAGTGGTTGCATTGTAGGTGATGGCGCAACAGTTAACCGAGCCCACGTTGGGTCAAAATATGACATGACTGAGATAGTTTGAACATCGGCCTAGATCTCACGCAAACATAAAAAGGCATTCAACCAAATTGGCTCGGCTTCTTGTTCGTTAAACAAAAATGCAAATGTCGGGGTTCATTATTTGTTTTTGACGTAATTATCAACATATGTTTGAAGCAGAACATTATGTAAGAGTCCGTTAGCTATATAAGCCCGTACAAGAGTTAATAAATTGTGTAATATGCATACTTAGTCCGTTGGCTAATTAGGAAAAGTTTTATTTTTAGAATTTTGGCAAGAATAGTTTATATGTTTGACCCTCATGGTAAATTAGTTGTAAAGTCTAATCAAATCAAGTAAAAACAAACCAACTTGATTTTTGATCAAGCCGAGCTCGAGTTTAAGATTTCATCCTTATTTAAAATTAGACTCAATCCAAACCATCTCGGTATAAAGTGCAAGTCAAACTCCAGCTAGCCCTGGCTCGACTCAACCTATAATTGTTATGTTCCCCGCCGCATCGTGCGGGCATCCCAATAGTAGTTAATAACGTTTGATTATTAGTATGTTGATTAGTGGCCGGCTTTTTTATTTTTATTTTTATTTTTATATGAACAATGAACTGATGACGTGACCTATAAATTGGGCTGAACCAATAGTGGGCCTAAGTAAGTTTGACTTGTTGGATCCAATCCGACCCACACCACACTTCTCTTCTTTTTAAAAGATGAACAACTAATTGGACATTTGGATTTATGATCATCAAAAGCCCACTTGCGATTTTTACGGGATATGTTTATAAGGTGATTATGACCCTTCAAATTCAATTGGTTGATACTTGATATGGTGGTGGCTTTTGTACACATCCAACTGTTAGTTGCACGGTTCATGAGTCACCTATCAATTTTGACTTTTTTGGTCTTTGATTTTGTTCCAAACAATTGGAAGTATTAAACACTTACTTCAACATGTGGTCTTATCATCAGATGAAGGTTTTGTTTGGATATATGACTTCATAAAAGTCAAATACACTATTATTCATTTACTATTAATATTTTTAAAACGGTTACAAGTTGATATTCACGGCCTATAAATAAAATGCTTGATGCAAGGTTAACCCGATCGCTAGATGCTCCGGATATAAAGTTGATCGGTTAACTTTGTGGATGAAGTTATGGTCACTAGAGGCTAGAGCCAGTCGCAAACGAGATTCAGTCACAAAAGGCCTTTTGCCATCATTTTGAGTCTTGTTAATGGGGTGTGATCCAATTGTAAAGTCTTGATGTTGCTTAACTAATTGCTTTTAGTTGGATAGCCAAACAGTACAGCCGTTCATGAATAATTTGCTTTTTTTCATTTTGACGTTATTTTACTAATTTCGTGAAAATAACGTTAAAAACGACGGACGGTTAATCATGCATCATGTGGTGGCGTTGATAGCCAAAAGACAAAGGGGTACATGCACCGATCGGGTTTGTCCCGATTGCTAAGTGTTTTGTGCCTTATGTCCAAGGCTTGATACCAAACCACATCGAGTCGGGGGTCTCACTGGAAGCAGTCTCTCTATTCTTAGGGGTAGAGGTAAGGCTGTCTACATCTTACCCTCTCAGACCCTACCTTAGTTTTGCTATAGGTGGGATTAACTGAGTATGATGATGATGATGATTTTGACGTTTGTTTTCATCAACAAAAAGTTTGAAATACTTTTATGTATTTGATATTTACTGGTGGATTACCCGCGCGATGCGGCAGGGCGACATATATTGAAGCAATAATGAAATGTTAGTGTCGCGTGATGTGGCCTTGATTATAATTTACAATGCGACACTTGTTTTATGTTAGTTTGTCAATCCTCTCGTAATATATTTTATACTACTTTTGTTAATTTTCTTTTTCATATGATCGTTGTGGTCTATAAATGTCATGAGCGTTACATATCACAATTAAATAATAAAAAACACATGACTTACAAAATATCAGCCATAAATATAATACGTAATTTAAAAATAAAATTCGAACACAAGAATAGGAAAATATCAGTCATGAATATAGTAATTTAAAAATAAATTCCGTATGTTAACCAACTGCATCGTAATGAAATCAACTTTTGTCACATACACCAACTACATTGTTCGACCACCGATCTTCATCATTGAGACTCTCGTAAAAAGAGCGACCGAGAACTTTATCTTCCTATATCACTACTCCATCTTCCTCTTCCACCGAGAGTTTTATTTTCGTTTTATATTTTGTCACTGTTACATCTACCACAACAACTTAGGGCACTAAAACAATACTAAAACTAAACTATTCAAAGCATGGTTAAGTTGACAAACTCTATTTAGTTCTCTTGATGTTATAGACCTAGTAGTTTAATAAAAAAAAAAAAGAAATAAAAAGCGTGAGTTAAATGATTAAAATTGGCTTCCAACCTGTTACTATAACCCCTACTATTGTTATTATGGTTGCCGTCTAGAAAACAAACAAAAAACATTTTGATGCTATCCAATTTAAAAGTATTCATGAACCAAATTTGATGATAACGATCAAAAAAAAAAATAAAGTTATTAAATATTGATAAATAATAAAGTCATTAAGAGGTTTTAACGTGCATGTATGAAGATACTTACAAGATTTGTGTTTCAAAGGCGTCACAATGCGTTGGGTATTGCTTCCCATGCGGTTATATGCCGAAGAGCATGAAAAAGTGTTTTAAGATTTTCAGAGAAAAATAATGAGATTATCAACAAAAGATGAACAATCTATATTGTGAATAAGACATGAACATATTCGTATTTATTTACCAAATTAAAGATCATTCGAGTGTTCTTTCCTTTGATCATTGCAAAATGAGGGAGGGAAATGTGATGTTAGTAACTATTATAAGAGGGAAGTGAGAAAAAAGTGAGATGTTGTCATCTATATTTATTTACTATTTTTCTTAGAACATGAAGAGTCAGAGGTTAGCACTAGTAAGGAAGAAAGTTTTAATGGTTGTGATTACATATTTATTTGAATTTTAATTATACATATAACTTAAAATGTTTGTACAATATGCATTATCATTTGTAATTACTTAAGAACAATTAATCTTTATGTAAAATAGTTATTATCTCCATTTCATCTAATTTAATACTCATGTAGAAAGACCATTTTGGCCCTTTATTAACTTAAGTAAGTTGTTGTACCATAAGCATAAAATGTTGTAATTTCTTAATTTTTGTTGGAAATCTCCCCTCATGCTTTATAATATAGTATAGATTAAATCTACAGAAAATAGCTTGAAGTGATATTTAAGACTAGCAAGAATGTTGCCGTCGCGGTAACAATTTACAATGCGGTACTCAATTCTATTGTTTTACCCACCCTAGACTACTAAGACTGAAATTAAAAAATACAGTTTTGTTGATTCTATTAACTGATTATATATTTGGAATGTATTTTTGTATTCATGTATCTTTATTAGGTGTAATTATCTCTTTATTGTATTTACTTGGTCATCTCTAGGGTAGTTACATTCCTCCTGTATATATGTTTTCCTTTGTTAATCAAGATCATCAAGCATTCTCAATACTCACATGGTATCACATCCTAATCTTCTATCTTTTTCTTCTTCCTTGTTGGCTACGGCCACACAGAAGGCTACGATCTTCATATTTTTTCGTCTCTGTTTCACCGATCCCTACTTTGCAAACCAATCCTCTGCTATGGCTGACAAAGCAGCAGATTCCTCAAACAATTCCGGTCAACCCACATCCACCCTCCACCCCATTTACACCGTTACAGCGTTACTAATATCCTGAACAAAATCCGTACTCTAGACGGCAAAAAGGTAACCTACTCTCAATTGGTCAATGTTAAACGCTTTTGGGTACAAGGTTCTTGATCACATGGACGGCACCCTCCCACCATCTGAAGGAGATCCTACTCATGACCAATGGCTTGAGATCGACGCCATCGTTTTACAGTGGATTTATTCTACTGTGTCGGATGATTTATTTCTGTAGAATTATGGAAGACGACACCCAACTTAGAGTAAAAAATGTTGATTAAAATTATTTTTATTTACAACCACATCTAATCTGACAATTATGAATAAAAATATTGATTAGCCCACTAATTTTAAATTAAAGCAAACATCATAAAAGGCTAAAGTTTAAAATGTAGAATTAATTATAGTCGTACTTTGTCTCTAACAGGCCGGGTGAGTGAGCTTGATATATAATGTAAAACAAAAAGGGTTGAACGGTTACAAGTCAACCAAAATATATTTTAGTGTAAAATTAACTAAAAAAAAGTCATACAATATGAACATTTTTAACAAGTGTTTACAACCTTTTAAATTGCTTAAACTCATATTATACATAATAAAACTTTTACTAATTAATGTAAAATTATAAATGGGTGGTTATGATAAAAATGTACAAGTTAGCTAGTTTTGCAAATCGGGGGTAGTATTGAAAGAATAATCATGACATTTTGAGTGTGAAGGAAGAAACTTTTCATCCTTTGGCTCATAATAATGAAATAGAGATACCTAGAATTAACATAGATTTTATTTATACAATGTCAAATTTACCCTTAACGTAAATATGAAACCATTAAGTTACAATATTTAGAGAAAATTGTAGTTTTCGTCCCTGTGGTTTGCCTAAACTAACAAGTTCAGCCCAGGCTTTAACACCCTGAGTACCTGTGCTTTCATTTTCTAACAGTTTACATCCCTCGACCTAACGGCCGTCCATCTGCCGTTAGATCACCCCCACGTGCAGCTCACGTGAGGGGTACTCTGGTCATTTAAAGTCGTTAATGAAGGCAGTTTGGTCATTTCAATCAAGGTGAAATGACGAAAATACCCTTCGTTTTCGACTTGAAATGACCCAGATACCCCCTCAAGGGATGAAATGACCAAACTGCCCTTCATTAACGACTTTAAATGACCAGAGTACCCCTCACGTGAGCTGCACGTGGGGGTGATGTAACGGCAGATGGACGGCCGTTAGGTCGAGGGATGTAAACTGTTAGAAAATGAAAGCACAGGTACTCAGGGTGTTAAGCCTGGGCTGAACCTGTTAGTTTAAGCAAACCACAAGGACGAAAACTACAATTATCTCCAATATTTATGATAGAACTAGAAGTATATTTAATGGTAAAAATATACAAATCGAAAAATAATAACCATCTTAGTTTTCTAAATGTCTAGTGTTTCATGAATCTGTAATGGAGAAAGGGAGAATAGAGCTTAGTTCTTTTATTGACGCTTTGGGCGATTTGGAGACTCGTAGCAACCTAATGTTCAAAAAAATTAAAAAGAAAAAAAAAGGCAAAATTACACTTTGTGTCCTTAATGTATCACTGAAATTACGAAACATGCCCTTTTTTAAAGTTTATGTTCAAAATTTGTTTTTTTATTGCATTTTATGTCCTTTCTGACTAACTGAGTTAGATTTCTCAGTTAACCTCAAAACCATCAGGGGTATTTATGTTCATTCACCAAATTAAGGATACAAAGTGTAATTTTGTCCTTTTTTGTTATACTTTAATTTATTTGTGGGACCCACTCACCACCACTTCATCTTCAACCTCCACTCACCACCACTTCATCTTCAACCTCTGATATTTACAGTAACACAATATAACAAATTACAACTAACTAAAACAGATTTAAGTTAAACAAACAACCACAAATATTTACAGTAACAGAATATAACAAATTACAATTAACTAATACAATAATACAATAACACATATGAACACATAGCTAAATAATACAATAACAGAGATCTGTTACTGTTACTGTTACCTACTAATGAAGCAGCTTTCACTTCACTAGTTCACCATTTAAACGAAGAAGTAGATTAAATAAGGGTGATGTATTTACACCTTAGGGTTTTTTAGGGTTTCACAGGTCTTTGTGGCTCGCAGAGGCCTCTGTGAGCCGCAGAGGTGTCAGAGCCTAGAAAACAGCAACCCTATACGGCTCGCAGAGGCCTCTGCGAGCCGCAGAGGTGTCAGAGCCTCAAAACCCTAACCTTTCTATGGCTCGCAGAGCCCTCTGCGAGCCGCAGAGGTGGGTGCCCACAGAACATTCAATGTCCAGGCTGCAAAACAGCTTTTGTCAGTGAGCTCTGTGGCCCGTAGAGGTCTCTTTGAGCCGCAGAGGTCTCTGCGAGCCACAGAGGTCTCTGCGAGCCGCAGAGGTCATATAGGGTTAGAAAGTACGAGGTATCCGAGTATCAGATTGACAATTCTGGCCAAATAATCCCTCTGCGAGCCGCAGAGACCTCTGCGGGCCACAGAGATCTGTTTGGTGAGAACATTTAAATACCTCTGCGACCCATAGAGACCTCTGCGAGCCGCAGAGTTTTCTATCAGCACTTTAAACCAATCTAGCGTTAATATTTCTAGAGAGAGAAAGTGATGAGAGAGAGATAGAGTGTTATTACGTTGTACGATGTATTTAAAATAGGGAAGTTGAATCAAATGATTAAATAAAAACAAAAAAGAAGATTAAAACATGTTTTTTTCTTCTAGAAAACTCTTTAATAATGTAAAAAATTATTAAGATCAGAACACATGCATATGGTTATGGTCTGGATTATTATTATTATTATTATCAATTTCCCCATTCAAAAGCATCAACCAATGTTTATTCTTCAAACAAACGTGAATGGGTGCTGGAACCACTGTGGATCCTTGTTGTTGAGCTTCGAGGGTTTTGGTTGGCTGGTTTGTTGGTTGGTAACGACGGGTTTTAGGTTTATAAAAAGAAGTGGTGGATGGAGGTTGAAGATGAAGTGGTGGTGGGTGGGTCCCACAAATAAACTAAAGTATAATAAAAAAAGAAAAATTACACTTTGTGTCCTTAATGTGGTGAATGGACAATAATACCCCTGATGGTTTTGAGGTTAACTGAGAAATCTAACCCAGTTAGTCAGAAAAGACATAAAATGCAATAAAAAGCAAATTTTGAACATAAAATGCAAAAAAAAAAGGCATGTTTCATAATTTCAGTGATACATTAAGGACACAAAGTGTAATTTTGTCAACAAAAAAAAAACCCGGTGATTGTTGGTGTCGTGGAGTCCTTCTGTTTTTTTTTCCCTTAAGAATCTGATCAAACTTGTTGGGTTGGAAGTAGGGGTGGCAATTATTGACACGACCTGAAAACTGATCCGAACCCGACACGAAAAAAAAAAACAAATTTGGGTCAAGTAACATGATCCATTTAAAAAACGGGCCGGGTTCGGGCTGACCCATATTAAAAATGGGTCGGGTTTGGTTGACGCATATATAAAATGGGTTGACCCGTTAACCCGTTTAAGTTTTTATAAAAAAAATCTATTATATTTTTGTTTTTCTTTTTTTTTTTCATTTCTATTTACGTGGTTAGTTATAATTGTCTTATTTTTGGCACACTGTATTATTTATTTGTCACACTTATATACTCACCATTAAACATTTTATTGATAACATGTTTACAACCCAACAACCCATTTATAACTCATGAACATGTATGACTCATTTAAAAATATGGGTTAAACGGGTCGTCTTCGGGTTGACCCAGATTTTATGTGAGTCGGGTTAGGGTTGAAATAATTGACACAAATAATAATATGGGTCGGGTTCGGGTTGCACATTTCAACCCATTAACCCACCAACCCCGCCAACGCATCAACCCAACACGATTGACACCCCTTAAAAAGTCTATGGATTTAAATATATAAATCAAGTAGTCCAAAATATATATTTAATTGAAAAATCATAAAATTATCAAATAATCACTAAAGGTCGAGACTAAATATCTAGACCAAAAAATACATAATTGAATTCTATGAGAAATAATAATATGTCTAAAAGCGTCTACAATATTTCTATATATTAATAAAATATCGATTTAGAGTTATATGTATAAATTATATAATGTGTATAGTGTGTGTGTATTAATTTAGTCCAATTCATAACATCATATACGTTTTAATTCATTAAAGTATATTTACACCCTCATTATGAAGAATTCTAATTAATATAATATTTGAATAGGATTATTAGAAAAAGAGATTACTAAATAAAATTAAAGGCAATTAAATTAATAATTTTCTAAACATATAGGTATATGTTCGAGTCATAAAAATTATTAAAAAGTCTATGGATTTAAATATATAAATTTGAGTAGTTCAAAATATATATTTAATAGAAAAACATCATAAATATTTAATTTAGTCCAATTTATAACATCATATATGTTTTAATGTATAAAGGGGGTCACATTGTGGAGAAGATATTAACCGTGTATTAGTCACATGTACCATAGGCATGATATATTGTATAAAGGGGCATAATGGGAAGCAAGGGACTAAAATATAGAGATGTATGTTTATGCCTCTTCATATGCCATCTTAAAATGGTAGTGAAATTACCTTGATGCCCATCTAGGATGCATTATATAATAGTATAGACTAGTGGGAAACCCGCGCATTGCTGCGGGACGATTAAGATAAAATATTTTTTTTGAAACAATGCACAAACGTAGCCGTGTTAGCCCACCAAGTTGTAGGAAAAGTGTAAAAATATATTGTCTTCCTTCCATTGTCTTTGAATGCAAAACGATGTATATGAAATTGTCTTTGAATGCAAAACGATGTATATGAAATTAATCCATTTCTCTTCATTGTTTAAACTTTGAAAAGAAACTATATTTTTTTAGATCCAACCTTTAGAGCTTTTCTACATTCATAGCAAGGTGCATTTAATCATTTCATTCAATATACACAAGAAATGTACAAGTTGCTTTTGCAAATAAGGGTAGTATTGGAAGAATTTTCATGACATCTTAGGTGTGAAGCAAGAAACTCTTCATATGCCATCTTAACTTTGACATTTTAGACATTTTTACCCATGGCTTCCCCTTTATAATGTAGTACTAGTGGGTTGCCCGCGCGTTGCGGCGGGAGCACAACATTTACTAAAAACAAGCAACAACAAAAATAAATATATGACGATAAATGCAAACAAGGGTATGACACGTATCATATGGTATTGTTGCCGCTTACATTAGACAAAGAAGGACATCTTGACTCATCATGAAGGCTTGGCACGATGACCAAGCTTCGATATGAGTGTATGTTTTGGTTAACATATCATAAAGGTTGGAAAAGAGAAGTTTTGTCCACGTCGGTTGAGGAAAAAATTGTAACAACCGGCAAAATTAAGGTAATTCCGTACTAATCAATTATACGCGATTAACGTAATTAAACGTAATTATGTGTTGATTATTTAACTGAGGCCTTAGAAAGATAGCAATTCCCAAATAATGCATAGGAATAAGTTTAATGACAAAACATGATAGGATCATGCGCAAGCAAATCTATCCGGTATGGACACTGGCGATTACCCGGTAAAAATTAAATAAGCGAAACGAACCCCAGACACCCGGAATATATAATAAATGATAATTTCACAAAATGTAATGAGTTTTGGAAACCCAAAGCCATACGTGAAAACTTATTGTACAAATCTCCCGGTAACGAATAAAGTGCGCGTACCGCACCCGATACGCGCGTAACACGTAATTTCACCCGGCAAAGGCCAAAATAATTTATCAGTAATTAAACTGGACTATATTTAAGGAATATTAAGGGTATTTTAATATTCGGGTGGCACGCGATTAAAAACCCAAGAATACCCGGACGGTACCCGCACAAGATTAACTTAACTAATTAAGGGTATTATTTAGCAAAGTGGACCCCACCAACACCCCCTTGGGGCCGGCCTATGGCCCACTCAAATGAGTAATATCTTTTAGTTATCTCATTTAACTCTTCATCTTCTTAATATCCAATTATTAAGATAATAATCATGATCATGCATGGATTAAGATTGGCCAAGAAAACTAACTAATCACCTCTCTTTCTCTCTCTAATTCTCGGCCAAACACCCTCTTAAATCTCCAAGGATTTCATTTGTGATCTTACTAAATCCCTTCCAAATCTTCCATAATCTAGCTAAGATATTGGGTGATCTTTGGAGATTTGAAAGAGATTATATAGATACATACATACACACACTTGAAGCAAAACACAAAAATTTCTTCTTCTTTCTTCCTTGTGGTCGTGGCCTTGCACCCACCCACATACACTTTTCTTTCAATTTTTACACTATCAAATCACCTCTAGATCATTATCCTTCAAAACCCCATTGTGTGTTTCAAGAGCTTGGAGCTTAATCCTTTGGAAGAACACACTAAACCCCATCCAATCCAAGGTTCTTGTCTTCCCTAGCCTTGAGCTAGTAGTAAGTTTTAACCTTGTTTTGTTTGTTAATATTCATATTATGTTCTTGTATGAGCAAGTTGTACATTGATGGGAAATATGGTTTTGAAATAATGTGTCTTACAAGAATAAAATGGAAGAATAATAACATGAATAAATTTTGGATTAATATTAATAAATGTGATATTTTGAGAAAATGTAAGAATATGAACATACACTAGAGTTGGATGATGATTAGAACATGATTTTTGAAAAGGACTTGAATATGATAAAAGATGATTTTTGTCATCATAAGATGACTAGTAAATGTCAAAAATATATTAAAATGTGTTAGATGATCATGGATGAAAAAGTTCCATGTTCAAAGTCTACTCACTTGGATGAGTGAAAATTTGATATATTGAATAAAAACATGAAACACACATGTTAATAGCATCTAGGATGGATTATAAGATTATTAGAAGTGGAATGAAGTAAAAATA
The DNA here is from genome assembly GCA_030844895.1 of Ambrosia x helenae. NCBI lineage: Eukaryota > Viridiplantae > Streptophyta > Magnoliopsida > Asterales > Asteraceae > Ambrosia > Ambrosia x helenae. The sequence continues at coordinate 4,918,870 of CM061223.1, forward strand.
ATCAAGCATTAAGAAAATGATTCTTCAAAGTCCACTAAGTTGGAAGAAAAATGCTAACCTTGAAAGATGAGATGAAAAATGCAACAAGTATAAGTTAAGGGACTAATATTGTAACTTAGAAAGTTGAGGGACTAAAATAAGTATTTTAGAAACTTTGGTTCAAAAATGCATTAACGGAAAGTTTAGTGTCAAAAACGTGAATAATAGTTTTTCCAAGTGTAGTTTTGATAATCATGAGAAACCTACTTATGTATAAATTAAAAGAGGTATTTTTATAAAAATAGAAGTTTTATAAAAATAAGAGGATAAGTTAACATAAGGATCTTATAAAAATAAAGGTTTTATAAAATATTAGTAAAGACTTGGGAAAACTTGTACCAAAAAAAAATGGATACTTTTATATAAATGGGAATATAAAAGTATCGGAAACATTTTTGGAATGCAAGTTAAACGAGTTGGGCTAAAAATACAAAAGTATATTTTTCCAAGAAATATACGTTCGGAATTGGAAGTACGAATAATATTTCCATAGAACGCATATTGGAAGAAAATGTGGAAAAAGCTAACTAACAGACTTAGCTACATGAACTAGCGAAAAACGGATAAACGGGCATATGAGAAAATGCCATTACGACAAGATGAAAATATACATATATATATTTTAAGTAATAAAATATATATAACAAGGGTGAAACTCGAGTAACACTTTCCTAAGTGTAGAAAGAATATTCGTGGGAGAAAACATAACGTAACGAATTAAAAACGCTAAACGACACATGAACTTAACAAGTAGAATTCACGCATTGGTATATGTACACATGCTCGTTTCGACGAAATTCTAGTATATCTATTTGAATGGGAAAGTAGATATGCGAGAAGGAAAACCGAGACGAGTAGGTGAAGTATATCTACAAACATGTGAATACCGACAAGATCCTAGTACATTTATTTAAATGGGAAAATAAATGTACGGCATGGTGAGTCAAGTCGGGTGTTAAGAATACATTACCAAACGACAAGAACTTAGCATATTTATTTAAATGGGAAAATAAATATGTGGCAAAGTAAGTCGGATTGAGTAATAAGAAATCATATTATATCGAGCGAAACGATCCTAAGTATAATTATTTAAATGGGAAAATAATTATACGTTGGGTAGAGTCGCGTCGAGAATAATAGTATACAAGTCACAAAGAATATTAACAAGAATAATATATGCCTTGTAAGAAAAGGGTAATCCATCGCCAATGAACCTAGGATACGAGACTAATTAAACGGGAATTTGGGTAATACGTGGTCGGGGAGTTGGGTGTACAACTTGCCAAGGCACATGCACCCTAGGTGTAGTGACTTATACGCCTAGAACATTTGTAGGTGCGAGATCACAAACTTTGCTATTTTCTTCTTTGAGCCGAGCACAGTTACAGGTGAGTCTCACGGCCCCATTTCTAAACTATTTAACGTTTTTTACGGGGGAAAGATATGTTGGGATTGTTTGACGGGTTGGATACTTGAGTTGTGATCGCCACTCGGGGTTGAGACCTCTCTACTATAATCATTAATTCAGGAAAGTGAAACCGAAGGAATACTTGGATAGTACTATTGGTGCCTGACAAGGCCCACCCCTAATCGATAGCGTCGATTATGCATCGGCGTATGCCTGGGGTGCACGTATTCTGAAATCAAGTCGTAGGAATACCGAGTAACGACTTGGACCGGGGCATTATTATTAATTATCTTGGTTTGGTTATAGGCTCAAGTAAAATTGTAGGAACTTGCAACTCCTATAAATTGTCATAACAAGGATATTCCCATGAGATAAAGTTTTATTAAACCAAAACCTGTGAACTCACCAATATTTTTATATTGACGATTTTTAAACATATCTTTCAGGTAATTGACAGATGAAGGATGACATGGCAAGCAGGGTCAGGGGAATCTCCAATTTGGGCGTTGGATGTTGTGAAGGGGTCTCGTCTCTCTATCCCAAGGAATTCGGGATATAGGGAGGAGCCTCCCTATTTATATTAAAAACAATTTTAAATTATGTATGAATAATTTGACGTGATTTTCAACGTTTGAATAAATGCCCGTTTCTTTAATTAATTTGTGATTTGCATTAATCTTGGCTTAATCCTCTTGAACCGTCGCGCCACGTGTTTCCGCCATAGGCGTGGTGTGACAAAAATTTTAACCATTGTATCTTCCACGAGTAAGAGGAAAATTTAAACTATTGTATCTTTCACATTTTTAGTTACTACTAAAGATGTATTGTCTTTTTTGCTTTAAATGATATAGTTTTATTGTTTAAGTTCAAATTATTCAATTAAGTTAATGGCTCGATTATTACAAATTTATTTTTTATCTATTTTTGACATTTTTTATTTTACAAATACGTAGTAAGCTTCCACCATTCCATGATATGTTTATGACTCAATTTATAGACATTATTACGAATTTATTTTCATTCTATTTTTTACATTTTTCATTTTAACTCTCATGTTTACAAAATATATGCATAGTTCATTCACTGTTTTACTCTACAAGTACGTCGTCGTAAGCTTCCATCATTCCATGCCATATTTATTTCTCATTTTATTATAAAAATTCAAATGGCATCGCCAGTTTAAATAATTTAAAATATATGACATTGATTAATCGGATCATATGTAAGTCATTGTCCACAATATATGACATGTACTGAATGAGTGTCTTTTGTCAACCAATAACCCAATTGTGTATACCACTATATAATCGTAAGATGTTATATATTGTGTTCAGTTCATATGGATACTCTGAGGCCTTATTCTTACTGATATAGGTTACTGATCTTAAGGTAACCTTTTGTTCACCATTAAAAGCATATTAGGAATTCTCTCATTCCTTATTCTCTTTATAATCTTTAGTTTGTTAGTAAGCATTGTCACCGGCTTCTTTCTTCAGTTTGTACGTTTGTAAGGCCTTATTCTTACTGATATCTTATGACTGCCTTCTACCATGAAAACAATTAATGAACCATTTTCTTTTGTTTCTATAGATTTATAAGGGATTTTGTGTACGGGAACATTGGGGATAACCGTTATTGATGAGAGGGTAAATGAATGGTTAATAATAAGCCCATTTTGTGTGTTTTTGCTATGTTTGTGTTGGTAATATATGATGAATGGGATAACTACATGAGATTTGATCGTTTCAGGATAAATGGCTAAATGGATGGAATTAGAGCCGAAAAGTGTGAAGCGTGGTGTCCAAGTTAAAGAATTGAAGAATTGGAAGGTGTTCGAGAGCTTGTGGAAGAGATTTGGATGTTTGAAGGATGTTTAAGATGAAGAATTGAAGATTAGAGTGTGTTTGGATACAAGGAATTGAAGGAAAAATGCTTTGGAAAGAAGTGGAGGAAACAATGTGTAGCTACGCCTTCTATCTGTAGCTTACTGATGAATTACAAGGCAAATGGAGCATTTTCACGTGGGTCTGAATAGTAAGGTACATGGCTGATCTGTAAGGTACTGCTGAATAAAGCAATGCTGATAGATTGACTGAACTGTAAGCTACGGGCTGATCAGTACCTTACGGCTGACTGAAGAGCAAAAGTAGGAGAGGTTGTTTTTAATGAATAAAATGATTTTTATCAAACCTAGCAGCCATCTAACACCATTATGCACGAAAATTGAAGATCTTTTGGAGACTTTTGAAGCTACAAACACCATTGTTCATCATCATTCATCCATTCCTTCGGTTTCTATCAACATGTTCGGTATTATTATTCATACTTTTGAGTTATTTCTTGCTATCATGAGTGGCTAAACATCTTTGTAACCACCTCCGGGTGTAAGGTTTATTTGTGAAACTCTAACTCTTGTTTGGTTTGGTTTGGTTTATGGATTGTCTTTTAATTATTTGAAAGATATTTGTGGTTTGAGTTATTTAAACAAGTCATGTTTGTGCAATTGCCTATCTTGTAGTCATTCGCATTCGGTTTTCTTGCATCGTGAGTAGTTTGATTAATGGGAAGGTAGTTGTTATTCATGAGTTGGTAATTAAATTGTACGAGTTATTATTAAAAACTTGTGTTTGATTATCACTTAACTTAAACCGTTCAACAAAACTATGTCTATGTGGTATCCAATCATCTAAACAAGGGTTGGGTGAATCATTGAACCGGAAACCTGGAGGGGGTTACTTCTTTCTCCTTATTGTTACAACTTCTTAAATCCGTTTTCTTAATTCAAAGCAAAAGCAAAGTAATTAGGTTTTAGTTTAATAGTTAAATTTACAAAACTACTCTTTCCACCAATTCCCTGTGGAGACGACTCAACTTCCATATACTACTATTTTCATTATTTTTGACCGACCCAACGACATCGATCAGTTATGCAGTATATGGTCATTCAGAATTTTTTGAAATATAGGGTACTGATCTTAAGGTAACCTTTTGGTCACGAATAAAACAGTATTCTGGCAAATATTATGTGTTTACGTCACCAACCAATCCATACTTTGTTGTTTTTATAATCTTTTATACAATTAATATCTAGGGTTGTATTTTTATATTTAAGAAGTTTATAGAAAATAAATCAAATAATATATTGATGCATGGATAGTGTTGTGAAACTTGGTTACTATTACATGAAATATTCTTAGTTAAAAAATATATTATTTAACATGGCATATTCTTGGAATCAAAAATCTTTAAGCTTAATAAAATCAGCCAAAAAAAAAAAAGACAATATCATCATGTATGATGTAGATAACTTAATTATGCCTTAATAACCATAAAAACGCATTCTTACAATCATGTTTATCAAACTAATCACACAAACAAATTTAACAATAACCTAAAATATCTCTAAATCTGTGTAGTGATAGAAAACTGTAACCAATCATGAATTAAAACAAACGTAAACAATATATTCAAATAATTGTAGAATTCATGATCATATAACCAGCCATTTTCACTAACAAATTCAATAACTTGATAATCTAGATTAATAAAGTATTGGTACCTGCAGCTGCTGCTATGAAGGAATATGAGAAACAAAAGAGTTGATAGATTGAGATGTATATAATAACAACACAATGGCCACTATTTATAGGGTTCTAGTAGAAGGTCTAGACATAAATGAGATAAAGGGGTTAGGAACATGAATAGCCACTACTAAGTAATAACTTATAAGGGAGTTAGAAACAAGGATAGTCACTAATAATAACTTTATTCTTTTATAATCAACTTAATTGTTAATGTAAAAGACAACTTCACCCCTTTACTACCTTCATTAAGTTTGTAACACCCCGCACTCTCACCACCAATATTGTCCGCTTTGCCCACCCAGAGCTCACGGATTTGTTTTTGGGTGCCCCGATGGAAACTTCTCAGGAGGTCACCCATCCTGAAATTGCTCCCACCTGAGCACGCTTAACTGTGGAGTTCTCCTCTCATCCACTAACATTAAGCCCCAAAACGCGTTGGTGATTTAAGAGGCAGGACATTACTTATGAACCAAGGATCTCTCCTGGCCACGGCCGATGTGGGATTTTCCTGGGGTGTCACATTCACCCCTGTTAGAGTCTCATCGTCCCTGATGAGGTATGCACCCACCATCCCGAATGGCACAGGAGTGGCTCTGATACCATCTGTAACATCCGGCCTCTCTCACCACCAATATTGTCCGCTTTGCCCACCCAGAGCTCACGGATTTGTTTTTGGGTGCCCCGGTGGAAACTTCCCAGGAGGTCACCCATCCTGAAACTGCTCCCACCTGAGCACGCTTAACTGTGGAGTTCTCCTCTCATCCACTAACATTAAGCCCCAAAACGCGTTGGTGATTTAAGAGGCAGAATATTACTTATGAACCAAGGATCTCTCCTGGCCACGGCCGATGCGGGATTTTCCTAGGGTGTCACATTCACCCCCCGTTAGAGTCTCATCGTCCCTGATGAGGTATGCACCCACCATCCCGAACGGCACAGGAGTGGCTCTGATACCATCTGTAACACCCCGCACTCTCACCACCAATATTGTCCGCTTTGCCCACCCAGAGCTCACGGATTTGTTTTTGGGTGCCCTGGTGGAAACTTCTCAGGAGGTCACCCATCCTGAAATTGCTCCCACCTGAGCACGCTTAACTGTGGAGTTCTCCTCTCATCCACTAACATTAAGCCCCAAAACGCGTTGGTGATTTAAGAGGCAGGACATTACTTATGAACCAAGGATCTCTCCTGGCCACGGCCGATGTGGGATTTTCCTGGGGTGTCACAAAGTTATTGTACCATAAACATAAAATGTAGTATTTACTTAACTTTGGTTGGTATCCTTCCTAGATGTTTTATAATATAGTATAGATATAGATAGATAAGTAATAAGTATAGATATAGATATAGATAATATTTAGTTTTAATATTATGGTTTACTAAGCCACATCAAAACTTTTTATTGCACACTAAGGCTTAATAACCACTACCATCTTGTGAGTTTATATTCAAACTTTGCAAAAAAAAAAAAAAAAAAAAAAAAAAAAAAAAAACCATTTTACACGAACGGTTTTGAACTCAAGACCTCCCAGTGGTAAGGCAAAGCCTTTAAATATACTTGAAGTGTGAGGTATTGAGTTTAAGTCTCATAAGGTGCAAGAAATTCGCCGTTCAAATAAATAAATAATAAATAAATTTACCATTTTTTTTTGTTAATTAGGACTAAAAACTCAAATTTTAAATTCTTATGACGGTCGACAAATCCCGCTTTTCTCCTTTTTCCAGCAGTACAACCGATAGTTTCTTGTGCACGTAATATGGTCTAGGCGTGAAATATAACCAAACGTAATATCCCAAAAGGTTTACACTACAATATAGTGCCATCCACTTTCCACCGAATCTTTCATAAATTGTGTTTTCAAAGTTGATGGAAGATTGTACCACCGTTCCACATATAGTGCAATATGTAGGATGTACCCCCTATATAATCTTCAGGAATGTGTACTCATGATTTCATTGACAACACATTCTCTCAATGGTAATGGTTGTTCGATCTCATACCAAATAAACTGTTATACTCAAATCATCTACTATACATATATATAAACGATTAATAATCTCTCTCTCTCTCTATATATATACACACACACACACACACACACACACACTAGCAGGAACCCGTGCGTTGCGACAGGGCGTACTGTGCTTAGCTTTTGCGTTTGGTCAACCACGTCGTCGGTGTTATACATTATACAAACATACTGATAATGTGTAACATATGATCGGGGGTATACAATTTCAGTAGGAAGTAGGTGTAGATAATGTAGTAGAATAATACGTTAAGTTTGTAATAAATATCATGCAGTGTAAAAGTAACCCAAAGTGTTAAACAATAGATGACACCATAGAGTTTTCTAAATACAAAAAAACATATGTGAAAAATAATGATTAAAATAAATACTCCTGAATACAATTATGTAAGGGAAGTTCTTTGATATTAAAAAACACGTGTGAAAATATAAAGTGATGCAAGAGAACATTGAAAACTTAAAACAGAAGACAAAATTTCAATCTCCGGTAAAAAAAATAGTTAAATACTCTAAATGAAGCTATCAAATAAACCTTGAGATTTGATCCATTAAACTATGACGTTTCTCTTGATTAACACTATAACCATGACGTTGCTTTTGATTAACACAATACTTTGTCTGATTGTAATTTTTAACTGTAAACTTTTATTACATATACATTAACTTTAAACCTAAAAGACATCATGTATTCTTGTTTGACATTTATTTTGGTTTTGTTAATGACCGAGTCACTCATGAATGGGACCTCTTAGTCAAATTTGTCTTGCAAATTTAATAAAACTACATTAAGTTATGAGCTTAAGTTATTTATCATTGTTTGACTTCAAATTCATATGTTTATAAGTTATTTAATTGTTGTATTAAATTTGTTTTGCAAATTTAATGAAAGTACAATTTTACCCTTTTAGGTGAATATGAAATGACAATTTTATCCATCCAGAATTCATTACATAGTTATACGTATACATGATGGTTGAGAAATAAAGGACGTCTTACATTAGTTTGGTAGCGATTATCCGTTTCTTTCTTTTGCTTGAACGTTATGTCAAGAAAATTTTAAACGGAACAAAAAATTAGTCTATTAAAGAAAAAAGAACACTAAACCCTAATAAATATATAAATAAAAAACAACATCTAACATTAATAATTAAATATGTACTTATACACAATTGTTAATACTACGTGACTTTGTATCAATATACATGACTTTGTATCACGTATTACCATGTATTCTTAAAAAAGACATATTATGATTATACGTGAGCGATAAGGTGACATGCATTTGATTGATGGCCGCATATCAGGTGTGCGTACATATCTATGTTTATTAAATGAAAGGAAAGTCTAATATACAAGTATAGAAGTATATGTGCGATGTATCACTCATGAGACAATATAAAGATTAAATTTTCTACATGAAATAATGATTAATTTTGATTATGTTTCCTGTTTGGTGTTTATATCAAGTTTTTGGACGCATATGGCGATCACACGCATGACAACTTTGGTCCCCATAGAGACTTTATTTAACCTTTTTAGAACCTCTTCTGGTAAATTTATTTATGAAGAAATTGTTATGTTGTAGTAGCTACATAATTCACTAACCAAGGATATGATGATAGCTACGCCACTACCACTACCCATTAACTCATGGGGCTTATCATGAGTCATGACATCACCTCCACGCTATATTGACGCTATATAACTCGTCCATACAATTAGGGAGTAATAATCAAATGAAACATGGCAAGCTTTTCCTAAAACAAACAACCCCATAGAGTCTTCGTTAGCTTTCTCTATCGAAAGACCGAACAAGTGTCACTTGCCACTAGCAAGCCAATGATTCTTCATGGCTATACTTATGTATCATTTGTTAATTGTTCCCTAAACAAAAGGTAACGAACAATGTAGTGACAGATCTACACAAAAATTTCAGGGGTAACATACAACTTTTTTTACATACATTCAATCAATTGTTGAAGACCTGAGACCGTGGAGTAATGTGTTGTGAAAACAACTTCTCGCTGCTTGGATTTTAGGCCATCTCTTCGCGTAGGTGAAAGGACGGAAATTTTGGCTAAGTTTTTCGCGCGTCGCGTGGCTATCAAGGAACCTTCTTCGTGTGGCGTGAAAGAGGATTTTGCATAGAAAGTTTATTTCCGTTTGTTAACTTAGAAAAGTTTTGCATAGAGTTAGTAATTTGTGATGCACAAGCCACAACCTCAATCATAAAAGAAACCTATATCTAACCTCTAGATCCACGTAGCATAATGCATGCCACAAATAGTCCGCAGACCTTAGTGAAGGGTTTCCTAAGCCTCTAATCTTAGGTCCACTGTACGTGGGAGATTCCTAATAGTTTTAGAATTAAGGTAATGTTAATGCCAACAATATTATCAATAATAAATCTTAATAGTAATATTAACATTATACAATATTTAATGTTAGCTACATTTAATTAGGGGTGTAAACAATGCGTAATGGCTTGAGAGCTATTTGGGATCGGATTGGTAAAAAGCTCAAACGAGCCAATATTTAATGAGGGGTGTAAACGATGCGCAATCATGTGACTCTAGACTTCATGCGCCTGGTACACTTCAAGGATTATGATCACACTACTACTACTAAAAAAAGGTTTTGCGACTAAAATAAACAATGACGTTGGTTTGGATTGGTTTGTACACACAATCGTTTCTGCTGCATAAAATTTTAAAATACGTGTACGAATTCCCGACACATACGCCTCGGGCCATTTCACAGCTGAACACAATATGAACAGCCTCTTTTGGCATCTTTTCGCAAACAGAATACAGTGATAATGTTATTCCCACTCCTTCTCGATAAGATTATGTGTTGTGGCTCAAGGCGAGCACAAACTTTATCTTTTCATATCGTGCCAACTGGACGCTGACATGGCAATGGATAAAGCTTCTACTCAAGTTAGTAGACAATGTTGTGGCCCAAGGTGAGCAATACCTTTATCTACTCTTTTTTATTTTATTGTTTAAAAATGTGATTTAACATTAGAATTTAAAAGAAAAATTAAATAATAAGACATCACACCCCGACTTTTCCCTCGTCGGTTGCGACGTTTGGTGCCTTTGCCAGCGCAGCGGAAAGTTGCATCTAAGACTCTGGTTCCCTGAACGCCAATTCTAAACCTCTAGGAATCCCGATCCCAACTGTCACCTACTCCAACCGTGCCGTTACCAAAGTTTAAACCTGAAAGACATACTTAAAAAGTCAACATATAATGCTGGTGAGTTCATAAGTTTTGCAAAATGTTATCAAACATTACCAAGTTCCAAAAGTGTTACCATGTTCACCCTGTCCATACTATAACAAATCGAAAACCAAAGTACGCTAGCTAGGCGTATGTTTTGTTACTATCACGATTGGAAAACCATTACTAACTCGCAAACCAGATGTTGTGCCCGATGTAGTAACCCTGTTGTTCCTGTTTGAGACAATATGCACTCGCCCGGCCCTCCAAGCCGACGAGCGGGGTTGGTCACTCCCAATAGCGCTATTCACATTTCCCCGTTGTGCAAACCCGCACATTCATGGTTCCCCCCCCGGGACTTCCAAAGATCGTGTAGTACACAATAGAAACCCATAGTATGACAGTAGTTACCAAATAATCGTTTTAACACATGTTTTCTCCCCCGAAAATATGAAACCAGTTTAAAAGAGGGGCCGTAAACTCACGCAACCCGTTTCATTTTCCAAAACTTTGTTTCGTTGTAAGTTCCTCAGTTTTTCATAAAAGAAGCATGTCTTCCACCCCGGAAACATTTATAAAACAGTAAAAAGTGGGGTTATGAACTCACCTTAATGTCCATGCTAAGCTAGCAAACAAAGCCTGAAACCTCGACCGACTTCCTCGTGCCCTAATTACCAACAAAGGACACCTTAACAGTCTATCACACATAAGCCTGGCTTATTAACCGCTTAAAAAATAGTCTACTCGACTGTCTAGACTCGTGTGTACCAACACGAGTTTAAATACGTTTCAACTCGACGAACTGACAATGACTTAACTTAATTCACGTTTCAACCCAAGTTGCACACTTGTTACTATTTGTGTATAAACCATGTTGGACTGGTACCCCGAAACGTATAACTATCCTGAATCGTAGCTTGTCTCGTAAATCATGTAAATGTATTTGTTTTGTGTAATTCTATTTTAGAAATACTTCTTGAGGAGGTACAAATTTAGTTATTAAAACCGAGTAATAACATTTGTTACTTTTTCTCAAATATTGTTTAGAAATCATCTTTATTGTTACGAATAAACAGACCTTGATAGCATTTCGATTTGTTTGTCCAAAACACTTAGAGAAATTTATTTATAGAAATAGCAGTTCGTTACGCTTTGATTTTATAAAAATTCGGGCAGAGTTTCCTCTGTTTTTGCACAAACCAGACAACATCCGTTGTCTACAATTTTCCCAAAATTATCTTTCAAACACAAGTCACCAAGTCATTTTATCCAAAGTTTCGATTCACGAGATTCTATACGTTTCGATACCTAAATACACTTAATTATATAATTATATATATATACCAATATATATATAATATAGTCCGACAATATAGTCCAATTACATTTAGTCCGAGTTCGAAACCATAAGTCACATCAAGTTAATCGTTTACCAAATCGTTCGATATTTAATATATATAGTTTCCGTTTATTATCCGGTTCGTTCGCGAGTCAAACGTATTTCATCCATAACAATATATTTACAAATATCTAATATTCATAAATATATAATATTTACAAATACACAATATTTATAAATATATATATAATATCTACAAATAGTAATAAATACAAATTTAAAGTATACCGAATCACACGCACGCGTCTCGATCTACGCGTTAACCGGACCAGATCTGACCGAGTTGAAAACCAATCCCGAACACTTGACTCGACCATCAATCAGTGACCCGAACCAACCTCGACTCGTGACCAAAAATCCAACAAACCGGACCACCATTAGCACCCATCGGACCCGAACCAAAACCAAGCCAAAACAGGCCGAGAACCACGACCACCATAACCCGGTCACCAACCTGAACAACCATAACCAAACGAATCGCCACCATCGGACCACCAAGACCCGACGCGGACCACTCCCAACATCCCGAACCTGAACAACCTTAAAACCCATCGGACCACCGAGCCATAACCATAACCGAACCAGATCTGACCCGAGCACCACCACTTCAACCCGCACCAACCATCCTTGACAACCTAATCGGACCATCCCCTCCAAACCCGTCACCTATAACCCAGCGAACTACCACCCTCCGACCACTACAATCGCGACCACCACCATCGGACCACAAAAACCCACCGGAAACCACCCTTCTGCTGCTGTTTCTGCACGTTCCTCGGGCCATAGGCCTACGCCGCCGCTTCTGCTGCTGTTGAGGTCGCGCCGCCACCACCCAAGCTTGGTGGTGGCCGGCTATTCTTGTAACAGGAGCGAGGCGAGGAGGGCAGGGAGGGAGAGAGACGAACGAGAGAGAGAGAGAGGGTAGAGAGAGAAAGCTGCGGGTTTTTAGAGAGAGAGAGAGGGTAGATTGTGGCTGCCAAAATAAGAGGAGGATGAAGAAGAAGGCATTTTATAGTTAGGGTTAGGGTTAGGTAGGTGTATACCGCGTATCGAACCCGTTTTAAACGTAATCATCTCGGTTTCTATTCTAGGCCCAATAATAAATTATAAAAAGTAGTCGGTTTTGTTCGAATGACAAAACCGAGCATAAATATAAATGTTTTCGATGTCCGGCGCGTGTTTTCAGAACACGCGTTTAAATCGCGTTAATTAGATTGGTCGCAGTTTCGATTGTAAAAACAGTCAGTAAACTTCCGAAACTTAATGATTAACAATATTTAAAATAAATATTTAATTTTTAATAATAAAAATTACGTCAGTATAGATCGGAAGTTGCCTGTTGTCACAAAATATTAAAGTTAATTAAAAAACCATTAGACATCATAAAAAAAAAAAACTTAACAACTAATAAAAGTTTTCGTTCTTGTTTTGTTCGTTTTCAAATTCCGTCTATTCTCTTTTAAGTATCGCTCAACGACTAATCGGAAGGTTTCTAAAGTCTTTCGTAAGAAAGTCCATGTTCCTAATTCTGATTTTAGCAGCTTTTGATTGCGCCGAAATCTCGATACTATTTGTTATTTTCCTGATCTCAGTCACGAATTTGGCACCGACTTCATTAACTTGATTTTTTCCCCAGTTCCTTCTGAGTGGTTTACGTGGAGACGGGTCGGCTGCATCCTCAACGTTTAGGTCTATCCTACATGAGCATCCGAGCTACTAGAGGAGACGAACCCACCCGACAAATTAGTTTTCGTCCGTTTTGACCCTCCCTCGCTAATTTCTTTGAGTGAAATTATTTCGATCTATTTCGAACAATTGCGAAGAATTATTCACAAGTAGTGTAACCTTGTGTTTGCGAGAACCTCTTGCTTCCATTCTTGGGGAGTAATCTATTTCGAACAATTGCTAAGAATTATTCACAAGTAGTTCTCACCCTAAGTTTTTGTAACCTTGTGTTTGCGAAGAACCTCTTGCTTCCATTCTTGGGAAGTAAATTGGTAGACTTCAAGTTCGCTACTACCACTTGGCCGCATTCGATCCATACTTCTATTATGAAGATTCGTAAACAAGTCCGTATATTTTCGAATGTCGGCCCATCATCCGGATATCATATCGGGACTACGAGTTTCACTTCCTATTTGTTTATAGAACACCTTGTGGAGTTTTGTCCAGAACACTCTCGCCTTTTGATAATCCGCTGCATAAATAACCTAAACAATTATAAAAGTGTTTAGGAAACAAATATAAATAGGAAAATTGAATTGTGTAGGAAATGTAGAAAGTGTTTTCAACCATTGGATCTAGAAATGGATGGCTTAGATTAAAAGTTTGGGTTTGTTAAGATTCTAATAATTATATTTTAGTAATTAAGGGTATGATGGTCCAAGTAGTGTTTTAGATGAGGGTAGTAATGTCATTTTCTTGTATTCTGATTTAGAAATTGTTTGGTATTTCCCTTAATTCATGCGCCTCTATCAAATCTTTTTATTATAGATCATTATATTCTTTTTCCTATTCAAACCTCTTTCATCTTCTCCAAAGCAAAAAAAACAACAGAACAACCAAACCCCAATCGCGCGTCGGTCCTTCTTCATCTTACACATTCATCTTCAAATCAAGTCCATTTGTGTGTTTTAAACATTCAACTATTAGTGTTTTAAAGCTCTTTTCACTCCATATACGAACAAAATACAAGCCAAGAAGGCCCCATTCAGTGTTTTAATCCACACGACGCCGACAACCTATGTCCAAACATGCAGGGCGATCAGACACCACCGCACCCTACAGCTACCATGAGGGGTATTTCGTGGGTTTTTTATTTTGTGTTTTATGTTTTTTTTACTAATTTCGGAAGTGGGTTTTTTCGGATATGAACGTACGAGGGTTTTTTTTTTTTATGAAGGGGTTTTTTTTATGAACGAGGATTTTGTGGGTGAAACTCTAATTATCAAATGGGTTTTTTTTATGAAAGGTATTTTTTACTAATTTCAGAAATGGGTTTTTTTTATGAATGAGGGTTTTTTTATGATTTGAATCTAACTATCAAATACAACCATGGGTGAAACGAGGGTTTCGTGGGTTTTTTTTAAGAAAGGTGTTTTTACTAATTTCGCAAGTGATTTTTTTATGAACGAGGGTTTTTTATGAAAGGAGTTTTTTATGATTTGAATCTAATTATCAAATACAACCAGGAGTGAAACTCAAGATTAAAAAAAAAAAGAAATAATGGAAATAAATAATCCCAACTATTGATTATTGGTCAATAACAGTGTCAACTATGAAAATTGCCAACAGTGGTCCCAACTTTCGACATATTAGAATATAATTGACCCAAACTAACGGAGGTCTGACTCCGTTAGTGTAGTGATGACGTGGCATGCCACGTAAAATCATTTTGCCACCTAGGATGCCACCTAGGATCATTTTACCATATAGGATGCCACGTCGGATCATTTTGCCAACTAGGATGCCACGTCACCATTACACTAACGGAGTTAGACCTCCGTTAGTTTGGTTCCATTATATTCCAATATGTCAAAAGTTGGGACCACTATTGGTAATTTTCGTAGTTGGGACTATTATTGGCCAATAGTCAATAGTTGGAATTATTTATTTCCATTATTCAAAAAAAAACCTGCTATAATAGTGTTTTAAGTTAAAAGATTGTTGGATATTATAGTGATTTAGTCGTCGGGTTTTTGGGGGAATGTTGTGTGGGTTTCATAACAGTGGATTTTTTAACTGATAAAAAACATAGTGTATTTATAGTGTTTGCTAATATGATAGTGTACATCGAGGACATTGGCTTCAAGTGGAGATATTGAGCGCTTGGGCGGCAGTGTTGAATTATGAGGAAAAGTACAAAAGCGATGGGTCACCAAAATGCTTGTTTTGCCCACCTAACATATTGGTATGATTTTAAAACACTAGTTATTACTAACAGTGTAAAAACACTGTTGATGTATAATAAAAACACTACTGTTTTATTTTTTAGAAAATGCATGTTATATTTTATAAAACACTACTTATTACTAACAGTTTAAAAACACTGCTGATGTATAATGAACTAAGGAAGAAGTATGTTGCAACGATCCTACTAAGTGATATTAATTTATACAGATCAGATGTTGAGTTAGGTGTGGACAAATATTCCCGTAAACGGATGCTACTAGGAGAGAATTAGATAAGACCGCGATTGATCGAATGGGTAAAAGATTGGGGCCGTTAATGGGGAAAAAGTGACTTTAATTTTGTGATTTGGAAAAATATTTGTTTATCTTTATGTTTTGGATTATGCTTAGAATATGTTTTGAAAGATGGTACATTGTGTTTTTTGGATATTTGATCTTAAGAAAACATCACTATTATGTTGGTGCTTTTTTTATATTTTACACACCATTGATTCTTAAAAAATGCTTACATACCCTACATAACATGTTAAAAAAATAGCCTATAAAATACTTATTCGTATAAAACACTACTTATTAGTACATGTTAACAAAACAACCCATAAAATCTTGTTTTTGTAAGATTTGGGTAACATTTTACACACGGCTATTGCATCACGTCTAAATCTTGTTTTGTATCTATGACATCCGTCACTTTTATCACTATTATTATTATTATTATTATATATATATATATATACATTTTTTTTATTTCGCACCTCCTATCTTGTACGCCACATTTTATCCTCATAATAATAATAATAATAATAAAGTTAGTCATTATATTTTACCACCTCTAAACCATAACCAAACTTATACCCAAAACACTAAAGCCTAACCATAACCCAAAAACCTTGTCTTTTTTTTCGGAATCCAGACCCGACCCGAAGACTGTGGTCAACACCCAGTCACTTTCCACAATTACGAGCCTTGTTTTTGGTAGAATTTTAACTCCCTTTGACCGACTAACATACCCTCATAAATATAATCCATGATTTCAGCTTGAATTAATCATCCTTGACTCGGTTTTGACCGACTTTGGTCAAGACTTCAAAACTTTCCATTTCACCAACCCGAGCCACATAGTATAAATTGAGGTATCCACAACCAACTAAATGTGCCAAAAAAATCATTTCCCTTCTCTCAAATCTTTCTGTCCAAGCTTTAATTCACGATTTCAAGACCCGTTGACTTTTTGTTTGACCGAGCATCATACACGAATTAGTGTTTGTAAGTTGTTTATTTTTTTATGGGTTTTATTATTTATGATCAATCGATCAATAGCCCTAACATTACTGAGGCTATTGACCGTTAATTGATTCGATTCAAGAAACTAGGGTTCTTAATTATCATTCAAATTGGGGAAGATGACCAATTCACGCATGTGATAAATATTTTCAAAACTGAAACATTTACAAATCTGAGGTATAGACCAGTTGGTTGGGGGTTTGGCTAAAGACATTGAACCGGGTCTGACCCAGGTTCGACCCCCACCATAAACAACCTTTTATTTTATTTTTATTTTTTTGTGTTATCCTTTACACTTATATTACCTTTATTCTTTTTAAAATTGTTTTAAAATACTAAAACTATTTTATAAATTCTACAAAATTTATTTTATGTTATTTCAATGATAAACTTTGCTGTCCAATTTTTAGTTTTTCAAAAATAATATATTTAATATATATTATAAATATTACAAATTTATTCATTTAAAATTATAAAATTTAATAAAAATATCTAAACGATTTTATAAAATTCCACAAAAATTATACTAAACTTGTATAACAATATACATTTCAGAATTTATTTTTAATTTAGAAAAACCGTGCATTTCATATTTTTAATTAATTTTTGTTATTTTTAATCATAAATAATTCATAATAAATTCATTTTTCAATATTTTTGTACCAAAATTTTACATAAATTGTTTCTTTTCATTTGGAACAGAAATACAATTTTTAATTCAATAATTCTTTAATTTTAATATTTTTAGATATTAAAGTCATATTTTGACAATTTGAAATAAATAGATTAAATATTCTATTTTCAATAAAATAATTTTATGAAAATTATTTTCATACTAAAAACTTTATTTTGTGACCATCTTTAACTTAAAATTTACAAAAAGACTTTTATTCATTTATTTATTAAATTTCTTATATTTAATAAACAATTTGACTATTAATCAAATAAATACTTATCCCCAATTCGAAGCCCTGGAAAATACTTATAGACTAGATAGACTTAGACTTATTTGTTACCTTATACATAGGGTGATACTCGACAAACGTTGGATTACACTTAATCAATTACACAAGACTTACCACCTTGCTAAAGGTGAGTATTACTTATCCCCTTTTTTTCCGTTTTACAACTTTCGGGGTGATTCATGCACAAGTATACAAAACTTTCGTATTCATTTACACATACATTTTTATTCATTTACAATTCATATACGTGTCTTGATTATCTTTGTGCTTATGATTGAACATGAACGTAGCTTACATACAAAATCATACATCTAGACATAACTTATGTTATGGTGCTCTTTACACATAGACGTAACTTATGTTACGGTGCTCATTTAGACATAACTTTGTGTTATGGTGCTCTTTTAGACTCACACGTGTTGAGGTGCTCATTATCAATTACATTGTACAACTTTACATGTGATCTTTGTCTTGTTTGGTTACTTGCGTGTTTACATAATGCCTTGGTGATGCTAGACACATGAATTGTACTACTTTTTAAAACTTATACTATACGTACAAAACTAAGTAGTACTCACCAACATCATATGTTGACAAAATTATTTTCGTGCATGTTTCAGGATAAGTTGCTTGACGCTTCACATAGGACTTTGGACTTAGACTAAATCAATCAATCATCTTTATTTTTTTTGTTGTCTTGTATTTAATTTCACATGTTGTAAAACAATATTTAATAATCATATATTTACATTTTAGTACCATGAGCTTTTGAACAATCGTCACTACGTGGCACCTCGATGATTCCGCCATCGGTTGGGGTGTTACAGATTGGTATCAGAGCCATGGTTATAGGGAACTAGGTTATTAGATAAAATGGCCTAGACTATAACCGAACTCCAACTTTCATGCATAATATTTCCTGAATTGCCTTACCCTCATTTCCCTCTACTTTCCTTCTTCTATCTTTCTCTCCTCCTCCTCATCTTTCATCATGGTGCATAGAGATGGTGTCCTACAGGGAGTGGAAAGTTTACATCAATCATGGAACGGGAGCAATACCTCTCTTGAAAACACTCTTAGGCATAATGCCTACTCTTATTTTTGCTCCTTCAAAGATGTTGAACTTTAATGAGTGTGATAAGGACACGTGCAATCTGGAAGGGTGGATGCCTGTACACTGGGTTTTCTGGCATAGGCAAGCATAGCGCATAAATCCATTTACGGACCTGTTATGCTTACCTGGGGATTCCTGGAGTGAGTGTCCACTTATAGGCTAAAGCATGTCTTCTTTGATCATCATTGGGTTCAATTCCTTTGAAAAGTCAACGTTCTTGTTGGGCTTTACAGCTAGACAAGGGCACTCCAAGCATTTTATGCAAGCTTTTTCAATAATACTCTCTCGATTCATATACAATATTTTGTATTTCACGATTTTCATATATTGCTTACAAGTTCATACTTTCATAACCATCTATGGATTTCACAATCGCACTTCACCTTACCATCTTAGCCATTTTTTTTATTCAACACCCTACCCAAATCATATTATTTCATTTCTCCACATGTTATTTATTTAAAAAAAAAACTATAACCTCATACTTTAGCACAAACTAAAGATTTCTAAAACTTGTTGTATTACCTAGTAACTTTACAAAGTACATATTTTCCTCGAACTTAAATTCAATTGATTATTTATTGACGTAAAAAAAACGATTTTCTATATAATGTTTTAAACTTAGCTTTTACTATTTAACAACTTTTGCCTTATGTACAATACCAATTTTGAAAATAATTTTTTTTTTCATAGGAATAATATCTAACCTCTAGATTCTCCATCGACACTCACTCATTTTCAACTTTTTCAAATTTTTACAATATTTGGCATATACCACAATCATGTTTTCCTATACACTTGATTATAACCTTTGATCCAAACCCCAAAATTTACACTGCTACATAATCTCCTTACTATAAAATAAACTCTTTATCAACTATCTTCACATTCACTATCGCTCACAACCTTGATTCTGCTTCAAGATTTTTCATCATCCTCTCAAGAACTAAATTCATATCCTTCACCTTCTCACACATGAACTAGTTACCCATGATAATCAAACTACTAAAAACCTGATACTTGATTCTACAGGATTTTTCCAAAACATCATTGTTTGTGAAACTTGATTTCCTCTTAATTTGACTATTCACTGGACATTTAATTATTCATGATACTCGTAATCTATTTCTATAGGCCACTAAGATAACACTTACACTTAATGGTTGCAGTACTTACAAACTTGCTTGCACGTGTGTATTATCCACGCAACTCTGATAAACATTTCATTTAAAGGGCTCCTCGGACGAGTGGTAGCCCATACTTAAATACAGTTATGCTTACAAGTCATTGCAAACCAATGCAATTGACCTCATTATTACATGGCCTCATTTCATTGATAACATCTCATTGTAACTCAACGTGTTTGTTGTGTCACCTTCTTGTGAAACTTATTTGCTGTATTGTGTGTTAGATTAGGATCATAGAAGGACATAAAACCCTAATGTAAGGTAAATTGATGATTCCGGTCCGGAACGTAATCATGAATTTACAGGTGCGTTAGGGTAGTGTGAAATTCTATTAGAGTTTTTGGTAGGCGTCCAGTACGTTTTCAAGGTATCAAAGGTGTGGTGGGTTAGCTGCGGTACACCCTGTATACAAACACTAATGATGCATTGAAAGTGAGACTGGAAGTCGGACCAGGAACAAACTCTAGTTACTTGGTAGTTCATTTAGTCTTTCTGTAGTCAATCAACTCATGCAATTATTTTAGGATTCCTAAAACTTGAAGTTTAGTGTTACTAGATTCTTATTCTCCTTATTATTCGAGACAAACCTAATCCAATCCTTAACTCACACCTATCAAACCTCTTATCCAAATCATTTCTCCCAGAACATCCATAACCCTATGTTCCTAATAACTTCGGGACGAAGTTTCTAAAAGTAGGGGATGTTATGACATCCGTCACTTTTATCACTATTATTATTATTATTATTATTATTATTATATATATATATATACATTTTTTTTATTTCGCACCTCCTATCTTGTACGCCACATTTTATCCTCATAATAATAATAATAATAATAAAGTTAGTCATTATATTTTACCACCTCTAAACCATAACCAAACTTATACCCAAAACACTAAAGCCTAACCATAACCCAAAAACCTTGTCTTTTTTTTCGGAATCCAGACCCGACCCGAAGACTGTGGTCAACACCCAGTCACTTTCCACAATTACGAGCCTTGTTTTTGGTAGAATTTTAACTCCCTTTGACCGACTAACATACCCTCATAAATATAATCCATGATTTCAGCTTGAATTAATCATCCTTGACTCGGTTTTGACCGACTTTGGTCAAGACTTCAAAACTTTCCATTTCACCAACCCGAGCCACATAGTATAAATTGAGGTATCCACAACCAACTAAATGTGCCAAAAAAATCATTTCCCTTCTCTCAAATCTTTCTGTCCAAGCTTTAATTCACGATTTCAAGACCCGTTGACTTTTTGTTTGACCGAGCATCATACACGAATTAGTGTTTGTAAGTTGTTTATTTTTTTATGGGTTTTATTATTTATGATCAATCGATCAATAGCCCTAACATTACTGAGGCTATTGACCGTTAATTGATTCGATTCAAGAAACTAGGGTTCTTAATTATCATTCAAATTGGGGAAGATGACCAATTCACGCATGTGATAAATATTTTCAAAACTGAAACATTTACAAATCTGAGGTATAGACCAGTTGGTTGGGGGTTTGGCTAAAGACATTGAACCGGGTCTGACCCAGGTTCGACCCCCACCATAAACAACCTTTTATTTTATTTTTATTTTTTTGTGTTATCCTTTACACTTATATTACCTTTATTCTTTTTAAAATTGTTTTAAAATACTAAAACTATTTTATAAATTCTACAAAATTTATTTTATGTTATTTCAATGATAAACTTTGCTGTCCAATTTTTAGTTTTTCAAAAATAATATATTTAATATATATTATAAATATTACAAATTTATTCATTTAAAATTATAAAATTTAATAAAAATATCTAAACGATTTTATAAAATTCCACAAAAATTATACTAAACTTGTATAACAATATACATTTCAGAATTTATTTTTAATTTAGAAAAACCGTGCATTTCATATTTTTAATTAATTTTTGTTATTTTTAATCATAAATAATTCATAATAAATTCATTTTTCAATATTTTTGTACCAAAATTTTACATAAATTGTTTCTTTTCATTTGGAACAGAAATACAATTTTTAATTCAATAATTCTTTAATTTTAATATTTTTAGATATTAAAGTCATATTTTGACAATTTGAAATAAATAGATTAAATATTCTATTTTCAATAAAATAATTTTATGAAAATTATTTTCATACTAAAAACTTTATTTTGTGACCATCTTTAACTTAAAATTTACAAAAAGACTTTTATTCATTTATTTATTAAATTTCTTATATTTAATAAACAATTTGACTATTAATCAAATAAATACTTATCCCCAATTCGAAGCCCTGGAAAATACTTATAGACTAGATAGACTTAGACTTATTTGTTACCTTATACATAGGGTGATACTCGACAAACGTTGGATTACACTTAATCAATTACACAAGACTTACCACCTTGCTAAAGGTGAGTATTACTTATCCCCTTTTTTTCCGTTTTACAACTTTCGGGGTGATTCATGCACAAGTATACAAAACTTTCGTATTCATTTACACATACATTTTTATTCATTTACAATTCATATACGTGTCTTGATTATCTTTGTGCTTATGATTGAACATGAACGTAGCTTACATACAAAATCATACATCTAGACATAACTTATGTTATGGTGCTCTTTACACATAGACGTAACTTATGTTACGGTGCTCATTTAGACATAACTTTGTGTTATGGTGCTCTTTTAGACTCACACGTGTTGAGGTGCTCATTATCAATTACATTGTACAACTTTACATGTGATCTTTGTCTTGTTTGGTTACTTGCGTGTTTACATAATGCCTTGGTGATGCTAGACACATGAATTGTACTACTTTTCAAAACTTATACTATACGTACAAAACTAAGTAGTACTCACCAACATCATATGTTGACAAAATTATTTTCGTGCATGTTTCAGGATAAGCTGCTTGACGCTTCACATAGGACTTTGGACTTAGACTAAATCAATCAATCATCTTTATTTTTTTTGTTGTCTTGTATTTAATTTCACATGTTGTAAAACAATATTTAATAATCATATATTTACATTTTAGTACCATGAGCTTTTGAACAATCGTCACTACGTGGCACCTCGATGATTCCGCCATCGGTTGGGGTGTTACAGTATCAACCTATAAGGTAAAAAAAATCTACATCTACACTTCTACATCTACATCTACATCTACACTTCTACATCTACATCTAGATCTACACTTCTACACTATATAATAAAAGAAAATAATTTGTGGACACATGTCATTCATTTAAACAATTTGGTTTTTTCTCATTTCTCTCTCCTATTTAATACTTATTTTTACTTAAATATAATATTATTATATCAAAAAACAAATGAGTTTAATATGAAATTAATTTTTAGTTTTTTAAACACACTTGTACTTTTGCTTAAAAAGCTCACCAAACGAAGAGTAATGATGGTAACTATTTTTATAAGTAAATTCTTAGAATTTTCAAATATTTAATGTTGTTGGGGTA
Organism: Ambrosia x helenae; assembly: GCA_030844895.1. Classification (NCBI taxonomy): domain Eukaryota; kingdom Viridiplantae; phylum Streptophyta; class Magnoliopsida; order Asterales; family Asteraceae; genus Ambrosia; species Ambrosia x helenae. The sequence goes on from CM061223.1 coordinate 4,942,494, forward strand.
AAAATGTATAAATATAATATGTTAAATAAACATATATTTTTTTAAATACATGTTTTGACGAGTGTATGCATTAACAAACTATATTATTTTTTATTCAATTAATATAATGTACAGGTTTATTCAACCATGTGATTCGTACGAAGTTTTTTACTTCTAATTATATAACGTTTTATTTATTAACCCGTGTAATACACGGGTTTATATCCTAGTATTCTATAAAACATTACTGACTCATAACTTGTTAAAAACACTACTTATTCATATATGTTAAAAAACCATTCGAATTCACATTTGTTAACCCTCCCCCTCTTTATATATACACATTTTACAAAATAGTCGTTAAAAAACCCAACCATAACCTGTAACTCCTTTTGTATGATGTTGTGGATCACATGTTGTTAATCAAATAATAGCTTGTCATATAACACTCTTGATATTGAAAAACACTATTGATGTCATATAACAGCTCATAAATCTTGTTTTGATAATATTTTAATAAGATTTTACACACGTTTATTGCATCACGTCTAAATCTTGTTTTGTATCAACCTATAAAGTTAAAAAAAAAAGGATTCTATAAGACACTACTGACTCATAACATGTTAAAAGACACTACTTATTCGTATAAAACACTACTTATTCATATATGTTAAAAAACCATTCGAATTCACATTTGTTAAACCTCCCCCCTAAACACATTTTACATAAATAGTCGTTATAAAACCCAAACAATATGATGTTGTGGATCAAATGTTAATCAATACTATCATGTTATATAACACTCTTGATATTGAAAAACATTGTTGATATCGTAAAACACACTTGATAAGATGTCTTTTATTTAAAAAAAAATACAAATGACAATATTGAAATTACATCTGTGTCCAACTAGCTAAACACGTAATCACGTGAAACTGTACCAACAATATCTAAAAATTAACAAAACAGGAAACATGGAAAAAAACAAAGAAATCGAACTTTGAGTGATTTTATATTTTTAAAACACTAATCATCCTCATCATCGTCCACCTCTACATCCTCACCTGGATCCTCTTCATCAGAAGTATCATCCTGGTTTGCAACTTTCTTGGGATTTCGACAGGTGCGAATGTTGTGACCGTATTGCAAGCAATTTTGACACTGTTCTGTCCCCACTGAAATGTAAGATGATGGACCTGTATTAAAAAAGAGAAAATGATTCATACATAAAGTATAATAGCACTCCTTTTTTAATTTATGATAAGCACTTAAACACTACACTAAACAATGACAAAACAGTCATTGTTGATCCTGATTTTAAAACAATACAAAAAGGATATATAAAACAACCTTCATTTTATGTTAAACTAAACACACCTTGCATAACTGCCATAAACTCACCATATGCCTAAATGTATAGATTTAAATAAAACACTACTGATACATATACGTTAAAAACACTACTGGTTCGTAAAGTGATTTCAGAATTCAACTATACAGTTTTATATTAAACACTCCTTTAAAATATTAAAAACATAATCAAACACCTAAACTATACATAATATTCCATACATCAGTTTTCAAAACACCTAAACTGTACATAATCATCAAATATAAACAAATAAAATTCATTGTTATCTATATTATCTTATTTAAGGAGGAGTGATGTACAACATGGTAATTTGCATTTCTGTACAACTTAGCAAGCAACATGTACAACATATTTAAGCAAAAAAATTAAGGGTATTATTGGCATAGTTGTGACAATTAAGACACATAGGAGAGTAGATTAGTAAATTTAACATAATCCAATACCTCACATCCTAAAATTTTATCCCAATTATGCCCTTATGTCCAACTTTTAAAACACAAAATACAACCTAATCTATGATGCATCTTAAATGTGAGACCTTTCAACCCCTCATCTATATTATTATATATACTTCATTATAATCAATTTCTTGAATGCTAATAGTCTTTTCATAACCCCAAACAAAATCTTAGAGCTAATTTCATGCTTTGAAACATTATTTTGTCAAAAAAAAAAAAAGTATGTCTTCATTAGATGAGAAGAGAACAAAATCAATGAGAAGTTAAAACGCTTGCAAGATATAGTTCCCGGATGCTACAAGGTATAAAGATATGAGTTAATCTTTATATACATATATACATTTTTTCTACTTGTTCATATGTTCTTTGAGAATTACAAAAATTTATCTTCATACTATATCATTGTTTTGCTCCATTTAAATTTAGTTATTTGCTATAGACAATGGGAATGCCAATGATGTTGGATGTAATAATCAACTATGTTGGATCGTTGCAGAATCAAATTGAGGTAATTTAATTGTACAACTAACAATTAAAACAATAAACAAACAATATTCAGAATTATTGATGAGAAAATATTTTTCAAAATTAATTAGTACAATTTTTTCTCTTCCTTGTGCATTTTTAGTTTCTCTCCATGAAGCTTTCAGAAGCCAGCATGTTCTATGACTTATTGACCTCAACTCTACTGAATTGGATGATATGGCCCCTATGAAGGTGACAGATGGCTTTCCTAATTATCATTGTTAAGGAGTTGTGTATCTTGAATCATGTATATTGTTAACTAAATAAAACGGACAAAATTATAAAAATAACATTCTAGATTTGCTAATACGTTTCTAATATATTGTAAATATTACTTCCACTTACTCCATGGGATGAAAACTGATGTTGCAGGGAACAAATGGACATGAAGGACAGATGATGGAGAGGATGGTTGGAGAAGGGTATGGAGGCTTTCCTCAATTTCAATCAACATGGTCTCCTTGAACGCCATGAAATAGTTAACTCTATCAATCTATATATGCATGCTCAAATATAACTTTATACGTAAACTATATTTGTTCTATGACTTTTAAGGTATTTGTTGATCTATTTAATGTTCTTGTTAAATCATGTATGAAGTGTGATTCACAATATTATTTTTCTTTCGGCAATTGTATATTGTTTAAGTTCTAATTCTAATTAATAAAATAAAATAAACACTAGCATAAAGAGAAAACAAAAACTTAACTATGTGTTAATTACTTATGTTATTTGTGTTAAGAAATAAGAAATCGAAAAGCCATAAATTCACGCTCACGCTAATGAATCAACCTGAATCTTTATCTTCTATACTATATTATAAAGCTCCAGTGAAGGATACCCACAAAATTTAAGTAAATATAACATTTATTGCTTATAGTACAATGCTTATTGAAGTCCTTTAGGGGTAAAATTGTCTTTCTACCTAAATATTAAATTGTTGAAGAAATTAATTTAAACATAATTATAAAATTGATGAGGAAATTAACAATAATGTGGTGACTCTTTACATTCATAACCTCCATGTCTTTATTATGTTTGTATCAATGTTATAGTCTTATAAATAATGGTCATGTATTTGGTATATAAATAATGTAGTGATTCTTCACATACATAACTTACATATCATTCAATGTTTATAGTAAATAAATTACATCATATATTATGTATTTATATCTTCTTTCTAAATTTATGTGGTTGCAGGATTGTATGATGTGACACGTCTGCATACAAATGAATATGTAGGCTTGAAGTTTGCTAACATACCCAACCCATTACACGTTTCAACCCATTAAAGTGAGCGATATATGTAGGCTTGACGTTTATTCAAGCAAATATGGGAGATATACTTCATGAGCAACGTCATCATCTTCCCCGATTTTTTTTTGTTTTCTCTGCTACTATAAGCTTCTAGGAATAGAATTCAAGTTTCTGATCTCACGAAGTCACCAACTACTGAATCATAACATGTTAAAAGACACTATTCGTATAAAACACTACTTATTCATATATGTTAAAAAAACCATTCGAATTCACATTTGTTAAACCTCCCCCCTCTAAACACATTTTACATAAATAGTCGTTATAAAACCCAAACAACATGATGTTGTGGATCAAATGTTAATCAATACTATCATGTTATATAACACTCTTGATATTGAAAAACATTGTTGATATCATAAAACACACTTGATAAGATGTCTTTTATTTAAAAAAAAAAATACAAATGACAAAATATTGAAATTAAATCTGTGTCCAACTAGCTAAACACGTAATCACGTGAAACTCTACCAACAATATCTAAAAATTAACAACACTAGAAACATGGAAAAAAACAAAGAAATCAAACTTTGAGTGATTTTATATTTTTAAAACACTAATCATCCTCATCATCGTCCACCTCTACATCCTCACCTGGATCCTCTTCATCAGAAGTATCATCCTGGTTTGCAACTTTCTTGGGATTTCGACAGGTGCGAATGTTGTGACCGTATTGCAAGCAATTTTGACATTGTTCTGTCCCCACTAAAATGTAAGATGATGGACCTGTATTAAAAAAGAGAAAATGATTCATACTTAAAGTATAATAGCACTCCTTTTTTAATTTATGATAAGCACTTAAACACTACACTAAACAATGACAAAACAGTCATTGTGAATCCTGATTTTAAAACAATACAAAAAGGATATATAAAACAACCTTCATTTTATGTTAAACTAAACACACATTACATAACTGCCATAAACTCACCATATGCCTAAATGTATGGATTTAAATAAAACACTACTGATACATATACGTTAAAAACACTACTGGTTCGTAAAGTGATTTCAGAATTCAACTATACAGTTTTATATTAAACACTCCTTTAAAATATTAAAAACATAATCAAACACCTAAACTATACATAATATTCCATACATCAGTTGTCAAAACACCTAAACTGTACATAATCATCAAATATAAACAAATAAAATTCACTGTTATCTATATTATCTTATTTAAGGAGGAGTGATGCACAACATGGTAATTTGCATTTCTGTACAACTTAGCAAGCAACATGTACAACATATTTAAGCAAAAAAATTAAGGGTATTATTGGCATACTTGTGACAATTAAGACACATAGGAGAGTAGATTAGAAAATTTAACATAATCCAATACCTCACATCTTAATATTTTATCCCAATTATGTGCTTATGTCCAACTTTTAAAACACAAAATACAACCTAATCTATGATGCATCTTAAATGTGAGACCTTTCAACCCCTCATCTATATTATTATATATACTTCATTATAATCAATTTCTTGAATGCTAATAGTCTTTTCATAACCCCAAACAAAATCTTAGAGCTAATTTCATGCTTTGAAACATTATTTTGTCAAAAAAAAAAGTATGTCTTCATTAGATGAGAAGAGAACAAAATCAATGAGAAGTTAAAACGCTTGCAAGATATGGTTCCCGGATGCTACAAGGTATAAAGATATGAGTTAATCTTTATATACATATATACATTTTTTCTACTTGTTCATATGTTCTTTGAGAATTACAAAAATTTATCTTCATAATATATCATTGTTTTGCTCCATTTAAATTTAGTTATTTGCTATAAACAATGGGAATGCCAGTGATGTTGGATGTAATAATCAACTATGTTGGATCGTTGCAGAATCAAATTTAGGTAATTTAATTGTACAACTAACAATTAAAACAATAAACAAACAATATTCAGAATTATTGATGAGAAAATATTTTTCAAAATTAATTAGTACAGTTTTTTCTCTTCCTTGTGCATTTTTAGTTTCTCTCCATGAAGCTTTCAGAAGCCAACATGTTCTATGACTTATTGACCTCAACTCTACTGAATTGGATGATATGGCCCCTATGAAGGTGACAGATGGCTTTCCTAATTATCCTTGTTAAGGAGTTGTGTATCTTGAATCATGTATATTGTTAACTAAATAAAACAGACAAAAAATTATAAAAATAACATTCTAGATTTGCTAATACGTTTCTAATATATTGTAAATATTACTTCCACTTACTGCATGGGATGAAAACTGATGTTGCAGGGAACAAATGGACATGAAGGACAGATGATGGAGAGGGTGGTTGGAGAAGGGTATGGAGACTTTCCTCAATTTCAATCAACATGGTCTCCTTGAACGCCATGAAATAGTTAACTCTATCAATCTATATATGCATGCTCAAATATAACTTTATACATAAACTATATTTGTTCTATGACTTTTAAGGTATTTGTTGATCTATTTAATGTTCTTGTTAAATCATGTATGAAGTGTGATTCACAATATTATTTTTCTTTCGGCAATTGTATATTGTTTAAGTTCTAATTCTAATTAATAAAATAAAATAAACACTAGCATAAAGAGAAAACAAAAACTTAACTATGTGTTAATTACTTATGTTATTTGTGTTAAGAAATAAGAAATCGAAAAGCCATAAATTCACGCTCACGCTAATGAATCAACCTGAATCTTTATCTTCTATACTATATTATAAAGCATCAGTGAAGGATACCCACAAAATTTAAGTAAAGATAACATTTATTGCTTATAGTACAATGCTTATTGAAGTCCTTTAGGGGTAAAATTGTGTTTCTACCTAAATATTAAATTGTTGAAGAAATTAATTTAAACATAATTATAAAATTGATGAGGAAATTAACAATAATGTGGTGACTCTTTACATTCATAACCTCCATGTCTTTATTATGTTTGTATCAATGTTATAGTCTTATAAATAATGGTCATGTATTTGGTATATAAATAATGTAGTGACTCTTCACATACATAACTTACATATCATTCAATGTTTATAGTAAATAAATTACATCATATATTATGTATTTATATCTTCTTTTTAAATTTATGTGGTTACAGGATTGTATGATGTGACACGTCTGCATACAAATGAATATGTAGGCTTAAAGTTTGCCAACATACCCAACCCATTACACGTTTCAACCCATTAAAGTGAGCGATATATGTAGGCTTGACGTTTATTCAAGCAAATATGGGAGATATACTTCATGAGCAACGTCATCATCTTCCCCGATTTTTTTTGTTTTCTCTGCTAAGCTTCTAGGAATAGAATTTAAGTTTCTGATCTCACGAAGTCACCAACTGTTTAAATGTCCAAAAGAACACAAGTTCTTATCAGTCGATTTGGTAGTTTTAACTATATTGATTACTAATTTGTTTGGTCCAATATATTTGTTACGGCGCTTGTCAAACTATCATAAAGCGAGAGTATCTATGCAAATCATTGACTCCGATGCATCTCGCGGGTGCCCTAAAATAATAGAAATATGTTGCATACTACAAACTGCATTTTAATAATTACATCACTTCCACTACAATCTTATGGTCATTAAGAGATACAACGCCACTTCACTACGCTAAGCCCCACTCTACAATGGCATACTTATCTGCCTTCGAGATACATAAAAGGGTCCTACCGAAGGACGTGGGTCAATCTAAGGGTATTGCAAGGAATAGTACGGCCTATTGTGATGTACCCATTTAAAATATTCAGAAGATATACCTATGAGTTTCAGTTTTTAATAACATATATTTTATACATCGTTGTTTTCTACTTCATCATAACGAATAACCAACAAACACGATGCACGAGGGACAAAACAGTTTCAGTTTTCAAAAACCTAAAAATATAAAAATAAAATTCACACTTATCAATTTTGAAACCTGAAACAATTTACAAACAATTAAATCGAAGAAAAATAAATGAAAACCGGAAAAGAAACTTACCAATCGAATCATCTTGTATAACTTCTATCGTAACAATAAACAATTGGTGTTTCTGATTTGATCGAGATCGTATGAATTGATATGCTTGAAGAGCTGAATTTTTTTAGGATAATGATCTTTAGTTATTTTGGGATGATCTTATGAATCGAATGAATTGATATGAAGATGGTATGAATCGCATGAAAAGATGAATATTCAATTATTTTAGGATGATGATCTTTCATAATTAGCCAGATAATATTGCTAAATTAGTGGGTCTGGGAGAATTAAAAAATGGTAAAAAGAAGTCTAAGATGCCCTCCATCTCAATATTTGATCCAAGAGCCATAACTCTTTCTTACACTTCTTACACAAAACAATTTTCCTACAGGATCCTCTACATATATATATACCGGTTCTTCAATCTTCGAAATTTCAATCAAAGAACGACACAATGCTATTTTCTCTTCTTTTATCCACGGAATAACAATATCCGATGACGGGAGTGGCTTTTGGCTCATGTTGAGCTCAATCTTCGTGTTAAACTTGTCGTTGTTGGCAAAGAAATCCAAATCCGGTTGGTGAGCAACCCTTTTGCCAATCCCGATCAATTTTGGTTTGAAGATGGTGAAAATTAAAATTTTTATAGGATGGGTTGTAGTTGAATAAAGACGATGGTTTGAATTTGTGAGTTTGTATATGAAGTTGGTTTGTATTTAAAAGGAAATAATGGAAATTGTTTTTTTTTTTCTATAAACCTCCAACGTTTAAAAACCAAGGCCCAATGGTAACTTTTCACCCATTATTTCACGGGAGCTTGGTCGCTTGTGCTCGCTCGCGTTCACGATGGTGTTCACGAGCCACGTGGCTCGTGGTTTGCTCGCGCCCAGCGGATCGCGTGTCCACAACACATAATCTAACGCAAGCAAAGTTGGTAAGTTTTTTAGGATTGCCCTTCAAGAGAAGAAGTTTATCTTGATTTTTAGATCCATGATTTTTCTTGTTCACTACATAGGAATGACGCACTTTTGATATTAGATGGATAGTTATACCATAAATTAAAATAATCAAGTAAAGTAAATTAGCTCCTTTGAAGTCACTTACAACCTTAAACTTGTAAGAATTTGAATTTTTATTCGTTTTAAATGTAAAATATCATTTATAATTATATTCATCCCAAATTAAGCTGACCAACCTAACAAGAAATGCTCTTTCTATAAGGCTATGAGGTGTGGTTTAAAGATTCAGGACTTTAAAGTTCCAAGTATGCGTCACGTAGACGACGGTGAGAAACTTTAATGCTCATTTGTTATCAAAGGTGTTGTCAAATATAGCCTTTTAAAAAAAACAAATAATAATAATAATTGGATGAAACGATGGTGGCCCCCCTTTCCAACTCTTTAACACCCGCCAAGGTGATAGCCATGCCATCAATAACACCTTGCAATGGTCACGTTGGGCTGTGTTGGAAACGCCACCTAGCTGAGTACTAACCCACACCCTGGTCTAATGTTAAATATGTAAAGCAAGAATAAACAATGCCAAGTGTGTTCCTAAATTGTGATATCAGGGTAATATTGTGTGTGTGTGTGTGTTTTTTTTTTTTTTTTTTTTTTTTTTTTTTGGCGCTACTCTCCCTGACTACATAATTTATTTCGCGTTAATTCGATTCGTGGTGTGAGTTGTTCTTATTCCTGGGGGTCTTGGTACTAGCATAGTAGCATGAATTTGATTGGACAACGAAGTTGGCTTGTAAGATGTGTGCTGAACTGCATCAAATTGGTTCTGGCTTACTGCTCAAAGCACTGAAATATTAACTGTGTACTCTTACTTAATAATTGGTGTGGGTGTGTTTGGTGTTGGATATGTTAACTAGGGGTGGGGGTGGAAAGGGTAACGCCTAGTGTGTGTCTTGGCGTGAGTTTCATTAAGAGCGTAATGGGTTACATTGTGTGTTTTTGGTGCTACCTTCCCCAGTTACATATATCGTATTCGTGATATTTCGTTTCGGAGTGTGTGTGTTTTTTTTCTTTTCTGGGTTCAAAGGGATGGGTCACATAGTTGGTGGGTGATTTTTCTCTCTCTTGTCCTCGCTATGAAAGAATTTCCGGATACGAATCAGCACAAGCGAGTCAATTTGGCAATATATCTGCTGCACAATGTGGGGGTGAAATCAGGGGTAGTTTGGGTATTTTCTGTGGTGGTGGTGCTGTTAGATCGATTGTATGTTGATGCACATGGCTCGTCTAAGTCGGCTTAGCCCCTGCAGAAGGTTAGCCGGCTTTGTCACTGCAGCGTTTGGCTTTCTTTCATGAGCAAAAAATAGAACTGTGGCTATGATTCTGGATCAAGTGTCCCTCGGCAACATCTTACAGCGTTGGCAATGAGACATGAAGATTTCAGTGGTGCAGAATTTTCAGTACCAATTATATGCAGCGTTTTCGTTCTTGGGTCATCAAAAGGATAATTTTGAAAGTCACAGAAATAGAATGCACCGGTCCTATGATGGCTGCACATCACCACACACCTTGGGCAGTCACGGCGATTATTTTTAGGCTTGGTTCTTTTACGCAGAAGCTGATTTGACTGATGCTACCAGGTCATGGCTCACATTTGAAATTTTTACGGGCGATGCTGGGATGATGTGGCTGATAACTTAGGGTCAATCGACGGTAAAATTGAAGCTGAACTGAGTCGTAATGGATGATAGAGGGTTGCGACTACTGTCAAAGATATGGGTTCATCCTCTTATGTTTAGGCCTTGGCGAGTGCGTGTCTTTTTGTATGTTTTGTGTTATTTCTTTACTTCCGATTTCTAACCGCTGGTTAGGAATCTAGTACTCGTAATCGTTGTGTATTCTGGTTTTTTTCGCATGGAATAAAAGTATCTTCTTCTCCGTTAAAAAAAATAAAAATAAAAAAATAAACAATGCACCAAACAAGAAGAGGTTTATAGACATCTTTAGGCCAACCACCCAACAAATGGTAGCAGAACACGGGTGCAAAGATGTCAGAAGAATTAAAAATACAAAATGATATGGAAGGACAACGTGACTAACCAAACTCATTTTGCTTTTTTGCCATTTCGTGTTTCTTCGAAGGAATTGCATTGAAAGTGCAAATGCATTTCAACCAAACACAACCAAACAGGAAAGAAAAGCCTTTACTTGGTAGTTCTTTATTTTTGGGCAATTCAGACGAAGCTTGACCCGAAGGTTCAGGGGGTCAGAAGTCACTAGTTTTGGGGGTTGAAAAACAGTTTCGGGGGTTGAAACCCTATATTTTCAAAATTTTCTATACGAATACTATAATTGAAACTTCTGCGCGAAAATTCGGGGGGAGGGGGGGGGGGTCCCCCAACTATGTTGCGCCCCTGCAATTCAGTAAACACACACTAAAAATATTATTATTATTCAAACGATTTTCGTAAGATTTACAAAACATGATTACTATTTTATTACTTTACTAAAATAACTATTTGCAAAAAATATATTTATAAGTATAAAATTGGTCCTATAGTAGTTTCATCGTTCTGAAAGAACTTAAATTCTAAACGAGTAATTAATTCTAGACTTCTACGCTGTGCTCCCGAGTTCATTATAAGAATAGAAAAGAAAAGAAAGGAAAGGAAAGAAAAAGTTTAGATGTGTTCCAGAGTTTTTTATAGGATGAAAATAAATGTGTTTTAAAGATTTTTTTTTAAGAAAAGGAAATGAAAAGAAAAGAAGGGAAATTTAACAAAATTATATCCTTTTAAATTAAAAGGAAATGGAAATAAAGAAAAGGGAGTAAAAGAAAGGGGAGGAAACCTCTCTCTCTTTTTCCCTTCTTTAATGAACCCGGAAAATACCATAAATTAATTTTTTGTTTTTTTTTTTAAAAAATTCATCTATACTTTTGGGATTTTCAAAATTTCTTTATCATATTTACACAGACAAAATTTAAAATATAATATATATACCTTTAGAAAGCTTCACACAAATCATAGATACCCAACTAAATTCAGTAATTCATAGGCTTTTTAAGATAAATATACCACAATCTATATTATATAGGATTTGTACCTCTAACCTTTAATTATAAGACACGTATATCTGTGTAGTAACCGAAAAAATTTTCTCTTTTCGTTCTCCCCTTTTGTGCAATTTTCGGGACGAAAATTCTTTCAAATAGGGGTGATGTATTTGTTACATCCGGCCACTCTCATCATCAATATTGTCCGCTTTGCTCTGATGGCTTGTCCATCCAGAGCTCACGGATTTGTTTTTTGTTGCCCTAGTGGAGCCTTCCCAGGAGGTCACCCATCCTGGTATTGCTCCCACCTGAACATGCTTAACTGTGGAGTTCTCCTCTCATCCACTAACATTAAGCCCCAAAACGCGTTGGTGATTTAAGAGGCATTGTATTACATATGAACTAAGGATCTCTCCTGACCCTGGCCGATGTGGGATTTTCCTAGGGTGTCACATTTACCCATGTTAGAGTCTCATCCCTGATGAGGTATGCACCCACCATCCCGAACGGCACAGGAATGGCTCTGATACCATCAGTAACATCCGGCCCCTCTCATCATCAATATTGTCCGCTTTGCCCCGATGGATTGCCCATCCAGAATTGCTTTCAAATGGTTACTGATTCATAAAAACACCAAACTCAGTTACAAACCCTATCTACACAACCAAAGGACCAAAACTCTCAAGAACTAACTATGGTTTAGGAAGAATAGCTTTATATATTCCCGCCATTCGTGTGAAGAGTTTACACGAATTTGTTTATAACTTGGATACCTATTCGCCCAAACAGTTACACGAATGGATTTTTAAATTAGCCCTTCCCTGATAACCAAACTATATACAAATGCAGAGTGATCTATAAGTTTAAAACTTAAAGTTAATTCAATATAAAAAAAATAATAGTTAAAAACGAAATGATTTGCATTGGCATATAAAGAAACTCCTTTACGTACATTCAAAATAACAACTTTACCCCTAACAAGTAGAGATAGATGTACGCTACTCCATTAGGATAATCTATATGATCTCCCCTGCTCCATTTGATGCATCTATTCATCCCTCTTTGTTCAATGGACAAATTGGCAAGGCCTCCTCTATACTATTTATTCTTTATTCTTATTTTTTATAAACAACAAGAATAAATTGATTGGCACAAATTGCGCTTGCAAACACCTACTCGGTAATAAAATATCCATAAACTTACATACACCCTTTCTTTGGAAACCTCTCACCCTAACACTTCTTTACATGTGTTAATTTTCAAATATGTTTTAGTAAACTTGTATATTATGGGCAACAATTAGGCATGTAAACGAACCGAACGTTCATGAACTGTTTGTGAACTTTTCGGCAGGAAGTTCGTTTACTTAGATAAATTAATGAACACGAACACAATTTTTTGTTCGTTTAACTAAACGAACGAACATGAACACACGTTTTGTTCGTTTATTTATGTTCATTTATTTTTGTTCGTTTATGTTCGTTTAATTAAACTTTACTTTATTTTTATTATTTATTTCCCTTTGGTTAAGTAACCTTAATTCATATTATATTATATACAATATACTTGATATGTTCTAAAATTTAATCCTAACCCTAACATTCTTAACATATCAGCCGCTCTCCACACTTCACAGCCCTATCTCCCTTCTTCTCCACACTCCACAACCCTACTAATTTAGATTTTTTTTTTGTTGCATTGTGATGTATTAGACTTGGTTGAATTGTGATGAATCATTATTAAACTTGTTTTTGTTTGTGTTCATTAATGTTCGTTTATGTTCATTTGTGTTCGTTTATGTTCATGAACTGTTCGTTTAGGTTTTAAATGAACGAACATAAACAAACACGAACACGACAAATTTCTTAATGAACGAACACGAACACAAAAATGTGTTCGATTATGTGTTCGTGTTCGTTCGGTTCGTTTACAAGCCTAGCAACAATTCTTGACACGACCTGAAACCTAACTCATGTTGTTCACCCGACTTGTGGACCTTTGTGTCATGTATATGTGGGGCCATTGCACGTGATAATTACTACGCATCTTAATTGTACCTTTGAAAAGTGTATTGTTTTGTGTAATCCGAGAGTTTTGAATATGTGCAACATTATATGTGATCGTGTATGTTTTGACCCAAAAATCGGTTCCTTGAAAAGTATTACAGTCGAGTACGGTTTATAAAACACTAATCATGTTGTGGGTGCATTCACTAAATTAATTTGTGTCACATAAGTGTGTGGTATGCGGTTACATATAAGTGTACATGTGTGTGTTTCAAAATCTTTGGGTCGAAAAACATTACCCGTTTAAAATGATATAAACTCTCCTCTTAACTTATCTTTAATCTCACTTTAATGATATTATAACTTTACTTATATATTAAATCAATAGATTCAAATATGTAAGGGGGACGGGTACAATCAGAAATGCTCACGGGTATACCCACTACCAGCACGGTAACACCGTCAGTGGTGCTGGTAGTGGATCTATATGGAGGGTTTTCGTGAGATTGTTAATGGATGGGTTCGCTGAATTTGTCTCTCCCCTTTTGTCTTTTTCTCTATTTTATTTTCAGTGGGGTGTTACCTTCAAAAAACTATTTCAGTGAAATGACGTGTCAATACAATATTAGTAGAAATCAGTAAAAGTTAAAAAAAAAAAAAAAAATGAAACACCCCGTACCCTAATATGAGGAACTGAAACCGAGAGAGAACACTAGCTAAGCTAATAGGATCTATCAACTCGAAAGAATAAAGAAATAAATATTAAATTAAAGGTTCCAAGACACAATCATTACAATACTCTTCTCAGGAAACACAAATGAGTTTGGGCGTGGACACGACTACTTCCCTTCCCCACGCCCTTTAAAACACTTCCTCTTCTTTTCAATATAAACCTTTTTTTTATTCATAAATTCTTGTATTTTTTTAATCAAATTAACCAATAAAATTATCAACCACAAGTGATAGTTGATGTGCTCCACAATAAAAAAGTATGGACTCAAATTCTACAGATTTTAGATTGTTGTGTATTTATTATATAAATGACAGTGTTAAATATAATGTGTGTGTATAACAATTTTTTTAACGGCTAATTTCTTTTCATATTTTTACACCATTTTTTTTCATCCTCTTTTAAATATACCATTTTTTTTTACCTCTTATGAGTCTTGAACTTCATACCTCCCATTTGAAACCTCAACGCCTCTTATTCATATTATGACCATTTAATAATAATAAAAAAAAGAATGTATATGTGAAACCTTGTGCGATAATATAAAGATGATCATGTATTTGGTATAAAATACATTGAGAATAACATTAACCATTAAAAAAACTAAGCTAGCCATGAGAGAAGATTATATTCAAGTTTTATCATTAAACTTCTTTGTTCGATAATAAATGTAATTCAAAATTAGATTCTTTTTCCGATATATGGAGTATGAAAAGCATAAAATATAGAAGAAATAGCTTTTTAGTTTATCTTAGTTTGGAAAATATGTTTGACTCATCAATAACAAAGGCCAGAAAGCAAAGAAAAGCTAGCTACATGCTGTTAGCTCCACTTTACATCATTATACCCTCTTTCTCTAGCTATGTGTGCACTTTAATCTTCCTTATTGTCTTTGGTCGGTCGACAAACTGTGTGTTTTGTGTTCACTGTGCTCAGCTCGTGTTTCCCCCTAAACCACCCTTCTCTCTCTCCTATTATAATGCACTTTTAAACAATCATAAATTAAGCAACATATATAGATATATTCTCATGTATATACACATTGCATGATCAATGTATGTGTCTATCTAATTCAGGTAGGAAGTTTACAAAAACTATTTTTTTTTATTTGTTGATTTTTCAAGCAAAAAAGCACAAGTGAGATAGTTACACAAATAGGTAGTGTTATTGAAAAGAGGTGGACATTAATGCCGTAAGAAGAAAGTAAAGTTAGTGTCCCCCTTACTCTAGAGAGAGAAGAGTGGGAGAGAGAGAGAGAGAGAGAGAGAGAGAGAGGGAGGGGGGGGGGGGTGAGGACCAATATGAGAAAAAAAAAAAAAGATAACATTTTTTTAAAACAAGGAACAAAAGATAAAGCCTTTATAACTTAAAGTTTAGAAGAATAAAAAGGGTCACCACCCTCCATCTCTTCCTCTTCCCACATAAATCTCACAAACCAAAAACCTACCATTTCTTGAGAGCGAAACTCATCAAGAACACAATTTTTTTTAGAGAGATAACACATAACATAAGATGAGTGCCCAAGAATCAATTGAAGATCCAAGTGTTCTTGCATCAAATAAGTTATTTTTCTAATATATTTGTCATGTTTTCTTGGTTTAACTTATTGTAAGATTTGGATAAAGATCAACTTTTAATTAAGGGTTTCTTAGACATCCCTAGCTCTTATAAAATATTTATTTGGTTTACTTACAACTCTATTCATGTATGTGTGTATTCACATGCTTATAGAGGGGTGGTGAGGTACTATATTATGTGCTCTAAAAGAGAAGAAGAGGTGGTAACAGAAGATCATCAACAAAACAATATTCAAAGGTTTCAAGATAACCAATCAGTCCTTCAAGAATTAATCCAACAACAAAAGATTGGTATCAATGATTATTCATATACCAATACTAGGTTAATGTTCCCATCATCATCAATACCATCATCATCATCATCATCATCAGAAATCTCTCCAATTATGCATCATCAACAACCATCATCATGGACTACCCTACCTCAAGTATTGCACCATAACACCAACTTCAACCCACTTCTTCAATACCCGACCCAATCCCATGACCCGTTTGTCTTCCCTCCTCCACCACTACAACCACCTCCACCGTTATCATGTTACAGCAGTTTGTTTAACAGAAGAGTGCCAAGTGGCATGCAGTTTGCATATGATGGTAGTTCATCACCTGATCATCACTTAAGACTCTTATCCGAGACACTAGGCCATGTTATCCAACCCGGATCCGGCCCGTTTGGGCTCCATAGTGATATGGGTAAGATGACTGCCCAAGAGATCATGGATGCTAAGGCTTTAGCAGCTTCTAAGAGCCATAGCGAAGCTGAAAGACGTCGTAGGGAACGAATCAACAATCATCTTGCAAAGCTTCGAAGCTTACTCCCTAACACCACCAAAGTAAGACATCATTTGTTAATTTAGACTATATTCATTTCTTTCTTATATTTGCTTAAAATATCTTCTTTACTAATATAGTATGCATGATCTTGGACCCACAAAACATGAACTGGATCAAACCAATGAACCCACATAAAGATCTTACGATAACCACTAAAATTTTAAGAAAGATTTAAGCTTTTGTTGTTGGAAATCTTTAAAGATTTGTTGAGAATCTGTGAGAGAATATGTGTGCAAGTTGGTATGATAAAGAGGAAGCAATGAGCAGCTATAAAGCTTGCTACAAATTTTTTTTGCCGGTATTTTTGAAGTCCTAGAATTATGAAAAGAAAACACACTTTTCTTCTATAAACAACATCAGACAAACTAAGCATTCTTGTGTCAGTCATGATACAAATACACACTGTATAATATCCCTTTGTTTATACCCACACCCATGCTTTAAACTCCATCATTACATGTACACTCATGAATATTCATGATAACTTTCTAGATTCTACTCCTTTGAAATTCGTAACCATGTTTTTTATATATTAGAACCCACTATCCTTTTGTTTGCTTTCTCACATAATGTTCATCATTAGCCGGATTAAGTATTAATACATCGGATAAAACAATCCATTTTATGAGTACATTGGATAATGGATATAACCCAAGGGTCTAGGTTAGTGACCAATTCTTTAGGTCCTATGTTCGATTCTTTATATGAACTTTCAGTTTATTTTAGTGTCACTGTCACATAAGACTTTTCGGTTAGAAGAGTGGTTTTGGATGCCCTACTTAGCACTTAGGTAAAATGTGTCAAATACCACAGTTACAATAGAAAGAGGGGCCCTGTGAATCCAGTTGTGGTACACATGTTTCATGTTTGTAACAAAATAGTTGGTGCATATAAGGTCACACATGTGAAAATAACTGAAATGGCCTTGTATAGTTTGGCTTTCAAATGCTTTTACATTTTTTTTTAATTTTGATATAGCCAGTGGCGAGCTTGAATTTTTTTTCGTGGGGTTCGAAAGTCACGAAACCCATAAAAAAGGACGGATCGGCTCATTACATTTAAAATTTCTAGACGAAACGTGTAAATTTACACTACTGAGCAAAAAACGGTAGGGTCAAGACACCCCTGGCCTTTAACAAGCTCCGCCCATGGATAAACCATACTATAGCTCCACTGTTCTTTCATTCAATAAACAATGTATAACATAACCGGTGGTTTTGATAACTCTATAATGTTATAAACTATAATGAAAGTAAGTACTTATATCTTTGTATATATTTATTTTCAAATGTTTACTATGTAGTTTAATTTGAACTAAACCAGTCCAACTTTGCAAATTACTAAGTATTTGAGGTGTACCGTTTTCTTTTTATACTTTTTGGTACTTTAAAATTGGTGTTTATAGCTAGCAAAAAAATTCAAAGTTGCAAAAAAAAGTTATATAAATAATAAAATATATTATTCTGATTCGGGTTATTTGGGTAGGTTCGAATGTCTATTTTCCATGTAACATTTTAAATAATGAACACCTAGTGGTTCTAGTCTTTTTTTTTTTTTCATTTTATTTGCCCTTTTATGTTTACATCTATTAGTATATCATTTTGTGGTCAAAATGTATAGCAACAAATATTAGGGTTTCAGTTAACCTAATTGTCTCTAAAAGTCTTATTTAATTTATAAACTATCTTCAAGCATATTGTCTAGTGATACTTCCAGATTTTATTCAACACCTTATGCAAAAATAGGTTTTATGAACTGCATTAAGTGGTTAACAATTTGTTTAAACTTTTAGACGGACAAAGCTTCATTGCTAGCTGAAGTCATACAACATGTGAAGGAGCTAAAGCGTCAAACTTCAATAATCGCGGAACAAAGTCCTGTCCCAACGGAGATCAATGAACTAACTGTGGACCATGCATCTGATAAAGATGGCAAACTTGTAATCCGAGCCTCATTATGTTGTGATGACCGTTCAGATCTGTTACCGGACCTCATCAAGACTTTAAAGGCCCTTAAGTTAAGAACCCTAAAGGCTGAGATCACAACCCTTGGTGGACGTGTAAAGCATGTTTTGTTTATCACTGCAGAAGAAGATCATGATGATCAGCAAATGGTGAATTACTCGATTAGCGCTATCGAAGAAGCACTTAAACAAGTGATGGAGAAAACAAATGGTGATGATTCTTCTTCTGGGAGTGTAAAGAGACAAAGAACAAACAATGTCAACATCCTTGAGCATCATAGATCTTTTTAATCATATGCAAGTGAATGAAAGTCACCAACTTGCTTACTCTAGGGCTTTTAGTCATGGTTTGTTTCTTCTGTGTGGGGTGTTTTGCTACTTTTTTTTTTCTCTTTTTACTGTAGTTTCTTCCAGCTTTTTGACTTGGGCATGCTTAAAATTTGTTTTTGAAATTGTGTGTATCAAGAACAGAAAGCTGGTAGTGCATTGGTGGTGTCTTTGTGTATTACCTATCTCATGAAAAAATTATATATTTCATGAGGAGGAAAACCTAAGATGGAAGTTGCTTTTGGAAGGAAACACTATGGTTATTCCTTATTATGTAGTGGAACTTGTATGTAATCATTACTATTCTCTCTAGTTGGGTGCTCTTCAATTGGTTTTGAATCTTTACATGTGTGTATCATTATCACTTGTTTTTATCAAGAACTTAAATCACTAGCCTGAGGAAGAAAAGTGTAACTAGAACTTTTTAACCAGCACTCACACTCATGCTAAAAAAAAACATAAAAAAATTCAAACTTTTGATTTAGAGGGTGTTTGGGATTGAGTTTCAAAACAACTTATTGACTTATTGGCTTTCCCAATAAGTTAATAAGCTGTTTGTGTAATTCAAAAGCACTTTCTGTTTTGACTTTTGGCTTTTGATTTTTGACTTTTGGAAAAAGTTACAAATTTACCACCCATACAACCAATATTCACAATAAGTTAAAGCAAAACACTTAAAAAACAACAATTTATTGACTTTTTGACGTTTCTCATCCGAAAAGCTAATCCAAACACTTTTTTTAAAACTCTTTTTCAAAAAGTTATAAGCCAATAAGCACTTTTGACTAAAAGCACTTTTGCATTTCCAAACTCAATCCCAAACACCCTCTTAATAGACCAATAAAATTAGGTGACTGCGCTTCAATGCACCACCTTGACCCTTATGTACGTTACGTTCTTTGGTCGATCCAGGACGTAATCCTGAATGTGAAGAATAAAATAAAATTTTCATTTTTCTTGCTTGATTTTACAATTTTCTTCAAATTTTATTTTAGCTATTCCTCACATTTCACTAGGAAAAAAAAAAGGGATGGGAGGTTTAACAAAACATTTACCAATTACTAAAAATTCTTTTTTATTAGGTACACTTTCTCTTTGTGGTATTCCACCCCTTACTTGTTTTTTATCCAAAGATGAATGATAGTTGGTTGTATTAACCCATTTTTGCATTAATTGTTTAGTCTACGGCAAGATTAACCGCATTTTATATGTGTCGGATCTATTTACTTACTTTTGAAGGACATTTAAACTTTCATTTTCAAAATTACAGTGGAAAAAGGAATACCCCCAGTATTTTCTACGGTAGCACCATGAATAGCGCATAGTAAAGCAACACCCAATACACCGGCAACTCCCATAATATGAAATGGGTTCAATGCCCAGTTATGAAATCCTTGAAAAAAGAGGATAAATCGAAATATAGCTGCTACACCAAAACTAGGTGCAAAGAGCCAACCAGATTCAACTAGTGGATAAATCAGAAATTTCTCGGGCCCGACGAAGATTGGTCCTCAAGTGCAAAGGCAGAAGGGAGCTTGACTGCAATACCCACCCGTCGATCAGGGACGAAAGTCGACCTTAGTGATCCGACGGTGCCGAGTGGAAGGGTCGTCGCTCAACGGATAAAAGTTACTCTAGGGATAACAAGCTCCAAAGACCTCACCCGTGAAGTAAATCACCGCACTAACAGTCCAACCAATTAGGAGAGAATCAATAGATTCCTCTTCGGGAGCGATTCATCCTTCCCGAACGTAGCATACAACTCTCCATTGTATTGCGCTCTCCAAGTGTGCATGTGCAACCTTCTTCCTTACCATGGCAAGTCTTTGTGAAAGAACTCCGATGAGAAGAAAAAAGAAGACGTTAAGAGACCATCCTGGCCCAACCCTAGACACTCTAAGATCTTTTTTCAAACATGCTCCCATTTTGAGTCAAGAGATAGATAAATAGGCACATCCCATTTGATTTCAGCTTTCTCCAAACGTAAGGCAAAGAATGAAAAAAAAAAAGGCTCGAATGGTATGATCCCTCCGTCACCCCATAATGAAAGGGGTGATCTCGTAGTTCTTAGTGTGTGAAGATGCGTTGTTTTTTGTTAAAAAAAAGCTCGAATGGTATGATCCCTCCGTCACCCCATAATAAATGGTATGATCCCTCCGTCACCCCATAATGAATGGTATGATCCCTCCATCACCATCATCCACCTACCAACAACCAACACCACCTATCCCATTGTACCAATCCCCACCATTGAACCAACCACCACCTCTTCATCACACCACACCAACCCAACCCACCCCACCATCGCACCCACTAGGTCTGTGGCGAAGGTTATGTTGGGCCATGGGTGGCCCTGTCCCCCCTGTTTTTTGGCGCAGTGGTATAAATTTGCGATTTTCGTAGGTAAATTGAGTCAGGATTGAGCCCGGCCCCCGCCGATTTGCCACTACCGATCGAAAAAAATTGAGTCCGGCCCCTCCCGATTCAAAAACCAAGCTGCGCCTCTGCACTAGGTACCATCAACCCATCACCACCTCTCCCACCGCACCACCCACCATCTAAACCCTAAACATCAACATCGCAACCCCACCCCAACCCACCCTCGTGACTACCTTGTCGAAAAACATAAAATTTTTAATTATGGCTGCATTACGTAAATGCATGTTCGGCGGGGATCAAATGATCTGGATTTTAGAAAAAATGTTTACTAATTTATTTAGTAAATTATTTAATTCGAATTCCTTTTATCTGCTCGGTAATTAAATATTTTGTTTCGGTTTTTACTTTTTAGTTTATTAGCTTCGGAGTTCGGAGTCGGACTCCAAAATTGAACCGCGTATTCTCCTATAGTGTAAAGCGTAAACCCAGATAATATGGGCCAATACTTTCTAAAGCCCATTAGATAAAGTTTGTGCTCTCTTGGATCCAGTGGACTAAATCAGCCGAGCTAACGAAATTTACACACACAATATATATGTTGGATGTTTCAGCTTTCAACAAACCAAGTTATAACATATAAACATTGATACAATTTCGATGTCAAATGAAATAAAAACCAAGAGAAGTTAGCTCGTTAGATTCCAATTTTTAAGTTAGGATATTGTCTTTTAACCCGATAAAGTTGGGATTATTTAATTTCAATTCCCCTATTATGTATCAAGAGGAAGGTTCTTGTATAAATTGTTATTATCCTACAAATAACCCTTAACGCGGGAAGTGAATGAGAGAAAAAGAAATTTTGAATTTTTTTTCATATTGTTAAACAAGTATTTTAGTACTGAAATCTAAAAAAAAATAGTGTAGAGTAATTACGTAATTTACTATAGTATAAACTACATAATTACGTCATAAAAACTTTTTTTTTATTTTTTTATATTATTCATCTAAAAAGCATGTTTAAATAGATGAGAAAAAACAATTTAAAAAAAATTTATTTTTCACTTCTCATGTTTAATAAGTTAAGCCCATTTGTATTTGATTTTTTTACTCTATGTATCAATGTATGATCGTATCCCTGGTTTTAAAAAAGTGTTACGCCTTTTGTACGCATAGATCTCGAAAGCTGATAACTAAGGCATATGTGAGGCATCCAATATTATAAATTATAAATGCCGTGAGATATTGGAAAAATATTTAGATATTACTCTCAACTATCATTTTAACTATTAATACTTTAAATTTTACACTTTGTTTGTTATGTCACCTCAAACTAACCAAACACTAACTTCGTTAATTTTTTTTTATGGCATGGCATATTTTGCCTGCGTGGCATGCCAACTTGACATTTTTTTCTCTACGTGAAATTTTTCTTACATGGCACGTTGACATGGCAAAATTTTCTTATGTGGCATGCTGATGATATCAGCATGTCACATAGGCAAAAAAATGTCACGTCATTAAAAACACTAACGGACTTGGTGTTTGGTTAGTTTAGAAGTGACATAACAAACAATAGTTTAAAGTATTTAAATCCAATTTTCCTTATAAATCATTTTTGTTTAAAAATCCTTGTAGGAGGATTGCTTAAGAAGAAAAAAACATGATTAAAAATAAGGAAAAGAATAACTTCAGATAACTATATAGTTTATTGCCAAATAGGTCCAAGTCTAGAGGTGTACAAATCGGTTTTTTTTATCCGAAGCCGATTTTTTTAGAAACTATTTTTTTTTTCAAGAGGAAAAACCGATTTGATTTTATTTTACAAAACCCACCAAACCGTTATAACCGGTTGGGATCGGTTTTAAAACCGGCTTTTTTCTTAAAAAAAAACATTTTTTTAACCAGTTTTTTTTTTCTAGAGGATGGGTAACCGGAAAAAATCCAGTTTTGAAAAAAACGGTTTTTTTAAGAAACAATTGTAAAAAAAAAAAAAAAAAAAAAAAAAAAAAAAAACTAGTTTAGATTTTTTTTTTTTTTTTTTTTTCAAAACCGTTTTTTTTTTACACCTCTAGGTCCAACATACTTGTTTTAAGGTAGGAAATCATTATGTATCATGTTGAGTTAGTCTTGCAAGTTTTACAAGTCGGTTCTTGATCCATGTCAAGTTTGTTTACAACTTTAACATGCACATTTTGATTCTTGGTGAGTTTGTTTACAAGTTTAAAAAACAGATTCAGGATTTTTGACAAGTTTGTTCATGCATTTAACAAGCCAATTCCATACTTTTGGCTAGTTTATTTACGAGTTTAAAAGGCCAATTCTTGGTCATTTGGTGAGTTTGTTTATACACGTTTAACAAGCCAATTGATTTGTGACTAACTTTTCCACATAATCTAACTAAACGTCCACAAGTTCTAACTAAACAACTTTATGCGACATAAACAAAATTTCGGGTCTACAACACCAAACATGTCACTTTTTGAGGAGTGGTGCAATTTGCTTGCCAAAATCATTCATCTTCAATCTTTGAATACATTTCAATAACTTTTTTGTGTTGTAAAAGACAGCAAATAAGACCTTGAGTGGGGGACCAATGCAATTATTTAAAGCCTGAACTTTGTATGAGAAGCCAAAAGAGAGAAATTCATAAGTTCTTCCTTTTGCAAAATGGTTATTAGAAATTGGGCCCATGGTAGCTTCTTAGTGTGTGCACAGTGCATATGATCTCGCTGATCTCTATACAAAGGGCCGCATTCTCCCTGTTAAGTCCCTAGTCACATGATCAACACCTGTCTTCCAATTCAATATCTATTATTGGCATAGACTTATGAATTATGATATGGTTGAAATATATGTTACACGATCTATACTTATTGAGTCTCAATATTACTTATTTTTTTTAATACTATTTTTTCATAGAATTTTTTTTTTCTCAATATCTTTCCTTTTAAGAGGTGGATGAGTATTCTTAGGGCGGACGTGGTGGTCCGTGATGGCCGTGACCATCACGAACACCGCCCGCCTTAATTATCACGGCCGCAATGAAAGAAAAGCGTGATGGTCATCACATTGGTTTATGACCGTTGCCAACAGTCTTTTGACCGTTCAATTATATATATATGTGTGTGTGTGGGTAAAGTTCCTGTAAGAAAAATGGTTTGTGTGAAAAGTGTGAGAATGATTAAAATTTGATATGTATGCATCAATTTTTTTGGACGTATTCATGATGTTTTGGATTGTTTTGCTTAGAAAAACACCAAACATAACAATTAATAACCGAAAACAATGTATTTTAGGCTTAAAACTTAAAACAGTATGTCAAGAACATTTAAGCAGAGTGTTTTAAGTAATTCATAGGGTGTTTTATCTGTAATTTAAATTTAATTACTATAATACATTGGATTGTGTTTTAAATTTTTGTATATTGTTGTGTTAAGTGTTTTTCAAGCCAAAACAACCCAAAACGTCATTTCAAAATAAAAAATATGATGGCTACATGTCAATTCTTAATCCTTCTCACAACCAAAATCAATACCACAAACAATCAAACAATATCTCCAACAATCAAACAAACCTCAATCAAAATACATTCAATCTCAAAAAAAAAAAAAAAAAAAAAAAGAAGGATCGAGCAAGAAACAATCGGCTACGAAGCGAAAGTTTCTAATTTAGGCGAACCGGCTAGGTTTCGTCAAGACGAATCACAAACCCCACAACCTATACACCAAACATCTCAAAGCCAACATATGCCTACCCCACCCTTTCAAAACCAAGGTTTACAAAACCTTATGCATCAAACCCAACAATTTTTGCTTCCAAACCAATATCCACTACACTAATCCCAGCCCAACATTCCAACCCAAATAGCATCCGGGGTGTTTCAAGTAACTCCCGATCCGATTGATGAGCCAATGTTCGACTGTTTTGGGCTTCGCCGACCATACCAAAATACTCCTTATCGTAACCCGGTTCCAAGCGGAGATTCAGATGAAGATGAAGAGGAAGAAGAGGAGATACAAATGCTAGCCCCACCAAGGTGTGGAAAAAAATAAAACGTCGAGTGTGAAAACTCCTTGGTCGCAAGAAGAAGAGGTGGCCTTGGTAAAGTCGTTTTTACATATTTCCGATGACAAACACGTCGGAAATCAACAATCAAGATACACCTTTGGCATCGAGTCATGGGCCACTTTTCACAACTTACCGGTGGAACCACACGTCGCATGGATCAATTAACCGGTAAATTGACCGATTTAAATAAAAAAATGAGTCAATTCATTGGCCTATACGTTACACAGGTATATTATAGACGTAGAGTCCATAATATCTTCTCCTTTGAAACTTTAACATTTCAAAACAACAAAAGTAGTAAGAATCAGTAGACACCAAAATTCCGAAAACTACATTAATCAAAGTTAACTCCTTCTTTTGACTTTTGTACCTTATTAACCTCATATCACGTTCCGCATTTGTTACCTACTCACTACTCTTGATTAACAAATAAATTATATTATATACTAACACCATGTATACAAAAGAAAGCATATCTTAAATATGTTTTCATACTGTAATGTTATATGTGCCACCATGTCTACCCCGACCCTCACTGCGTAAATTGAACACACCTGCAAAACCACAAATTTCATTTCATTAAACATCACCATAACATCAATAGAACTTGAACACAATTAAACATTAATAAAAATACCCCATTCTTAGACTTCAAATGATGCTTATCATCAATATGACAATACAACCCATCTATATCAAAATACCCGGTGCAAAAGGTGCATGGGAACTCCTCCCTCATGTCATCATCCACCTCAATGTTTTTAAACCCCATAAACATATATGCATTAATAACCCAATTCAAATCACGATTAGGGATTTTTTTTTACACAATCGTAAAATACATAATAGTGGTGGTGGTGGTAGTCGTAATAATAATAAAGATATAAAAATGGAACACCCCCTAAATCAATCATAAAAAAAGTATACTGTAATCAATATCCAATAATAAAACAAACCTAAAAATCAAAATTTAAAAATAATCCAACATATTCAAAGTAAGCAACTTATCAAACAAATAATAAAAAAAGAAAAATGCATAAGATGGGTTAAGAAACAATATACGGGCATCATGGTTTTTCCCATTATCATTAGGTTTAAAAAATCTCCCAAAATTCATCTTGTTCTTCAACAGCTTTCACATATTAAAAAAAACATTTACCTAGATTTATAGGCCTGCCAACACCGATACCAAGACCACAACCGACGTGAAAGCCTATAAATACTTGACCCACCTTCAAAGTAAACATATTCTTTTTCCCTTTTGATACAATTATTATACTGCCGCTATTGCTTCATCCTCTGCACCATCAACTTGGAACCGAAACTATTCCTGAGCTGTTACGTCAAACTCTGCCGTAACCGACACCACAACTAATCCACCGCCGTCGTTTTCAACCATTGTAAACCACTTTCGAGTTCCATGAGGGTTCCGGTTAGCTTGCCAGTAAGCACGTTTAGAAGAAGAAAGGGATCTGTGCATTGAAAGTGTGTGTGTGTGTGTGTGTGTGTATCCATGATATGTGTTGTGTTCGATGTGTGTCAAAGGTAGAGGAGGGGAAACAAAGGAGGAGGTGTGAGGTGAGGGTTGGTTTTCAGGGTTTGAGGTGAGGAGAAGAAGGTGAGGGTTGGTTTATATAAGAAGATTTTTTTTTTTAAATAGCTAGTGCCACATGGCACATCTAAGGAGGGAGGATGACTTTTTTGAGTGTCATGTAGGATTTAGTGCTTTGGAATATAAATATATATATATATATAGATATAGATATAGATATAGATATAGATATAGATATAGATATAGATATAGATATAGATATAGATATAGATATAGATATAGATAATCATAACTTAATTATAAAAATAAGGTTTTATAAACCAAACACGAACCATCATTTTCTCACTTTGCTGGATTTTTTGGACTCAAGTTTTTATACTATTTTAGTTGCTAAAAAGGATTTATATTCTAATGGCATGAGTCCCCTTCTTGATACTATGGGCACAACCAAAGGTACTCATGGTACCCAATTTGAACAAACCAATCAAATCATTACACCTCACCTTTACTCATTGTTATACATGTAATCGGGATTGGACTTATTCACAAATAAAATTGTAATACACATCAAACAGGTTAGAAAGTGCGAGAATGCACACTTATTTGAGTTTATTACAATTCTAAGCATTCGACAGCCCCTAAGCAATGCGGGTTTTAAGGGACAGAGCCCTTTGGCTAGGGTCGAGCTGCTTAATGACGGTTAGTGACCCTCTAACCCTAAACTCGTATTGAGTCTTTTTTGTTAGATTCACTTGTTTGAAAAATCACCATAGAAATCACACTCGTTTCTTGTAAATCTCACATCTTAGTTTTATCCTGTTGAAAGTTCGATAATACCATTGAATTATTCAATACTTCAATCTGAAAGTGTCTAACACAACTCTCATATATCCAAATGTTAATTCGAAATTGTTACGAATGTTATTGAGTAAATGTTGAGTTTTAATAGTTAAGGGACTAAATGTGTCAATTGTGAAAGTTTAAAAGGTAGTTAGAAGGTTAGTTGATAGTTGTTGTATTAGGCGGGAACTTGTGTATGAATGATTGTATAAATAATGTAGTTGTATAATCAATAAGACAGCTTGAGTGATTGATAATTCATCTCTTAGATTTTTTTCCTTCTATCAAGTGGTATCAGAGTTGTTCCTCCTTGGACAACTCTAGATCGGAACCTTAACTACCTACCATAACCGCCATAACTACCATATACCACCATAACTAACCATCATATTCCACCATTAACTACCGTATTCCACAGTTAAACACCAACATTTCATTCATTTCCACCATTAACACCCAATCAAATTCCTTCTCTTTCATTTCTTCAATCAATTCTCAGTTCCTTCTTCCAATTATCTATTTCTTTCAATTCTTTGTTCTTAAATTCTTTCTTGTGCCTAGAATCGATCCGCTAATGATCATTTCTTCGTTCATTCCAATCGTTTTCTTTAATATGTTTACTAAAAAATAAACAATCGAACAACGAATTCAAGAACGGGATTCTTCATTGACCCGATTAGAAAAAGATACTGGTCAAAACTTAATCGAATTAGAAAACTTCAAATTTGTAGCAGCCAAAAACTCCATTGATGTTACTGAAATGAAATCACAATTGTCTGAAATTCTAAAAAAAAAACCTACAACTCATAATTCATAATCAAAACAATAGAAATGGAACCTTTGTCAATGGTTATAAAACAAGTAGCAGTGATGATTCTGAAGAACATTCCAACTATAGAAGCAGTATAAGGTTCACAAAAATGGATTTCCTGAAATTTAATGGTACTGGTGTGGAGGGATGGCTGTGCAAAGTTGAGCATTATTTTGCCATCGATAAAACTCCAGAAAGGCTAAAGATCAAATGTGCAATAGTTCATCTTGAAGATGTGGCTTTATTGTGGCACTAGTCTTTTGTCAAATCTAGAGGTGGATCTATTGAAGGCATGTTATGGGTGGAATACAAGAGTTTTATTTCCACAAGATTTGCAGAAGTTATGGTTCAAGATGCAATGGGTACATTGGCATCTCCGAGACAAACAGGTTGTAACACCCCAAAACCTCAAAACGCATCTTATGCTAATATAAATATCTTTGGTTAAATTAAGCCAATCATGACGCGACAAAAACTAAGAATCCTAAATTAGGAGAACAACTCTGTTAGTTCCGTTAGCAAAATTATTAAAGGATATGTCAAAATAAGCTAACTTGATTAGCCAAATTAACAAGGTTCATGATTTAAATGAGGTAGGGACTTATATTGTCAATTAGTAATACTTGAAACAAGGGGGTTAAATGGCAAAAAACGGAAGGGGGGGGGGATGTCTACAAACACTATGTGCAGGTCGACATACACCCTCAAACACAAACACACACAACTTCACCTACAATCCTTGTTCAAGTGCAATCCAGAACCTAAATCAAGTCCTCTTCAAATGCATGTGCTAAAATCTAGTCATCCATGGCCTAATACATCCTAAGGTATCAATTATTTCCTTTAATTTACATTTAAGCACATGAGCATCCAGTCGAATACTAGCTCACGAAATATGTGGAGTAATTAAAAATGGAGATAGGTTACATGTCACCAAATCATCTATCAATATGCGAGTACTGGGGTTGGACACGTGGGATATAAATCTTGAGGTTGGACACTTGGGTTGTAATACTGAGGTGAGAAAAAAAATATATTCTCAAGTTTCATTGAAGGATCATTGAAGGAGAGAAAATAACATGTTAACAACATGGAATGAAAGTAACATGTTAATAACATTATTTTATGTATGTTCATGCTAGAGTTAATGTATTTGCTACGAATAAATAACATGTCATCTTTATGTTCAATATGCAACTTAATTATTAACCCGCTAACCCAACTTGATTTTTATATATGTTCATGGAGTATGCTCTTATGGTGGACCTTTGTGGCTTAGCTATATAACTCTTCTCTTTTTCAAATTCTTAAGCAAACCGTTTGATAAACTATGCTTACGATGGAGATTATATGGGCAATTCCAGTGGCAAAACTTAAACATTTAAATTGAGGAGAGAATATGTTACACCTAAAAATCCGATTATAATTTCACCAAATAAAGAGCTGGTGTTAGATATGCGCCCTCTGGCCCTTTTATATGGTCCGCCCATAGACAACGCCTTTGTTATGGAAACACAGTTGATTGATCTAAGGACATTCGTCCCCTTATATTTTCATGATCAAACGTAATGCCTTTTATTATTTAATTAGTTTGGCTTTTTTTGTGTTTCTATTGAATCAAATTTTCAAAATGCTATGTTAATATTAATCAAGAATTTTCATGTTCATGAACGCAATATATACGGTGTAGAATGAATAAATATAAACTTCTGGATAGTGATTATATCGTATTATCTTGACATGATTAATATCATATGTATTTTATAGAAAATAAACATGAGGACAAGGAAGCGGAAGGACACGTGACATATAAGCCAAGAGGACATTATAGTCATGTCACACCTCAACCAATTAAAGGTGATGGTTGCTATATATTTTATTATTTTTAATGGCAAAGACACGTTCACCATGCCGTAAACTTTCATCATACAATAATTGAAAATATATCGTTGCTTTATTATAGTTTCAAAATTATTTGCTACTATATGTTGGTTAGCTTAGCTATAAGAGTATGCTTTTTTTTTTCTTTTATATATGGATCTCACACATACACAATTATCAATGCAAGTCTCGTGTTGGGGCGGACATATTTAAGAAGCAGCGGTCGCGGATGTTGCGGCTCAACTTCGCGCGTAGTGGAAAATTAGTGGAAAATTTGGTTTTTTTTTACGAAATTTGGAAAACGTTGCTACTAAAATGAAAAAAAAATAAAAAACGTTACTACTGATTTTGTGGCCTAGATCCGCCACTGGCCTCGTGATTATAATTTATATTTCATTACAAAATTGACTAATTTTAAAACCAAGTTAGAAGTATTTGACGAGGTATAATGCTATTTTTATTAAATTACACAACACTATCGTAGCAATCAGTGAAGAAATACAGATAGATCATCTATGACATGGATCTGACCTCCATCAAGATTTTGATCCGAGTACTTCGAGGTTGCTTCAAGGAATGGATCTACAAAACAGAAAACATCGTTAGCCTTGTCACAAGTGTGAGATTATAAGGTGATCACCCTCTACGTGAGAATGGTTATATGTTTTGCCAATGGAATACGACTAAGTAAAAAGAAGAGATAATGGTGAATGCCAACTGACCTTTCATTTGTGATCTCACAGTATTTATACTAGTGTTGGTTACATGTCATTTTCGTCATGAGAGTAGTCTATAACCGTATGTTGGTGACATCTTGGTTTCTGTTAGTTTACATACTAATTTACCACTTATTGGTTGACATATTATCTTGCCACCATGCGTATGCTCTTTAGGCCTTATAGCCTATTTCGCGACATGGCTTTGTGGCCCCTTTTGGCGCCCCAACCACGTTACTTGTGGGTCCGAGCCCTATCTGATCGATCACTTCAAACCCGGCTCTTTACAATTTACATTGTTGTCGTACCTCATTTGTAGCAACAATTAAATTGTGAAAATTATAAATAAATTTAGATATATAATAAAATAATAGTGAAAGGATCATTTCAGAATACTAAATTTTGTGAGCGCAAAAAGAACAACTCTAAATCATATAATTTCCTTATTTATGGTTCATATTTTTTGAATTTTGTGTTTCGTACATTCATATGTGTATATTATACACATAAAAAAGACAATCTTTTGTGAGCACAAAAAGAACAACTCTAAACCATATAATTTCCTAATTTATGGTTCATATTTTTTGAATTTTGTGTTTTGTACATTCATATGTGTATATTATACGCATAAAAAGACCATCAAACTAATGTTTTCGTATATCCTTTACAAACTTACATACATGTAGATTATTTATCGAACATGTGTGTATGTTACATAAAATTTGAAATTTTCTCTTTTTTTTTGAATTCCGGTGTAAGAAACAATAACATTACATTTGTAATATTTGTTTTGTACTATTTAGTTGTTTTAAGTTGAAAAAAAAAAATATGAATGATTTGTTTTGTTTTGCTTATTCTCGCAATAGAATGTGTTATGCGTAGATCATTCCCCTAAAATAATAATGTATATCAACTTAAAATGGAAAATGAAAAATGATACTCAATAAATATGAATAGAGAGAGCAATGAATGTGATTATGTGAGGTGGACATGTGTGGTAAATAAGATGGTGATAGGTGATTAGAAAAGAATCAAAACCAAAGGTGGTGGGGCTGCCCGCACGTGAACAAAGATAAGCCTGCTGCCCATTTTGACCGGTCGATCACTTACCCGATTTACTTGCCCGACAACCTTCATTATCCTTTCAATTTTCAGCTTCCCTTCTGCCTCACCAGTCACACACACAAACCTACTCCTTATTTGTCTATTCAATTCAGTGGGTCGCTCTATCTTTACTTCTAACCAGTAAATTAGGACCGAATTTTCTGGCTGGTTAAGAAATACGAATTGGTGAAATAAGATAAGCGAACAGACGTTTGCGCTGTGCAGAAGCACTTCTGACCTCTTTTGTCTGCGCTGTGCAGACACGCGCAGACGTTTGGGGTCTGCAGGTTGTTTGTTTTTTAGAAGACCTTTCACTCAAAAAGGTCTTCTTTGCCTCTTCTTGATGCAGACTTGTTCCAATGTCTTCTAAGGTATTCAAATGTCTTCTCCTTTTCTCTTCTCCTCACCCACCACCACCCACCACCGCCACCTCCACTCACCACCACGGTCCACAACCACCACCGTCCACCACCACCACGGTCCACCACCACCGACGGTCCACCACGACCACGATCCACAGCCACCACCACCACCACCGTCTACCACCACCGTCCACCACGGTCCATCACCACCATCACGGTCCACACCAGACTGTTGTAAAAATCAGTTTATTTAAATTTCAGTTTATTTCAGTAGCCTGCAAACGTTAACAAACAAACAGTCTTCTTATTGCAGACTGCAGATCTTTGGTCTACCCCTTTCCTACAGATGTCTGCACTCTGCAGACGTGGTCCGCAGACTGCAGACCTTTTCCTACAGAAAAAACAAACAGCACCTTACTATCTTAGGCTTACAAGATTTTATTACATGGCGCAGTTAGTTACTTTTTATTAGGCGTAAATATATAAAAATAGAGGTTTTTTTATTATAATCAAGACAAAACAAGTTACATTTTAGATGGTGGGTAAACGGGCAACAAGTTGCACCGCTATCCCCTTTTGAATCGCAAAGCCTATCCCGCTAGACACAAACCCTTGGTTCTTAGGGCTCTGGAAGTCATAGTGGACCATCTTCTGCACTCGTTTCATGAACCGTATTGCCTCAGGGGCCAGAGAGTCAAATGTGTCAAAAGCAAACGGCAAGAAAACATGTTGATTCTCTAAACAGACTGCTCCGTGCTTAGCGACTTTTTTAGCTTATGCCCTCAAAACTGCCTGCCCCGGTACAAAGCTGCTTTCTCGCAAACCTACCAAGGGGGAAACCCCTGTCAGGTCAACACAAGCATGTTTGCCCCCAACCCATCCAAACACAAGAACATCCGCCGGACGCAAGGTAGATCTCCCCTCCCGCGGATTAGTCAGAAAATTGACCGGTGCTTCTTTCTTGGCTGAGACCCCCGCACTTCGAAGCACATCCCATAGATACCATGTGGCAACAACCAATTGGCTAAGGCTATAATTAATATGAAATGACGTATTAACTAAGATGCTGATCAAATGAAGATGTTGATTTAGAAATTACTTGTTGGGCATTGGCCAAATGAAGTCACGTTTCATTTGTGGTTATATAAAACATAATATGACGAGAAATTAAGTGGGTGACAAAGACGGGTTTAAGACATAGGGCCGAGGCAGGGACAAGATTAACAACAACGGCAAAAAAAAAAAATAGTGGTCACGAATCTATTGTGTCTATCGGACATGAGAAAGAAAGAAAATACCCGACTTGAAGTAAGACTTGGTATCAAAATAAACTATAAACATCTAACGACTCATTGATATATAAGTAAACCTATATCGATTGTACTTGGCAGTCTACTCGAGATCCTAATTTCCTTTTGGTCGGTTTGGTTTGGGAAAATCATTGAGTGTGTTTAAGGATTAAGTGATGACTTAAAAGTAATTTTTAGTTTATACGTGTTTAATCATGTATATATAATTTTGGATGTTTTTTTACAATGTTTTTATAATCTTACTGGTTATCAAATGACCACTTTATTGGTTCATTGGTCAGACCAGATGAATGGACTCGATAACCAGATGATGTCGTAATTATTTTGGAAAATATTATATATAATCATGTTATATATGATAAAAGAAATATATTGTTTTCTTTTAAGAGACTTTTTTTTTTAAATAAAAGAGACTACATGATTTTGGAGTACGTGTGTTTAGTTTATACATATGTGGAATTAGAACATCAATATTTTCCTAGTAAGTTGGAAAAAACTCTCATTTAATCGAGAGGTATTTGGTTTAGATATTCATAGATAAAGAAATGACTAACAACAAATATTGCAAAATAAAACGGCACATCGCATCAAATTGAACCGCCTATGCAATGTCCGTCGTAGAGTCTTAGTCCATTCAACAGGTCCAGTCCGGTCATAAAAATATTGGTTTTTGCCATGCAAGCATGCGTTATCGCTTTTAATCTGCGTATTTAATTTGAAAACCTTGTCGCAAAATACTTTGTTTATTTTTAGGACATTTTTTGTGAAATATTCGCGTTTTCTTAGTTTCTTTATAAGAATAAAGTTTAAGTAAATAACATGGTGAACTAAAATTTTTGGGTAGTTAGGAACTTAGGATAGAGTATACATAAGTTGAATTAATTTTTAAAATCAACAAATTTGAAAAATATATGTAACATTAAATGTAACTTACTAAAGGAATATTAATAAAACTATATATGTGTAGCATCCGAAATTATTCAACAGGTTCAGATATTTTATTACTCGATCGCCTACATTGTTGTATGTGTTTACATATTAAATTGGGGTTTTTTTTACGATTTTGATATGTGGATCGATACCCTATGGTCCTTGTTTGAGGATAATGCTTTGAGTCATCGCCGAGAGTC
This sequence comes from Ambrosia x helenae, assembly GCA_030844895.1. Lineage (NCBI taxonomy): Eukaryota > Viridiplantae > Streptophyta > Magnoliopsida > Asterales > Asteraceae > Ambrosia > Ambrosia x helenae. The sequence goes on from CM061223.1 coordinate 4,977,706, forward strand.
CATGAAGTCTAAGGATAGTCGTTCCCTCATTGATATTAGTCTCGGATGATCCAACCAACCTTAGTATATGTGTTTTGATAATTAGAGATACTTAACTTCATTTTAGTCACGAGGAGTGTATCATTATCGGGGTACTCATGGCAAAGTTACCGAGCCCCATCCAACTCCCTTTTGCCATATCAAAAATCCACCCTAAACCATCAAAATGTGTGGTTGCTGATCGGTTACTGATTGAGGGTAGCTGATCAAGGGAGTGATGACGGTGTTGCCACACGCAATCTAACCGTGCTCCCCCTTGCCGTGAGTGCCCCGACCCCCTTAAAGAAGATGTTCTTAAAAAAACAAGAGATCGATAAAAGGGTAAATCATAAGATGTGGTCCAAAGCTATGACGTACGGAAGTTATAATGGAAATTATATTTAAAAATACAAGAAAATTTTATATATATATAGTTCCATAATTGAAAAAAAAAAACAAGCATTTATATAAATTGAAATTTGCACTTTATTTATGAATGAAATTGAAATTATTGAGTTAAAAAAACTAGTATTTATATAAATTGCATAAAGCTACTAAAAATATAATATTATGAAGCACAAAGCACCGTTATGCCACTTTCCACATACACACCAACACACTTGCTTTCAGTTGACCAAATTCATAGATACTCAAAATGAAATATATATGCATGTAATATCCATTTTCATTTGCATTTTTTAGGGAAAAAAAAGGAAGAAGAAGAATACAATTATACAACTTGGGTTGGTTGTATAAGGCATGACCTTGTGTAGCATTCTAAACTTATAAAAAAGTGAGATCAAGACCGGCCATGACACAAGATATCGGTAGAGTATACGCACAACTTAGTACTTGAATGGCATGGATTGATTAGAGTGGTGAGAGCACTACTCATGTTACGTCATAGTTGCATGTATTTTTTACACATGATAGAAAAGGGTGGGTGTGTGCCCAATTTTGTGTTCATTTAGGCGTATTGAGTCTTCTTGCCCTATAAATGACTTGAAAACCACATCTCCATGATACTATGTTTTTTACTTAGAAACTAGAAGGCATTGACAACTATTTTAACATAAAAGATTTCGAAAAAAAAAAAAAAAAAAAAAATACCCTCCTTTAATTCTTACAGTTTTTATCAAAAAAACACTTTGTACAGAATATTTCCCACATGTAAACCTTAGAGGCTTAGACGACTATTTAGCCGGTACAACTGCTAAAACCTTATTAAAAAAAAGGAAAAAAAAAACACCACGACTCTCTTTTTTATCCTTCAAAATTTTGTGGTGTAGCATGTTTTGCGGAAAATATAGATTCTACAATTTTTTTTATCTGAGAAACTATATCACTTTTTATTTTACTGTCAAAAAATATCACTTTTTATTTCAATTGTGTGATCGGGGCGAAGCTTGAGAATGTGGACCGGAGGGTTAGAAGTCAGCGGTCATCAGACGAGACCTAAATTTTTATTTTTCTTTATCTATGGTTCGGGTGATATGTTCGGGTCGAATCGAGTCAAACATTAAATAAAACAAATATCAAATTTCTAAGCATTGTTTAACAAACAATTGAACAAAGATACTAAAACATTAAAAAGGAGACAAAGGGTTGGTACATGAATGAAAAATTATAGTTCTGCCCATCTACCTTTAAGATTTTTGAATTCTTCAATTATGGATAGGGCTGCAAACGAGCCGAGCTAAGCTAAGCTTGAGCTCGAAAAACTTATGAAAGCTTGAGCTCGGCTCGTTTACTATCTATTAGTTAATATTTTAAGTAAAAATAATATAAATAATAGGTTCGGAGCTCGATAAATGAAGTTCGGCTCGAGCTCATTTAGTAAACAAACTTAAATGAGGGAGTAATATTATTAAATATTAATAAACCTAATATTATGCTAAGGCTCGACGAGCTTGATAAATGTAGTTCGGCTTGGGTTAAAGTTTTGGTTTATATAACTATTTTTTTAAACGGGGGGGGGGGGGGGGGTCGAAACCGTATATACCAAAAAAAAATTCCATACGAAGACTATATACTCGAAACTTCTGAGCGGAAATTCGGGGGGTCGACCGCCCCTCCCCGCCCCTTAAATGCTATGCCCTTGTGTGTGATATTTAATTATACTAGATTTATACCCCGGGAGCGTCCCGGGGTTGAAAAATCTAATATAACATATCAATTTTACATATGTAATAGACTGATGTGCTTTACAGTAACATGCAGGAAAGCTTCGGGTAGTACCTAACCTAAAACAATTAACAATGTATCTCCAATGTTAACGCCTAACCTTAAACAATGTATAACTCTAATATTAAAACCTAACCTAAAACAATGTATAACTCCAATGCTAACACATGTTGTAAATAGAATTCATATTTACTGGTTTGAACATAATTAATGACTTGGTACTCATTGGAAAGATAATTAAACGCTCGTTAATTTGGTGTAATTTTTTTTCTTTTTAAAATCCCATATATAAAAGATATTAACGTCTAAAATTATGGAAGGAAACATGAGAGAGAAAAATCCATTTTGTTTTTAATTTTTTTTTTCTTTCTAAAATCACTCAATGCCACATGGCATCTACATGGCACTCTCAAAAGGGCGAATGACTATATAAGTGTCAGCTAAGATTTAGGGGCTGTTTGGTAGCCTCTTAATCAGCCTCTTAACCATTCAGGTCTGAATCATTCAGCATTCAGACTGTTTGTTTCAGCATCTGAATTGAATGATTAAGTGTTGAACCATTAAGCTAATAAGGGATGCTGAATGATTCAGATCTTAACCATTCAGACTATCTTAATAATTTAGCACTTAATCAACCAAACAACCCCTTAGCTTTTTAGAATATAGATATAGATTATATGACCCTCTCGGGGTAGTGATTCTAACTTCTAAGACCTTTCGTTTTACTACAAATAAAATTTAGTCTACTTTTCTATCAAAAAATAATATTATTGTTCAAGAATATATGTAACTTTAATGTAATTATGCATTTAAACTAGTTGATATTTACAACACGTTAAAAACGATGGACGGTTAATCATGCATCATGTGGTGACGTGGATAGCCAAAAGACAAAGGGGTACATGCACCGATCGGGTTTGTCCCGATTGCTAAGTGTTTTGTACCTTATGTCCAAGGCTTGATACCAAACCACATCGTGTCGGGGGTCTCACTGGAAGCAGCCTCTCTATTCTTAGGGGTAGAGGTAAGGTTGTCTACATCTTACCCTCCTCAGACCCTACCTTAACTTTGCTATAGGTGGGATTAACTGAGTATGATGATGATATTTACAACACTTCAATTTAGTTCACTTTGATTCAACCTAAAATATCAATCAAATAAAAACAAAACGTTTATTTTTCTCATAATTAATCCAACTTGATTTATATTAAAAAAATTCTAGTTAAAAATGCTACGTAACCAACTAAAAGTTATTTAAATTCAATGACTTGTAAGACCTAACGAAATCCAAACCAAACAAATTAACGTAACGTTGGGATCCCAACAAAAGAGACACTATTTCTATCTACGTGGCACACGTGGTATGCTGGTTGGATAACATTATAGCAATAATGCAATGCCCCACAACTTCCAATTTTCGGAGTTTGACCACCAAAATATCTAATTAGTGTATTGTTTAGATGCATCATGTTTCTCGATTAGTAGCATAGCATAAAACATTAGGGCTAACAAATCATGTACACCTGACATGTTAAAACACGAACACGACATAATAACTTATCGTGTTATTCTTTTCATACCCGAACACAAACCTGTTTATATTTGGTTAACACGATAATACAAGTTAACACGATAATACATGTTTATACCATGTTAATACGATAATGCACGAACATGTTTTTTCAAATCCGACACGTTAAATTGGTACCATCAAGCATTAAAAGGTAGAATTCCACCTAGTAAAAACGTATAACTCCAATACTCTATCCCCACAACCTATATTTAAAAAAAAAAATCTTTAATATGTCTTAACGGGTACTAAACAGGTAAACAAGTACATGTTTAGACACGAAAACTAACAGGTATATTTCATGTCTACCTGTTAAAATCATGTAGGTTCATGTCGGATATTCGTGTTCGTGTATGAAATTACCAGCCCTATAAAACATGATATTTCAAAAGTTTTTCGGAATTTAATTATGCTCTATAAATCTTAATATATTAAGATAAGGTTTTTCATTATTGGTATATTTTTTTATCAGTAGCGTCTTTAAGGATTTATGTGTTCTATTTTAGTTGTTAAAAAATATTCCCCTCATGTGTTCTCGAATTAAACAATTTAAACTAAATATTTTATAAAAAGATCAAAGTTAATTATAAGAATTAGCAAAATCATAGTTACAGAATGAGTGAAATGACATAATGTAATATGCTAATATTTAACCAACGATTTATGAAGCTCTCCAAGCATTCTTGATAGCAAATTGGTGGATTAACTCGTTACAGTTTATACCAAATAAGATTTCATTCGTGATAGCTATTCCTACCGCTTTGTTTTTGTTTTTATATATTTTTTATTTTGTAAGTTAAATGGGCAAATAGGTATGGACTTAAATGGTTATGGACTTATGATAAATGGTTTATAGGTTATAAGTTTTGAGTTTTAAATGGATTCTCATTGAAAAGTTTAAGTGTTAAAAGAGTTTTCAATTTAATATATTCCTGAAAAAAAAAAACGTGTCCTAGCCTAGAGTCCTCTCTGGCCACCAAAAACTTGGAATGGTCAGGTGTTATATGAGAACACTTAATATGTAAAAGAGAAATTGACATTGTTTATAGTTTAAGCCTAACCGTTTTATGTATACTAGGGTGGTGCCCACGCCTTGCAACAGAAAACAACATTAAAGGTTATTAATGAGCAAGTTCCTCTCATCATGCTCAAACGAGTTTCATACCCTACTGTGATACCGTCAAAAATATTAATACTCATATAAGAAAATAACTCGTTTTTTGTTTCTATTAAACCATATAATTTAATACATGCTAGAAGTTATTGATATCATGGTGTATATATAAAATACAAACATAAATGTTTAAGACTTTTGGTAGTTCCACTGATGATATTAACTTAAGTTGGCTCAGGATTAATATATATGGGTAATAACTGGAGATGAAGTAGAATAATGAGTAACATCACAATAACAACAAAGAACATTACTTTCCTTGACTATGATACCAATAACAACCAATAGGTTCAGCTAACAATCGTGCATTATAGTCTTGTTCGCTTGACAACATGAGACTCCAACATCAATGGTGCAATTGTTGAAGTAGGAGGCAATTTTGTTGCTACATGATTTGACATCATTATAAATTCGTTCAACCGTTGTCAATCATCCTCATAACATTGTTAGTAGTATTGTTTGTTCCACGTGTCACCAAGTGAAACGAAAATGTCCCTCGATGAAGGCATGTATGCCAAGATGAAAAAAAGTGGGGAAGGTGATTAGTGGTGTTATGTTTGCCAAAAATGAAACTTATAAAAAAGTTGAGGAACCGATGAGGGTTTATATAAATTCCATGAAGGTCGTTTGGAAATTTAAAATTGATGAGGATGATGAGGTTAATTTATTTCTACATTTACACTTTTCATTAATCAGCTATGCATTTATCAATTTTGTTGTATTTTTTAATCTAATAAAATGTTTCATAATTAAACTATTACAAATTACAAATATGAATATAATATTGTTGCATAACTAAACAAGTTAATTGTAATATTTTTTATAATCAAATGGAAGCCTTTTAACCATCATATGTTTAAAATCGTTATAGTATCAAATCTTTCATCCTTAAAGTACCTAAGCAGATTACCAAGTGGTGCAATCTTAGTTTCAACAGGATTAGGTTCCATAGAAATAGGTTTGAGGTCATTGATGTTTTAGAATCATCGTGTTTTCATTAGCAAATTTGTGAATAGGTTTGGGTTCATTATTGTGTGAGAACCAAAGTAAATGAAAGGAGATTCAAGAGACATCCAAGTTTCATAAATAAAACAATTTCATTTATTAATTTAATTGCATTTATTAATTCATTTATCAATTTAATACTCACGTAAAAAAACTATCATCCTTACTCAGTTCATTAACTTATTGTGCTATAAAAATAAAATGTTGTAATTACTTAAATTTTGTTGGAATCCTTGTTAGATACTTTATATAGTATAGATTTGTATATTTCCATTGTAACTTTGTAAATTTAGAATATTAATTGGGTTACTGACAACCAACCATCAAGAGCCAACCAATGCCTGTTTTTGTTGTTTGTTAACTATGCCTAACACAACATAGTTTTCTGATTGTGTTTATGCATAGACACGCGTAATTACTTGTGTGTGACGCTATCACTTCAATTGGCCTAGTCATGCTAAACAATACTATTGACGATATCCACCGGCCACTGTGGTTAATCAAGTTGCGTGATCGTTAGGAGAGTTTACGTGTTATAAGTTAACTCAGATAATTCATATCAAAGCTAGTTTTCATGTGTGGGTGTGTGTGTAAAACATGTTTCCCCCCAATACATTTAAAGTAAAAAGTACAAAAATAGGCCATGAAGTTCACTTAGTATAGTAGGATCATGTCTGATATAGCAATATAGCTAATAAAGCGATACTCTAGTCCGTTTGTAATATCAGTAATCATTATTAAGCACGTGGTTTAACTCTACTTTTGATGTTCATTATACTCTAGGTCGGTATACAGGTATTGATCCAATTTTTGTTCAATGCCCTAACCCGTGGTGTTTGTTAAAGTTTTTCTTTTCGAATCAGATTTTTGGTTAATAAATATTCCTTTCATTTAACGCTTTAAACGAATTTATTGATTATCCTAGATAATTAATCCACAATCTCGTTAATTGTTTCTCTAAACAATTTAACTATGATTATTGTAGATAATCAACTCCAACGAATATTTCTCCAAATATTTGTTTCCACTTAATAAATGCCATTTTGTGAAATATAACATTAAACGTTTAAATAATATTCTTTGATCGCAGACAAAAGTGTAACTCTTTGTGTCATACTTTAATAGTCACATTAATTAATCGATAATTGTACATCTATTTTCAACATAATTTTTGTAAGTGTCACATAACCGTAGTGCACAAATACTAGTAACAATTCTGCCAATACAGAGACCGATGTTTTCTCGTATGTACCGACTCGATCCTTTATATATATATATATATATATATATATATATATATATACATGTGTGTGTGTGTATGTAGAGGTTCATATACAAATGGTGAGATTTGTGAGAAGGTTAAGAATGATTTTTGTGTTGACATGTGTCAATCATTGAATTTAAAGATTGAGGATATTAAAGTAATCAGATAAAACACATTTAATCATATGATTGTTATAAAACACCTACCATGACGACAAATATGATTCATATAAAACACTACAGTTAACCCACATAACAAATTATTAAGTCATTGTTATAAAGTATTCTAAGTTGTTTTTATAAAGTACATGTGGGTTTTAAATGAATCAGACTAATTTATTGTATTTTAAATGAATTAAATTGGTTTTACTGTGTTTTATAGAACAAAACACATCCACCAAGTTTAAACGAAATTTTTATATGTATATATATAGCGTGGAGGGTTATCTTGAGAACACTAAATATCGTGAGAACAAGTAAAAAATCAATCAAAATCAAATTTTTGTTTAATACATCTTATATATATCACGTATTTTGTTTTTGTAAAAAGGAAAAAAAAAAAACTAACGAAAAAAAATTATAAGAGAAAATACAAACTAAAGACCAAAAGGTACGGTAGCACGTAAGTTGTATTTTAGTATACAATTATAATATTCAAATAATAAAGTTAAAAATATTTAGATTAATCGGGTTGACTTCGCATCAACCCATGAATATTGAAGTTGTGTTTGAGTTCACATGTATGACAAAATTTTGAATTCATATCATATTGTTTGAACTAGTCTACTATTTAGATTCGTATAGGGTTTGGCCTATCAATTCACAAACATAACCCGTTTAACACCCTTGATGTTTTATTTAATTTGTGTTTGAATCAAATGAACATATAGTTTTGTACAGTAGACATTGGCTAAATGCATTGCTCCCGTTAGATGTAAGAACAATGATTACATGTCAAGTTGGTGTTCCACGTGAAGATGTTTGATGTTGGTGTTAATCATTTAGGCTAACACTTACTAAGTTGATTTATCATTGCATGACCCGCATGGGAACTCACTACGATAGTGACGAACTTAGTGTTATAAAAAATAATGTACACTATAATAATTGCTATTAATAAATAAAATTAGATTGTTTGGATTTATTATTAGACAATATAGTCTTGTAATTATTGGACACTATGCTAATTCCAATGATTATTCAGTCAAGTCAAAGGTCAACAATCAAAGTCAAAGACATAAATCAAGCCAGTTAAAGTCAATGACATAAATCAATGTAACACCCCAACCGATGGCGGAATCATCGAGGTGTCACGTAGTGACGATTGTTCAAAAGCACATGATACTAAAATTTAATATATTATTGAATAAATTAAATTGTCTTATATGGATGGAATGGGAAATATACATAAGTCTGAACAAAACATGAAATTTGAAATAAATTATTAAAAGCAAGCACTAAAATCCAATGCTATGGAACTAAGATCAAACTGCACCTGAAACATGTACAAAATAAGTTTTGGTCAACATATGAAATGTTGGTGAGCATTCCTAGTTTTAATATATATAGTAAGTTGGAAAATGTTATACAATTCAAGTGCAAAGATACAGTGCAATTATGTAAACTATGTATCATACAAATGAGCGAAATCAATCTTGTGACTGTATAATGTACTAAATGAACGGCGGTGTACTTATCCAAATAATTGGATAATAACTTAACAATGACCATGGATTCTCCGATGAAAAAGGGGGAGAATCAACCTAGGCGGGTTGTCAATCCAATAGCGCTATCCAATGTTAAGGTCGGCTTGTACATGGTTAATGATTTCACTAAGTACAAATGTATTCTACATGTAATGTCTAAGCATAAAGCACGTATGTAAGCAAATGCACAATGTACTAGAATTGTATTGTAAAAATGTGAACTTGTATGTGTATTTTGTATAAATATACATGTAACACCCCAAAAATGAATAAAAGCAAAAAGGAGATAGGAAGTACTCACTTTCGCCAAATGACTAGATGACTAAGCGAGCGTGAAAATGCGAGCAATCCAAAGATTCAACAACGAAACTAGTTCAATTTAGAAGAAAAGAAACCGAACAGGAAAAAATACCAAGCTTCCAATTCGCCAATTACAAGAGCTTATAATCAAAGCTTCAAATGTAGAAGTAATATACTTTAGAAGAAAGGTATGAGGGAGAGTTTAATCGAATTGAAACAATCAATTTAGAGGTGCAAAGTGTAATGGGTCATAGGTGGGTTTTTATACTAGTTTTGGATTCAATTAGGCTTTAAAATTGGTCAACACAATAAAGTAAGGTTTTAAGATGAATTAACTATTTGACTAGGACTTTGACTAGGATTTTGACTTGAGACTTTGACTAGGACTTTAACTGGAACTTTGACTGTCTTAGCGGACCGCGAGGCCTAAAAAAAATAATTTTTCTAATTTAATCAATTTTAAGTTATAGACTTGTTTCCTTCTGTTTCTAAGTTGTTTTAGGACTGAAAATTAAGGATTTTGAGTATCAAGGTCTGAAACATACGTGCTCGGGTGTAGATGTGAGTATAAAACGTGCATACTTTTACTTATAAAAATTATAAGTTTTATTAAATTGTGAATTTTGGTCCTATTAAAATACGAGGGTTAAAATTGAAAATTTTGAAATAGTTAAGGAACCAATTATGCACATTTATGAAAAGTGAAGGGTGCAGGTTGTCACAATCAAGCATTGCTTGATTTAAGCTATTAGTTTTACTTCTTTTATGATTATTAGTTTTTTTGTTCTCCTATAAATAGCTACTAAGAATTAGTAGCAAGATGTACCAACTATTACAACAAAAAACATTTTTATCAATAACAAAACAATTATCTCTACACTTCTTACTTTTTGTATCAATATCTACCTTGCTGTTTTGAGAGTCGTTGGCTATAAACCGAGCAGCCCTCGGCTCTAGAGCATAAACAAACCAATAAACTAAACAAAATAGAAAATCACCAAATAGAAAATCGCTTCCGCTTAGATTTCTATATAGTATCAGAGCAGTGTTTCTGATCGTTGAAACAATTTGCTCATAAAAAAAATCCAAATAAAAACACAAACCGATTCAACCACCACTACTACTGTCGCGACCATCAAACCCAAAACACCAACACACCTCCCACATTAACCAACCACACACACACACATAAAACCCTCCCCTCAACCACCATGAACCGCCGCATCAGAAACCGTTCCACCGCTGTCGACGGTTACCTCCTAAATTTTATGGTCCTAAAGAATTTACCATAAAATTTCAGAGGTAACCGTCGACAGCGGTGGAACGGTTTCTGATGCGGCGGTTCATGGTGGTTGAGAGGAGGGTTTTGTGTGTGTGTGGTTGGTTAGTGTGGGAGGTGTGTTGGTGTTTTGGGTTTGATGGTCGCGACAGTAGTTGTGGTGGCTGAAATGGTTTGTGTTTTTATTTGGATTTTTTTTGATGAGCAGATTGTTTCAAGGATCAGAAACACTGCTCTGATACCATATAGAAATTTAAGCGGAAGCGATTTTCTATTTGGTGATTTTCTATTTGGTTTAGTTTATTGGTTTGTTTCTGCCCTAGAGCCGAGGGCTGCTCAGTTTATAGCAAACGACTCTCAAAACAACAAGGTAGATATTGATACAAGAAGTGTAGAGATAATTGTTTTGTTATTGATAGATATGTTTTTTGTTGTAATATTTGGTACATCTTACTACTAATTCCTAGTAACTATTTATAAGAGAACAAAACAACTAATAATCATAAAAGAAATAAAAATAATAGCTTAAATCAAACCATACTTGATTTATGTCATTGACTTTGACTAGCTTGATTTATGCCTTTGACTTTGACTGTTGACCTTTGACCTAATTGAATAATCATTGGATTTAGCATAGTGTTCAATAGTAATAAATTCAGATTACACAATAAGGTTGTCACTACTAAACAAAGGTGTATCACCAAAGAAAAAGTCCACATGTGATTACAAACTGATATCACGAAAAAAAAATTAGTTAGAAAATTCATCCTTGATCTGTCACTAAAGTCCGTTGGTAATATATCAAAAGTTAGATTGCCTGTTGCCATATCTTTTTTTTTTTTTTTTGAACGGCTAACAAATTGGAATCACTCACGGAACACTGGAGTATCATCGTGTCACCAATGTTATCACGTGATCATATTCCACCACCAAGTCACCAATTCAGGAGAAAACTCATAAGTATGAGAAAACCCCCTTTGTGAGATTCGAACCAAGGACCTTAGGACCTTATGGCCCCTAAGTCTTATCTCACCACCAAGATGCCACTAGGCTATAATGCCTTGGGCTGCTCGTTGCCATATCTATGACGGAGTATCACCACCAACATATTTTCATCGGAGACGGATTGGGTTGTCAATGATGCTCCTTTGTTTTGTAGTGTCCTTCACAAAAGAAACATGATTTGTAAATGTTAAAATATATATACATTTCACTTTATTTCACTTTTATATTTTTTGGTTTATATAACATTTAGTTACACACTTTCTTTTATTGTACATGTATTGAACAAGTGTTGAGTAGATGGTGTGTAGATCAAGAGCTGAGCTGAGATTTATAGTCCAAGAGTTAAAGTCCATTAGCAGGAGTCCAGCCCGTTAGCAGGAGTCCAGAGTTCATCAGTGTCCATATGCTTATATGTTTCTTGGCCCATCAAACAGAGCCCAGTTGTTTGCTAATTGCCAACGTGGCGATCCGGGTGAAACTAACACACCCGTCTCTTAGCCGTTGATCTTCTGTTCCAAGTCTAATCCTGATCGTTTATTTAGTCTTGGGTAACGAGTTGTGAGAGGGATATATAAGGATTGTGTTTTCCTTCTCTCAAGACTATTCAGATCATTTTGTACGATTACTTTACTTTCGTTTACTCTCTCTTTCACCTAGGGTTACATTACAATCTTGTTAGGTTAGTTTTTTGGGTGTAATTGCAGATCATCTATTGATGATCTGCTGGGTTGGTTTAGAGAAAGTTTGAGAGTTGTTGTTGTGTAATCGTTGATTGTTTTTCTCTCAGTTGTTTTTTGATCTTAATAATAATCATTGAGTGAATATACCATAGTTTTGACATGGTATCAGAGCCAAGGCTTTGATCTGGTATTCACTGGTTATTATCGATCTGTTGTTTCTCTGATTGTGTCCGTGGGTTCTCTATCTGGAGATCTTGATCAAGATCTGTGGAGCTATCGTCGATTCTTGACTGGTCTTAGCTGAGGCTAAACCTGTGTGGACTGAATCTGTGAAGGCGATGTGCTAGGGGTCGTAAAAACCCTAGCGTTGTGTTCTTGTGTGTTACCCCCAATCAAAGGGTAACTCACTGCTGGAGAAACCCTAACTTGGGTCTTTATTGGTGAGATCGTTCCTGTTTGTGCTTATTAGTTTCTTTTAAATTGTTGTGTCTAGGAGTCGCCTGGCCGGGTTAGGGGGACCGGCATTGAGACTCAGTACGTGGTTGTGTCTGTCTAAAAGGTCTAGATTAGGAAAGGCTCCCAAGTTAAGGCTTGCGCAGGCACCCTTGAGTGATGAACCTGTGATCTGGTCCCTGGCTTGGTTTCGCCTAGGTCGATTCTTGTTTTGATTTGTGGTGATAGTGTGTTTCTGTGATTGTTGATTGTTTCTTTTGCTTTGTGTGATTGTTTCTTGAGTGTTTAATTGATAAAACATGGCTGATGAAGATAATATTAGTATTCATGGTGATGATGATACTACTGTGGTTAATACTAACTCTATCACTTTAATTGGAAAACTTGACCCAAGTGACCCATTATATCTTCATCCTAGTGACTCTGCAAACTTGACCATTGTAAATGTAAAACTTAAAGGGACTGACAACTATAATGTATGGGCTAATGCTATGATATTAGCCCTACAAGTCAAAAACAAATTAGGTTTTATAAATGGTGACTGTGATAAACCAACTAATGACTCTGTGTTAGAAAGACAATGGAATAGATGTAATTCCATTGTCTTAACTTGGATTCTCAACTCAATCTCTGAGGAGCTCTACTTAGGGCAAGTATACTCTAAGTTAGCCTCAGAGGTTTGGAGGGAATTAAAAGAAACTTATAACAAAATAGATGGGTCAGTTGTGTTCAATCTATATCAACAGATTAACTCTTTTTCACAAAATGGGATTTCTGTTTCTGAATATTATCACAAGTTAAATGTTATGTGGAATCAATTAGATCAAATATTACAATTACCTGCTTGTACCTGTGATGCTGCTAGACAGTTTAATAATTTCAGTACTATGATTAAACTAATGCAGTTTCTAATGGGACTTGATAGTGTCTATCAATCTGTAAGAACCAATCTGTTAATTAGGGACACTTTGCCAACTGTCAAGGAAGCCTTTGCTATAATTTCTAGAGAAGAATCTCATAGAAATTCTAGCAGTTCAGGATCCAAGGATCTTGGTCAGACTATGGGTTTCTTTGCTAAGGCAAATCAGACCTTAGATAATAAAAGAAAGTCTAGTAAAAGCACTAATCAGAGTCTTAAATGTGTTCACTGTAATAAGACTGGACATACTATTGATAAATGTTTTGAAATCATAGGTTATCCAAATTGGATGAGACCTAGACCTGGTCAGAACAGGAAAGGGATGGGTAATAGTAATGTTAATACTGCTTCTGCTGAAAATAATAACTCTGTCTCTCCAAGTGTTCTGACTTCTGAACAGGTTGCTCAGTTGTTGAGTCTGTTAAATAGAAAACCTGATGAACCTTCTACAAGCTGCAATGCTGCAGGTAGAAGTAATGTGTTTTGGTGTTCATTTAGTTTTTGTGGAAACTCAAAAAGAGTGTTTTCTTTTGCTAGTTTTAATGGCAAATATAGAGTGTTAGGATGGATTTGTGACTCAGGGGCAAATCAGCACATGGTCATGAGTGACAAAGGTTTAATAAACCAATTAGATGTTAGGGACTTAAATATAAGAGTAAATCATCCTAATGGAACTTTTGCAAAGGTCACTAAGATTGGGGATGTTAAACTGAGTAATGATGTCACTCTGTATGATGTGTTTGTTGTCCCTGATTACTGTGTTAATCTGTTATCTGTTAACAAACTTGCCAAAGATAGTAAGTTGACTGTGTCATTTGATGAATCTAAATGCTATATTCAGGATTCTTTAACCAAGAAGGTTCTAGTGACTGGTAGTGAGCATGATGGTTTGTACTTCTGTGGTGAGTCCTCTGTGTTGTCTTGTGCTAGTGTGTCTAATAGTGAGTTGACCAACTTATGGCATGCTAGATTAGGTCACCCCTCTGACATTGTGTTAGATGTATTAAAAACTAAATTGAATATAAAAATTGGTAGAAGTGACAATCCTTGTGAGACTTGTCATAAGGCAAAGCAACATAGGGAACCTTTTCCACTTAGTGAACACAAGACAACAAGTCTTGGAGACATTGTTCACTTGGATGTTTGGGGTCCCTATAGGGTCTCTAGTAGGGATGGTTTTAGGTATTTTCTAACCATTGTAGATGATTATACTAGGGCTGTTTGGGTGTATCTTATGAAGTCTAAAACAGAAGTGTTTGATAATATTGTTCACTTTACAACATGCTTGATTAATCAGTTTAAAAAGAGTGTCAAAACTTTTAGGAGTGATAAAGGCACTGAATTTGTTAATAATCAGTTTAAAACCTTTTGTAATAACTTGGTATCTTTCATCAAACTTCATGTTCTTATACACCCCAACAGAATGGGATTGTAGAAAGAAAACATAGGCATCTCCTAAATGTTGCAAGGTCTTTGTTATTTCAGAGTTGTTTGCCTTTAAAGTTCTGGTCTGAGTGTATTCTGACTGCTGTTTATCTTATAAACAGGACTCCATCCTCAGTGTTAAAAGGTAAGACCCCTTTTGAGATGATGTTTGGTTATAAACCCCCTTTAGATAGACTTAGAGTGTTTGGGTGTCTGTGTTACAGTACTGTCTTAAATAATAGTGATAAATTAGAAAGTCGTGCAGAAAAATGTGTATTGTTAGGATATACAAATGAAAAAAAGGGTTATAAATTGTGGAATCTTGAACAAAAACAAATAATGTTTTCTAGAGATGTAAGGTTCTATGAGTCAATCTTTCCTTTTAAAGAAGATCATATTTCAAAAACCTTTGATTCTAAAAATTATGAAAATGTTAATAATACAAACTTTTTTGACACTTATGATAGTACTGATACACAACACTCAGCTAATCTGGGTGTGCCCAATGATGATAAGGGGGTAAATAACATTGAGTCAGAAGTTCATGGGTCTCAGCATCCAACTCAGGTTTCTGAGTCTACTTTTGGAGATGCTGAGACTGGTGGCAGTCAGCAACCAAGTAGCAATAGGACTGAGTTAGGCAGGGCTGAGGGTGAGCACTATGACAGTGAAAACTTTCAGAATTCTGAGGGAAACACATCACCTTTGATTCAGCCTAGTGTTGTTAGGAGATCTGCTAGGAATATTGTTTTTCCTAAGAAGTTAGATGAGTTTATTGTAGAGGGAAAGGTTAAATATGGACTTGAAAAGTTTGTGAACTATTCAAACTTGTCCAAAGAGAATTTTTGTTTTGTGTCTATGTTAAATAAGTCTTGTGAACCCAAGTTTTATCATCAAGCTTGCAAAGATCCTAATTGGGTAATTGCAATGAATGATGAGATAGAAGCCTTACTTAGAAATGATACTTGGGATATTGTAGAACTTCCTATTGGTCGAAAACCAATAGGATGCAAATGGGTCTACAAAATCAAGTATAAGGCTTCTGGGGAAATAGATAGATATAAGGCTCGGCTTGTTGCCAAGGGCTTTAGTCAAAGAGAGGGTATAGATTTTGATGAAACATTTTCACCTGTGGTGAAAATGGTAACCATTAGAGTAGTTATTTCTATGGCTGTACAGAATAATTGGCCATTATTCCAGTTAGATGTGAATAATGCCTTTCTATATGGTGATCTTATAGAGGATGTCTATATGATGTTACCTGAAGGGTATTTTTCAAAGTCTGACTCTAGGGTTTGCAAGTTAAAAAGATCATTATATGGTCTTAAACAAGCACCTAGAATGTGGAATGAAAAATTGGTTAGTGTGTTGTTTGAAAATGGTTTTGTGCAAAGTATGTGTGATTATTCTATGTTTATAAAGAATAATAAAGATACTGTGATTGTGTTACTTGTTTATGTTGATGATATTATAATAACTGGAAACAGTTTAGATGAAATTAAACTTGTTAAACAGTTTTTACAAACCAGGTTTCAAATAAAGGACTTAGGGTCTTTAAAATATTTCCTAGGAATTGAAGTAGTAAACACAAAAGATGAGTTGGTTTTGACCCAAAGAAAATATTGTATGGAGCTTTTGGCTGAGTATGGCATGACAGGATGCAAGCCAGCCAATAGCCCTCTTGAGTCAAACTATTTGATGACATCTTTATGTATTAAAGAAAATAAAAACCTGGTAGACATAACTGGTTACCAAAGACTTGTAGGTAAATTAATTTACCTATCTCATACTCGTCCTGACATAGCATATTCTGTGCATTTGTTGAGTCAATACATGCATAAGCCTACAAAGGCTCATTTTCAGATTGCTATGAGAGTATTGAGGTATTTAAAAGGTTGTCCAGGAAGTGGCATTAGCTTTAAGCAAAGTGATAACTTTGACTTAAAAGGTTATGCTGACTCTGACTGGGCAAAATGCTTGGTAACTAGAAGGTCTGTAACCGGTTTTTGTATATTCTTAGGAGAAAATTTGATAACCTGGAAAAGTAAAAAGCAGTCTACAATATCACGATCTACAGCAGAAGCTGAATATCGTGCAATGTGTACTGCGACATGTGAAATTCTTTGGTTGATTAATTTGCTTAATGAGTTACATATTCAAGTAACTGTGCCTGTACCATTATTCTGTGATAACACTGCAGCTGTATCAATAGCTACTAATCCTGTTTTACATGAGAAAACTAAGCACTTCGAAATTGATCTTTTCTTCTTAAGAGAAAAGGTATCAAAAGGTGTGGTTAAGCCTCAAGGGATAAAATCTGAACATCAAATAGCTGATGTCTTTACTAAGGGTCTGCTAGTGGCCTCAACATATCATTAGCTGCAAATGGCTGAAACTGGTAAACTTGTTTGGGAATAAAAGTGAGGGGGGGGGGGGGGGTGTTAAAATATATATACATTTCACTTTATTTCACTTTTATATTTTTTGGTTTATATAACATTTAGTTACACACTTTCTTTTATTGTACATGTATTGAACAAGTGTTGAGTAGATGGTGTGTAGATCAAGAGCTGAGCTGAGATTTATAGTCCAAGAGTTAAAGTCCATTAGCAGGAGTCCAGCCCGTTAGCAGGAGTCCAGAGTTCATCAGTGTCCATATGCTTATATGTTTCTTGGCCCATCAAACAGAGCCCAGTTGTTTGCTAATTGCCAACGTGGCGATCCGGGTGAAACTAACACACCCGTCTCTTAGCCGTTGATCTTCTGTTCCAAGTCTAATCCTGATCGTTTATTTAGTCTTGGGTAACGAGTTGTGAGAGGGATATATAAGGATTGTGTTTTCCTTCTCTCAAGACTATTCAGATCATTTTGTACGATTACTTTACTTTCGTTTACTCTCTCTTTCACCTAGGGTTACATTACAATCTTGTTAGGTTAGTTTTTTATCTATTGATGATCTGCTGGGTTGGTTTAGAGAAAGTTTGAGAGTTGTTGTTGTGTAATCGTTGATTGTTTTTCTCTCAGTTGTTTTTTGATCTTAATAATAATCATTGAGTGAATATACCATAGTTTTGACAGTAAACATAGTTTAATAATTGCATTTTATTTCAAGCTAAATTAGCCGATTAAATGGTACAATGAAAAAGGTAACTTAGGTAAGGCAACAATTAAAAAACACTTTGACGAGGATAAAGATAATATAATGGTTTACTTCAAGTATTTCTAATGATGTATCTACATATCTAGGCTTGGATTCTAAAGTAAAGGGATGTTCAAAAAGACCCAAAGGGCCAAGACTCGTGAAGGTCTAATGGAAAAATGGTCATCATGTAATATTAACTAACTAATAGGGTAAATAGTTTGAATACCGGTTTTTTAACGACAAAAGCATACTTATAATTTGCTCTTACTAACTAGTAATACCTTCACGTTATAGGATTTGAAACTCAACTTACATTTGAATTTTCATATATTATACAAAAATTCTTTATATTCATGAAGCATAGCATTTTGTTATTTTGCAAGTGGCGAAGCTTGGTTTCAGAATCGGCGGAGGCCGAACTCAATTTTTTTCAAACGGTAGTGGAAAATCGGCGGGGGCCGGACTTAACCCGGACTCAATTTACTTATAAAAATCGTAATTTTCCACTACTGCGCCAAAAAACAGGGGATTCAGGGCCACCCCTGGCCCCAATAATACTTCGCCCATGCCAAGAATAAATGGATACTTTTTTTTTTACTTTAATGAGGAAGTTTATTGTACAAATCGATTGGTAGCATTACAATTTTTTTTTTAAATTTAAGGATACTTATGTATATCGATACCAACAAGAATTATAAGTGAGGCACGGGTAGACGGGCAACAAGCTGCGCCGCAACCTATTTTTGAATAGTAAAGCCTACTCTATTAAATATAAAACTTGTGTCCTTGACTGCATGAGAGTTACTCTGCACCACCTTTTGCACTCGATCTAAAAACTGGATTGCTTCGGGAGCAAGGCCCCCAAATGTATCAAAAGCGAAGGGCATAAAGACGTGTTGGTTTTCAAGACAAGTAGCTTCATGTTTGTCAACTTTCTTGGATTCATCGTTTAAGACTACCTGCCCTGCCACAAACCCCGAATCCCGAAGTCCCGCCAAATGAGACACCCTGTGAGATCAACACACGCGTGTTTGCCCTGCGCCCACCCGAACACAAGGACATCCGTTGGTCTTAGGGTGGACCGCCTCTCAAGTGGATCCGTCAAAAAATTAACCGGGGCTTTTTTCCTAGCTGAAATCCTTGCTCTTCGTAAGACGTCCCGTAAGACATCCCTGACCAGGTCATGTCTGTATTTAAATCCTGACAACTACTTACAGTGAAAGACATGCTCCCCAAATTTATCTAAACATGCCTTTTTACAAACTGGACACGACTCATCAATGGATACTTTGATAAATAATTGAGTACAAAGCTTCAAAATATGACTAGTTGTTTTTGAATTGATATAATAGATTCAAAAAAAATAAAATAAAATAATAATCATAGATTTAGAATTAGAAACAAATTTAATGTTAAACACCACATGAAGATTAGAGAAGAGATAACAATCTAATTTACATTAATTAAAGGCACTAGAGGCAAATATGAAAGGTTACAAAATTGTGATGCTCTTGAGCCGTATCTATGTACATACTATTTCAAGAACAAGTCTAAAGAAGATCTAGTGAATGAATGAATCAATCATGATAACAAAGAAGCATCACCACACATCTCCTAATTATGTAAATCCTTGCCTTTTGCTCTTTAAGGATTCCTCCAAGTCTACTTGACACCCTTTTCTTATTGTTCCCCATCATCTTCATTTCAATGACCGAAAACCCGATTCTTTTTCAAGAGAAAAGTTTGAGCTTGAACCTCGAACTTATTGGTCGACCTTTTATGAGACTAGAAAGATGTTTTTTTATGATTGTTCAGAGGGGGTTAGAGTGTTTTGTTGAGGTGAAATTGTTGTTTAGCAAGAAGATGTGGATCATATGGCAGGGAATGGTAGATGGGTTCTTTATATAGAAGATGTTTAAGCATGAGGTCTTTTGAGGGTGGGACTTGGGTGGGGGTGGGTAGGGTACATGGTTTATTAGAAATTTCTTCTGTGGGGTTCACTTCCCATTTGTGTATCAAGAAAAAATAAGTATATACATAGAGATTCTTTTTTTAATTAACTTTATAAGTGTTGTTCTTATTTCCTAATGATTAGTTTTGATTACAATAAATATATTATGATTAACTTTTCAAAAAAGTAATAAGATAATATAGAAATTGTTATGCTTATTAAAGAATAATATATATGATATAGGAAAAGATAGTATGTATGTATATAAGTATAGGTGACATAGTGTATACATGTCATGTTCATTGCTAGTAGATGTTGGTATCATCCACAAACATGATGGGTCAAGCATTACCTCAATGAGGTAGCATCCACATATAATTTATGAGCTTTCTTCTTCAACTTGTGCATCTTGAGGTTATTACTTGTTTTATGGTCTTCTTCATGTATTTATAGCTGTTATACATCTTCTTCATTTTCTTTCCTTTACAAAAAAAAAAAAAAAAAAAAAAAAAAGTACACCAAAACAACATTTACAAAGCCTAAACTTTTAATATACTTTTCTAAATATGAAAAATTATATCTGAAAATAGTCAATACCAAACTTTTGTTAGCAGATTTTTAATATTGTTAATTGACAAACAAATTCAGATGCTCACATGATGAGCAATTTGTGTTTGTTACTTTGAATAGTCACACATCAATTTGTTTTGAGGAAATGAATTAAGCCTGGAACCTACTTATCTAACTTGAAACTTCTTTTTATCATCAATCTATGATTTACTGTCACTTGTTTTTCATGGATATTTGAATTCTTGAACATTTAGTTAAAGCTTCTATGTGACTCATTCATGTTGTTGGATGGGTCCCATCCTATTAATTTTTACAACTATATTGGTAGCAAAATAAATATGAATTCTGTTCATCTTATAAAACAGGGTTACAAATAATTCAAACGGAGTTCACAAATATAATGTTGGGGATCAACCTTGGCTCAACGAGCACAAACTAAGCTTAAGCTTCAGTTTAAATTGAACTTCAATGAATCCATGATGTTGTTAGTTGCATTTTTATCACGTTTTATAATACTTTATCACCCACTTTTTACCGCATATCATGCATTTATCATATAGTTTACTCGTTATTTTGTGCAACACCTATTTTTTATATACTTTGGTTTGTTTTTTTTGTTGATTTTGTAGTTGCGGAGAAAGTGCTATGGATTACAATATGATCGGAAAGGGTCAAGGGATATTAGAATTTAGAAGAATAAAGACATGTTGAAGAGGTTTTGTTGGTGACTTAGCTGAAGTTTAAAAATAGTTATGAACTCAAAATTAGATACAAGTGCAATCTTAAGTACGACAAGGAAGTCAACAACAAGAATCAGTTTAAACATTAAGTGGGCTTCAAATACAATTCTTATTTGTACATGGGCTGGAACAATCAAATATTATGGGCTCATATTTCAGTTTGATGTTAGGCTTTAGAAGGACCACAAACAATTGAGACTTTGAGAGGTTGGAATTTAGAAGGTATAAATCTTGGATGACATCAGGGGGACTTCGACATCTTTGACGGCTACAAAATAAGATTCGAAGGAAGCATTTGGATTTTTTCGATTCATTGTTTAGTAAGCTTGATTTGTTTCGTATTTGTCTTGGTTGATCTAGCCGTCATGTCCGGCTAGAATCTTTTGGTTTCAACACTAGGGTTTCGTTTGATTTTGATTTATAAACTTATGTGAAACGGTTATGTTTGATCCAATTATTTAGTGGTTTGTTTATGTGATTCTTGTTTGTAATACGGATTCAATCCGGAAAAATATTAGATTGTTAATAAACCTGATCAACTTATTAATTGTTCTAATAAAGTTTATCAATATTTAAAACCCTAATCAAGTTTTAGTTTTAGATACAAGGAACAAATAATATTTTGAGTTTGTCTATGAGCCCAAACTTATTATAGAGTCAGTCACATGATCTAGTCAAACTTATTATAGAGTCAGTCACATGATCTAGTTAAACATTCCAAACGACGTGAGTGTTTAATTATAATTGATACTTCTATCACGCAACCCACACGCTAAGATCCGAACGACGTGAGCTTGGAGTAGCGGGTTGACTCTAATTGACGAAGCGTGTTTGGTTAGACTTTAGATAGAGTGGATGTCCGAACGGCGTGACGTCTAGTATTGATACAAACTATTAATTAAAAGGATCATTGCACTGCGACCGTTGATGATTGTAAGCTGAATCGAATCAAGAAATTGCCTTGCTGTGTTGAAATTAGTTTTTAATATCTGAAATCCCAACAATTTAATCGTCTTCGTTTTTTAATTTAGTTTTCATCATTTTTTTATCAAATTCAAAACCATCCCTTTAAACGATCGTATCGGCACTTGAAACGTTTTTTTTGGTATAATTGGTTAATTTGTATACCTGAGGACACGAACCTTACTTTCACTCATACTAGTAGGTTTATTATATATATTTATTTGTTGGATTCAACACCCAACGGATTCATTCCCGAGCTCGAATTGAGGGGTGTTTAGGATGTGCTCGAGCTCAGCTAAACAAACTTTAATTTTTATATCATATATTTTTGATCTTTAATCTAATTTTAAATGCATGAGAATTTCGTGTTTAGTAAGGAATCTTGTAATACATATAAACGTTACAGCAAAACTTTTTCTTAAACGGTCATACTTATTTTACAAAATTGGTATAGTAAGAAAAACAGACCGAACAAGACACAATTATAAACTAGTCCAAAATATGACTTTCAAACACAAAAGAAGACTAGAAGCAAGAAACACATGTAAAAACTGCATAACAAACTAATGTTACAGACCAAATGGAGAAATATATAAACTCCAAGGGACAAAACTGAAAACTTGCTGCACTAAACACATATGCAAAACAACCTAACCAACATCCTTTATCTTAGAATTCCCATAGATTTTGTCAATCTCATGTGTAAACACCTCCCTTTTAATAATGACAAATTGTTGACAATCTTATTGCTCTGTAAGGGGGGGGGGGTTTGAGAATCTAGCCATAAAGAACAACTTGCCATACCTGTTTATGATCAAAAGCACAACCTGTTGTATCATTGTTTTATTATATTTGTATGATATTGTTCGAAGTATATCTATATTATATGGTTGATATTAGATTAGTTATCACCTTATTAACTTGATATTAGATTTTGCCAATCTCATGTGAAAACACCTCCCTTGTAGATAGCTTTAATAATGTCAAATTGTTGACAATCTTATTGCTATATAATTGTATTAGTATCTATAATTGATTTCTTCTGTGTAATACTAATCGATAGGGCCTCATTGGTAAGTGCTACAAGATTCATTGTTTTAGTATATTTGTATGATATTGTTTGAAGTATATCTATATTTTATGGTTGATATTAGACTAGTTTTGACCTTATTTATTTGATATTAGATTTTGTCAATGTGAAAGCACCTCCCTTGTAGATAGTTTTAATAACGACAAATTGTTGACAATCTTATTGCTCTATAATTGGGGACTTAGAATCTAGCCATCTGAAGAAAAGATCGACTTGCCAAACGTGTTTATGATATAAAGCAAAGCCTGTTGATTCATTGTTTTAGTACGTTTGTATGATATTGTTCGAAGTATATTTATCTTATATGGTTGATATTAGATTGGTTTTCACCTTATTAACTTGACATTAGATTCTGTCAATCTCATGTGAAAGCACTTCCCTTGTAGATAGTTTTAACAATGACAAATTGTTGACAAACTTATTACTCTGTAATTGGGGGTTGAGAATCTAGCCATCTGAAGAAAGATCGACTTGCCAAACATGTTTATGATCACAAGCAAAGCCTGTTGATTCATTGTTTTAGCACATTTGTATAATATTGTTCGAAGTATATTTATATTATATGGTTGATATTAGATTGGTTTTCACCTTATTAACTTGACATTAGATTCTGTCAATTTCATGTGAAAACACTTCCCTTGTAGATAGTTTTAATAATGACAAATTGTTGACAATGTTATCTCTCTGTAATTGAAGGTTGAGAATCTATCCATCTAAAGAAAAGATCGATTTGTCATACGTGTTTACAATCAAAAGCAAAGCTTGTTGATTCATTATTTTAGTATATTTGTATGATAATGTTTGATGTATATTTATATTAGAGTAAAATCCTTTTGAGTCCCTGAGTTTTGTTGATTTTAACTACTTGAGTCCAACATTTTCATTTTTAACATTTTGAATCCTAGTGTTTTAAGTTTGTTATGGTTTGAGTCCAATTTTCTAACTCTGTTAGATTTTTTCTGTTAATATTTATGAAATGACCAAATTACCCCTACCATTAAAAATAAAAATTATTAAATTTGGTTGCATAGCTGTGTCTTGACTTTAATATTCCCCTCAATACAAGAGTTTACTGCATATGTACAATCTCATTCAACCTCACTCTTGGATTCTTTCCTCCAGCCACGTATCTTACAAACTTCTTCTTCCTCAGCTTCTTATTACACCAGTCCAGACAACTTCTTCTTCCTCAGCTTCTTATTACCCATCTATTCCCTATCGACCACCATCATAACCCATCATCCTTCACCTTAACAACCTTTGTCAATAATAATCTAGCATTAAGAAATAGAGGTAGGTTTGGGGATTTTACCTTTAATCTTGGATCTTGCTAAATCGAACCCACATCGTTGCTTCTCTCTCTCTCTCTTGGTTAACAGATCGGGGTGCGTGTGTCGGTTATCAGGAAAAAAAGGGATTGGTTGTGTGTGTATAGGCAGGGGATGACGAAGAAGGTTGTGCCGCCAGGAGCTCCGCCACAGTGATGGTGGTCGGCGTCCAATCTCCTCCTCCGGGTCTTTCTCTCCCTCGCGTCTCTCTCTCTCTTTCTCTCTCGTAAGTAAATCGAGGCTGTAGTGGTGGTGGGAGGTGGGCGGTTGGGGGTAGTGGTGGTGGAGGTGCAGCGGTGATGGATTTGGGGGTTGGATAGGTGGTGGTTAATGGTGGTGAGGGTGGCTCGGAGGTGGAGGTGCAGTGGGGTTGGTTTTATGGTGCAGTGCTTGTAGGGTGGGGGAGAGATTGTGTGTGCAGGTGGTAGTGGTGTTGAGGTGAGGGTGGCTCGGAGGTGGAGGTTCAGTGGGGTGGGTGGTGGTGGTGGTGTGAGAGAGAGAGGGAGAAAGAGGTAGAGAGAGAGAGAGAGGTGTGGAGTTGTGTGTGTTTGTGATATATAATATTATTTTTTATTTATTTATGCATTAAAGACTTGTACGTTATACCTTATGCATTACAGAGTTGTACCTATGTGTAAAATGACTGAGATACCTTTATAGTTAACTGACTTGGTTAACGACGTTAGAAAATTGGACTCAAACCATAACAAACTTAAAACACTAGGATTCAGAATGTTAAAAATGAAAATGTTGGACTCAAGTAGTTAAAATCAACAAAACTCAGGGACTCAAAAAGGAATTTACTCTTTATATTATATAGTTAATATTAGATTAGTTTTCACCTTATTAACTTGGCATATATTTTCTTCATTTGGACCCAAAGCCCATATAACACATGGTATCATTGATGAAATCCTCACCCTTTTCCAAGTCCACTTTAATAAGAAGCCCAATTTCTTGGAAAATTAAATGCTTCGCTGGCTCATTTGCTATTAAATTCCCATTAAAAAAAACTAACTCTCGCTTAGAGGCGTAAATAAAAAGGTACCTAGAACCGAATCCAACACAAAAAATACCATATGTATGAGCATTTTGTTCTCTATAATTTGAATACAATATTGATATAGATTTTTTAATTGAAATGAGATTACAAGTTTGTCCTTTACATTTATACCAAATTTCAGTCGTTGTCTCTTGCCTTTAAAATTGATGAGTTTTATATCTTATTTTAAGAATACGACAAGGTTTGTCGTTTCCACAAACGAGTGTTAATTTTTTTCTGTTAAATCTGGTAATATACCTTGAACATGAGGACATTTTTGTCATTTCACCATTCCAGTGACTATTATGCAAATAACTTATCTTCAGGGACTATTTTGTAAAAGATATAACTAAAAGAAAAAAAATATCTCTCTCCTTCTCCCACTCTATCTCTCTCGCTCTCCCTTCCATTCTCTCCTTATTTCTCTCCATCTCCCTCCCTCTTCCTCCCTCCCCTCCCCCTTTCTCTCCCTCTCCCCCTCCCCCATGTCTCTCTCTCTCTCTCTTCCAATCTCTGTCACTCTCCCTCTCTCTTTCTCCTTCTCGCTCTCCTCTCTCTTTCTTTCTCTCTCTCCCCCTCTCCCTTTGTCTCCCTTTCCTCCCATCTCTCTCTCCCTCTCAAAAAACACTAATCTCTTTCCCTCTACCTCTCTCTATACCAGGGACTATTTATTAATTTAAACTTTGATAAATTTTTATTTTTGACGAGCATTATTTTTGTCCACACCATGATATAATTTTTCTCGAAATTGTGTTATAGGTAGGTATTAATGTAAAAATAATTAAAGGATAAACATACATGTTATTAAACCAAGAACTATTCGGCTTTGCGTGTGGTAACACACAGGATATAAAACTAGTTAGTATTATTAGAATTATTGGGGTTGATGGTCTAATAACAAGACAAAGTCTTTAAATAAACTTAAATGTGAGGTCTTTGTTTAAATCTTACAAGCAAAAAATTCACAAGAAAAAAAAGTTAGTATTATTACTATACCACACAATACATAAATATCACTCTCAAGCTGTGATATATAAAGTACAAATATTTAATATCTAGTAAATCACGAGTGTATTTATTACTAGTCCATGCATTCCAATTTAATACTAACCGTTCAACCAATAGTGTCATTCAAATATATCAAATATCAACAGAATATATAACCCGTTTTACCCTTTTTTTTACGGCAATAGGTGTATTGGGGTATGGGGATGTAATCTTCATGTTTTCTTTTTTCCCTTGTATATGTTTCTGGCTAGTCTTGGGTTGTATTATGTGTGCTGGCTTTCTCAATAATAATGTACTGCGTTTTTAAGAAAACCAAATGTAAATAACTTGGAATGAACGTTTAGCGACAATTTGCAATTATTCTACAAAAGCTATAAAAACTGAGAAAGGTGATAAGTCATTAAACGTGACATGTGGCTAAATGATTAATCAAATGCGAAGAGTAATTTTATCAAAAGAATATGCACATGCAAGTCACATGTCATTTCCATCTTCATTTTAAACATCCGTAACTTTTTTATTCGTCATCTTTTTTAAAAAAATTATACCATAAAATTGAGGGTCTTTTTATTTTTAAGAGTAAAGATTCTGTACAAAGTGGTTTTTTTTTTTGTGAGAACTGTGAGAATCAAAGGAGGGTATTTTTTCAATTTTTTTTCCCATATTGTTAAACATGTATTATAGTATTGAAATCTAAAATAACAAAAAATAAATAAATTTTGGTGTACAGTAATTACGTAATTAATGTTGTAGAGTAATTACATAATTACTCTAATGTAAACTAATATATTTACTTTAATGACGTAACTACACTTAAAAAAATTAATTTTTTTGTATTATTCATCTAGAAAGTATGTTTAAGCACATGGGAAAAAAAATTCTAAAAAAAATAAAATAAAATCCCCCCCCCTTTGATTCTCACAGTTCTCACAAAAAAAAACACTTTGTATTTGATCTTTACTCTTATTTTTAATATGAGCACCATATTGTTATACTTTTGAATTTTTTTTTTTTTTGAAAACCCAGTTGCGTAAGACACAATAAAGATAACGTAAAACACAATGAGTACCAATTAAATATGCAATGAAGTCAACGTGGGTGCCTCGAACTTGGTGGGGCCTTTTTTCAAAGAGACGGGAGTGGGTTATTTTAGTAAAGCCATTGGTCAACGGGATATTGTGGTGATTTTCTCAATAACAAATCTTCCATATATATTACAACGATTTATGACTTAATAAAAAATGATAAAAAAAGAAAACATACCAAATGTAAACTCAGTCATACGAATCGGCATTCAACCACTTACTTCATGCAACCTCTACACAGTCATATTTGGATACATTTGAATGTATATTGAATTACGTTATTGTTAAACTCTACCAAAGTGTTTCCCATGTAACAACGATTCACATAAATAAAAACATAAATAAAAAGTAAAAAACAAATAAAACATACCAAATTATAAGAGATCGAGAGTAACCTTCTGATACACAAAGTAATTGTAATTCGCCTAACCTGAAAAGCTGAAACCCCAAAAAAATTAGCATGGAAACATAAACACATATGTTAGTTTGCCGGCAGCGTCACCTCACTCTACTTACTGACAAACATCAGATTCCTCAATTCCAGAGACGAACAGTTCACAATTTAGCTACATCATGTTTAATTTGATAATTATTTATCCAGTAGATAAGTAAACATATGATAGTAATAAATTACCTTGGATTTTGTTTTATTTCTTCCCTCTCAAAATAAGTCTTATCTGGATGACTGGATCAACACTCAGTTCTACCTAAGTAGCATGCAGAACTGCAATTTGTTTCATTCGCACCCTGTGTTGAATAACCAGATAATGCCAACCTACCGCAAGTAATCAAAATCCTGATTCTGTGAACCGTATACCCCACAACTTAAGAATAAAAATCAGTGATCATTTCCTAACCGATAAAAAATGTAAGAGCAAACGACATATAATCGAAACAAAAAAGAAAATCAACAATACCCTAGATCAGGTTGACCCACACTTTCACCCATAGCTACTGCCGCCGTGAATTATAAATAGAAATTAAAAACTTAGCTAGCTCAAAATTTTGTGGCTCTCGTTGCTTACATAAAGCAATGTAACAAATAATCATCATAGCCAAACAAAAATACCTCTGAAGAGCACTTGTCGCTTTGAACACAAAGTTACATCAAATGAATATAACAACAGTATGTTTCTTCAAACACAAATTCAAAGTCTAAGCTTACTGTGGTTCAATGGTAATCATACTCATACACTCCAATTTCTTTCTATATCAACACCTTTAACACCAAAACATCACACCTTCATAACCCATCTCATACAGACCCCAAAACATCATAAAAAGATAATAAAAGATCCAATCTTGCACAGTCTTTACTCAAAGTTTTGACCAAAAATCACATAACCAAAACATTTGACCAAAAACAAAAGGAACCCTTGCTTCCTTTGCAAAGATATTTTTTATGACTCTACATCAAAAGTAATTATTGAAATAACCTTTTCTTGATTAATGAAATAGATTTTTACCCGGTAGAAAGTCAACAAACCTTTCTTGAATATGTGTTTTCATAGTGATTACAGATCTCAATCACATAATCATTTGCTTAAGAACAAAGAATAGTCGGGTAACTTTACATTCATCACATAATTTCGAGCTAGCTAGCAAAAGCCAAAACAAATATAATTTTGATCGTAACTTTAATTCATTATATTAAATGCAAATCACCAACATTAAAAAGGTGTAACACCCCAATCGATGGTGGAAACATCGAGGTGTCACGTAGTGACGATTGTTCAATAGCTCATGGACTAGAAATGTAAGTATTGATACATTGACTAAGTAATTTATTACATTGAAAGGAGATACAAAAATACAACGATTAAAAACTAACAATCTAAACTGAAATATAGTAAATCTCAAATCTAAGTCTAAGTTCCAAAAGCTTAACAGTGATCTCATAACAACCTGAAACACGTACGAAAATAATTTTGTCAATACAAAATGTATTGGTGAGCATACCCGTTTGGTACATATAGTAAAGAAAAGTTAGCAATTCATATGTTATATATCGTTTGCAAATATGTAATAAGTAGTATCCGGGTCAAAATCAATCCTTTGAAAGTGAAATGAAATTTATTTATAGTATGCGCTATTGACAGTAGTAATGAAACACATAGCAATGACCAAGGTCTCTCAACATAGTCACAAGGGGTATATACCATAGTACTATTAATTGAAATGCTAGGCCGCAACGGTTAATGATTTTGACAAGTCATAGATACACACAAGTAACATAAAGAAAACACACATGAGAATTGCATTTAATGAAATAAAAGCATTTAGTCATAGTGTACATGAGTAGCCCCAAAAGATTAAAACATGAAAAAAGGGAAAGATATACTCACAGTTTGTGAAAGCGATCAAAATCCAACTTAAGCGGTCATGAGCTAAGTAATGGGAATTCCAAGAAATTCAACCTATAATGTATAAGAATACTAATAAGGAAATGTCTAAAAGTCTAAGGTATCTAGGGTCTAAGGCATTAGGGTTTGCTAAGTCGATTTGGGGAAATTAGAGTTTTTATGATAAATCGAATTAATATAAAAGTTGTATATCAAAAATAATATGCCAAAGTTTGTGAATATGGTTTAGGTAATATAATTATTACCAAATGAATATTTAGATAAAAATAAATTTGAATAATTAAGATAAATAAATTTAGTTAATTACTTTAACTAAATTACTGTAAATAAATACAATAATCATAAATATTTGAACAAATAATTATGAGTTATACAATGATCCAATAAATGAGAATTAAGACTTACAAACATAATAATATTTATATTTTATAAGAAAAGTATTTATAAAATAGATGTTAAATAGTGTAAATAAATAAATGATTAATTGTGTCTAATTAAACATAAATAAGACTAAAAATACAAGACATGATCCAAAAATATTATTTCCATAGAAAATAAATACTTTCTGATGTAAATCAATGAAAATAATTTTCTCCATTCATTTACATTTAAAACTGATTTAATGAATTTAAATCATGTTTAAATGATTAAAAATAGGAAAATTATTAAAAATGAATGTTTTCTGAACCAATAATTTTTATTTCAGTTCATGATGATTAGAAATAATTTCCCAAAAAGTTTGAGATTAAAATCATTAAAAATGAATTTTTAATCAATTAAATATGATTAAAACAAATTAAATCAATAAAAATATAAAAATAAGACATTTTCTTGAAAATAAAAATATGATAATTTATGGTGTCAAAATGTTACACCTAATTTTTCATAATTCTTGGATAAAAAATGAATTTACTATGAATATTCTAATTTTAAATGAAATTTAAATGATTAAAATAAAGGAAAAATAATAAAGTAATAAGAAAAAAAAATTCAGAAAGAGGGGCCTTCATGTGGGATCGCACATGGGTAGTTTCATGTCAAACCACACACCCAAACCACTACACAACTTAATCTCTTATGTTTAATTTTGAAAACAAATGTATTTATGTAGATGGTTGTTTCCATCTTCATCCCCAAATGAACAAGCTAAGAATCCTAACCCTAACCTCAAATTAATAAATCTGATTCAGACAAGATTAAGCCTTGAAACAATAGGGCATTCAAAGAAAACGACACAAAGATTAAAACGGCACAAAGAAGGAACTCTTACATTGATGATTTGGGTTCGAAAAATACCAAGAAGGTCCGCAAATAAGAAGGCCGATTTTAGAGCTTGTAGGTTACGATTTGAGATGCTTGTTTGTGGGTTTAGAAGGTGTGGAGGTGCATAAAGGAATAGGAAGATCAATTTATAATCGTGCAATGAAAAAAAAAACGTATTTGTGCTCATTAAAAGTCCCGATCGGTTACTTCTACTAACCCAATTAAAACTGTGATTAAGGCTTGTTATTGCGTGAAATAAATCTTATAACTGACTTATAATTGATGGAGATAACTAAATGGTGCAAGAAAACGGATTAAAGACTCAAAATAAAGAGGTTTTTAAAGTGGCCGGAAAGTTTTCCGGTGGCCGGAATCTAACTCGCTGGAAAAACGAGTTCAGAGGCGAGGGAGGATAAGTTGGTTTAAAAGTTTAGGTTTTTGGCAGAATTGGTCCCTCCTTGACTAACTTGGTTAATATTATCACAACTTAGTTAGATTTTACTTTGTAAAGCTTTAACTTAGTTAAACTAAGTTAACTAAAATGTTTTTAAATTTTATAAATCTTAACTTTTTATTAATTTCACAAAATAGCTAATATATTTTTTTAATAAATGCCAAAATAATGTCACGCGTTTGGTTAAAATGTAAACATTTCCAACCAATAATCGAAAGAACTCAATTTTTATTATATTAAAAAACATAGAAAGTACATGGATTAGATTTGACAACTTGTTAAAAGATAAGGGTGACGGTTGTCACAAAGGGCCAAGAAGCAACATCCATAACCGGAGAAGGAGACCTGGTTCTTTCAACCGAGGGACACATCTGAAGAAATTAAACAATCAAAATAATAACAACGATTGAAGATCGAACATGATGGTAGGCGAGAGAAAGATTGGCGAATACCTTGGTGAATGATCGAACAACGATTTCCCCTGCATTCTCTCTATCTCAAACCCTAAACCGATCCCAACCCAATCAACTCACCCATCATCTCCACCTCCCAAGTCAACTCAGCCATCATCTCCTAAACGCACCAACTCAACTGGTACGACGCCCGACTGACCTTGGCCTTGTCTTTCCTCTTCGTCGGAGCGTCTGCTGAGTGCCCCGAGCTTCCTTCACTTCCATTCATACAAACGATGATGAGATGATAATAATATTAATCTATATTATCTTATTAAGGAGGAGTGATGTATAGCATGGTAATTTGCATTTCTGTACAACTTAACAAGCAACATGTGCAACATATTTAAGCAAAAAAATTAAGGGTATTATTGGCATAGTTGTGACAATTAAGACACTTAGGAGGGTAGATTAGTAAATGTAACATAATCCAATACCTCACATCCTAAAATCTTATCCCAATTATGCCCTTATGTCTAACTTTTAAAACACAAAATACAACCTAACCTATGATGCATCTTAAATGTGAGACCTTTCAACCCCTCATCTATATTCTATATTATTATAGATACTTCATTATAATCAACTTCTTGAATGCTAATAATCTTTTCATAACCCCAAATAAAATCTTAGAGCTAATTTCATGCTTTGAAACATTGTTTTGTCCAAAAAATTCATGTCTTCATTAGATGAGAAGAGAAAAAAATCAATGAGAAGTTAAGACACTTGCAAGATATAGTTCCCAGATGATACAAGGTATAAAGATATGAGTTAATCTTTATATATATTCTACTTGTTCATATGTTCTTTGACAATTACAAAAATTTATCTTCATAAAATATCATTGTTTTGTCCATTTAAATTTAGTTATTTGCTATAGACAATAGGAATGCCAATGATGTTGGTTGTAATAATCAACTATGTTGGATCGTTGCAGAATCAAATTTAGGTAATTTAATTGTGCAACTAACAATTAACACAATAAACAAACAATATTCAGAATTATTGATGAGAAAATATTTTTCAAAATTAATTAGTACAGTTTTTTTTTCTTTTTTGTGCATTTCTAGTTTCTCTCCATGAAGCATTCAGAAGCCAGAATGTTTTATAACCTATTGACAATCAACTCTACTGAATTGAATGATATGACTCCTATGAAGGTGACAGATGGCTTTCTTAACTATCCTTGTTAAGAGCATTCCCACCTCTTCCATCAAATCTCCTCCATCAAATTACACTAAAAATCATTATTACACCCTAAAATTTTCTCTCTCCTTTTTAAAATAATAATACTTTTTCATACTTTTATCATTATATTTTCTCTCTCCTTACTCACAACCACTTCCAAAAATATTTAAATATTTTTAGGGGTGAACAATAGCTTTTCAAATATAGGGGTGAAGAGTGCTTCCACCAAATATTTTCTCTCTCCTTCACCCACAACCACTTACACCACCCTATATAATTTAGTGGACACACTCACATAGATTTGGTTCCCCAAATGAGAATGCTCTAAGAAGTTGTGTATCTTGAATCATATATATTGTTAACTAAATAAAACATACAAAATTATAAATATAACATTCTGGATTTGCTAATACGTTTCTAATATATTATAAATATTACTTCCACTTACTGCATGGGATGAAAACTGATGTTGCAGGGAACAAATGGACATGAAGGACAGATGATGGAGAGGATGCTTGGAGAAAGGTATGGAGACTTTTGTAACATTACGCATTAAATACTTGTACGTTACGCATCGACATTATTAAAAAACGTCAAGTTTCATTTTATACGTCGCATTTATTTATTTTGTCGCGATTATGGAACCCTAATATGATATATATATTATAATATATTATATGTGTGTTGGATTTGTATAATAATCAAAAAAATATAAAAACCTGCTCTGGCCGGGGTTCGAACCCGCGCCAGAGCCACGCGTGCATACATACATAACCAACTGGGCTGGGCCATCACCTTGTTTAAACCCGGACACATATTTCATTTATACACACATTGAAACCCCCACAGTTGACAAGGAAAGTCAACTGTGGGATAGCTTGGTGATCAATCCTTCGAATTAACGTATGATTGAACTATATTTGGTAAATTCGTGCATTGACCGGCCCAATCCAACACGTTTACACGTCAATAACACATCAATCGTTGACCTATTAATCAATTATACGCGTTTGTATTCAATCATAAGTCAAACCTTCCAATTAACCCTAACCCTAATCCTCAGTATAAATTGATGGTTTGCGAACCTTGTTTAATCGCTCACAACTCTCTCTCAACCTCCCAATCTCTCTAATTCACCCTGATTATCATCATTTTGCTCGTGGTTTGACTTTTGCCTTGACCCGGCTTCTAACATCAATCCTACACTGTGAGTCCTCGTTTGTTTGTGGGGTTTATTCATCGGCATTCAAGCAACAATAGCCCTAACATTAATCGGGCTATAGTTGCCTGAATCATTCAATTGTAATTCTAGGGTTTAATCGTGTTTAATTTTGGGATAAACTGAATCGTGCATAATGTATTTATTTATTTTTAAACTGAAGATCTCACAACCACCGGCCTAGGCCAAGTGGTTGTGACCCTTGTTATCCACTGAGGTCACCCGGGTTCGAGTCCCGGCTCTGACCGGTTTTTGTTCCTTTCTTTTCTTTTCTTTATTCTTTTTTAAAAAACAAACAATTATATATATATTAAATCCTTTTAAATCTTTTAAATTCATTTTAAAATATCAAAACTATTTTATAAATTCAAAAAAAATTATAATTGTTTAATCTGATATAAAAGATTTATTTGTAATTTTTATTTTTCAGAAATTCATTTATTTAATAATTATAATAATTAAATCATTTTTATACTATTATATTTGTAAAAATCCATTTATATATCAAAACAGTATTATTAAATTCCCCAAAAATTATCCTAACTTTTTATAAAGTTAAACTTTACTGAAATAATTTTTAATTCAGTAAAATCATTTATTTTATATTTTTAATCAATTTTTGTTAGATTTAATCATAATTAAATCATATTAAATCCAATTTTCATCATTTTTGCACCAAAATTTTATACAAATTATTTTTAATCATTTAGAACAGAAATATGATTTTTAAAATAAGAATTCTTTAATTTTAGTATTTTTGAATATTAAAGTTAATAATTGGCTATTTATAAATAAATAGATTTAAAAATCTATTTTAAATGAAATAATTTTATAAAAATTATTTTATTGCTTCAAACACTTTAATGTGCACACTCAAAATTCAAATTTTATAAAAAGACTATCTTTCATTAATTATCCAATTTTCCTTTATTAATTAAGCATTTTAATTTAAATTTCAACAATTGATTATCCCCAAATCAAAACCCTAGGATACACTTGTAAGTTAATTAGACTTAGACTTATTACATATTACCTTATTATAGGGTGATATTTGGAATCACTTTGGGCAACACAATTATTACATCTTTTCAACAAGTTAACATTTGCTAAGGTGAGTTTTACATAGCCCCTTTTATTTATCACCATTTTTGGGGTGAAACATGTTATAACATATTCATTGCAATTCAATCATCAATGTGTCTATGTGTTTTCTATGTTGCATTATGTCTTGAGCATGATTAGAGTAAGCACCATTCTAGCATAATCATTAACATTGATCAGCCGACGGTATACATTGATAGATCTATTGGACTGACAATCTCACCCGGATACGTGCCTCCTACAAAGGTTACGTGGGTGTTTGTTATCGCATAACATATTCATTTGGACCATAAGTGTATGGTATGTATCATTTTATAACAGTCAGCAGGGTTGATTATGCACTCGATTTATTTCTAATATGTTCTCACATATGGGCTAGATTAACATGACACATGAATTGCACAACATTTTATTCATTTTATCATCAAAAACCTATGTAATTCTCACCAACTTATGTTGACCCAAAATACTTTCAAAATTAACATGTTTCAGGTAACAATGAAGCTGAGGCTTGAGTTAGCATGAGGATTTTTCTTGAAGTTTATTTGAAGTTATTGAAGTTGCTATTTGATATTATGTATTTGAATTCTTAGACATTATTTCACATTTTGGATATTTATGTTTGAATAAATTATTTAAAATTTATGTTATACCATGTGCTACTGAAAACAATCATCAATACGTGGCACCCCGATGTTTCCGCCATCGGTTGGGGTGTTACAGATTGGTATCAGAGCCTTGGTTATAGGGAATTAGGTTATTAGAAATAATCTAGACTATAACCTTAGGGACTAAAACAGTACTTGCTTCTCCTACTTGTAACCCTAATTGCTTCCCAAATCCTATCCTTATCCTATGCCCTACAACCCTAAACCTACATGTGACTACTCTTAATTGTCTGCTGCAATCCTGATCCACCATTAGATTTATAGGACAAAATCCTCAGGTTTAACCTGAACCCCCTTGAGATCTCGTCGAAGTTCTAGATTTTAATAACGAACACGTGCAATCTGGAAGGGTGAACGCCTGTATTCTGAGTCTTCTGTCTAGGCTGGCATTGCGCATATATCCCAATCAGACGAGGGACCCGGATGCCTACCTGGGAATTCTCGGGATGAGTGTTCACTTATAGGCTAAAGCATGTCTTCATATGTTATTAGAATTTAGAATCTTTGATAAGTCAACGTTTTCGTTTATTCGTTTTAATTAATGAATAAATGATTACATTCCTTATATAAACTCTCATTCATTTCATTGTGTCTATTACAGATCATGCCTCCTCGTCGCAGCACTCGCAACAACAATGGTGAAAACCACGAAGAAGGTGGTGATAACCATAACCACAACCATGACCAAGCTCCTAACCACAACAACAATGGGGTCGATGCTCAACTGGCTGCGATCATTTCTCAACAAATGGCGCAGCAAATTGCAACTCTGGTTCCCAATTTACTTGCTCAGGTCATCCAATTGAACGGCAACGGGAATGGTCACAACAATGGGAACGGGAATGGCAATGGCAATGGTAATGGACCCCAAGCTTGCACCCTTAAACATTTCAACTCTTGTAACCCTCCAAAGTTCAGCGGTGAAGAAGGAGCTACTGGACTTCTCCAATGGTTTGAGGGTATTGAGAATACCTTCATCAACAGTGAGTGCCCCAACAATTTCAAGGTTCGTTACGCCATGAGTGTTCTCCACAAACGAGCACTCACTTGGTGGAATGAAGAAAAGCGTACTCGTGGGGCCGAGGTTGCTCTTGCTATGACATGGGACCAAGTCAAAGAGATCATGAAAGAGGAGTTCTGTCCTCGCAATGAAGTTAAAAAGCTGGAGGATGAGTTCCACACCTTAGCTCAAGATAGTGGGGAAAATCTTGCCTACAACACCCGCTTTCATGAGCTTAGCTTATTGTTGCCACACAAGGTTACTCCTCTGTCGGTAGCCATCGAGAAGTACATCGGTGGTTTGCCCATGCAAATCCAGGATACTGTTTGGGGTAGAAATCCTGCAACTCTGGAAGAGGCCAAACGTCTAGCGGCCACTCTTACTGATAATCATGTGAAGAACGGTACTCTCGTTCGCAAGGGCACTAAGAAGACGGTTGCCAAAGACACTCCACAGCCTGCAATTGAAGTCAAGCCTGAGACCTCAAGCAACAAAAAGCGCAAGGCTAGAAACTATATGGTTGCTGCTACTCCACCTGCTGCCCAAAACCCAGCCAAGAAACCATACACCGGACCTCACCCTTTGTGCAACACTTGCAAGTATCACCATCCCACACAGGTGCCATGTCGATTTTGTACTAAGTGTCAAAGATATGGTCACCTAGTGAACGTCTGTCGATCTCCTGCTGCTCAAGACAACAACAACCCAGCTCCCAACCAACAAAACAACAGGCCTACTCGTGGTCAATGCTACGAGTGTGGTAACCCTAATCACTACATCAACAACTGCCCTAACCGTAACCGTAACCAAAACCAAAACCAGAACCAAAACCAAAACCAGAACCGCAACCAGAACCAAGGTGCTCGAGGTCGCGCCTACAATCTCAACGCTAACCAGGCTCGTGACAACAACGAAGTGGTGAATGGTACGTTTCTCATTAATAACCACTATGCATCCATATTATTTGATTCAGGAGCTGATAAGTCATTCGTGTCACTAAAGTTTGAACCTTTACTTAACTTACCCCACACTAATCTAGAAGACCCTTTCGTGGTAGAGGTAGCTAACGGGAAGTCTATTTCGATCGGTTCTATTATTCGTAACTGCTTGTTGAATCTCGATGATCATACCTTCCCTATCGATCTCATCCCCATGCATCTTGGTAGTTTTGATGTTATAGTAGGCATGGACTGGTTGTCAACTCATCGTGCCGAAATTCTGTGCTTCGAGAAAGTCATACGCATTCCTCTCGAATCTGGTGAGATTTTGAAGATCTATGGTGAGAAACCCTGTGGTGAGCTCAAGCTTATGTCTTGTACTACTGCCCAAAAGTACTTACGAAAGGGGTATACAGCCTTCTTAGCTAACGTGATAGAGAAGAAGGACAAAGGCAAAAGTATCCAAGACATTCCTATTATTCGAGACTATCCTGAAGTCTTTCCAGAGGATTTACCTGGTTTGCCTCCTGCTCGACAAGTGGAGTTTCGTATTGATCTTGTTCCTGGTGCTAATCCTATTGCTAAAGCTCCTTATCGTCTTGCACCCTCTGAGATGCAAGAACTTGCTAGTCAATTACAGGAACTTTCTGATAAAGGGTTCATACGCCCTAGTTCTTCTCCATGGGGAGCCCCTGTCTTATTTGTTAAAAAGAAGGATGGTTCTCTTCGGATGTGTATTGACTACCGTGAACTCAACAAACTCACCATCAAGAATCGTTATCCACTTCCTAGGATTGACGATCTCTTCGATCAACTTCAAGGAGCAACGCATTTCTCGAAGATTGATCTCCGTTCTGGTTATCATCAGCTTAGAGTCCACGATGAAGATATTCCCAAGACAGCTTTTCGCACTCGCTACGGTCACTATGAATTCATGGTTATGCCTTTTGGGTTGACCAATGCTCCCGCAGTATTTATGGATCTGATGAATCGGGTTTGTAGACCCTATCTCGACAAATTCGTGATCGTTTTCATCGATGACATTTTGATTTACTCTAAGTCAAAATCCGATCACGAGCAACATCTTCACTCTATCTTGAGTCTCCTAAAGAAAGAACAACTGTACGCCAAGTTCTCAAAATGTGAATTTTGGCTTAAGGAAGTTCAATTTTTGGGACATGTCATTGATATGAACGGAATTCATGTTGATCCTGCAAAGATCGAAGCTGTGAAGGATTGGAGTGTTCCTACCACTCCAACGGAAGTCCGTTCTTTTCTTGGGTTGGCTGGTTATTATCGTCGATTCATCGCCAATTTCTCCAAGATCGCTATTCCTCTCACTACCTTAACTCATAAGGGTAAACCCTATGAGTGGGGACCTAAGCAAGAGGAAGCATTCGAAACTCTTAAGCTGAAACTCTGTGAAGCTCCTGTCTTGTCTCTACCTGACGGTAATGATGATTTCGTGGTCTACTGTGATGCCTCGAACCAAGGTCTTGGTTGTGTTCTCATGCAACGAGGAAAGGTTATTGCTTATGCGTCTCGACAACTCAAGACTCACGAGAAAAATTATACCACCCATGATCTTGAATTGGGCGCTGTTGTCTTTGCACTCAAGATTTGGAGACATTATCTGTATGGGACCAAATGTGTGGTGTTCACGGACCACAAAAGTCTCCAACATGTCTTCGATCAAAAGAATCTTAACATGAGGCAACGACGTTGGGTTGAATTACTTAACGACTATGATTGCGAAATTCGCTACCATCCTGGCAAAGCGAATGTTGTGGCCGACGCACTTAGTCGTAAAGAGCGTATCAAACTCCAATGTGCTAGAGTTCGTACTGATCTTCAAGATCGCATTCTCCAGGCTCAACACACCTCAGTCACCCAAGGTAACATGTACGATGAGATGTCTTGTGGTGCTGAAACTCAACTTGAAACCAAACCCGATGGTCTCCTTTATTTCCTTAATCGACTGTGGATTCCCGACCGTGATGATCTTCGTACTTTTCTCATGAACGAGGCTCATAAGTCTCGTTATTCTGTTCATCCTGGAGCTGACAAGATGTATCAAAATCTTCGTTATTCTTATTGGTGGCCTGGTATGAAGAAAGACATTGCTCTTTTCGTTGCAAAATGCCTCACTTGTTCCAAGGTTAAGGCTGAACATCAACGACCATCTGGTATGCTTGAACAACCAGAGATTCCTGTCTGGAAATGGGAGAGCATAGCTATGGATTTTATCACCAAACTTCCTCGTACACCCAAAGGTTTTGACAGTATTTGGGTAATCGTCGATCGTTTGACCAAGTCAGCTCACTTCCTACCTATTCGTGAGAAGTATTCTGTGGAAAGGTTGGCAAAGATGTACGTAAGTGAAATCGTATGTCGTCACGGTATACCTTTGGACATTATTTCTGATCGCGATGGTCGTTTCACCTCTCACTTTTGGGGATCTCTACAAGATGCTTTGGGTACCAAGTTGAACCTGAGCACTGCTTATCACCCTTAAACGGATGGTCAGACTGAACGAACCATCCAGACACTTGAGGACATGCTCAGGGCATGTGTCATTGATTTTGGTGGCGCATGGGATTCTCATCTTCCTTTGGTTGAGTTTTCATACAACAACAGTTATCACGCCAGCATTAACATGGCTCCTTTTGAAGCACTCTATGGTCGGAAATGTCGTTCACCTGTCTGTTGGACCGAGGTTGGTGAAGCTCGTATTACTGGACCCGAACTAATCCAGGAAACCACAGACAAAATCCAGCTTATTCAGGATAATCTTCTCAAGGCTAGAAGTCGCCAAAAGAGTTATGCTGATAAACGTCGTAAACCCTTGGAATTTCAAGTTGGAGACCTTGTGCTACTTAAGGTATCCCCTTGGAAAGGAGTTATTCGTTTCGGTAGAAAGGGAAAGCTAGCTCCTCGTTACGTAGGCCCCTTCAAAATTCTTGACAGAGTTGGAAAAGTGGCTTACAAGCTTGATCTTCCACCTGAGCTAAGCAATGTTCATCCGACCTTCCATGTTTCGAATCTCAAGAAATGCTTAGCAGATGAGAACCTTCATGTTCCTCTTGAGGATGTGCAAATCGATGAAAGCATGCACATTATCGAGAAACCCGTCGAGATTGTTGACACTGGAGTCAAGAAACTCAAGCGCAGTCGTATTCCGATCGTTAAGGTTCGTTGGGAATCTAAACGAGGCCCAGAGTTCACTTGGGAACGTAAAGACCAGATGAAGTCGAAGTATCCACATCTTTTCCCACCAGACTCTCCAACTCCAACTTCGGGACGAAGTTCCTAAAAGTAGGGGAGACTGTAACATTACGCATTAAATACTTGTACGTTACGCATCGACATTATTAAAAAACGTCAAGTTTCATTTTATACGTCGCATTTATTTATTTTGTCGCGATTATGGAACCCTAATATGATATATATATTATAATATATTATATGTGTGTTGGATTTGTATAATAATCAAAAAAATATAAAAACCTGCTCTGGCCGGGGTTCGAACCCGCGCCAGAGCCACGCGTGCATACATACATAACCAACTGGGCTGGGCCATCACCTTGTTTAAACCCGGACACATATTTCATTTATACACACATTGAAACCCCCACAGTTGACAAGGAAAGTCAACTGTGGGATAGCTTGGTGATCAATCCTTCGAATTAACGTATGATTGAACTATATTTGGTAAATTCGTGCATTGACCGGCCCAATCCAACACGTTTACACGTCAATAACACATCAATCGTTGACCTATTAATCAATTATACGCGTTTGTATTCAATCATAAGTCAAACCTTCCAATTAACCCTAACCCTAATCCTCAGTATAAATTGATGGTTTGCGAACCTTGTTTAATCGCTCACAACTCTCTCTCAACCTCCCAATCTCTCTAATTCACCCTGATTATCATCATTTTGCTCGTGGTTTGACTTTTGCCTTGACCCGGCTTCTAACATCAATCCTACACTGTGAGTCCTCGTTTGTTTGTGGGGTTTATTCATCGGCATTCAAGCAACAATAGCCCTAACATTAATCGGGCTATAGTTGCCTGAATCATTCAATTGTAATTCTAGGGTTTAATCGTGTTTAATTTTGGGATAAACTGAATCGTGCATAATGTATTTATTTATTTTTAAACTGAAGATCTCACAACCACCGGCCTAGGCCAAGTGGTTGTGACCCTTGTTATCCACTGAGGTCACCCGGGTTCGAGTCCCGGCTCTGACCGGTTTTTGTTCCTTTCTTTTCTTTTCTTTATTCTTTTTAAAAAAACAAACAATTATATATATATTAAATCCTTTTAAATCTTTTAAATTCATTTTAAAATATCAAAACTATTTTATAAATTCAAAAAAAATTATAATTGTTTAATCTGATATAAAAGATTTATTTGTAATTTTTATTTTTCAGAAATTCATTTATTTAATAATTATAATAATTAAATCATTTTTATACTATTATATTTGTAAAAATCCATTTATATATCAAAACAGTATTATTAAATTCCCCAAAAATTATCCTAACTTTTTATAAAGTTAAACTTTACTGAAATAATTTTTAATTCAGTAAAATCATTTATTTTATATTTTTAATCAATTTTTGTTAGATTTAATCATAATTAAATCATATTAAATCCAACTTTCATCATTTTTGCACCAAAAATTTATACAAATTATTTTTAATCATTTAGAACAGAAATATGATTTTTAAAATAAGAATTCTTTAATTTTAGTATTTTTGAATATTAAAGTTAATAATTGGCTATTTATAAATAAATAGATTTAAAAATCTATTTTAAATGAAATAATTTTATAAAAATTATTTTATTGCTTCAAACACTTTAATGTGCACACTCAAAATTCAAATTTTATAAAAAGACTATCTTTCATTAATTATCCAATTTTCCTTTATTAATTAAGCATTTTAATTTAAATTTCAACAATTGATTATCCCCAAATCAAAACCCTAGGATACACTTGTAAGTTAATTAGACTTAGACTTATTACATATTACCTTATTATAGGGTGATATTTGGAATCACTTTGGGCAACACAATTATTACATCTTTTCAACAAGTTAACATTTGCTAAGGTGAGTTTTACATAGCCCCTTTTATTTATCACCATTTTTGGGGTGAAACATGTTATAACATATTCATTGCAATTCAATCATCAATGTGTCTATGTGTTTTCTATGTTGCATTATGTCTTG
This sequence comes from Ambrosia x helenae, assembly GCA_030844895.1. Taxonomy (NCBI): domain Eukaryota; kingdom Viridiplantae; phylum Streptophyta; class Magnoliopsida; order Asterales; family Asteraceae; genus Ambrosia; species Ambrosia x helenae. Next base: position 5,021,490 of record CM061223.1, read on the forward strand.
AGCATGATTAGAGTAAGCACCATTCTAGCATAATCATTAACATTGATCAGCCGACGGTATACATTGATAGATCTATTGGACTGACAATCCCACCCGGATACGTGCCTCCTACAAAGGTTACGTGGGTGTTTGTTATCGCATAACATATTCATTTGGACCATAAGTGTATGGTATGTATCATTTTATAACAGTCAGCAGGGTTGATTATGCACTCGATTTATTTCTAATATGTTCTCACATATGGGCTAGATTAACATGACACATGAATTGCACAACATTTTATTCATTTTATCATCAAAAACCTATGTAATTCTCACCAACTTATGTTGACCCAAAATACTTTCAAAATTAACATGTTTCAGGTAACAATGAAGCTGAGGCTTGAGTTAGCATGAGGATTTTTCTTGAAGTTTATTTGAAGTTATTGAAGTTGTTATTTGATATTATGTATTTGAATTCTTAGACATTATTTCACATTTTGGATATTTATGTTTGAATAAATTATTTAAAATTTATGTTATACCATGTGCTACTGAAAACAATCATCAATACGTGGCACCCCGATGTTTCCGCCATCGGTTGGGGTGTTACAACTTTCCTCAATTTCAATCAACATGGTCTCCTTGAACGTCATAAAATAGTTAACTCTATAAATCTATATATGCATGCTCAATTATAACTTTATACGTAAACTATATTTGTTCTAAGACTTTTAAGGTATTTATTGATCTATTTAATTTTCTTGTTAAACGTTGTATGAAGTGTAGTTCACAATATTATTTTGCTTTTGGCAATCGTATATTGTTTAAGTTCTAATTCTAATTAATAAAATAAATTAAACGCTAGCATAAAGAGAAAACAAAAACTTAACTATGTATTAATTACTTATGTTATTTGTGTTAAGAAATAAGAAATCGAAAAGTCATAAATTTACGCTCACGCTAATGAATCAACCCGAATCTTTATCTTCTATACTATATTATAAAGCATCAGTGAAGGATAACCACAAAATTTAAGTAAATACAACCTTTATTGCTTATAGTACAATGCTTATTGAAGTCATTTAGGGGGTAAAATTATCTTTCTACCTAAATATTAAATTGTTGAAGAAATTAATTTAAAATAATTATAAAATTGATGAGGATATTAACAATAATGTGGTGACTCTTTACAATCATAACCTCCATGTCTTTATTATGATTATATCAATGTTATAGTCTTATAAATAGTGGTCATGTATTTGGTATATACATAATGTGGTGACTCTTCACATACATAACTTACATATCTTTCAATGTTTATAGTAAATAAATTACATCATATATTATGTATTTATATCTTCTTTTTAAATTTATGTGGTTGCAGGATGGTATGATGTGACACTTCTGCACACAAATGAATATGTAGGCTTGAAGTTTGCTAACACACCCAACCCATGACACGTTTCAACACATTAAGTGAGCGATATATGTAGGCTTGACGTTTATACTAGCAAATATGGTAGAGATACTTCATGAGCAACATCATCATCTTCCTCGATGGTTTTTTCTTTTCTCTACCACTATAAGCTTCTAGGAATAGAATTTAAGTTTCTGATCTCACAAAGTCACCAATTGTTAAATATCCAAAAGAAGACAAGTTCTTATCAGTCGATTTGGTAGATTTAACTATATTGATTACTAATTTGTTTGGTCCAATATATTTGTTACGACGCTTGTCAAACTAACATAAAACGAGAGTATCTATGCAAATCATTGACTCCGCTGCATCTCGCGGGTGCCGTAAAATAATAGAAATATGTTGCACACTACAAACTGCATTTTAGTAATTACATCACTTCCACTAAAATCTTATGTTCATTAAGAGATACAACGCCACTTCACTGCGCTAAGAACCGCTCAACGATGACATACTTATCTGCCTTCAAGATACATAAAAGGGTCCCACTGAAGGATGTGGGCCAATCTAAGGGTTTTGCAAGGAATAGTACGGCCTATTGTGATGTACCCATTTAAAATATTCAGAAGATATACTTATGAGTTTCAGTTTTTAATAACATATATTTTATAAATCGTTGTTTTCTACTTCATCATAACGAATAACCAACAAACACGATGCACAAGGAGCAAAACAGATGCACCCGCTGCAACGTGCAGGCATTTATACTAGTAATTAATAATAAGAATAATACTGTTTGCTTTTGAGGGTAAATATAAAAATTCAGTTAACTTGAAAATTAAGCAACATACCTTGTTAATATAATCAAATCGAACCATATCTTAAACGAATGAGGTGTTATTTATTTTGAAAACTTGACCTCTATCTTTTCGTTTTAACCCAATATCAATCCGTCTCAATAATCATTCACAAACACGTCACCTATTTTCCCCTAAAAACAATTACATCAAACAGTATCACAATCATTTAGAATCACTCTATTCTTATTCATCTTGGCCAACCTTCAATTATCCTCGATTGAAAACCTGTAAGTTTTAATTGATGTGAATGATAGTGTTGGGTTTTGGAGGTAGGGAAAGGAAAATAAAAAAAAAAGATTTTTAAGGTTTGGGATGAGAAGATAGGAATTATATATGATAATAGGTAGGGTTTTATGTGATTTAATTTTATTTTAAAAAAATAAAAATAAAAACTCTTTCACCTTATTATGCCACGTGGTACATTAAAGGGGGGTTGAGACCACCATTGAATGCCACATTAACAAACATCAATTTTTTTATATATATATATATATATAGTTATTGATATTGATTTGTTATTTGTGATGAAAACAAATCTGGATGATCTTTTAATAATTGAACATTCAATATATTAATACCTTTGATTAATAAAGTTATATACTTAACTTTCAAAGGTGCCTATTAACTAATTTGAAAATATAATGGTAGGCTATACCCCTAAATAGGCATGACGCAACACTTAAAGAGTCTATGAGACTTACGTTGTGTTCTCGAGTTTACTAAATAAAAAAAAAAGAGAAAATGATATTAGAAGAGAAAAGAAAGGAAATATATATAATTTTATTCGTGTTCCTGAGTTGAAAGGAAAAGAAAAAAAAAAACTAAAGAGTTTATGTGTTCCCGAGTTTAAAGGAAAAATAAAAGAAACGTATATTTTACAATTATACTCTTGTAAGATTTTATTAGGTTAAATGAGAAAGTAAAATGGTAAATTATATGCTTCATATTTTTTTTCCTTTCCTTTACTTCGGCTTCCTTCCAATTTGGAAGGAAGGTTATTTGAGAGAATTTTCCTTCCCCTTCTCTTCACTTCCCCCTTTTAGAGTGTGTTCCCGAGTTTCATTTAAAGAAGGAAAAGAAAGGAAAACAAAACATTGTGTGTTCCCGAGTTTCATTTAAAAAAGGAAAAGAAAGGAAATTGAAGGAAAAGTAGGCAAAATTCTTTAGTTTTGTTTTCCTTCCGATTTGGAAGGAAACAGAAGGAAAGGATATTTATCTTTTCTTTTCCTTTCCTTCGTTTCTTTTCCTTTCTTTTCCCTCTTTGAGTTAACTCGGGAACACAGCGTTAATGAAACTCTAGAATACAAAATTTTTTCTCTTTCTTTTCGCTTCCTTTCCTTTCCTTCTATTATTAAACTCTGGAACACAATGTTAGCACAACCTATCTTCTATACAAGAGGACCTCACTCCCCCGTTAGAATAAGTGTGTGGGCTGGGCAAGCACATCCGGGAGTCTGACGTGGATTCGGTGGTTAAGGAGAACACCACCCTCCTAATGATGATTCGTAGGGATATCCCTGACTCCCCCAAGCTCATATCAATTGCTGAAGGTGGTGAAAAGGAAAGAGGATGAACGGAAACACCACTCCCTTGACGGAGATGGGGCATGTAGGGAAAAAGATGAGATGGAGCTAATGTGGAGGATGAGGATCATAGAACGACATCATATGGCCTTATGAGGGATCATGTCCGTATCATTATAACTCTCGTATAAAATTCTCTCATTTAGCTACTTGTCTATATATAAGGGTCATGTTATTTGCACCGAGGGCTTTTTTAGGGTTTTACACATCTCTACTGCTCGTAGAGGCCTCTACGAGCAGTAGAGGTGTCAGATTGCTGAATTCCATAAAATTCTACCAGTGGTAGAGACCTCTACGAGTGGTAGAGCTTTGTTGCCCTAAAAACTAACCCTACTACGACTCGTAGAGGCCTCTACGAGCCGTAGAGGTGGAGGCCCACAGAACATTCAATGATCAGAGTCTCTACAGGTGTGTCAGTCACCTCTGCGACTCGTAGAGACCTCTACGAGCCGCAGAGGCACTATACGACCAGTAGAGGCCTCTACGAGTGGTATAGGGTTAGAAAGTACAACGTATCCGAGTATCAGACTGACATTTCAGTGAAATCACCCCTATACGACCAGTAGAGGCCTCTACGAGTGGTATAGGGTTAGAAAGTACAACGTATCCGAGTATCAGACTGACATTTCAGTGAAATCACCCCTATGCGACCAGTAGAGACCTCTACGAGCTGTAGAGGTCTGGTTGTTGTGAGCATTTATATGCATACTCTACGACCAGTAGAGACCTCTACGACTGGTAGAGTTTTCTTTAAGCACTTTAAACCATCAACCTGCACGATTTTCAGTCCAGACTTTAAAATTTCAAATTTTTTTCTCCGACGGTTCCGGAATTTCTCCGGCGAAAATACCATCCGGCCAACCGGTTCATAACACAATGTCTTCGGGTGAATGGTTTGACGTATGTTGCGTCCCGGAAAGCGATAGTGAGCATGGTGAGCCAGAGGTTATATCCGGGAAAGCACCGCTACCGGATTTGAGATGGTGGACGTGGCAGAGCCGGAGGTGGAGGGCGGTGTAGAGGTGGAGATCCCGGGGCCCGTGCCCGATCCTCAGGACCGGCAGAATCCGGCACGCGTTTTTCGGGGGTTGAAGTTGCCTTCTACGCTCGCAGAGCAGCTACGGGTGATAGCGGATGAGGCTGTGGTGGAGCGTCAGTGGCGGCAGCAGATGGCGGATGAGGCCGCGGCGGCGCGTCAGTGGCGGCAGCAGATGTCGGAGGAGGCTGCGGCGGCGCGTCAGTGGCGGCAGGGAATGGATCAGGCTCTCAGTGTGCTGTTTGCGAGCGAGCAGGAGAGGCGTGCGCGTGACGGTTTGCCACCTTTACCACTGCCTGGTGCAGTCACCCATGCCGGGACGTCCTCCCAGCAGTCTGGGTCGTCCTCCCAGGTGCCTGGATCGTCCTCACTGCAGCCGCCGCCGCCTGTTGACACCACGCAGCAGACGCCCCCCCAGTAGTGTTATTTTCATATGATGCATGCTAGTACACTCTTATATTATATTATTATTATATTTTCGTATATTATGTTTGGAATACACTCTTATATTATGTTATTATTATATTTTCGTATATTATGTTTGGAATACACTCTTATATTATGTTATTATTATATTTTCGTATATTATGTTTGGAAATGCTTGCTTATATTTGTTTGTTTTTTATATAAATGTTTGTTATACGCTTACACGCTTATCGAGACGACAACTGAAACAAAAAACCGCTAACAAATAAAAAACTAAAAACTAAATGTGTAACGAGTCGTAGAAGAACACACGTTGTTAATTAAATTTTTTAAATAATAGTAAAAAAATTATTTTTGTAATATTTGTTCATCACGATGTTCATGCCATCCAAAAAGAAAAAGGATTCAAGGAAACTCTACTGCTCGTATAGGCCTCTACGAGCAGTAGAGGTGTATTGTAATATTTGTTCGATGTTCATGCCATCCAAAAAGAAAAAAAATTCAAGGAAACTCTACTGCTCGTATAGGCCTCTACGAGCAGTAGAGGCAAGTGTGGACCACCTGACATTGTTCTCTACGAGTAGTAGAGACCTCTACGAGCAGTAGAGTTTCCTCTACAGCTCGTAGAGGCCTCTACGAGCTGTAGATAGATGCAAATAAATTTTACTCCGGTGCAAATAAGAGGCGCCATATATAATGATCACTCCTATACAGACTTGATCGTCAGAGAATGATTCCTTGAACCCATTTCAAAGAGTTTTCATAGTTCTTACAGCCTCAATACAAACAAAAAACACGACATATGATAGTACCCTCGTGACCCTTAATTATATCAACCATAATCAATCATTAACAAATAATTAATATTCTATATCCAACATCACAAATACCCATATATTCTAACTCAAAACATAAATACATATATTTGTCTGTCTCAAACCTCATGGAATATAACTTTAATAAATATAGACAAAAGTTAGAAGTCACGAGTCCACCTAACTCTTTAAAAATCCAAACTCACCTGTCCCTCCCTCACTCCATTCAATCCAATTCTGTCTTTATCCTATCTCCTCTTATTCACCACCACTTTTTCCTCCAATCATCACCATCACCACCATACCATACCATGCCACCCCTCACCACCATCTTCCTCCTCCTCCTCCTCTTCCATTCATCATCTTCCTTCCCCTTTGGTAATCACTATTTTACACACATATCATTTTTATTACTTTATATATTATATATCTTGGGGTGCAAACGAGCCGAGCAGCTTGCAAGCTACTCGAGATTGCTTTGATAAAAAGCTTGAAATGAGCCAAGCCCGAGCTGAGCCGAGCCGAGCTTAAGCCTAAAACAAAGCTTGTTTATTTATCGAGCCTGAAAAAAGTGGAGCCTTATCTACCCTTAGTGTTATATATGGAATTTTTTTGTATTTATAGGTGATTTTGAAAACGGAATAGTGCTTTTGAGTGTTTCATGCATAAAATTGTGGAAATAGGTAGTTCGCTGATTGAATCAGCGAACTTTAAATGAATCAGCGAACTCCAACAGAATTTTTTGAAGTTCGCTGATTCAATCAGCAATCTTCAACATAATTCGCTTATCCATTGCATCGTCTTCAACATAATTTGCTTAAATTTGTTGAAGTTCACTCATTCAATCAACAATCTTCAGCGACCTTTGTTGAAGATTACTGATTGAATCAGCGTCAGCGAACTACCCATAAACACAATTTTTTTTGCATGAAACACTTAAAAAGCTCTTATTTCTTTAAATTCACCTATAAATGAAAAAAAAAAATTATTTTATTAATATTTATAATATTTACCACTCATTTAAACTTATTTACTAAACGTTTCGAGCCGAGCTTTTCACTTATACTTTAATCAACTCTTATTATTTATTCTACAGACATATCATACCATATCGACTGCGGAAGCACAACCACCACAACAGACAAATACAACACAACCTGGCTATCAGACCGGTTCTTCACGTCCGGTTCGACCGGCCTCGTCTCCGAACCGCTTCTTTTCCACTCATTTCACCAAAAAACACTTCGTTACTTCCCTGTATCAACCGGTAAAAAAAACTGCTACATTATCCCAAACCTTCCAGTTGGTAAATACCATTTAAAAACATTTACTGTTTACGACAACTATAACGGTAAACATCATGCACCAACCTTTGACATGTCTGTCGAAGGCACGTTAGTGTTTTCATGGCGGTCTCCTTGGGAACAGCAGACTAGCCGTTATGGAGATAATAAGGATGTTGTGTTTTATGTATCAGATGGTCATGCTGACGTGTGTTTTTACAGCATTGCTACTGATTCTCCTGTTATAGGGTCTATTCAGCTTTTCCAGATTGACCCGGATTCTTATGAACCCGGTTCGACCGGTAAAGAGTCTGTTTTGGTTAATTATGGCCGGTTGAGCTGTGGTTCGAGCCGGTGGGGCCCCGGGTTTAGTCATGATGTTGATGTTTTTGGTCGTGTATGGGAGCCTGATGTGAAATACCGGGTGAAGAGTATGGTTGGGGTTAAGTCGGTTACCGCGGTTAAAAAGGTGGTTAATTCGGGTATTGGTCCGAATTACTTTCCGGGTAAGTTGTATGAGTCAGCGGTTACGTTGACTGGGTCGGGCGATTTGGAATATGAGTTGCCCGTGGATGCGAAATTGGATTATTTTGTGTGGCTGCATTTTGCGGAGATTGATGTTAGTGTGAATACGAAGGGGAAACGCGTGTTTGATGTGGTTATAAATGGCGAAAATGTTACTAGGATTGATATATTTAAGGAAGTTGGGGTTTCGCGGCGTATAGTTATCATTATGTAGCTAGGAATTTGAGTGGTTCGCCGTTGAGTGTGAAGCTTGTTCATGTTGTTGGATCGCCGTTGATTTGTGGGCTTGAGAATTACGCGATTGTTCCTGCGGATGTCATGACTGTGCCTGAGCAAGGTATTGCTAGAGACTTGTTAGCATAACTAGCATTAACAGAATTGAGTTATCGACAATATTTTGTATTGCAGCGATTGCTATGCAAGCGTTAAAGGAATCATTAGGCGTTCCTGAAAGAATGGGTTGGAATGGCGATCCTTGTGCTCCTACGAATTGGGATTCTTGGGAAGGCGTTACTTGTCATCCCAATAAGAATGAATCTGCTCTTGTGATCTTTCAGATGTAAGTATTCATGTTCTGTTTTTCGGTGGAAAAGTTAACAATTAAGTAGCCATTATTTGTTGCTATGCTTACAGAGATCTTGGGAACCAAGGTTTGAAAGGCTACATTACTGATAAAGTTGTTCTTTTGACTAATTTAGTAAGTCTGTAAGTATCGTCTGCTCGCTCTTATGTGTCAAACATAAATCTTGTGTGTTACCATTTGTTACTCCTACGATTGCTGGTTTGTAACTGTTTTGTATTTATTGTCGTTGAACCGCAGGAACTTAAGTTCTAACACCTTAGAAGGTACTCTGCCTGCAGGATTGGGCAAGGTTCTCTTAAGAAACTGTAAGAGTTACCACCTACAGATTTTTCGTACTTCAGTTAACGAATCATGAGAGGAAAAAAAATATATAGGAAAACTGATGTTCCAAAAATCTATAATTCAAAATTCTTTTTTAGCTTAAGAACTCGAATTACAAACTTGTTTCGGATATACAAACAAGAGATCTCATAAAACACATTCGGCAATAAGAAAACCGTGTTGGTCAGTTTTGATTGTATATAATGGAAAACATAATAATAATGATAACACCTGAGAGATTCGTGAGACCTGACATTGATGCTGAGAGAGCATAGGTTGACATGATTGTCGGTATGATTGGGTTCCCTTTAGGGTATGCAGTTATGATGGCTTTAGGATTCTTAGATGATAAATCGGTTTTGAGAGGGGGGGGGGGGGGGGGACTTTAAAGGTGTTATGTTAATGATTTGTGTAACCCCTATTCCCTAGTAAACTCCTATTTTTATACATACCCAGGGGACACTCTACAAGGCCCATCTAATGATAAGTCCGCCCATAAAAGACTCCTCTGTTATTGGGCTTAGGATAATTAATAATTGATCATCATTATACAAATGATTATAAAGGCTATCGATAAATATACAAACGTCACGTATATTTATTCCAACAAACCATAATCCTACTAGCTTACCTTGTACTTTCTTAATGCTTGTAAATATCAGCTCTAGACAAGTATAGTTGTAGCTAAAAAAATGATGGAAAAAGGACTAATTAGAGTGTTGACAGTTAAGTAAATGTGTAGATACACAGTAAGATTCAAGAAATTTCATTTCATAGTTGAAGTTGGCTCTATTGCCTATTTAGTTTCCAATATTTGCATCGCTGTTAATGTTGTCTCGCTATATTAACAAATGATGCAGGGATTTATCGAACAATCAGATTTCTGGGTCCATACCAATTAGTTTAAGTTCCTCAAATCTACAACTTGTGTAAGCTATGCTACACCCCTTACCCACATTTATGTTTTGTTGCTTTAGACATCTTTAAAAATATTGAAGTACCTACGCATTTATATTTACTCGGTTCAGTCTCTTAAATGATAACAAACTGGAAGGACAAGTGCCGGAAGAGCTTTACTCAATTGGTGTCCATGGTGGAGCTATCGAGTATGTCACAATTCACTTCCTTCTTATAGCCTATGTTATTTAAGACATTTGATGATATATATATATATATATATATATATATATATATATATATGTGTGTTGTGTGTGTTATGCAGCCTTTTTGGTAACAAAGGGTTATGTGGTGTACCTTCTTTACCCGACTGCGCCATGTTTGGCGGCCTGTCACACGTGGTAAAATTGCAATCGGGTATCGTGTGGTGTCATGTTTTTGTTGGTGTTAGTGTTGATATTTATCTGTAAAAGAAGACGGCGTAATGATTATGACTTTGCTCTTCCGCATGAGTTAGTGTGTAAGTAGAATTTTTACCACTCTCAATTGTTTTTCTATTTGTAAAACGGTCTCTTTTGACATGTATTTGTTTTCAGCTCTTGCTGCAAAGAAAAACAAATATCAGACACAAAAATCGTTAATGGCGCTTGAAATGGAGAGCCAACATGCCAAAGGATTCATGCCGAATTACAATTCAGACTAACTTGACGCTTTTAGTCGAAGAAAGCTGTGCAGGTTGAGAGTCTAGCCAAGAAATGACTTTAAACTAGATTGTCACTAGAATGCAAGGTATTATTATTTTTTTTCTCTTTATATACACATTTTTTTGCATACAGATATACTAAAACACATTACATGTTTCTATGGTTTTATAAACCACTGAAACCAACCATGTTTAGCCTTTTATTGGCATTATTGGAATACGCAATTATGTATATGCAGTAAATACATGAACTATATTTATTTGTGTAAGATTTTGAGTACAAACTAACAATTCCAAAACAAAAATAATTGGTTAAAACCACCAAATTGTCAAAATGAATCATCAAACCGGTTAGACTGACGGCCAGCACATCCCGGTTTGGTTTGTCAATTTCAATGTAATTAGCGGTTTGGCTCAAAATTGTTATCAAAACTGGCACTTAGTGTTATGGACTGGAATCATTGCAAGGTATGAGACTTATCCCACACCAATGTGAGGTTTATAACCCAAGTGGGCTCTCTCTCCTATCAGACTAGTCTTTTGGGATGAGTTATGACACTTTAATCCTTTATTAATCAAATCTAATTATCATTATTTAATAGGTAAAATATAGTAAGGCCTTAGGGTATACTTTAACCATTCCTAACTCCACCTAGATGCCACATCATCCATTTTTTTCTCATTTGACTCCACTTCACCCTAAGGAAATGGCTTAATCTCATTAACTTCACCTAATCATATATTTTTAGTGGTTTTTGATTTATAAAAGGAAAAAAAATTAATGTAGACTTTTAACACCATGTTAACATGTTAACACATAACCTCTTTAACAACCTTTAACACAAGGAGGGAGTGGTGTACAATGCAAGTTAACATGACATGTCACCTTTAACACCACATATGTTAGAATATACCCCATGGCCTAATTTAATAGGTAAAATATAGTAATTAATGTTTATTATTTGGAGATACCAAGAATTACTAATTTAGATTTTTTGTCTAGGTTTTTATTGTTTGGAAGACACTCTTTGAGTTTTTGGAAGAGGGCTATTTGTTCTAAATCCAATAGCAATGTCATCAATACTCCGAACTCCAAAGTAATACCCGTAAAATAATTGGGCCGGTTTGCTAGGATCTTGTAAATATGGGCTGGGCTTGAATAAACACAATATTTTTGTCTATTTTTAACTTGTATTGTACAAAAAGAAAATTTGGATTATATCATATGTGTTGATATCAGGATTTTAAGTTACGATATATGTTTACGATAATATTTTCACATCCTGAATTTCACAGAGGTTGCTATATATTATTGCACGGTTTCCATGTACAATTTTAATTTTTTGTATTATAAATAATCACATACAAATACATCAAGGGTTTTTACCAAAATACATAGTATCAGAGTACTATTACATTTATTTTCAATATAACCCGGTTAAATTTTTAATGGTCTTGCCAAACAACTAAAAAAGATGATGTCCAAATTTTATGGTAAAATAATTGGCCGGTTCTTTTGTGGATCTTTTAGTTAAAGGTGGTCCTGGGTCTTGATTAAACACATTATCTGTCTAGTTTTAGGATTCAAAATTACGATATCAGTTTAGGATATTTATATTTTACTTTCTGATTATAATAGAGGTTGCTATATATAATTTGTACGGTCCCCTAATCTTTCTTTTATATCTAGAAACAAAGCTCGAATCAAACCGAGTTCAAGCTTTCATGCGCTCGGCTTGTTTGCACTTTGCCCCCTAGTTTTTTCCTATTAAAACTTTAACTAAACTAATTGGGCTTAAACCTTATGGCTTCAACCTAATCAATAATAAATGGATTGGGTCAATGGCTAATGGACTTATGGGCTTCCACCTTTTTTTATGTTGGGCTAGTAATAAAACTTTGAGGGTGTTTTGAGTTTTTAAATGAATATGAGGTGTAGCGTTATATAAACTAGTGGGAAATGCCCGCGCGTTGCGGCGGGTGCGTTAGTTTTGTCTGGTCATAGTTGTTGAGGTTTGTGGTTTGTGTATGGCTTTTGTGGGTTGTTCATATGGTGATCCCACATATACACTTTCGGGTGATATTGATTTAAGGACCATGTTAAAACATGACTACACACGGACAATAGCAGCGGTGGAGAGATTAACAGATTACAGATTATAAAACATTTAAAACAAGTGATTAAAAAACAAGTTTAAATAGGATTTAACATCAACAAACAGACATTACACTGGTACTTGCACAATCAAACGCTATCACACTCATATATTTTCTTATATATATTGTAGCATTTGTTCTTAATCAGTCAGTCCAAACAGCCGAGCACGAAATATAATCAACACACTCCTACACTCTCCACAACACCTACCAATTCCGTATCTTAGATCTCTTTCACACGCGATTTCAAGACTTAAGAAAAAGAGATCTTTGCTCACACTGCCAATGAAAGAATGTATTAGTATTTACCTTACTTGGGTTACATCATCAATGTTGGTACACTCGCCTTTTTCCCTTCCATTGCATCTTTCTTTCTCCTACACTTTGAACATAACATGGGTCCTGATGATGCTGAGAATATTGTTCTATTATATCATTTGGCGCCTCGTCTCCTTGACAGTTTCCCAACCTGCAATGAATACACAAACATAGATATAACAATCATATATATATAGAATATAGATCAAATAAAAAGGGGAAAATTTATACTACGACTTTGTACGGCTAAGATTAAGAGGGTGACAAGATTGCGAATAATAAGACGTTACAAATGGTTGAAAGAGGATTTAACAATAACCACTACCCGGATAGGTAATATAATACCAACTTTTTTAAAAGCTTGTAAATTTTAATGATATTCATATAAACAAATAACATGGTTAGCACCTAAACTCAATTTGTAGCTTTTCTTCTTGAATGTACCAATGAAACAATTATACTTCAAAAGTAGGGCTTTTGTTTTGAATTGAGCCGACATGAAAAAAACTAAATTGAGTGGGGTGAAATTTTTTTAGATACTATGTACAAATACCCTTAAAAATCTTTTTGATATTGTGAAAAAAAAGGTATTGTTAAACAATGAATCGGATGTCAAAGTATGTTAATGGCTACTAAAGAACTCTACTATGATTTGCACCCAAAGTATAGAATATGAATGAACGAGAGGTGTTACCTGCAACCAATGCTCGAGGAAGCACTTGAAGCCATTCTTCCATCCACATCCTTGAGGAATTGTGCTCAAATTGTTATTCAACAAATTCTTCTTAGCAAAATTAGAGCTGATATAGCATTATACCCATCAAATATCTACACAAAAAAAAAAACAAAACAAAACTCAATCATCTTCTAACCAACCAAAGCACCAAACTACAAGTCTACAACAGTTTATAAACATATAACCAAACAGTTTCCATCCGTGCCGCGAAACTGAGAAAGAAGTCGATGGATTCCTAGGAACCCTTTGGCAATCAGGCTTGATCAAGAAATATTCCATCCCCTTTATTCGCGAGCACCGCTTATCCAAAGCTAACGGTAGGTTCCTCCACATTCCCATGCCTAAGCTCCCGACCAACAACGTCCCAAGATGCGACGACTTCGCTCTCATCCCGAAACCTTCCTTAACCTTTTCACTCATTTATCATCCGATTCATAATCTGGATTCATTTTTGGATCAAAATGAACATCTTGAATTTGCTTTAATATGCGCCCTTGCTCTTCTGGCGTCTTCAAAGTTGTATTCTCTCCACACATTCTCTATAAGTGGGGTTAGTTAAGAAATTCCACAGATTCCATGTTTCTAACAACGCCTATTTTATAAGTCATCAGACAAATCAAATATTTGAAATAATTAATATACAGTGTTACAAAAGGATATCTCTTCTTATGCCCCTTTTCGCTTGCTACATCACAAAGATGACTGAGCCGCAAGATCTCCTTATTCATTCACTAAATCATGTAACAAAAGAATTAGTAATGTAAGCCAAATAAAACAAAGTGTTTATCAAAACAGCCAGAAATCTCACATCATTTAGCTTTACTGACTGCAAGGCCGTGGCCTTTTCTTGTATCTCACCCTAGAGCAAATAGAAAATTAGCACTACAAAGACCAGAGAAAAGAAGTGCAATGCAAACAGAAATTTGGGGAAAACTTACTACAGTAAAGTGTTCTACAAGCCCACATCTTATACTTCGTTGTAGACATCTGCATTCTTCCTGAAAAAATGTAAACAAATATTATTAGACATCACGAAATTATTTGAAAAAAGACAATATAATCGATACAACCTATATCTATGCTTGTTTTAAAAAGTCATGAGGCACTCCAAAACGTTTACGTCCCAAATGCCAAAGTAGCAGGCGCGTACATCATGCACACAAGTTTTGCACCATGTACAACCATATAAGCTCTATTTACATCCGAAAGAGGTTCTCTCTCATCTGTTTTATATTTTAATCTTTTCATGAAGTAAACCTTTCATAATTTCTACATCCCTTTGGTTGCTTTAGTACCAGAGTTCATGACAAAATCAACATTATGATAAAATGCATGCTCTTGTCGGCAATAAAGAGATTACCAGAATGGCTATTTTTGGTTTAAACAGAAACAAATAAGCAGATGTAGTGTGCACGAAAGTAGGCATGTCAGCGAGTTAGATTTGGACAGAACTGACTAATCATCTGATTTCATCCATGCCCAACTAAATGGATATCCTGGGTGCGCCATTGCCTATTAGTTAACTGAGCGTGACCGAACGTATGATTCCACTGATCTAAATAGATGAACACTCACCAATATCAAAAAGTTCAATTTGATTTTGTTAAAAGCTTCACCATGTCAAAAAACCAACACACTACCGTCTCTCTTTTATAATACTTTCTATTTTGTTTATTTGAACCTTTTCGTATTGTTGTAAATTTGTAATATAACTATTGCAACAACTTTTTACATTTCAACTGTAGAGACACCGCCAATTTCAAAATAAACGGTCGCACACACAACAAGTCATATCTTTAAGTTTTGTGTTATCCAAGTGATAATTCATCACGTAAAGGTAAAAGCCTAATAAGTTATCACTTGCGAAAAGATAGCCGTCATAAAAACCTCTATAAAAGGCATTATAAAGTAGTTAATCTTCTAAACAAAGCAAATTCTGATGTTCTTAACTCGTTATATGTAACACCAACACATCTTTTACAAAATCTAATGCTAGATGTAAGTTACTAAGAGTCTAATGTTACAACAATAAAAAATATTTCTGTGAAAACCTCCCAGGTATTGATCTTCCAGAATGGGTCAATATATTGAATCAATGAAATAAGTTTTCTAACCTGGTGGATCACATAAAAGAGAGAGACTGTATCAGGTCTAGATTAATACCCTACCCATAGAAGGTCCACATGTAAGGAGCCTCTGTTTAAAGCCTGCTAGACTGCAGGGTGAGTTTTTTTTTTTTTTTTTAATGTTAACCTCATCCTATGAATGACCTATCCATTTGGAAGTTGAGGCGGAAGTAAAATGAAGTTTTTTGTCTTAATTGCTACCTTATCACTTGCTTTAAAAGTGGTATTTGAACAATAAACTCCCCAACATCCGTATCACCTATAGATCTCGAGAGGCACAAACCGCCAGGCCAACAACGAAGTGGACCAACTTATAAAACAACCACAGCCCAAGATTTTAGATATTTCGAGATCGGTATTAGACGGGATTGGGATCGGTATTTTTCAGTAATACAGCTTTTTACCCAATAAATAAAAATACATGTTTATATAACAAAAATAGGGGAATACCATTTTAATACAGCTTCTTATTGGAAAAAGATTATAGACTAACTTGCCCCATTAATTCCAAATTACCTCTCAACTATTAATATTAAACCCATGACTTTTGCAGTTTCTTCTCTTCCATTTTGACTTTCTAACTATTTTCATCTCATCCTATTCCTCAACCCTTTCGTCAACCTCCCAACCCCAACAGTTGGAATTAAGGCATCATGATAATACAGAGCATACACAATTGAAAATGAAGCAAACATACATTGATGGGTTAAAGATGATTATTAGTGGTAAATGATCTGTTTATTATCTTGCATATATTTATGGCTATTATTAAATATCCTCATGACCAAGCATTCAAGACATGTCTAATACAGCAACACTGATGCAGAAAATCGGTATTTGGTCTTGTATATGGATGAGTATACAGATCATACGCTACTGGGCTGGAAGTTATACATAACTTTTGGTATTAATCGGTATAATACCGAAAATCCTGGTACCGAACCAATACCAATACCGAACCGGTATATTCGGTATCGGGATTGGGACCAGTTTTTCAGAAAATTCGGGACCGGTTTTTTCGGGATCAGTATCGGTACGGTACCAATTGAGCTCATCCCTAATGAAAAGAGTAATGAGTATTACTCATTACTCTTTTCATTGATTCAACAAAAAAAGGGGCATTTGGTTATTATCTCAAATCAAGAAGATTACGACTGTAAAACCAATATCGATAATAATTATAATGTTAATGAAATTGCTAATTTTCAAGAAACATAATCCTAACGAAAAATTGGATATCTTGAGTTCATGGAAGAACATGAAGTAAATTGAATTCAAAATAATAAAAGAAGCATAGACATAAAAGATTATATTAAAGTGTCAGGAGATAACAATATGGATAATTAGTAATTGAGTATAATGCTAACCAAGTTTCCAATTTTAAGGCAACTTAATCATAATATTGGATTTTTTGAAGTAAATTAAATTGAGAGTAATAAAAGAAACATAAACTAACCACCAAGAAGAGAAGATATGATGATCCAATCTGAGAACCAGCAAGAGGGTGAAGGAGAACAGTTAAGTATGTGTAGAGAAAGCCTGTAAAGATTGTGGTATTCTGCCCAGCTCATTCCTCTTGTTATAAACCCTAGAATCCTTGTATAACACTTCTTGATCTTTGGGGTGTACTCTTGTTGGCCCTATTAGCATCTTCTTTTATCCCACTGTAACCCAAAAACAGGTTAAAACACTAAAACTTCAACAAGCAAACACAATTTCCGGGTGAAATAAGTAAATACCAAACGTCGTCGTAGTCATTTCTCTCTCTCATCGTTCTTCTCCTATCCCTGCTTCTCTATCTCTCTTTTTATCTCTATTCAAAGTTCGGACCCATTCTCTGGTTTGCATGTGAAATCCTGAAAGAGAATAGAAATTGATATTAGAACAAGTATTAACTTGAAATTTGTTTCAAATGGAAAAGTTAACCTGGAATCGATATCCACAATCATCACCCTGTTGTTAGGGTTCGTGGCGAAACCTGTGTGAGGTGGTCTTTATGGAATTAGGGTAGGGGAGGGATGTAAACGGTGGTTTAGGGGAAGATGAACTCACTGTCTTTAATTTTGAAGTTGCATTGATTTCAGAAACCTGTTCGTATGTCCCTACAAGGTAACCACCATTTCACCTAGCTTGTGGGGATATGGAAGGAAAATAAGGGTAGGAATGTAAATTTGTTTTGATATTATAAAGGATGAGCATGATGAAATGTCTAGATTACCCTTTAAAGTGTCTTAATTGACACCAACATCCCTATAATACCCTTATCAAGTGAGCTTAAATATGTTGTACATGTTGCTTCTTACGTTTACGGAAATGAAAATTACTATAGGGGCCATCACTCCTCCTTTATAATGTATTATAGATTTAGCGGTAACGTAATACAAAAAATTTAAAAACTAAAAAATAGAAATTGCACTACGGACGGGTAACGGGCGCTATCTCTCCACTTGGTATATATCCGCCCTTGAATTCTCAATCAACACAAGATACATCGTGGGTTTTTGCCATAAATAGTATCCGAGCTAATCTAGAATCTGCTTTGCTTTCTCCGAGTTACATCATACACTTTTCTATTTTGCCAATGGCCTTTTGTCCCATAGCACTAGGTGCTACATGTCAAATGCTACAAAGTGAGCAATATGAGAATTTAAGGGTAGTTTTTACTTTTTAGGGTGTGTGGTATGTGTTCGTCGTTTAAAAAAACATAGACTAGTTACCTTCATGGTCCCTCAAGAATTTTGATTTTTGAACGATTATGAACTATAGGGTTCAAGTTTCTTTGAGGAAAGGATTGGAGTAAATTTAGGTACTCGCTATGTAATCCTTATATTTGTGAGTGTTGGTAGACTGAAGAAATAGAAAGAGAATGTGATGCAAGCGTTTTTAAATCGTTTTAAAAAAAATAGAGTTTAGAAGGGTTTTTTAATGAACAAAATTCTTACTGCTTTACTGTTAGCTAAGCTACAGGGATATCGATGAAAATACGATATGAATACACCTATATAAGATTTTGCTCAGACATAAGATTATACTAGTAGGGAACCCGCGCGTTACGGCGAAGTCGACAATACATGGCGAAAGCGTAATTCAAACCTTAAACCGATTAAAAGAATCAATATGTATTATGTAAGGTGTATGTTTGTGTGTGTAAGCACCTGTGTTTCGCATTAGGGTAATTTTTTAAATGCTACAAAGAGACATAATAGCATGTCACGTTCTATATACCATATGCAATTTGACCTACATGCCGGTAAAAAAACGGAAGTAGCAGTTTGACTCATTAGCAACTATTATTATACTAATAGTCCTACTCAATGTGTTGAAAGTGTCAAATTTGAAGAGATTGCCGAGGAGAAGAAATCATACGGACCTTTATAAGATCCACATTAAGAGAGGGTTGAAACGGCTCATATGTAATCAACCTGCAAAGAAGCATAACTATAAGTTTTTTCACATGATAAAAACAATGCAATTCAACTGCTAATCAAGTACACCATAAATATGAATCAAAATCTAAGTCTCATCTATGATTATGATAATATAAACGTAGCGAAATTTTAATCACATGTGAATTCAATAAAAACCTAGCATTTTATTAAAAACATGAATTCATAATCCACATTATGTCATAATTCATCTGCATAATTCGTAAGCTGCAAAAATCAATAACTGAGTGATAAAAGTTCATAGATTGTCAATTTACCTTTAGCGGATGTGTATCAAATCAACAATTTTAAATGAGCTAAGTTTCTAATTACAACACCTTATATTTTGATTTTGGTCTTGATTTTGAGTGTAAAAAAAATCAGAACAAGAACGCAACAGAAGATAGTTGGACTTTGAAGATTGTGATTTTACGATATAGATCGATTTGCGACCCTTCACTGTTACTAAAAGATTCGATTTTTAGTCCTAACTTTCCCGCTATCATTTTTAACTAACTGCTTTGCCTTTTTTTTAAACGAGCTACAGTTCAGTACCACACAAACATGCCAAATACAAATAAAAAATAACATGTTAGAATGGGTCCCCAAAATAATGGGCCCTAAGTCTACGCTTTAGTAGAATTATACTTTAGCCAAACTTTGGTTATTAACAAATTAACTTTACTGGATTGAAAACCAACTATCTAATCAAATAAACCGAACCAATTAACCGATTGGTTAATAAGATTATCTAACCAATGACTTTGGTTTTGTTTTAAGCTAAGAACTGAATTAAACCGAACCATGCATACCCGTAAAAGTGCTTTTGTTTCCCGCCGCATTGCGCAGGCACGCTGCTAGTATATATAGATTCCTGTACAAAGTGCATTTTTCGTACAAAGTGTGAGAAGCCAATGTAGTCATGGTGTTTTAAATTTTGGCTATGATGTTTCTGATTCCTTTTGTATTGTATTATATTATATTGAAAAACACTCAACGCAACAATTTAGAACACTAATTAACCTAGAATTGATAAATTTTCATAGTTGATCGCCACCAAAATTGTGAACCGAAAGATCATAAATTTTCTTGTCAACCAATGCACAGTTCGATTAACCTAGAATCGATACCATTTGATGGTTTTCTGACCTTAATAAGTATTGTGGTCCAACACTTGCTTAGACGAAATTTATTGCATTAAATTGATAAAAGATGTTTTAGGTCTTTAAAAAAATAACAACAAATAATAATTTAGTCCAACTCTCTAAATCCGTTAAAAAAAGTTAGTTAACTCAAGGGTATTTTGGTCAATTTACGTATGTATTTCTTTTTTTGCCATTTTCATCCAAAACCCGATTTAAATTTATTTTTTTAGTTATAATATATATACACACACACACACACAGACACTTATACATACCATCAACAGCATCACCATCTACCACAGTCACCACCTGCCACTGCCACAGCCTCCCTCCATAACCACCACCATCACCCACCTCTATCACCTTGCTCCACCACGTAACCACCACCGTCCCCGAGGTTTGTCAAAAAACCTTGCCCCACCGTCACCTACCTCTATCATCTTGCTCCACCATAACCACCACCGTCACCTACCTCTTCCCCGTCAAACCCTATCTATCGTCTTCCCCAATCAATAACCAATGCTGCTAAAATGACTATCCAATTAACATCCAAAACAACCATAATTTCAAAACCCACCTGCATGATAAGCCAGCGACTGCACCAACAGCAAACAGAGCAACATCCTTAGGAACCAAAGCCACAACAGCCAAAGGGTGGTTCAACAGCTGGGCTGTCGTGGGTGTGAACTCTATAGTTGTCTGAACCCTCCTTTTCTTCTCCGGCAATGACACGCAAGTAAACCCAAAACCACTGACACTGTTACTTTCGGACCATAGAAGGGCGTGGTTATGTTCAATTTGTTTTAAGGGTTAAAGATCAGGAATTTGATGTTAACTTTGGTTGGTTGGTTTTGAAGGTCATTGTTAATGCGGTTTTGAGGGGTTTGCTATTGAGGATGAAAATGGCAAAAAAAGAAATACATACGTAAATTGACCAAAATACCCTTGAGTTAACTGACTTTTCTTAACGGAGTTAGAGAGTTGGACTAAAATGACAAAAGATGTAAACCTCAGGGGCACAGATGAGAAAAAAAATTGAATTAAAGTGACAATTTTTAACAAACCTCAAGGACTAAATTGACAATTAACTCAAAAATATCAAAACATATTTAGCTAGATTCAAGTCATTCAACAACTTTATAAGAGTTTCCGGCCACACTTTTTTTTTTATCTGCACAGCTTCCACACTTATTTGAGAGTAGTTGCAATACAACGATTAATTATGAAAATATCATGAAAGCAATTTTTCAAATGTATTACCGGTGCAATGATGTGAGAAATTAACGAAGTATCTAGCTAGCGATAAATAGTCAAGCATCCAATATAACTTAGCATGACACTTTATTCCATAAAAAAGGGGCTAAAAATCAAAGGTACGCAACACGAACTTTGCGTATAATCTTTTCTCACATAACATCAACAAAATGTATACATTGCTATTAAAATCCAATACAAACGAGGACAGAACTTGTGTTTTGCTTGTAATATTTGCATATCTAGCCACTAGTATTCCCATTAAATTAATAAAGTTCAAACACATTTATACACTCATTTAAACACAAAGATAGATTAGTGTGAACCGATATTTTAATTTATCTAATCAAAGCATTCCAAATATCTTTAGATTCACATGATCAATGGCTCTCCTACGTTTGAGTTTTCATGCAGCAAAGGTATTAGACAAGGTGATCCTATCTCGCCTTTTTTATTTATTTTCGTTATGGAGGCCTTTTCTAGTATTATTCGTAAGGCTTGTGTTATGGGGTCGTTTGACGGGGTGCGTTTGCCTAATGATGGCCCGGTGTTATCGCATTTGTTGTATGCGGATGATGCTATGGTGATGGGTGAGTGGTCGCAATTTAATTTTAAGTCTCTTAGAAGAATGCTTCGGGTCTTTCACTTATGTTCGGGCTTGAGAATTAACATTCATAAGTCTACTTTATATGGGATTGGGAAGAGTCTTGCTGAGGTGCAATATATTGCGATTACTTTAGGGTGCCGGGCTGGGGAGACCCCTTTTAAATACCTGGGCATTCAGGTGGGGGGTAACATGTCCAGAGTCAATAGTTGGGAGCCAGTGGTTCAGGTTTTCAAAAAACGGTTATCTTTGTGGAAGGCTCGCACTTTATCAATGGGGGGCCGGTTGGTTTTGGTAAAATCTGTATTGGAGAGCCTCCCATCGTATTATTTTTCATTGTTCAAGGCCCCTGTTGGAGTTATTAATTCGCTTGAAGGTCTGATGCGGCGGTTCTTATGGGGTGGGACAGATGAGATTGGTAAGATTCATTGGGTGGCTTGGGACCGTGTGACTAAGCCTAAGGTCGACGGTGGTTTGGGTTTGAGTTCTTTAATTGATGCTAACCGTGCGCTTTTGTTTAAGTGGTTGTGGAGATACAAAATGGAAGAGAAGGCTTTGTGGCGTAGGGTGATAGAGGCGCTTCATGTTTCGAACCGTAGATGGGATATGTTGCCTTGGAATAAACAGTCTTCAGGCCCGTGGAGTAAGATGGTGAAGGTGGCATACGCCACTAAAATTAATGGTATCAATGTTTTAAATATGATTCGGGGTTCTATTGGGAATGGGTTGGATATCCGGTTCTGGGTGGATACGTGGATTAATGATGTTCCTTTGAAAGAGTTATTCCCGAATTTATTTGTTCTTGAAAAAAATAAGTGGTGTAGAGTGGCCGATAGAATTTGTGGCAATAGTGAGGATAGGGGTATTGCGTGGGAGTGGAAGAGGTACCCGGTTTCTAATATGGAGATGATGGAACTTATTCAATGTCATCGTATGATTGGGACGGTTAGCTTGTCTCAAGCCAGTGACTCGTGGAAATGGAATAGTGGTTCGAATGGGTCATATTCAGTCAGTGGGGCTCGTAAGTGGTTGCGTAGTGGTGATGGGCCGGTTGAAGGGTTCCGGTTCAAGTGGTGCAAATGGCTCCCTAACAAGTGTAACGTTTTTATGTGGCGCGCCGCGTTGGATAGACTTCCTACGGCGAGTGCTCTTGCTCGTAGGAATGTGTTTGTGGGAGATGGGTCGTGTAAGTTTTGTGGAGAGGTGACTGAATCTTTAGAACATGTTTTGACGGCGTGTGCAGTTCCGAACGGATTGTGGATGGGTATTGCTTCGTGGCTCAGGTTGCCGCCTCTGTTCGTGTTTTCTGTTCATGACATTCTCAATATGGTGGACCAGTTCGATATGTCTCCTTCAAGGAAAAAGGTTTTATATGGTATCTTTATTATTGCTTGTTGGAAGATTTGGATGACACGGAATGAGGTTATATTCAGACAAGGATCGGTGAATGTGATGAAGATGCTCTCAGAGATTAAGGCGATTAGTTTTCTTTGGTTTAATAGTAGATCTAAAAATGATAGGATTGATTGGAAAGGCTGGTGTTGTTTTGATGTAACTTGATGTATTGGTTGTGTGGGTATCTCCGTCTTGGAGATAGCCCGGTTGTGTTTTAATGAAGTTAGCCTTTCAAAAAAAAAAAAAAAAAAAAAAATTGGTTCACAATGAGGCCAAGTTTACTTTCAACAGAATTTAAAATGCATTTTTTAAGGTCTACGAAGTTCTTAATGCCTTTATAGTTGCATTTTACGTACACACACATATATATATCGGAGAAGCTAGCATAGATGGGGAATGATGACAAACTTCTTAAATTGGCTAAGAACCCATTCCAGTATGCAGTGACTAATCCAGTAATTATTTTTAGGGGGCTCCTTTCGTAGATTCTCGTTGAATTTCACTAGTTTTTTTTTTTCCCAAACCGAGGGGGTTCGTCTCTGCCAGTATGCACTCGTTTTCTTTCTCTAGCTCCGGTTCTTTGTATTATGCATGTTTAGTTGCATGTTTCTAATTGCCTTTTAACCTTTACATTATACGAAGAGAATGGATAGACTGTGAAGAAGGGTGGTTATAAATGGAAGAAAATAAAGTCAATGGAAGGCAATTAATGTATTTAATATGTATTATTATGTTTCCTTGTATTTGTATAATTATTCTTTATAAATAGACTCCTAAATCACCTCCTAAAGCATTGAGGTTGATTTATTTTTACCACACATGGTATCAGCCTAAACCTTTACCCTCAATCCCTTTTCTTTTCTGCCTTTCCTTCTTCCTGCGACCAACCCTAATGGCCGCCACAGACTCTGCTGCTTCCTTTCCCGCCCCTTCTGCTGTTCCTCACCTTTCACCCATCAAGCTCTCCTCTTCCAATTATTTAGTGTGGCGTAATCATACCAAACTTCTACTCGCCCTTCACAAACTCAGCAGCCATATTGATGGTTCTCCACCCCCACCGGAATCCTTAATTTCCGATAACAAATCCATCAGTAACCCGGAGTTCCTCGTCTGGTCCACCGATGGTTCTCCGCCCACTGACCCCTCCACAACCGAATTACCTACTTCATCCGTTGAACCTCCTCCCACTTCCAACATCCATCCTATGCAAACCAGGGCTAAGGCGGGTATATTTAAACCTAAGTATAAACCGGATCTAACTGCTCTTCACTCTTATGCATTACCAGTTGCACTGTCTACTGTTGTTGAACCACGCGGGTTTAAATCGGCATCTAAAGATCCAAAGTGGCTTGCCGCTATGCATGACGAAATTTCAGCTCTTCATCATAATAAAACATGGACCTTAGTTCCACGGCCCTCAAATAGCAATATTGTCGGTTCAAAATGGGTATTTCGTGTTAAGTATCATTCTGATGGCTCTATTGAACGTTACAAGGCACGTTTAGTGGCTCAAGGCTTTACGCAAATACCGGGGTTGGACTATTCTCATACTTTTAGTCCTGTTGTCAAAGCTTCCACAGTTCGGATTGTTTTATCCCTAGCGGTACTCAACAAATGGAAGTTGCATCAATTAGATGTCAAAAATGCCTTCTTAAATGGTTATCTCAATGAAACAGTATTTATGGAGCAACCACCGGGCTTTGTAGATTCGAATCTTCCAAATCATGTTTGCAAGTTATCTAAAGCCTTATATGGCTTAAAACAAGCTCCCCGTGCCTGGTTTCAACGCCTCAGTGTGTTTCTTCTTTCCTATGGTTTTACATGTAGTCGAGCAGATACCTCTCTTTTTGTCTTCAAAGCAGACAACACCATCATGTATCTTCTCGTCTATGTAGACGATCTTATTCTAACTGGGAATAATGACGCTGAAATTCGTACGTTTATATCTCGTTTGGATCGTGAGTTTGCAATTAAAGATCTTGGTGACCTCAGTTATTTTTTGGGTTTGGAAGTTATTTACACAGCTACGGGCCTCTTCCTTACACAAGCAAAGTATGCCAAAGACATACTTATTCGTGCAAAACTCTTTGATTCTAAACCAGTCAGCACTCCTCTTGCTGCTCACGAGTCTTTCACCAGCCATGGTGTGCCACATTCGGATCCCACTTTATACCGCTCTTTGGTCGGTGCCTTGCAATACTTAACCATCACCAGGCCGGACATATCTTATGCCGTGAATCAGCTTTCACAATTTCTTCACTGTCCCACAGTTGATCACTTCACGGCTGTAAAGCGTCTTCTTCGCTATGTCAAAGGCACACTATCCTTTGGCCTCACATACAGCCGCCCTCACACACCTTGTGTCATCGGTTACTCAGATGCTGATTGGGCTCGTTGTCTTGATACACGTCGATCCACTTATGGTTATTCTATTTTTCTTGGTGGAAATTTGGTGTCTTGGAGTGCTAAGAAGCAGCCTACCGTCTCTCGCTCCAGTTGTGAATCTGAGTATCGTGCTATGGCAAATACTGCTGCAGAGCTTGTTTGGATCACACACCTATTGCGTGAATTGCATGCTCTTCCTCCTTCACGGCCCACGCTTCTATGCGATAACAAAAGTGCATTGTTCATGACTCAGAACCCCGTCTCTCACAAACGTGCAAAACACATTGATTTGGATTATCACTTTATTAGGGAGCTTGTCAACTCCGGGAAACTTTACACCAAATTTGTTCCAACCAATCTACAGGTGGCTGACATTTTCACCAAAAGTCTTCCGCGTACTCAGTTTGAAATCTTTCGCAACATGCTTCGTCTTGGACCGCCACCTATTCGATTGAAGGGGGGTATAAATGGAAGAAAATAAAGTCAATGGAAGGCAATTAATGTATTTAATATGTATTATTATGTTTCCTTGTATTTGTATAATTATTCTTTATAAATAGACTCCTAAATCACCTCCTAAAGCATTGAGGTTGATTTATTTTTACCACACAGTGGTCTAACACTATATTTACACTTTCATTTGTCATCTCAATTCATGCATTTTCAACTCTTTATTAATTTACGTTTAACCATTATATTGAATAAATTGCGGTTGTTCCATCTTTTTATCTGTTTATCACGCTACTATAAAGTTCTCAAAGATGAAATAAGGAACTTTTTCTTCAATCCATTACCATAAATTAAAGTACGCAAGCAAGCAAAAGGTGACACACAAATGTGGTTTTGTGTATGATCATTTCAATGTATTTTCTAGTATGACATGGGTTGATTAAATTGGACTTTTCTAAATATCTAGGATGTGATATTGGCCTCTTGCAATGGGCATTCTCGATGTGGAATGAAACATTATCTCTGAGGAACGACTGTATAGGGTTTCTAGACAGTTAATATGACTTTTCAATTTTAATTTTCTGTGTTTAGTCGTTTTGACGTTGATATAAATTTTTGTGTTTACATGTTATTGGCAAATAATGGAATTATCATTAAGTAGCAACGGGAAATGATATTACTTTTAATGATCTAATGTTTTACTAGAAAACATAGAAGATTGAAGTTAATTGTGAACTTCTATCCTACTTGTGTGGATATGACATGTTAATCGGCGTTGCACACCACTCTCTTCTTGTGTTAAAGGACGTTAAAGAGGTTATTTGTTAACATGTTAACAGGATATTAAGAGACTAATTTGTTTCTTATTATACCGAAAACCACTAAAAAGTATGGTTATGAGAAGTTATTGCTTAGAGTGAAGTAGAGTAAAATGTGGATAAGTGGGTGATGGTGAAATTGAGAAGGGTTAAATTATACCCTAAGGCGTAACTGATATTTTGGGACTTACCCCGCGATCGATTGTATCCATATATATGTTATCTTGACAGAGCAAAACTAATAGTGTGTTTATTACCCAACAAACATTCAGATATTAACTGGTCCATGCAAAGGTACAATAATAAGCTAGAGGGGCCTCCTTACTTGATTGTCTTTCCTGTTCGTCTGATGAAATTGTATTAAAACAACATTGCACTTACTGATTTAGAAATTTCAACTACAAGATGTACGATACACTTATAGCATGCATTTAAACTTTGTCTCTACCGTCTGGCGTCAGCTAAGTATAATAACTTCAGCTTACACTATAGACACAACACATGTGTAACAGTTATAATATTCCATGACAGGTACAACACAGGAATAGGAGATAAACCGTGCCTTTCTCTATTGATTGTTATCATATTTATAATTAAAATGGGTTCCTCTATTTTAGAAGAGGTATAATTACATTAGTCACAAGATATATACAATATAATCATTCCAAATATATTATCTCTGTTACAATTTAATGGTAACAAACTAAAATCGGTCGGCTAAATCAGATTTTATTCTTACTAGTTTTATAGTTTATCATCCGAGAACTTCTCGGGCAGTGGCGGATCTAGAAACATTTTTCAGTATTAACGTTTTTCATTTTTTTTCATTTTAGTAGTAACGTTTTTCAAATTTCGTAAAAAAACAAATTTTCCATTACGCGCGCGAAGTTGAGCCGCAATGTCCGCACCCCCTGCTAACAAGCTACATCCGCCCCTGTTCTCGGGATAGACAAACCTACTTCTAACTCTACGTGTGCACCTCTTGCTCAAATCAAGTCTATGTACAACTTTATCAATGTTTTAATACGTAAGCAACAAAATATAATGGGCGTTTAGAGCTATGTTTAAGGTCACAAAAACGTTGAAACCTTTTAACCTACAAGCTAGTTTTTCTATGTAAAAATTACAAAAAGTTTGTTACAAACTGAACCCGATAATATGCAATTATTCTAATAATAAATAATACAAATATATGTACTTATACACTTTAAAACTGTGTTGAACACTAATAATATTTTAGTGTTAGGTTGGCGTGGCGAATGAAAAAATAAATGATGATCCACCATCTAACGAAGTACGGATCATGAACATATACGTAATTAAATGATTAGACGTATTCCAACTCATTCTATTTTATATGATATGCAAGCATGAAATATAAAATTAATTAAGACGAAATGTATATCAAATAAGTGAATAACCATTATTTCTGTAATCAAATAACCATCATATATGTGCTTTAGATTGAGTACCCATTTTTCCGGCTCTGTGCGGGCGTTTGTTTTGATCATTTTTGGCGGTTTGGCTGTATCCGCGACATGGCAATCCTTGTTTCCCCGGATGAAGGCAACGCCTGTTTTGGTGGGGAAACCCACCATTGCGTGTGTCGTGGAGGCGTTGGCGTTGAAGCGTGCGATGCCTTCTCTTCCCAGGAGTATGTCATGATTTGATGTGGCTGGTAAGACCATGAAATCACATATTTCTGTGCGCTCATGGGTGCCATCGGTCCAAGTTACGGGCAAGGAGAGCATGCCGCGGGGCATGATGGTCTCATGGATGAAACCAGAGATGGGCTCGTTGACTGGAATGAGCTTTGCTTTGTCTTCCTCATCAAGTTGCTGAAAGCACTGGTCGTACATAATATCCGTGCTGCTGCCGCCGTCTAGGAACATATACCGCGTGGGGTAATGTCCGAAGACGACGGTTATCACGAGTGGAGCTGTACAAGAGGCGCCGCCTCTGACCCTTGCCATGAGGATGTCAGCCTCTTTCCAAGAGTCGTCCAACGGTTGTACCCGGATGCGCTTCCCATGTTGGGCGTTGTTGCCCCGCCTTGTCATGTTGCATTGGTGGCGGGGAATTAGCGTGGCTGCATGAGTATTGAGGTCTCAGATTTTTTTCCGCGACCCCTCGCCTTGGGTTTCCTCGCTAGCTTGGCCCTTGCCAGCTCGGTGCACATTCTTGACCAAGTGGCCCAGCTGGCCTGACTTCAGCGCGGCTTCAATCTCCATCTTTAGACTATAGCAGTTGTCAGTGAGGTGACCGTAGTCGTTGTGGTACTCACAGAACTTGCTACGATCCACGTTTCGCCGCTTTCCCAAGGGGTTGGGCTCCTTCAGCGTGATCTGCTCGGTTTTCAGAACTTGGGACGGTGTCTTTGTCAGCGGGGTCCAATCGTGGTTTTTCTTGGAGTGTCCACGTTGGTCCCGCGTTTGTTTTGGGCTGATGATTTGGCGGGCATCACCAGCGGGTGAATATTTCCCCTCGTCGGTGGTGCCAGAGATGCGGCTCCAAACGGATTTGTTTTTTGTGCTTATTATTATTATTATTATTATTATTATTATTATTATTATTATTATTATGGTGTTGTGGTTGGAAGCCGTGCAGCTGGTTGAAAGATCTTTCGGAGGAAGCGTATATTTTTGCTGAGCGGATGAGTTCATCCCAAGACTCTGGGATACCATCCTTGCCGGTCAGACATTTCATGAGGTCCGGACTACGCACATTGTGAATGAACGCAGCCCGCGTGAGCTCCTCTCCGCAGCCTATTTGCAAGGCTTCTTTGTTAAACCGAACAATGTAGTCCTCAATTGTTTCATGGTCGTACCGACGACATAGCAAAATGTGTGCCTTGTCCTTTTTATGTTTGCGCAAGTGCGAGAAATGACTGCCAAACTTGTCTGTGAGGTCATCGAAATCTTTTACGCTTCCCGCCGGGAGGTTGTCGAACCATACCCTGGCGGCACCCGTAAGGGTTTGAGCAAAAAGGTGGCACCATACTTGGACAGGCCAGTCCACAGACATACCTGCGCACTCAAAGTCGTGCACATGGTCGTCGGGATCACGCAGGCCATCGTATCTACCGATGCTGCTTGGGAGCTTGGCCTTTCTTGGGATTTTAGCAGCCGCTATGCGGGCGACAAACTTGGACTTCTCGGCAAAAGCTTTTGGTCGAAATGGTTTGACCAAGTCATCATCTATCTCACTGTCTCGTGACGCGTGAGTGTGTTTCTTTCCTTTGTAGCCTGAGTCGCTACTTGATGATTCATAGCCATCCGGCTCCTCACGTGGTTTGGCGCAGCCCCGAGCTTTGACGTTTCCGCCGAGCTCCCCGCTACGACCATCACCATGATCGGCCATGTCTTTCTTCTTGTGCCTTGCTTTTGACGGGGTGTCGAAAGCAAGGGTCTTGCCTTTCTTCTTAGCTTGCTGCAGGAGCTTCCGTTGGTAGATTGCAGCACTCTTGGTGTTCTGACGGAGGAGCCATTGGTCCGGGTCCTCCTCAGAGAGATCTTGGCTGTCGTCGTCTGACTCGACGTTACGGATCTCAACAGCTGACCTGTCGAGTCGTGAAGTCGTTTGTTTGACGACGGTGTGGGGTGTGGTTTGGTCCTCCGGCTGTTGGAGGTCATCTTCTCCGGCTTGGTGCATGCCGGAGGTGTTAGGGTTGGGTTCAGCCATGGGTGGGTTAAAAGATGGGTGAAAAAAGCTGTTCTAACCGTTGGATGGCGCCAATGAAGAAACAATAAGTACACCGGAGATTAGGACTAATCACCGGGGGGATTATACTTACGTAACTACAAGATTAATCCTTTACCCAAACCGTGACGGTAACCCGTGTGGAGATTTAGTGTGTGTGAGTGTGTGCTAGAAGTGTGTGAGAACACAAGAGTTAAGTGGTTCGGTCTTTAATGACCTACGTCCACTGTAAGTACACCGGAATGTTATTAAGAATGAGAGATTACAAGGATTGTATGTGGTTGTTATGATTATTTCTGAATGAATACAAGGGTTGTATTTGATCCTATTTATAGACTTAGTAGTGGGCTGCATGGAGAGGCCCATAAGTGACACCATTGGCTTGGGCCCAACCGAGGCCCAAATCCATGGTCCTTCTGAAAATGGCGGGAAAAGGCA
The DNA here is from genome assembly GCA_030844895.1 of Ambrosia x helenae. Classification (NCBI taxonomy): domain Eukaryota; kingdom Viridiplantae; phylum Streptophyta; class Magnoliopsida; order Asterales; family Asteraceae; genus Ambrosia; species Ambrosia x helenae. Next base: position 5,052,870 of record CM061223.1, read on the forward strand.
GGTTACTGTTGATGACGCCATGCTATAGTGTGGTCGTTGTTGTAGCTGGACACGTGGCGGATTTCTGGTGGTGCATAGTAACGTCGTACTTGCTACAGTGTTCAGGCTATCTCTGCTGTCTGATGTGACGTCTGACAGTTGGCGAGGTAATGCCTGCTGGTCACTATTCACGACAGCATGCACAATGTAGCCGTTCACCTTTTGTACTATCTGCCACATGTCCTTCTCCTGCTGGTGTGTACTCTGACATGGATCTTTATGAATCTTCCTTCTGTCGTTCTTTGTACTTCGTATGAAAAGTGCTAAGGAAAATTCTGCGCGTGGTTGCACGCGCGTATCAGGTGTTGTTTGCTTCTTATCATCTGTCTTGGCGCACGAGACATGTTGATTGCTTGTCCCCGCGTGGGTGCGTTCTTGCGACGTGATCTGGCGTAGGGTTGTTATTTCACGGGGATAGGGACGCCTTTCAGATTAGGCTCCCTATCCCTTCAGTGTGTATACTCATTCTCATGGCAACAAAATGTTTTTGGTATGAGAAATAGATTCATACATAATAAATAAATAAGGCTCCCATTATTCAAACACCCCTACATCTTATTTTGACACCCCCTAAGCCTATACAGCCCGTATAAGGTTATATGTGCCATATAGATTTTTTTTTTCTCCTCATATGAACCAATATGGACCATATAATGTTATACGACCCGTATAGAATACATGACAAGTCAAAAACCGCAACACGTTGTTTTGTATTGTCATGTGATTCTATACGGGCCATATAACATTATATGGCCCGTATATGTGGTGTCAAAACACGATTAAGGGTGTACCCTTATTAACACATAATAATAATAATAATATACAGGATATTGTATAAATTAGAGGTATCAAGCTTGATAAATACCCAATTTATGAAAGAAAAGAAACCTGGGTTATAACTTATAACTAACCCATTGATCCAATGCCAACTTGAGCAAAAAGCCAATCAATTAAGAAAATTACTATCTTAAAAGTCTTATCCCTTTGGAAGCTTACACATGCACCTTTTTAAACAAGAAACTAGCTAGTGGTCCACGGCCCACACAATAACTTAAAAACAAACCTATCTAAATAGTTTAATGACGGATGGGTCGGAAGCACCACCTTGTGGGTCACTAAGTTTACCAAGTGGCTAAAAGCTACGTGCTACCTAGTACGTTCATATTATGTTTTGTGTTTTAATGGTTTTAAATTAGACGTACAGCCTGGTTTTCTTTGATTTTTTTGCTTTAATATCGCTTGGAATCTTCTAATGTATCAATTTCTATACGTCAACTTCGTTCATGGTGTGGAATTTTGACCCACAGCCTTCATTATTGTCTAGCTAGGGCTTTTCTTTGCATGAATGAGTCAAAACTACTTGTGTTGTTGTAATAAATAATTATTCCTGTATTGTGAGCATCTTAGGATTAATGACTTAGGTGTTGACACTACAAGGGACTTTTAGCGGGTAGGTCAAAAAATGTTGGGAATTTTATCGGCGACACGTGTCGACGCTAATACTTAAGGTACGATGAAATCATGGACGTCGATCTGATCTTGATCAACGGTTGGGAGACAGCCTGTCAGATTTTAACCTTTAGCGGCGACCAAACGGCGAGTTGCCGCTAAAGGTGTCGCTGGTAAAGTTCACTTTTCTTGTAGTGTGAAACAAATTTCCTATGCTTCCACATGAGCCCTCAAATGTTTACCCTTGTTATCTCTACAACATTGGCTATCTCGCTAATAATATGAGTCTAACCGACATCTCTATCAATGTGGGACGAAGATCCCTAGGTAGTTTGAGAAGCATATATGAGTTACATCAATAGATGCCAGCTTGAGTCAAATCGCAATCACAAATCAATGAATTATTGCTTGTATAATATGGAATTAATATAGCTTGTAGTACCAGCTGGCGATGTTTATGAGTTACATCAATGAGCTACAAGCCATTTTGAGGATTTGTGGAACAGTTGATATTATTATTCAATCCTTTTAGTATGTTCATTTTATGTGTAACATGTCATTCACGTTAATTGTTGTGGGCTATATTGGATTAGAATGGAAACATTATGTAGTCATGGGTATAATATTAAGGCAAGGAATCGGGTCCAATTTGTAACACACACACACAAAAAAAAAAAAAAAAAAACAACTTTATTTGCATAGTAAGAATATTTTATAAATTGTCTCCATCACCACAATTCAAGATATACCCCGGCCACTTGCAAATATAGCTACCAATTAGGCCAATATAGTGTGGCTTCGTGGAGGTATCGTGGGCTAACGTGGTCGTCGTGACCACGAGGGGAACACTGCCCCAATTGAGCGTGGTCGTGGAAGGCACGAAAACCTCCACGAGCTCCAGATTCTTGGGCCTATGTTTCGGCGTTAAAGCCCCTGATGTGGCATGATAACGCCTTGGGCGTTAGACCATAACATGAACCCTAACAAGCTCAAAAACTGAAAAACGTTCACATATAGTTTTAGTTCTTTTCTTATTCAACTGAACTTGATTAGTCGAGGTGTTCAATTTAATCTAAAAAGGTTTAGAAATCTTTGAACAAATTAATTAATTCGATTTGGTAAAAAAAAAAATTATAAATCTTTAATTCATATCATAAAGGGTAAATTACATAAGGATGGTAGACAGGCGGGCAACAAGCTGCGCCACCACCCTTTTCTGGATAGAAAATCCTAATATATTACAACGTCTAGCTAAGATATTTTCTGAAGTTTTTCTTCTTCTTAATTTTTAAATTAGTTCTGCTTGGGCTAGAGAAGGAGGGTCCAGGAAACATTTATTTGGTGGCAAGAAAGTCGTTGCATAATGCATTCTTCGAAGATAAAGATTATAGTGAACGGTTATGGGTTAGCAAAGGGTGTGAGTTATGAGAATGGGTAGCAAAGCTTGACCCGAAGGTTCGGGGGGTCGGAAGTCACTAGTTTCGGGGGGTCGAAACCCTATATTTTCAAAATTTTCTATACGAATACTATATAATCGGAACTTCTGCACGAAAATCCGGGGGGGTCGGCCGCCCCTCCCCGCCCCTACTATCCTTCGCCAGTGGCAATATATATTCTTCACTTGATATTTACCCAGAAAATGATCAGATAACATTACTACTATTTGTATCATGACCACTAATTCAGAAACACGAGCCCAACCAAATTAAAGAAACTCTAATTATAAGTTGCACTAATTTTAACGTTATCTTATTAATTTCGTGAAAAAACGTTAAAAATAACGGACGGTTAATCATGCATCAGGTGGTGACGTTGATAGCCAAAGGACATAGGGGTACATGCACCAATCGGGTTTGTCCCGATTGGTAAGTGTTATGTGCCTTGTGTCTAAGGCTTGATACAAAACCACAATTGAGCCGGGGGTCTCACTGCAAGCAGCCTCTCTATTCCCATGGGATAGAGGTAAGGTTGTCTACATCTTACCCTCCTCAGACCTACCTTAGCTTTTGCTATTGGTGGGATTAACTGAATAGGATGATAATTATAATTGAACTCACAAACCCACCTTTTCCCGTCACCTACAAACAAAGTCCACGGATGTGTCCTGTGTGTGACCTAGAGAGCGATAATCAACGGTTTGATCATGAGACAGAAACGATGGTTTGTGGGAGGTGCCATTTTGGATAATAGTGTCGTCGTGTGTTAGATACATCATACATCAAAGGGGTAGCATGTTGAATGTTTTGTTATTTTCATATTTAGAGCATTCTTATCAGGTCCATCAAATTTTGTAAGTGAGTTTTTTATATTTTAAAAAGTAATTTGAGAAAGCAACGGATGAAAGAGAAAAAGTTACTGTTCATTTGTATATTTGGAGAGACACTCTTACACCTCATATATTTTTTGAAGGATCAAGTTATCCTACACAGTGTGAGAATAATGAGAAGATTGAGAATGATACAAAAAAAATACAATAGGTCATGAAATATGATGCAATGAGTCACAAAATATAACATAACACAATGCTAAAGAAAAAAGACAATGTTGAAAATAAGAAAAATTTAAAAACTACAAGCTAAAATTCCCCCCCCCCCCCCCCCCAAAAAAAAAAAAAAAAAAAAAAAAAAAAAAAAAAAAAAAAACTAAAACTTAAAAACTAAGATCATAGGATTCGATAAGATAGTTCCAATGCCCCTTGAATGAGTTCAATCGGAGACCCTTTGATATTATTCCTACGACTTCTGATTTTTTTCCACTGTGAATTTGATTCCAACCCTACAAAGTGGTTGTGAGTGTGGTTGAGATAAAAAAAATAATAATAATAAAGGTATAAAAATATTATTTAATTGAAAAGGCAAGAAAATTTATTGATTTTTAGTGTAATTTAGGGATTTAAGATAGGGTAATCGACGTCTAATATCATGTGATCTACATAAACCAGAATAGTCAATAAAGTAATATAAAATGATAAGATATATCAAAAAGTAAAACAAAAAAAAATTTGTTTGAACATAAATTTTCTAATTTTGTTAGAATTTTTTTTTTTTAGTTGGATGGTTGTACCAGTCTGATCGGTGGACCGGTGGGGTGTTTGACGTTTGGTCCAATTCTGAAAACATTGATTAAATGTTATATTTAGAAATTTAAATCTTGTTTTGTGTACGGCAAATTTCAAGTTTAGAGGTGCTTAATCGCACCCCCTTCTAGAGAGCTTACTGCCCACTTCGGACAGACTATATATGTTGTATTAACCGGACTCACGCCAGTGTCAGAGTTTGGCCTTGCATACACTGAAAAAACCTCATAGAGGACAGCTCCACGCAAGGGGAGGGCATGCAAGTTGCTCCACAGAGACCAAGTAGCTTTAGAAATTTAATACTTATTACCAAACTTAAATTTCTGGATACATTTGAAATAAGCTTTAACCAAAAAGTCAAGTATCAACTTTCTGATCACAAATAAAGGTGGACGATACGAGCGCTGGCCCATCCGTTCCGATATAAAGTTCTATAATCGATTTTAAAATAAGTCTAATTTAATAACAGATAGTTATAATAATATTATATGGTTTCTTTAGAGCTTATATAAACAAATGCTTTGGTAAGGAACTTTTTAGCTTTAATTTTAAAGTCTTATTTTTGATGGGGGTGAGTTATTTATTTTCATAAAACGTTTTTTTAGGCCACGATAGCTTTGAAAACAAAGGTTATTTGTAAATAGTGGAAGAGGCGGTGTAATTTTGATTTGACGTAATTGTTTTGTTGGTTTAGTGTTGCCTTCTTTTTTCGAGACAGGTTTCGTCAGTTGATTTGGTATTTGATAAGGTTAACTTTAAAAAAAAAAGTTTAAAAACAAACATTATTTGTATACAAATTAATAAGAATCTTTCATTTTTTTGAGAGTTTCCCTTCCTAAATGTTTTAGAGTAATAACTAATGCACCCATATGGTTTAAATCAATTTATAAATGATGTTAAGCTAAGGATGTAAAGTGTTAAAGATCTAGACCACGTAGAGTCATCTATTAACACTAAAAAGATAGAGATTCAAGTTACTTTTTTATTTAAACTAGGGGTATGTTTGACAAAACTATCTGGTGGTAATTAGTAGTTGGTAGATGCAGCTCTTTAAACATATTTTGATTTTTGACAGAGTAACTGAATTTTTAATAAAATGTATAAAATGACTAAAACGAGTATTAACTAAAAGCTGGTATTCATGTTTATTTTTTATGATAGAATGAGTATTTATGTCATTTACTCATTAAAAGCTTGTAGCTAGTACGAGTTTTTTCTTAAACGCTAGTACTAGTAGCTTTTCAATATAGAGTTTTTTTTCTTTTAACCTAAAGCCTCAAGCTCCTTCAACCAAATAAGGTTTTTTTTATTGAGTAGGAGATTTTCTTAAAAACTTCAAGCTCTTAAAAGCTCTTAAAAACTCATTGCCAAACATGCCCTAGATGTGCGGATTGGAGTTTACTCTTTGTTTTATAAAGATACAAAGTCTAGTCTCGTCCATTCTTTTTTTTTTCTTTTCTAATTTTATATATTTCCAAAGTATTATGAAGTCTTGTGATTCGATAGTTAGTTATTAGTATAATCAACTAATTACAATGGATATAATTAACAAATTGGATATATATGGCCCACCAATGACCCACTTGAGTGGACTAGAGTACATTGTGGAGAGGACTATTTTGCATGAAAAGAAGATTTGTAGTTCAAGAAATATAGTTCAAGAGGGTGGTTCATTTTTCCCATTCTTTTAACTTATGATCTATCTAAAACAATGTGTAGTAGTTTAAGTCTTTAAGGGCATTTTTTGCCATGTAGATGTCACGTTAACAAGAACAATTTTAGCATAAAATGGTGTAGTGGTTAGTTAAAGCCCTTTAATCATTACCCAATGATTTAGGAATTTTACAATTATGTTCAATTATTTTTAAAATAAAAATAAAATCTGATAATACTTAATAAAAATGTGAAATAAAATAAAAAACAAATTCACCGAAAATCAAAGAAAGTAAAGTAGTAATTAAAAGTTAGAAATTTATTTATGTTGAGTTTTCAAGTTGAGAGAAAAGAAAAAACAAATAATATTTTTATATTAACTTTTAAGTTGGGCACCAAGATAAAAACTTCAAAAACCCATAAATAAAAAATAAAAAAATAGGTCATTCACTTTTATCAATGCATCATCTTGCAAAATAGTACAGCACCCTGTAACTATGAACTAACCTGCAACTCGTCGGAGAATAATATTGCAACCAACTTACCTTCTTCTTCTCTATTTTTCTTTAATTTAATGTTCCCTAATATTGTCAACTGTTCAAAATCTTGGAAGGGGCAAAATGAGGGGCGTTTTATATTACACGCTGGAAGGAGTTTTTGTCTCGAAAACGCCAGGAGGGGTGGTGTATCCGGCGTTTTCGGGTGTTATGAGTCTTATCCACGCCCCATTACAGCTGGTCTAATAAGTTAAAAATAAAAAAGAAGTGTTTGAGTAATTGTTTGAAAATGACCTTTAGAAAAAATTTATGTTTTGAAAAGAAGAAAAGAGAAGAAAAGTCATAAATCACAATGTGACTTTTAAGATTAAGGAGCTTTTGAGGCAGAAGAAGAAGAAAAGGAGAAGAAGAGCCAAAATTTAGTTACTCTTATAGTTTTCTTTCCGCATTAAATACGTGTTGCCGTGTTGGGATCAACAATTACATGCTCAATACATAATAGACAAATCTACAAATTTTACATTGTTTAATAATATGTTCATATCAATGAATCACACATAATTAGTTAAAAGTTATATCATTAATTAATATCACAAGTTTCAAGTCATACATACACATATGAAAATAAAAGACTCATTGTTGAATATGAATTTATTGCCCTAGAAGTTTGGATGTATCTTGATATACAATTCAACAACTAAGAACGATAATTCCAACATGTATGACCATGTAAACATTTGGACCGTTACAAGATTGATTCATTTTTTCAACGGCGAATTTCTTGCTCCCTGTGAAACTTGAACCTAAGACCTCACATTTAACTGTATTAAAATGTTTTGCTTACATATTTCGTTAACAAAACCACTCATTGCGTCGAGGTAGTCCTCAAAGAATTTTATGTATACACTACGTATAAGAGTAGTCCACATGTCTTTGTTGTATAAAAACAAAGTGAGACATACATGAAGAATTTTGAGTTTAGACTATTCGGAGTGGTGGGGGAAAGAGAGGGATGAAGCGTCATGTGGCACTTGTGAGACCCTTGTGGCACTACTAGAAAAATACCCCTATCTTGACGCGCATTGCGCGTCATAAAAGGGTGTTTATGACACACAGAAAAGTGTCAAGGAAGAACATGTCGAGAAAAGTTTATGACATGCAGGCGCGTGTCATCTTTTAATGACACGCGTTTATGACACTCCTTTACGACACGCTTTTTTGACACGCATTTATGACACACTCTTTAATGACACTCTTTCATGACATGCATTTACGACACACCTTTATGACACTAATTTTGCGTGTCATGTTTTTTTTTTTTACCTAAAAAAAATTCTGCAAAATAACTAATAAATCTGGATTTATATTTATATTTATAATAACAAAATCAATAAATTTCAAAATAAAATTGCATATATTATATATACCACAAAAAAAATTACAATTAGCATTTGTCGAATCCTACCACTAGTTACAAAAATATTGTGTCAATACATTACATTAGTCTAGACTAAACGTACGGATAACTTGAAAATGAAGGTTGCGGCATAACTAGACCACTCTTCACGAATGGCATTAATATCCGCATCGTGTTAGCATCTACTCCTCCCCCTACCTGAGACAACAATTAAATTAATAAGATGAAGGTTAATGTTCGTGATGGTTTTAATTTCAAGACGAGAATTATTACTAACATAAACATCAAAATCACTTAATTTGTATAAACATACATATAGTTGTGTTCTAAACCTGTTTCTGTGTAAACAAAACATATTTATTTTGTATTATGCTAATCAATGACAACAATTAAAACCTCATACCCAGTAAACCAGACAACTATTCAAGATAAAGGTTGTTACCTAAGTCACAGATAGACTATGGTTAAGTTTCCGACATCCACTGCTGCTGCTGTCCCCGGAGTGTGTCGCTCGCAGTACCTTTGATCAGGAACCACATCCTTAGCACACCTCCATTTCTTCCCATCTGTTCTTCTACACATTATAAAAACAAAAAATGTGTGTACCAGTATATAGCATTAAAAAATGATATGAATTACCTCAACTCACGTCTGTGCACTCTTTTACAGATTCAATACTCATTGTCTTTGCACCAGACATAATATTCAATGTCATTGATGAAGACATTAACCACATGTGTATTGTATAGATTTAAATATTAAATTGTATGGCATTATTCACCTTTTTAGGAGGCTGAATCACCTCTCTAATACCAATTGGCTTTTTTGCTACTGATCTCCATTGGCCTAAAAAGAAAACCATTAACAACTCAGTAAACTAACAATATGGATGAAATCATTAAGTTACATAGATTACATACCTTTTTTGCTACTAATCTCCTTGGCTTTGTTTTTGTGTTCCGACATTACTTAATTGCTTTTTCCTACCCTTCGTTCGCCTAATTTCAAAGATTGGTAAATAAATTATCCAAATACAAATATTCATATTCAAATCAGGCTCAATCATTAGTAATCAAATAATTTCACATAAATTGAGCCTAGCAAGGGACTTCACCTTTGTGACATTTTAACAAACACTTGGTGGTCGTCACATGTTGTAAGTACGTAACCATTCATGGATTTAGTTTCTATCAGCCCATAAGTTATCTCTACAACCCATAACATATACTTAAGTAAATATAGTAGACTTGCTTAAATCTAAATGAAATACAGAATTTTTGTTATAAGCAAACAAAGTATAGATGCATTTTAACAACAAAAGACAATCTTAACACATAAGCGTAAAAATAAGTATTAAGCATCTTGATGGTTCCTTTAGTAGGCCATGAATAGAATAATAACTTAACACATAAGCGTAAAAATAAGTATTAAGCACAACATTATCAACAAAAAATGCAAAATTACCAACTGTCCATAAGCATTTCACTCTATACTTCTGATACTTATGTGACAATTTGAAAATGCTACATCTGTGAACATCACTTTCAACTTTGTTAACCTTGTGTCTTTTGCTACCAAACATTAAATAAGAAGTATTTGTGTAAAATTTAATTATAGTAACACATGCTTTTGATTTAGTAATAACTCTTAGGCATCGAACAATAGTCCGGCAAGCAACAGAAGACCGTCGCAAAACCAATTCGAATCAAAACAAAATGAGTGGATTAAGAAATATCACCAAGACATGACACAAACTAAGAAGATCCTAACTGAAAATGAAACGTGCAGACCTTGATCGTACCAGAAAGTTAACGGTATCTCGCCGGAACCCTAACAACCCCGAGCCGCTGACCCTCTTGAACCATATTTACCAGCATCACCTGTCATCTAACCATACCTTAGGTTTCAGATCCTCGCCTGATGTGACGATTTAAGCATCGTCCGTCGCTGACCTGGTCTCCCCTAAAAACCCTCTATATTTGCAAGGCATAGCTGTACCCGCCGCTGCCTTCAAATCCTTCGCTGATCTCATTCGTCTCCGTACACTCGCTCTATCGCTGCAAGGTAACACCGGTGCAACCGGGGTTCTCTCCGAAGGGGTAAACAGTCGGATGTTTCAGAGAGAGAAAGATGAGAAGGTTGAGGGTTGTTAAAACTTTTAACTGGTAAAGTAAAGGTATGAGAAATTGAGAAGATAGTGGAAGAATAATGAAAGGAAGGAATATAATCACGCGTGAAGATTTTGTGCAATACGTAACTTGTACATCATGGTACAACAAAACATGGGGTTGCTAAATATATATATATATATATATATATATATATATATAATTTGACACCAAACATGACACTCAATTCTTATAGTGTCATGTTTTTTAAAATCTTGACATTAGATTGTTGACACGCAAAAAAGAGTGTCATTGTTTGACCATTTTTTCTAAAAGACGACGATTTTTTAATGACACGCGCTTTTGCGTGTCATGAATTCTCGCGTGTCATTAAATGTGTGTCAAGATAGGGGTATTTTTCTAGTAGTGTGGGGGGGGGGGGGGGGGGAATAATTGTGGGGAGTGGAAGGGGGGGAGTGACATGTGGCATTTCTTTTTTCTTTTTTTTTTTGTTTTTAATTTTCTTTTTTAATAAATATAAAAACACAATTTAAAAAAAAAACATAATATTAATTCATCTAATAAACTACAAAGTAAATAAAAAAAACACTAACAAACAAAAAATACATGAAATTTTAAAAACATAAAGGCACTTCAGTTATCGCTATCGTTATCATCAGATGGGTAATCTCTTGGTATACTCCAAATATGATCAACCAGATCCGCTCGAAGGTTGTGATGTGTTTGGCTATTCTTGATTTCAGAGTTGTTGACGTTTCTTTCTTCATCAGTAATGTTTTCTTGACTTTGTTGCGTTTCCTCACCAAAGTACTCGCATATTGCACGTCCTTCATCCTCCAAAATCATGTTATGTAAAATTATGCATGCGTACATCACATTTCGTATATGCGTTTTTTCCCACAGTCGGCAGGGTTGGGCCAAAATGCGCCATCTTTTTTTCAACACACCAAAAGCACGCTCAACATCTTTCCGTGCAACCATTTGAGCTTTGTTAAACTTTTTTCTTCTTAGGGTCTAACGTAGTCCTCCGTGTAAACGATTTTACGAACACGGCCCAATCAGGGTAAATTCCATCTGCTAGAAGATACCCGTACCTATATTCTACCCCGTTTAACAAAAAAGTTCCTTTTGGTGCAACATCGTTTATAAGATCGTTGAAGATTGGGGATTGATTAAGAACAGTCCTATTGTTCAACGAACCGGGCACACCAAAAAACGCATGCCAAATCCAAAGATCTTGTGACGCAACCGCTTCAAGCATCATACACGGCTTTTTATGAAAACCGCTAGCGTGTTGGCCTTGCCACTCAGTTGGACAAACTTCCCACTCTCATTTCATACAATCTAAACTCCCGAGCATACCGGGAAAACCATGTTTTTCTTCGTGAAACTCTAAAAGTTGGTGGACGTCACTAAATGTTGGTTTTCTCAAATATCTTTTTAAATATAAATCAATGACGCCCGCACAAAAAAACTGAGTACTTTCTCTAGCCGTTCGCTCGGCCATCCTTAGATAGTCATCCATTATGTCGGAACTGGTTCCGTAAGCCAATGATCTAAGCGCGGCTGTGACCTTTTGCATCGCGGTAAATCCCAACTGACCACGTGCATCGGGCCTTTGTTTGAAATATTCATAATTATTTTCTAAATCATTTGTTATTCTTAAAAATAAATTACGACTCATACGAAAACGCCGCCTAAAACTTTTTTCATCGAATGTTGATTCGGGTGAGAAGTAATCACGTACCAATGACTCATTTGCGGTTTGTCGTTCACGAACTATATACTTTCTACGCTTGGTGGTTCGGAGGTCCCTTCGTTGTCCGCTATAGCTTTAACGACTTTCTGAACGCTCGCCATTAACAACTCTGCGGCCCATTCGCCCAAGTCATCCAAAGCGAGTTGATCAAACATATCGTCTGAACTCGAAGAGTCGCCCGACATCTTGCTATTTTTTTTTAAAAAAAATATGATAGTTTGGAGAGGATTTTATGAAAAAAAGAGTGTGTGTTTTGTGTATAAGAGGGTATTGTTATATATATATATATATATATATATATATATATATATATATATATAATAATTTTTTTTAAATATAGCCGTTATAAAGCCAACGGTCAATTTTTTTTTTAAACGGTCACAAGCCCCACGCCAATCAAACAGTACCATGATATAAGATAGGGATTTAAATAACTCCAGGATTCACTGTTGACTTGCAACGCTCCCAATTAACGAATTGTTTTATACCACTCTCAACTTTTAAGTTATTTTCCTTTACTACTTTTAAACTAATTAAATTCTAACCCAATTGTTTTTTTTTTCCTTTCTGACATGACCATTTTTTTAATGAGGTGGCATGCTTATGTGACAAAAACATTAGTTTTTTTCTTCTAAATTTTAAATTAAAAAGATAAAATATTTTTTTTTATAAAAACCCCATCTCACCTCCATCCCTTGTCTCTCTCTCTCTCTCTCTCTCTCCCTCTTTATATATATAGGGCAAGGTTCTGGTAAACCTCAGAATTTTGAGGAAACCTTGTAAACCCTATCACAACTATTGATCAAGCATGATTAATGGTTGTTATCAATGTTTTGGAGACCGGATCGGACCGGCCGGTCCGACCGGTTGAACCGGGAATCGAACCCCCAGTCGATCCGAGTCGCATGATTCGATCGGAGTGCGCCTGAATCGGGTTTGTTCGATGAACCGGCCGGTTGAACGGAAATCGGACCGGTTGGACCGGAATTTGATAGAAATTTTTGTTGACTTTTTTGACCGATTCGTTGAACCGGTTGGACCGGTCCGACCGGTTGAACTGGGAATCGTCGGGGTGTCTAAATTGACGTCCGATCCGGTCTTGAAAACATTGGTTGTTATTAAAGGGCTCACCTTCTAATTAAAATAATATAAATAATTTCACTAAAGTACAAAAATAAGGGCAATATGGTAATCTTCATTTTCTGAAAAACATATTTAAAAAGTTGATTTGACATTTGTCAAGTTATCTCTCTCATACTTTATTGCACTCTTTCCTACAAAGAATGTTAACATGTGTTAGTATTATGATACAAAAATCTGATCTTGTATGAGGCATCACTAACACGTGTTAACAAGCATATACTAAAAGAACAAAATAAAAGGACACATAAAATGTATATTTATTTAAGAAAATGATAAAAACGATCATAACAATCAACAATAAAACGTATCAAAAAACGTTTCAAACAAACATAATTATTTGTGAATGATAAAAAACTATCCTAACAACATAAAAAAGATCTAGCTATACTTTGTTCTTAATACCTATCTTCATTTTTAACACAAACATCTCTTCACCTGCAAAAAGGATAACACGTCTTAGTTGGCTAACCAAACACATAATGAGACATCACTAACATGTGTTAGCATATTCTAACATATGTTTTTCTAAAAATAACGTATGTCATATGAACCCTAACACATGTTAATTGGGATAGATTCATCAGTAGGAACCAAATATAAACATGTGTTAGCATCACTAACACATGTTAAATGAATCCTAACACCTCAGTAGGCACCAATACAAAAAATCAAACCTTCACACATAATTACATATATACAAGAAATAAAAAGCTAAATATTATTAGAGAAAAATCAAAAGATATACAAAGAAAATAAAAGCACATTTGCTATTTAACACATGTTATTTGAACCCTAACACATGTTAATTGGGATAGATTTAGTTCCTAATTTAGAACTAAAAGAACTTAAACAAAAAATATGCAGTAAAAACACATTTACCCATTTCAAAAAATATGATCATTTTAACATCCAATCTAACATAAACAAAATAATAATAATAAAAATAAAAAATCTTAACATAATTTTTTTAACGTTTCATTCCATGGAAAAGTTTTTTTTTTCTAAACTCTATCACCTTTTATTTTACTTATTTTATGAACAAACTGTGAATAAAAAGAAATAATGCATACATTTCTTCCATTAATGAACAAGTGTGTGTGTATATATATATATATATATATAATTTTTTCAATGCTAGATCATACCTTTCTAAAACATATACTTTTTCTAAAACAGTGGATTATATAGGTAAAGGTTCGGGTACAAAGGCCATATTTCGTGAGAAGTGTGAGAAGGGTCAAGAATTGACATGTAAACATCATGTTAATCTTAGAGCTAATTTCATGCTTTGAAACATTGTTTTGTCCAAAAATTTTATGTCTTCATTAGATGAGAAGAGAAAAAAAAATCAATGAGAAGTTAAGACGCTTGTAAGATATGGTTCCCGGATGCTACAAGGTATAAAGATATGAGTTAATCTTTACATATATATACATTTTTTTTCTACTAATTTCATGCTTTTAAACATTGTTTTGTCCAAAAATTTGATGTCTTCATTAGATGAGAGAGAAAAAAATCAATGAGAAGTTAAGACGCTTGCAAGATATGGCTCCCGGATGCTACAAGGTATGAAGATATGAGTTAATCTTTATATACATATATACATTTTTTTTTCTACTTGTTCATATTTTCTTTGACAATTACAAAAAATTATCTTCATAATATATCATTTTTTGCTCTATTTAAATTTAGTTATTTGCCATATATCTATGTTCTTGTTAAACGTTGTATGAAGTGTGGTTCACAATATTATTTTGCTTTCGGCAATTGTATATTATTTAAGTTCTAATTCTAATTAATAAAATAAATTAGACACTAGCATAAAAAGAAAACAAAAACTTAACTATGTGTTAGTTACTTATGTTATTTGTGTTAAAAAATAAGAAATCAAAACACCATAAATTCACGCTCACGCTAATGAATCAACCCGAATCTTTATCTTCTATATTATATATTATAAGTATCAGTGAATGATACCCGCAAAATTTAAGTAAATACAACCTTTATTGCTTATAGTACAATGCTTATTGAAGTCATTTAGAGCGTAAAATTGTATTTCTACCTAAATATTAAATTGTTGAAGAAATTAATTTAAACATAATTATAAAAT
Organism: Ambrosia x helenae; assembly: GCA_030844895.1. Lineage (NCBI taxonomy): Eukaryota > Viridiplantae > Streptophyta > Magnoliopsida > Asterales > Asteraceae > Ambrosia > Ambrosia x helenae. The sequence goes on from CM061223.1 coordinate 5,068,142, forward strand.
TGATGAGGAAATTAACAATAATGTGGTGACTCTTACATTCATAACCTCCATGTCTTTATTATGTTTGTATCAATGCTAAAGTCTTATAAATAGTTGTCATGTATTTAGTACATAAATAATGTGGTGACTCTTCACATACATAACTTACATATCTTTCAATGTTTATAGTAAATAAATTACATCATATATTATGTATTTATATCTTCTTTTTAAATTTATGTGGCTGCAGGATGGTATGATGTGACACTTCTGCACACAAATGAATATGTAGGCTTGAAGTTTGCCAACACACCCAACCCATGACACGTTTCAACCCATTAAAGTTAGCGATATATGTAGGCTTGACTTTTATACAAGCAAATATGGTAGAGATACTTCATGAGCAACGTCATCATCTTCCTTGATGGTTTTTTGTTTTCTCAGCTACTATAAGCTTCTAGGAATAGAATTTAAGTTTCTGATCTCACGAAGTCACCAATTGTTTACATATCCAAAAGAAGACAAGTTCTTATCAGTCGATTTGGTAGTTTTAACTATATTGATTACTAATTTGTTTGGTCCAATATATTTGTTACCACGCTTGTCAAACTAACATAAAACGAGAGTATCTATGTAAATCATTGACTCCGCTGCATCTCGCGGGTGCCCTAAAATAATAGAAATATGTTGCACACTACAAACTGCATTTTAGTAATTACATCACTTCCACTACAATCTTATGATCATTAAGAGATACAACGCCACTTCACTACGCTAAGTACCGCTCTACGATGGCATACTTATTTGCCTTCGAGATACATAAAAGGGTTCCACCGAAGGACGTGGGCCAATCTAAGGGTGTTGTAAGGAATAGTACGACCTATTGTGATGTACCCATTTAAAATATTCAGAAGATATACTTATGAGTTTCAGTTTTGGATAACATATATTTTATACATCGTTGTTTTCTACTTTAACATAACGAATAACCAACAAACACAATGCACAAGGGGCAAAACAAATGCACCCGCCGCAACGCGCGAGCATTCCTACTAGTATCATTAATGGGTGAATGGGCTTGAGTGTGGCGCCTAAATCACAATTTAACAAATCAAACAATGTTCCCCATGTTTATCAGAAAAACTATTTAAATTAATTGTGTGTTAGTTCACCCTACACTTTTGTGAAGGTATGATTTATTTAGTTAAAATCCCGTTGTTTACAAAACAATTACGTGCGATATGTAGTGGTATTTGTAAACATCAGTTTTCTTACGTAGTGTCTTTGTTGCTTTAAGGCTTTTTCATTCCCTAAATATGATGCATTCGGTGGAGCTAGACATGTAAATTTCTTTATTAGGCTAATCATGAACTTCATAATGACTTGTATAAATCAAATATGTTTGAACAAAATTTACGGTGCAACGAAACCCATAGAAAATTAAGATTCCCTGGAAGACAAGTGACTTGGAAAATCATTTTCATTTTTACAAGTCAAAGATGGACGATAAAGTGTTGTGTCAGCAACTGGATTTGGAAAAATCTAATTCAAATATTGTGTTTTACAAAAAAATGTCTTTTAGTGATTATTGTTAACTTGTTATGCTATAATTTTTGCTTCAAATATATGATTGTAGGCGAAGCTAGTAAGAATGAATTGTTTTGTGTTTTGAGCTATATGTAACATCACCCATCTCGATCATCAATTTTGTGCGCTTTGTTTTTGTTGGTTAATTGTACATCCAGGAACTCACGAATTCGTTTTTAATTGTCCTGGTGGAGACTTTTTAGAAGGTCACTCTATAAAATGTTGTGTGTTTTTGTATTATGAAAGTTGTATTGATCAATGGAGAATTACAAGACTCTTATATAGAGGATTTACAATAAGGAAAAGACTAATATTAAGGGATACACTTAATTACATAATTACAATTATAATTGACTAAGCTAAGATTATGCAAAGTCTTGGACAAAGTCTTGGTCAATATCTTTAAGATGATGGTCAATGCTTTTATGGTGATGATACATTCTTTATACGCCCCCACAAGATGGAGGATCCGTTGGAGACTCTAATCTTGGACCAAAAATATAGGAAGGGTGCACGTGCAAGCGGTTTGGTGATCACATCCGCGAGTTGATCCTTGGAGCTGACATGAAGAACTTTGAGTTGCTCGGAATTGACTTGTTCCCGCACAAAGTGATAGTCCAGAGCGATGTGTTTCATGCGGGAATGGTAAACAGGATTTGCACATACATAAGTAGCTCCAGTGTTGTCACAGTAAAGTGATGGGGTGCTCTTAAAGACTTGAACACTTGAAGCGATGGATGTCCAAGTATGTGGTGCCACATGAGAAGAGAGTTTGTTTGGGTGTTGTTGACTTGAGGAGACAATGAAATTGGTCCAAAGTAGACATCATTTACGTTCACTCCCCGCATGAGGCGCACCCTCGTGAGTAGATCCTTTACAAAAAAATGATAGGGAAAAAATTCAACGGAAACACAATTAGTACGACAAACTTTGGCAACGGAAATAAGATTATTTCGAAGATTAGGAGCAATTAAAATGTTATTCAAAAGAAGTGGGCGAGAATTTGTTGGAATAGTTGTTTGAGCAATATGAGTTATATGGAGAGTTTTACCATCACCTAGCACGATCTTATCGGGTCCTCCGTATCCGGAAAGAACGGAAAATTGTTGGTTGTTGTTCGCGGTGTTATTGGACGCACCGGTGTCCCACATCCAAGATGAGGTTGTAGCCATTGGGTGAGGGGTGTGTAGTTAACCACCGGGGTGTTGGTATTTTGAGGCGAGACATTGTGTTTTACTTTATACACCCATCCTGGTTTTGTTCCTACTTGAGCACTCTAAATGTGGAGTTTTCATGTGCTCTACAACCAACTAAGCTCAAAATGCGTTGGTGAGTTAGAAAGTACGTCATTCCTTATGAACCAAGAATATCTCATATTCACGGTAGATGTGGATTTGCTTATAGTGGTACACTGGTCCATGTTAATCTTCTCATTAGTCGGGTTTGTTACATATATGTTAACTGAGAGGAAACACATGTTAACCTAGAATGCAACATCTATTTCAATACTCTAAGCAACAAAAGCAATATTAGAACAATGATAATCAACTTTTTAAGTTTATACTAGACATGGGTGTCACTAACTTTCAATTGTCATATGATTAAGAAAAATATGCACACCGCCGCTAGCGTTCCCCACTAACCCGTACCACGATCAATGCGAGGGAGATAAATTTAATGGTGCCATCCAAACCTCCACAAAAGATTCTCATCTATTTATCACTGGAGCAATATCATGAGGACGAGTTATCACATGATAAGATAGTATATTTAACAACATAAGTTTCAATACAAGGAATTAAGGCAAGTATATGTAAGTATTATGACATGTGTAAATGATTCGGCTTAAAAGGCTATTTTATTAGAGCTTATTGATTCAATGTTGATTCGTGTTAATATCTAAAAAGGAGGTAATGAAAGTTGCTATTTGAGGTGCTCTTCATGCGAAGCTCTGGTGGAGATCGAAAATTGTCTGTTGGTGATGATTATGGATTCAAAGGCTGTGTGGTATGAGGTAGCGCCCCTTTCCTCCTTAATACTTTAAAGCTCCTAACATTGCCCATGTTTTTAGGAGGAGGGGGATCGCGGGTTGAGGCTCATGTGGTCTTGCACCGATTGAAAACAGATGAAATTGTAAAATCTAGCAAAAATAAGAGGATATTCGTGAAGTACTATTTAAATCAAGTTGTCCTAAATGATCAAACAAAGCAATCTGAAGAGCCAATCGAAGTTATCAATATGTAAAGTTAATAGTGGTGATTATCCATGACCTCTTGGTCTCTGTGGTAATGTATCCGCTCTTACAAATGTGAAGTTGTAGGTTCAAATCATTGTAAGTGCAAGGTAAGGTGGAATTAAGGTGTAAAATAATTTGTTGTCTAAAAAAACCAGTGGCGATTAAATGTAGTAAGGGGTGTTTGGGATTGCATTCTTTAAACGTAGGAAAACGGGCGTGTTTAGATAAATAACTAACCTACGGTACAGATAGATAAATTTGCAATCCAAGCTAGATAAACAACTAACCTAGGGTATTGGAGTCGTTAGAACTTAGAAGAATTAACTTCATTATAGGTGTTCTTGACCTCCATGTTAGTTAACTTAGAATAAAGTTAGGTTTTGAACCAAAGTGTTGATTTTTGAATTTAAAGTGTGACTAATGTGTAATAGCTTCAAAATGATCTTAGGGATAGCTAGAAATCATGGAAAGCATGGATGCGCTAAATCATTTTTGAGATCGAATCCATTTAAGTGAATCTAATAGAGCCATTCCCCTTATGGTGGAGTGACACTCTCATTGCTTTCCTTATGGAAGGTGAAGAGTTTGAGTCCTACCGGCACCAAAATACTGCTGGTGGGTCGGGTTTTACCGTAGTGAGCCTTCGGGCGACGGTTTTCCCGGGAACTGATGTGAAACTACTGGTGGACCCGGGTTACTCTTGGAGTACTCATTTGTCCAGTAGGTACTTCGAAAGTGCTCATGATTGATTTGTTAGCCGTTAAAAAAAAGTGAATCTAATATAAGTCCAAGTGTTCTCTTATCTATGGATAAGAAGTAGGCATGAAAGCTTATTGTCTAATAGATAGATTGAGGTTTGGTAATTAAGACAAACCTATCTTTTCACCAGATTAATAATTAAAATCTATTATGTTATTAGCATTATTACTTTAGGTTTTAATATTTTCACCATGTTAAGTTTGCCTAATTACAATTATTATGTTATTTATAACATTATTACCTTAGGCTTTGATATTCTTTGTGAGTAGGTTACTTGAGAATGTAGTGCTTTTATTGTGTAGATATAGTACCTCCACTCTTAACAGTCTTAAATGCAAACATGCCACTATTACACAAATAGAAAATTAATACATGATAATTTAATAAGCATTTGTGAAATACTAGGTTAAATTATTAATCGCATTCATTAGTACTAAAAATTGTGACGTTTTATATTGAATTACTACATTAATTTTTTTATTTCAGTAATTTTATTGTAGAAATGTATTTGCTAAAACAATGTAATAAATTAAATTAAAGAAATATAAGAACCTTCCTAGTTCTTACCCACATATATTTAACCTCTTCAATTCTCCATGTATACATGTATTAAAAAACAAACAAGTAGAATTTATTATATGACAACATGAAACTAAAATATTATCAACAAACACCCACATGAAGATTTGGTATCTCCTTATATATACACCTCCATTCTTTGGTACCCATTTCACACCCTTTTTATTTCTCTCTCTACAAACAACAATCAAACCTCTTTCAATCCTCACTTTTAACTTGATTCTCTCTCTAGAAATGGATAGAAGTTGCATACATGACCAAACCACTACCAGTGAAATGACCACAAGGCAGATGGAGATCAGCCTGTGCCGGGTTGGAAGCGGATTTAGCGTGGTTCTTGACCCGGATGGAGGCGTGGAAGTTGAAGCTCAATCAAGAAAGCTACCGTCATCGCGATACAAAGGTGTCGTTCCACAACCGAACGGTCGTTGGGGAGCTCAGATTTATGAGAAACACCAAAGGGTATAGTTAATTTTATGTTAAATTATTTTAACATAGTAATATTCCTTGAAAACATATATATAAATCTTTCACTGCTAGAAAACCAAGCGCTTCTTACCATAAAATTCTTTATAAATGTGTAAGAAACGGCGTTTAGCTATGTTTTCTGACGAAATCTTTTCGTTAGAAATTTGTTCTAGGAAACTTGTTTAGACAAATTTTTAACAAAGCTTCCAAAAACGTTTACTTGTTATAGGAAATAAACCCTTTTTTTTAATTTCTAGTAGTGTTTAATTTGTGCTATATTGGATCTTAATTATTAATTATTTCTAATATAAATTGAAAACATATAAATATCTACTAGAAAACAGCAGGTCGTTCCAGACACAAAAAGTTATCACCAATAGGAAACAGTCTTTACTAGAATCTTTTCTAACGAAATCCTGGAAAGCCTGTTTTAGGAAACTTTTTCAGACAAATTTTTGTTAAAGTTTCCGACACCTTTAATTTTCCTGGGAAATTTTACCCTTTTTTACTATTTTAGCTTGGATCTTAGAACTAGATAATATTTTTTTTGAATGGCCAGCTAAGCAAACGCCTGTTATGTGGCTCCCAATAATTAAAGGAGTCCTAACTCGCCATTACCACAGTCCACAGACAGACGGAGCCCTAGCCGGTGCACACAACAATGGAATAATCAGTGAAACACGATGCTCTCAAGAATTGAATCTGTGACCTTTCAACCACATGTCTTCTATCATTACGCCTCACACCACTCCATCATAAGATGGGTGGTCTTAGAACTACATAATAATCCATATGTAAAATGATAACCATTTATTTTGTTTCTACACGTTTTTTTAAAGCTACAACTAACTTTTCGTGTCTTTTATCATTGAGCCTCACTGATTCACGTGACCCTAAACAACATCTATTCGTGTCTTCCAGGTATGGTTAGGTACATTCAACGAGGAAGACGAAGCCGCAAAGGCTTACGACATTGCTGTACAACGGTTTCGTGGCCGAGACGCGGTCACAAACATTAAGAAAACTGTTGCCGATGATAAAGAAGCCGCAATGGAAGCAAGTTTCCTAAGCAGTCACTCAAAGTCCGAGATCGTTGACATGCTAAGAAAACACACATACAATGACGAGCTAGAGCAAAGCAAAAGAACCCGCACCTCACACCAAACCCTATCCCGAACCGGTTTAACCAATCCCAGTTCAGGCTCCATCACGCCACGAGAACATCTATTCCAAAAAATTGTGACCCCTAGCGACGTAGGAAAGCTGAACCGGCTTGTTATACCAAAACAACATGCGGAGAAACACTTCCCGGTTCAAAAAGGAAGCAATTCAAAAGGAGTTCTTTTACATTTCGAAGATAACGGTTCAAAGGTATGGCGATTTCGTTACTCTTATTGGAATAGTAGCCAAAGTTATGTTTTAACCAAAGGATGGAGCCGGTTTGTTAAAGAGAAGAACTTAAAAGCCGGTGATAGTGTTAGCTTTCAAAGCTCAACCGGACCGGATAAGCAGTTTTACATCGATTGGAAATCAAAAAGTCCAACACAGTCCATTCAACCCGTGAACCTTGTTGAACCGGTTCAAATGTTACGGTTGTTTGGAGTTGATATATCGAGTGTTAGTAGTTACAGCGACCAACATGAGAGAGGTAAATCAGAAAGAGAACTATTAGGGTTTCGGGATTGTAAGAAACAAAGAATAATCGATGTTTTGTAGCATTTTATTTTATTATTAATGTTGAAGGTTAGTTTTTAAAATATGTACAATGTTACTTATTTTGGTTGTGATATTCATGTGGGCAAATATAGAATAGACGAGGCAAGTTGCAAAAAGATTAAAGTGATACATATATTTATTTGATGGGAGAAAAGTATAGGCTATACACGACAGAAGTGACCCGGTGATTACGTGTCATATCCGTGTAGATATGACATAAATATTAGGGTTTTTTTTATTTAAAAATTTTAAAGGGATAAATAAATTTCGAAGTGACATTTAATGGTTGGAAATTTAGCAACTTGCTATTTTCCATGTGTGTTATATAAATAAATTCTTAGTCGTGGCGTGTCCAATTTTCTCACACACGTTATTTTCCCATGAGTAGACTTAATTGCATAAAGTCATGTGATATGCAAGTAGTCACGAATCATGTATCATTTGTGATTGTCGTTTTAATAGTAGTTCACGAACGTTCCTCACCCTTGTGGTGGAGTGATATGGGAAATGTTGGGTAGAGTCTAACCTTCTTGAGGTGCCAGGTTCGATCCTTGATCCCACTGGGTTTTACTGATTTTCCACTATCGTTCCTTCGGTGGTACATCGTTTGTTAGCCGTTAAAAAAAATAGTAATGATTGGTGTAGTGCGGTAGCTGCATGTACATATAACGCTTTGCATAACATGAAGAGGTTTACACCCACTTTAGTGCTCGTATATGAAGTGTTGTGTTGCATGGACTCTCTTTTAGACTATAAAATGAACCCATGTCCGTATTACAACAGTCAGAGTTATCAAATGATGATGACCATGATGGTGCATTCACCAAGCAGTGTTGAAGTGATGCTTTAATGGTGCATTCACCAAGCACTCTCCTTGTATTAAACTTTATCACCATTAAAACATCACTTCAACACACCCAACCTAACTACCATTCCATCGGTTTTAAACATTGTGACACACGTTTAATTTTGAGTTTAATAATTTAGCGACATATGTTAAAGATATAATGCAATATATTAGTAGCAATGTAGCATATAGAAGATGTGTTGTTGTGACTCGTTTTTCATAAACCCTTAGTATAATATTTCAGTTATTTGGAATTTAATCAAAATCATGAAGATACTAAATCAAAACTGAATACTTTTTAAAAGATTTCCAATATTAATTTACAACCATGATGGGGTGTAGTAAACGAACAAAACATGATCCAAAAGATGTTATACACACAAACAATCACTACGTAACTACAACATCGTTGAATATATTCTGACGAGCGTCATTTCTCTTAAGTTTATTTTGATGTTTTACCAGAAAGCATATATATACTATAATATATTAGCAACGGTAAATGAATAGATAGAGGGTTTGACTTGGAAAGTTGAATCAAAGTATGTTAGAATCAACTAATTCCCATCTAGTCTTAAAGTACTTGTAATCATAAGCACACTATAGTACACATTTATAACAAATAAGTTATAGAACTAGCATGTTATACATGAAACTAAGCATATAAGCATATTTAATCCAGTGGTGGATTCTGAAGTTTTTGTGAGTGGGGCACAAAGTGGGTTTGGTAAAAAAATGAGTTGGTCATGAAAACATGTTGTCTCAAAATGGGTTGGGTAAAAACATTTAATACTAATTACAATATAATAAAAATGTCTAAACTTATATGCTTAATAATATTCTAAAATTATTCATACTTATTTACTTACTAATAGGTACAATGTACGTGTAAAGATAATTGATCAAACACAGTAATATATATGCCCTAAAAAATGAAAAACACATGTAAACAACAAATTAGAAAAAATAAAGGTACACTTATGTTCCAAAAGTAAAATTATTTCAAAAATCACTTATAAATCAATTGACTCGTAAGAATAAAACATATTAGTTATCTGTGAAATTTAAATTGTTGGGTAATATCTAATGTTAGATGTTTATTTGTAGAGTTATTAATAGTAATTAAATCAAAGTAAAACGCATTGTTTTGAAAACCGGACCGGACCGGCGGTCGGACCGGTCGGACCGGGCTCCGGGGCCTGGACCGGTCCGGTTCGGGTAGTCGGACCGTTTTTGCAGCGAACCGGGGTTGAACCGGTGAACCGGCCGGTCGGACCGGAAAACCGGCCGGTCGGACCGGAAACCGGACCGGTCGGACCGGATTTTTTTATTTTTTTTATTTTTTTTATTTTTTTTGTTTTTTGGGCCGGTTCGTCGAACCGGTCGAACCGGTCGGACCGGTCGAACCGGTGAACCGGCCGGGGGTCCGGTTCGACGTCCGGTCCGGTTCTGAAAAACGTTTTATTTTGTAATTTATTTGCGGTTAATATGAAAACTGTTTTTAGTTTTTAAAATACCCAAGGACACTTTTGGGTTTCCCAAAACACTTTGTTCATCATCTTCTCACTCTTTTAGTCTTTTATCTTTTTTTTTTTCTTCATTAAAGCTTCCATGGTTTTTCTACAAGAAAGATTAACCCCTTCACTTAAAATTAAAGTTATCATATGCTGGGTCCCTGTAACCATATTTGGAAAGGTGCCTACTAAGACCACATGTAATGGTAAAAAAAAAAAAAAAAACGCCCTATCTATTTGTGATTGGCTCCCAAAAAAAATTGCAAGTTCACGCTCTATTTGGGCATTAGTTTTTTCACGCCCGAAGCCAAAATGGTTAATAACGCCCTAGGGGCGGTGCACCGGCGTATTGAAGCATTTTTTTTGCACAATCCACGCCCAAAAGTTTTACCACTACCGGTGGTCTAAGAGTTACCAAAAGTACAGGGTGCCTCGCCCCACTCGAACACACTTATTTAAATTTGCCCCTGATTTAATCCAACAAAACACCAGAATTAATACTTGCTTACAAATTGGAAAAATTAGGCAAATTAAACACCTTTATCATTTACATTTAAAGTTTGAATGCTTACTTTTTTTTTAACAGCCTAATAGATCCCCCTGATAGACTCATTCTCTCCTGAGTTCGAATCCAAGCAATCGCAATTATTGCAACCCTCTCGGCCTGAAGACCTTAATCACATATTTTGAGAATGGCGAGGATCGAACCGAGGATCACTCAGGCAAAAACCCACGCATGCATGTTAGACCCTCCTACCAGTTGGTTGTCCTATGTATCATTAAAAGTATGTTATCAAAAGAGAGAGTCACAAATTGTCATATTTTCGACCCCCAAGTGTAATGTAATTGGACATGGCGACAAAATTATTCCCCTACCTTACTACTTTTGTTATTTTCTTTTATATGTTTTTTTATTACTAAATAAGAACATTATTGAAAAAAACGGTGGCTTAACAAACATGGACGGATTTTTCTATGGGTCAGACGAGATATCGGTCCACTCAACTTTTTCGCTTTGTAGTGTAAATTTTGCCAAAAATTTACCAAAAATTTTATATATAATGAGCCCGGCCCTTTCAGATGGGATCCGACCTTATAATGTTTTGTTGTTCAACATCCGCCATATTAACAAATAATAACAAACTTCACACTATTTCAATATGCATGTTTGATTTTTTTTTTTTTTTTTTTGGTTAAAATAATTTTTTTTTTTTTTTTTTAAACAAAACGACCTACATAATTTTTCTCGGACAAAGAAAATTACATTAAGATAACGGGCAGACGGGCAACAAGCTGCGCCGCTAACCCTTTCTGAATAGGGTCTAGGGTCTAGTGACAATTTAATAATATCAGCATGTGATTCAAGATTGATAAGCGACCATATTTGTTCATCTTTATAATACAAAATAAGTTTGAATTTGTCTAGCTTACATCATACTCTTAAGGTAACAATTTGGACATATTCACCTCTAATTTAGTGGAATGATAATTTTTTTTTATTTTAATAAAATAAGTAAGGATAGAGTAAACAAAACAGATTTTTTTTTTGACGAATAATATTTCTAATTTCCATATATATAATTTTAGTATAAATTACATGATTTGTATGTCAAATGTGGAAATAAAGATTGGTTGCCTTACTTGTAACACCCTAATTCTCATAAGTGTTCTTGTTAATAGAATATGATTCATTCGGGTTTAATGAGTTAATTAAAATCAATGAAACACGTAGCTAGCCCATAAATAATCTCGTTGCCCCGTTACTAACAAGCATATGTTAAACTAATACTAGAAGTTATGTGTTGATGAATTATTTCTAATAAATCAATAGCAAGGGACTGAATGTGTCATCTTTGCAAAGATAGAAATCTGGTGGTGGGTCAAAACAAAAGTGTGTGTAAACACACACACACAATATATCGACATCCACACACTAGAAACACACACACAAGACTTCTTTCAATTCAGCCCAAAATCTATCAAAAATCTGTGGATTTGATCAATGTATGAATTATCTTATTGTCATCTAGTGCTCTAATTATCCTAAGGTAACTCTAGAACCTCTTGAATTATCTAAATCCATGGTGTATGGAAGAGGATGATTATAGGAGAGTTTGTATAACATGATTGCTAATTAATTGGTGATTTCTCCTTGTTTATAAGCATTGAGAAACTATGAAATTTCAATAGAATAGATATATGTGATTGTTCTTACACAATGTGAATGCATGATTGAGTATTTGATGTGGGTTTTACCCAACTTAGTGAATTTCCCATATGAATGAAAATTTGTTGCATTAAAGTATGTTAATAGATCATAATAAAGACTAATTAGATGTCTATGAATCATAGTAAGGCTTGATAATGCAAAGGGTATCTGTTGGTGAACTTGAATTCTATGAATCTAACTAGCTTTTATCCCGGGAGCGTCCCGGGTAAAATATCTAATATGACAACATAATTAATGACTTGCTAATACATGATTAATGATTATTATTATTATTATTATTATTTATTTTGAACAAATCTCTGCCATAAGTTATCATATTCAAATATAAAAAAAAAAACGAATATCTGCCTATGAAGTTATTTTATTGTTTCTTATTCAAATATAAAAAACCTTAAGTAGTGATTTATTAGTAGAGTAAAATATATTTGAAAACAAAACCCCACAAAAAAGAGTCATTTTTTTCTCCGTTTTTTATATAGCACTATGGTACTCGTTGGAAATATAATAAAATGCTCGTTAATTTGGTGTAGTTTTTTTCTTTAAAAAATCTCGTATATAAAAGATATTAACGTTTAAAAGTTATGAGAGAAAACATGAGAGAGAAAATTTAATTTTGTTTTTAAATTATTTTCTTTTCCTAAAATAACTCAATGACTTTTGTTTTTAAATTGATCTATGTAGGTGTCACATGGGATCCTATATGGCACTCTTAAGGGAAAGAATGGCCTCTTTGAGTGTCATGTAAGATATAAGGCTTTGGAATATTAATATATATAGAAGATAATGAATTTGTGCATTCAAGGTGTTTGATTAAATGTCAGAATGATTGAAATTGTGTGAAAACATGCGTAATGGTAAAATTAATATATGTGTTAAATTTGGTTTATGTGGAACCATGAAATGTACGCACAATGAATGAATAACTGAACGCCTATATGTATGTGACATGAAATAGGTGTAAAGTCAAAGAGCTCGCGAAGCAAGGGCGACTTTAGCTTAAAGTTGAAGGGGCCGTAATAAGGTAAGTCGCTCTACGAATTAGAATCATGTAGATACATTTATAGCTTGTTAAATTGAATGGTGACATTGAGGTTTGAACGCCCCTGAGGGTGTGGATACAGTTATCTATAGTCGAGTCTTGCCGGGAGTTGACCAGGCAAGGGAAAACCAAGGAAAAATGACCAAAGAGATCGTAGTTATGGGAATCTCGCTACAATGGTAACAAGGATAAGGGTTGACTAGATTACAATAGCTCATCTTGTAGGTTTTGGTACCCTATAGGACAAGAGTGTGCAAGGGAAGCTTTTCGAGTCATAAAACGATCAAGAGGCTATGGATGATTGAATTCGTACACTTGAAGTTTCCTCGAAAGAACCCCTTGCTAATCAAACTCCTAACGGGTCACGTTAATCTTTATAAAGAATGAGGGTAAACAAGTTTTAACTATGAGAAAATGATCGAACAAGTCACCAAAGGTGAGCATAGGACTCCCAAGAATGGTTGGGTGCATATGGGTAGGATTGGTGCAGGTTAGTTGTGCGAAAACGAGCCGGTCAGAGGCTGCTGGCCGTAACCTATGGCCCTTGTCCGTAGGCTACGGCCAAACAAGCAAACCAGATCAGAAAGCGACGACCGTAACCCTTGACCATATGGCCGTAGGGTAGGATACGGTGAGGCAGATCAGCAGTAGAGTGTAGTAGCCGTAACCTACGGTCACAAGGTTGTAGGCTATGGAGAGGCCCTCCCCATGCCTAAACACTTGGATTTGTCATTTTAACATATGTTTTCAATGGTTTAATAAACGGATTCTTGTATGGTTAAACCTTAGGTACAACCTGGGAATGGATTAAAATGATGATCAACCTCTCGTATTTTTGAAGAATCAAACGCATACCAAGTTCAAGCTTCCGCACAAGAGTTTTGTAACCGGGTTCAAGTGACATTAGTTTACCTAGGTAAGACTACCATAACCTCCATACTTATCCAAGAAATCGGCCCATCCATTCCCTAGGCAAACATCACAAAAACCAAAGTCAACTCCTTATACATAATTGAAAACCACCTTTTTATCACCATAATCCACCAATGTTGACTTACCACAAGTAATACCCACACCTTACACCTCTTTCTCTCTCTCTCTCCCTCGGCATGCATATAAGGATCGACCAAGCTCACAAATGGTGCATACAAACACTAAACTTCACCACACCAAACAAAACTCACTTCTCTTGGAACATACCCCTCGATCGAAACCATACACCCCTACCCCACTAGTTTTGATCATCACCACACCTCAATCAACCTTCGTAGACCTTTGATCGAGCACTAGGAACTTTGGAGAGGAGGCCCTCGGCTGGAACAAGTCCTAATTCGTTCAGTTCTCTACATAAACTTTGTGGTAAGGTAACTTGATTCCTTTTGTCTATTCTTCACTATTCACGACTTGATCATGGTCACCCAAACCCACAAACTCTCGTCCATGCACATATACATAGGTCACGAGGGAAAAAAAATCGGCTAACACTTGATTTTGTGTCGAGAACACTTGTGAACATACACGTATGCATGCACACATACCACACACGATCACATCCATAACCACATGAATTGGACACATGTACACTCCTATTGACACACCTAGGAGTGTATACGAGCATGTGGGAGATAATCATTGTCCATACACTTCGTTTTTAGACTCAAAACATAAACACATACAAAGTGGTATTTTGTAAACATGTGTTAAAAACCCAAAAACATATATTAAATACATGTAAATGACATTTTTGCATAAAAGGGCCAAAACATGTGATAGTGTGCCATAAATGGTGCAATTATTTAATAAACACACTACGTGGTAACATATAGAATACCAAGACACCGATTTTGCCTCAAATGGTTAATCTTAGACACAAAAGGTGACAAAAACGAGTTTTCCCAACACATACAATGTGTGACACATACGAGCAGCCGTACAAAAACACACAGTCCATAAATGTAAAATTCGGGTGAACAGTTGCATGGTGTATAGTACAACATTTAGACCTAAGGTGTCCTTACATGATCTAGGGCACTTTCATTCGGACATTTCCCGATCAAACTCAATCTGTCTTTAGCACTCAGACATCAGGTGAGTTCTCACCGCCCCATTTTTACTGTTTTATACTTTTTTTTGGGGGGGGGGGGGAACATCCGTATAAGTTCAATTACATTTTCGACTATTATGTGATCATGAGACAAAACGGTTCAGAGTACTCATATCCCCTTGTGTCATACATTTACTGTAACCATTAGCTATGGACTTAGCCATGAAACATCGGAATAAATCTATTGGGTTGACACCCCCACTCTTGGTTAGTCGCTCTAACCGGATGACAGATATCAAAAGAGTGCTTGTATTTCACTTTACATTCATTGTCTTTAGTGTACAATGGGTGAGGCACAACATTCATCAAGGTTTGGTTACAGTCTCATGACAGTCACATAACGATTATTGTCATAGCTAGGCAATGATCCAGACACCCATGGTATACACAGAACACAAAAACCCGTGACCTCACCAACTTAATTGTTGACATATTTTAATTGCATGTTTTTCAGGAAAATATTTGAGCAACATGGAACTTGGAGTTGCGCACGAGCATCTTGGGGATTTTGTGAACCTTGTTTTGGAAATGATTTTAGACATGTCATTTTAACTATGGTTTTTAAGACAATGTTTTGTTCATTTATGTTAAACACTACCGTCTTTTAATATATCTCCTATTTATGAAATTGATGCTTGAGTGACCTGTGTGCTTGAAAACTTTTCGAAGTTACATCTCGCGTTTCCGCCTTGGTAGGGTGTGACAACGTTCTTCTTCCAATTGCTTCCTACGATGTCTACATGTCTTATGACTACTGGATGCGCCTTGGCTTTCGGGTGTACGGGTGGTTTTTTGGGTACGAGTTGAGATTGAGACATTGGTGGTTGTGTAGAATAATATACAAACCCGAGCATTAGCATATGTGGGGTTATTGGGGGTTGTGACAATGGCATATGCTATCGTGATGAATTATCGATGTGTAGTGGATGATATTCGTCAAGCCCGGTATTGGGATTCGTCACCCTCGGAGAGTCTTGCGTTTGTATGTTTCGCGGGTTGTTTGGATCAAATGTGTTTGGGTCGTTGTTAAATGGAAACTTAGTGGATGTGGGTTTTGGAATGAGATTTTTAAATTGGAGAAGGGATTTTTTTTAGTTGAGAGAGGAGAGTTAAGAGATGTGTGTAAAAAATATGGAATATTGGTTATTTATATAGTGTTAGGGCTGCAAATGAACTGAACTTTCAGCGAACAGTTCACAAATCGTTCGGCGGGAAGTTCGTTTGTGTTCGTTCGTTTAATAAATGAACGAATACGAACAAAAAAAATTGTTCATTTAGTTAAATGAACGGACATGAACAAAGGTCGCGTTCATTTGTTTATGTTCGTGAACGTTCGGTAACTTATTCGTTTAAGTTCATTTATGTTCAATAGTTTAATAGGGTTTATAATTTTTATAATGTTTTTTACATTCTTTAATTTTTATTTATTTTTATACAAGATCAACAAACCTAGTTTAAGTATAATCATTAAATAAACAAGTTTAAATAACTAATTAATGAAGACTTCAAATTTAAGATGTCAGCTTAGTTTTTTTGGACACTACTTTATTATATTTACAAATATTATGTTAAGTGCTAAGTATGTTTGTATAACTAGGTTATATTTTGAGTGGATCTAGTTAAGTTCTTAGTATATATGAATTCGATATTATTTGAAAGTTAATATATGTCCCTTTATGTTTGTTTCCGTTCATGAACACTTTGCATTCATGCACACCTGTTTGTGTTCATTAATGTCCGATTGTGTTCGTGAGCGTTCATGTACAAAATTAACAAACGAACACGAACACGAACACGAATGTTTTCTTAACAAATGAACACGAACAAAAAATCTCGTTCGGTAAGTGTTCGTGAACACATAATTTCCTTAACAAACGAACACGAACAAGGACCTTGTGTCCGTGTTCGTTCGGTTCGTTTACAGCCCTATATAACGTTTAAAAATAGTTTTCAATTTTTTTTTGTTCAAATGACCGTTCAACGGTCAAAAGAATTTATGGCCGCACCCAGAAGGCTGTTGGCCTTCGTTATTGCACTTGCAGCAACGGACAGGGGTTATTGATGGGAAAAAGCTAAGGTGGAGGAGCGGCGTTATTATTGAACCGAGTAGCCTAAGGCAGTTTACTCTCTTATTATATACTTTATCTTTATTTTTTGTTGGAAAAATTACAGAATTCGTCCTTTATGTTTACCTCGTTTTTCAGTGGTTGTCCTTTCGCGTTTCAGTTGCTAAGATTCATCCTTAACGATTTAAAATATTACACCCACTGTCTTAAGGCACTAACCCAGTTAAAAATTTCAGTTAACTTTGGTCATGTGCCTTGCACATGAGGGTAAGTTGGTAATTTTACTTTTCTCTCTCCCTCTCTCTAACCACCACATAATTGGTCTAAAATTGCCACCACCACCACCACCACCACCACATAATTGACGAATTCTGTAAACCTAAATGACAAATTCTGTAATGACGAATTCTGTAATTTTTCCTTTTTTGTTTGAACGTTATATCAACAATAATGTGACAAGTTAAATACCCACATAAACAAATTTGTTTTATTAGTTGACTTCGATCTTATGGTTTCTCATGCAAACAATCTTTTCCGGATCTTGAATAGTCTTTCGAAGTAATGTACAAATACTCGTTTCTAAAGTACAAGCAATATTGTCTGCACTAAATATATTGTTCTAACGCTTCAAGATTCTAGCCCCGTTGTCAAGATCTAAACACTATGCCAATATTGTATGCCAAGTCAAGATCCACACCCTTGTTTAGGAAAAGATCTACAAAACTATAATTTAAATAATGTGATAAAATTATAAAATATTACTACAAAGATCGAGGTCTAGTTGAGTCAATTTGCTTTCTCTTTCCTACAACTTTGCAACCACGCTTGTTTTCAAACATTACTAGCTAGTTTTAGGATGATATAACTACAAAGGTTTTTAGTTTTCTCACAAAGACATATTTCTTATTGTCATCTCCATGGTTATCGTAAAAAGTAACAAAAGAGTGCAAAATGTGCGAATTACATTATAATTACGCAATGATAATTACGTAATGTATGATACAATTATATATAAAACTAATTACGTAATGAATGATAAAGACATATTTTGAATGACATAAATTACGTAATATGTTCTTCCTAATTACGTAATGAAAAACACATAATTACGTAATGCTTTCATGAACAGAAAAAAACATATTCATGAACAGACAAAAACATTACGTAATTGTCATTACGTAATTATAACGCACTTCGAACACTTCGCACGTTTTGAAGACTTTGTATTTAAACAGGTACCTAAATACACACACACACACACCCATATATATATATATATATATATATATATATATATATATATATAAATTAACATTCATTCCATAAAAGTGAAAATTACATCGAAATAACAGGCAGGCGAGCAACAAGCTGCGTCGCCACCCCCTTTTGTATGGCAAACCCTATTCTACTGAAAACAAATCCTTGCCCCCCCCCCCACCCGGGGTTGAAACATTGTTATGAATAACCTGTTAGACCATGGTCAATAAGCGAATAGCTTCCGGTTCCAAAGACCTAAAGGTATCAAAAGTAGGGGGACGAAGGCGTGTTGGTTCTCTTCGCAAGCTTTACCATGCTTTTTCACTTTCTTCATCCCTGCCCTTCGCACAGCATGCCCTGCTACAAACCCATTATCCCTTAAACCAGTTATAGGGGATACTCCTGTTAGGTCAACACAAGTATGTTTCCCCCCGGCTCATCCAAAGACAAGCAAATCTGTTGGCCGCAAGGTGGATCTCCCTTCCACGGGGTCCGAGAGAAAATTCACATGTCCCAAAGGACGTCCCGAACCCAGTCATGTTTGTACTTGAACCCGGGTAGCTCCTTGTAGTGAACCACATGCTCCCCGTACTTGTCCAAGCAGGCTTTGCGGCAGATCGGGCAGACTTCGTCTTCGGGGTACATGGGGACCATCAACTGGTGACCTGCTTTGACCCAAACCGTCAATTGGGATAATAGTCAGAAAATCTTGGGCATGGGGCCCTTTCAAGCATTCTGTAACCTCCTTCTGATGGGGGGACAGGCAAAATGTTTCCCCCATGCTCTGAGCGATTTTGCCAAAGAGGGCTTTCGCCAAAGTTTTCTGAGGCTTTGGGATGGGGTGTCCTTATTAGAAAAACCGCCAATATCAATGCCTGGGAGAGTGTCATTTAGCTTGTCGAGGGTCTGAACGTAGTCTGAGTCTACGCCAGCAACCCCGTTGTTCCTTAAAATGTGATCTTGAAGTTTCCAAGATTGAGCTCTCGAAGCCACAAAAGCATAAGCCCCAACATCCCTCGCAGAGAGAAACCCTAAACCTCCTAAGCGGATTGGCAAGGATGCTAAACGCCATTGTAATTCTCCAAATAACGCCCCCGCCCCCACTATTAAATGTATAATTTTTTTTTATACATTTACAGACCTTTAACGTTATCCACAAGTGTCTTATGGACAGCAAACCCGAAATATTATTCCAGGATGATGGAGAAAAATTATATGATAAGACATTTTTAAATTACTTTAGGGGCTGTTTGGTTGATTAAGTGCTGAATCATTAAGATAGTCTGAATGGTTAAGAGGCTCTGAATGGTTAAGAGCTGAATCATTCAGCATCTCTTATTAGCTTAATGGTTCAGCACTTAATCATTCCATTCAGATGCTGAAACAAACAGTCTGAATGCTGAATAATTCAGACCTGAATGATTAAGAGGCTGATTAAGAGGCTACCAAACAGCCCCTATTATCTATTTGACCATAAGGGTTAAGATCAAATACATAAGACACTTTTTCTAGGAAGGGTGAGAAGGATTGTGATCCATTGATCATATATTTGAAGGGTTGAGATTAGTTTGTTTGAAAAAAAAAATAATAAATTAGAGGAAGGGCATAAAAGAAAAACCACATTTATTGACTTTCTCTCTCCACATGCAATGCACATGTCAATTCCCCCCATCATTTTAAAACGTCTATAACTTTTTCATACGATATTTTTTTTTTCAAAAAAATTTCACCATATTAACGAGCGTTTTTTTATCTTTAATATGAGTACCACATTGCTACATTAAAATTGAAAAAAAAAATCGTGCTAAATGGGTTTTCTTCTCCGTTGTGTCTTTCTGCTCGTTCATTGTGTTATAGTACGCATGTGTGCTTTATAAATATGTTATTTATGTTTTTTTTAGTCTACACATGATTTAACTTTGTCCATTGTGTTTTTAGTATGCTTTTAATTGTGTTTTACGCAAATGAGTTTTGTATTTAGGTGTACATTGTTTTTTATTATGTTGTTCATTGTGTTTAAGTCTATTATTCATTGTGTTTTAGTCTTCTGTTCATTGTGTCTTTTATATGTCTTCCATTGTGTTTTACACGATTGGGTTTTTAACTTTTTTTTTTCAAAAGTGTTCATTGTATTTTAGTCTTCTGTTCATTGTGTCTTTCGTATGTCATCCATTGTGTCTTACGCAACTGTGTTTTCAACTTTATTTTTTCAAAAGTATTCATTGTGTTTTAGTCTTCTATTCATTTGTCTTTAGTATGTCGTCTATTGTGTTTTACTAGACTCTTGATTGTGTTTTATACCTTATATTTAATTGGTGTTCATTGTGTTTTACATTCCATTGTGTCTTACGCAAGTGGGTTTTGAATTTTTTTTTCAAAAGTATAGCAATATGGTACTCATATTAAAGATAAAAAGACGCTCAATTTTATGGTATATTTTTTTTTAAAAAAACGGATGACGTATAAAAATGTTATGGGCATTTAAAAATGAAGGTGGAAATGGCATGTGACTTGCATGTGTATATGTTTTTGACAAAATTACCCCTCCCACCTGTTAATCCTTTGGACACATGTCATTTTCTAGTGGCTTCTCACCCTTCTCATTTTTTGTAGACTTTGTAGAATAACCCAACCTTTGACCATAAAACACATTTTGTTAAAATGTATACAAATAATACTTGGCACTTAATAGAGCGTATTTTTAAACAATAAATATTGCTTTATATCAATAATCCTGAAGTACTTATCGAAGTTTTAATTTGAAACATCCTCTAATAAACATGGCTTAACAAGTGAGTTAGTACTACATTAACTCTTAACTAGTAGGGTGCTCGCGCGATGCAGCGGGGAACACAGACACTTCTAAGGGTGTGTCTGGTTCGATTCAGTTCGATATTAGCCTCAATCAAAACTAAAACCAAAGTCATCAGTTAATCGATCTTATTAAACAGTTGATTATTTGGTTTGATTTATACGGTTAGATTGTCGGTTTTTAGTCTAGTTTATTTAATTTTGGTTAAAAACAATTGATTATTTGGTTTGATTTATACGGTTAGAAGTGCATGTGCCCCCTACTACATCGCGCGACACACTGTTATGAGCATATGAATGGTTCTTTTTTAGTTTAACTGGTTTCGGTTAACTAAGGGTACAAAAAAACGATAATCGATTTTAAGTTAAATCAGATGTTGGTTAATTCAGTTTTCAATTGATTTTGGTTCAGTTTTTTATCTTTTATTTTTGTTTGGCTTCAGTGAACGGTTTAGTTGTTGTTTACTCACAGATATTGTTAATCACGTAGCACATAAACATTTTTAAACTAAAAAAAAATTAACAATACTATATTCAAATTAAAGATAATAAAATGCTCATTATTATAATATAATTTTCTTTGTAAAGGTATTAACCTAAGAAAAAAATATTACTATTTAAAAATCAAGAGGGATAGTTCGCTTAAAAGAAGAAAAAAAAGTTTAAATATAATTTAAATAAACAAAAGTTGAGTAAAGTTTAAGGGATTAAAGTGTAACTAAGATGAGGTATTAAAATGTAAAAGTGTTTGAATAACTATTTTACCCTAATTTTAGGGTTGTTTATGAAAATAAAGTTTTTAACATTTGGGCATCTTAAACTACCCTTACCTCATGCATTATAATATAGTATAGATATTGACACTTAATAGCTAATGTTGCATTTTTTTTGAAAGGCCAACAAAGTCGCCACAGGTTCTCGTGGGAATCCCTTTATGGCGAATTCAAGATACCCACGGGGCACCCGGTCCTCCAGGTCCACCAATCTAGGGAAAACCCGACCACCCACCCGTCCGAAGGCACGACAGTAAATAATAGGTAAAACCTGGTATCATTCAAGGCTCAAACTTTTGACCATTAAGCCCCAAATCATCTATCATTAGGCTTCCATACCACTTCACCATAAGATGGATGGTAGTTAATATTCCATTTGATTGCAATGCTCTATCCATAGCGAAACCATTATAACACTTTATAGTAAGCATTGTTATGACCTTTAGTAATTTGATTTAAACCTAATAAATTAAATATTTTATGACTACTTAAATAGTTAAATATTTTATTACAATATTTATGTTTACATATTCCATTTTCTGCTTGACGAGAAAACAATTCATTGTGCATTCGATCCAGTTAGACGACACTTACGGATATTAAACATAGTATATTACTTTATGTTATGTATGTTATATGGTACTTTATGTTTTGTATTTTTCATTATTTTATTGAACTTAATTAAATACTAATGTTTTCAACATAAATCAACTTTTCAGCGGCTTCATTCTACAATAGTTAGATTAGCTAATTAAGCTTACGTGCCCACATAAGATGTTGGTTCAAGTGAATGGTGGTGAAGTAAATGAGTGTAAACTTTATGTTGAACAGTATAAGAATTAAAACAGGTATTACTTAAATTTTTATAATTAAATTTGCATTTAATTTTAATAATATAACTAACACTCTTATATTTCCACTTCATAGGTTTGTGGTTAGTGGATGGATAAACTTTATAAAATCCAAAGGTTTGATAAAGGGTGACTGGTTGTAATTTCAAGTTTGATGAATCAGAAGGAATTTTGGTCATAACTAAACATTGATCGTTTGGTAGGTTATGGTAATATTTTGATATTGATATAATGTTTGCATATTGCTAGTGTTTGATTGTAGTTCTTAGGTTAACAATATTAACTTCCTCACTCTGAATATGATTATATTAGGTTGTCAAAGCTTGATAAGTTTTGATGTAAATTTATATCAAACTTTTTGAAATTGTAAATGTGATGTCACTGTTAGTATGTTATAATTATCATATTTATATTTTCTTTTTTTAGTGTAATTTACAACTTAGAAATTAAACTGATTTTGAGTTAACATATGTATATAAGTAATGGTTATAGTTTACACTTTTGTTAGCAAAAACCTGTCAAATTGGACGAATATGTAAAAAGTATCCATTAACTTAGATGATTATGAAACAGAGCTTAGTAACAACTATTTTAAGCAACATTTGTTTGAAGCAACAACTGTTTTAGTAACAACTGTTTTAGAAAGATCTTCTTAACAACCTACTGCCCTTGAACAGAGGTTACCAAACACAATATTTCTTGCAACAGATAATTGACTTCTTAATTTGGTGTTTAGTAAACAGACCATAGCAGTTGGTCTGTTTATATTTTGGGGAGTAATTGTTTTAAAAAAGATATTGACTTCCCGTGTTTTCACACGGGATTTCACCTAGTTAATATATATAAAGGAAAGGGGTGTTGATGACATGACATTCATATATTGAACCTCCCATCTTGAATATGCCAAGTGGCACAATGTGAGATTATTATAGATAAAACCCTATATCCCTGGTAGGTTTTCTTCATTATTTAAGCATCATTTCCCTAAACTCAAACCCTAATTGTTTTATCCCAAACCTTTCACCACCAACAACCTTTCCTCTCTCTCTCTCTTTGGCATGTTGACCCTCTAAAAAACCTTTCTCTCTCTCTTTCTCTACATCTCTGGTAATGTCTTGAAGACCATCAGGGATCAAAACGAAAGGCGACCACGAGCGAGAAGATGAAGAAGAAGACACTGAATAGGAGAACAACTACGAAGAAGAAGATAAGCCGATGCTTAATGTAACATCCGGCCCCTTTCACCACCAATATTGTCCGCTTTGTTTTTGGTTGCTCATCCAGAGCTCACGGATTTGTTTTTGGTTACCCTGGTGAAAACTTCCCAGGAGGTCACCCATCCTGATACTACTCCCACCTGAGCAGGCTTTACTGTGGAGTTCCCCTCTCATCCACTAACATTAACCCCAAAACGGGTTGGTGATTTAAGAGGCATTGGATTACATATGAACTAAGGATCTCTTCTGGCAACGACCGATGTGGGATTTTCCTGGGGTGTCACACTTAAGTATCAGAGAATGGCAAACAACGTGCCTTCGTTATTATCAAGTGACGCAACTTCCTGTGTCGCTGTTGCCGAACACATGATTGCTCACGCACCGGCACGCGGCAGTGGGGGCGGTAGCTCCGCCATGAGCTATCGTGCTTTTCCATGTTCAAACCCCTTATTCTCTTCCTGCTCTCTCTCCCTCCCTCCCCCTCTCTCTCTCTCTCATGTCTATGTTTGCGTTTATGAAATATGGTGGATTGTTATGTGGTTTTAAGTTTTCATAAGTAGGAGCTTGAATGGTTTTAGTAAACCATTGGTCGGGATCTGGTTTTTATAAAAACCATTTAAGTTGTTTGATGGTTTTATATAATAGCGCGCAGCAACGTCATACCGAGATGTGATAAGTTTTTTAAGGGTTGAAACTTCTAACTTAAGTGATTGTTTAGTTGATTAGGTTAGGAATTATAGAAGTCATTAGAATGTGAGAGATTAGAGAGATGTGACGAGTTTTTGAATAGTCGCAGCTTACTTAAGTGATTGTTTAGCTGATTAGTGATTAAGTTTTAGGTTAGGGAATATGAGTTATTATTGATTAGAATACGATGGACATGCAATGATTGAGTATGAAGGATTCGAGAGATGTGATTATGTTTATGTACTTTGAGTAGATCTTTGCCAGAAATAAGTTTGAATACCAATGAATGATTAGAGGGGATTGAACGCGGATTGGATGAATTAGTGACAGATTGAGTGATGGATTTGTGAAGAACAGCAGGGATGAAATCAAGAAATCAAATGTGCATTTCAATTTTTTCAAACATGCGTCTGAAATCAACATATTTAATCAAAGGTGCGTCTCAATTTTTCAAACGTGCGTTTTATAATAACAACCAAAATACTTCAGACGCACGTTATATACAGTACAAAAATGAACGTGCGTTTAAATATTATAACAAGTGCGTTTTTTTTATTATGAACGTGTGTTTTTTAATAACAATCAAAATACTTCAGACGCACGTTATATACAGAGCAAAAATGAACGTGCGGTTTTTTACAATCTCTGTTATAATCATCTTCTTCATTTTCTTCAGCAAAATCTGTTAACCTAATTGTTTTAGGCTTTAAACGCTCTTCATCAAATAAAATCGAAAGTATTTCACAACGATAACGAGCGTTTATACATTTCTTCTTTTTTTTTTGTTCAGTATACATGCTCTGTTTTTTGATTTTTTGAATGATTCTCTGAAATTGGTTTTTATTTGTGTATTTGATTGTCTGTTCTTAGGAAATGTATAATCGTTCAGAAATCGTTTGAAAGGAAGTTTCGATTTAGGCTCTATTTAAAAAAAGAATGTTTCGATCATTTATTTCCTAATCTACCCCTGGTTTGTTTAAGCCGACAATAATTAAATTTGTTAATTACAATCTTGTCACCGCCTACATCTAATGGTTGGGGATCCTTCTTATACTTTCTACGTTAATAAAACTTTGTACGTTATCTGTTTCTTGTGCGTAATATATTTAAGGAGTTTTAATATAATATTTTATATTTCTATATATGGAAAGTTCTCAACAATGACCAATAAGAAGGAAGAGGTTTGTTAAAAAAAAAAAAAAAAAACGAAGAGGTTTCTTATCTCTCCGATGGTCTTTCTTTATTCAAAATCTGACTTTTCGTAATTCGTACGACGCCTTTTGTTCGTGCCGTTTGGTTTAGAAGAAAAATATTTCACATCATAATTTGTTCATTTTAATTATTATCTTCAACAAAATCTTATACGACCAATATTTTTTTTTTTTTTTTTAACGGCCAATAAAATTCACCACGAACTCTTTTCGGAGTTCATACCCAGTCAAATCAGGACTCCTTCCAACCG
Organism: Ambrosia x helenae; assembly: GCA_030844895.1. Taxonomy (NCBI): domain Eukaryota; kingdom Viridiplantae; phylum Streptophyta; class Magnoliopsida; order Asterales; family Asteraceae; genus Ambrosia; species Ambrosia x helenae. The sequence goes on from CM061223.1 coordinate 5,094,324, forward strand.
GCATAGCCAGACATGTAAAGGAGCTCCTGGTTTCACCAAGTTCACCATTTTCAGGGAAAACCCGACTATCCACCCGCCCGAAAGCACGACAATAGAATAATCGGTAAAACCCGACGCTCTCAAGAATCGAACCCATGACTTTTCAGCCATGGGTCTTCTATCATTGAGTCTCCATACCACTCCATCATAAGGTGGTTGGTCTTATACGACCAATATTATTTGCTCGATTTCATATTCATGTGAAAAACTATTCATGCTTTAAAATGTCACACCCATAGGAGAGGAGATTACTCAATAGTATTGATGATGTAACCAGAATCTATTATGGGTGTTTACGACTCATGGAGTGGAGATTACTCAATACTAGCTAAAAATGTTGCGAATGTTTTTTTTACTACTATAAATTAAAACCAAAACCAAACATTTGAAACTCAAACCAAATTGTTTTTAACGGATTGACTTCGGTTTGATTTAACAGTTTGACCTTACGGAGTTTTTATAATTTTTTTTTTAGTAAAATCGTCGTTTTCATTAAATTAAAATTAACACATTTCATTAAATTAAAATTAACACATTTATAATGAAAAACAAATAATATGATCAAAATAAATAATCGCTAATGGTCCGATAATAATTAATAGCCATGGGTTGAGTTATCCTATGCGGTCTCCTAAATCTAAGTGTACAAATACACAATATGGAGCAATATATAACACAATGTCGAGAAAAAAAAACACAAATATCTCAAAAAAAAAAAACACAATAACAAAAATTTAAAAAAAATATAATGATAAATAAAATGACAAAATAATCTGAAACTAAATTTATAAAATCTACAAGATAAAAATACAAAAGTGAAAACATAATTTAGGGCACTGTTTATTTGAACCCAACCATAATAGTAAAAACTCAAAAAACTGTCTCTATATTGTATTATTAAGCATAACCAAATGACATGCAAATCTAAGTTACAATTATCAAAGGCTTAAGTCAAATATAAAAGGTTACATATATCAAAATCCACCTCTATTTGTTTTTTTTTTCCGACCAGTCTCGAGTACAAAAATTTTGGTACGGTTCGAAAATTAAGAAACTGGTCCGAATTCTATATTTTCCATTTTTTTAATGGTAAGTGGTGTAGCTGGTGGAGCTCCACCTAACACCCTGGCCCAGCCTGAACTGATTACCCATCTTACCTGGATTTGGGGATCTCACCAGGTGAAACCCTCATGTGTTCTAAATATGGCTTTGGCATAAATCGAACCCTCAACCTTCACATAACGTCCACTCTAACCAGTGGCGAATTCAGAATTCTTTTTCACGGGGGGCACAAACTGATTAAGTTAAAAAAAAAAAAAGCAGATGAAAACAAATTTGGTCAAAATAAGTCTCGTAAAACCAATACAATAATACCAAAAAGGATTCTAGTATAAAGTTTTTAATATTTGCTATAATAATTGTTGTAATGAATTACAAAATAATTAAACTAAAAGAAACAATCAAAAGTAAATTAAATACAATAAGAAAATGAACAAACCAATAATATGTAGAATAATTTATTGCTTTAATTTTACGTTTTTTATTATTGTAATATTTTTGTACACTTAAATTGATAAGAAAAGAGAAAACAAAACTTTTTGTTTAAAAATTGAATTGACTGAAAAAAAGATAGTGCATGCTTAAAAACTAGAACCTAGTTAACCTACAATAAAATATTCTTTTTTTATTTTTGTCATCTTCCACCTCCAATCTCTGAACTAACTGCTGCAACATTTTCACTTACCGAAAAATTTGTTTCCGACAAGAAAATTTTTCATATTCTCCTACTATTATTAACCACTCTTCATTTCAACTATTCTTTTGATTAGTAATATTGCGGTGAAAGTCTTTATTTTTTTTTTAATTTAGGGGCATGAAAATATAAACGAGGTCGTTGGTGTACGGTGGGCACCTGCCCACCGTCCGTGTGAAGTAAATCCGCCCCTGACTCTAACTCCCCTCAATTTCACCAAGTGAGTTGTTGACACTAATATTGATAAGGCATAAGAGTCTTAGAAATGAACTTAATCGACTGTCATTACACAATTGGTTTCATTAGTATGTTTTTCATACCATAACCATGACCATGACCATGACTTATGGTTATGGTAGTAATTTGGTCCGGTGGAACCTAAATATAAAATTGGTTATAGCTAAAGGGATAATGCCTTTGCTAGATGCCTAGATCCGAACCAATTCTTTTTATTCCTCATGTAATAACATATTCCTATTTTTATCAATTACCTTATTGTTGTTCCACTCGTTGGCCTGTCCCTGTAAGGCGTAAGCCATAATCTATACTATATTATAAAGCATGAGGGAAGGATTCCAACCAAATTTAAGTAATTACAACATATAATGCATATGGTACAATAACTTAATGAAGGTAGTAAAAGGGTGAAGTTGTCTTTTTACATTAACAATTAAGTTGATTATGAAATAATAAAGTTATTAGTGACTATTCATGTTTTCTTTCTAACTCCTTTATAAATTATTAGTGACTATTCATGTTTTCTAACTCCTTTATAAATTATTAGTGACTATCCATGTTACTAACTCTTTTATCTCATTTATGTCTATACCTTTTACTAGAGCCTTATATATAGTGGTCATTGTATTGGTATTATATACATCTCAATGAAACAACTCTCTTATTCCTTACTATTCTCTTTATAATCTTTGGTTTGTTAGTAGGCATTGTCACCGACTTCTTTCTTCAATTTGCACCTTTATGGGGGCCTAATTCTTAGTGATATCTTATGGTTTCATTCTACCATGAATACAATTAATGAACCATTTTCTTTTGTTTCTGCAGATTTATAAGCGATTTTGTGTACAAGAATATTGCAGATAACCGTTATGTTGTATTTGGTCGTTCAAAATTTTGTGAAATATGGGGTACTGATCAAATTGTCCACCCGCCGCATCACGCGTTGCGGCGGCGTACCGTAAGCTATGTGTGTGTATGGTACGTCATCTATATCTCATTTTTATCACTTTTTGTAATAACTATTTTAACCAATTTTAACCAGTTTCTTCTTCCACTACTCCTACACAGCTCAACAAACTTTGGATGGATTTCCAAAATGTATGTTAGTTGCTTGTAATGCATATTACAGGTTGTGGAATGTGGCCTATTAAATATTGATGGCACGACCAATGGCATTATTGTATCATTAATCGGAAGGTTATGAATTAAAAGTTGATCCCGAGCTTCTAGGCATAATCTTATTGTTAGAATTGAGATCTTTGGTTCGTTGTTGGTAGTTTTGTTCAATCCATGATTTCATAATATTCTATGAACTAAAATTACAAGTAATCTGTAAATTAATGTGGGGAATACTTTTGTAATTAATATTGTTCCTTTAGGTAGCACATCTATCCTCCAACCAGTTAGCTATGTGATATCAAACTATATACAGTTTTCATATCATTTTTGTTGTCAATTATGTGTTTTATTATTAATTTGGTGATAATTAATAAAAGCATATTTCAACTGTGCAGATTTATACAGTTGGGTCTCTTAATGACCTTAATGCAATTTTAAGTTGTAAACGAACAAGTATTTATATGGTTTTATTTAATCACACATTCTTTGAGCCGATCTTGACATGATTACTTTTAGATGGGTCGATTATCTTTATGAGTCAAATTAAAACGAGTAAGGTTTATGACTAAATTGATCTCATCATGATCAAGTAGTTAACACTTGAGCTTTACTTTTTAACTATAATGTTTAAGACTTATTTTTCATTGTTTATATGTTATTTTATTGTATTAATGGTTACATGAAGTACTTGATAATTTAAATGCTAAATCTACTACGTTTAAGACGTTTGTAACGCTTATGAAGTATATCTATTACAATGATGCTATTAACTTAACAAAAAAAAAAATATTAAACTTTGTAAAAGTATTATATGAATAATTATCATCAACGAGTACCACAATGCAAAATGTCGTCCCCTCCTACTAGTAAATAGTAAATATATGAGCCTGAGTGACCAGACCAGGCCCATCTCCTTTCCTAATCCGACATTCCGACTAATCACTCCCCCAAACAGCCCATTAACCTCCCAACCTAAAAAGCACATACTACAAAAAAAGAACAATATTACCTCATTAAAGTGATTTATTTTGGTGGGCCTGAGCTTCAAATCCAGGCCCCAAATACGGTAAAGAGACATTAGAAAATGAGCCCACTACATCATCGCACCAATATCAGCCATTTTTTTTTTATTTTTTTTTTTGAAATACTAATACTAAATAATCATTTTGGTGTTTTTTACTTTTTTTTTAGTTTTTTAGTTTTTTAAGTTATATAATTGTTTTTTATTTATTTTTATTTTTTGATGGAGGGGTTTTTATAGACACACTTCATATTTACAAAAGTGCCACCTGTTTACACTGGTTCCTTGGTTCTCTCCCTAAATGGTGGTTCTCAAATAATCCAAATCATATATATATATATATATATATATTAAAGGCATCATAATATCCATTAGCATGATTTAATGCTCTATAAACTGCAATTGATTGAGTAGTTCGATTCACAAACTTCAATTAATCACCAAATCTAATTCACAAATTCATATTAGCCTCAAGAAATTGGTTTAGTCATCTAAAAACAAGATATAATAACCGTGTCCCCCATTACTTATAATGGGAGAAGTCCAAACATCACTGTGAATAAGATCAAATGTCATTAAAGTACTTGTAAAAGAAGTTGCAAAAGGGAGACGAACATGTTTCCCAAAAATACAAGCAGGACAAACTTTATTATTTTTAGAACTACATTTTATTGAAGTAGAAGTTTTTAAAGTTTGTAAAATAGTTGGGCCTGGATGACCTAGCCGTTGATGCCATATGTCTTGGGAAATAGCAACAAAAGTAGATGCAATGGAAAGTTTGGTGATGTTGGACGGGCTGAGAGTGTAGAGATCTCCCGAGCTATTGCACCATAGGAGACGTCTCTTGGTCCGAAGGTCTTTCACGGTAAAACCATATGGGTCAAATTCAATAGATAATTGGTTATTAGTAGCAAAACGATAGACAGGGATTAAAAGGTAGGAAAGGTGGCGTGTCACACCCTCAAAATCCACTTGCGGAGTTTTACCGCGAGGCGCATGACAAACCAGGATCCAAACCAACGATCACAATAAACAAGTCTAAATGTAATTAATAAAATACCAAAACATAGTTTCAAAATCCCGTTTACAGCGGAAGCTTATTCAAAATAAAGTTCAACATAAATAACCAAAGTTCAATGTTTAAGAAATCATGCAACTCTATCTAGACGCCGTGCAGACGCGTGCGCCCTAGTTCCATTGTGCTACCTTAGCGACCTGAGAAAACATGTAAAAGTTTACGTCAGCACAAAAATGCTGGTGAGTTTACAGGTTTGCAGTTCAAGTACCAAGTTCACCTGTCCATACTATATCAAATAGAAAACCAGTATACGCTAGCTAGGCGTACGTTTTGTTACTACCACGATTGGAAAACCATTACTAACTCGAATACCAGTTGTTGTGCCCGAATAGTTCCAAATGTTCCTGTTGTTCCTGTTTGAGACAATATGCACTCGCCCGGCCCTCCAAGCCGACGAGCGGGGTTGGTCACTCCCAATAGCGCTATTCACATTTCCCCGTTGTGCAAACCCGCACATTCATGGTTCCCCCCGGACTTCCAAAGATCGTGTAGTATACGTTAGAACCCATAGTATGACAGTGGTTACCAAATAGTTGTTTTAACACATGTTTTCTCCCCCGAAAACGTAAAACCAGTTAAAAGAGGGGCCGTAAACTCACCTTAAGTTGCTTTACTCCTAATCCCGAGTAAACTCAGCTGCTATGTTAGTCCCGTACAGTGGCGACCTAACATACGACAGTTACAAGTACTTAGACTAATAACCCGCAGGTTAATTAGTCCCTAGATGTCCAGACCATAACCAAGTTTGTTTGAAAACACCGTGACTGTTTAACCGACCCAAAGTACAAGACTCGACATCCCATTGGTGATCCGAGACTCCCCGTGTTATGTTTACGCTCCAAAACATACAATAACGCAAGTATACTTAACATACGTTAACACACAACAAGTTATAGCACATAGTTCACGTATCACCGAAAAACATCCAAATACATGTTACCAAGTTATTAGACATGTTACGGGGTTCCTAGCATGTTACTACATGTTAAATCGGGTCTCGGAATGCTAATTTACACTTACAGCAGCAGTACACGCGATTAGGAAAAGTCAACTAGTGATTAGGAAAGTCAACTAGTGAATAGAAGCCCTATTCGCCCCTACTATAGGCGAGTAGGGGCTACTCCCCTTTACTTCATGCGAATAGGGGCTATTCCCCTGAACTTACTAGTGATTAGGACTACTCGCATGAACTTACTAGTGATTAGGGCTACTCGCGTGAAATTACTAGTGAATAGGCTTCTACTCGCCTATATATTGGCGATTAGCCTTGTACTCGCATGAGTTATAGGCGATTAGCATTGCTACTCGCCTGTAACCATGCTGTTCCGGTTTTTCGCGCGTTTAACGCTCCAAATCAGATCCAGAACGTGTGTAACTACCCAATATCATCCCAAACACTATCCTAAACATGTTTAACCCAAAACCCTTCGTTCAACCTCGTATAATCAGTCCTGCATGTAACCCAAAACAATCCAAATACTATTCACATAGCATGCAACATCAATTAACGCATGTAATCATAACCCTATTATCCGATTACTGAGTTTTCTATCATCATACTAACAATATTAATTCTGACCTAGCATGATAATACATCAAAACATCATCACGATCCATAAAAATCCTATCTTTCTAATCATACATACCCATAACGCATGTTAATTAGTTATAATCCGTTTAACAACCCTTATTGACGATTTTCAGAAAGCCTTTTCGTTTATGAACAGGTCTGGACCATTAGGGATTGATAAAAAAACGTTTACAAAGTGTTATGGATGAGAATCAAACCTTGGAATTGTAAAAGATTGATGGTTAGACCTTGAAACCTTGTGTTTTTGATCAAAATCGCCTTCCAGAGGTTGTTTAAGTGTTTGGGGCGGTTATGGGACGACTAGGGTTGATATTAGGGAGTTTAGGAGGTTAAGTGTTGTATTTATAGGCGTTCCTAGTCGTTCCAGCACGTTACATGCGATTGTGCAGCAGTTCAGGCGATTAGGGCTTGTAATCGCCTGAAGGTTCTAGTGATTAGGGCCTAATCGCCCTTAGGTATACACGAGTAGGGCTACTCGCCCTTAAGGGGCTCCCTACTCGCCTCCCCTATAGGGGAGTAGACCTCCTACTCGCCTATAGGGTTTGGTCTTGTGTGTTTTGCGCGTTAAACCCCGTTTTAACATATGTTAATGCATATTCATGTACCGACAAGTCACATAATGATTGTAAACACATAACACAAGTAAATACACATTTTTACACTCGTTCACCAATTCCCGGGACTCGAGACTCGTACGTTCCGTATGCCCTGACGATCCTACAAATCGTCATCGTTTGTACACTTGGTTAAGGACCGACATCTAACGAACCTCTAGACCAACATCCAATGATCTTCTAGACTAACCAATAGTTCCCGAACCATATCCCGACTTAACTAACCCAGTTAAGTACAATATACGCGTGACTCGCTAAGGTAGACTTTCATCTAGACAACGTTGTTAACCCGAATTTGCCAGGTGTCACATCATCCCCACGTTAAAAGAATTTTCGTCCCGAAAATTGCGTAAGTAACAAAAGAAACAACGAAGGGAATAAACAAACAGATAGGACTCAATAGAGAGTAGAAATCAAGAGAGAGATTTACCCGAGGTGTCACATCATCCCCACGTTAAAAGGAATCTCGACCCGAGATTCATTCAGCTGCCGATGAGACATGTCTCGACTCGAACGCTTCCTTAGGAAAGAGATGAGGATACTTAGACTTCATCTGATCCTCCCGTTCCCACGTATATTCCGGTCCCCGGTTCGAGTTCCACCGAACCTTAACGATACGAATCTTGCTGTGACGTAAGCTACGAATCTTGTAGTCGAGGATCTCCACAGGTTCTTCCACAATCCGAAGACGATCGTCAACCTTGATCTCTTCTAGTGGAACGATGAGAGACTCGTCAGTCAGGCACTTCTTCAAGTTGGACACGTGGAAGACGTTATGTACGTTACCGAGCTCCGTCGGTAAATCAAGACGATATGCCACCGGCCCAATCCGTTCCAGGATCGTGAATGGTCCGACATACCGTGGGTTGAGTTTGCCACGCTTCCCAAAGCGTATGACGCCCTTCCACGGAGAAACTTTCAGAAGCACCTTGTCGTTAACTTGGAATTCCAGTGGTTTGCGACGCTGATCGGCATAACTCTTTTGCCGGTCCCGTGCCGCCGCCAACCGATTACGAATCTGTACGATCTTTTCCGAAGTTTCGTACACTAGTTCGGGCCCAGTGAGTTGACTCTCACCCACCTCAGCCCAACAAAGAGGAGAGCGGCATTTTCGTCCGTACAGTACCTCGAACGGAGCAGCCTTGATGCTCGTGTGATAACTGTTGTTGTACGAGAATTCTACCAACGGCAGATGAGCTTCCCAACCCTTGCCAAAATCGATCACACACGCCCGCAGCATGTCTTCTAAAGTTTGAATCGTACGCTCACTCTGACCGTCAGTCTGTGGATGGTAAGCCGTACTCATGTCTAGTTGGGTACCCAAAGCCTTGTGCAAAGACTTCCAGAAGTGAGAAGTAAAGCGAGAATCGCGATCCGAGATTATAGAAACTGGCACCCCGTGCTTAGAAACAACTTCTTTCAAGTAAAGGCGAGCCAAACGATCCATGGTGTCGGTCTCCTTAATAGCAAGAAAATGAGCTGATTTCGTCAATCGATCGACAATCACCCATATCTTGTCGTTCCCGCTTGATGACTTAGGAAGTTGCGTGACAAAATCCATAGTAATCCGTTCCCATTTCCATTCCGGAATTTCAGGTTGTTGCAGGAGACCCGACGGTTTCTGGTATTCCACCTTGACCTTAGCACAGGTCAAGCATTTGCTCACGTATGAGGCTATGTCCGACCTCATGTTTGGCCACCAGTAAAGCACCTTCAGATCTTGGTACATTTTATCCGAGCCAGGATGAATAGAATACCGGGACTTATGAGCCTCATCAAGAACAAGCTCCCGTAGTCCCCCGAATAAAGGAACCCATATGCGTTCTGCGAAGTAGTGCAGGCCATCAGGCCTTCGCTCTAGGTGCTTGTCGGCACCGTGCATGGTTTCAGCTTTAAGGTTTTCCTCCTTCAAAGCTTCTAACTGGGCAGAACGGAGTTGATCAGGTAACGACGAATGGATAGTGAGCTGCAACGCCCGAACGCGACGAGGTTTAGAAGATTCCTTCCTGCTCAAGGCGTCTGCTACAACATTCGCCTTGCCAGGATGGTACTTAATAGCACAATCATAATCGTTCAAAAGTTCAATCCAGCGACGCTGCCGTATGTTCAAGTGTTGTTGATCGAAAATGTGCTGGAGACTCTTGTGATCGGTGTAGATAGTGCATTTGGTACCGTACAAATAATGTCTCCAAATTTTCAACGCGAATACCACGGCACCCAACTCCAAGTCATGAGTTGTGTAGTTCTTCTCGTGCACTTTGAGTTGACGAGAAGCATACGCAATCACTTTCTCGCGTTGCATCAACACGCAACCGAGTCCATGAATGGAAGCATCACAGTAAACGACAAAATCATCAGGACCCTCAGGTAAAGACAGAATAGGAGCAGAACACAGTTTAGACTTCAGTTCTTCAAACGCTGACTCTTGTGATTCACCCCAGTCGAACTTCCTATCCTTCTGAGTGAGAGTGGTGAGGGGTTGAGCAATCTTCGAGAACCCCTGAATGAAACGACGATAGTATCCCGCAAGGCCTAGGAATTGCCGCACCTCAGTTGGCGTCTTTGGTGCTCCCCAGTCCTTGATCGCTTCGATTTTAGCTGGATCGACATGAATTCCTAGTTCATTGACCACATGTCCTAGGAATTGAACTTCGCGTAACCAAAAGTCACACTTTGAGAACTTGGCGTAAAGTTGCTCCCGTCGCAAGAGTTCCAAGACTAACCGCAGATGTTCCCCGTGTTCGGTCTCGTTCTTGGAGTAGATCAGAATGTCATCGATAAACACAATGACAAACTTGTCCAGATACGGTTTACAGACGCGGTTCATCAAGTCCATGAAAACCGCCGGTGCGTTCGTGAGACCGAAAGGCATGACCAAGAATTCGAAATGGCCATAACGTGTTCGAAAAGCAGTCTTTGCAACGTCAGCCTCCCTGACGCGCAGCTGGTGATAACCGGACCTCAAATCGATCTTGGAATAATAACTAGAACCCTGAAGCTGGTCGAATAGATCATCGATACGTGGAAGAGGATAACGGTTCTTGACGGTCAACTTGTTCAGTTCTCTGTAGTCTACACACAATCGGAAACTCCCATCCTTCTTCTTGACAAATAAAATCGGGGCTCCCCAAGGGGAAGAACTTGGTCGGATGAAACCCTTGTCCAAGAGTTCCTGTAACTGGCTAGACAATTCCTGCATCTCGGGAGGTGCAAGACGGTAGGGGGCCCGAGCAATAGGAGCAGCCCCTGGTACGAGATCAATACCGAACTCGACTTGACGACGAGGAGGAAGACCAGATAAATCATCGGGAAAAACATCAGAAAATTCGCGTACCACCGGAATGTCGTCAATCTTCTTCTCATCACTAGTGGAAACAGATAAGAGCGCCAAAACGGCTGGATAACCCTTTCGAAGACACTTAAGGGCTTTCATGCTAGAGATGATGTTTAGCGAAACACCACCCTTGATACCGTACACAGAAAGAAATTCTCCATCAGGGAGAGGAATCCGAATAACCTTATCGTAATAGACGATCTCCGCGCGATACAAAGATAACCAATCCATTCCTACCACAACGTCAAAACTACCCAATGGTACCGGCATAAGGTCGATGGGAAACGATAAACCCGACAACTCTAACTGACACTCCCGAAGAACACTAGTAGCTTCAATCGTTTTACCGTCAGCCAACTCAATAATATACTTGGTCTCTAATGGTACAGGTACTACATCTAGCAGTCGACTAACACCCATGGATACAAAACTCTTGTCGGCACCAGAATCAAATAACACGCTAACAGAATGATTATTGAGAAGAAACGTACCGGTGACTGTATCAGGGTCCTGCCTAGCCTCAGCAGCTCCAATGACGAAGGCACGTGCATTTCTGCCGCCGCCCCCGTTGTTACCATTCCCGTTGTTTCCACCCTGTTTCAGTTTTGGGCAATCCTTCTTGTAATGCCCAGTGTCACCGCAGTTGTAGCACCCTTGTTTCCCTGTAGTACCCTGAGTAGTCGGAGCTGAACTGTTGGTCGGAGCCTGAGTCGATGGAAGTGTAACCCGACAATCTTTAGCATAGTGGCCTGTTCGCTGGCAGCGGTGACAACGGTTACTGTCGCAGTTCCCTTGGTGATGGCGTCCACACTTGTTGCATTTGGGCAGTTTTCCCGCATAACCACCCTGCTTATTACCCGAAGACGATGAACCCCCATTATCAAACTTTTTGCCCTGCTGTGCAGATCCAGACCCTTTCCCGTCATTTTCCCACTTGCGCTTATTGTTCTCTGGAGCCTTAGCAGTCGAACCTTTCGCCGGCAAAATCCCCTCATTCACCTTTAAGTTAGTCATCCTATGTGCCGATCGAACTACCTCCGCATAAGTAGGATGATTTCCAGCAGCCACTAATCCTGCAATTTCCGGCACCAACCCTGAGACATAATGTTCAATCTTACGATACTCTGGCACGTGCAAATCGGGACATAGCACTGCCAACTCATTCCTCCTAACCGTATACTTCTCGATTTCCGACCCAGTCATCTTGAGGTTCCACACCTCATGCTCCAGCTTCTGTACCTCTTCCCTCGGGCAATACTCCCGCTTCAGCAACTGCACAAAGTTCTCCCATGGCATAGCATATGCCTCCCCAATTCCCATGTTCTGGGTGATACCATTCCACCAAGTCAATGCCACGTCCTGAAATAACGCAGCCGAATACTTCACCCGATCTTCTGGGAGACAGTTACACATCAGGAATACCGACTCCACTTTCTCCAACCACCTAAGCAAACTGACCGCACCCTCGGTGCCAGAGAATTCCTGGGGCTTGCAGTCCCGGAACATCTTATAGGTGCACATGGGTGGGGGTGGGTCAACAGGACCACCTGAAATGAAACGTATGAGAAACCACGAATAACGTACACAAGACTCACCAATGAGGCAAAGAAAATGGATAAAACAACTTACCACCACCGTTGTGCCCTAACTGAAAGGCAGCCTGGAGCAAGTTGTTCAGATCAGCCTGTGACAGGTTAATACCTCCACCACGACCACCAGCACCACCACGACCACCACCGCGTCCACCATTGCGACCACCTCCTCGTCCTCCACGCACTCCAGACATGATTCTGGCAGAAAGAACGAGAAAATTTAGTTTCGCAGTTAAAGATAACTACTAATGTTCACAAGATTAAAGCCAGATCCAATCCAGGACTATCCCCTCAAACCCAGAGCTCACTAGGGCTTCCATGCATTTCGTTTTATGATTTTGTGTGCACCCAAAATGATAAAACGCTCTACATGGTCCTCCAAGTGTCCTCCTAGTTCAAAGTTCAAATCACCGAACATAGACTCTTAGCTACACACCGTAATACTACGGTAGTTCATGACAAGTGTTTCTATTGAAGTGCGAAGGGAGATGTCCGAGCCTTGGACAATTCTCAAGAGCACACGAGTTACTCCAATAGACTACACTGCCTAGGTAACAAGTAACCCAACCTAAGATAGAACGGATGATGTAACGCAGAAAGACCAACGATTTAGAGACACCCCGACAAGACCATACGTAAACCACTATAACGTTTAGTACCATGTGATCGTCTAGTGTGTGCGACTCGGCTATAGACTAGACTCTACATGCAGTCCTAGTTCACTATAACCATTGGCTCTGATACCAATCTGTCACACCCTCAAAATCCACTTGCGGAGTTTTACCGCGAGGCGCATGACAAACCAGGATCCAAACCAACGATCACAATAAACAAGTCTAAATGTAATTAATGCAATACCAAAACATAGTTTCAAAATCCCGTTTACAGCGGAAGCTTATTCAAAATAAAGTTCAACATAAATAACCAAAGTTCAATGTTTAAGAAATCATGCAACTCTATCTAGACGCCGTGCAGACGCGTGCGCCCTAGTTCCATTGTGCTACCTTAGCGACCTGAGAAAACATGTAAAAGTTTACGTCAGCACAAAAATGCTGGTGAGTTTACAGGTTTGCAGTTCAAGTACCAAGTTCACCTGTCCATACTATATCAAATAGAAAACCAGTATACGCTAGCTAGGCGTACGTTTTGTTACTACCACGATTGGAAAAACCATTACTAACTCGAATACCAGTTGTTGTGCCCGAATAGTTCCAAATGTTCCTGTTGTTCCTGTTTGAGACAATATGCACTCGCCCGGCCCTCCAAGCCGACGAGCGGGGTTGGTCACTCCCAATAGCGCTATTCACATTTCCCCGTTGTGCAAACCCGCACATTCATGGTTCCCCCCGGGACTTCCAAAGATCGTGTAGTATACGTTAGAACCCATAGTATGACAGTGGTTACCAAATAGTTGTTTTAACACATGTTTTCTCCCCCGAAAACGTAAAACCAGTTAAAAGAGGGGCCGTAAACTCACCTTAAGTTGCTTTACTCCTAATCCCGAGTAAACTCAGCTGCTATGTTAGTCCCGTACAGTGGCGACCTAACATACGACAGTTACAAGTACTTAGACTAATAACCCGCAGGTTAATTAGTCCCTAGATGTCCAGACCATAACCAAGTTTGTTTGAAAACACCGTGACTGTTTAACCGACCCAAAGTACAAGACTCGACATCCCATTGGTGATCCGAGACTCCCCGTGTTATGTTTACGCTCCAAAACATACAATAACGCAAGTATACTTAACATACGTTAACACACAACAAGTTATAGCACATAGTTCACGTATCACCGAAAAACATCCAAATACATGTTACCAAGTTATTAGACATGTTACGGGGTTCCTAGCATGTTACTACATGTTAAATCGGGTCTCGGAATGCTAATTTACACTTACAGCAGCAGTACACGCGATTAGGAAAAGTCAACTAGTGATTAGGAAAGTCAACTAGTGAATAGAAGCCCTATTCGCCCCTACTATAGGCGAGTAGGGGCTACTCCCCTTTACTTCATGCGAATAGGGGCTATTCCCCTGAACTTACTAGTGATTAGGACTACTCGCATGAACTTACTAGTGATTAGGGCTACTCGCGTGAAATTACTAGTGAATAGGCTTCTACTCGCCTATATATTGGCGATTAGCCTTGTACTCGCATGAGTTATAGGCGATTAGCATTGCTACTCGCCTGTAACCATGCTGTTCCGGTTTTTCGCGCGTTTAACGCTCCAAATCAGATCCAGAACGTGTGTAACTACCCAATATCATCCCAAACACTATCCTAAACATGTTTAACCCAAAACCCTTCGTTCAACCTCGTATAATCAGTCCTGCATGTAACCCAAAACAATCCAAATACTATTCACATAGCATGCAACATCAATTAACGCATGTAATCATAACCCTATTATCCGATTACTGAGTTTTCTATCATCATACTAACAATATTAATTCTGACCTAGCATGATAATACATCAAAACATCATCACGATCCATAAAAATCCTATCTTTCTAATCATACATACCCATAACGCATGTTAATTAGTTATAATCCGTTTAACAACCCTTATTGACGATTTTCAGAAAGCCTTTTCGTTTATGAACAGGTCTGGACCATTAGGGATTGATAAAAAAACGTTTACAAAGTGTTATGGATGAGAATCAAACCTTGGAATTGTAAAAGATTGATGGTTAGACCTTGAAACCTTGTGTTTTTGATCAAAATCGCCTTCCAGAGGTTGTTTAAGTGTTTGGGGCGGTTATGGGACGACTAGGGTTGATATTAGGGAGTTTAGGAGGTTAAGTGTTGTATTTATAGGCGTTCCTAGTCGTTCCAGCACGTTACATGCGATTGTGCAGCAGTTCAGGCGATTAGGGCTTGTAATCGCCTGAAGGTTCTAGTGATTAGGGCCTAATCGCCCTTAGGTATACACGAGTAGGGCTACTCGCCCTTAGGGGCTCCCTACTCGCCTCCCCTATAGGGGAGTAGACCTCCTACTCGCCTATAGGGTTTGGTCTTGTGTGTTTTGCGCGTTAAACCCCGTTTTAACATATGTTAATGCATATTCATGTACCGACAAGTCACATAATGATTGTAAACACATAACACAAGTAAATACACATTTTTACACTCGTTCACCAATTCCCGGGACTCGAGACTCGTACGTTCCGTATGCCCTGACGATCCTACAAATCGTCATCGTTTGTACACTTGGTTAAGGACCGACATCTAACGAACCTCTAGACCAACATCCAATGATCTTCTAGACTAACCAATAGTTCCCGAACCATATCCCGACTTAACTAACCCAGTTAAGTACAATATACGCGTGACTCGCTAAGGTAGACTTTCATCTAGACAACGTTGTTAACCCGAATTTGCCAGGTGTCACATGGCGATAGGGTGATGTCGCCTTGTCCTAAAACCGGAATGGTTTTGCCATAACCAAAAATAATGTTACGAATAATGTTTTTAAAAATATTTGAGAACATAGTATGCCGAGGAGACATAGTACCTGATGTTACGGTGTCCATTGTCCAAGATTGATCATTGTGATGCAGTGCCAAATTATAATTTGCCTGAGCGATGTCTGTGGGAGAGTACCCAGTATTATAGGACTGGGCCGAGGCACCGCTACTGTTGGACTGATTGGGCATTGGGCCCAATATACCTTGAGCCGTGTGGTTTCCAGATTATGAATTAGGAGCTTGGGCCAATGGATAAGGACATGGTGGGACTTGAGTCCATGAAGACCAATTATTATTGGATGGTTGTGGGCCATGCCAGTAGGGATAAGACCAAGGGGGAAATTTGAATTATTATTACTGTATCTTCCTCGATTAACGGTGGGATGAAGAGGGTGGGTCGACATGGTTGTTATGAAGAGAAGGATGGACTGTTTAGATTGAAGGAGAAAATTGAATAAGAAAGAAAGAATCGATAGAAGAGAATGCCGAGAGGATTGGAAGGCAGAAGGTAAAGAAGAAAGCTAGGGTTACCTAGACTCTTGATACCATGAAAGATATGGATCAATTGCTTGCCCTCTTCTCATTGATCTCATCATAATATACACACATTCCTAAACTTAGAAAGAAAGGAATTATAAAAAATAATTACAAAATAATATTCTAGTGTCATTCTATTACTTACTAAGGGTCCTAAATGTTAATATATACCTGTATTAAGACCATAAAAGGCACTAAGCATTCCACCTAAACCACAGTCAGCCTATTGAATTTGCAAGATTAGTTAGCTGTACAAAAGAGCGTATAACTTGGCACATCTGATGTTACAACGATTACTGACGAGTTTTTATTTTATTTGAAGCATATAGCTCGATAGTCAAAGGCGAAAAAAAGCTCTCATGTCGCCAAGGCGTAAATAATACTAATCTAGCGTAGAATGTCACGCTATAACAATTAACAATTAGTAAATTTATAACTCTACCAGCTTAAACACGCATCTTCAATTAACTCACTTGTACACACATCTACTCGTCAACACGATCATGAACTACATAATCGTTCAAATAAACTAGTGGTGATGCCCGCGCGTTGCAGCGGGTTCATTATGCGAGGAAATTTTAGTTGGTATCATTTGGTTCGTTTGGTACCAGATTGATTTCACAACCGGAAGAGAAACTCAAATACGGTGTCGTCAGCAACCAAACTATTACTATTATATTATTAAACACGATGCGTTAAACTATTATAACTTTACATAGAGTTTAAAAACCTATTCAAACTTCATATCTAAACTTCATGTGATGTTTTATCAAAATAAAAAATCAAAGTCAATTAGCATAGTTGCAAATGAAGGACGTTGCCAATATAATTTAATGAAGATCCATAAATCCTTAACAACTTTGCCAACTATCTTGAACTAATTTTACTTTTTGAATTTGTATGCGAATTATTGAAAAAATAAAAATAAAAGTTAGTTGGCTGCATAGTCACAAATGAAGTATATTTTTCATGACGTTTTAACTTCTCTAGTGGAAATGCCAACGCGCGGTAGTAACAAATTTTTAGTCGTTGTCACGAACACTGCACATTTAAATTCATTTTTTTTCTTATTAGTACGTTAAGATATGAATATTACAACGAAAAATAAATACTAATTCTAATAATATTGTTTTTACCATCATGGCCAACACATAAATTGGTTAACAATATATACAAAAGGAACTTTCTCACTCAAACCCCTCTTCACTTCATGTCTAACACCTACCCAAGAGCTCTCCATAAGTTTGTTTAAGATTAGGGATGTAACATTGTAACTTGCATAGAGAAGTTGCTGTGCAAAAATCTTGATCACAAGTAACGATTCTTAAACTGTCAGACTTCTCCGGATCATATAGCGAGAGAGGGACCTGAAAACAGTAAACCAAAATCTTAAATTCAGTTAATCAAATTAATAAATATGTGAAAGCTCTAAGGTAAGATCTTAAAGAAACTTACTCCAAGATCACTTTTTGTAGAATAGTTTTCACATCATACACAATTGTTAATCATACTCTCAAAGAAAGCTAAAACTTTTAATGTCCTCCTTCGTTCTCCAAATGTTAACCTGATTTCCATTGAAAGTTAAATCGTTTCGCCATCTCCATAACACCCATAAAGCTGTCTGGACAACCATGAACACTGCTTTTTTTTTTTTTTTCCGTTTCATAGATCCATTCAGGCGCTTAAGTATAACAGTAAACTCCTTTAACTCTAAAACAAAAACCTCGGACATCCTGCACCATTGCATAATAAGTTCCCAGATCTGCAGCGCTAAACGACAGGAGGCAAAAAGATGCATTGTTGATTCTTCCGCGTCGTTGCATAACTTGCACCTTGAATGAGTCTCCACATCAGAGAGTTCACTTTAATAGGCACCTAAGTAATCCATACGAAATCCATGTGACGATCATCAAAAAACTTCCTTTGCGCCAGGTCTCTAATGCTCCGAACAGAGAAACGCCCTGATTGATCGGCCTCCCAAACCAATCTATCAGTACCCATCCCGAAAATGAAAACCTGCAGGGCCGCCGATAGCTCCTGTAACTCCAATAATTCTGCAGATTGGGCAGGAGCACGACGCCAAGAGAACTGTATTACCCGAATCCCATTTATACCCAATACCCGATCATAGATGATAGCGTTTTTTACCATTTCCAACTGGAGCAAATTCGGAAATTTTTGAAACAACCAATAACAAAAAGGACGTAAATTTTGTTGTAAAATATAGCTAGATCCTTTGACGGACAAGTTTTTCGCTTTCGGATCAGTCCCATGTTGCCAAACATAAACATAAACAAGCTCATCCCATCCAGTACTTGCCAACAACCCTTCACAAGCATACTCATATCAACCCCAACCACAAACTCCGTATGATGATCATACCTCCCAATCAAAGAATCATCCGCCATATAATCCCACATACAAACCGTCATATCATACGAACACGACACAATCACACTCCCTCTATGCGGCGAAAACTTCACTTTCCTCACGGCATACCCATGCCCATTCAAAACCGCAACCTGCACCCTATAATTCCTCACATCCCAAACCTCAATAGTTTTATCCACCGAAGAAGTCGCGATAACCGCATTATCATACTTATTCCAATCACAAGACAAAATCTCAAACTCGATCGAAATAACGTATTACCATAGCAGTGGCATCATGTAACACTAGTGTGATGGTCCATTCTCCTTTGTCCTGCATCAAACCAAAACATGAACAAAATTAAGTCAAACATCTCACTCACAAGTGCATCTTTTTGCAGGTTATTATGTTTCCAGCATCATCAATCAAAAAATGAGAATTAACGACCAGTAATTAAACAGCTTAATCATAAATCATATTGCCAAACACGGTTAGCACTTGTACATAGGGAATACTTTTTTAACATCTAAGCCTCAAATATACTGGAAAGAAAACTCGAGTATGATTCATGATTGACGATAAATAGATCGAGTACAATAAATTAAGGTTTCAACCATGAAAACCTTAACTTTATCAACCGGAATCAACAAGTAACAGCTAAATTTATAAAACATTAACAAAAGAGTGCACATGATAGATAAAACTTGCTTGTAATATTAATGAATCATCATCTAATTATAATTGAAAGGGTTCGAATCTATTCATAGGTGGTGAAGGAGTGTGTGCCTCCATAGTAAACCTTCACACCTGTTCGGTTATTAACCACCATAACCGCCCATACTTTGGTTACACAATAATAATTCAAATAACATATAGTTAAATCAAAATTCAGGTCTAACAATAACAAACGAATGAAAATAAACATAAACTTGTTGTCTTCTTGCATCCATCCTCAAGAGTCAGAATCTTCGACTTCAACATCTGGTTCCTCCACACACACAATAGCAAAACACAACTTATGATCCGCTACACGAAACGACCACACTTGAACAATCGAGTTTCTCTTCAAATACATCTTATTCATCGACCGAAATCGGTACCAGTTAGTAGCCAACACATAATTCTCACTAGTTTCCATCTTCCACATCCTTAAGTTCATCGGATCCTTATACATCTCCAAAGTTGGCCCCAACAACCGAACCTCAATCTCTTTTTTATTACAAAGAATTCGCTTCTCATCCGCAGTCAAAAACTCGGCCTTCTCCAGTTGATTTATGGGCATGTTCAACCTGTTTAACCCCTTCCTAGTATCCGACGCAAACAACCTCTTCTGTATCACAAGATTTACATCCATACCCTTCATCTCATTCACAATATACTCCTTCAACCGCTCGGTTACGTCGTTAACCACAACCGGTCCACAATCGGACTTCTTTGTTATCTTTTTCTTCTTACTACCACTCGCTGCTTGATCTCCAGTAAACGGTTGCCTTTCACGCTTCACTTTGTTTTTGACGTTCTTGTTTCTTTCTTTTGTTTCCAAGTCGCGAAAGTGTTTTAACATTTCATTCGCTAGTTCTTCGATCATTCGTAGGTAAGAACTGTCTTCTGTCGTCAATCTCTTCTGCTTACGTCTCTTTTTGGATGCATCTTTTGACATGATCGTAACTGTATCGGCCATGATAATTTCTGGTTGAGTTTGTGAATAAAAGAATGCAGGAGATTGATGTATAGAAGGTTTGATTATTATTATTATTATGTTGGTGGGTATGGGTC
This sequence comes from Ambrosia x helenae, assembly GCA_030844895.1. NCBI lineage: Eukaryota > Viridiplantae > Streptophyta > Magnoliopsida > Asterales > Asteraceae > Ambrosia > Ambrosia x helenae. The sequence goes on from CM061223.1 coordinate 5,114,852, forward strand.
ATGTATTTATAGATGAAATAAGAATGTGGGATAATGTATATGTTTTTAAGGAAGCTAGATACGGTTCCGTACGATAATGATGAGTTAATAGATATGGGTAAGAATAATATTAAATGGGATTTTATGATTACAATTAATGAGGTTAATGATAATCTCCAAGTTTAGGATTTGTTTCCATATATTCGGTGGTATGAATTAAATGATATTTAATGAGTAATGTTTGTGAGATAATGAACCTTTAAAAAAAATACCAAGATAATTAACATAAAGGGAATTAAATGCCCAAACAATATAAAAAAGAAATTATTTGTTAAAATTGAATGAAATAACACCGAATATATGGAGTTTATTGTTAAAAGAATAGGAATAATTGAGTTTATACTGTTTTTCACTTTTTTTAACAACTTTTAAACTCTAATATCACCTAACCTTAGAAGGTAAGGATTTAAACCCACAAATATATGTTTTGATACTGTAAATAACTCAAATCTTTTTTTGTATAGTAGTAAAAATACATAATAGATGTTGTTTAACGAGATACAAAATATGGATTAATTAAGGGTGGAGATATAGAAACAAGTACCCCATTGGTTACCTACAACCTGGTAGTCACAAAATGTTGTGGCAGGGGAACACATACAAAATATAAGTAACAAATACACAATGTAAGTATATCAAGTTCCGCATGGTAACCCACTCATTGCTCTTGCCACACGCAACATCATGGGCCGCCTATGTAGTAGTCCCTCACATTCGACGTCCTTAATGCCCGACAAAATCTCGTGCTCTCTGATCCTCCCCTAGAGTCGCTAAAAGGGCCCTATCGATCGCCTTCATACTCGCGATCTTCATCGTACATAACGCTTACGCACCTCAAAAGTCAAAACTCATCAACGCTTGGCTCAAACTGTATATGTTTCTTGTCATCAATATCTCCAAAGTCTACCCTACCCCCTACTCATCCGAACTAGACATGACTACAACATCGAAAAACATATAGCCCAGACAAAACAAGACAAACCATTCAATCACTTCCCTATACACCAATAGGCTTATACGTGGTGTATAGCGTACAATGTACTCTTCCATCATACTGAGCAGTGAAGACAGCAACCCTTAATAACGTCATTTTACGCCACGTATATAGCTATACGTGATGTATAGGGTACGATGTGCTAGTCCCTATGCCTGAGTAGTCAAAATAGCAACCATCAATCACTTATTTATGCACCACGTATAGAGCTATACATGGCGTATTTAGTACAATGTATAGTACGTACAAGGTATTGTTGGTCTCAGACTAGTTAATCACACCCTTATACGTCATGTATAGCTCTATACATAGCATATAGGGTTTGTGATTCACTGGTCTAACACCAACTGACTCACCTAAGAGTTTGCGAAAACTCTATACAATATGTATAGATCTATACGTGTCTTATAAAGTTTGTCAAGATTATAATTTAGGGTGTAGCTTTACTACAACCTTTAATCAAAGCTTAGTTTGGGCTTGAACTGATGGACAAAAGCTGTTGCTATTGGGCTAATGAACAGAAGGTCAGATTGTCATTTATCAATGTTGGTTTCTTTAGAGTGCCCGGAGTGCGGGGCGGGAAGGGGGGAACACCACCGCCACCCTGGCGTGGAGAGGGCAGGAAGGAGGGGGCGGGGCAGCTTCACCGGCGTGGGGCATTTTGTGGGGTGATGTGTCACCTTTTGATTGGTCAGAGTTTTTTTTTTAACTTTAACACAATATAATATTATTTCCTTCCCCCCCCCCCCTCTCACTCCCCATAATTTTTCCCCCCACAGGGGTCCCACAAATGTCACACGGCGCTTCATCCCCCTCTTTCCCCCCTCACCACTCCGAGTAGTCTTAGAGCATTCACATTAGAGGAAATCGACTATTTTTTGTGGGGTTTCGTTCATACAGGAAAAAAAACACACAAAGTGTTCATGTGATTCATTATTCTTGTTTTTTCTTTTAAACCATGTTCTTATCTATGATGTTGAAAATCAACCCAATCGTCATGTTATCATTGGAATTTTACTAGGTATACTTCATCAAGAGAAGTTAGGAGAAAGAATCGCGCAACACTGCAACACATGGTGTCACCTTATAGCAAGGTTATTTTTTTATTTATTTAATTACAAGAGTAATAATTATTACTATTAGTATTAGTATTATTAGAATGGCTATATTTTTCAACCCCGTGACGCTCCCGGAAAGAATTTATAGTTGCTGATGTGGCGTTCAATGGTGGCCTCAACCATCTCTTGATTATGCCACGTAGCATAATGAGATGCAATGATTACAACTTCCAACTTAAGTGTTTGTTTAGTTGATTAGGTTAGGAATTATAAGAGCCATTAGAATGTGAGAAATTAGAGAGATGTGATGAGTTTTTTAATAGTTGTAGCTTACATAAGTGATTCTTTAGATGATTACTGATTAGGTTTTAGATTAGGGAATATGAGTTATTACTGATTAGAATACTATGAACATGCAATGATTGAGAGATTTTGTGGTTAGTTAACTTGAGCCATCACGTAAAATTAGATTTTTCAACCACGGGACCCTCCCGGGGTAATCAGCTAGTTTAAAATAATTATTAATGATCAATCATGATTTTAGTTGCACAAGATAACATTAGCTTGAGTTTATTTTTATCATTATTAAATATTACACCCAAATATTTTTATATTAAATCAAGTGATGGCTCATGGTATTATGGTACGACAGGGAGACAAATACCTCATTCCACCTTATCCAATTATACTAAAGTGCACATGAAATCTTTTGTTTGTAGTCACTCTAGAATCAAGATTTAAATCATGTATTATTGTAGTCACTCTAGAATCAAGATTTTAAATCATGTATTATTGTATTCATGTGTGCGAGCTAATGGGCTTCTAATTAACTGAGATTAGCCCATTAATGTGATGAAATAGAATAGAATGGAAATCAACGTTATTGGGCTGGGTGATTTGGGCTGCTTACGTGAGACAATAGAATTAAAAGGGAAAAAACCAGCCAAATCATTGATATATTAAACGAAATCAAGACAGAGGAAAACATCATTTCAAATTCTGACAATGTAGAACAAGAAACCGTTAACGGTCCTCTTGAACCACTGCTAGAAGCACCCAGTGCACCTAACAACCATGACATGGACTCAAATAACAACACATTGGTGGCACGCGGTGGTGGAGAGGCAAGTTTCTCCTTGGCAGGACTAATAACATACTCCGGGCCTAATACAACTTCTGGTAGCATATCTCATCGGTCAGATGCCAGCAACAATAGTGTCAGATCCTTTGCATTTCCCATGTAATAACAACCATGCTTTGTTCTTTTCTTATTTATGAAGGTGTTTGAGATTTCATAAACGCTTAGCCATCCAAAACACTGTCTTGGTATCTGCTTGCTTACAATAAGCAGATACCAACGCGCTTGCTTTATAGCAGGAATAATCCCAAAGACACCCTTTAACAAGGTTACTTTGTGTTTTCATATTACACAATGAGTGGAACAACAGTCCTGTAAGAATGGAAAAAGAGGACCAGAGACAGTCACCAAAATATAGGGGATGGAGGGAAAGCCTTATGTGTTGTAGATTCTAAGTTATGTATACATAGTCGAAATTCTACACTAGTTATAGTAAGTATATATATAAACACACAATATCTATCGATTAGTGTGGTCTTCGGCTTTTAGACATCTTGTGAGTTTGGTCCTTCGTTAGGTGGAAGCGAGGTCCTTGTGTGTGGTACCAGAAGTTTTCATTTTCATGTAATTAATGACAACTAAGGTGTAATTCTCTATATATTTGAAGACTTAAAGTGTGCGATCGGTCTCTTTTTTATGTTCCTTCTGGCTTTCTCTTATAAAAATGTGCAATTAGGCTCTTTTTATTTCCAAATGTTGAGCTTGAAGCTATTAACAAGTGAAATAGCGGTTTTGGGCCTAACGAGCGATGCTTCAGTGTTTCCTCTACTACTCATGATTAATTAAGTTCATGTACTACTAGTTTACTTCTCATGGTTGCTAAAGGTGTGTTATCATGGTGTGGTTGTGAATCTCCAACCAATATTGTGAAGATCAAAATCTTACTTTGGATCATTTTCGACCAAAAGTACAAGATCGAATCGTGATAAGATATTCTACTCGAATGCACTGTTCTTTTTCAAATATGTTGCAATCCGTATTAGTGACTAATTCTATCATTCATTCATAATAAAAAAAAAATTATGTTCAAACATGGGAAAGCACTAATAAGTAAATGGAAAATTCCCAAAATAAACAATCAAAATTTACTCCAAAATGAACATTAATTTTTCAAGTTCTGTGAAACGTACTCTACATGTCCAACATGGTGCAAAAATTATTGTCGAATAATCTTAACCTGATAAGGGCTTTGTTTATTTTTTATGTTTTATTGGGTCAAGTTATAAACAATTGTTCATGGGCTTTGTTTTTAACTTAATTATGGGTCAGAGGTCACTACAACTTATGGGTCGGTATTTTAACTTGTTTAACGCCGCGAGGAATTACCAACAAAAGCTACGAACGCAGTTGAATACCAAATTACGTGGTAACTTCCCTCGCGCGGATCATGAAGTTTAAATAGGGTCTATTAACGATTTGATAACCAAAAGTCATTTTATGTGTTATTGTTTTGTTATTACTCTCAATCAGAACCAGTTTGTTAGTTTGTTGTTACTGATATCGAGTATTGAACAGTGGATCATGATCAAGCTATTGTTCTTGTGAAATTCGGAAACTTAATCTTGTTATCTATACAAACCAAGTTAGGGGTTGACATTATGAAATTCGGAAACCTAGCCAATTTAACTAACTTAAACAAATTTGGTCCCTTAAGCTTACCAACTTTGTAACTTGATGGCACATTTGAGGGTTTGATCCAACTGTTATTTATTAGTTCCTTACAATTTATTGATAGGTTGAAGGCTTTGATCAGGATGTATCAACATCAAAAGTGACAATGCAACAAGGACCCGACCCATCTCACATGTTCACTATGGATTACTCTGCCGTGAGGAAAAAACGACCTAGGCATAACAAGTGATATCTTTGCCTAGCTACAACCATCCTTTCTTCATAATATAAAGACTCTTAGTAAACATATAAGGATGTTAGACTACATTTTATTTTTTATTTTTTAACGACCCATAGCTAGTAGGGCGGTTCAATTTTCGTATGCCTAAAATAGATAATAGAACTAGAGCCATTTTCGTCAACAAAAAGTTCATATGTGTATATGCGTAATTGTAGACCATAAACCCCATCACTAACAATCTCAAAATCCAAATTAGCTAAATGTAAATGTGTAGGTTTTTAAAAATTTGGTGGCCCAAATTGCTTAATATGTCATTACCATCATAACGAAACTAATAACATTAATGTAACAATTGGTCACACATGAGTAGACACATAAAAACCAATCTAAATAGAAGTCATAACTATTCTTAATAATATGTCATTACCATCATAACGAAACCTACATAAGATTGAACTGAATCAAGAGTCAGAATCTTCGACTTCAACATCCGGTTCCTCCACACACACAACAGCAAAACACAACTTCTGATCCGCTACACGAAACGACCACACTTGAACAATCGAGTTTCTCTTCAAATACATCTTATTCATCGACCGAAATCGGTACCAGTTAGTAGCCAACACATAGTTCTCACTAGTTTCCATCTTCCACATCCTTAAGTTCACCGGATCCTTATACATCTCCAAAGTTGGCCCCAACAACCGAACCTCAATTTCTTTTTTATTACAAAGAATTCGCTTCTCATCCGCAGTCAAAAACTCGCCTTTCTCCAGTTGATTTATGGGCATGTTCAACCTGTTTAACCCCTTCCTAGTATCCGACGCAAACAACCTCTTCTGTATCACAAGATTTACATCCATACCCTTCATCTCATTCACAACATACTCCTTCAACCGCTCGGTTACCTCGTTAACCACAACCGGTCCACAATCGGACTTCTTTGTTATCTTTTTCTTCTTACTACCACTCGCTGCTTTATCTCCAGTAGACGGTTGCCTTTCACGCTTCATGACTTTGTTTTTGACGTTCTTGTTTCTTTCTTTTGTTTCCAAGTCGCGAAAGCGTTTTAACATTTCATTCGCTAGTTCTTCGATCTTTCGTAGGTAAGATCTGTCTTCTGTCGTCAATCTCTTCTGCTTACGTCTCTTTGTGGATGCATCTTTTGACATGATCGTAACTGTATTCGACATGATAATTTCTGGTTGAGTTTGTGAATAAAAGAATGCAGGAGATCGATGTATAGAAGAGGTTTGATTATTATTATTATGTTGGTGGGTATGGAATAAGTTGTGATGGAGGGTCATGTATTTATAGGTGAAATAAGATTGTGGGATAATGTATATGTTTTGAAGGAAGCTAGATACGGTTCCGTACGATCATGATGAGTTAATAGATATGGGTAAGAATAATATTAAATGGGATTTTAGGGTTACAATTAATGAGGTTAATGATAATCTCCAAGTTTAGGATTTGTTTCCATATATTCGGTGGTATTTAATAAATGATATTTAATGAGTAATGTTTGTGATTCTGTATGATCTGGCGAATAATCTACAAATACCAAGATAATTAACATAAAGGGAATTAAATGCCGAAACAATATAAAAAAGGAATTATTTGTTAAAATTGAATTAAATAATACCGAATATATGGAGTTTATTGTTAAAAGAATAGGAATAATTGAGTTTATACTGTTTTTCTCTTTTTTTAACAACTTTTTTTTTTTTTGGAAAATAAACTTCATTACCAAAGAAACGCCACAAGCGCCCTCAAAGCGAGGACCCAAGAGCACCCAAACGAAATTACAACAAGTTTAGGGGATATTTACACCAATCGACCCAACTCTTAATTTTCATTCTAGATCTATGTTTGACCCAAAAAAAAGACGTCGATTTTTTAACAACTTTTAAACTCTAATATCACCTAACCTTACAAGGTAAGGATTTAAACCTACAAATAGATGTTGTTTAACGAGATATAAACTATGGATTAATTAAGGGTGGAGATATAGGAACAAGTACCCCATTGGTTACCTACAACCTGGTAGTCACAAAATGTTGTGGCAGGGAACACATACAAAATATAAGTAACAAATACACAATCTAAGTATATCAAGTTCAGCATGGTAACCCACTCATTGCTCTTGCCACACGCAATATCATGGGCCGCCTATGTAGTAGTCCCTCGCATTCGACGTCCTTAATGCCCGACAAAATCTCGTGCTCTTTATGCTCCCCTAGAGTCGCTAAAAGGCCCCTGTCGATCGCCTTCATCCTCGCGATCTTCATCGTGCGTAACGTACCTCAAAAGTCAAAACTCGTCGGTGCTTGGCTCAAACTATATATGTTTCTTGTCATCAATATCTCCAAAGTCTACCCTGCCCCCTACTGATCCGAACTAGACATGACTACAACATCGAAAAACATATAGCCCAGACAAAACAAGACAAACCATTCAATCACATCCCTATACACCATGTATAGGCTTATACATGGTGTATAGCGTACAATGTACTCCTCCATCATACTGAGCAGTGAAGACAGCAACCCTTAATCACGTCATTTTACGCCACGTATATAGCTATACGTGATATATAGGTACGATGTACTAGTCCCTATGCCTGAGCAGTCAAAATAGCAACCATCAATCACTTATTTATACACCACGTATAGAGCTATACATGGCGTATTTAGTACAATGTATAGTACGTACAAGGTATTGTTGGTCTCAGACTAGTCAATCACACCCTTATACGTCATGTATAGCTCTATACATAGCATATAGGGTTTGTGATTCACTGGTCTAACACCAACTGACTCACCTAAGAGTTTGCGAAAACTCTATACAATATGTATAGATCTATACGTGTCTTATAAAGTTTGTCAAGATTATAATTTAGGGTGTAGCTTTACTACAACCTTTAATCAAAGCTTAGTTTGGGCTTGAACTGATGGACAAAAGCTGTTGCTATTGGGCTAATGAACAGAAGGTCAGATTGTCATTTATCAATGTTGGTTTTATAGAGCATTCACATTAGAGCCTTTACATATATAATTTAAGCTAAAAACACATTTTTCTATAATAATTTGTTTATTTTCTAAAAACCTTTGCATTTGACTCTTTATGTCATTCTCTATCAAAGACAACAACATTTAACTTATTATTATTTTTCTCTTTCCTACACACTCACAATAAAAATATAGATGGTTTGTTTTTGCTCGTCCGGTTTTGTTGGACCCGTACATGGCATGCTCTAATATAGTTAAGAACTTATTATATCTTTTCACTTTGTATTCACTGTTTTCGGTACATTTTAGTTACACTCAATTTTATATTAACTATTATATAAATGCTTTAGTTCCGGTATAAAATATAGTACTTTTGTTTATGTATTTTTATAGGATAAGATGAGAACAATTTAAAATAATTATTAATGATCAATCATGATTTTAGTTGCACAAGATAACATTAGCTTGAGTTTATTTTTATCATTATTAAATATTACACCCAAATATTTTTATATTAAATCAAGTGATGGCTCATGGAAAAGAAAACTAAAGTGCATGAAATCTTTTGTTTGTAGTCACTCTAGAATAGGGGTGAGCTCAGGACGGTATCGGTACCGAACCGATACCGATCCCGACAATACCGATACCGATACCGAACACATACGGTACGGTATCGGTACGGTACCGGTATGGTATCGGTATTTTACCTTAAAATACCGATACCGTACCGATCCCGTACCGATACCGATAATACCAAAACCGAAAATCCATAAATATGGGTATCGTTACCGATCCCGAAACCCCTCGGTTCGGTATCGGTTCGGTACGGTATCGGGATCGGGACGGGATCGGTATTCGGCCTTGTATGCTCATCCCTACTCTAGAATCAAGATTTTAAATCATGTATTGTTGTATTCATGTGTGCGAACTAATGGGCTTCTAATTAACTGAGATTAGCCCATTAATGTGATGAAATAGAATAGAATAGAATGGAAATCAACATTATTGGGCTTGGGTGATTTGGGCTGCTTACGTGAGCCAATAGAATTAAAAGGGAAAAAACAATTCAACAATATTAGGGGTTTCCACGGCAATTGTTACTCGCTAGCGAGTTCGAAGGCAGCATCATTTCCTGTTTGGTTGTTCTTGCTACTTCACGCAAATCGAGAAGGACACAAGGGTTTTTGGAGTTGGCTATAAGAAATACGTTGTTTGGTTGATTAAGTGTTGAATCATTAAGATGGTCTGAATGCTTAAGAACTTAATCATTCAGCATCCCTTATTAGCTTAATAGTTCAGCACTTAATCATTTCATTCAGATGCTGAAACAAACAGTTTGAATACTGAATGATTCAAACCTGAATGGTTAAGAGGTTGATTAAGAGGCTACCAAACAGCCTCTCCTTTATAACGTAGTTTAGATTAAAAAAAAAAAAAAGTATGGATGGTTGTTGGCAATCCGTCACATACAACTCAGTGGTGGACAACCCACTTTCTCTTTGGAGGGAGTTGGGTTCGATCCCATGAGAGGTATTGTGAGGGAATTGCCATATGATGGTCGAAACTAGCCTCCATGCAGGTGCCAGGTTCGATTTTGATGGCCACCCCGGTTTTCTAGTACCGTGCACTTACTCCAGAGAGGCTTGCCTCTTGTGGAGGGTGCAACATCTGTCAAGTGGCAGGTGGCGGGAAATTTTTGGGGAGAGCCCTAGCGCCCTATTGCACAGGGAGGTATTTAGCCTTCCAAAGGGCCGGCCACTCCCGCAACACGGGGCTTTACCTGTCTGATGTCGTTGAGTGTGTGGCTAGGGGGCCTGTTTGGGCCAACGTGATGATGTGGCATATTGAAAGTCACCTCTCAAAAAAAATGGAGGGAAAATGACCAAAATAGCCCGTTGACCGGGCGTTTTGCACAACTAGCCCTCTCCACCGTCTTTGGAGAGACGGGACACGGCTCCCAACCAGCCTGAACCTTCTTCGAGACCGTTTGGTTTTATAGCCAATTGCCAACCAACACGTGGCGTCTCTGATCCCGAGGCTGTACCGTCTCTCTCCAGACGGGTCAGAACCCTCTCCCAGACGGTTCACGTTTCCCCATGCCGGCTACCTTCGGTTCAACCGTCTCCCAGACGGTTCACATTTCCCAAGCCGTTTTGTGCTACCGTCTGAACCGTCTCACGAGTGTATATAAATACCCCAATTCACTTAACGAAATTTGCACCCACCCCTCTCCTCTAAGCTTTCATCTTCCAAACCAATGACGTTTTTTTGCTTTCCCAGCCGAAGCCTACCGGCTTACGAAAATATTGTCCGATTACTTGGATTGTTGTTTCATCTGCGTACGGCTACTTGGATTGTTGTTCCATCTGCGCGTGGTTTACAACCCGTGTAATGGATCGATGATGTGGTGGTCTACATTTGAGGCAAGTTCGTTCGCTTTCCGAATTTATGTCTCGATGTTCGACGTGTGCTCACTGAGAACTATTGTTACATAAAACGAGGAAACGTCTCGGACTTGTCTGTGTAGAGCACATACACCATTCGAAACAACGTCTATGTAGACCACTGCTACTACCGCCGCTGTGGAGGACAAAACATCTAACACTAAGATGTAGTCTTCAATAGTTGGTTAGACACTACGATTACTTCAAACAAAGTTCTTAGTTCTGGAAGTAAATTTAGGAAGTTTGTTGTAATAGTGTAGTTTTTTTATTGTTGTTGTAATAGTATAGTTTGTTTATTTGTGATTGTAATAGTATAGTATGTTTAATGAAATATTTACCTTAATATAAAAACAAAAAAACAAAATTGCATTAATAATAAAAATATAAACATTAATTGCATTAAATAAAAAGTTAATAAATTACAAATTAATTAAGACGATCCCTCATCATTTGCCAAACAGACATGTGTTTAAATTCTTTACGCTCCCTGTTTTTATACTGTCTTAGACTGTGTCTAATTGCCACGTCTTCGGGAAAGTTAGAGGGTACGTCGTGAAGAGTCCGGTTGTGGTGCCCGTTGAAGATTTGACACTTCGTGGTCAAATCGCTCAACTTCCGGCTTAGGGACTCGGTTGTACGTTCTGACCCTCCAACGAGCCGATTGTATTCGTGCAATATTCGGAACCATTTGTTGGTTTGGTGGGTGCTTTCTTCAACATGACGCCATGCTGCAATCAAGGCAATCTCCTGTTCTTCGGTCCATCTTTGAGGTGCCATTTTTGGATGAATTAGACGATGTTGGACGGTGGTGGTGGGGTGGTAGATAGTGTTTAGACGGTGTTGGTGGGTGGCGGATAGTGTTTAGACGGTGTTGGACGGTGGTGGTGGGGTGGTAGATAGTGTTTAGACGGTGTTGGAGGGTGGCGGATAGTGTTTAGACGGTCTTGGACGGTGGTGGTGGGGTGGTAGATAGTGTTTAGACGGTGTTGGACGGTGGTGGATAGTGTTTAGACGGTGTTGGACGGTGGTGGATAGTGTTTAGACGGTGTTGGATGACGGGAATGGGACGGGAGACCGGTATTTATAGGGCTGAGCTGGACAACCGAAGCGTCGCCCGGTCATCGGGACTCACCGGCGTTGGGAAATGTGAACCGTCTTGAGAGACGGTTGAACCGAAGGGCCAGCCGTCTTGGGGAAGGTGACCCGTCTTTTTAGACGGTTGAACCGAAGGGGCAGCCGGCATGGGAAATGTGAACCGTCTGGGAGACGGTTGAACCGAAGGCAGCCGGCATGGGGAAACGTGAACCGTCTGGGAGAGGGTTCTGACCCGTCTGGAGAGAGACGGTACAGCCTCGGGATCAGAGACGCCACGTGTTGGTTGGCAATTGGCTATAAAACCAAACGGTCTCGGAGACGGTTCAGGCTGGTTGGGAGCCGTGTCCCGTCTCTCCAAAGACGGTAGAGAGGGCTAGTTGTGCAAAACGGCCGGTCAACGGGCTATTTTGGTCATTTTCCCAAAAATGGATGTTGTTGGCAAAAGATATACAATGCATGCATCAGAAGAGTGACCGTATGGGCCAGACAGTACAAAAACATTAGGCGGGTGGCCCATGGTATTATGGTACGACAGGGAGACAAATACCTCATTCCACCTTATCCAATTACGTGTCAGATTCTAATTGACCATCTTTTGTCTTACTCTACCACTGCATATTTGCGTATGTAGGAATGTTGTCTGGTCATGCGATAGGTGGGAGGAGGACCTGGTCACATATTCGAATTTTAAAGCATACAAGGCAATGACAATAAAGCTTGTGGTTCATTAGGTGATGCAACTTTAAATCTGAGTTGACTCGGTTTTCATCTGTTATTCCAGCGAGGAAACTCGTGTGAAGGCAGTACGGTTTTCGGGCGAACGCCGTATTCCCACAGTACCAGCGTGGACCCAGTTCAGACAACATACTCTGTATGCGTGAGTGATTAGGGTCTACCAAAAAACATGTGGGATGATCTCTGTCACATAGTTAAAAAAGGAATGTTGTCCTGTAAATAAACTTTAAAGTAAGAGACAATCCGAAAATAACTATTCAAAACTTGTGACTTGTATACCTTAACATTAATAAATAACAAAAATCTACAAGATTAGTGACTCGGTCTTATTTTTTATGAATTACGTGACTTATTAATCATGTATCCATTTTTAACTACCCTGTGAAAGTATTAGAACAGAAAGTGGTGTTAGGGGGAACGGGGCACTACCCGTGAGTTTTTTCAACTTCACTGATTTCAACCAATCATATATTGCCACATCATTTCACTGATTTCCTTCACTGAAATATTTTTTTGGTGGCAACACTTCACTTATTATTTACCCACAATCAATGAGAGAGAGAGAGACAAAGAGAGATAAATCACGGGTACCAGCCCGTTAACTAGAACCAGAATTTGGTTCACGGGACCACTACCAGCATGGGTGGTGGCGGTGTTACCGTGCTGGTAGTGGGGTACCCGTGATCAATTCTGATAGCGCCTCGTCCCCCTTTATGCAGGATACACTTGTGACTTGCATATCAATTTCACGCTTTGTGACACTAGCTTATTGACATAGATTCAATATATACACAATCATAAGTTGTGAGTGTAACATTGTGAGTGTCCTATTTTCTAAACGTGTCATGGACGAAAATAACACCATGCTGTTTCGATTTGCTGTTTAATACATTACTTTTGAGAAAGGAATATCACCAAAAGATACTAATATAAACATGTATATGGCCACATGATATGGCTCGCGGAAGGGGCTTTGTGGGTTGACATGTCGTCGTGGAAACCTCCACGAGGCAAAAAGTGAACGTTAATAAAATTAAAAAATTTTCAATTTTCCAAAGGAGTAATGGATTTAAATAATCCAAACTATTGTACTCTGGCCGATAATGGTCCAAACTTTAAGTGAGAGGGAAGGTTTGCTCATTATGTTGATAGAGGTTAGGGTTATATGTTATAAAGATAAATTTGCCATGTCATCGAACAAGTGAGTTAAGTTATGCCACGTATGAACGCCACATCAGCTGCAACTAACGACGCTAGTGATCTGACTAACTGGGACCATTGTAGGAAAAATGACGAAAGTTAGGACCGCTAGTGATTATTTTCGTAGTTGGGACCATTATCGGCCAAAGTACAATAGTTTAGATTATTTAAATCCATTACTTCTTTTCCAAATATAAGACATTAACCAATTAACTTTTTTCAAATACACCATTTCTCACCAATCTTTATCATTTTACACCCATTGCACTCCAATTTTACAATGGATCCAAACCAACCACCATTAACACCACCCGTAGATCCGCCTATGTATTTGTGGGCCGATTTAGTCAAGCTCTGATAGCTTTTTAATTGCATGTGCAACAACAACAACAAATATAAATGCAACAACAACAACAAACACCCTGGCGACAATCATCCCAAGAAGTTGAGCATGATTTCGTTTCTCTAACCAGAAACGACGAAGTGGAAGTTGTGCCCGAAACACAACCACAAAAATTCAAGAAAGCATACCATGGACGACAATCGAGGAAGAAGTGTTGGCACGAGCATGAGTTAATGTTCTACTGATCCAATATAAGGTTTTTTCTTTCAATTATATGCCTTATTGTTTTTACTTAAAGTTTTCCAACTAATAACTAGATTTCTATGAAAATGTAGGTAACGCGCAAACAGGAGATGGTTTCTGGAATAATGTTCCAAACCAGTTTCATGCGTTGATGCAACAAAATAGATACTGACAATTTAATTCTGTTAGCTCGAAGTTTAGAGACATAAACGAAAAAAATAAGATGGTTTTCCAGTTACTACAACAATACGTTTGTCCATCTCCCTAACGGTACAAGCGACGCTTTTGTTCTAATGGCGACTCTTTAAACGTACAAGTCGAAACATAGGGCTTTTCAATTTCTAAGGTTATGGGAAATTTTGAAAGTTTGTCTGAAGTGGGCTCCGGTGCAGAACGAGGTGTCATGTTCAAAAAGGACTAAGGCGACGGAGTAGGGAGATTACAGTGTCTGTGGCTCATATGCGCTGCATGCGCATTGCAGCGTCAATATTTAAGTTGAGCCCAAGTTCAACGATGATATTCCAACTCTAGAAGCGCAACGGGCCATTGGGAGGGATAAAGCAAAAAGGGAATCATCTTCAAAAGACAAATTCGAAATTAGAAAAGCTAATGGGTAGGTTTATTAATTTCATGTATTGCAAGCAGCGGCTGAGAAGGAAATGGAGAAACTTTGGATGAAGCAACAACAAAAGCAATGATGGGCCGAAATTGAAATGGAGAGGATTTGGTTGGATTGTCAAAAATTGTGGAAAGATGGCTTGTGGGTATTGGCATGGGTGGAAGCAGTGGTGATTAAGTTATGCATCTATATATAATTATGTTGTTTTTTTTGGCATTTAAGTTATGTAATTTTTTTAAATAGTAATTATTTTTTTAAATTAAATAAAAATTAAAAGAGTAGGGGATAGTGTAGGGTAGTGAATCACATCATGTGTTAGTGAAAGAGAGTGATGCTGACATGACGTTGAAGCAGAGGCTGGTTATGATCCTTCACTAGTGAACCACACCTCACAGCCTAAATAGACATCATACTGTATCAAACGTTTGCTAAGTAATATGTTATACTTATCCATCATCATCCTTCATCTTTCATTGCCACTTTAGTGAGAATCCTCCCATATCTCACCTCCACCATTCACTTATGTTAACACTGGGGGAGTCAATCGTTAATTTGGGTTGGTGGGCTTGTAGGTTTTCGGTTTGCAGGTTGGTTGGTTAAAATGTGCAACTCTAACTCAACTACATAATCAACCCTAACCATCACACTACATAATTTCGGATCAACCAGAACATGACCCGTTTAACCTCTTTTTTTTAAATGAGTCATACATGGTGACAAGTTATAATTAAGTGGCTTATTGGGTTGTAATCTGGTTATCTGTAACGTGTTTAATGGTGAATATGAGTGTGACAAATAAAATATATGATGTGTCAAAACTAACATTATTATAAATAACAATGTATATTGGTAATGAAAATAAATAAAAAAAACAAACACAAAAAATATTAAAGTTTTTATTTCTAAATACTTAAATGGGTTAAGGAGTCACCCATTTTTATACAAGTCAACCCAAACAACTAGGTCGTGTTAAGCGACCCAAACCTGTTTTTTCGTATCGGGTTTTGGTCATGTCAAGAATTGACGCCCCTTTATTATACATATCATTTCTTGAAATCCGAGAGAGAGAGAGAGAGAGAGAGAGAAATGTGATGCATAGTGAACGAGATGAGGGTTACTACCATTAGGGTCGGTAATTTCAGACATGAACACGATACCATGACATGACCCTACACGACCCTAACAGGTTTCGTGTTTGACCTTAACAGGTTTTGTGTCTTAAATAGGTCGACACGATAAGGCCTTAACAAGTTTTGTGTCTAAACAGGTTAAAGACCTGATAACATGTTAAGCACCCGTTAAGACATGTTAATAATTTTATTTAAAAAAGTTATATATGAGGTGGAGGTATACCTTATACATATGTGGACTAAAGATGAATGAACTTTAATTTTCAATTTTCAAATCACAAAGTACTAACATATACATCGCTAATCAGTCATCCCCCCCCCCCCCTCTTCCTTCTCAACTTCACTTTCCTCGTCACTCGTCCACCGTCCCCATTCTTTGTCACTCATCACCCGTCCTCTTTCTCAACCTCGGCTCCACTTAGTCTTTCATTAGGTTTGTGGATACGATTTTAAGCAGGGACGAAGGCTTCTTAGGGCCAGGGGTGGCCATCCCCCCCCCCCCTGTTTTTTGGCGCAGTAGTGGAAATTTACGATTTTCGTAGGTAAATTGTGTCTGGCCCCCGCCGATTTGCCACTACCAATAAAAAAAATTGAGTTCGGCCTCCCCGATTCGAGAATCAAGTTTCGCCCCTGATTTTAGGGTTAATGTTTATAAACATGTTCTTGTCTTATCGTGTCTTATCATGTCTTATCATGTTATAAACAGGTTCGTGTTTGAAAAAAAATTACACGATAAGTTATCGTGTCATGTTTACCTGTTTCGTGTTCGTATCTTAGCAGATCATGTCTAACACGATATGCCAGCCCTAACTACCATCCTAAAATCCTAGAGCATGGGGGATTAGGCATTGTCTTCCCCCCTCCATCATTCAGCGCCACATCGACATCGAACTAGCCATCCCATGACCATACCACCCAAGGTGGTAGTAAATATCCAAAATAATGTATTCATTCTGCATGAAACTTTATTTTGTCTATTACTTTAAGTCTTTAAGCTATGTAAGTTAAGACATGTCTCGACTCTCGTCTACTCATTGACGACCATCTAATGTGGGTATGCCCACCATTATTTTGTTGTCATTATTCCTAATTACTAAAAAATCTAACGTAAAAATGACACTTTTGTTTGTAAATCGATAAAATTAAAGAACAATAATAAATAAAATTAATGGCTTAGATTGATAAGATCTAATTTGGTGTTTTGTCGCAAACAAATTTGTTTCTATATAAAGACAAAAAAAAAAGTTCTTTCGACATCTATATTATCACAATGACAAGCAAACAAAATACATGTTGCTTTCAATAACTTATCTACTTTGTATACGAGTGATGTTTATTAGAGATCCAGAGATGCACCAAATTCTCAATGTTATTATTTGTATATTTTGAATATATATTTCAAGTCAAAGTCATAGTCATAGTCATAGTCAAAGTGTTTTATTACTTTTAATTATAGGTTAGATTATGTCTTTTCTTCATTGTATATATATCTAGTATGAACTATAAATAAAATGTGGTTGATCATTCTCTTATATGGTATCAGAGCATTATCTCCAACGAGAAAGCTCTTGATCCTATCAACATGGGAACCGTCGCCCATCACCCCTAAATTTTTTTTCAGGCTACTGTGATCCACTGATCCTCACCATGTCTGCCAAAATCTCCCTTTCTTCAACTATTCCGTGATCACCACCACTCTAAAAGTCTTCAAAACACCTCCTACCATTTTTATCACCTTTCCCACATCTCCAAAACTTACATCTACCAACATCTTCAAAACTCTATAATCTCACCCCCCTCAGCAACATCAACATACCTAACTATTACACTTTGTTAATCCTTCAAAGTTCAAGTGTAACTTATTCTCCTTCTACCTGGTTTTGCAAAACCTAAAAACCTAAAATCCTTTTTTGTGCCACAACCTTTATGTTCCGGACAAAATGTACCTCTAATCTTCTATCACCTATTCCGTTTACCCTCTGATCATTCTTCTCTATTTCTCTTGTATGGCTTTTAACCATCTCTGTTTCATCCATATAAGGGATGCAACAAATTCTCTTGTATTCATGTTCTTCACCTGCCATATTAAAAAAAAACACAATGTATTTTCTCTTGATTCATTTGGTTAATCAAGTTCATCTTCCTTTACATCTTCAACTTCATCAACTTCTTCTCTTGCTCAAACAATGACGTCATCTACAATTCTATACAAGATTGGACTTATTTCAAGGTTGTCCATCTTGCGGGGGCATATTAGAGATGCACCAAATTCTCAATGTTATTATTTGTATATTTTGAATATATATTTCAAGTCAAAGTCTAAGTCATAGTCATGGTCATAGTCAAAGTGTTTTATTACTTTTAATTATAGGTTAGATTATGTCTTTTCTTCATTGTATATATATCTAGTATGAACTATGAATAAAATGTGGTTGATCATTCTCTTATAATGTTAACATAACTCGTATGATTCGCTTAGTGGCACCCAGATGATTTTGAACTACTAAAAAAATATGCCCCTTAGGTTTTAAGTAATTAAATAATTTAAACAAAATTTTATATACGACAATTAAAATTCGGGCAATAAACATAATAGCAATTACCAAAATCAAAGTATTACAATGAGTGTTGAACTTATTATTGTGTAATAAGTTAACAACTAACTTAACAAGATTTGAGTTTTAAATGGACTTTTATTTATCCCAATTTAAGTGTAAAATGGATTTTTTTACTTAAAAAAATACATATACAACATATATATAGAAATGTTATAAAAAAAACAAAAATTTGTCACACGACAATTAAGGACCCTAGCCTTGTGGCCACCATAAGGGTCGACCCTAAATTTGCTAATTGCTTATGATATAATAATGGGTAAATTATAGTTTTTGTCCTTTATGTTTATACCTAATTTTAGTGTATGCACTTATCTTTTAAATTGACAAGATTCATCCTTTACGTTTAAAATCTTGCATTGTTTGCCATTTGATACTAATTATGTTTATTTTGAAGTTGTGTATCCCACGTGAGGGTAAACTATCATTTAACTTCACTTTTCCATCTCCCCTTTCTTTAAAACCCTTAACCACTACTGGAAAAATAACCTACCATGACACGTATTGTGTGCCATAATGGGGTGTTTATGACACGCAAAAAATGTCAAGGATGGACATGTCATAAAAATTTTATGACATGCAAGCGCGTGTCATCTTTTAATGACACACATTAGTGACACTTTTTTATGACACACATTTATGACACTCTTTCATAACATACTTTTATGACACTCTTTTTTTACATGCATTTACGACACACTTTTATGACACTCATTTTGTGTGTCATGCTTTTTTTACCAAAACAAAATCTGCAAAATAACTAATAATCCTGGATTTATATTTATATTTATATTTATATTTATATTTATAATAACAAAATCAATAAATTACATAATAAAACTGTATATATTATATATATCACCAAAAAAACCCATTACAATATAAACATTTATCGAATCCTACCATAAGTATTAACGGTTATAAAAATATTGTGTCAATATATTACGTTAGTCTAGACCTAAACATATTGATCACATGAAAAATGAAAGTTGCGGCATAACTTGACCATTCTTCACGACTGACATTAATATCCGCATCCGTGTAAACATATACTCCCCCAACCTGAGACAACAATTAAATTAATAAGATGAAGGTTAAGGTTTATGATGGTTTTAGTTTCAAAAAAACAATGGTGGCTAGAATTTGACTCGACCAACTTACATAACGTTAACTGAAGCAATTACCAAACATTAAACCAGCAATATTACAAACACTTGGCGTGCACAACAATTACCAAACAATGAACCATAAGCAGGGTGAAATATTACGCTATGAACGTAATCGACACAATTTGACACCCTAACCGACACACTAACTACATATCACGGAGATAAACAATTTTGGACAGAAGATGTTCCGTGCCAGCAAATTTTCAACCCACTTGGCTCGTATTACCAGATACAAAATCTAAAAGGGTCAATGTATGCACACCTGTTAGAGCTGCAAGACCAACATCCATGATTTGGCAAACATCCAAATTAAGTGATTTAAGACATGCTAGTTTAGCCAAGTTTCTTAAAAGGGTCAATGATTGAAAGCTCTTCCAGATCTTCTTAATAGATTCTTGCCAGCTTCGCTTTGCAGGGCTTCAAACCTTATTCTCCTGAGATTAAAAGCATGCTAATGTATCATAACTGCTTATTAATTATAGCTTAACCAAACATGTTTTAGAAAAAATAAAATAAAAATAAAAGCTTTTTCTACTAGAACTAGGCCCAACCGTTGACCCCATTTAGTACATTATCATATTCTATTCAGACTATGATAAGCCCCACTTTAGTTATAATTAAACACTTAACCAGTAATTAGTCTAATGACTAGTTTGGGTCTTATCAGGTTACCGAACACTGATGAATCCAGTCATACTATAAATTGAGAACAAAAATATAATGTACTTATATACATTAACATGTCGTTAAACTGTAAATTATCCAGCATTGCACTTAGACTCCGCGGACATGACTATGAGATGTATCGTAAAACTTAAAAAGTGATCATTGTGGACCACTATAACCAATTTCGAAACTCATGCTGATTTCATTTCTGTAAATTAAATGCACAAGAAAAAGTGTTTCAAATTTACTGGAACCCATGACTATCCCATCACAACGTATTACCAAGTAAAGAAATCCAAATAATGGAAGAGGAAAAAAACATATTACCGAATCAGAGCTACTTACCATATGCTACCGATAAATTGGGGTCTTCACGTACATCAACCAAAACCTGCAAGAAAATAAACCACAGAAACATAAAAATCATCTCTTCGTTCATACAAATAGAAGTACAAAATACGAAGTACTTACCCACACATCTATCGAACACGATTTAATTTTCATTTTTCAAATTTGTTTAAATAAAAATAATATTAGCATGAGGGCGCTAAGAATGTAGCTGAACCCGCTGGCGCTCTATCGGTATACTGGCTCTAAGGCCCTCATATGCCGGTGTCCTTGTTGGTGGTGGTACCTGTGGTGCCTGTCGAACCTCACACCACCTCTCTGGCTCATTGTGTGGGCACACCCCAGCTAATCGCATATCTGCCAGACTGTATCCTACAGTCCATGGCCCCCGTGTAAACAACTCTGGACGATAACGAGCATATACTCCTAAGTGCTCTGCTATCCTGTGAATGTACGACCCCATGTCTAACCTAACATTCTTACCTAGCCTACGTCCCCTCACAAATGATGATAGCGATATAGTCGCCATGTTGGCCTTGCGACCCCGAATCATGCAGTACATAATAAATAAGTATCTCAAATTGCACTTATCAGTGCCATCGTGTCCTGGCAATGATAGTACAAGCAATGATCCTGTGTATATACCTCAGAACTGGATCACGTATCAAAGACTCTATACATGTCCTATCCGAATAAACTCCATCAGCTATAGATGACCAGAACTCTCCAATCTCAGTAGCTGTAATCCCATAAGGTGTGGACACATCATAGCAACCTCTAAGCAGCATCTCAAACTCTAGGGCAGTGGTCTCCTCCTCAGTATATAATCCTGAAGCTACCACAAACTCTGGAACTGACATCTCAAAGGTCCTCCTGCCTAACACAAAAGACGTAGCATCAGGCTCGAAAAAACGGTGAGCATCATACCTGAATGTAAAATGGAACTTCAAAGTAAGCTCTGAATACTGAGGCCAAGTGCAAGTCATTGCCTAGTGAAGTTAGTAAAGGGCCAAAATGGTCTTTCTACATGAGTATTAAATTAGATGAAATGGAGAGAACAATCTTTTTACATAAAGATTAATTGTTCTTAAGTAATTACAAATGATAATGCACATTGTACAAACCTTTTAAATTATATGTATAATTAAATTTCAAATAAATATGTAATCACAACCATTAAAACTTATTTTTTACTAATGCTAACCCCCGATTCTTCATGTCCTAGGAAAAATAATTAATAAATAAATATAGATGACAACCTTTCACTTTTCGCATTTCCCTCGTACAATAGTTACTAACAACACATTTCTCTCCTTCATTCTACAATAATCAAGGGAAGAAACACTCCAAATAATCTTTAATCTGGTAAGTAAATACGAATATGTTCATATCTAATTCACTATTGTTCATATTTTGTTAATAATCTCATGATTTTTCTCTAAAAATCTTAAAACACTTTCTCATGCTCTTTGACATCAGACCACATGGGAAGCAATACCCAAACGTTGTGACATCTTTGAAACACAAATCTTGTAAGTATCATTATCCATGCACGTTAAAACATCTTAATGACTTTAATATTTATCAATATCTAATAACTTTTTTTTTATTTCTGATCGTTATCATCAAATTTGGTTCATGAACACTTTAAATTGGATAGCATCAAAATGTTTTTTTATTTTTGTTTCTAGATGGCAATCATAATAATAATATTAAGGGTTTATTAAAAGTAATGTGTTAGAATAATATAGTAACAGGTTGGATGCCGGTTTTATTCATATGACTCAAGTTTTTTATTTCTTTTTTTTTTTACTAAACTACTAGGTCTATAACATCAAGACAACTAAATAGAGTTTGTCAAGTTAACCATGCTTTGTATAGTTTAGTTTTTTTGTATTGTTTTAGTGCCCTAAGTTGTTATGGTAGATGTAATAGTGACAGAATATAAAACGAAAATAAAACTATCCAATCTCAGTAGCTGTAATCCCATAAGGTGTGGACACATCATAGCAACCTCTAAGCAGCGTCTCAAACTCTGGAGCAGTGGTCTCCTCCTCAGTATATAATCCTGAAGCTACCACAAACTCTGGAACTGACATCTCAAAGTTCCTCCTGCCCAACACAAAAGACGTAACATCAGGCTCGAAAAAACGGTGAGCATCATACCTGAATGTAAAATGGAACTTCAAAGTAAGCTCTGAATACTGAGGCCAAGTGCAAGTCATTGCCTAGTGAAGTTAGTAAAGGGCCAAAATGGTCTTTCTACATGAGTATTAAATTAGATGAAATGGAGAGAACAATCTTTTTACATAAAGATTAATTGTTCTTAAGTAATTACAAATGATAATGCACATTGTACAAACCTTTTAAATTATATGTATAATTAAATTTCAAATAAATATGTAATCACAACCATTAAAACTTATTTTTTACTAATGCTAACCCCCGATTCTTCATGTCCTAGGAAAAATAATTAATAAATAAATATAGATGACAACCTTTCACTTTTCGCATTTCCCTCGTACAATAGTTACTAACAACACATTTCTCTCCTTCATTCTACAATAATCAAGGGAAGAAACACTCCAAATAATCTTTAATCTGGTAAGTAAATACGAATATGTTCATATCTAATTCACTATTGTTCATATTTTGTTAATAATCTCATGATTTTTCTCTAAAAATCTTAAAACACTTTCTCATGCTCTTTGACATCAGACCACATGGGAAGCAATACCCAAACGTTGTGACATCTTTGAAACACAAATCTTGTAAGTATCATTATCCATGCACGTTAAAACATCTTAATGACTTTAATATTTATCAATATCTAATAACTTTTTTTTTATTTCTGATCGTTATCATCAAATTTGGTTCATGAACACTTTAAATTGGATAGCATCAAAATGTTTTTTTATTTTTGTTTCTAGATGGCAATCATAATAATAATATTAAGGGTTTATTAAAAGTAATGTGTTAGAATAATATAGTAACAGGTTGGATGCCGGTTTTATTCATATGACTCAAGTTTTTTATTTCTTTTTTTTTTACTAAACTACTAGGTCTATAACATCAAGACAACTAAATAGAGTTTGTCAAGTTAACCATGCTTTGTATAGTTTAGTTTTTTTGTATTGTTTTAGTGCCCTAAGTTGTTATGGTAGATGTAATAGTGACAGAATATAAAACGAAAATAAAACTATCGGTGAAAGAGGAAGACAGAGTAGTGATATAGGAAGATGAAACTCTAGATCGCTCTTTTTACGAGAATCTCAATGATGAAGACCGGTGGTCAAACAATGTAGCTGGTGTATGTGACAAAAGGTGATTTCATTGCGATGCAGTTGGTTGACGTACGGAATTTATTCTTAAATTACTATCTTCATTACTGATATTTCCTGTTCTTGTGTTCGAATTTTATTTTTAAATTACGTACTATATTTATTGTTGATATTTTTTAGTCATGAGTTTTTTATTATTTAATTGTGATATGTAATGCTAATGACATCTATAGACCACAACGATCCTATGAAAAAAGAAAATTAACAAAAGTACTATAAAATATATTACGAGAGGATTGATAAACTAACATAAAACAAGTATCGCATTGTAAATTATAATCAACGCCGCATCGCACGACACTAACATTACATTATTTGCTTTAATATACGTCGTCCCGCCGTATCGCGCGGGCATCCCACTAGTCACCACAAATATGCCTAATCATGTCCGCTTGCCCCAATCTCTCTACAAGATCCCAATTGAACGTCATATGCTTCAGTAAAGGCATCTAATAAACTTTGCGCACATATCCACCTCGTCAGTCCCAAAATCAAACTGTAGTAAAGTGTGATGCCTAAGCACCCTCTGCTCCTCAGGAATAGGCTGTACATCTGCAAATTAAAACATAAACACTTACAAAAGAATGAATCCCTTGTAAATACACAAATAATATGTTAAATCAAAATACCTTGAATCGATTTACGCAAATTGCAGCTACAAAGACGAACAAGATCTTCGATTAACCGAAACCCTAGGAAACGAATTAGAGACTGAATGAACATATCCACCACCAAAACAACACCATTAAGTCTTCAGCTATGTTCCCAACAGCTCTATCAAACAACAACACCACCATCGTTGTAACACCCCAACCGATGGCGGAATCATCGAGGTGTCACGTAGTGACGATTGTTCAAAAGCACATGGTACTTAAATGTAAATATTATTAAATGAAACCCAAAAATTGTCTTACAAGGAAAATGGAAATACAAGGTCTTAAATGAAACATAAATAATGAAATAACTGCATAATAAAGCGCTAAAAGTATCTTGATCAAACTGCACCTGAAACATGTACAAAAATAGGTTTGGTCAACATAAGAAATGTTGGTGAGCATTCCTAGATTTGATATATATAGTAGGTTAAAAAGTTATACAATTCAAGTGCAAGCTACAGTGCAAATATGTAAACTATGTATCATACAAATGAGCGAAATCAACCCTGTGACTGTATAATGTACTGTATGAACTGTAGTGTACTCAACCAATAAATGGATGATAACTTAACAATGACCACGGATTCTCCGATGAAAAAGGGGGAGAATCAATCTAGGCGGGTTGTCAATCCAAATAGCGCTATCCAATGTTAAGGTCGGCTTGTACCATGTTAATGATTTCACTAAGTACAAATGTAATCCACATGTATTGTCTAAGCATAAAGCACGTTGTAAGCAATGCACATAGTACTAGAATTGTATTGTAAAAATGTAATCTTGTATTTGAAATTGTAATAGTGTACATGTAACACCCCAAAAATGTATAAAAGCAAAAAGGGGTAGGAATACTCATTGTTCACGTAGTAACTTGAAATTGGACTGGACAACGAAATATGAACTTGAGATTTCTCCCAAAAGATTAACCTAAAGTAATTGATAATGTGTGAGTGAAATAACTCTAGGATGCATGTATATCTAGGGCTTCGAATTGGGGATTACGTTTATTTGTGTTAATAAACAAATTGTTTGTTAATTATGAGAAATTTAATAACTAAATAAATAAAAGTCTTTTAATGAAATTTGAATTTAGGATATACACAATAAAGTGTTTGAAGTATAGAAATAATTTTTATAAAATTATTTCATTTAAAATAGATGTTTAAATCTATTTATTTATAAATAGTCATTATTTAACTTTAATATTCAAAAATACTAAAATTAAAGAATTCTTATTTTAAAAATCATATTTCTGTTCTAAATGATTAAAAATAATTTGTATAAAATTTTGGTGCAAAAATGATGAAAATTGGATTTGTTATGATTTAATTATGATTAAATCTAACAAAAATTGATTAAAAATATAAAATAAATGATTTTACTGAATTAAAAATTATTTCAGTAAAGTTTAACTTTAAATAAAGTCAGGATAAATTTTGGAGAATTTAATAAAATTGTTTTGATGTATAAATGGATTTTTATAAATCTAATAGATTAAAAATGATTTAATTATTATAAATATTAAATAAATGAATTTCTGAAAAATAAAAATTATAAATGAAACTTTTATAACAGATTAAATAAATGTAATTTTTTTAGAATTTATAAAATAGTTTTGGTATTTTAAAAAGAATTTAAAAGATTTAAAAGGATTTAATATTTATATATATTTAATTGTTTGTTTTCAAAAAGAAAAGAAAAGAAAAAGAAGCAAAACCGGTCAGAGCCGGGACTCGAACCCGGGTGACCTCTGTTGTGGACCACAGTCACAACCACTTGGCCTAGGCCGGTGGTTGTGATATTTCTGGGTTAAAAATAAATATATGCGCGATGTGAAAACTGGTTTATCCCCAAAACACACGTATAAACCCTAGATTCTGCAATAATGCAATTCACTCATCACTAGCCCAATTGATGTTAGGGCTTTTGATGAGTGAACGCCGGTGAATAAAACCCATCAAGAATATTAAGCTTACAGTGTGTAATCGTGGTTAATTGACTGGTCAAAGACCAAAGTCAAACGTCGTGCAAGAAGGAGATCAACAGAGATGTTTAGAACAATTGGAGGTTTAGGAAGATGAGTGAGCGAGTTGTTAAGCTGTTCCAAGGCTCAATTTATAGTGGGGATCAATAGGTTAGGTTAATTGGTAAGTTGACCCTGATTAATTATCATACGCGTTCGAATTCAAAATTGGTCAACGATCTGGTGTCAATTGACGTGTAGATGAGTTGTAATAGGCCGATAATTGTACAAATTTGCCAATTATAGATCAATCAAGCATTGATCTTGATTGATTATACAAACGCGTCCAAGCAGTTGACTTTCCAAGTCAAAACTGCTGGATTTATAACGCGTATAAGATAAATGAGTGACCGGGTTATAACAGACAAGTTGGTCCAGCCCAGTTGGTTAAGTGTGTGTGTAGCTGTGGCTTTGGCGCGGGTTCGAACCCCGGCCAAAGCAGATAATTGTTTTTATTTTTATAAACAGCCTAAGGAGGATTGGGCCTGGGATGATGGGCCAGACAGTTAGGGTTTGGGCTGGGCTTGGAGGCTGTTGGGCTTCATCAAGTGGGCCACAACATAATAATTATTATTATTATTATTATTATTATATATGATTAAACGAACCCGAATTAAATGCTCAAGAATAACGTCACGTTTATTAACCGTGGTATAACGTACAGATAATAAATAAAAAAAATACAATGAAAGTGACGGATGTCACAGCATCCCCTACTTTTAGAAATTTCGTCCCGAAATTCCTTCAAGTGGTAGTCTCTGGAAAGAGGTGAGGATACTTAGACATCATTTGGTCCTCACGCTCCCAAGTAAACTCTGGGCCTCGTTTGGATTCCCAACGAACTTTTACAATAGGAATTCGGCTTCGCTTAAGCGTCTTGACATCTCGATCCATAATCTCCACAGGTTTCTCTATGAAGCGCATCGATTCGTCAATCTGGATATCCTCTAAAGGAACATGGAGGTTATCTTCAGCCAAACACTTCTTGAGATTAGAAACATGAAACGTTGGATGAACATTATTGAGCTCCGGTGGTAAATCGAGCTTGTAAGCCACCTTCCCAACTCGTTCAAGGATTTTAAAAGGGCCTACGAATCGTGGTGCAAGTTTTCCTTTCTTTCCAAACCGAAATACACCCTTCCAAGGTGAAACCTTGAGAAGTACCATGTCTCCGACTTGGAATTCTAGAGGTTTGCGCCTTTGATCGGCATAGCTCTTCTGTCTGCTTCGAGCAACTTGTAAGTTCTCACGAATGCGGTGAATTTTGTCTGTCGTTTCTTGTATCAGCTCGGGACCGGTGATTTGTGTTTCACCAACCTCGCTCCAACACACAGGGGAACGACATTTGCGACCGTAGAGTGCCTCAAATGGTGCCATGTTAATACTGGAATGGTAGCTGTTATTATACGAGAACTCAACCAAGGGTAGGTGCGTGTCCCAATTACCACCAAAGTCGATGATGCACGCTCGAAGCATATCCTCCAATGTTTGGATGGTTCGTTCAGTTTGGCCATCCGTCTGTGGGTGATAAGCCGTGCTAAGATTTAGTTGTGTACCAAGTGCGGACTGAAATGTCTGCCAAAAGCGAGAAGTAAACCAGCTATCACGATCGGAAATAATGTCTAGAGGAATACCATGACGGCTGACAATCTCACTGATGTAAATCTTAGCTAGTTTCTCAGCTGTGTAGGTCTCACGAATGGGTAGGAAGTGAGCAGATTTGGTCAAACGATCGACAATAACCCAGATACTGTCATGCCCGCGGGTGGTGCGTGGAAGCTTCGTGATGAAGTCCATAGCAATGCTCTCCCACTTCCATACTGGTATTTCTGGTTGCACAAGTAAACCAGATGGACGTTGGTGCTCAGCTTTGACTTTAGAACAAGTAAGGCATTTAGCCACATAAAGGGCTATGTCCTTTTTCATACCGGGCCACCAATACAAAGTACGCAGATCCTGATACATCTTATCTGCACCAGGGTGAATGGAATAACGAGACTTATGGGACTCGTCCATGAGGAAGGTACGCAGGTTGTCACGATCAGGGATCCAAAGACGGTTCATGAAATACAGTAAGCCATTTTTGGTTTCCAACTGATTTTCGGCTCCACACGACATTTCTTCGTACATGTTGCCCTCAGTAACAGAGATATGTTGGGCTTCAATGATGCGGAGTTTGATATTAGACTGGACCTGAGCACAATAAAGCTGGGCATGACCTTTACGACTAAGGGCATCGGCTACAACATTCGCTTTGCCAGGATGGTAGCGAATCTCGCAGTCATAGTCATTTAACAACTCGACCCATCGTCGTTGTCGTATGTTCAGATCTTTCTGGTTGAAAATGTGTTGAAGACTCTTGTGGTCAGTGAAGATCACACATTTTGTACCATATAAATAGTGACGCCAAATCTTAAGTGCGAAGACGACCGCTCCGAGCTCAAGATCATGGGTAGTGTAATTTTTCTCATGGTTTTTCAGTTGTCGTGATGCATATGCTATAACCTTGCCTCGTTGCATGAGAACACAACCAAGGCCTTGATTAGAGGCATCACAGTAAACCACGAAATCCTCACTGCCGTCCGGTAGGGTGAGAATTGGAGCATCACACAGTTTCTGCTTCAAAGTCTGGAATGCTTCTTCCTGACTGGGTCCCCATACATATGGTTTATCCTTATGGGTCAAGGAAGTGAGAGGTAAAGCAATCTTGGAAAAGTTGAGAATAAATCGACGATAATAACCCGCTAAGCCAAGAAAAGAGCGAACTTCCGTGGGAGACTTGGGTGTAATCCAATTCTTAACAGCCTCAATCTTAGCTGGATCCACGTGTATACCCTTTTCACTGATAATGTGTCCCAAAAATTGAACCTCTTTAAGCCAGAATTCACACTTGGAGAATTTGGCATACAGTTGTTCATTCTTCAAAAGACCCAAAATTTGTCTAAGGTGTTGCTCGTGGGCTGATTTGGTTTTAGAGTAAATGAGAATGTCATCGATGAAAACAATTACGAACTTATCCAAGAAGGGTTTGCACACGCGATTCATGAGATCCATGAAGACAGCGGGTGCATTCGTTAGCCCAAAAGGCATAACCATAAACTCGTAATGCCCATAACGTGTACGGAAAGCTGTTTTTGGAATGTCGTCTTCATGGACTCGTAGCTGATGATATCCCGAACGAAGATCGATCTTTGAGAAACAAGTCGAACCTTGAAGTTGATCAAAGAGGTCATCAATGCGGGTAAAGGGTACCGGTTTTTAATGGTGAGTTTATTCAACTCCCGGTAATCAATACACATACGGAAAGATCCATCCTTCTTCTTTACAAACAAAACTGGAGCTCCCCAAGGTGATGAACTGGGACGAATGAAACCCTTGTCTGCCAACTCTTGAAGTTGACTCGCAAGTTCTTGCATCTCGGAAGGTGCAAGGCGGTATGGAGATTTAGCAACGGGCGTAGCACCAGGTACAAGATCAATACGAAATTCGACAGGACGCACTGGTGGAAGTCCCGGTAAATCATCAGGAAAAACTTCGGGAAACTCGCGGACAACAGGAACATCTTGAATACTTTTGTCTTTACCTTTCTTTTCCACAATATGGGCCAAGAAAGCTACGTATTTCTTGCGTAGATATTTCTGTGCTTGGGTGCAAGACATGAGTTTAAGACTACTGGACGGTTTCTCACCATAAACCCGTAAAAAGTCACCCGATGCGAGAGGAAACCGAATAAATTTCTCAAAGCAGACAACTTCGGCATGATGTTTAGAAAGCCAATCCATACCCACGATAACATCAAAGCTTCCCAATTTCATGGGTATAAGATCAATGGTGAAGTCATGTTCGTTAAGGCTAAGAGTACAACCCTGAATAATAGAATCGATTGAGATGGGTTTACCATCTGCGACCTCGACCGTGAAAGGCGCTCCTAATCTAGAGCGAGTGTGAGATAATAGAGGTTCGAATGCTAATGACACAAAACTTTTATCCGCACCAGTATCAAATAAAATTGAAGCATAACGACCATCAAGTAAAAACGTACCATTCACCACGTCATTTGTTTCCTGAGCTTCTGTTGCATTGATGTTGAAAGCTCGACCACGAGCCACTGGGTTTGCTGCATGGTTTGCTGGAACAAGTGCTGGACATTGGTTTCTGAAGTGGTTCGGATCACCACAATTGAAGCAAGCTCGACCATATGCTATAGGTTGTGGGTTTTGGCGAGCTGGTTGAGGGTTAACAGGTTGAGCATTAATAGGTTGAGGTCGAAACGTAGATCGACATGTGGCAGCTACATGACCATACCTACCACAGGTGGTACAGTGGCGGCAAGGAAAATTTGCGGGGTGATGGTACTGACAGGTGGCACACTTGGGTAAGTTTCCACTATAAACCTTCTTAACAGGAGGAGCCTGAGCCATTGGAGCCTGGGCTATTGGAGCCTGAGTTACTGGGGCCACAACAGCATAGTTCCTACCCCTGGACTTCCGTTTCTTAGTGTTGGAACCGGTATTGTCTACAGCAACTCTTGATGATTCAGTAGTAGGGGTGGGGGTCTTCTCAGTTGATTTCTTGGTTCCTTTCCTAACCAAATTTCCCTTTTTGACGTGCTTGTCAGTCAAGGAGGTTGCAAGCTGAATGGCTTCTTCCACCGTAGTGGGTCTGCTTCCAGTGACTACATCTTGAATTAGGTCAGGCAGTCCCTCAATATACTTCTCGATTGCTCGAGAGACTGGGGTAACCATGTGTGGAACCAAAATACTGAGCTCATGATAACGAGTGTTGTATGCAAGATTTTCACCACTGTCCTGTTTCAACCCATGGAACTCTTCCTCTAGCTTCCTCATTTCATTCCTAGGGCAGAACTTGGCGATCATAAGTTCCTTGACCTCAGTCCAAGACAAGGATAGAGCAACATCAGCGCCCCGATTACGCTTCTCACCATTCCACCAGGTCAATGCCCCCTTTTGAAGGACACTGGTAGCATAGCGAACGCGGAGGTTATCAGGACACTCGCTGTTCACGAAGGTACTTTCCATACTTTCAAACCATTGGAGGAGGCCAGTAGCACCCTCCTCTCCAGTAAACTTCGTGGGATTGCATGAGTTGAAGTGTTTGAAGGTACACCGAGTTTGAGTTGCACCCTCAGTATTGGTACTGTTGCTGTTCTGGGTTAACTCACTAACAAGATTCGGAATCACTGCAGCAATTTGCTCAGCGACAAGAGAAGCAAGGCGACGATCAGAACGTTGTCCAGAGGCACGAACAGTGCGTTGGCTAGCATCACGGAGCATACGGCGAGCAGACATCTACAAGACAGTCAATGAAAAGTTATGAGATTAATAAATGTAAGTGTAATATTGCATAAGAGTTATGATCACAAGATATTGTATGTGTAATAGAGGTATATCATTTGAAATATATGTATAACATGTTTGGATTGCCCTTGTCTAGCTATAAAGCCCAACAAGAACGTTGACTTTTCAAAGAGATTGAGCCCAATGGTGATCAAAGAAGACATGCTTTAGCCTATAAGTGGACACTCACTCCAGGAATCCCCAGGTAAGCATAACAGGTCCGTAAATGGATTTATGCGCTATGCTTGCCTATGCCAGAAAACCCAGTGTACAGGCGTCCACCCTTCCAGATTGCACGTGTCCTTTTTCACACTCATTAGAGTTCAACAACTTTGAAGGAGCAAAATAAGAGTAGGCATTTTGCCTAAGAGTGTCTTCATGAAAGGTACTGCTCCCGCTCCATGGTGATGTAGTCTTTCCACTCCTTGTAGGACACCATCCTTATATGTCATGATGAAAGATGAGGAGAAAGGAGGAGAAAAGGAAAGATTAAGGAAGGAAAGTGAAGGGTAATGAGAGGGATGATAAATTAGGAAGTGTTGTACCTGAAAGTTGAAATTCGGTTATAGTCTAGGCTAAGAGGCATTCTAATAACCTAATTCCCTATAACCATGGCTCTGATACCAATCTGTAACACCCCAACCGATGGCGGAATCATCGAGGTGTCACGTAGTGACGATTGTTCAAAAGCACATGGTACTTAAATGTAAATATTATTAAATGAAACCCAAAAATTGTCTTACAAGGAAAATGGAAATACAAGGTCTTAAATGAAACATAAATAATGAAATAACTGCATAATAAAGCGCTAAAAGTATCTTGATCAAACTGCACCTGAAACATGTACAAAAATAGGTTTGGTCAACATAAGAAATGTTGGTGAGCATTCCTAGATTTGATATATATAGTAGGTTAAAAAGTTATACAATTCAAGTGCAAGCTACAGTGCAAATATGTAAACTATGTATCATACAAATGAGCGAAATCAACCCTGTGACTGTATAATGTACTGTATGAACTGTAGTGTACTCAACCAATAAATGGATGATAACTTAACAATGACCACGGATTCTCCGATGAAAAAGGGGGAGAATCAATCTAGGCGGGTTGTCAATCCAAATAGCGCTATCCAATGTTAAGGTCGGCTTGTACCATGTTAATGATTTCACTAAGTACAAATGTAATCCACATGTATTGTCTAAGCATAAAGCACGTTGTAAGCAATGCACATAGTACTAGAATTGTATTGTAAAAATGTAATCTTGTATTTGAAATTGTAATAGTGTACATGTAACACCCCAAAAATGTATAAAAGCAAAAAGGGGTAGGAATACTCATTGTTCACGTAGTAACTTGAAATTGGACTGGACAACGAAATATGAACTTGAGATTTCTCCCAAAAGATTAACCTAAAGTAATTGATAATGTGTGAGTGAAATAACTCTAGGATGCATGTATATCTAGGGCTTCGAATTGGGGATTACGTTTATTTGTGTTAATAAACAAATTGTTTGTTAATTATGAGAAATTTAATAACTAAATAAATAAAAGTCTTTTAATGAAATTTGAATTTAGGATATACACAATAAAGTGTTTGAAGTATAGAAATAATTTTTATAAAATTATTTCATTTAAAATAGATGTTTAAATCTATTTATTTATAAATAGTCATTATTTAACTTTAATATTCAAAAATACTAAAATTAAAGAATTCTTATTTTAAAAATCATATTTCTGTTCTAAATGATTAAAAATAATTTGTATAAAATTTTGGTGCAAAAATGATGAAAATTGGATTTGTTATGATTTAATTATGATTAAATCTAACAAAAATTGATTAAAAATATAAAATAAATGATTTTACTGAATTAAAAATTATTTCAGTAAAGTTTAACTTTAAATAAAGTCAGGATAAATTTTGGAGAATTTAATAAAATTGTTTTGATGTATAAATGGATTTTTATAAATCTAATAGATTAAAAATGATTTAATTATTATAAATATTAAATAAATGAATTTCTGAAAAATAAAAATTATAAATGAAACTTTTATAACAGATTAAATAAATGTAATTTTTTTAGAATTTATAAAATAGTTTTGGTATTTTAAAAAGAATTTAAAAGATTTAAAAGGATTTAATATTTATATATATTTAATTGTTTGTTTTCAAAAAGAAAAGAAAAGAAAAAGAAGCAAAACCGGTCAGAGCCGGGACTCGAACCCGGGTGACCTCTGTTGTGGACCACAGTCACAACCACTTGGCCTAGGCCGGTGGTTGTGATATTTCTGGGTTAAAAATAAATATATGCGCGATGTGAAAACTGGTTTATCCCCAAAACACACGTATAAACCCTAGATTCTGCAATAATGCAATTCACTCATCACTAGCCCAATTGATGTTAGGGCTTTTGATGAGTGAACGCCGGTGAATAAAACCCATCAAGAATATTAAGCTTACAGTGTGTAATCGTGGTTAATTGACTGGTCAAAGACCAAAGTCAAACGTCGTGCAAGAAGGAGATCAACAGAGATGTTTAGAACAATTGGAGGTTTAGGAAGATGAGTGAGCGAGTTGTTAAGCTGTTCCAAGGCTCAATTTATAGTGGGGATCAATAGGTTAGGTTAATTGGTAAGTTGACCCTGATTAATTATCATACGCGTTCGAATTCAAAATTGGTCAACGATCTGGTGTCAATTGACGTGTAGATGAGTTGTAATAGGCCGATAATTGTACAAATTTGCCAATTATAGATCAATCAAGCATTGATCTTGATTGATTATACAAACGCGTCCAAGCAGTTGACTTTCCAAGTCAAAACTGCTGGATTTATAACGCGTATAAGATAAATGAGTGACCGGGTTATAACAGACAAGCTGGTCCAGCCCAGTTGGTTAAGTGTGTGTGTAGCTGTGGCTTTGGCGCGGGTTCGAACCCCGGCCAAAGCAGATAATTGTTTTTATTTTTATAAACAGCCTAAGGAGGATTGGGCCTGGGATGATGGGCCAGACAGTTAGGGTTTGGGCTGGGCTTGGAGGCTGTTGGGCTTCATCAAGTGGGCCACAACATAATAATTATTATTATTATTATTATTATATATGATTAAACGAACCCGAATTAAATGCTCAAGAATAACGTCACGTTTATTAACCGTGGTATAACGTACAGATAATAAATAAAAAAAATACAATGAAAGTGACGGATCACAATCGTCATCTTTAACCACATGAACCCTAACCATCGTTTGGGCTTGAGTAAACAAACGCATAATTATCCTCAATGTCATTCCACCCCTCAATTCCCGCCTCATCTAACCACATATAGGGGTGTTCATCGGTTCGGTTTACGGTTTATTTGGTTTATTCGATTCGGTTTATTCGGTTTTTCAAAATTTTGTACTCCAAACCAAAAACCAAACCAAACCAAATTAGTAATATGAAAACCAAACCAAATTGAATTCGGTTTGGTTTCGGTTTAAAACCAAACAAACCAATTTCAACCAAATTGAAACGAAGTTTTTTTTTCTCTAACTTATCTACCTCTGTGTTCCGAAATCCGAATAGAAAGATAGTAATTAATATAACTCAAACCACGCAAATACAAACATCATAGAAATTAGAAATAGTAAATAAGTCTTTTCAAATTCCACAAATTATAAATAAAGTTCAAACTTAAATCTTTCTCCAACTCTAATGAACCTACATACGAAAATAAAGAGATATTAATATTAAACATATACTGGGCTTATATATTATATATGGGTTATTAAATATTATTATTTTTATTTAATAATTAATTATTTTACCGGTTTATTCGGTTATCCAAACAAACCAAATAAACCAAATAAAAAAAATGTAGAACCAAAAACCAAACCAAACACCGAATTAGCAATTCGGTTTCGGTTAAAACCAAACCAAATACCAAATTCGTTGTTTGGATTGGTTTTTTCGGTTACGGTTATGGTTCGGTTTTTATTTGGTTTGCGGTTTTTCTGAACACCACTAACCACATATAAACAAAACCCTAATTTAAAAATAATGATAATAAAAATAATGATAAATAAATATATAAACCTAAATATTGAAAAGAAATACCGGAAAAAGGAGCGGAGAGAGTGTCGTCGGTGAAAGCTGGGGGACCGGTGGCGTTAAGATTGAAGCCTGAAACGAGGAAGATTGAGTGTATAGCGAAAACGAGTTTATCAGCTAAGTTACGGAAATTATGTCTGGACGATTGTTGCTTCAGAATAATCGCCCAAAAAATCACCGAATGAATTGAGTAGCTACTTGTTGCTTCGTTTTAACAATCATGTTTGTGAACTTGAACCCTAGATATTAGTAAAGGTTTTGAGAGAGGGGGGGGGGGGAATGAAATTTTAGGGGGAATTAACGGGTTTCAAAAATTTTTAAAGATGATAATAAAAGATTACACACATATTATGATTGTGTCATATTTCTTTTTTTTTTTTACGACATTTAAACAATGACACATAAAAATATGTGTCATAAATTCTTCTGATTTTGTAAACAATGACGTTTTTTTTACGACACACACTTTTGTGTGTCATAAAATGAGTGTGCATCATCTTTTGTGTGTCATTAAAGGTGTTTTTTTCTAGTAATGAACCTACCCCCTCCCACCGACCACATGCCACCAACCACACCACCACCTGCCACCCGCGTCTCCACTCCCTACCACCCCACCTGCAACTACCATATGGCATCTTCTCTTTCCACTATCTTATCCCTTCCACCATTTCCGAAAAACATCCACCACCAACCATCGCTACTATCTCCAAAAAAAAATCTACCACCATCTACGAAATACATCTACAACCACCAAACATTGCCACCATCTCCGATAACAAATTTTGGGTATATTTACCTATCAAAAGGGAGAGGAATGTGAGAAAGTTTCAAGGGAGAGAAAGAGCAAGAGAGAGAATGATAAACATGTTCAAGAGCCTTCTCATGAACCCTAGTTTGTCACCACCGCATGATATCTTCAATCTTAAGCACAATTGATGTTAATGGTCACAGGCGGTGGTGTAGCTGACAATAGATGGTGGTAGCTCACCATAACTTATAGAGAGAGATAGAGGGAGTTAAGGAGAGAGAGAGAGAGAGAGTGTTCTGTGTGTGAGTGGGAGAGAGGGTTGATGGAGAGAGAAGGCTTTATGGTTTACTAGCATGAACCCGCACGTTGCGGCGGGACTGCATTACGTTTGGCGGTTACGTTTGGTCAATCATATTGCGGATGTTGTATGCTATATAAACATACTGATAATGTGTAATATATGTCGGGGAATGTACAATATTATTTATTATTAATTTTACAGTGACACTTATAATCTTAATTCATCCTCTGTTATTACCCTTTCAAATATTTCAGAAATGTTATAGAAAATTTAGGAACATGTTAATCTTTTTGTATTTCATATATATATATATTCCTAGCAATAACACTTATATATAGCTAAATTTTATATTAGTGTAATACATAATTTTCCTGAATAACAATAACAATCTTATAAAAATAACAATTGTGTATGAAATGATAGGTCATTTTCTAACCAACTTGTTTGTTTGTTTTTTTTTTCTCAATAGAATATACACATATTTTTTCTAGTATCCGTCCATTCATAAAATATATTCTTATTTAAATAAAGTTCTTATAAAATTTGATCTTCTTCACAACGTACATAAACCTAATATACAATACGATATACCTTTTTTTACCCCAAAGATTTAGATGAGTTTCGAGTGGCATGCGTTAAAAGATCGCTTGTAGCAATTGAGTTAAAGGTTTGATTTGTTACTTGGAACCGAGATTACGAGCACTATCACTTGGAAAAATGAAAGGCAAACACAACCCGTGTCTTAGTTGGAATATAGTTTTCGAAAACAAAAACGGTGGGGTGGACTTATGAAGGAGTGTGTGTTTTTGCGACGCTGTTGACAGAAGTTTCAAGTCGCCGACGAATTACGATGGTGCAAAACACTAATAAGATGTTGAAGGTTTAAGGAATGGAAAATGTATAACGCATGATCTTTGTATATACAATCATGAGTTATAATCGGTTACAACTTTTGATCTACGATTGCAAGTAAGTAGATTGTTACGGGTTCTCAAAATAATAGACTTTAAAAACAGTCATTACCTCTTCGTTTTTATTTCCCGTCGGTTTCACCTGAGTTTCAAGAGAAGAAAACAAACAAAACGTTTTCATCATATGTAAATTTAAGACTTTCCATAAACCCATGTAGAGTGATAGTATTGTACCTTTTCAACCTTATAGTTTGTTTTAAATTTTGTTGAACTTTGTACTTTTCTAAACTAAGTAATTTATACTATTGTTATTATTTATTTTACAAAACACAATAATAATTCATCGGGTATTAATTCAATAAAAAAATCGACATAGTAAATTAATATTTATTATTTTAAGGGTTTGGAAATTTCTTATACTACAATTCTACCCCACTATAAAAAAATTGAACGGTAACTTTCTTATAAGTGACCCATTGTCACGACGCCAACCGAAGTCGTCACCTAGCCAAGGCTGGCCGAACTCCGTGTTCTATCGGATCCAAGCAGGCTTGTCAACCTTGGTGGCGTTCACCTGGAAATTGTACTGCATTCACAAGAGTTGCCTCGCTGAAGCAACATTCGGATGAAAATCAGGGTGATGCTCAGGATTAAACCTCTTCGGTGGGTTTGTTACCATCATTGCGCACTATTGTCTCACTATTTGATGCAGATGAGAATCGAACCTGAGTCTCCTAAGGAGAACTCAAGTTTTTCCACTACCTGATCTATAGATCATTGGCCCACTTTAAAAAATGGTAAATGACCAATAATAATAATAATAATTTATTATTTTGGATGTTTTAATTAATTGTTGCATTAAATTTGTCTTGCCAATTTAATGAAATTACAATTTTATCCATGAAGAAGAATATGAAATGACTATTTTGTTCATCTAGCTCCCATTATATAGTAGTATCGATATAGATATAGATATATTAAAAAATATTTTACACACAAAAATAAGTAAAAGATAAATTTTCTTACATGTAAAGACCACATGACTAGATTTAACCATAAAAATGATTAGTGTCAAAGGACAAACACTGTAACGTTTTAAAAGTTAAAGATGAATCTCATTAATTTTAAAGGAAAATGACATCCATTAAAATTAGGTATAAACATAAAAGAAAAGAGGGAAATTGGATTTAAATAATTCAAACTATTGCTCGTTGGCTGATATCACTCCCCAACTATCACTTTGACTAGAAATACTCCAAAGTTTATATTTTGTTTGTTATGTCACCCCCAAACTAAGATGCAAACGACTCTTCATCTCCAGAACTTGCCCCTGATTTCAAAATGGGGGTGACATAACAAACAAAGTGTATATCGATAGTACAATTAGGGGTCTTTTAGGGGTTTTTTTTTCAGGTTTTGAGTTTTTCGTGTCAGGTTGTTTGGGTTTTTAGTTGGGAAAAAGTGATCCGATAACCGAACCATTTAAAGTTCCGGTCAGTTCGGGTTTGGGTTATTCATGTTGTTCGGTTTTTGGGTTTAAATGTAATATAGGAAAACAAATGTTTTTTTCTTTTTTTTTCCACAAAATTTATCATGCTATTTAAAAAATATCATCAAAATTCAAACATTAATTGACAATATGATGTAATAATGTTCAAAAATCCTAAAACTTAATGTTTTAGATACCAAAAACACTAAACCAAAACACAGTAATAAAAAAATACATTAGTTGTTTGGGTTTTTTCGGTTTATCGGGTTGGGTTGTTCGGGTTTTTGTCTGGGAAAAAATGACCCGATAACCGAACCATGTAAGGTTTGGGTTGGTTGGGTTCCGGTTTATCGGTTTCGGATTTTTCGGGTATTCTCTAATTTAGGTTTGGGTGGCTTCAGATTCTGGTCGGGTTTTGAGTTTCGGAAAAAATGAACGACCCTAAGTACAAGCACCATCAAATTTGAAACCGTATTAGGTTCATACGAAGAAAACCCTAATGTTCATGAAGGTCCCACCTTCACCAAAGAGTGTTAAATTTGAGCAACAAGGTCTTGAAGTAATCTTTTTTCCTTCTCCATGAGTTCGAAAACAAATTTTAAAATGTGAATAATTGTTAATGTACATTTGTTAACTTATAATTTATTGGTAGGTTCTCTCCATCAAGTGAAGGAGCTTGTTAGTGGCCGGCAATAATCAATTTAGATACACGTATCTTTATTTTCATATTAAGCTCTTTGGATGCTTCCCTTATGGTTTGATGCTTTAAAAATCAATTCCTTCAACAACAGATAAGACAAAATTAACCCTCTTCATAGCCAATTTTAAATCCACGTGCTTTATCTATATTATTTTATTAAGGAGGAGTGATGGCCAAGATTGTAATTTTGTCAAGCATCCAACTATTCAAGCAACATGTACAATTGAATTATGCTTACATGACGGGGGTAGAATTGGAACTTTATGGACATTTAAGACACTTAGAAGGGTATAATAGTAAATTTAGCATAATCCAATACCTCACATCCTAAAATCTTATCCCAATTCTACCCTCATGTCCAACATTTAGAATACAAAATACAACCTATGATGCATCTTAAATGTGAGACCTTTCAACCCCTCATAATCATTAACCTATCATAATTATCAACCTTTCATCATCATCATGATCAATTCATTACTAACTTCTTCCTCTTATATATCTATATATTATGTATATGGGGTCAACAACAACAAGAATCACCACATAAATCACCAAACGCAATTCTTTGGTTTCTCACCTCAAAACCTTTCTATCATCACAGGTTCCTTACCGTATCTTTCATTTTAGTTATCATTTTCTTTTTCTTTCTCTATGGCATTTCATTAAAGCTTGATACGCAAACATTATTTCTTTCCCGTATCTTTCATTTTATTTATTGTTTTCTTTTTTTTCTCTATGGCATTTCATTGAAGCTTGATACACAAAGATTGTGATGTTAATTAGTATTTTTTTAGGAATCTTGATTTAATGGGTCAAATAGTTTTTTTAAACATGAAACTGTGTTAACGGAAAAAAAATGAGTTTGTGGGTTTATGGTGATTAATGATAATTGACAGGTGGGATTAACATTGTCTCTAAATGGCAAAAGATGGATTCGAGATCACCGGGGATAACGCGAAAGGTCTCATCGTCTCCTTATACTCTTATAAAGATTTTCAAAATCAGAGGTGATTTTTGTTTTAAGTGCCAATTTTTAAACGTATCAAACATTTTGCTACATGTTGTTTATAAGATTCAATACGTGTTGTCTCTTTATATTTTTATTCCCCTAATTTTGATTCTTGACTCTTTAGTACTTTTCTATCATCATGAATTCTATATTTTCTTTGGCAAATATCGATATTTTTATACTATATTATAAAGCATTTGGAAGGATGACTACAAAATTTAAGTAATTACAATATCTATATCTATATCTATACTATATTATAAAGCATGAGTGAAGGATACCCGTAAAATTTAAGTAAATACAACCTTTATTGCTTATAGTACAATGCTTGTTGAAGTCATTTAGGGAGTAAAATTGTCTTTCTACCCAACTATTAAATTGTTGAAGAAATTAATTTAAGCATAATTATAAAATTGATGAAGAAATTAACAATAATGTGGTGACTCATTACATTCATAACCTCCATGTCTTTATTATGTTTGTATCAATGTTATAGTCTTATAAATATTACTAGTGGGTTGGCCCGCGCGATGCAGCGGGTGTAACCAAAACTCTTTTGTAGAGCACATACTAACCTAACATACCTACTATAAACCTAACCACTATTACATGAATATTTCTGAATACCTTTGTTTGAAATTCATTATAAACCAAAGGTTTCTTCTTCGGTTATTGAATCCGATGATCATATAGTTTAGATCAAATTAGGCCTGTTTGTGTGTATGAATATAACGTATTAATTTCAGAATTCGAATCGTTACCTCATGATTAAAAACACAACTTTCACTGTTGATTTCTCGATTTCTATATAGTATGATCAAGTTTATAAAACTCCAAGTTTTTTAAAGTACCCAACTCTATATAAAATGTTATAACATAACATATAACATCATGAATTGTTTTTTATATGTTTTCTATTTAATATGTTTAAAGTAATTATAAAATTGAATGTCATGTGGTTTCATAAACATCTCATGACTCTTGGCTTTCTTTTAATTAAATATGGTGTTTAAAAGACATATTTACCCTTAAAAAGTAGTTATTTTATGCATTATGTGTTGTATCATAGGCATTTAGACTTATACCTCTTAAAATTTAAGAAGACCTTAGAAAATGCTTTATAAGATAGCATAGACATAGATATAGATATAGATATAGATATAGATATAGATATAGATATAGATATAGATATAGATATAGATTTGGTATCTAAATAATGGGGAGACTCTTCACATACATAACTTACATATCTTTCAATTTTTATAGCCTTATAAGTTGTTGTCTTTAATTTGGTATATGAAACATATCATTGAATAAAGTTCTCTCTTCCTTCATTCTTTCTTTCCATACATGATGTTTAGAGTATTCTTC
This sequence comes from Ambrosia x helenae, assembly GCA_030844895.1. Taxonomy (NCBI): domain Eukaryota; kingdom Viridiplantae; phylum Streptophyta; class Magnoliopsida; order Asterales; family Asteraceae; genus Ambrosia; species Ambrosia x helenae. The sequence continues at coordinate 5,157,543 of CM061223.1, forward strand.
TCATGTTTATATAACTTGTATGTAGGTTGCTACTATATTGTTATTTTCCAACACGTTATTAACACGAGTTTTTTTGTTGCTCTTTGTTTTAGCAATCTTAATAATGCAGTCTTAAAATCGTATTTGAAGGAGCGCAAACAGGCTGAAAAGTATGATACATGAAGATCAAGTGGTGAAACCATGTATTACATGTTGCCAGCAAAACAAGATAGTTTTAATGAAACCGACATTTCTTCTGCCTAACAAGTTATTAAATTTAGAATCATTAGTACTAGGTTTGTTTTTGAAGTCACTTAATTCTTAGTTTCTTGCTTAAATACTATGTTTTACTTGTAATGTAAACCACTGAGTTTTTACTATAATCACACTTATACATACATTCATATTCTTTTCACAGCTAATTCTTTTATCATTAATTTTGAAGTTGTGTTTATATATAGTTGATGAATTCGGATACTTTTGTAAACAAAATAATATTAACCCCACGAGATATGTAAAATAACAAGTTAATAAATTTGCATAAAAAAATTCGTGTCTAAAATTTGTAGCAAAGACCATAGTTAAAAATACCTAGCAGAAATGGTAATTAACATTTTTATAGCAAAAACCGTGTATAAAAATCCATAAGCAAACATTTTTGTAGCAAATTCTATAGCAAACATTTTGGTATTAAGTAAATACAACATTTATTGCTTATAGTACAATGTTTGTAAGTCATTTAGCGGTAAAATTGTCTTTCTACCTAAATATTAAATTGTTGAAGAAATTCATTTAACCGTAATTATAAAATTGACGAGGAAATTAACAATAATGTAGTGACTTTTTACATTCATAACCTCCATGTCTTTATTACGTTTGTATCAATATTATAATCTTATAAATAGTGGTCATGTATTTGGTATATAAATAATGCGGTGACTCTTCACATACATAACTTACATATCTTTCAATGTTTATAGACGTATAAATAGTGGTCCTTTATTTGGTAACTAACTTGTTGTACTAACATGGAGGTCATGGGTTCAATACCCACTAACAACTAACATTAGAAGAAATTTGGCCGTTCAAAAAAAAATTGGTATATGAAACATATCAATGAATAAATTTCTCTTTTCCTTTATCCTTTCTTTCCAAACATGATGTCTAGAGTCTTCTTCTCATGTTTATATGACTTGTACGTTGGTTGCTACTAGACTTTTATTTTCTAACACGTTATTAGCACGAGTTTTCTTGTTGCTCTTCGTTTTTTTTCCCACTTTGAATCCATGGTCTAACCTCGCCTTGTGCCAATACGTTTACATAACAATGTAAAAATATAATTGTCACATGTATGTTGCTGTTATAACCACTGGAATCAAAAGTGATTAGAAATCACAATCAATCTAATCCATCTCCATTCACAATTCAAGTAATAAATACATACCTTTTTCTTTGTGATGTATATACATAAAATACGAAAGAACAATTTTAGACACATTTACTGATTTGTGTAAATTTTTTCTTCAATTTTAGATTATTTTTTTATTCAGACCTACCTTATTTCCCTTGCAAAATTGGTTATGTTGTATTTTTTTTAATGATTTTTGTATGGTAGGATGTAAATTAAAAAAAAAGGTTGTTTTATTATAGCTATCTAATAATCAATCAAAATTTTAGTAGCATAATTTGTTCCCATTATTGGTTGCTAATCATAATTTGAGTATAGAAGGTGAGGGGTTGCTTGGTTACGTTAGTATTACAAACGGAGGCCAACGATTTTAATGGTCTGTTTTTTCTCTTTTATTGTTAATCTCAAATACTATTAAAATTTTTTAAAAGCCAATTGTTTTTTCACTCAAATTGAATGAATTAGTAATAGAGATTTTATTAAAAAATTTGAATTCCGGTCTGGTTCATCCGGAGCTTGAAATGTTTTGATTTTTTTAATTTAGAAGGTAGAGATGAATAAAGATATGGACCAGTAATGACACCATGGCATAATTTGATATTGACCAGTAATGACACCATGGCATAATTTTTTGTCGTCTTCTCAACCAAGTTAGTAGTTTGTTAACTAATTAATAGTTTATTTATATTTATTTTCTACAAGTCCAAGAACCATCTTAAAAATAAAATCCATTAACAATATATTTACTAGATCTAGCACACCTTTAAAAATCAAATACTACACAATATATCATGAGAGAATCGATAAACTAACAGTAACGAATATCGCGCGACAAATTGTCTTCCCGCAGCAACGCGCGGGTTCCCCACTAGTTATAATAATAACAATATGAACATTAGTATTAGTATTACTAATAATATTATTATTAGTATTATTTTTTCTAACTTTTGTCATTAATAAGAAATTAAAAAACACGAAACTGAGGGGACGTATAAATAAATAGTGAGTTTACCCGCACGTTGCAACGGGATTTAAAAACGGATTGCAATACAAAATCATGATATTGTACAAAACTTGAAATTGTTGATTTAATTATACAAATGTTGGGCTTTTGAAATAGTCATTCTGAAATATATACTCAAAGGCTTGAAGTTGATTGGACAAACTTACCATTTCTCATCTAATATGCACACGATTTTACATGTATTAATAGAGTAAAATCAAATGTTAAGTGTTTAATATGTAATTCTCACCATATCTTAAGGCATGTTCAAAGTTATTTCATCATTTACTTACAAATAAGACATGTTTACTGAAATTTTAGTTGCGTTTAAACATATATCAGATCACCCTTGGGCTTTGGGATTAATTTTATGAATTTTTAATACGTTTTCCTTAGTTTGATATCTGCTTATTTAATTGACACTGTAAGGAACACCAATGAAATATTATAATAAATGAAGAATAAACATACATGTGTATGGACTTTATGTAGATCAAGAAAAACCTTGCTTAGATTAAAAAACAATATTGCTTCAACATATTAATATATGGATAGTGAAAATAAAAGTCAAAAACTAAAATTACATAAAAGAGTGTAAATTGTACTGAAAATAGAAACCTACAAATGAAGAAATGAGGTTTCAAATTACAAATATGGCCCTTGTGGTTTGCCACAAGGATGCGTCGAACGACCCCGAAATTCAACTCCCCCCCCCCCCCCGGGACGATGGGTCGACCTTCCCCCCTGAGGGGTTTTGGGCTCGGGTGTTTAGCGACTTCCGTGAACACGTTGGCAACAACACAACTAAGACTGTCCGTGACCTCCAGTTCAAGTGGGGCGACCTCAACATCAAATGTGAGAGGTGGACCACCCTATTCGAGCAACAAGTGACGGACGATCCGGAGCTTGACGAGGAGTTGGCTATCGAATTCGCTCAATATGAGTATGAGGTTCGATACGGCAACGCTTTCGACCAAGTCGAGGCATGGCGAATGTTGCGCCAACTTTAAGTGTTTTTCCTTGTTTTTAATGTATGTTTTTAGTATTTATTAATGCAAGGTTTTTTTTTATTTACTTTACATTCTAATAAACATACGGTTAATACAAAACCCTAAATAAATAAATGTTATACATATAAAACAAACGGTAAAAATAAAGAACACAAAACACACGGGGGTTAAACTGAAAATTTTGCATTTTATAAAAACCAACAAACCAACCGGTACCAGCACGGTAAACATAACCAGCAAAACGGTCCACGGGACCACTACCAGCGTGGGTGGCGGCGGTGTTACCGTGCTGGTAGTTGGTACCCGTGGACAATTCGGTAGGCGCCCCGTCCCCCCTAATATAACAAACAATTTATATCTTTTACGTTGTTACGAATTTAGGTAATGACCTTTTGGCGTAGTGGCGAAGGTAGCCTTTATGGAGGGGTTACGCTACTCCTCAACTTTTCTGGCGTAGTATAAAATTTTATTTATTTTTATATGTTTTTTTGTATTACGTTACCTTTGAAATTATATTAATGCTATCCTTCAACTTTTTAAAATCCTAAAACACTCTAAAAGTTTATTATTAGCCCAACATAAAAAAATGCTAAAAGCTCAAAATGTACACATTAGGGTGCAGACATGACTAATAAATTGGCAACTCCATCAATACAAAAAGATATTATCAATTGTTTCGTCTACATTGTATGAAAGTACGGTAAAAATATATGAAAGTTACCTCTAAAATATTGGTCCAGATCCGTCATTATGTTGGTGAATCTTTTAAAACTTAAAGTCTTGTTCTTTAATTTTGTATTTTTAAGTGATCAGATTCATGCTTTAATTAGTTGACACAGTTTAACACAGATATAACAGATCATAGAAGCTAAAGTAATAATAGAAAATACATACAATTTACTTATATGATATTTTTTGAACGGCAAGAAACAACGTGCTAATCATCGTGACATCAGGCCGTTCGAACGCACGACAGTGAAATAATTGGTAAAACCTCGTCTCCCGTCCGAGTCGAACCGGCGCCACCCGTATTCGCTCTCACCAGGATGCCGCAGAAAATAATAAGAAGAGTGGGAATCAAACCTGTCGTCCAGCTCTATTTGTACTACTAATATAGCCATCCGTAGATAGAATATGGTACAGTTAAAGGTTGTCGCATAGAATTATAAACTGATTGCAATATAAGTCTAGTAGTTGATAGTCTTAAGTTGCACAAATCTATGTTGAATATTCTTCACACATTGGTCATGCGTTATTCGTTGTTGAAAGCCTTCGGATCTAGCTTATAGCCAACGTAGAGCTTTAACTTTACCAAAGTAAAAGTTTAAATCTCATGTTAAACATTAAGCTACTCAATATATATAAGTTGATATGAAAGTTGTATCATTGTCATTAGTTTAAGCAAAGAATAAAAATTCAAAGCCTTCACATCAACTTATATTGAGTGTTAGTGTTGTTTAAAAAAATCAAGTTGGTCAAGAGCTCAAGATTTCAACTTATGGAAGAGGCAACGCCAAAGTGATAAGGGGACTAGGTGACGTGAAGGGACTTACCCTTCCCTCTCCACTCCCCCACTACGAAAAAGATTTATACGTTAAAGAAACAAATAAAATACATTGATTGTTGCTGATATATATATATATATATATTTTTTACACAACATGAAAATCCAAATTTGCAAAAATAAAAAATAAAAAATAACAAATATTTCTAAATACCTAGGTTTTTATGATTTTTAAACAAGTCAATAATAGCTAAACCACTAAACAAAATGATTTGTGTTCGAGAGTTTATGAAAAATGTGTGAAGGAAATGATTCAAAGAGAATATAGAAGCAATCGTGAGGAGCACATGGATTATGCAAGTAGCCGCTAACTTCCTTTCCACCCTGTCTTTATGTCCATTTCTTGCCACATCACCATCCAATCGGTCACCTCCACCTCATCAACCACATCCCCTCCTCCATTCTACGGCTCAGATCACTTCTCGTCAATAATCCAACGGTCTTCACTCTTCTTCCAGATCCTTCCTACCCAAGATTACCGTAAATAAAATTACAAACCGACAACAAAAAACATTAAAGCCTCATTAACCTTTTTTATGTTAAGTATTTGTTTCATATATCCGTTTTAGATAAATAAATGCAAGCGTTATTTTTTATTTTATTTTATTTTTTTTTTATTTTTTTTTTATCGGTGAACAACTGTGTGGCAACCACCCTTGCGGGGCGCCGTGCCCAAGAATCGACTACTCGACCTCCAGCAGCCCCCACCTTCTCCGGATGCGCGGAAACCCGAGCCCCAGCCGTCCGAAGGCACGACAATGTTATAGAACTCGGTAAAACCTCGCCACCGTCAGATTCGAACCGGTGCCACCCGTATTCGATTTTCACCCGGATACCAAACTATAAATGTTGCAAATGGGGATTTAACCAAAATGAAAATCTTATAAGTATAAAGTATGTCTCCGATTAAAAAAATTGAAAATTAAATAATAGAAAAAAAAAAAGATAAAATAATTACATGTTAAGTTAAATTATGGATTGATGGAAAAAGGAAGCCTGACCCACACCTCCACTCCACTCCACTCCACGCCCTGTAGCCATACTCACGGAAGAGCCCCTCAAGCCTTGAAGGGAGAGGGGTTCTAATTTCTACGCTCTTTTTAGCTGAGTTTGTCTCAGCTGCAAAACGATAATGTATAGTCTTATACGCAGCATACGACAATGATCAGCCAATGATCTCCAGTTCAGTTGGTTTGAGGTGAGAAGGTTTACTTCTTTATAGAGGGTTCTCGTCCAGGGTTGGTCACAGGTTCGATTCTCGTCCATCGAAAAATCATACCCATTAAGGTTGAAAGGGCCCGACGTGTGGGAAGACTCGAACTTGTTACCCGGAGGTTGTTAGGACTAGGATTTCATCGTTGAACTACGCCTTTCAAATTTTTTTTTTTGACAATGATCAAACTGTTCGGATAGGTAAAGATAAATTCCTAAAAAAACCAACTTCAATAACACATGTGGGGTTTCACCTTGGGAGATCCTCAATCTAGATAGAATTGGTAATTAATACAAGTTGGTCCATTGTGTTAAGCGGAGCTCCACCTGCTACACCACTTAACGTTCAAAATAAATAAAGCATTTAAAATGTAGATAATTAGACGATTTTGACCGTCTTTAGAACCATCAACGTATGAATAAACAAACAAAAGAAATAATTAATTAATTAATAAATTTTTTTTTGGAAGATATAAATACCGTAGATGAAGTTGGTGAAGTAGTAGTAGTGATAATTGAAGCAATATGCATCACGATGTGGTACCAGATAATAATATATTTTTTTTTTAAATAAAATTTTTCATTAAAACAAATACGAAAGTTACATTACAATAGAAGGTAGACGGGCAACAAGCTGCGTCGCCACCTCTTTTTGGATAGCGAAACCTAGTCTACCAAAGACAAATCTTTGCCCCCCTAGAGATGAACTGTTGTTGTTGACGACCCGTTGGACCCTAGTCAAGAAACGAATAGCTTCTGGTGCCAGGGAGCCAAAGGTATCAAAGGCCAAAGGGATAAAGACATGTTGGTTCTCTGCACAAGCTTTAGCATGCTTATCTACTTTCTTCGATTCCACTTTTCTTGATGCTAGCCCAGCTACAAACCCTGTTTCCCTTAACCCAACCAAAGGAGATACCCCTGTGAGGTCCACGCAAGCATGTTTCCCCCTCTCCCAACCAAAGACAAGCAGATCTGCTGGTCGCAGGGTAGATCTCCCTTCCGCAGGGTCTGTGAGAAAATTTACAGGGGCCTCCTTTTTTGCGGAAATCCCAGCTCTTCTCAGGATGTCCCACAAAACGTCTCTTACCCAGTCATTGCCGGTATGTGTAATAATACCCTTAATAATAATAATAATAATAATAATAATAATAATAATAATATATTTTTAAATATCATTTAAGATAATCTTATCTGATACATAAAACAATCCTTATTTTAACGCGTAAGTTTTAATCAAAAATTAAAATACTACACATATTCAAGTTATAAAAAAATATTTAATGTGTCACTAAAGTACAATAGTACATACATTATTAATTTACAAAATTTACACATAGCCCCCTTCACCCTCACCCCCTATATAGATAACACCGAGAGCATGTCGATGGTTCTAGAGAGAGAAAGCCTACGATTTTTTAGAGCGAGAAAAAGACGCCAATTACATTTACAGGGAGAAAAGGGTTTTGTCTTTCTCATCTCTCCCTCTGTATCTTATCTCTTTACCAATAATAATAATAATAATAATATTAATCTCATCATGTCTTGCTCTTGATTCTTTCTCTGTCATTCTATCTACAGATCTATTCATTCCGTAAGTCTTTTCTTTCAATCGTTAGGGTTTTCTTGTTCAATATGATCTTATCTTTATTATTACATGTCTTTTTCAATAATAATCTTTATTTTGAGCTTCATTTGTAGCTGATTATAATATGTTAGGTGTTTTGTAGAGATAAGTTTGACCTGTATGCTGTATAAATTGATGTTATGGTTATGGTTGATGAGTATAGTTATTGTGTGTTTGGATTGATATGTTAAAAGAGTATTATATAAGTGAAGAAACAAATATTATAAAAAAATGATTGCTTTTGTTAATAAGTGTTGTTTTGGTGTGTACAGATTAGGAAGAACAGACTGATTTAATTGAGTAAGATGGATCTGTGAAGAATTGAGGTCTGATTATCGTTGTTTTACGATTGTTTACGTGCTATACGGTTTACGGCTATTCGTTTGCAGCTTGTGTTTGGGTTTGGATACCTTTTGGGAGTGAATAGAGAAGTAGAGAACACCTATAGTTGTCTTTATTTGGTTGATGTCTGCTGACCTGGACAGCCCAGTTCAAACACAAATGGCTGTATCGCTTTTTAGAAGTCCTTTAGGAAGGGAATACCATGGGAACGCTAGGATCGAAGGGGCGAAAACGACGGGCAGGAGACGTGTTTTTGTTCAAACTGAATCTGGTTGTGTGTTAGGGATGGAGTTGGATCGGAGTGATAGTGCTCATATGGTTAAGCGTAGGTTACAGATTGCTTTAAATGTTCCGATTGAAGAAAGTTCTTTGACCTTTGGAGATATGGTTTTTAATAACGATCTCAGTGCCATACGTAATGATTCCGCTCTTCTTTTAACCAGAAATATCTTGCATCGAAGCTCGTCAACTCCTTGTTTATCGCCCACTGGTAGAGATATACAGCAGAAAGATCAAAGTGGGCCTGTTGAGATCTTGGGCCATTCGAGTAGTTTCGTGGGAACGAAACATCTTGTTGATGAGGTTGTGAAAGCGATGAAGACTGGAGTTGACCCGATCCCGGTGAATGGGGGACTTGGGGGTGCTTATTATTTCAGGAACAGTAGAGGTGAGAGTGTCGCGATAGTAAAGCCTACCGATGAAGAACCATTTGCTCCTAATAACCCGAAAGGGTTTGTTGGTAAAGCTCTTGGTCAACCTGGGTTGAAACGTTCAGTTCGGGTAGGTGAAACGGGTTTTCGTGAGGTGGCTGCGTATCTTCTTGATTATGATCACTTTGCTAATGTCCCCGCCACTGCATTGGTCAAAATTACACATTCGATTTTCAATGTTAATGATGGTGTAAGCGAACACAACAAGATTCAAAGAAAGAAGAAACTTTTTAGCAAGATTGCTTCATTTCAGCAGTTCATCCCACATGATTTTGATGCTAGTGACCACGGGACTTCCAGTTTCCCTGTGTCTGCTGTTCACCGCATTGGTATATTAGATATAAGAATTTTTAACACCGATCGTCACGCGGGAAATCTATTAGTTAGAAAGCTTAATAGTGATGATGGTAAAAGATTTAGTGAAGTTGAACTCATACCCATCGACCACGGCCTTTGTTTACCTGAAGATCTAGAGGACCCGTATTTCGAGTGGATCCATTGGGCGCAAGCTTCAATTCCATTTTCAGAGGATGAACTCAAGTACATTGAAAAACTTGACCCGTATGACGATGCAGAGATGTTAAAAAATGAGCTCCCAATGATACGGGAGGCCTGTTTACGGGTTTTAATCCTCTGCACAGTTTTCTTAAAAGAAGCTGCTGCATATGGTTTGTGTTTGGCCGAGATAGGTGAAATGATGAGTCGGGAATTTAGGCGTGGTGAAGAGGAACCAAGCGAGCTTGAAGTTCTATGTATGGATGCTAGAAGAATGGTAGCCGAGAAAGAGGCAGAAAATATGGATGTACCCCCTGAGGTTGAAGCAGAAGAAGATGGATTCCAGTTTGACATCGATTGCGATGATGCAGCGTTTGACTTCACTCCCAAATTATCATATGAAAACTTGGGTTTCGGATTCGGGAGAACCCCGCTTTCTAAACTTGAAGAGGAGGAAGAAGAAGAAAGTGAAGAGGAAACAGAAGATTATGCGCGTCCTGCATTGGGTGAGATACCTTCTGTTTCAAAGCTGTCGTTGAAGATGTTGAGTTTAGGTGACAACAGTGGCATTAGTAAGTTGAAGAGCCAGAAGACAAAAGCGGAAAGCAGTGGTTACACGGCGGTGAATTCATCATCTGGACACAGAAGTGCGAATGAGCCGCTTGCAGCCGGTGCCAGCTTTGTGAAGCTAGGTGACATGAATGAAGATCAGTGGGATATGTTTCTAGAGATTTTTCAAGAGCTGCTATACCCTGCGTTTGCGAAACGGAAGTCCATTGCAATGGGTCAAAGGCAGAGACAGAGGCTGGGGACTTCTTGCCAGTTTTGAGATAGGATTACTTCTATGTTGCTGGTTATATGGGTTTGACTTTGAATAAGTTGACCTGCAGTCTTGTGGGCCGGGTTTTAGTGTTATTTAGTTTGTAGGGTTTAGTGCTTTTATTTTAGTTTTAATGGTAAATATTCTTCCTCGAGACCTTTAGCTGTTATTTTGGTTATTTGTTGTTTCATTGTAATGTTTATAAATAAATTCTTTTATAGACATAGTTTGATTGTATTTGTACATATTTATTTTGCCACGGATAGTCTTGCGGGCGGGTTGAACTGTCTTACCATTCCTAAGACCGAGTTTTGATTTGCCAAGTGAAACCCCTTTTAACGATTATCTTGGTATATGTTAATCGCGTGAGGTGTACGAGAGGATATACGCTGGGTCGTACCTTTTTAGACAGTTTCATTAGGCGGGTCGGACCTTTTAAGACAGTTTCATATGTTAGGCCTCATTAAGGAGACCCTTTTAGACATATTCATATTAAAACAAACGTACCTGGTAAAATCTCATTAGAAACAAGGTCTAGTTTAAGACTTGTGTACTCAATACCTTAACTTTCAACAGAAAATTTTCATCAACATTAAAAGTCTTATTATTTACATAAATGTTTTTATTACAAAAGATATCCTCACTTATAATTAAACTTCTGAACAAGATCAAGCCCATGCCAATATACATTACATACACACCAATATAAATCAAATAGAAATGCATCCACTGTGAAATAAAATCAATAATGTTAAAATAAACAACTCTCTCCCTCTATATATATATCTGATAAATACTTGAGGTTAGACATGTCTCCATGGTCTTTCAGCAAGATTCACACATTCACTAAATCTAAAACAGTCAACAAGATGGTCAATGCTCATTCCAGCAGCCTGCATGAATGAATAAACAATCACTGGTCCAACCAATCGAAACCCGTGCTTCAATAAATCTTTGCTAATGGCTTCTGCTTTTGGTGTTCTTAGAGGAACATTTCTTGAATGTCTGCATCTGTTAATGGTGGGCTTATAATTTACTGATCCCCACATATAGCCACTGAATGATCCATGTGCTTTAGCAATCTGCATCAATCATTGTTAAACATATAAATCTTTAAAAAATGTTTATGTTAATCTCTGCAATGACCCTTGAGTTGTAAACTTACTTTGAGGATGCATCTGGCGTTTTCAACTATGCATCTGACTCTACTTTCGGCTAACATTATGTCCTTGTTGGAGGCTATTTCCATGATCTCGTCCTCTCCCATCTTAGCAACAATGTTCGGTTCAAATCCAGCGAAAGCTTCCCTACATTAATGAACAAAAAAATGTTTCAAAATCTTAATGGTTCTAACAACATATACTAAACATGTTGGTTTTTTTTTTTTACCTGAAAAGATTCTTCCTTTTCAAGATTTCAGTCCAATTGTAATCCATTAACATTCCACACAATGACAGCAGCTCAAACAGTTGACTGTTAATTATTTGGAAGTCATTACAAGTTAGCTTTCGCTTACTACCCGATCAACCATTATTTACAGAAAGTAAAAAAAAAGGGATGGAGATTTACTTGTCATCATACACGGGAACTCCCCAGCATTCGTCATGAAACTGTACATAAAGTTTATCTGAACAAAAAAAAAAAAAAAAAAAAAAAAACCATTAAAGTCCTGAATTTGTGCATTGATCGCAAGTCGTTAACTATATTGTGTCGCTAAGTACATAAAAAATAATATACATTTTACAAGATGTTTTCTTGGCTCATGTTTCTGGTGCATTGGGTCGCCTTAATGTCTTTCAAATGGTGTCAATACTGAATGTTTAAACTATCAATAGAACACTAGAGTGGTTGTAGAAATAACATATTTTATTTATGTCCATAATTAATTCAAGAGTTATGACAAGGGGATTAAAGTTTGGTATATTAGGTTTTATGTTTCTGTCATACCAAACACCAAACTATAATTATATCCAACTAGGAAATTAGTATATTACTAATGAACTACATGACTCATTAAACTAGTTCAACATTTTATAGATGCTCTTTTGAACATGAATAAACAATACTAGATCAACATTTTGTAGGTAGCAAGGAATAGATTCTATGCCAAGTTGAAATTCACTTGTCTTTTTGTCTAGTTTGAGAGTAGATGCTCTTGTAACAGATTAATTATGTTGTATCATTTCTATAATTAGATTTAATAATAATATTGACACAAAACTCTCATGAAATCAATAATGTAGTGCACACTACAAGTGTTCTTGGAATTCATTGAGAATATGCTAACAACAAATTCGCGACTTGCGCACACTATTGTAGAAGAAAATATTCACGCGTAAATGTTTATAAAAACTGACATAAGTTTAAACCATTTTTGAACATGTGTAAGGTAGAAAAAGTGTGTTAGTTAATCTAATATTTATTCGTTGGAACGGTAACTAACTACTCAACCATATAAAAACTCAAACTTACCGCTATTTTTAGTAATCCAGTTGCATCTTCTCAAGCCATCCTCGCTGTTGCTAGGATCCAAACTCGGTTGTGGAACTAAACCATGAGCACTAGTTTTAGCAGCCGGTAGATCTCTTCGAGCAGGAGTTGGTGATGGTGATGGTGATCTTGTTGGTGATGGTGCGATAAGTTGAAGTGCAGACGAGATGGTCTGCTCAAGTGTAGAAGAAGAATCTGTAAACGAGCCACTCGAGTTATGCGAAAGAGTTAAAGAAAGTGAAGATAGGGAAAGAAGTGAGCTTGTTTTATGTATCCCAACAGGATAAACTTTCTTCAAGTGTTTTGATAACAGATTTTGAGTTGATGAAAGCTTTTCTTTTTCTCTTATGCTATTGTTCTTCTTCTCTACAATGTTTCTCCTCATGTTTTCTTTAGACATTTTTGGAAATAGGAAAGAGAAGATTAAATTAATAAATATTACGTTAGAGAACTATTGATATAATTTAGTTTGGGTTAATGGATATTTATATAGATGAGATGATGGTTGGTGAAATGCTGTGATTTGTTTATGTACCACTAGCACCTTATTTTTCTCACGTATTCAAACCAAAATAATCACCTTATTTTGAAAATGACAGTTGAATATGAATATAGGTAATAGGATGGTCTATCATCTATATCTATATGACAATATATATATATATAACTTAATTCTCAAGACGAGTACTGTATAAGTTAATCTGATTTTGAGGGTGTTTGGAATTGCGTTTTGAATCTGATTTTTAGATTATTGCGTTTTGAAAACGCAGATAATCAATTTTTAGTGTTTGGGATTGCGTTTTGAAAATACAGATAAACAGTTTTTTAGGCTACCAAAACGCAATAATTTATAAGCAGCTCCACCCCTGCTTTTTCAAAACGCATAATCTATTTTGAATAATCAATCCCAAAGACCCAAACACCCCCTTTAAATTTTAATGAGAGTTTTCTTTGATTGACTATACATTTTATTAAATTATGAGTTAAATTCGGAAGTGCATCAGATTTTTTTTTTTAAAATGTCGTATGTCGTCACTACATGAAAAAGGATATTTTAAATGTCCATAACTGTCGCAAACACTTTTGTGATGAAAATAATCGATTGAAAATAGTATCGTTGGAATTTGTGACGAAAATAAACTTGTGAAATTCGTGCAAATAACGTTTTTAGTAGCATTATTATAACTTATAATAATGATACTAAGTTAAACAATGTAAAATTTATGATTTATAAGACATGAAGACCCATTTTATTTTACTAGATGAAAAGTGGCATGATTATGGTCCATTTTACCAGCTAAATCAATAATATTAAAACCAGGAACTTGCAGAACTTAACTTACAAGTATTATTTAATAATCAGCATTGATATAAAGACAAATGTTTCAAGATATAAAGTACATTTTTTTAACAACTGAAAAGAAAGCACATTATGTATGCATGTTTATATTTCTAGTAATTAAAGTGGTTGGCATGTGAGTCTCAGAAAGGTATGAAAAAACTTAAGTCCCACTCCAGTTGCATATATTTGTAAGTTTGAGGCATACCCATTGCCCAAATAGAAAAAGATATCCCATCTGTTATTCTTCCTGGTCTTTTACTACATGCTCACAGTCTTATAGGTATCATGATGCTATTCTCACACTAATATGCCTTATTATTTTAAAAAAATTTACAAGGTAGGGAAAGATGAGAAGAGGCCCATAGATGCCTCTATGACACCTAATAGCTAGCCCATCATGTTTGTGATTTAAAAATGTAAATTTTATTTTTCATATATTCATTAAAAAAGCTTTGTTTGTTTTCTATACATGACAATATGACATGATGCTTTCCTATGGTAACTAAACTTTCAATTTCTTCATGTGGAATGTTAATCAAGAGATTGCGGCTTTTGGCTCATATACGTAGGTATGGTTGAGCGTAGCGGTTGTTAACCGTTAGCGGAAGTTAAAATAATGTTGACGAAATTGTTAAAAAAAGATTGTTGTGCAAGTATATTTGAAAGGAATGTTGATATATAATATATGTGGCATTTGTTTTGCATTAGGTTGAGTTGTTCCTTTTGAGATTGAATAGAACCAATTATGCTAACTATTCACATAAAGTTATCAACTCTCAACAACCTCCATCTCATCTTTATATGTAATGTCAAATTGGTTCAAACCTCCTTGAACTCACCTACATTGCCATAACTCAACCTAAACCTCCTTCAATTAATGCAAACTTACATTGCAAACATAATTCAACCTAATCCTCCATCAATAATAGTCTTAGAACCAATGGAACAGAAGTTGTGTCCTCTCCACCCAACAATGGAAACAAAGATCGCCACAACACTTCTAGTTTATAAGCCATTTAAATCATGATTTGGTAGTCTTAGAGCACTCACATCCCATCCACCAAATATATGTGAGTGTGTCCACCAAATTATATGGGGTGAGTGTAAGTGGTTGTGAGTGAAGGAGAGAGAAAATATTTGGTGGAAGCACTGTTCCACCCTAAATATGAAAAGCTACTGTTCACCCCTATATATATTTTAATATTTTTGTAAGTAGTTGTGAGTGAGGAGAGAGAAAATGTAATGATAAACGTATGAAAAAGTATTATTATTTTAATTAGGATAGAGAAGATTTAAGGATGAAGTAGTGATTTTTAGTGTAATTTGATGGATAGGATTTAATGGATGGGATGTGAATGCTCTTATTTGGTGAAACAAATAATTAACAAATAATCCTAATTCTAATTTAATCCCATTAACTTATCCTATCAAGTTTAGGCCCATTTAAACAAATAATCCTAATTCTAATTTAATCCATTAATGTTTTAAAATGCAAACCCATTTAAAGACTCAAAGAGCTAAAACCCATTAACTTGTACTATTTACAGTAGGCCCATATTGAGTTTATATTTTTCTGGTCCATTTTTTCGGCTTGTTCAAAGTCCTCGAATTTTCAAGGATTCTTTTGGATCCCTCTGAAAATGTCAAAGGGGTTTAAAAAGAATATGAGGTGGTGGAGGATGAAGTAATTTAGTTTTTTACAACATTAACATTAGCTAATATGTAATATGTTGTAATATGTAATAACAAGGGACCATATTCTCCATAGGTGGATGTGTCAATCCAGCAAGGGTCAACGGAGAAGGGAGAATCTAAGCACGAACCAATAATGTTAATGAATATGCAGCTTTGTTTATCAAGCACATTAAATCACTATGGGTTCATGTCATGTACATCTCTTTTGTATGATATATAAACACTTCTAGCTTGTCGCAAACATAAATTCCTTTATGGCTAGTGAGTTTGTCATTGTGGTAAGAATACACTTTTTTTTTATGTAAAAGATAATTACTTGAACCAAATGTGATGTTTAATGTCATTAAGAAGTAACTACTTGATGGTTATTATTTTGTTGGACTAAGATCCATTTGGTCCCTGCAATGTACATTCTATCCATTTGATACTAATAGAAGAATTGTAAGTTTTAGAGAGTCAAGAAAGAAGATCAGGTGAAAAACAACGCATTTATCATCACTGTGTGCAACATTAGCAACTTAGCATTGCATCATCATCATACTCAGTTAATCTCACCTATAGCAAAACTAAGGTAGGGTCTGAGGAGGGTAAGATGTAGACCATAGTTGTTAAAAGTCATCGCCTCTTGCGCCTAGGCCCATTTTTTAGGCGAGGCGATGCATTTGCGCTTTGAGTCGAGAAAACTGCGCTTTAATTCTCCAAGTGATGGTATAGGCGCAGGTTTCAGCTAGATTCCGAAATTCCAGAGAGTTTCCAGCCAAATTCGTTAAACTATGGCTAGATTCCTACCAGATTTCTACTTTTATCTAAGGAAAACTACTTCTATACACTAATACATCAATATTTCAAAACTTTTGATACTAGCACCAAATTCGTTAAACTATGGCTAGATTCCAACCAGATTTCTACTTTTATCTGAGAAAAACTACTTATATACACTAATACATCAATATTTCAAAACTTTTGATACTAGCTAAATGAAAGATAGTATTATTTTAATATATGTTTACTTTATTTTCTTTTTTCGCTTTTTTTTATCTCAGTCCCTCGCTTTTTTTGCGCCTTGAGTGCGCCTAGCGCCTTTGATAATTATGATGTAGACAGCCTTACCTCTACCTATACAAATAATAATTATTATTCTATCCAAATAATAATTATATGATTATCTTGTTATGATGCAACTATAAAATGCACGTTAAAAGAGTCCGTAAAGACTTCATAGTCTATCATACCATCACATACAACTCAATTCATAGTCATCGAAATGTCATGTGAAAGACAACTTAACTTGTGGAGATTTGAAGGCTTAGCAAGACGTACACAAATCATAATAACCATAATAACTATTTATTGAAGACCGAAGTATACAAGATTATCATTCTTACATCCACTTCTTTCACATAAACATAAAAATACAAGAAACAAAAGCAAAACTATGAAGAGATAATATATGAAAAAACACAAGCTACCAAAGAAACAACACTACGTCTATTATTTCTTTTTTTTTTTTAAGCTCAAAAACATGATTACGTAGTAGTAATATAGATAGTTTACATTATTTTCATTTTTTCCTTTTGACTTTTAATTATATAAAGCAAGTGACCTCCCGAATCTTTGGGCATAATAACTCGACAAACCACCTGCTTAATGGAAAAAAGTCAAATAACAAAACTGAAAATGAAAATATTAATGTAAACAATTAGACCACCGTTTAATTAGTTATTTTTTGGTGGGTGGTGCCTTGGTTTATGGTAATCTTCGGTGAAACCAACAAAATTCACATTTTTGTTTCCAGAAAGGATTATTCTCCTAAGACTCGTTTGCTTTCCTCTTGCCATAAAACTTTTCTTGGCCTTCTTGTTAAGTATAATCGTTTTATCGACCACCATTTTTCGGCTTCTTAGCGTCTTTTCTCTTGCGGCTGCAGCGGCAGGAACAACATAAAAGTTGTTGGGACGTACCTATACATATGCATCATTGTTTAGTTCGTTTTAAAGCTTCAATGTTAACTAGTAACATTATACAATTAATGTACAAAAGGAACACAAGGTTTCATAATTTGAGTAACAAATATATATGTACCTCTTCGGTTGACGCGGTAACAAATCCAACATTTTTTCCACCTAGAATTACATGTTGAATTAAAAGGTTATGTAGAGATAATAACTGAACAATTGGAACATTATATACGTACCAATTAAAACTGCATGCAATTTATGTGGGAGATATAGGAGTAATAATATTATCTACTTTAAATTTGAAATATCAATAATCTTCATATAGTAAGATTGAATAAGTTTTAATTCTAACACTGTAAAATACATAAAAGAATAAATTAACAACTAAAAATGGGAAAATTGCCAAAATAAACATTTGACCAAGCCTATTTGTCAAAATAAACATCTGATGCGTCTAAACATTAGGAACGAAACACTCTTTTGCGTCTACCAATCAGATAATTACATGTGTAAAGCCTTCAGACGCTTTAATTTTTAAGGTCCCTGCGTCTAAACTTTAGACGCGGGGCTGTTCTTTAGACGCAAAAGGATGTGGTGGAATATCGTCTAAAGGATATGTTAGCCCCTTTGCGTCTAAAGAACAACCTCGCGTCTAAAGTTTAGACGAACAAACCTTAAAAATTAAGGCGTCTGAAGGCTTTACACGTGTAATCATATGATTGGTAGACGCAAAAGAGTGTTTCGTCCCTAATGTTTAGACGCATCTAATGTTTATTTTAGCAAATAGTCTTGGTCAAATGTTTATTTTGGCAATTTTCCCACTAAAAATCATCAAACTAGTCAAATTGACCTAGATTTTTACCAAAATGGTTATTGAAATAGACAAATATATAAGTTTTATTTACATATATAGCATTTAAAATTAAAATACCGACACCAACTGCATAAAAACAACTAGAACATGCATACAATTAAATTCCAAATTTAGAACATAATGTATTAATGTGTTCTATAATCTCTAACATTAAAAGCAATGAAACCATGCATGCAAGAAATGCTAAGACAAAATGAACAAAGATATAAATTAGTCAATGCACACACACCTTTGCAGTGAAAAGCAGTGAAGAGGATGCTGCTTGCAATGGCTAAAAGCAGTAAGGAACTTATAGTTATAAACCTTAAAGACATCACTGTTGTCTTGTGTGGTACGTTGATCATCGTACGTACAGAGTTATCTTAATATTAATTTTCTATGAGTATGTCTGTTTTAATATTAAGAGGAGTTAGATGGATAGAAAGAAGAATGAAGAAGAGAATGATATGCAGCTTTTGTATAGCCTTATATAGACCCGAGGTAGGGAGTCAAAGATGGTTCAAACTCTTGAAGTTAAATTAGGGTTTTAGGGTTTAGGAATTGCCAATTTACATGCATTCTTGAATTTATCATCGGGGACCAAAATTGATTGGGAATGCAATATATATGGTGGGTTTATATTGACAATCGTGTCAAACCCCATGTGTATAGTTTCATCAACTTATCGATCACCGATGTTGCCTATGATCTCGAGAAGTTTTGCTGGCCACAAAACTATCAACATGAACCAAGCCTCTTAATTTGTAAATTATTTCTAAATTGATTAAAGTTTGATATGAGTTTTTAAGGTTTTCTTAAAACATGATAATTGTTATTTATCTTTTTGCATACGAGTCAAAGCATAAATAGTGTTAAATACATAAATTAGATAGCATGAATCTTTCAAAAATTCAATTTACATTGTATCAGTGTTAATATATATATATTTAAACCAATAGGAAACATCCATATAATAATTGTAATTAATGTTAAATAAATGATTAATTTTTTGTAACCTCATAAATTAGTTAAATTAATGAAACTCATAATTCAATTTCAAAATATTTTCTTTCATATCAATTGTAAGTTATAGTGAATGATGATTTCGATATGTGTAGGACAAATGTAGGTTGAATTTCTCTATGTGTAGGATTAACGTATGATAATCTCGATATGTGTAGGATAAGCGTGTGATAATTTTGATATATGTAGGATGCATTTGATATGTGTAGGATAAAATTTGATAATGTGTAAAGTGTTAATGACTAATTAATTAAAGTATTAAATGTTTCATTTCTTCTTTTTGTTCTCAAATTAAGTTTCTTCTCATTTGACCATCCCCTATATAGTGATCTAATGTAACAAGTTATATCATATTTCCATGTGTTAAAGATAGAAATAAGCCTTTGATTTAATACTAGCAGGAACCCGCCCGTTGCGGCGGGGCTACACGATGTTTGGTTATATATAATTGGCATGTATGTAATCAATATGTTTAATTACATCTTATTCAACCATTCACGTGCCTTTCTTGACATGTGATTTATCACAACACGGAGGTCGTCTTCCCATCAATTAATTGTAAAATTACAAACACAAACACATAGTGGTGGGATGGGAATGGTGGTGGTGATGTAAGTTTTAGAAGCATTCATATGATGAGGTGGTGTGAGGGGCATTTAACAATGTTCAGGCAACAAAAGCATGTAGAATTGGCTTCCTGTTGTGCATACTTCATGCATTATCACCTCATGCATTACTTTATGTATGCTTCATAGATCAAATGCAAAAACAAAACAATAATGTCTAAAATAATATTGTGGTAAGTTTTTTTTTTTTACTAATGACGTCAGACGAATCATTGACTACATGATGTGTTCGACTTACGACATTTCATAAAGTGATGACCAAACCATGAAAATTGAATAGGGATAGAGTCCAATACATACGCATCTGATTGTGCTCCAACAGTTGACCTTAATAAAATGAATTGGAATCGTGCCCATGTAGACCTAAATTTTGGAATGTCAAGGAAAATTAATAGTTCATGGTAAGTTTCAGAGCTGAAATGCACAACAACATAAACAATAATAGGACTTGGAAAATATTATGACGCATTTCGATGAAATTGGACTGCATCACTACAATGACAAACCAACATCAATCAAACACTCTTGATTCATTCAATCAAAGACTCTTGTATAAACCCACGAATCAAAATCTAATTAGAAATAGTTATCCACAATCACCGATGAAATGACGATCGTAGAATGAAAGATGATCGACAAATTTAAATTAGAACATATTAGGGTTTGATTGGAAGTTTTTTTTATGGGGTCAGCATGAGATAAAAGAACATACACATGTATTCCAAGAACTTTTGGTTTATAACGTATGGATTAACTAATCCCATAATTGAAATTAAGAACATTACCATTAATGCTTGGAATCATCAATTCGGATCTATAAACGTACGATGGCATCTTAAAGAATTTAAACAGATGTGTCTCTGTTGGGAGAGTGGATGCGTGAAGCACATGTTCTACATTTAACTTTAAGACTTGTTTTATTGGCAAATCGTAGAGATAACCATATGAGGTATATTTATATAGAGATATTTATACACATAGATATGGATTCTTATTCTTTTTCTTCTTCTTCTTCTTCTTATTATTATTATAGATTTTTTAGCAAAGTGCTAGCATAAATTTTAAAGAAAGTACAAAATTGACTTATAGTTTTAAGTAATATTTGTGTAATTTCATAACAATGCTTTTTGATGTCATTTTATATTATGAATTTTCTAAGATCTTTTATGAAATGATGTTAAACTTTTCAAATGCTTCAATGGTTTTAATACCATTATTAATTACTTTTAATAGGTTAAACAAGTTGATTTAATAGTTGTATTAAATTTTTCTTGAGAACTAAATGAAATTACATTTTTACCCATTTAAATGAATATTAAATGACAATCTTACCCATCTAGAACCCATTATATAGTAGTATAGATATATATATATATATATATATATATATATAAACAAGTTGTATATTATATTTTCAGGTGGTAAGACAGAAATAAGCCCTTATTTTAATAAAAAAAGTATTTATATAGCACAAAAGGAACCCGGTGTGGAGTATGAAAACGATTTCTATTTCGTCCGTTGGTTAGACAAGGGAGAAAGGGGTGCAACCCCAAACTACCCTAGATTCCAGCAATTATCCATTGTAAAGACCAAATCACTTTTATCCTAAACTACTCCAAAAGTCCTTAATAAGTGAGACATAAGGGAGGAAAGGGTGCAACCCCACAATACCGTAGATTCAATTCCAGCATTTATCCATTGTCAAGACCAAATCACTCTTATTCTAAACTACTCCAAAACTACTTAACAAGTGGGAATATTGTTATATACCATGGCCCTACACTTTCACATCACACTCTCTCTGTGCTCTGCATGTCTCTCTCTATCTCTCTCCTAGCCACACACATACCAACTCAGTAAACAATATGCACAATCACTACCTGATTTGAGGTACCCATATGGGTGGCAATAGTGTTACCCATTTGGATACCCTACCTGAAACCACCTACCCTAGAACCCCCTCTCCCCTTATATTGGATTCAATTATGCCAATTGGTGTATATACCATTAAATTAAATAGGTGGTATATTGGTAATGTATCGGGTTCTATTTATACTTAAAAATTATCTAAGCAATTAAACTCGATTTTTGTACCAACCAAGTTTTATTTCCCGACAAAAATTAGGTACGACAATAAGAGTTTAGAACCCCTATCTTTTATGAAATAATGAGCTTTGTTATCATATATAAGCACCGACTCTACCTCATACTGTAAAGATTGTAAAGGTCACTTCGACTGTCTTTCCCTTTACTTCTAAACGTTATCTTCTATTGGAAATGGTATATTATGAATTATTTGTATATTGCATGTTTGATATGTATTTTTGCGACATTCAAATTTTCTTTGCTCTATTTGTTGTACATTGTATACATCGTTTTGTGTGGTTTTTACTCCCTTATGTGTTAGGGATATGGAATAATCATACACACGGTACATTGTGTTACGGTCGTCGAAATTACACACATATTCCATCATGCTATTAATACCATAATATTCATGTGTTATGTGTTCTTATGAAATTATAATATGTATAATAGTTGTTTCAACTTTCTATCCTATTCCCTTTTGCACACGCATACGCGTTGTTATGAGTTTAAAGTTGAATTGCATTTTCTATCCCTTAACAATAACAACCGCCATACTTCATAAACCCATAAATAACAAAGCTAAAACTAGGATCTGAGAAGTTTGAGATGTTAACAAAACTTACCTCTATCCCTAAGGATATAGAAGCTACGTCTAGAGAGACCCCCAACCCCAAAACACACCCCCAACAAGCATACACTAAAAATATAGTAACAAAGAGCTACCCGAAAATTAAAGAAATGGTGAAGGCGAAACGTAGTAATACAAAGATATGTATACCATCATAAGACAATACATACCCATATATGATATATACACGAAGGCATATCACACTAAAAGTCCACCTAGAAGTGCAAAAAAAAAAAAGTTGAAATCCCTAATACCACACTAAGTCACGTACAAACCCTCCCTTAATCATACAACTCTATGAACCTGTATCCTCGATTATGTACTCAAATAGGTGCATCTCTAATAAATTCCGCCTAATCGATTCATCACAAGTCAATTTGGATTTGCCTCTACTCCTCCATCCACTACAGTGAGTGTTTCCATTGCTCAGACTGGCGTCATCATCGACCCTCCCCTTCACATGCCCATACCATCTCAAACTCTCCTCATTTATTGTGTCTGATATACTAGTCACCCTAACATTTCGCTAAAAAAATTCAGTTCTTATCCAGTCTAACCTTGTGTGTCTATACATCTACCTCAACATTCTCATATCTGCTACCTCTATTTTGCGTGCTTATGTCTTCTTGATGGCCCAACGACCTATCGTATATAACATAATAGGTCTAATTACCAAGGGCGAAGCTTCTTGAGGGTCAGGGGGTGCCCCGACCCCATCAATTTTTGGCTCACCAATGTAAATTTCTCCGGTTTATTAAAAAAAAATTGTATTTTTTAGTCCGGCCCCCACCAATTTAAGAAGAAAAAATTGGTCTTGTGACTTTCGGCCTCCACCATCCAAAAGTTCAACCTTCGCCACAAGTAACTGCAACCGTAATAAATTCTTCCCTTCTATCTCTTAAGTATATACCAAATCGCAAACGTTGTCCTTAAACTAAGATAATTACATTTGATCAGGGCCGGCCCTTAATAGGGGCGACGTGGGCGACGGCCCCAGGCCCGAAATTTCCGAGGGCCCGAACTTTCTCTGTTAGTTGAGATTTTTAACTACCTTGACTCTTGTTCCTATTGCTCTCGTGGAGTTGTTAAGATGAAGAGATAAGAAATTATCAATCGTGTTTTTTTTTTTTTTTTTTTAACCGGAGATCTACACCTGGTTTTTGTATGGTGTGGAGAAGAAGATGTAACACCCCAACCGATGGCCGAAACATCGGGATGTCACGTATTGATGATTGTTCAGTAGCTCATGGTAAATAATAAGTTTCAATAAATGATTTAAATAAATTACATACAATTGTTCTAAGAATTTGTACATCAAAATAACAAATACTAGCTACGCATCTTCAAGCATTAACTCTAATCTTCGAGCAAGCTATAACCTGAAACATGTTAATTTTGAAAATATTTTTGAGTCAACAAAAGTTGGTGAGAATTACATAGGTTTTGATAATTGAATAAAACTTGTACAATTCAAGTGTCATGGCAAGTCTAGTCCATATGTGAAAACATACTAGCAGGTAAATCGAGTGCATAATCAACCCTTGTGACTAGAATATTGTTGTCCATCCCATACGCTCATGGTTCACTCGATTATGTTATGCGATAACAATCACCCACGCTACCTATGTAGGAGGTACACGTATCCGGGTGGGATTGTCAGTCCAATAGATTTATCATTGTATACCGTCGGCTGATCAATGTTAATGATTATGCTAGAATATTGTGCTTACCCTAGTCATGTTTAAGACATAATGCAACATATAATAACACATAGACACTTTATGATTGAATTGTAGATAGAATGTTGTAACATGTTTCACCCCAAAATAGTGAAATAGAAAAGGGGCTATGTAAAACTCACCTGAAATTCACTGTGTAAGTACTAGCAAGTAGCAACAGGTCTGAACTTGGGTTAATTGAACTCTTGTATCCTATTACAAATAAATAATGTCTTAAATGCTAATGCAAATAAGCTTGTTTTGCTTATTGGTTGTAAAGATAGTTTATTCAACTACCTAGACTCGTATTGTAAACAATACGTGTCTTAATGAGTGTATGACTTAACGAACCGATAAGAATTTGGTTTTGTTTTCACGAAAATATATGTGTATGTATAGTACTATAAATATGTACTTTAATGTAGTATTCGAGGTTGCGTTGATTTAATTATACAAATTTATAGATTTAAAAGCCCGGTATGTTTCTTATATTTTATAAAAATTTGGGCAGAGTTTCCTCTGTTTTTGTAAGAAACCAGACAACTCAAGTTGTCTATATTTTCCCAAAACTCAACTATACAAATATACGAAACATAATTTGACTAAGCCTTTAGACGCGGAAAGTGTTAACTTATTATAGTTATAAAAAGCGATGGACTAAACATATCGATAAGTAATCTTTATATATATTATAGATGATTCAACACTAGGTAGCTCGAAAGTAACATATTAAGTTGAAGAATATTAGAATTTGAATAATTGTATTGATAATAGGAATATACACATAGGTTTTGTACACTTCGGCTATTAAAATGTCCAAACCACAAGACGCCTTTAAAAATATATGTTTCGCTAGATAAAGTGTTCGTATGTCCTAGAATACACACACATATATATAGCATTTTATTCGACAACTCATTTACACACTAAGCATTTTATGAACATAAGTCGTTTCGGTTCGTTCTCGCTTTCTACCATATATATTTATATGAAAATTGTACACAACTGAATAAGAGTCGTGGCGTGCGTTATACCTTCCTGTGAACAATCTCGCGAACCGACACGTACTCGCCTAGAAATACGTGTTGACCAGCTTTGACCGTTGACCATAGTTGACCATAACCTTGACTGACCAGAATTTGACCCGAAAGAAGGAAACAAGATTTGAACTAACAAACAAATGGACTCATTGTCGCTGCACCATGAATCTGACTCGGAATCTGCAAGCAAGATTTGAACTGAGACTCACCGGAACAACTGGTATGTTGCTCGTGACCAGCCACCGCCGTCTGCAACGCAAACTGACCGGAATCATCACCCAACGACACCAACCATATCCCTGACTACCACTGGTCATCACCATCCGAACCCAAATCGAACCAACAGACAAAACCCATTACCGAATATATTGTATTGTGACGAACCTGATTAGGAACCAGCGACCAATCAGAAACCCAGAGCAGCCCACGACCACCGAGGAATCATCCAACAGGCGGCCTTTACCGGTGTTTGGCGGCGGCGCCGCTAGAGGGATGGAGGAGGAATGTGTTGTTCGTTGTTGTTGACAGACGAGGTAGGGGAGAAGGTAAATGGTTCAGGTAGTGGTTGATGACAGCTCGAGTGGTGGTGTGTGTGTGTGTGTGGAAGGTTTCTGGAGTGGTGGTGGTTGTCAGCGGCGGCGCCGCTAGGGTGAGAGAGAGGATGCGGGAGAAGGGAGCAGAGAAAGGGAGGAGTTAGTGAAGTGAGTGTGTGCGTGGGGATGGAGGCAGTGAAGAAGGAAGGTGATGTTATGAGGTGATAGTGTCTAGGGTTTTGAGGAGGAAGAAGATATGTAGGAGAAGGTGTTGTTTATATAGGTAGGGTTTTAGTGTAGGTTGGGTTGACACCGCGTATACGAACCTGTTACCGACCCGGTCTCGTTTATGAATTTAATTCGCTTAAATGCTTAGACAATTATTCCACTTAACATATAAATGTGAAACTAATCTAAAACGAGAATTTGAACTACGTAATTATTAAATATAGATTTTTGTCGCGTTTAGTAATTTACAAGGATAAGTGTCGGTTTAATAGTGTGTTATTACCTACAACGCTTTATTTGGCGAATTTAGATAATTAATTTTATTACTGAATTAAGAATGTATTTCTTGTTAACGAGATATTATTGTTACGAATTAAAATCGTTCTAAGAATAAAACATTAATATTATTATATTAGGGAAAAGCTGGACGTTACAGAAGATAATGCATTTAAACAGAGAATAATTAATAGAATACTAATTCTAAAAAAGTGAGCAAGTGATAGACTGACACACCTAAGCATAGCTTGACCAACAAAGATAGCGAACATATATCACTAATTTCCTAATTTAATATTAATATATGGGAAAATGGCCAAAATAGCCCGTTGACCGGGCGTTTTGCACAAATAGCCCTCTCCACCGTCTTTGGAGAGACGGGACACGGCTCCCAACCAGCCTGAACCGTCTCCGAGACCGTTTGGTTTTAGAGCCAATTGCCAACCAACACGTGGCGTCTCTGATCCTGAGGCTGTATCGTCTCTCTCTAGACGGGTCAGAACTCTCTCCCAGACGGTTCACGTTTCCCCATGCCGGCTGCCTTCGGTTCAACCGTCTCCCAGACGGTTCACATTTCCCATGCCGGCTGCCCCTTCGGTTCAACCGTCTCAAAAGACGGGTCACATTTCCTAAGACGGCTGGCCCTTCGGTTCAACCGTCTCTCAAGACGGTTCACATTTCCCAACGCCGGTGAGTCCCGATGACCGGGCGACGCTTCGGTTGTCCAGCTCAACCCTATAAATACCGTTCTCCCGTCCCATTCCCATCACCCAACACCGTCTAAACACTATCCATCACCGTCCACCACCGTCCAACACCGTCTAAACACTATCTACCACCCCACCACCACCACCGTCCAACACCGTCTAATTCATCCAAAAATGGCATCGCAAAGATGGACTGAAGAACAGGAAATTGCCTTGATTGCAGCATAGCGTCATGTTGAAGAAAGCACCCACCAAACCAACAAATGGTTCCGAATATTGCACGAATACAATCGGCTCGTTGGAGGGTCAAACCGTACAACCGAGTCCCTAAGCCGGAAGTTGACCGATTTGACCACGAAGTGTCAAATCTTCAACGGGTACCACAACCGGACTCTTCAGGACGTACCCTCTAACTTTCCCGAAGACGTGGCAATTAGACACAGTCAAAGACAGTATAAAAACAGGGAGCGTAAAGAATTTAAACACGTGTATGTTTGGCAAATGATGAGGGATCGTCTTAATTAATTTGTAATTTATTAACTTTTTATTAATGCAATTAATGTTTATATTTTTATTATTAATGCAATGAATGTTTAAATTTTGTTTTTTATATTAAGGTAAATATTTCATTAAACAAAATATACTATTACAATCACAAATAAACAAACTATACTATTACAACAACAATAAAAAAAACTACACTATTACAACAAACTTCCTAAATTTACTTCCAGAACTAAGAACTTTGTTTGAAGTAATCGTAGTGTCTAACCAACTATTGAAGACTACATCTTAGTGTTAGATGTTTTGTCCTCCACAGCGGTGGTAGTAGCAGTGGTCTACATAGACGTTGTTTCGAATGGTGTATGTGCTCTACACAAACAAGTCCGAGACGTTTCCTCGTTTTATGTAACAATAGTTCTCAGTGAGCACACGTCGAACATCGAGACATAAATTCGGAAAGCGAACGAACTTGCCTCAAATGTAGACCACCACATCATCGATCCATTACACGGGTTGTAAACCACGCGCAGATGGAACAACAATCCAAGTAGCCGTACGCAGATGAAACAACAATCCAAGTAATCGGACAATATTTTCGTAAGCCGGTAGGCTTCGGCTGGGAAAGCAAAAAAACGTCATTGGTTTGGAAGATGAAAGCTTAGAGGAGAGGGGTGGGTGCAAATTTCGTTAAGTGAATTGGGGTATTTATATACACTCGTGAGACGGTTCAGACAGTAGCACAAAACGGCTTAAGACGACTTGGGAAATGTGACCCGTCTTTTGAGACGATTGAACCGAAGGGGCAGCCGGCATGGGAAATGTGAACCGTCTGGGAGACGGTTGAACCGAAGGCAGCCGTCATGGGGGAAACGTGAACCGTCTGGGAGGGAGTTCTGACCCGTCTGGAGAGAGACGGTACAGCCTCGGGATCAGAGACGCCACGTGTTGGTTGGCAATTGGCTCTAAAACCAAACGGTCTCGGAGACGGTTCAGGGTGGTTGGGAGCCGTGTCCCGTCTCTCCAAAGACGGTGGAGAGGGCTAGTTATGCAAAACGCCCGGTCAACGATCTGTTTTGGTCATTTTCCCTTAATATATTATTTCTGTTTTTCTTTATTTTTGCCGATCAGTTTTGCTTTTCCTTTTTTGTTAGTTACTCTAAAAATCAACCTTTTTTTTCATAAGGATTTTTGCATTATATTATTATTGAGGATTTTTTTACTTAAAATTTTAGACCAACAAAATAAACGCAACCTAAATTTAACTTTAAACAGCTAAAAACACGGCGTGGGCCTATTTGTGAGGGCGGAGATTAAAGACTATGAAGTATGAAGACTTGATCGAGAGTTTTGTTTATAAAAATGATAAGAGAGCCGCACAATTCGCTTAATTAATTTTGATCATTTTGCTACAATAATTTGTTTTCATGATTTAACACAATAAATGTCGCATTATTATTTTTTTAAATACCATGGTTGGATGTACATTCTAGGGGCCGTTTATTTATAGTGGCCCCAGGCCTAAAATATTTTTACGTTTTTTGGAGACGGCCCTACATTTTATGCCCTTTATGTTTACAAGCGAATAAATCTGATGAGCGGGAGCGGATTGTACATTCATTGAGGATTTGAGTTATTAACCACGGAAACTGAACAATGATTGTGTTGAGCAACCTTGACTAGATATATAGTCTTAAATTTTCAAATGACCAAAATTTTCAAATCGAGTCTTTTACATCACTCTATTTAGGGATGAGCATACAAGGCCGAATACCGATCCCGTCCCGTCCCGATCCCGATACCGTACCGAACCGTACCGTATCGTATGTGTTCGGTATCGGTATTGGTTTTTTGGAGTTTTCGGTATCGGTATTGTCGGGATCCAGTGGCGAAGCTTGACCCGAAGGTTCGGGGGGTCGGAAGTCACCGGGGGGTTGGAAGTCACTAGTTTCAGGGGGTCGAAAACCAGTTTCGGGGGGTCGAAACCCTATATTTCCAAAATTTTCTATACGAATACTATATAATCGGCATTTCTACGTGAAAATTCGGGGGGGGGGGGTCGGCCGCCCCCGCCGCCCCTACTAAGCTTCGCCAGTGTCGGGATCGGTATCGGTTCGGTACCGATACTGTCCCGAGCTCATCCCTAACTCTATTTCAGGAAAAAATCTGATTAGATATTTAAGGGAAGAGTCTAATGTATGTAATTAAATACTCCATTATTGATCGTAAGGACCGGTGAGAATGGTACAGTAACGTGGAATGCAAGATACAAGTGCTTTGTGCCTGTCTGCCGCCTGCATGCAGTTCGAGAGATCAACTTCATAAACTATTAAATTCATTTGTACCTTTTGTCCTTTTATTTCCGGAGAAGAATTTTGATTTCAGTTTCCAATATAAATGCACAATCTCCTTTTTTTTTTTTTTTTTTTTTTTAATTTGGTCTGTAGCCTTTCTAAGTTTGGTGTAGTGGTGGGCCAACATCTACCAAACGAATTTCAATATTTATTATAATATTATATATATATATATAAAAATACGCGTTTTGTGTTTGGCATGATAAGTTATCGTGTCGTGTTTACCTATTATGTGTTCATGTCTTATCGTGCTCGTGTCTCAACAGGTCATGTGGCATGCACTAATGTTTCTTTTTACAAATGCAACATAGTAGGACCTTAATTACCTTTTTAATTAAAAGTAAATGTGTGTAGAGGCTGACTAGCTAGACAAGTGAGTGCACGTGTTCATCGTTTCGAATCAAACTAATGTGAAATGAAGGTAAAGTAATTAATCAAAGTTATCCGTTAAAAATTAAGTTATATTAATACCGAATACGAAAAGTAAAAGAAAAAAAAAACACAACTTTATTGCATAATTACTGGCGAACTATGTGGTTAGTATTTTTTTTTTTTTTTTTGGAAAATAAATTTCATTAACAAAGAAATGCCACAAGCGTTCTCAAAACGAGGACCCAAGAGCAACCAAACGAAATTACATCAAGTCTAGTGGATATTTACACCAATCTACCCAATTCTTAATTTTCATTCTAGATCTATGTTTGACCCAAAAGAAAGACGTCGACTTTATGTTTTCTACGACTTCAATTTCCCTCTTGCTTTCATTCGTGAAGATTTTGGCGTTCCTTTCTATAAAGTAATGAACAATGTTGTGTGTTTTTGTATTATGAAAGTTGTGTGTATATCAATAATACATCAAGGCCTTTATATAGGCTTACATATGACTAACTCTAGTTAAGATTATGGAGTCAATGGTTGACTAAGTATAATGTACAATATAAATACAATGGCTAAAATCATGGAGTCAATGGTTGACTAAGAGACTTGACTTGATTTATGTTAGGGAGTCAATGGTTGACTAAGAGATTTGACTTAACTTGTCTTGACTTGATTAATGTTGTTAATACTTTCAATCCAAATGCACCACATAGTAGTATATACGATGCCCAGAAGAATGTTTTTCCGATCTGTAGTCAAAGAAGTTGTCTCCGGAATCGTCAACAGGTCCAGGACATCAAACGCAATAATATGTTGCAGCCGACACCATAAGCCAATTCTGGACCACACTTCCGCAGAAAAACAGCAACCAGTAAACAAATGCATCACCGATTCTATTGCAGCATCACACAACGGACATAACTGATCTTCCAAAACAATTCCTCTTTTTTGTAGCTGTATCTTCGTCGGCAAGCAATCTAGGACAGCTCTCCATATCAAGAGTTTACACTTAAGAGGAGTCCACCCCTTCCAATAAACTTTCCTAGCTGTTGCAAGGTTCCTGTGGTTAGTATTAAACTATTAATTAGTGTTATGTGACAATTAACATGGTGTATTTTAAGACATTAACATCAACACAGTTTTAACATCAATACCCTAGGTCTTACAAGCATAAGCATGTCGTGTTTCCAAGTTCAAACATGCACCATCATATATTTCTATATTTTTTTCTCTATTAGATCTCGTATAGTCTTTTTGATCCTGTTGTGACACACTTTTTTAAAAAATGACAGCTGATCACTAAATTGATTGTCAAATCACTTAAACGAAAATGGCAGTTTACTCTAAAGTTTATTACATAGATATGTACCTTAAAATTAACATTTTCATGCATTTTACTTTTTCAATGATCTTATTTACCCTACTAAAAAACTTCACTATAAAAAATTAGTCTAAAAGTAAGATTGTGAAAAAATATATTTTACTGATGTTAATACCATGGTAACGGGGAAATGGCGCTTCACTGAAAAATTTTTCACTTCACTAATTTCTATCAATCTTGCACTGCCACATCACTTCACTGAAACACTTTTTTGGAGACAGTACTCCACTGATTTTATCCCCAACAATCAATTATTTTCACACATAATAATAATAATCATATCCTGATCATGTGGCCTAGTGGTAAAAGGGTCGGTTCTCTCTTTGGGGGAGCCGGGTTCGATTCCCACGGGAGGCATGTGATGGATACCCCCACCCTTGTGGTGAGGTAGGTGGTTGGGAAGTGATGGAGAGACCCTTGACCCTTGTGGTCATTGGTTCGACTTCTGATCCTTCCAAGTTTTACCGGTTCACTACCGTCGTGCCTTCGGGCGGGTTTGTGGGCCGAAGGGCTCTGTCCGTACGGACTAGAGGCCGTCTTGGGCCCCTTTCGGCCATTGAGGGCCGCGTACAGAGTACCCGGCAATACTTTAGTTGATCGTTCAAATAATAATAATAATAATAATAATAATAATAATAATAATAATAATAATAATAATTATAATAATAATGCACCACAACAACAATAAAACCATCTCCTTCTTCTTCACAGCTCTAACCATTTCCTTCTTCTTCACAGCTATGCTCCTAGAACTCACCATCTCCTCTCTCTATCTCTAGAACTCATCATCTCTTCTCTGTTCATCGATGAATTGAACCAGAGTAAGGTTTTGTTCTTTTGTTGTTGTGATGCATGGTTACTAAGGTCAGAATTTTGGGTTTGATTGTGGATGAAAGAGAAAATATCAAAGAAAGAGACAGAGAGACAAAGAGAGAAAAGTGCTTCACAGATTGTTAACTAGAACCCGATTTTAGTTCACGGGACCACTACTAGCATGGGTGATGACGGTGTTACCAGGGACGAAGGATTATGAGGGCCAGGGGTGGCCCTGGCCCCCCTGTTTTTTGGCGCATTAGTGGAAATTTGCGATTTTCGTAGGCAAATTTAGTCTGGGTTGAGTTCGGCCCCCGCCGATTTGCACTACCGATCGAAAAAAATTGAGTTCGGCCCCCGCCGATTGACGAACCAAGCTTCGCCCCTGGGTGTTACCGTGCTAGTAGTAGGGTACCGACGGTACCGTGACCAAATCGGTAGACGCCCCATCCCTAATGTGAGAGCACCTACCATCTTATTTTCGTCAACATTTAGCACTACCTTGAACATATAAATTGACACTTGAAATCACTGTTTCACATGATTGGAAATTGAATTCCCAAGATGTTGTATTGCTCTACTGATCTATGGGCCATGCCTGAAACTAAGTGTTGTATTTTTTTTTATTTTTTATTTTTTGCACGGTTGTATTATATAGAGAAAGATGGGAGTTATTTTAAGTGTAGGAATGAAATATAATAATTTTAGTAATTTTATAAACAATTAAAAACTTAATAACTTTAAAAAAGAAAAGAAAAATGAGTAACTTAAAAAAATACTAAAAATATTATAAATTAAAATAATTGAAACTTTGAAACATATAAATAGTTATGGTGATATTATATGCAAAAGTCCATTGAGAACATATGTTTCTAATGTCGTAACAACGTCATATAAAACGAGATAACATGACCTTACGTTTCGTAATCAAAATATTATGTCAGACTTAACACAAAACATGTTAATTTTCGTGTTGAGTTCGGGTCTAGTTTCGTATTGTGTCAAGAATTTTCATCCCTAATAACAATGTAATTATTCGAGTAGTGTATTTCATTAAAAAAAACATTTGTTTTATACAAATATAACAATATTATCACATGCTAAAGAGAAAAAATGTTTGATTTTATGGTATATTTTTTTTAAACAAATAGTGAACTATATAAAAAAGTTATTGAAGTTTAGAATAATTGGTAAAACTAGTAAATGTACACAAGCAACCTTACCCATAAAAACCTCAGTTATATACTTATTGACTCTTTATTGATTCATATGTTTTGTAGGCCAAATATATTTTGTACATAAACCGTCTCCTTTGTATACACTTAAATCTTAATATGGCATGCTACACAACTCAATGTATTCTATTATGACCTCGTTTCATCTATCCACACACGACTTTGCAAGTTGGTTGAAAAAATGGGAACACGGATGAGTTAAAACAAGGTGGTAGAAAATCCAGGCCCGGCCTAGACCATGTGCAAGTGGTGCCAACGAGCAGGGCCCACTCTTTCAAAAGGCCCAAAAAAAAAACGTTTTGTATATATGCTTTTCGGTTAAATGTCTAACCAAACAGTTATGTTTAGCTGAGTGGTCTTCGTGCGTCAAGGCATATTTAAGACTCAAGTTTGATACATGTTCCCTACCTTTTTCTTGATTACTTTTTTTTTTTAATTATCATAAGAGTCGTATTTTTTTAATTCGTTTTTTTCTTTTGGCTTTTATTTTTGATGTTTAGTTATTGCTTAATTTTTTTCTTTTGTAGGTTTGATATATAGTTAGATCAATAATATATTTTGCATTATATAAATAAGATAAATTAAATTAATTGTTTATCTAATAAACATATTATAACATGTGAATATCTGAAATATATTTTGTTTTGACTCATTTACGATCTCATTACTGACTTCTTTTCTTTTTACATAGAACTATATAAGTCTATATATATTGGGGCCCATTTTTTCTACTCGAACAAGGCCCCAAGGAACCCTCGAATTCTCAGAGACGGCCCTGAGAAAATCGGTCGCAAACCAGTCATGAAATATGGGCCAAAATACTGGTCTTAAAAAACGATTGCAAATTGAATTATCAACATACATTTTTGTTATCGCAATTCTGATTGTAAACCAGTCGATCAAAAGTGGAATATTTTGTATCCCTTTCAAATTATTAATTTGGTCGAGAGTTCAGTCCGGTGTTTTTTAATCATCTTCATCAATATCATATGGATACATCTAGGCTAATAGTAGTATTTTGGGTATATCGAACCTACCAAAATTATCACATAGACTCTACCTACATCTAGTACTCATACAAATGAGTAATTCAGATATGACCTCATTAAAATAGTTCTCAAACTCTTGGATTTACATATCTAGCGTCATGTTGAAACAAATATACTCATACAATCATGGATATGTGACGTTTCTTTTGTCTTTTGTCTTTGCTTTTTTGGATTAACGTATTAATCATCGATATTTACCATTTCAAGTTATATATAGTCTCTGATTACCTATGTCCATCTTGTTCACTGATAAAATATGAACTCACATTGTTTTAACCTCAAATATTCTAGTGTACGTATAAATTACGTGTCTTTGAAAATCTTGGTTGAACAACTTACCACTTGTTCGTACGTAGATGATAGATTGATAGTAGGTGCCTCAGCTGAATCATTGATTTAGTCTTTGTTGAAACTTGAAAGTATAATTGTAATTCATATGTTTGGGTTATTTATTCTGTTTTGTGGGCCTTCAGTTGTGGGCTAAATATACTTGCCCAAAATGATAATATTGAGTATTATTTGGGGCCCATACTTGGCCCAGCCCATGTGAGCTTATATTAAGCTCGTGTTATTATCTCGAGTTTGTTGAGATATTATTTCAGGGTTTAATCTATACCGTTGGATGAGATCTGATCTTGTGGTTCTGGTTGATTGCACACGGATCGAAGGAGAGAGCTATATAAACGATGTTTTGTTATTCGTGCAGATCATTCAGTCATCTTATAGGGTTTTCTAGGGTTTCATATTATTTTCTCTGTATTGTTCTTATTCTTCTTTACAAGGAAGACTAGTGTCTGTATTCTGGAGATTGTATCCAGAGGTCTTGAGGTTATCAATCTGTGATAACCAGGTGTTGATCATTTGTTCGATAATTGGTCTTAGTCTGTAAGTATTTGTTTCATTATTGTACTTCTAAACCTATAGTATCAACTGATCTAAACAATCAGTTGATTACTATAGCTATTGATTTAGAATCTTACTAATTTGTGTGATTCAGGGATATTGGGGGGAGTTTTTCAGGTTTGGGTTAAATAAGATTTTTGTCACCGTTTTGTCGCCTAAACCTTGTGTTCTGTGTCCTGAGTTCATGTTGGCTCAATATTATTGTTGTTGAGTGTTTGGATCTATAAAATTTTACAGTCTTTCGTCTGAAATTTTGACTTGTGGGTGGGGTTAATATAAAAAAACCTAGGCCTGTAAACGAACCGAAAAAACATGAACAAAGGCATGTTCGTGTTTGTTCATTTAACTAACCGAACACAAACACGATCTTAATCTCATGTTCCAAATCACCTATTGACATTAACTGGCATAGTGGCATTATAAATATTACTTAATTTTGTTTGTTATAATATAAACTTCGATATTAGTAAATATTATTTGACTACATATAAGGTGTGAATTCTGTATATGACACAAGAGAAAAATACAGCTTATTAAGTAAATGGTATAGTGAGTTCAAACAGCTTTAGTGAAATAATACATTAACATATCAGTCACGGTGGTAACTAGTAGCACAGTATGGTTAGGTAGTTAACTAACATTGCACCCTTCTTAAAGTGGAGAAATAGAAAAACACCTATCGGGCTAGCGGCTCATAAAAGCCCTTAAAACGCCCAACTTTATGGGCCCATATACCTTTTTTCTTCATAAATTGGTGTTGGTTTCGAACTTATTTTGACTTTCACCACCTCCAAAACAACATGCTTTTGGTTTGGAATATGTTCGGTTCGGCTCCGGTTTAGTCGGTTGTGAATTGATTTTATTCACTTGGATTCATTTCGGTTTCGATTCTAGTTTCGGTTCGTTCCGGTTTATA
Source organism: Ambrosia x helenae (assembly GCA_030844895.1). Classification (NCBI taxonomy): domain Eukaryota; kingdom Viridiplantae; phylum Streptophyta; class Magnoliopsida; order Asterales; family Asteraceae; genus Ambrosia; species Ambrosia x helenae. The sequence goes on from CM061223.1 coordinate 5,194,445, forward strand.
TATGCATCTTTTAAAATCAGATAAATTACATATAATTTAACTTTTTAGATTTTTTTAAACAAGAAAATTGAAAACCCATACAAAGAAAACATAATTTTATTTGTGTTTTTTTTTTTTTTTTTTTTTTTTTTCATTTAACTTGTTTTTCTTTTCATCTTGCCAAGACAAAGAAAATTACATTAAGATAGCGGCAGGCGGGCAACAAGCTGCGCCGCCACCCCTTTCTGGATAGCAAATCCTAATCTACTAAAAACATAACCATGTCCACCCGGAGCCGAGGCACTACTGTGAATAACCCGCTGGACCCTGGTCAGGAAACGGGTAGCCTCCGGTGCCAATGAGCCAAAGGTATCAAAAGCCAAAGGTATAAAAACGTGTTGGTTCTCCTCGCAGGCTTTAGCATGTTTTTCTACCTTCTTTGCCTCTGCTTTCCGGACCGCTTGCCCTGCAACAAAGCCACTATCCCTCAACCCAACTAGGGGAGATACACCCGTCAGGTCAACACAAGCATGCTTCCCCCCGGCCCACCCAAAGACAAGGAGATCTGCTGGTCGTAGGGTGGATCTCCCTTCTGCTGGATCCGAGAGGAAGTTTACAGGGGCCTCCTTCTTGGCTGAGATCCCAGCCCGTCTTAAAATGTCCCACAGAATGTCTCGAACCCAATCATGCCGATATTTAAAACCGGGCAACTCCTTACAATGAACCGCGTGTTCCCCGTATTCATCCAGGCAGGCCTTACGGCACATCGGACAGATGTCATCCTCCTGGTACATTGGGATCATCAGACGATATTTAAGAATGGCCCTGTATTCAATAGCGGACATGCTTTGGCCTAAACCTTCGATCGGGATAACAGTTAGGAAATCTTGGGCGTGGGGGGTTTGCAGGCATTCAATAACTGCCCTCTGACGGGGGGGCAGACCAAAAACTTCACCCAGGTTCTGAGCGATTTTGCCATAAAGGGCATTCGCCAAAGTTTTCTGAGGCTTTGGGGGGGCGGTGTCCTTGTTAGAAAAACCGCCAATATCAAAACCTGGGAGATAGTCATTTAGCTTTTCGAGGGCCTGCACGTAGTCCAAGTCTGCGCCGAAAACCCCACTATTTCGTAGGATGTGGTCTTGAAGGTTCCAGGACTGAGCTCGTGACGCCACAAACGCATACATGCCGACATCCTTCGCAGAGAGGAGCCCTAATCCTCCCACACGCATCGGCAAAGACGCCATCCGCCATTGTAGGTCACCAAAGAAAGGCCCCCCACATACCACTATGTCTTCAATGGCCAAAATCGTTTTTCCCTACACCGGTTAGGGTTAGGTTTTGGGTTTTTCGGCTCCAACCAGTTGTTATACCGGTCTCGGTTCGGTTTTGGCTTGTGTACGGTTTTGGTTCCGATTCGTTTGATTGGTTTTAGCCTGGTTTTTGATTCATTTTGCTTTGGGGTTTTTTTAGTACCGGTTTCAAGTGAAACCGGTTTGTGCCGCTTTCGGTTCAAGTTGATTTTACCGGTTTCAGTTCGGAAACTAGTTTTTTTTGTTCATCTCTACTGTGTACCCAACCTGGATGGTTTGGTAGTCAGTGTAATAATATAATAAAAATATTTTTTGTTAGAAAAAAATAACTATATAATTTTTTATGATTAATTTAAGTTTATTGATGTAAACTTTTTTAAGGTAATATGTAATATGTAATATTTTACGATGTATATAGTTTATAGATTTACTTACACGGATAATTTATGTGACATGTTTTGATTACGGTTTTAGTTCTTTAAGTTTGAGAAATTACAATCTTGGATCCAAACTATGCATTAATGTACAAGAAAAAAAAAGATCTCTGGGGTTGATGAGCGTTATCTTCTCTTTTTTTTTTTCTTTATTTTCTATAAAGTAGGTTTAAAATTTATCAACTACATATTCACATTATATACAAATAATAATTATACAAATAATGTAACCTTGTGACTCCTCTACCACCTACGCGGTTAGAAACCCGCAACGACACTTTGATAATAGAGAACAAATTCTTTTCCAATTCCCATATTTTGATCTTTATTCGCGGTCAGATTCATCCACCAGAGTTGTTCTTATTACATCCTTGTGACACCCGACCAAAATCCAAGTCATTATCCGTACAATTTCAAACGTGCATTAGACTTAGTTGTCAGTAAATAGGTCTTTTAAAGTATAGCATAGCCCACTTACATGCATAAGTTTGCATTTGGTGATTTTTAGTAACTACTGTTATGCTTGTAATTAAACTCATCTGATACGAACGTTGGTGATAATATAATAATTCCTAACATTCAAAAACTATTCTAATATGCTTTGAATTATTAATTTAGCATATTTCGCAAGACTTGTTATGATTTTTAAATACAATCATCTAAACCCAAACACTTGTGAATTTGTCTTGTAATTTGCAATTTTTGAGTGTGTTGTATATTTATATCAACCTGATACATAAAATTTTATATTTTATTTTTAATCCATATTATATGTTAATAGAGATGAGTAATTAGCGAGTCAAATTAAGCGGGTATTTTATAAACCTAACAAAACCCAAATCCAAACCCACACTCAAGTTCCACCATCATCACCATGTCATGTGACAACCCAAACTCAACTTCCACCATTATCACTACATCATATTGTAAATGTACTTATGTGTGTCCCCAGCTAGGTGATAGGTTTACGTTAGTCGTTTGCTTTGATTTGTATGCAATAGGGCAGAGTTTCAATCGAATTTGTATGCTTTGTCTGTATAGTAGAATAAGGCTCAGACGAATGAGCCATTCGCCTGAGACTAGAGGTGAATGAGTCTCATTCACCCAATGGATTGACGCGAATGGGTGTTAGCTTATAAATATGACCCTTAGCCTCCCATTTAAAAACCTTTGCTCTGATTGTAACCCACGACAAAGCTCTGCCGAATTTAATTAATATATTGCGTGTTAACATCCGATGTTATTAATCTTAATATACTATCAAACGCTCATGTGTTGTTTCCACCATCACACATCATAATTCTTGTAAGAGTGTTAGATAAGAAACCGGTCCTCCAAGTGGTATCAAAGCTTTAGACTCAATTTCTGGTGTTGTTTGATAGATTTTGAGTATAATCATATAAGATTTGAGCATTGGACAAGCTTTGACAATTTTGGGTTAGATTTAGTGTTTGGATGATGGATTTGCGTGCAAAAACATGATTAGAAAATGTTTTCCGATAAACCCTAACCAAAACCACGTTCAAAACACATCAGAATCGAAATATTTGTTGAACAAGTCACTAGAAAACCCTATTTTTCGTCAAGAACATGATGAAGGCCAGTTACTTAGACATGAGTGCCATTCACCTAATTCCTACAGACGAAAGCTCGCTCATTCACCTAAAGTGAGCCATTCTCCTCCTTGAGCCATCATCCTTCAACTACTAGGTAAATAGGTACGTAAGAAAACCATGTTTTATTAAGAGTTAAAGGGTAGTATTGTGCATTGCGGCGACGTCAAAACGTAGAGTTACTCGAATTTATACCGCCAAGTGAAAATTGTATTATATTTAACCATACTCGTTTTCAAACAAAATTTATGACAAAACATAGACCAACCGAAAAGGTATATAAAATTTGCACGAATATTTGACACACTACATAAATATAAGCACGTAAAACTTGAGAGGGGTCAAAATGATATTATACAAAGTTTTTACATAGCTAAGAGGGTGTAAGTGACGATGCTGAAAGTTAAGGTACATAAAAAGACCAAAAAAAAAAAAAAATTGCACAGAAAAATTAACGTCTTTGTATACGAAAGCCAAGTTATTCAATTTTTTTACACCAAAACGTATAGAGATTGATATGACAATCGTGCATTATAGTGGTTCATTTAACCGTGTATAACAAAAGAATGTCACAATAGTTTATTTAGAGATAAACATCAGGTGGTTTGAAAAACCCAAGAGTATAAAAAAGAGTTAAAACAACATTATTTTCGGACTAAACCAACAACTGTAACTGTCGTCGTATTAATAAAAATAATAGTAACAGTAATAATTTTGAACGTACAACTTAAGTAGAAGCCGGATACTCCGTACGTGGCTCCCAATGGCCAAAGGAACCCTAGCCGCCTTTACCAGACGGACAAAGCCCGTGACCCACCAGCCACCAGTTTTGAGGAAAACCCGACTGAAAGCACGACAATGAAATAATTAGTAAAACCCGACGTTTTCAAAAATCAAACCCATAACCTTTTAGCCATAGATCTTCTATCATTGAGCTTCCATACCATTTCACCGTAAGGTATGTGGTTAATAATAATGATAATAATAATAATAATAATAATAATAATAATAATAATAATAATAATAATAATAATAATAATAATAATAATTTGATTATCTCCAGCCCAGCTGGTTTGAGGTGGGAAGGTTTACCTCCTTGGAGGATTCCTGGCCGGGTTTGGTCTCAGGTTCGAATCTCACGCTCTACCGGAAAAATAACCGCTTGGGTTTGAAAGGAAAAACCCGTGTGGTGCTATGAAATTCGATCCTGAACAGTAATCGCTTTGCAACACAGGATTTACCGCTGAAACACTGTTATAAAAAAATAAAATAATTTGATTAGAAAACCAAGATAATGTAGCAAGGAGCCGATTTGATGGCAAGATCTAGACCTTACATTTCAAGAACGTGAAAACTTCTAAACTCTCTCATCTTTGCCTACTTCTAGAACCCTCCCTCTTCATCATCACCCCCAAAACCCCTCTTCCACACTTCCAGGGTTTTTGCATTCCCACCCTTTAATCTTTAACACCAATCACCCACCAATAATATTATTAATATTATCATGGCCCCTGTTCTTAGCAGAACTACTTTAACCCCTTCTTCCATAGCCTCACTCCCTTATCCTCCACTCTTTTCATCCAAACCCAATACCCATAATCACTTATCTTTAAAAAGTCCTTTTCTGATTCAAAAGGGTCTGAAAATTAACAATCTTTCTTGCTCTGGCTTCAACTGGAAGGTGGATAAAAGAGGGAACAGTGTAGTGGTGAAGTGTGAGGCTTCTGCTGTTGCTGAAAAAGAAGCCACTGACTCTTCTGCTGAATCTTTTGAATACCAAGCTGAGGTGGGTAATGGGTTCTTCATTTTTTTTTTATAATTTTATTGTTTTGGTTGGAATTTGGTTGCCAAGTTTCTTAATTCTTTTAGGGGTTGATTGATTGGTTGGAAATTTGTTATCTTTTTGTGTTTGTTTATGATAAAGTTTGTAACTTGTGTGTATCTTGAAATGTTTTGTCAATGTATGTTTGAAGAACATTTTTTGTATGTTTGTCATCAATGTTGCAGAAGGCGCTAAGCGCTAGGCGGGCGGTGAGGTCCAGCCTAGGGACTAGTCGGGATTAGGCGAAATTAGGCAGAATTAGGCGTTTTGGTATTTTTATACGTATTATACACACACACACACAAAAATTTAGGAGTTTTTTAAAAATATGTTTAAGATATATACATATAATACTAAGAAATGCTTAAAAATACTTAGAAATTAAAAAAAAAATTTAAAAAAACAACCGCCTAATGGCCAAAATATCTAGTTCACCGACTAGGTTCTTATTCCTAATTTCCTATATTGAGTCCCGCCTAGCGCCTAGGTGGCCGCCTATGCCGACTTTTACAACACTGTTTGTCATGTTTTATGTTTCTTGTTGACTTTTTTTTTTTTTTTTTTTTTTTTTTTAAGGATTGTTTAAAATGTATTGAATTTTGGATGCAGGTTTCTCGTTTGATGAATCTTATAGTTCATAGTTTATATAGTCATAAGGAGATTTTCCTCAGGGAGCTTGTGAGGTAAAAGACATCTATGTTTTGTTCTACATTTGTTATATTATATATATTATTATTTATTTTATGAATGTTGAGTTTTGATCAGTTAGGTTTATTCAAGATTTTGTCTAATTTAATTGAGCACATATTCTTCATAACTACTTATGCTCACATTTTGCATTTTTTGTTTGCTTTAGTAATGCAAGTGATGCTCTTGATAAACTAAGATTCTTAAGTGTAACGGACCCTTCGTTACTCGGAGATGCTGGTGAGCTAGAGATCCGTATCAAACCTGACCCGGAGAAAGGGACCGTCACAATTTCGTAAGAATATTTATCTTTTTTAGAAGCTTCTATAGTATAGGTAAAGAAGTGGTTAAAAAATGTTTGTAATTATAATTGTTTTATAGAGATACCGGTATTGGAATGACCCGAGAAGAGCTGATAGACTGCCTTGGAACTATTGCTCAAAGTGGCACTTCTAAGTTCCTGAATGCACTTAAGGTACTTGTTCATTGATGATATTATCATTTACTAGTAATTATGTTTATGTAATTCAGTTTTTTTTAATAAACTTGTTTATGTTTTCTTGTATTATAGGAGAACAAGGATCTTGGAAGCGATAACAGTTTAATTGGTCAATTTGGTGTGGGATTTTATTCGGCTTTTTTGGTTGCTGAAAAGGTCTTTAGTTACATTCTCGTCACGTAACTGTTTGTTAATTTGTAATTTTTAGTTATTTTACTGGTGATTTATCTTGTAAACAAATAGGTGACTGTGTCCACAAAGAGTCCCAAATCTGACAAACAATACATGTGGGAAGCATCGGCTGAGAGTAGCTCGTATGTGATTAAAGAAGAAACTGACCCCGAAAAGCAGCTTCGTCGTGGGACAGAAATAACGCTATATTTGAAGGTAGCTTGTATGTTTTTCGTATAACGTTATCTATCTTTTTGCATAGAAGAAAGCTTCTTGTGATAGTTTCGTTGTACCTATATACGTTTAATTGAATTTACGTCTTTTTGTTTGTACATAGGATGATGACAAGTATGAGTTTACAGAGCCAAGCAGGGTTCAAGGTTTGGTGAAAAACTACTCACAGTTTGTTTCATTTCCCATATACACATGGCAAGAGAAATCAAGAACAGTCGAGGTTAGTTATAACTTCTAATTTCCATTGCCCATATATCGTAGATATGATAATTCAACCCATTAATATATGAGTTAGTCGATTTTTGGGTTGTGTTTCGCTTCAAATTTAGAATATTTACGCTAAAAGGAGAGACCGTTGAAAGTCTCCCAAAGTTGTTTTTTTTGTCCATTGTTAAAGCGTTCTAGATTGTTATTGTGATGTTATTATCTTTTATTCACAGGTAGAGGAGGAGGAAGAACCGAAGGAAGGAGAAGAAACGCCACCGGAGGTAACGCCTAGAGAAACCAAATAAAAATCTAATAAAGCTTATTTATTAGTATTATTCTTTTATTTTTCTTAACAAAATTAACGCTGTTTGCTATTGGTTTCCAGGGCGAGAAGAAGAAAACGAAGACTAAAACTGAAAAATATTGGGATTGGGAATTGGCCAACGAGACCAAACCTATATGGGTAAGTTACGAAACGCTTTAAAGTTTAAACAACACTTTTATTATTCCAGAATTTGGTAATTACATGATTTAATTGCAGATGAGGAATCCAAAGGAAGTTGAAAGAGAGCAATACAACGAATTTTACAAGAAGACATTCAACGAGTTTCTTGACCCGCTTGCATACACTCACTTCACCACTGAGGTATTTATTTACCATTTGAGTTTATTTATAACAAATTGCATATTCCGTAACATCTCGTGTTTTAATACTTGCAATATGTGCAGGGTGAAGTGGAATTTAGAAGTGTTATTTACATCCCTGGAATGGCACCAATGAACAATGAAGATGTAGTAAATCCCAAAACAAAGAATATCCGTCTTTACGTGAAACGTGTGTTCATTTCAGATGATTTTGATGGCGAACTGGTAAATATTTTGCTATTAACCAAAGCACAATCTCGCCGAGACATATTTTAATTAAATATTCTAAATCTGATTCTTGATATGCAGTTTCCAAGATACTTGAGTTTTGTAAAGGGTGTCGTTGATTCAAATGATCTTCCGCTTAATGTTTCACGAGAAATTCTTCAAGAAAGTCGAATTGTATGTTCAAAATCCCATCTTTACCTGATTAAAATATATGATCTTAATATTATATATTAAGAACACCCTGCCTTATTTTACTACAGGTAAGAATAATGCGAAAGAGGCTTGTTAGGAAAACGTTTGACATGATACAAGAACTTGCTGACAGTGAGAACAAAGAGGTTGATAAAAGGATTAACTTGAAGACCTATTTTCTGTTTTCTTTTTCTCATTAAGGTATACATATATTTATTGAATTTTGTGAAATAATTACAGGATTATAGGAAGTTTTGGGAGAATTTTGGCAAGTTTGTAAAGTTGGGATGCATTGAGGACACAGGAAATCATAAGAGAATAACTCCATTGTTGCGGTTTTTCTCATCCAAAAGCGAAGACGAGTTGATAAGCTTAGATGAATATATCGATAACATGGATGAAAAGCAGAATGCAATTTATTATATTGCAACGGACAGCTTGAAAAGTGCTAAATCTGCACCGTTTTTGGAGAAATTGGTGCAAAAGGGTCTTGAGGTGCGCCTTTATCAAATCTCTCTTAATTTTTTATAAAAATTTCTACTCTCCATTTGTTGTATATCTTAATCTCTCGAATGGTTTTGTCGGTCCCGTATTTGAAGGTGTTATATTTAGTCGAGCCTATTGATGAAGTGGCGATTCAGAACCTTCAAACATACAAAGAAAAGAAATTTGTTGATGTGAGCAAGGAAGATCTTGAGCTTGGTAAGTTGACCTTTGACCGACCATTTTTCTTTAGTGGTTAACTCGCACATTTTATGTTCTCGGATAATAACTTTTGACTTGTAGGTGACACGGATGAGGTTAAAGAGCGAGAAAATAATCAAGAGTATATCCTTCTGTGTGACTGGATGAAACAACAGCTTGGCGACAAAGTTGCAAAAGTACAAATCTCAAGCCGTTTGAGTTCTTCCCCTTGTGTTCTCGTGTCTGGCAAGTTTGGGTGGTCCGCTAATATGGAACGGTTGGTATTCGTCTAAAAAAGATTATTTTCCCACTTCAAGTTTGTACTTAATTATTGAAACGCAATGTTAATTTTCAGGTTAATGAAAGCACAGACTTTGGGTGATACTTCAACCTTGGAATTCATGAGGGGTAGAAGAATAATGGAAGTCAACCCTGATCATCCAATTATTAAGGACTTAAATGTAAGTAATTACCTTTTGTTATTTAACCAATATTTTTTAGGGGGCTAATAAAGGTAGTACACCCTAAAATCTTATTTTGACATCCATTATACGGGCCGTAAGCCGTATAGAAAGTATACGGCTCGTATAAACATATGCGGGTCGTATACATATATACTGGTTGTATACTAGTAGGAGAATGTCGGATTGTTTTTATGTGTTTTGTTTCATAAGTATACGACTCGTATGCATATATACAGACCTTATATAAGGCTCAGATATGTGTTTATGGATCGTATATACCATAGTTGTCAAAGCGCCTAGGCGCATAGGCCGAGCCCGGAGCCTAGGCGCAAGGCGCATAAAAAACGACGGTTTTTTATAATTAAGCGCATAGTATAAAATACATTTTTTAGGGATTCTAGAGATATTTTAGGCTTGTTTAGGGCTACCTTAGGATGTTTTAGGGTTATTTAGGACTTGTTCATGACTCATTTAGGATCTTTTAGAGGTTTATGCAACTTTTAGTCTGAATTTAGCCGGAAATAAGCCCTGATAGTGCGCCTCACAGGGCGCAGCGCACTTGGTGCGCCTCGAGCCTAGGCGCGCTTTTGACAACTATGGTATATACCAGTCATATGCATTAGTCGTATATAAGGTTCGTATTATATCTATGGATCGTATATACATCTCGTATACTTGCGGAGCCAAACACACACCGACATTCCTTTTCACGTATAGGACTCGTATTCGCGTATATGTGTCAGGGTGTCGAAATAAGATGGCATAGGTATACATTTAAGCCAAACCTATTTGTATTATTATAAACATTCAGTTTTGATTTTAATTTCATATAATGTTTTGCAGGCTGCATGTAAAAATGCACCAGAAAGCAGTGAGGCAAAGAGAGCTGTGGATCTCTTATATGAAACAGCTTTGATCTCAAGTGGATTCACTGTAAGCTTTTATCTTTAAAATAACATGATTTTCTTCCCTTTTTTATTATTATTATTTTTAATTTTTTTGTGACATTTTTTTTTTGGAATGTGTAGCCTGATAGTCCAGCTGAATTGGGTGGCAAGATTTATGAGATGATGGCGGTTGCGCTAGGTGGAAAGTGGGGAAGAGTCGAGGAAAGTGAAGCCGCTGCTGCTGCCAATGAGTCATCTGAAACAAATGTAGACCCGACATCTGAATCCGTTGCCGAGACAGAAGTTGTGGAGCCGTCTGAAGTTAGGACAGAAACCGATCCATGGAGTACGTGATCGGGTTTACATTCAGGAAGATGGATGAATTTTGGATTGAGAATTTCATGATTTGTTATGAAGATGGATCTTACCTTATAATTAATTTGACACTTTGTGATTTATGTTAACTAGTAGCAACGACACGCGCTTCGCGCGAAGAATGAAAGTTGAGTGGCCAAAAAACTGATAGCATATTTATTACTATTGCACCGTCCATTAGGATTAATATATATAGTAATATGGTCCTTTTAAAATTTATTAATGTTTAGAAGACCTAACCCAAACCCCGAACGCCTTTGTTGTCTCTAGCATCCTGCTAGTGTTTTTGGTAGAATAAAATTAGCCTTCTAAAAAAGTATAAAATCAGCCCAAATTTGAAAGCAAGCACACAAACCATCCTATATATTTGGAAGCAACCCCACAACCAAGGTTGCCCATAAATAAAAATAAAATAGGGGGATAACAGTCATAACACCATTCACAATAGGTTCTTTCTCATTGACATACTACACTCAAAATCTTTCTCATGTTTAATCAAAAAATACTTCATTCTATATCTATTATTACTTTTTCTCTAACCTCTACTCACAACCACTTTTAATAAATATTAGAAAATAAATACAAAAAACTATCTCCACTTACAACCACATCTTAAAATATGAGGGTTCACTCACAAAAATATGAGTAACCTAATGTAAATAGGGCTGACAATGGGTAACCTCTATAAGACATGATAAGACCTGTTTACTAAAAACTACACTATGTGATTTTTTACTTTTTTTTTTTAAATAATTAGAATTAAGAGGCAAAGATCCTCCATTTCTCTTTTTTGGTACATAAAACTGTGTTATAAATATGAGACATAAAGTAGTTAAATGAGTCATGTTCATGTATAGAACTTGATTTGTTCGCGTTAGGGCTGTTCAAAAGGCTCGGCGCTCGCCGATCGCTCGCCGCTCGTTCGGAATTTGCTCGGAAAATGCTCGCTCGATCTTTCGCCCGGTTGTATATGAGCCGATCGGCTCGGTTCGGTTTGTAAATGAGCCAAGCACGAGCAAAGGTATGCTCGGCTCGGTTCGGCTCGAATAATTTTTTTATTTATTTCATAATAGATATACACACAATTTACAGATAAATTTATGGCTTTATATAACATTCTATTGGATTTGGCTTAGTATATGCAAACAAAATATAATAGCCCACTTAACTCAATAAAAAAATTTAACACTAGATTTAATTGTAAAACAATAAGTCATGAGGTGACAGTCTTGACTTCTTTATGTTGTTAGTCGTCTATTGCTAATTGTCGATTGATATCACACCTACGTCATAATGCAACAAATGTTCTCTAACGTATGCTCATCACCTCACCAACCTTAATCTAAACCTCATCCTTGGACACTAGGATCTCAATATTAGTGTTATCATCGGACATTTCGACCTTAGTTATCACCCGACAATGAAAACATCGAAGGAAACATCGCAATTTTATGATCGTCCATATTACTCTCCGCTCAATTCTCGCTCGGCGCTCGCTCGAAAAATTTGCGCTCGAAGAATGCTCGTTCGGTTTTTGGCTCGATTGTAAACGAGCCGCTCCGCTCGGTTCGGTTTGTAAACGAGCCAAGCATGAGCAAAGCTACGTTCGGATCGGCTCGGCTCGTGAACAGCCCTAGTTCGCGTCGTCAGAGACCTGTTAAACTTGTTAAGACACGATTTTACAGCAGGAAATGTGAATGCTCTAAGGTATACAAGTCAAGGTCAAACATCTCTTCTCTAAGATGGAGTAAACCCTCAGAAGTTAATCTATTAGGGTGGGTGGTGGGGAGGTTGGGTATCTTCTTAGTTACCCGGTATCCGATCGGCTACGCCGTTCCTTGTTGGTTGGGTAGTGGCGACGGGTGCAAGAAGCCGAGAGAGAGAGAGATGCGTGTGTATGTGTTGCAGAGGAGAGAGAGTACTCTATGATGTGTGTGTTAAAAAAGGGTAAAGGATATAGACTTGACATCTCAAAAATGAGTTTATTAAAAGAAAAAAAGTAAGAAAAAATAATGGTAAAAAACAAAAAGAAAACTTGGCATTCTACTATATAAATGTACAAACCTTTTGAACAGTGATTATGATTATCAGTTTTATTTGAATAAGTATGATTAGTTATTAAATCTGATAAGATGTTATGGCATTAGCTTGGTGGTCAAACGGTTTGATTGATATTGAGATGGTGCAGGTTCGAATCCCGGCCTATACGGGTTTTTGCTAAAAAAAAAATTAGGGTCATTTTCGTCATTTTCTTTTGTGGGGTTTTAAACCAGATTACATCTGATAACCTAACCCTCATCCCATTCCCACCGCTTCCTATCTCTATCCTCATATACCCACTCCTCTCTCTCTCTCTCTCTCTCTCTCTACAACTAACCATCTAGACAGCAACCATCTTCCTCATAACCGGCCACCGACTCCAACCTTTTCTTTCTTCTGATTACACTCTCAACTTAACCTACCATTTCTTTACATTTCGTCCAATTATTAAGTAAGCCCTTCGATTCGCTTCAAATTATAACTTATTCCATCGATTTTTACAAATTCATATCTGATTGTTGTTACTTGCTTTCGATTTCAGCTTATTAGATCGAATTTTTAGCGATTATTGATATCTGATTGTTGTTACTTGCTGCTTTTAATCTGTACGTATATTGAAACCTACCTGCGATTTATTTGTCCAAACATATGTATCTGAATAATATTTACTTTTTATCAGATAGGACCCACTGCATGTATCAGAAGGAACCAAGGACTCGGCATGTGAAAGTGAATACGCATCAAGTATCCTAAAAAAAGTGAGTCTTCAACTACAGTGGTACCAATCCATGGCCTAAAGCATGGCGAACCGTATGGAGGTGATCGATTGTCCGATCGTGAATCGTGAGATCCTGTCAAGACGAAATACGGCGGCGTCGGTTGTAAGCTTGGGCTTTTTGGTAAGAAAAAAAATATAAGGTTAATCGTCACAAATTTCTGGCGAGTTAACGCTGCTGGTCGTTTTTTGTAGGTTTGCAGCGACCACAGGGCTGTCGATTGGTACGGATGTTGGCAAGTTGTTTCCTTTTCATCAGAAGCTAATTGCTGTTCATTTGACGGTTGCTTAGGTATGATTTTGTTGTTGTAGTTGTTTTGAATGATTAGACAGTAGTCAGTAGATCATGTACCTAAATTAGGAGAAAATTGTCCTATGTTCTTGTCTTCCTCTTTTTTTTCCTTTTGAGTGTTTGCATACTTAAAAAGGCTGCATCATAAAAAACCTATGACAATTGGTTATGGCTGAGTTTACTTTAATGCTGAAATATATACAAAAAACACCTATGATACTTGATGATGGTGATTTTCTGGTATGTAAAATTGCTTAAAAAAACCTCTCATGTATTCTTTATTTTTATTCGCATTATAGTTTATGTTAACATAGAAACTACCAATTGTTTAAAGCATAGAAAATTAGAGGGTTTGGATGCTGCAACAGAAAACAAGCTTATGGTTGAAGTTCCGGTAATGAAATGGCGTTCATTTGTGAATAACATAATTAAAAAAGTTGTTTGAAGCAGCAGAAAAGAAATCCAATGAAATGGGTAAGGATTTGAATAATTGATTTCAGTTTTACTGTTATGATATACAATTTCCCCAATTTAATTCATGTGTTAATTTGTAGAAATGCTAATGAATGCAAAGGAAGAAGAGTTGAATGTGATAATCGAGGAGTTAAGAGCGAATTACGCGGTTTTACAACAGAAATTTGCGAAAGAAGAAAGCGAAAAACTGGTATGATAAGAAAGTATACGACGGATTGATTATTGGTTGTTGATTACTTGATTTGATTATTGATGGTTGATATGATTTTAGGTTGCGGTTGAAACATTGACGATGGAGAAGAATGCTAGATTGACAGCAGAAATGTCACAGGTTCTCCTGATTGAAGGCTCAAAAGCGTGAATTAGCTGGCAACCTTCAATATCGAGGATCATAGAGGTAACTTTTTGTTTAGATAAATGCTTGACTGTTGCTTCGTAAATCGGATTTTAAATTCCAGTTTATTAATGAACTGTAATTTTCAATGATTACATTGTCATATTTTTAATGTCTTGATCTTTTTGTTGTCCTAACTCACCCCTTTCCCTTTTGCAACAATGTAATACATTTGTATCTACATCTGACCCGTTGAACCCACTGTCAAAGTTTACTCTTTGACCCAATTCACCCATTTTGCCTCATGTAATATATTAAACTTATTTAACAGTTGGAAAATTACTTATGATCAATATTACATGTTGAAACATTATATGTTACTATTATTTTCCTATGTCTGCAGTTGTTTGTGAAAAGTGCTATAAGCATATTGATAAGAAATTTTATATAATTCATGGGAATGTTGAAGCCGCTGATATAAATGCACTTTTTCGGTGTCGAATAAAGTGAGTGCATAGAGTGAAAGATTTTGCTTATAGAATTTTAAATTTGAGGGTGTCTGATTTGGGAAGATGTCAAACGGGGAAACTAAAACATATTAGCAATTTGATGATAAACATTCCAACTTAAGTTCTATCTGATACAAATATTTTTCTATGCATTTCGTAGGTGGTCATGTTTATGGTTTGTAGGTCAATTTAAATGAATGAAAACTGGATACTTGTATAGGGCAAGTAGGGGGGCAATCAAAGTTTTTGCAATTTGTGGTATATATTATTTAACTCAATATCTTTTTTTCTTATGGGCGTTTTGGAAATAGTTAAGAAGACAGAATACATTCACTAACCTTATGTGAATTTTGTGTTTGAATCCTACTATGAAGACTGTTACTTAATCTCGGCTTGCTAATGTTTTGAGCACGCCCAAATTAAAAGGCGCGCAATGCGCGCCTCAAATCCCGCTAGTTAATTTCAAGTTGTTTCTAAATGAACAGTGCTTTGCCACAAGACAATTTCGTAATTTCTGGCTTTTCTAAGGGCATATCAGTCATTTGCTTGAACTTATCACATATCATCTCTGTCTCTCTCTCTCCTGAATCATAATCATCCTTCACCTACCTACCTACCTTTCACTCTTTCTCAGTCTCTCAAACCCCATCGACGCCGACATTGCATGTGTGCTTTTGGACAGATCCAAGAGTAATTTTCACAAACCAAAGTTGTGTCTGCTTTATCCTCCGATCATTTATGGGACGGAATATGCTAACCCCTTTTCAGACCCATTCTCTCCTTATAACCCCTTTTCAACGAGAACCTTAATCGTTGCTGGTTGTGGATGGTGGTGGTAACCACTGCATGGTTCTGTTCGTGAATGATGTTACCTACATCTTTATTCTCCGGTTAGTTATGGTTTTCCGTTTTCAAATACTCATACATATTGTGATGAGCTTGAACATACTTAATTTTCTTTTCTTGTGGGTTTACTTTTATATTATCTATGCAGGATTTGAAGCCACTTTTACATAATATTTTCATGTATTAGCTATGTATGTTTCTGCTAAAGTTATGACAAAGTGAGGTGTGTTTTCGTACAGATGGGATTCTTAAATGATAAGATATGTCCAGGGTGTGTTGCTATTTCTATTTTCTAATAGACACAGTACTAATTTATATGTTGAAAAATTTACAGAAAGAATTACGATCACAGACCGGAGCATAGTACTGGCAGTCGTGACAGCGATTAGATGATTATATATATGGTCTTCGATCTCGAATCGGTATGTATGCACTTTCATATCTAATTGATTTCACATATAATATCTGATTATCATGTATTTAAGCAACTGAACCAACACATCTTTTTTTGTGATCATGATGAAGTTTCAAAAAATAGGCCACACGTCTCTTGCTGTTAACATCCGGTGATGACTCACCCACTCTATATCTCTTTATAATAAAGTGGATAGTTCAAGAGGTGGATTAGCTTTTCCCGGTGGTCATTGGTGGCAGCGACGAGGGTTTATGATGGTACACAAGTAGAGAGCGTTCAGATCCGAACAACTTCCCGGTAAGCCCTTTCCTCTTGCATTTTTCTATTTGGTTAGATCGGGTGTCCATGACGACTCATGTTTATATGCTTAGTAGGTTACCTCCGGTGAGGTTCCGACAAAGAATACGGTGAACGAACTTGAAGATGCCTCCGACATCAGATTTCATGAAAATCTGAATTGTATTAATAGGTTTACATTTCTTTATATTGTACTGTTTTATTGTGATGTTTGTGTAGGTATATTAGCATTAAGTGCTCAACTTGAGAAGACATGCCTTCAAGGTGTGCGATGAAAAACCTAAGAGAAGAAAACAATCGAATTTGCTTCGTCTTCAAAAAGGTATAAATACACATTACATTAGTTAAAAAAAACATGTGTTTATATGGATGAGGTTAGTTTTAGATGAGTTTTGCTGTTGTGGTACATACAAGATTCATGCTGTTGTATGTTAGTCATTTAAGTTCATGTTGTATAGTATATTACTACCAAGTTAGAAATTTAGGTTTTTAAATGTCTTCTGCGAAGAGGCACCTAATAATAATATGGAATGAAATATGTGTTCTATTATTAAGTTTGTTTGTTTTGTGATGTTAGTTTTGGATTAATAGATTCTTTTATTTGCTATGCATCCTTTGGCTTTCTGAACAAGCTTTGATGTGTGTTATTGCAATCAACATTTAAAATTACAAAGGTTTTATAGGCTAATATAAATATAGGTTTATGTGTGGAAAATGGTTTTGCCAGCCAATTTGATAAAACTAGGGATGGCAAAATAATGTGCGGATTTCTATTTCTTTGTTATAAAGACGACCTACTATTCTGATTTCAAATTCGGCTGACCAATTTGCGTCTCTACGTCAATCTTCAGGTGTGTTTCTCAAACTTTTAAGCGGCCTTATCTATTTGACAAAGATTGTTGGTTATTTTTTTTCCTTTTCCGTTAGATTTAGGCTTCTTGATAATTTTGTTTACGCCTAATGCAGGTTGTGACATTTAGGATGCTGATTGAAAAAAAAAACGTGGCCAAGAGCAAGCGTTACTCGATCTTGATTGGTATCGAGATCTCGGCATGAACATCGATGATGCAACAACGGTATACATACACATATATGGTAATATATACATGTACATGATACGTCCACTACAATTACTTTTATAGTTTAATAATTAATCATTCAATTATTGCATGCCAAGGTTGTGAACATCTTTGCAAAGTATGTGGACATAATGGTGGATGAAAAGATGGTCCAAAATGGAATCCTATCTCCTGATGATGGCGAGAAGCCATGGAAGAAAGGTCTAATAACATTTGGAGTATTTTTAGTATTAAGCTTATTGAAGTTTGAAATTACGATTTTTTCTGTGCTTCAGGTCAATACACAGCTTAGAATCAGCAAAGAATCATGATTTTCAGTCAATTAGTTGGTAAGTGTTCCTAATCTTAAAACCCATTAATTGTATACTTATGGTCAAGATGACTTTTAAATTTAAGGACTTTATTGTTAACTTCTGCATAATTAGAGAAAGTAGTAAATCTACAACTTTTGAACTGCAATACTAAAGAATTCAATGTTTTTTTTTACCTCAGGTTATAACCTTATATGTCAATTTTGATTGAGAATTAAGCTTCCTTTTAAAGAGTAACTTAAAATATGTCCACCATCCATGTTAATAAGAATCGCTTCAATTTTTTAGTTCGACTTTGCCATTAAAATAGATAAAAACAATCTGGTATATGCAACTGTAATGGTGTATACGGAAAAGAGGTGGTACAGGGGGTTCACATAAACAAAAAATACAACTAAAAGTAGAAGGTATCCTCATAGCCATTTTAAATTTGTCCCAACATTTGTTTATTTTGATATGTTTTGTTGATGCTTTGTAGGAAACAAGAGTTTGTTTCTTCTCTACTAGCTATGATCAGGAAGCCCATGTGCATGAACTAAAGTCAATTATTGATTGGTGAGTACTTTTTTTAGGTTTTCTTTATGCAAATTTGACTTTGTTTGTACATTTCAACTTCACGTTCGACTTCAAGTGTTCAAGTTCATTGTACCATATCATTTGTTGGTTTAAGCAACAGAAGCAGGTTGGGTTTTACAACAACAAAAACACTAAATTTCAAGTAAAAAAACAAACATATTACATTCTGAACGAAGAGCTAACGTTATATTTTAGAAATAAAAGCCATAAACATACACCATCATGTAATGAACTGAAAAATAGCATCACGGTAATTATTTCATTTAAGGTTATCTAAGGATATGTTGATTCAAAAGAGGATTTGAACTTTACTATTTAAAGGATTTGTGTGGCTACAGAGTTGAAGTAAGTCAAGTTACTGAAATTTATATTAAAAAGCTGCCATTTATCATTATTCTTAGCATATTTGAATACCAATTTTTTAAATGTATAAACTATATAGTTGTTTTTTTAATACTCACAGAAAAGAAGCATAAAACATGGACATGGGGTGGTTTACAGGATAGAATATGGGTTTAAAATCCTCAATGCTTTGCTAAAGAGTAAAGACGTAAAGATATGTGTTAGAAAGGGTGATGTTAACGGGCCACATAGGAGATATTGTAAACAGGTCAAGCAGGAGCTTAAATGTATATTCCACTCTTATTTCTATGATATGAGAACTTTTTGCCATGATAAAATTGTAAAAATGCAATGCAACTCAACGCCTGAACCTATTATAATAATACGACACAAAACATTAGCAATCAAAAGGTAAACAGAGGCGCCGCAACGCGCGCCCCCGGATAAAAACCTAGTTATAATAAATTGTTCCCATTAATGGTGTGTTATTATCGTAT
Organism: Ambrosia x helenae; assembly: GCA_030844895.1. Lineage (NCBI taxonomy): Eukaryota > Viridiplantae > Streptophyta > Magnoliopsida > Asterales > Asteraceae > Ambrosia > Ambrosia x helenae. The sequence goes on from CM061223.1 coordinate 5,213,663, forward strand.
CTAGTCTCATATTTTTTACTATTAATATCTTTTAAATTTCTATTATTATTAACATTATGTTTTTTCAAAGCTTGTCACATGTCACAATCATATTTATTCTTATTTATGGAATTGTTTATTGTATCTTTTAAAATTCTTTTACAATTATCAATAATATGTTTTCCATTATTTAAAAAAAAAAAAAAATCAAATTTATGGTACTGTGAATGGATCGATGGCCTCTCTAGCTTCTCCATTCTATTCAAGATAGAATCTTCTATTTTAGGCTATACAGCTAATTGTGAGACAATCATGAGAATTACATCATATAACACATAGCTATTAAGCATAATAAATATTAAAAAAAATATGAAAAATACATATATAGTTTCTGTGTTTAATTAATAATACCGAATTTCAAATTATAAATCAATTAGGAAGCATAATAAATATTTGAAAACAGGATAATTATAAGATATAGTTTCCATATTAAAGTACAATCTTATTCGTAGATTATTAAGATCAACAAACTTAGGGAACAAGGATAAAATTCCTCTCTATGTGTATATATATAAGTACGTAGGCTAATTAGTAATCATAATCACCACATTATACATTATACATTCTGCATATACAAAAGCACAACAATGCATAATCTAATTCTTCTCGCGCTCAATGCTCTAAAATCTTGTGAGAAGAGGGAGTTGTTTGCTCGTGAGGACGCGTTACCAATCGACAAGGTTATGATCAAGAAACGAGACTCGTCGACTATGTTGATGGACGAGGACATTAATAACAAGAAAAAGAAAATTAGGAAGATGCCAAAGAAGATAGAGGCTGGGCCAGTGGTGAATGACGACTCAACCGTGTTGTTGAAGCGGTTCATCACTGGCGAGATGTTTGGTTTCGACATGAAGCTTGTCATCCAGAAGATTTTGTATGAAAGTGATATGAACACAACGCAAAACCGGTTAAACATGCCGATTAAGCAACTAAAGACGCAGCCTCATGAGTTCTTGACGGATGATGAGATACGAATGATTGATGAAAGTAAGGATGGTATTGAGGTTAGAGTTGTGGGTCCGACGCTGCAAATGTATGAGAAACCGCTGTGCTTGAAGAAGTGACATATGAAACACACCGACAACTATGTGTTGAAGACAAACTGGAACAACTTTGTGGCTGCTAATGAGGTTTTTAAGATAAACACAATGATTCAAGTGTGGTCGTTTCGTAAGGACAGACAGTTATGCTTTGCCATTGTAGCGGTGGAGAGACCCGAAGGTGTGAACGACGCACGCTGCTTGATGGCTTAAGAAGTTCTTGTTGAAGTACTTTAGTTTCTTGTTTTAGATTTTGTTAGTTATGCGGATGATCAGAGTCATTAAATTTGATATCTTTGTTAGATTTGATTTGTGTGAATATAAGGATGGTATTTTTTGTTGGTATATCTTATTGGAGATTATGACCACTTGACTAGTCAAAGTATAATAGTCAAAGTCTTGCTTGCTTTGTGCCCCAAGTGATCAATAATGTTGACTTTGACTATTGACTTGACTGAATAATTATTAGAGGAGAAATTATCTCCAATAAGCTATGATCATGGACTTTGACTGCTATGGCTGAGAACAAGGGGCTGCAGTGAAGACTGCAGTGATTTGTGCTATTATACCCCCGCAGTCGAAACGGGAGGAGACCGAATGCTGAGACTGGATCTGAAATCATCGAACAGTACTTTTGGAAGGCCCTTGGTGAAGATATCTGCAATCTGATGACGAGTGGGAACATGAAGAACACGAACATTGCCACGTTGAACTTGCTCGCGCACAAATAGAATGTCGAGTTCAATGTGTTTTGTTCGTTGGTGCCGAACGGGATTGCCGGATAGATATATGGCACTGACGTTGTCACAGTAGACTAGAGTAGCCCGAGATAGAGGTTGGTGAAGTTCCAAGAGGAGGTTGCGTAGCCAACATATTTCAGCGACGACGTTGGCAACACCGCGATATTCAGCTTTAGCACTGGAGCGGGAGACAGTGGACTGACGCTTTGAGGACCAAGAAATTAAGTTGTCGCCCAAATAGACACAATATCCTGAAGTGGAGCGGCGTGTATCAGGGCAGCCGGCCCAGTCCGCATCAGTGTAAGCAATCAATGATATCGACTTAGTTGGTCCAAGATGGAGTCCAAAATCTGACGTGCCCTGAATATAGCGAATAATTCGCTTAAGTGCATTCCAATGATCGGTCGTCGGAGAATGCATGTGCATGCATATTTGTTGAACAGCATAGGAGATGTCTGGGCGAGTGAACGTCAGATATTGTAAGGCACCTGCAAGACTGCGGTAGGTGGTGGGATCCTCAAATGGAGACCCAGAAGTGCTGCTGAGCTTAGATTGAGTATCAACAGGGGTAGCAGCAGGTTTGCAGTGGTCCATACCTGCTCGTTGAATGATGTCTTTGGCATAAGTTTGTTGCGAGAGAAACATGTTATCACCGGTTCGGGTCACCTGAATGCCAAGGAAGTAAGTGAGCGGACCGAGATCTTTCATTGCAAATTCTCCGGCAAGGACAGTCATTAAGTGTTTTCGAAGACTGTATGAGGAAGTTGTCAAAATAATATCATCAACATAAATTAATAAGTAAGCAACATCTTTTCCATGCTGATAAATAAACAACGAGTTGTCAGACTTGCTCTGAGAGAAACCTTGCAAAAGAATAAAGTCAGTGAAACGTTGATACCAGGCACGAGGGGCCTGCTTAAGTCCATAAAGGGACTTCTTTAGTAGACAAACATGATCTGGATAATCACGATGTCTGAACCCCATAGGTTGATGCATGTAGACAGTTTCATCTAGGTGCCCATGGAGAAATGCATTGGTGACGTCCAATTGATGGATCGACCATGACTGTGAGAGAGCTAGAGAAAGAACTGTACGTATGGTTGTTGGTTTAACCACCGGGCTAAACGTTTCACCACAATCGATGCCCACCTGTTGTTTTCGGCCATCACAGACCAATCTCGCTTTGTACCTTTCTAAGCTGCCGTCCGATTTAAACTTATGTTTGAATAACCACATGCACCTAATAATATTCATGTCTGATTTTTGAGGAACGAGTTCCCAGGTCTTGTTTTTAATTAGTGCACTAAACTCATCATGCATGGCATTGTACCATTCAGGTGTGGACAGAGCAGTTTGAGGGTTTTTGGGTATGGGAGCTATGGTGGTTGTGTGAAGGTCGAATAACTGACGGGGTTTAGAAATGCCGTCCATGGAACGGGTTCGCATGGAACGTGCGATGGTAGGTGGGTGGTTTGGAGGAGGAGGGACTGGACCAAGATTAACGGGTGTGGGTGGGTGTGGGTTGAGAGGTGGTTGAGGCGGTTGTTTAGCTCGTCTAGAGTAGGTGAGAATGGGGTTAACGGGTGTGGGTTGTGTCGGTGTTGTATGGGCTGTAGGTAGGGGGCTTTGTGGAGGAGAGGTAGATTGAGTGGAAGGCTGGGCTAAAGGTGTGTGGGTCGAAGGTGGTGAAGGTTGGTCTGAATGTAATGGAGTGGAGTGGGCAGGGGAGGATGAGGGTGCAGGATTTGGAGCTGTGGATGGAGTAGTGGTGGTTTGTTGTACATGGTTCCAGTAAAGGGGATGAAGGGACGAGTTAAGAAAATCATAAGAGGTGGGGTTGGAAGGTAGACGAATACTGTAAGGAAAGATAGATTCCTCAAAGTAAACGTGTCGAGACACGAAAATGGTATGAGAAGTGAGGTCAAGGCACTTATATCCTCGATGATTAGCAGGGTAACCGAGGAAAACACAGGGTTTAGATCTGTTAGCGAGTTTGTGAATGGTTGTGGAGGGTAATAGTGGGTAACATAGACAACCGAAAACACGCAAGTGAGAGTAGTCGGGGTCACAGTTATAGAGGCGGGTGGTAGGAGAAAGAAAATTTTGGGATTTATTAGGAAGGATGTTAAGAAGGTATGTGGCAACTTCTAAGGCATGATGCCAGAAGTTGATGGGAAGAGATGCTTGGGAGAGGAGGGTTCGCACCATATTGTTTATTGTGCGAATTTTGCGTTCTGCTTTCCCATTTTGAGATGAGGTGTAGGGGCATGAAAAACGAAATACCATGCCGTTTTTATTGCAAAAATTTATAAATTGATTATTTGCATATTCACGCCCGTTGTCACATTGGAATTGTTTTATTTTTCTTTCAAATTGTGTGTGAACTAGGTTGTATAAGATAGTGAAGTAAGAGAAGACCTGAGATTTATGGCTTAGGGGGAAAGTCCATAAGAAATTGGTGTGGTCATCTAAAAAAAGAATGTAATATTTGTGGCCCCCCGTACTAAGAACGGGTGACGTCCATAAGTCACTATGAATAATGTCAAAGGGAAGAAGAGTAGATTTGACAGAATCATTAAAAGGTAATTTAGTACTTTTACCAAACACACAAGGTTCACAAGAAGTTTTGTGACATTTATTGAAATCAATATGAGTACTAGATTTTAAAGAGTGCAATAAGTTTATTCCAGGATGCCCTAGACGTTGGTGCCAGAGATCTTGAGTGACAGCAGCAAAAGTAGAATGGGATGACTTGTTGTAAAGGATTGGATCGGTGAGCGGGTAAAGATCCCCCGTGCTATTGCATCGTAGGATAGGTGCCCGGGTCTTGAGGTCCTTCATAACAAAGCCAAACGGGTCAAATTCAATAGAAATAAGATTGTCAGTTGTTAGGCGGCGGACAGAAATTAGGTTTTTAATAAGATTAGGAGCATAAAGATAATTGTTGAGTTTTAAGGGGGGGAATGGGAAAGGTAAGGTGAGATTGCTCTGCCCAAGTACGGGAATGGACATACCATTGCCGACGATAATATTTTGATTAGTGCAAGAATTAAAAATAGACGGGGAAGACGTACCTTGTTCATTTCCCATGTGGCCTGAGGCGCCAGAGTCCATAACTGAGTTATCAGGCTGGTTGAGAGACAAAGTGTAGAGTGCCTGAGCAATGTCAGTGGGTGTAAAACCTGCCGTGTAGGCCTGAGACGGACGAGGCCCGAGTATTCCTGCACTAGAACTTGAGTTGGGCCTAGGGGTGGATGGATAGGGGCAAGGTGGCTGGCCCATTTGTTGTTGGCCCATTTGTTGACCCATCATAATATTCCAGGGAAAAGGCATAACTGGCCATTGGGGTCCTGATGTGTTTTGTCCTCCCCAATTAAAACCTGTAGGGTTTTGTGAAGAGCTTGATCGACCCCCACGACCAGAAGATAACCGACCCCTGCCGCGTCCCCTTTGCCGACCAGATGAAGACGGGGCTTGGTTTTTGGTTCGATTATGGTTGCGGGTGTCAGAGGAGCTGCCAGAAGAGTGGGTGTTCGGGTTGGAGGAGGCGGCCATGAGAGCAGTTGAAGCGGCGGCAGCAGCAGCAGAGCATTGATGATTTTTCTTCCTTTCTTCCATTGTTAATCTTGACCGAGCCTCAGCAAAATCGGGTAAGGGTTCTCTATTTTGGAGAATGGTAGAGATCCCATCATATTGTTCATTGAGTCCGGTGAGCAGTTGAAGAACAAGCCGGTCATTATCCACGGAACATCCAACACTATTGAGTTGGTCGGCGAGGAGTTTGACTTCACGACAATAGGCAGTCATGTTGGGATAATTATCAAGACGCAGGTTACCGAATTCTTGCTGAAGAAAAACGGCACGAGCATTCTTGTTATCTTTGAAGTGATTCTCCAGGGCAGTCCAGGCCTGGTAAGCCGATTGGCCAGGGGTGATGATGGTGTGAAGTAGATCGGTTGAGATAGTACCGTATATCCACTGCTTAACAATGGCATCTAATCTGGACCAGGTTGCAGCGGCGGTTGAAGATGTAGCAGCAGATTTTCCGTCATCAGAAGAGGTGGCAGCAGCAGGTGGTTGAGGGGGTTCCAGATGATCGTGGACTTGATATGCACTGCAATGAACCTGAAAAAGTTCAGCCCAGGTTGTGTAATGGTCGGTTTCGCTTTCAAGGGTGATAGGAACAAAGTTTTTGATGTTGGAGATGGTCATGGCTGGGTGAAGTTTGGGGTCCATGAGATTAAGGAGCTGAGAAAAAAAAAATGACAGAGAAGAGATGGGGAAAAAAGGGAGGCTGCACAGAGCAGCAACTGATTGAAGAGAGAAAGAAAAAAAAGGTTATGGATTGGTAGCTCTTGATACCATGTAAGAGTTTGATTCAAGATGCTTTTCCATTGATCTTTACACAACTATATATAGTACAAAGTATGGTCCTAAATATGGATACAAAATTATTACATTATAATTACAAAGCAAGTCAAAAGGGTAGGATCATGGGGCTGAGATTAAGGAGCTATGATCAAGGGGCTGCAGTGAAGACTGCAGTGATTTGTGCTATTAGTCTTCAACACATAGTTGTCGGTGTGTTTCATATGCCACTTCTTCAACCATAGCGGTTTCTCATACATTTGCAGCGTCGGACCCACAACTCTAACCTCAATACCATCTTTACTTTCATCAATCATTCGTATCTCATCATCCGTCAAGAACTCATGAGGCTGCGTCTTTAGTTGCTTAATCGGGATGTTTAACCGGTTTTGCGTTGTGTTCATATCACTTTCATACAAAATCTTCTGGATGACAAGCTTCATGTCGAAACCAAACATCTCGCCAGTGATGAACCGCTTCAACAACACGGTTGAGTCGTCATTCACCACTGGCCCAGCCTCTATCTTCTTTGGCATCTTCCTAATTTTCTTTTTCTTGTTATTGTCCTCGTCCATCAACATAGACGAGTCTCGTTTCTTGATCATAACCTTGTCGATTGGTAACGCGTCCTCACGAGCAAACAACTCCCTCTCCTCACAAGATTTTTGAGCATTGAGCGCGAGAAGAATTAGATTATGCATTGTTGTTTTTTGTATATGCAGAATGTATAATGTGGTGATTATGATTACTAATTAGCCTAAGTGCTTATATATATGCACATAGAGAGGAATTTTATCCTTGTTGCCTAAGTTTGTAGATCTTAATAATCTACGAATAAGATTGTACTTTAATATGGAAACTATATCTTATACTTATCCTATTTTCAAATATTTATTATGCTTCCTAATTTTTTTTTTAACGGCCAACGAATCAATTTTCGAGCACTCTCGGGCACCCTTTTGGCGAATCAGGTACTCGAGAGTACCCGGGCCACCAATTGTCACCAATTCCGGGGAAAACCCGACCACTCACCCGCCCGAAGGCACGACAGTGAAATAATCGGTAAAACCGGTCGGGATCAGGACTCGAACCCAAGCCAATGGGTCATCCCTCATTTCCCCTCCACCAATATCTTCCAAATGTAGCTAGTGAGAATTGAACCTAAGCCTCCATAAGAAACTTTAGGCTCCCATAAATCAATTATGCTTCCTAATTGATTTATAATTTGAAATCCGGTATTATTAATTAAACACAGAAACTATATATGTATTTTTCATATTTTTTTTAATATTTATTATGCTTAATAGCTATGTGTTATATGATGTAATTCTCATTATTGTCTCACAATTAGCTGTATAGCCTAAAATTGAAGATTCTATCTTGAATAGAATGGAGAAGCTAGAGAGGCCATCGAGCCATTCACAGTACCATAAATTTGTGTTTTTTTTTTTTTTTTTAAATAATGGCAAAAATATTATTGATAATTGTAAAAGAATTTTAAAAGATACAATAAACAATTCCATAAATAAGAATAAATATTTTTTTTGAACGTTAAATTTCATTAGAAAACGGCTAAGCCCTCCAAAAACCCAGCACGTCGTCATCACAATATCTCTAATAATTTTCTCCTTTGCCTTATTACCTGGAATCGCTGCATGAACAGAGAAAATATCTTTGATATCAAAAAAGAAGAGCGGGTCCAAACGACACCATTTTTCTATCCCTTGCCACACCCCACTCGATACAATGCACCCGGTAAAAAGATGCAAGGCCGCCTCGTCAACCGACTGACAAAACACACACAAACCATCACCCACGTTTATATTCCTTCTACGGAGATTGATCTTGGTCGGTAGGTGATCCATCTCGAGTCTCCAAGCATGCAAGTTCACCTTTAACGGAACCCACCCGGTCCAAACCATACTATGAATTCTCCTCTCATTGCGGTCACTTATGAGAATCTTTTTAACATTTTGCACTGAAAAACCATTACTCAAATCAAGCTCCCAGACCCAGCTATCCTTATCACCTGAAAAAGAACATTTAGAAACCATTTCTTGTAATTCTCTATATTCGGATAACTCCTCAACAGTCGAAAGACCAGACCGCCAATTATCCACAAAAACCATTGTACCATCGCGATCCTGTAATCTATCCCGAACCGAGCACCTCTTGTACTTTTCCAAGGCAAACAGACATGGCCATCGTTGGCGAAAAGTCGATGTGCCGTACCAAACATCACACCAAAAACTAATATCTGTACCTGAACCCACAGTCCCCCTTATAACGTTAGGAATCTCTTTGCCGCCAAGCTTCAAGTTACCCACTAGTTTAATTATCGATTTCCAACAACCGGGTATACTATTATTTATCGGGAGAAAACACCATCTACCTTTACCACCATGAATAGCTTCTAACATACGCCTCCAAGAACTGTATGGGTCTCTCTTAAACCTCCAAACCCACTTTGTAATCAAAGCAATATTCACATCAGATAACCTAGAGATGCCCAAACCACCATTCGGCTTTGGGGAAGTAATAATATCCCATGAAACCCAATGCATTTTGTTTACGCCATTAGAGCCTCCCCAAAGAAAATTTCTCATCAACCTCTCTATTTGTTCCACAATTTCTACCGGGGCTTTGTACAAAGATAAATAATAAATTGGAATATTAGATAGAACGGATTTAATGAGAGTAAGGCGACCTCCCATAGAAAGACTATCTGCTTTCCATTTAGCTAACCGAGAACGTACCGTCTCGACAACCGAACTCCAATGACACACTCGGTTCATGTTAGCGCCCACTTTAATTCCCAAGTAATCAAAAGGAAAATCTCCGACCTTACAACCAATGATATTGGACATGGTGGTTATCTCGTCCCTATCGACCCCTATTCCAAAAAGAAGCGACTTTTTTAAGTTAATTTTCAGGCCGCTACACATATGGAAGATCCGCAAAAGCCTGGCAGTATTTTCTATGTTACCCTCCGACCATTCCCCAATTATCAAGGCATCATCTGCGTACAATAAATGAGAGATTTTTAGACCAGTCCTAGAATCATTAATGCCTTTGAACTCACCTGAAATACAAGCCTTCTCCAGAATACAAGTAAGAGCCTCCATAACAATTAAAAAGAGAAAAGGGGACAGAGGGTCTCCTTGACGAAGACCTTTCTGGCATTGAAATTCGTAAGTAGGAGACCCATTAACCAGCACCGAGGACATAGCAGACTCCAAGATCCCTTTGACCCACCTCCCCCATCTGTGTGGAAAACCCATTTGCTCCATCATATCAATTAAAAACCCCCAGTTTACGTTATCGTAAGCCTTCTCTAAATCGATTTTCAGCATAAACGCTTTCTTATTCTGCTTACATAACCACCCATGAACCTCATTAAGAATCAAAGGCCCGTCTAAAATAAATCGATCCTTTAGAAAAGCTGACTGCGTATCCGAAATCACATATCCAAGCACTTTCTTAATCCGAAGAGCAAGCACCTTGGAAACAACTTTTCTAATGGCCCCCACTAGAGTAATAGGCCTATAATCAGATAAACCCACAGGATTTTTTAACTTCGGGATCAAAGTAATAAAAGATGAGCTGCAACCTTTATCGAGAACTCCCGAATCATAAAAAGTGTCCAACAAGGAAAAGAAGTTGTCTTCAAAATAGCTCCAAAAACTCTTAACGAAATGAAAATTAAATCCATCCGGGCCCGGAGCCCAGTCTGAACCACAATCAAAAACCGCCAACTTCACCTCCTCTCTAGTGAACCTCGCCTCCAAATCAGTAGAATAATCTTGGGGAATCCGTTTAATGAGGTCACTCCGTAATAATGGCCTTCTCGGATACATCTCCGCAAAGAGCCCCCTATAATGTTTTAACACTTCACGTTTGACCAACGAAGGCTTCGTTATCCAAATCCCATCCACCATTAAGCCTGGAATAGAGTTTTTAGATTTTCTCCCGTTTACAATCCCATGGAAATACGTAGAGTTGTCATCCCCATGCATAGCCCAACGCACCCTCGACTTTTGTTTAAGGTCTCTAATCTTGCATTGATTGAGAAAGTCGACCTCCTGCTTGCAATTTTCCCACACCCAAATCTCCTCCTCTTCTAAATCCCTATCTTCCATCACTTTTTCCAACCTGTCAATATCTTTTTGCAAAACAGAAAAATTATCTTCTTCAGCCTTCTTAGTCCGAACCCACCAAGAGCTCAAAGCTGACTTGAGAGCCTTAAACTTCAAAGTAAGCCTAACATCTGGAGGACCTTCAAAACCTGGTTTATCAAGAACTTTTATAATCTCCTCTTTGCACCCATCCCTATCCAGACAAGAATTGAACCACCGGAAATGTGAATGCTCTAAGGTATACAAGTCAAGGTCAAACATCTATTCTCTAAGATGGAGTAAACCCTCAGAAGTTAATCTATTAGGGTGGGTGGTGGGGAGGTTGGGTATCTTCTTAGTTACCCGGTATCCGATCGGCTACGCTGTTCCTTGTTGGTTGGGTAGTGGCGACGGGTGCAAGAAGCCGAGAAGAGAGAGAGAGAGAGAGTACTCTATGATGTGTGTGTGTTCAAGTGGGTAGCGGGGGGGGGGGACCCGTCCGGTGACCACTTCAGCCACCCTTAAGGGAAAAAAGGGTAAAGGATATAGAGTTAGACATCTCAAAAATGAGTGTATTAAAAGAATAAAGTAGGCGCTAACATGAACCGAGTGGGCGCTAACATGAACTGAGTGTGTCATTGGAGTTAGGTTGTCGAGACAGTACGTTCTCGGTTAGCTAAATGGAAAGCGGATAGTCTTTCTATGGGAGGTCGCCTTACTCTCATTAAATCCGTTCTATCTAATATTCCAATTTATTATTTATCTTTGTACAAAGCCCCGGTAGAAATTGTGGAACAAATAGAGAGGTTGATGAGAAATTTTCTTTGGGGAGGCTCTAATGGCGTAAACAAAATGCATTGGGTTTCATGGGATATTATTACTTCCCCAAAGCCGAATGGTGGTTTGGGCATCTCTAGGTTATCTGATGTGAATATTGCTTTGATTACAAAGTGGGTTTGGAGGTTTAAGAGAGACCCGTACAGTTCTTGGAGGCGTATGTTAGAAGCTATTCATGGTGGTAAAGGTAGATGGTGTTTTCTCCCGATAAATAATAGTATACCCGGTTGTTGGAAATCGATAATTAGACTAGTGGGTAACTTGAAGCTTGGCGGCAAAGAGATTCCTAACGTTATAAGGGGGACTGTTGGTTCAGGTACAGATATTAGTTTTTGGTGTGATGTTTGGTACGGCACATCGACTTTTCGCCAACGATGGCCATGTCTGTTTGCCTTGGAAAAGTACAAGAGGTGCTCGGTTCGGGATAGATTACAGGATCGCGATGGTACAATGGTTTTTGTGGATAATTGGCGGTCTGGTCTTTCGACTGTTGAGGAGTTATCCGAATATAGAGAATTACAAGAAATGGTTTCTAAATGTTCTTTTTCAGGTGATAAGGATAGCTGGGTCTGGGAGCTTGATTCGAGTAATGGTTTTTCAGTGCAAAATGTTAAAAAGATTCTCATAAGTGACCGCAATGAGAGGAGAATTCATAGTATGGTTTGGACCGGGTGGGTTCCGTTAAAGGTGAACTTGCATGCTTGGAGACTCGAGATGGATCGCCTACCGACCAAGATCAATCTCCGTAGAAGGAATATAAACGTGGGTGATGGTTTGTGTGTGTTTTGTCAGTCGGTTGAGGAGTCGGCCTTGCATCTTTTTACCGGGTGCATTGTATCGAGTGGGGTGTGGCAAGGGATAGAAAAATGGTGTCGTTTGGACCCGCTCTTCTTTTTTGATATCAAAGATATTTTCTCTGTTCATGCAGCGATTCCAGGTAATAAGGCAAAGGAGAAAATTATTAGAGGTATTGTGATGACGACGTGCTGGGTTTTTGGAGGGCTTAGCCGTTTTCTAATGAAATTTAACGTTCAAAAAAAAATATTTATTCTTATTTATGGAATTGTTTATTGTATCTTTTAAAATTCTTTTACAATTATCAATAATATTTTTGCCATTATTTAAAAAAAAAAACACAAATTTATGGTACTGTGAATGGCTCCATGGCCTCTCTTCTCCATTCTATTCAAGATATATAGAATCTTCTATTTTAGGCTATACAGCTAATTGTGAGCATTGTTTTGAAAACCGGACCGGACCGGCCGGTCGGACCGGTCGGACCGGGCTCCGGGGCCTGGACCGGTCCGGTTCTGGTAGTCGGACCGTTTTTGCAGCGAACCGGGGTTGAACCGGTGAACCGGCCGGTCGGACCGGAAAACCGGCCGGTCGGACCGGAAACCGGACCGGTCGGACCGGATTTTTTATTTTTTTTTATTTTTTTTTAATTTTTTTTTGTTTTTTGGGCCGGTTCGTCGAATCGGTCGAACCGGTCGGACCGGTCGAACCGGTGAACCGCCGGGGGTCCGGTTCGTCGTCCGGTCCGGTTCTGAAAACCTTGATTGTGAGACAATCATGAGAATTACATCATATAACACATAGCTATTAAGCTATTAAGCTATTAAGCATAATAAATATTAAAAAAATATGAAAAATACACATATAGTTTCTGTGTTTAATTAATAATACCGGATTTTCAAATTACAAATCAAGGAAGCATAATAAATATTTGAAAATAGGATAAGTATAAGATATAGTTTCCATATTAAAGTACAATCTTATTCGTAGATTATTAAGATCAACAAACTTAGGGAACAAGGATAAAATTCCTCTCTATGTGTATATATATAAGCACGTAGGCTAATTAGTAATCATAATCACCACATTATACATTATACATTCTGCATATACAAAAAACAACAATGCATAATCTAATTCTTCTCGCGCTCAATGCTCTAAAATCTTGTGAGAAGAGGGAGTTGTTTGCTCGTGAGGACGCGTTACCAATCGACAAGGTTATGATCAAGAAACGAGACTCGTCGACTATGTTGATGGACGAGGACAATAACAAGAAAAAGAAAATTAGGAAGATGCCAAAGAAGATAGAGGCTGGGCCAGTGGTGAATGACGACTCAACCGTGTTGTTGAAGCGGTTCATCACTGGCGAGATGTTTGGTTTCGACATGAAGCTTGTCATCCAGAAGACTTTGTATGAAAGTGATATGAACACAACGCAAAACCGATTAAACATCCCGATTAAGCAACTAAAGACACAGCCTCATGAGTTCTTGACGGATGATGAGATACGAATGATTGATGAAAGTAAAGATGGTATTGAGGTTAGAGTTGTGGGTCCGACGCTGCAAATGTATGAGAAACCGCTATGGTTGAAGAAGTGGCATATGAAACACACCGACAACTATGTGTTGAAGACAAACTGGAACAACTTTGTGGCTGCTAATGAGGTTTTTAAGATAAACACAATGATTCAAGTGTGGTCGTTTCGTAAGGACAGACAGTTATGCTTTGCCATTGTAGCGGTGGAGAGACCTGAAGCTGTGAACGACGCACGCTGCTTGATGTCTTAAGAAGTACTTTAGTTTCTTGTTTTAGATTTTGTTAGTTATGCGGATGATCAGAGTCATTAAATTTGATATCTTTGTTAGATTTGATTTGTGTGAATATATGGATGGTATTTTTTGTTGGTATATCTTTCGGAACATAACATTATATTTCTGACTTTGACTATAGTTTTACTATACCCTATGTGTTTTAATTATTTATATACAAACAAGGTCAAAACCAGTCTGACCAAAGTGTGTTCCAGTTGAAATGTGTCGTTTTAGATAAAAAATATTAGAATGTGTTCACAGTTCACACGCTATATTATTGTAATGAGGCTAGTGACGAAATTGGTGGCTAGTCAGTGGCGTCTATGTTGGCCCAGAGAACAAGTGTGCAGCGGACTTAGGATTATAGTATACTTGATAATGAACAGATTTGTAACAAACAAACGAATGATAACTGAATTTAATGACAAATGTTTCGGACAGGAGTTTACAAGAATAATAGGATTGTTGTGTACAATCTTGATAAGAAATAATGTAACTATCTAGCCCTATATATATGTTCCTGACCGCCTGACCGGCATGTCTATATGACAGTTATAACGAAGAGTCATGTTGTTTTGATAGTTTGCAGCCGGTTCAAATTTGCCGCCAAATAAACAGAATAACTGTTAAGGGTAATCTGGTCATTTCATCTTCTGTCCCGCCAATTTTTACATGTTTTGCTTCTGTTCTTGTTCGAGGTTGGCTGACCCATTTATCTTTCTGATGTTGCAGCCCTGCATTCGTCTTGTGACCCTTCTGATTCAGTCTAGTGCTGAAGCCGGTCATATTTGATCCATATCCTAATTATTATAACATACTAATAACTAATGTTCACAACTAATAATATACATACAAATATACGAATAACAAGTTCAAATGTACATATTAAACATAAAACATAAGTTATATTTATATTCCAACCTTGTGAATCGAGTGATAAATTCAGAAGCAGGCTCATCGATCCTTTGTCGAATAACAGCATACTCCCTGATGTGAGCTTCTCTGTCAGCAGTTGAGAAATACTTATCATAGAAAATAGTACGAAAGTCAGCCCATGGAAGAGTAGTAGCGTAAGCATCTCCTCCTTTGACTTGCTTATATCCTTCCCACCAAGTCTGTGCGTCATCTTCTAACTTGTAAGTAGCCAACCTAACTTTGAAGTGATCTGCAACTCCAAGAACTCCAAAGATCCTTTCAATATGGGCTATCCAATTTCTTGCTTCTATTGGATTAGTTGCATGACTAAACGATCGTGGCTTTTGCTTTTGAAATCTCTCGATCCATACGTGTATACCATTAGCATTATTGTTTGTAGCGTTTTCACCGGTTTGAGTACCAGAATTTGGATTGGGTTCTGGGGTACGAGTTTGCTGAATCACAGCCTCAACCGTTTGAGCAATAAGGTTTGGAAGCAAACCAGCAACAGCTTGATTAATAGCAGAAACAACATTTGGATCCACTGCGTTTTCGTTTGCAGTAGTGTTGTTGGGTATAGGATTAGCGCGAGTGGTCCTACGGTTTTGACGACGAGGAGGCATCTATAGAATATACAAGACAGTTGGAATCAGAATAGATAACATAACTAAAATCCTATCTTAAATCTACCCAAAACCTCACAGGCCAAATTACTATGTTTAAGTTTTCTACAGGAAAGAGCCTTCGCTCTGATACCATAGCTGTAACACCCCGGCCCGGAACGGGCTGACGTGTCACAATATCATATCAGAGACAAAAGACAAAGTTTCATTTATTTAATTATAAAACATATAGCGTTACGGAAGACAGGTGGTTCTTAGTCTTAAGGTCAAAATACATTAATATTAAACATAAGTGACAAGTTTCTTTAGGTAGCATCCTATGATTTATTGCTCTCTCTTTATCCCGCCCAAAGTAACCTGTTAACCTGTAGATACAAAAAGTTTACGGAATGAGCTGAAGGCCCAGTACGGAATAATAGGCTCAAATAGTAACGCAATAATTAACTAAAACGTACAACACAAATACTGATCTTGAAACATAAAGCATATAACGGAACTGAATCATGTAATACAGATGTACCCATAAGCCAAACTGAATTCTATTAGGCGTGTTGATATACGGGTAGCTACTCCCGTCTATCAACACATGAAATGGCGCAGGTTGGCATACCCGCAACCATTTCCGGAACTGAAACTGAAACTGAACTAGGATCGATCCATACGCCTCCTAATTGCATTGTACCACACCTGTACTTAAGAGACGCCGTGAACTAATCTCTCCGTCACGGTTGGAGCACATATTGTCGATGCCACAACAACATGCCCGCGGGACACTCCACGGGAAGCGGTAGCTTAGGGTAATAGAGCACTGAAAATCTGAGTCATATAATCTGATGCAAATAATAACTAATAATACTAATATCACATACTTGGGAACATACGATAATGAGTGAATTAAAAGTATCGTATGATTTATATAATCTACTTTCAATATTAATATATTTAGAACGAGAAATGAACGGACGGTCAAATGAATTGATGCTCAAAGACGGGGGAGTTTTAATATTTATATATATTATTAATAGGGTTTATATCAATTGAACCAGATAACAAAGGAGAGGGGTAAGGATCCGTACCTTAAATTTCCAAAGCTTTGCAAACTTGTTTACGAGCGTTTGTAAAGATCTACATGTAAGTTGTATTTCTTTAGAAAATTGTTTGGTTCCTATTAATTGTTGGTTTTAAATAGCAATAAGTTGTTCCTTGTTTAATTTTTTTAAAGATCAACTATTTTTTATAATTTAATCATAGATAAGTCTAGCATGAAACATTTTAAATGCAAAGTTTATATATATGAAATTTGATAGAAAAGTTTAGGTTCTTATACTCTCATTTGACCATAGAAAAACATTGTTATCAAATTTTGGAATACCATGTATTTAGTTTACAACTAAAAGTACGTTAAAAGGTTTTACAAAACATGATTCATTAACTAAAGCTAGGTGTGTACATGTACCTATATATTGAAATTAGGAATAAGTTTGGCAAAAATAATGATGATTAGTGATTACATATATATATATATATAATATTAATATAATACAGTACATAAAATCTACAACTTATTCAGTGGCCATGTTATAAATTTAAATTAATAAAATATTTCTTCTTGACGTGAAGGATGCAAAACGAAGGTTCCCTATTTAACTTACAGTTTGTTGATCTATGTGTATATAAGTATACAAATAAAAGTGTATGGATTTAGATTTTTACCTTTTGTTTAAGATTGCCGGAAAACATGTGAGGTGGCGATGAGCAGTGGTGATGGTTAAAGGTGCCGTCGCTTCGGTTTCGCCGGAGATCTTATTTCTAACCGGAAAACTAATCTTAGAAACAGAGTATAAAGAGATCGAGTGGATGCGAGAGGAGGAAGTGGGTGAGTATGAGAGGTTCATCAACTAGACATCATCTCTATTTATAGCCGGGTGGTTCAAGCTTGGCATGTGCGTGGCGGATTGCGGCTGAGGGTGGCTGGTTGCAGGCGTCTGCTCGAAGAAAAAAAGTCGTGGTCGGATTGCCAGTGACGTGTGTTCTTTGTGTGGTTGACGTTTTGTTACCGAAGGTGGTTCTTGGTTTCGGATTTGGTGACAGAGGGCTAGAGGTGGTGATCGGGTGGTGGTTTTGGTCGAAACAGGGGTTGCGGGTTCGATTGCCGGTCACCGGAGCTGGAGAAGGTGACCGGAGATAGTTGTGTGTGTTTCTCTATTTCTTACGACTCTCTCTCTCTATCTTACTTGAATGTATAAAATTTGATTGGTGTGAAGAAACATGTTCATTGGTGTAGTGATCTATTCTTATTCTTTCATATTTATACTCATATACATGCATGTATGAAATGATGAGATGATGATGAAGGTAATAGGTGGAGGATGTGCGTAAGTTTCAAGCTTTACAAGGTGAAGTGTCCAAAAATGTAATGATGATATAGATAGGTGGAAGTGTGTGTATGTCAAATGCACTGAACATTTTCATCTGCATGTGCTATCCATTTCTCATCATAATTGAATTTCTAGAACATGTGTGTTGGCACTTTTTATGTGAAGTTTATGTGTGGTGTAGGACATTTTTGTTCTCTTATTATTTTTGCACTATTTATTATTTATATAAACTTCTAATATGTATAGGATCTACCTCAAGATAATTGTATAATTTGAATACTGATAAGATAATCTAGAATCGTAGTAACGTGGTTGTCACATTTTCTTTGACCCATTGAGTCAACTCATGTTTCGATTATATCTTTATTTATTTTAGTTTATATTTTGTCGGATATTACAGTTGAAGACAAACTGGAACAACTTTGTGGCTGCTAATGAGGTTTTTAAGATAAACACAATGATTCAAGTGTGGTCGTTTCGTAAAGACCGACAGTTATGCTTTGCCATTGTACCGGTGGAGAGACCCGAAGGTGTGAACGACGCACGCTGCTTGATGGCTTAAGAAGTACTTTAGTTTCTTGTTTTAGATTTTGTTAGTTATGTGGATGATCACAGTCATTAAATTTGATATCTTTGTTAGATTTGATTTGTGTGAATATATGGATGGTATTTTTTGTTGGTATATCTTTCTGAACATAACATTATATTTCTGATTTTGACTATAGTTTTACTATACCCTATGTGACATCCATCACTTTTTCATTATATATATATATATATATATATATATATATATATATATATATTTATAATAATAATAATAATAATAATAATAATAATATTAATAAAAACTTTACAAATTATATTTAGATATAAACACACTCACTTGTCTAACCCAAACCATAACCAAACCATTAGCCTAAACCCAAATGCCCCTTGTGTATTCCTGAGCCCAAACATTTCGGCCCATTAGCAGAAGCCCAACACTCCCTTCACCTTCCCCTCCCCTTAGCTGTTTAAAACAAAAAAAAAAAAACACAGACCACGGGACTCGAACCCGGGTCTGTGTCCATGCTACCACGTACAACAACCAACCGGGCTACCCCTCACACCTGATCTTATCCCAACCCACATTATATAAAAACCCAATCTCGCTGCCCTTTTCTCCTTTCCTTTTCCTTCTGTTCGAGCAGCAGCAGCGATGTTCCCTTTTGGCCATCTAATTGGCCCTCCATATGGAAACCATTGACTCAATTAATTGTATCATAGAACGTGCAGATGTATCACGCAAATTATGCCTAGTTAACACGGTCAAAACCTACCATAACGAAGCCAATCAACGCGTTTATCATTAAAAAACGAGTCAAACCTTGCTAAATCTTTAATCCAAGCTTTACCTATAAATTGAACAGCCCCAAACCTCCTACACTCGCCGAACATCTCTTCTCTATCTCCAATTTCACTTGAAAATTCTCTGTTCGTTGAATTTGGTTCGAGTTTGACTTTGGCCTTGACCGATCAATTCTGTGTCAAAACGTGTTTGTAAGTGTTGTTTTTTGTGTGGGTTTTATCATTCAGCAACTACACAACATTAACCCTAAGGTTAATTGGGTTAATGTTGTGTAGATCATCCAATTGGAAAACTAGGGCTCGCTTCATATAAATTGGGAAGAACATCAACCCAGTTAATATATATGAATTAAACAAACTAAACCTTAACACAACCACAGGTCTAGACCAAGTGGTTGTGTTGATGCCTGAACCTCCAGCAGACGCGGGTTCGAAACCCGGCTGCCACACTTTTGTTTCTTTTTTTTTTCTTCCTTGTTTATCAACTATATACATATATATTATTTATATCTTATAAATTCATTTTTAATTATTAAAACTTTTTTTAAAATTCTACAAAATTACATTATGTTAAACTAGTGAAAAAGTTTAACTTACAATTTTTAGTTTTCTGAAATTTATTTATTTAATATTTATAATAAATAAATCAAGTTTATTCCATTTTATTTATAAAATTCCATTAAAATATCAAAACGATCTTATTAATTTCCACAAAAATTATTTTAAGCTTTTATAACATCAAGCTTTTCAGAAATGATTTTTATTTCAGAAAAATCATTTATTTAATATTTTTAATCAATTTTTGTTAGTTTTAATCATAATTAAATCATAATAAATTCAATTTTCATTATTTTTGCACCAAAATTTTATAGAAATTATTTCTATTCATTTGGAACAGAAATACAATTTTTAAATTCAAGAATTCTTTAATTTTAATATTTTAGATATTAAAGTCGTATTTTGACAATTTGAAATAATTAGATTAAATATTCTATCTTCAAGAAAATAATTTTATAAAAATTATTTCCATACTTAAAACTTTATGTTGTGACTATATTCAACTTAAAATTTTACCAAGAGACTTTTATTTATTTATTCATTTAATTTCTCATATTTAATAAACAATTCATTAATTAATCAAATAAACGCTTATCCCCAATTCGAAGCCCTAGAAATACATGTATCCTAGAGTTATTTCACTTACACATTATCAATTACTTTAGGTTAATCATTTGGGAGTAATCTCAATTCATATTTCGTTGTCCAGTTCAATTACAAGCTATTACGTAACAGTGAGTATTCCTACCCCTTTTTGCTTTTATACATTTTTGGGATGTTACATGTACACTATTACAATTTCAAATACAAGTTTACATTTTTCACAATACAATTCTAGTACTATGTGCATTTGCTTACAAACGTGCTTTATGCTTAAACATTACATGTGGATTACATTTGTACTTAGTGAAATCATTAACATGGTACAAGCCGACCTTAACATTGGATAGCGCTATTTGGATTGACAACCCGCCTAGGTTGATTCTCCCCCTTTTTCATCGGAGAATCCGTGGCCAGTGTTAAGTTATCATCCATTTATTGGTTGAGTACACTACAGTTCATACAGTACATTATACAGTCACAGGGTTGATTTCGCTCATTTGTATGATACATAGTTTACATAATTGCACTGTAGCTTGCACTTGAATTGTATAACTTTTTAACCTACTATATATATATATCAAAACTAGGAATGCTCACCAACATTTCATATGTTGACCAAATCTATTTTGTACATGTTTCAGGTGCAGTTTGATCTAGTGCTTTAGCAAGGAACATTTAGTGCTTTATTTTAATTCAGTTATTTCAATATTTACATTTCATTTAGACAATGTATTTTCCATTCCCATGTAAGACAATTTCGGATTATTCAATAATATTTACATTTTAGTACCATGAGCTTTTGAACAATCGTCACTACGTGGCACCTCGATGATTCCGCCATCGGTTGGGGTGTTACACCCTATGTGTTTTAATTATTTATATACAAACAAGGTCAAAACCAGTCTGACCAAAGTGTGTTCCAGTTGAAATGTGTCGTTTTAGATAAAAAAAAATATTAGAATGTGTTCACAGTTCACACACTATATTATTGTAATGAGGCTAGTGACGAAATTGGTGGCAAGTCAGTGGCGTCTATTCTGTGCGGTAGGCGTGGTGACGAACAATGGTTGTGAGTGATGCAAGCCCATTTGGAACTGTTTTAAGTTGGCGAGTTTTATAAAATTAAAGCGACCAGTTTTGACGCATTGTATAATTAATTTGAGTAGATTGACCCTTTCCCCAATCGAAGCCATGCGCAAACTTTTTAACCCAAATCAACCCATTTATTTGAGAACGGGTGATGATTGCCAGGCTTGTATGATATACATATATCATACGCTAATGGTTATGTATTGCAATATACTAATTCTGCTCATAGTTACCATTGCCTATAGGCTATAGCTGCATATATACATGATAGCTTGCAGGTTCTATTGTTCTAAGGTTGTAATTCTTGTAAACATTTTGCCACCCATTTACACTTTAGATCTAAAAGGACACTAAGATATGCTCATGTCCTTCGTCTACTAGCCCCGCCCTACTTAGGCCGAAAGGACACAATGACATATTCATTGACCTGAACTATTCACGACCTTTGTTCATTGATCATTCTCAAAATATATCAAATGCTTCAATGTCAAAACAATCATATGATCATCGTTGGCCTTTGTGATTGTATCTTTCTTAGGCGTACAACGATATAACTGTTCTAAAGGTTCAATCATTCCACAAAAAAGAAGACTTGTAATCCTTGTGTTATGTAGTACCACTTGTCTTTCATTCAGTTCATCAATCAGTCCCTTGTCTTGCAATGCCTAATTTTGCATACATTTATACCAATGGACTGCCCGCTAATATACATAATCTAGTTTCGGTATTTCCGATTTATAATAGGTATGGACGAAGTTATTCAACAAAAGGTCTCTATATCAGTTAGGGTTCTTAGTATAAAGCAATCTGGTTTCTTTGCTTGAAGTTGATTACGGTTTCCAGGGCCGTCCCTGAAAATCTTTGAAAATTCAGGTACCTTATCTAAACCGTTAAAAAATAGGCCTCTTAGGCTCAAGTTTAAGTGTTAAATGAGTTATATAAAAAAATATATACACATATATAGGAATATTTTTTAAAAAATTATGTCCTCAAAATTTATGGACCCTGTCCGGTTGGCCTCCTCGGACCTCCTCAAAACTCCCCGGTTTCCACTTTCCACAATAGAGGTTGAGCAAGGAATAATACTTGTTCAATATTTAAAAGACTTGATTAAATTTGACGGGTAAATCTGCCAATAAAAATGGCCCAAATTTAAGTTTCCAAGTTTCTTTGGCCCATAAAACCAACCCACCAACAAACAATAAGCCCATAACTTTCTTTAAACAAAAGTCAAAACAAGGATCCAAACCGAGCCCAAAACATGTTTGGGGGTTTAATGAGATAAACTCATTTTGAATTATTGACTTTCCAAATCTGAGTTTATTAATGACATAATTATAACTCATTTTGAATTAATGAAATCTCAAATTTGAGTTTATTAATGACATAATTATAACTCATTTTAAATTCGTTTGTCAAGTCTAATATAAATCAAACTGAATATTAAAGATTAAAGATGTACTTATAAAATAAAATCTAGATGGGTGGATTTGAATCTTTCAGGTTCTAATAATTCGAGTGACATTATAGCATATGACTTGAGTCAATCTCAATGAGGAATACAAAGAAGTTTTCTCTTGCTATTGCATTTAATTCTTCTTAAACATGGTCTCATACCCCATAAATGTAGGGAAAAGGGTAAGGCTTTAGAATGGAGGGTCATAAAAATTGCTAATTTTGGCTGATTTTTTTTAACGGCAAATTTTATACCACCTTATTTCCATCTAACCTTGCATTTGCAAGGATTTGAACCTACAACCTCAAATTTGTAAGGGGGACACCTAGCAATTTTGTTTATTTGTGTAAGGATAAGCGCATGGCAATATAGCCTAGTGGAATTTTGGGGCTGAGATAAGGCTTTGTGCAAGGATAAAAAAACCTCCACCAAGGCATATATAAAGTCAAGATTTTAATTTCACCTGGGAATCAAATTTCAAAATAGAAACTAAATGTTTTACTTTGTAAGGTGTTAAGACCATGTGTAATGGGCATTATGTGGGCATGAATGAGTTTGATAATGCTCTTAACACCATTCCCTTGGGCATTATAGGGGCATGAAGAAGGAGGGACATTTCTAGTATAATGCCCAAAGAGGAGAAAAAATAAGGAAAGTAATAATTAAGGGGGCATTAAAAGGGATTAACCATTACACATTCTTTGAAGGAGGCATTATGATGATGATGTGGTGCAAAATGCCCCTTAAGGTGCATTAACCATTACCCATGGTCTAATGGTCAGTATTGAGTTCCGAATCCCTTTGACATGTCATTCATGGAACATTTTAATGTTTTTTTTTAACGGCAAATTTTTATTACACCTTTATTTTATCTCACCTTGCATTTGCAAGGATTTGAACCCACAACCTTACATTTGTAAGAGGGGGACACCATACCACTAGACCAAAAGGTCATGGGTTGGAACATTTTAATGTGTGTACTTGACTTGAAGTTTAATGAAAATGTTATCGAGATTTGTTATTTGAAATTTGCATGGTTTTCAACAATAATGATATGTTGAGGGAAACTATTTTTCGTAATCCATTTTTAATTACTCCCCATTGGTAAGGTGGCTCATCTTTTTCTTTTAAATTCAACATTGTGATGGAAACATTTAATCATTTATCAACCCAAGCAGTAACAAAGTCGCAACCAAGTTCTACAACTCACAACTATATTATTAGAAGAAGCAAGGAATTTGAGTGGAAGTTAGAATAAATAACTAGAGAATATTGTAGAAAAGTAATGATGCATACAATAGAAATTGCTAATGGTTAATATAGTGTCATGGTTTTGAGGAGTCAGGTGAGAGAAAGAGAAGTCATAGTAGAACCAACTAAAATAGGGCAAAACTTTAAATTGAACTCATGAGAATATGAGATTATAATAAAAAAAAAAAAAAATGAGAATATAGGAAAAAATATTAAGAAAAAAAAACTAACATTTTACGGAGTATAACATTACTAAACAATACTGGAGTGTAATACATTTGGCAAATCTTACATTGTCTTGGTCAAGGGCGAAGCTTGGTTCTCGAATCGGAGGGGGCTAGACTCAATTTCTTTCGATCGGTAGTGGCAAATCGGCGGGGCGGACTCAACTCGGACTCAATTTACCTACGAAAATCACAAATTTCCATTACTGCGCAAAAAACAGGGGGCCAGGGCCACCCTGGCCTAACCCTTATATATCCTTCGCCCCTGGTCTTGTTATGTCTACAAGATAAACACCCGGGCAACAAAACTTCACAATTATGATTAAGAGTACTTATGTGATAAGTACAACCGTGGGTGACCTACCGGAAAGTCTCCACCCGGACAACAAAAAAACAAACCTAATAACTTCTAGTGAGCACAAAACAGACAACATTAATAGTAATTGGACAAGGCCGGATGCTCCTTTCTGTATATCTTTTCTTTTCTTTTTTTAATAGTAATTTTAAGACCAATGTTAATTATATAACAAATAACTTTTCTATCCATTTCATTAAAATAAAAGGATAAATTACATAAGGATGGTAGGCAGTGGCGAAGCTTAGTTTTGAAATCGGCGGGGGCCGGACTCAAATTTTTTTGATCGGTAGCCGAAAATCGGCGGGGGCCGGACTTAACCCGGAGGCAATTTACATACGAAAATCGAAAATTTCCACTACTGCGCCAAAAAACAGGGGGGGGGCCTGGGCCACCCCTGGCCCCAACTAACCTCCGCCCCTGATGGTAGGTGCGGGGTAACAAGTTGCGCTGTCATCCCCTTCTGGATAGAAAATCTTAATCTGCTAAAAACAAAACCCCGCCCTTTGAGGGGTGGAAAAGTTGTTGTGCACTACCCGCTAAACCCGAGTCAAAACCCGCACCGCTTCCGATGTCAAGAAACCGAACATGTCATTTCCTTTAAACATATAATTATATTCAATCATAGGTTTGGACCATTAACCAACGGTCAGTCAGTCAGTCACTATCTGGCTAACACTATTTGTACTTTTCTCATGCTTTACAAAAGAGTTGGTTGTTTTATGCAAGATCCATTATAAAAGTTTAAGACTGAAAATGAACATGTCACATATATGAAAGGGTTTAAATGGAAATATATGCAGCAAAACAACGTGTTTAGGATCTTTGGAGATTTTTTTTTAACGGCCAACTAAACAACGCCGGGTACTTCGTACGCGGCCTCCCAGTGGCATAGACAAGGGCACAGCCCGGCCCACCCCGGACGCACGAAGCCCCTAGCCCGCCCGACAGCCCGCTTTTAGGGAAAACCCGACCCACATACCCGCCTGAAGGCACGACAGTAGTGAACCGGTAAAACCTGGCGAGATTAGGACTCGAACTCATGACCATAGGCCATGAGTCATCCATCATTTCTCATTATGTCCTTCGTGAGAATCGAACCTGAGATCTCCAAGAGAGATCACTGATACATTCACCAACTGAGCTACCCGTGAAGGACAGGATCTTTGGAGATAATGCTGAAGTTGCGATGGCCCGTGGGAGTTGGTGCATTGAGTTTTGTCCGTAAACTAGTTTTATACCCGCCGCGCGTTGCTGCGGCGGGGGCGAACGTGTTGCTGTATCGTACGTTCCTATCAATGACGTCCCACACAAAGGACATCAGTAGCTTGAGAACGCTAATATGTGTATTTGTAGAAAACGTGGAAAACAATTATAGATCACCGATCACACGAAGGTGAGAGGGTTCAGACTCGACAACTGCTACCGTGTCATACGTTGCGTGGTTGCATCATATCGATGCCGTCACACACAACGGACAACAGAAGGCTGTTTAATCAGTTGTAATCATCGCCATACCATGCGACAATTGCTAACGCGAATGACGCCTCACACGCTACAAAAAGGCGCATACGTTGAAGCGGAATAGCACATCAGCCAGTTGCGTTGTCCGCGGACTTGCATTTAAGTTAGCGAAAAGATATACTAAATTAATACGCTTCAAAACCCTTCGTCGTCACCTAACAAATGCTCATCGGATAAGATTCACTTAGATAAATCATTGAAATAATTGCTAAATTAATGATAATTGCTTTTTGCATTCACCATGCTTTGCATTGAATGTCATGGTCCTTCCCTGATCCCTCAAATCAAAGACAGCTTATGGTAAAATGAAATAGGGGAGGGCAGAATTCAATTGAAAAGGTGTAAAAGGGATGGCTGAAAGTTCTCGTCTTTCATTTGGTTGTAAACTTGAAGTGCTTCTTTTCCATAACCGTGCATGCCATAACCCACGGTCAAAGTGTTCCAGGAGGTAACATCAACATACTCAACATGTATTTCTTTGAGCATTCTTAGCGATGTATCCAAATCTGCACGTTTCGCATACATGTCCATAATCGCATTCCATAATGTTTGGTTGATATCTATTTTGTTTTG
The DNA here is from genome assembly GCA_030844895.1 of Ambrosia x helenae. Classification (NCBI taxonomy): domain Eukaryota; kingdom Viridiplantae; phylum Streptophyta; class Magnoliopsida; order Asterales; family Asteraceae; genus Ambrosia; species Ambrosia x helenae. The sequence continues at coordinate 5,240,313 of CM061223.1, forward strand.
CACTAAAAAATCATGGATTTTAACAGCATGCTGTCGGGAACCCAGATACGAACACGCTGAAACAACGATTAACGCCGTCACTTCATTAACATTAACATCCGACATTTTCATTCGCTCAAAAAGAGCAAGGGCTTCACTCGCCAGTCCATCTTGAACATAGCAAGTAAGCATAGAATTCCAAGTAATAACATTTCTTTCTTTCATTCGTTCAAATATCCTTTCCGCAACTTCAACCTCCCCACATTTACCATACATAGCCATAACCGAATTAACAACCAGTACTTCATGAAACAAAGCGTTTCTAATGGCATATCCATGAACAGCCTGACCTTTCTTCGCATCGCCCAACTGACCAACAGCGGATGCAACAGTCACAGCAGCAACCCAATCCATCCCAAACCCCTGTCAACCTTCTCAGCCTTTTCAAAAGCTGTGATCATTGCAGTCCAACACACAATATCCCTCCTAGACATTTTATCAAACACTTGGCGTACGTCATCAATGAAACGACAACACTAATCACATGTATTCTCTACTCACCATTCATATCTATACAAACAAACAAACAAAAAATTCTTTTGCAACTTGCATTAGCTGTTGCTTCAAATTTCAAACCAAGCAGCAGGTAGGGCTGTAAACAAACCAAACGTTCGGTGAACAATTCGTAAACCGTTCGGCGGGAAGTTCGTTTGTGTCCGTTTGTTTAATAAATGAACGAATACGAACAAAAAATTCCGTTCGATTAACTAAACAAACAAACAGGAACAAATGTCTCGTTCGTTCGATTGCGTTCGTGAACGTTCGGCAATGTGTTTGTTTACGTTCGTTTGTTTATATCTGTTCGTGTATGTTTATTTATGTTCAATCAATAGTTAAAACCTAGGATAATTATGAACTTTTGAATTAGGAATATCATGTATTCATGCCTAAGTAATTTTAGATAATTATGTCTAATTTAGTACAATTTGACTTATCGTTTAGTAGATATACTTTGTCTAATGGTTAATATTAACAATTTTTTTTTAGTTAGTTGCATATTAAATGTTTGTTTGTGTTCAAGACCCGTGTTCACGAACAGTTCGCAAACAACTGAATTTCTTAACAAACAAACACAAACATAGAATTATGTTCGTTAGTGTGTTCGTGAACGGTTCGTTTGTCTAAGAAACCTTAACAAACAAACACGAACAAAGCCATGTTCGTGTTCGTTTGGTTCGTTTACAGCCCTAGCAGCAGGTAACTACAACTCTTCTAACCTAAACAAAACCCAAAGTAAAAATTGTTATAGCAAAGCTAAAAAAAAGGCATCAACTGACCAAATAGACGTAAGATTGCATCCCTTCCAATATAATTACACAACAACCTACTATCATGTAGCATAGCTAAACTAACGATGAACAACATCCCTTCCAATACAGCTACCATATATCGGTGCTGGACGGAAAGTCGATTACGGTTTGGAGGTTTACCTTAGCCGAGCAGGACGTCATCGTCAAAACAATGGAAGCGGAAGATCAGAGGTTTTGGGTTTGGTAACAGAGAAGCGGAGGAGGAGAAGCGGTTGTCGGTAGTTATTGTTTGGTTGTCGGGACGTCTTCACCGGAGAAGATCAGAGGTTTTGGGTTTGGTAACAGAGAAGCGGAGGAGGAGAAGCGGTTGTCGGTAGTTATTGTTTGGTTGCCGGGACGTCTTCACCGGAGAAGATCAGAGGGGATGACCGGAGAAGGTTTGGGTTTGTTAACAGAGAAGGAGAGGGGGTCGGTTGGTGGGGTCTGTCGTCGCCGGCGGTGCGTAACGGATGCAGCCGACGATTCTAGAGGAGAGAGAACATTGGAATATATATGCTCTCAGTCCTGCTTCACGTGGTTGTACGTCGTTCAAAACCGTGCTTCACGAACTTGTATTGAGCGAAACAGTATTCCTCACTCACATCAAATTTTGCAAATTGTATATATATATAATGTAATGGCTAGTTCAGGATTCTCTTTGTTGCTAACGTACGCAATGGGACATGATATTATTATCTATATTTTATTCATAAACATAGATGTCTACTTATATTTCCTCCCTAAAATATTACCATTAAAAAAAAGGAAGCCTTTTGAGTAAAAATTTGGTTATCTAAATTAGAGTTGTTTATGTGATTGCTAAATCAGAAAAAAGTCAAGTCTAACACTTGTAGCCTAGTTGGTTGAGGGCCTAAAGTTTCTCATGGGAGGCTTGGGTTCAATTCCCACTAGCTACATTTGGAGGACATTGGTGGATGGGAAATGAGGGATGACCCGGCCATTGGCTTGGGTTCGAGTCCTGATCCCGACCGGTTTTACCGACTATTTCACCGTCGTGCCTTCGGGCGGGTGAGTGGTCGGGTTTTTCCGGGAATTGGTGGCAATTGGTTGCCCGGGTACTCTCGAGTACCTGATTCGCCAAAAGGGTGCCCGAGAGTGCTCGGAATTGATTCGTTGGCCGTTCAAAAAAAGAAAAAAGTCAAGAACATGTATCTATTTGAGGTTTAAAGCGAAATTTAAATTTAATGTCTTTTTCATTAAATGGTTATTAGATTGTTATTTCCATTTCAGATTTAAATATTATGGAGAATCAATATCAACAACTAAATAAAGAACTTAAAAAGCATCAGTATGACAACATGCAATGACAAAATAGCAAACATACAACAATAATATATTTTTCTTTATAAATAAATAACCGGTTTCGTCATGTGTAACAAAAGTGTAAGAATTTGATCCAATTTCAAACGTGTTTTTATTCAATCTCGAATCATTTGTTACATTGCATAATAGCTCATATATCGTGGTTTAGCACCCCTCGTTCTTTTATCATACATCAACAAGATATGGCCTTTATAACTTTATTATTCTAAAATTTCAAAATAAAGTGACGTAACAAGTTGGATGACATATAATTACCAATACCGCTATACGTCCAAGTTATACGATATCCCACATGACACATCAACTACAATTAGTGAAAACATATACAAATCAACAAGATAAAGACACCAAAACCAAGCACAAGAACAATAAGATCCAATACAAACCCGAATTAGGTTACTTAATTTGGATTAACTTTACAAAAATCTCAATTCTAAGAACCTAATTCATATAACAACAAAAACCGATTCCATAATCCTCAAACATTCATTTCCATAAAATATTATAGGAAAAATATAATCAAAACAACATCGTTTTGTAATCATATATACAGCTTTGTGGGTTATTTGGAATGAGCGTAATAACCGGATTTTCAACAACAAGAGTAGGCGGCCTATTGAGATTGTGGAGACGGTGAAGACTACGTCGTTTTTTTGGTTTTGTAATAGAAATAAAGGTCATAATGTAGATTGGAAAAAATGACGTATGTATCCCTTGAATTGATGTTTTTGTAGGTCCTTGATTTGAGGACCTACCGTGTTTTGAATGAAGTTTACTTTAAAAAAAAAAAAAACTATGAATAGAAACTCCGCAAAAGAAAATCTTTAAACTTCACTTATGACAAACCTAAAATAAATAAAAGTACCTAATGCCATTAATAATTGATAAATAACTGCAAAAACCATAAAGGCAGGTCCTCGAATATAATTGCACTTTACACTAAAGTTTGTCTGTAGTAGGCCCAAAGTGCAAAACCCCCCATCATCTCTATCATATAATACATACATCACTTTAAAGTTTAAAGTGAGTTGGATCATGGATGCCAATTTCCTATGTTCTAGTTTTTATTTATATTTATATTTATATTATATTAAAAGTTCTAACTATTTATAATCCATACTTTAATAATATAAAATTTTAAAAATAAACATAAAAAAAGTTTGTTGATGGAAGTTGTGTTCAACACTTTTTGTTTTTTAATAGCAAAGACCTAGACATCTTAGATCACCCTTTCGTTTAAAGAACAGAATATGTTCACCGCTCACGAGAAAACCCGCAACCGAAAACCTCATTACTCAACCAGCTCCAATAATATCTGGCGACATAATAATAGCTGGACGGTTGGACCAAAATGGTTAGACTATAAGGAGTTGGGGGGGGGGGGAAGAGGTGGGGGGAAGCGCCATGTGGCACTTGTGGGGCCCTTTTGGGAGGGAAAATAATTGTGGGGAGTGGAAGGGGGGGAAGTGACACTTGGCATTTCTTTTTTCTTTTTTTTTTCTTTTTTTTTATAATAATAATAATAATAATAATATAAACCGAAAAATATATTAAATTAATAAAAAAAAATAATTAATATTAAGTTAATAAAAAAAATAATTAATATTAAAGTAATAAAATTTTAATTAATATTTAATTTGAAACTTTGAATTTCAAATTTTCCCACCACTGCTCCACACAGTACAAACATTAATTTTTCCCACCCATACGTTTGAATTTGAAATTTTGAATTTGAAACTCTGAATTTCAAAGTTTCCCCCCCACTGCTTCACCCTTCTAACCCTATAAATACAACACCTTACCAAATTCTCAGTCACACCTATTCCTCTTCCCTAAAGCAATGGGGGACGTCTAATATCCGGCAGTACTCTCGCCGGTATCCCAGGGGACGGGGCCGCCCCGGAGACTACCATTCTCCTCATCTCCTCCTCCTATGCTCCACAACCTCCTATTTATCCTCCTCCTCCTCCACAACATTGGTTACCTCCCCCTCCTGTTGCTGCTGCTGCACAACCAACCATTCCTCCTCATCCTCCTGCCGATGATGACTGGACGGATGAGGAATTGGTCTGGGCTATGGATTATGTCATGGCCCAGCAACAAATGGAGCGACTAACGTTGTCGCCCCCTACCCCTGGGCTGCTTCAGTCCCCTACCCCCAGACTACCCCCACCCCCACCCCCATCCCCCAACAGCAAACTACCCCCACCCCCATCCCCCAACAGCAAACTACCCCCACCCCCATCCCCCAACAGCAAACTACCCCATCCCCATCCCCCAACAGCAGGTGTAACAACCGGCAAAAATAAGGTAATTCCGTACAATTAATTAATATATGATTAACGTAATTAAATGCAATTATGTGTGATTTAATTATCAAGGCCTTAGGGAATAGCAATTTCCAAATAGTGCATAGGAATGCATACGGTTAATGGTAAAGCATGATTGGATCATGTGCGAATAAGCTATCCGGTACGGATGTTGGCAATTACCCGGTAATAATTAAATAAACGAAACGGATCCCGGACACCCAGGATATAAAATAAAGGGTATTTTCATAAGATATAATGAGTTTTGGAACTCCAAAACCATAAATGAAAACGTCTTGTACAAATCTCCGGTAACGAATAAAATGCGCGCATCGCACCCGATACGCGTATAACTCATAATTTCACCCGGTAAAGGCCTAAATAACCAATCAACGCTTAAAATAGACTATATTTAAGGGTTATTAAAGGTGTATTTAATGTCCGGATAACGCGTGATTAAAACCCGAAAAATACCGAACGACGCCCGAACGACGGGGGATTAAACTTAACAATCAATGGGTTAATATTTGAAGTGGTGGACCCCACCCAACCCCCTCTAGGGGCCGGCCTAAAGGCCAAAAATAATGTTTATTCAAGTGTTGATAATAATAATTATAATCTATGATCTTACATGAAGCATGCATGAGACAAAACATGTAAGATAAAGTGGTAAGTAAACATGAAGTACAAAAGCACTCTACCCTTGTCCCCTTGAGCCAAATTTTCGGCCATTAGGCCATAAGAAGCCAAGACAAGCCAAGACCACACCTAGCTCATCATAACACTAGAGTGCACATGCAAGGTTAAGTCTTATAAGTAGGATTATGATGATCCATGAAGATTTAACCAAGATTGCAAGCAAAACACCTATATCTACATACATACACACGGCACACTTCATGCACACACATATCTTCATTTCAAAAATCTCCCAAGTACACTCATAATCTTCCATAAGATCTCTTGGATATTTGGCATCATTACATGAGATGGTTATATAATAACACATGTTAGAAGATTGACAAAGCAAAGCAAAACAATCCCTTCCTTTACCCCCTCTTGGCCGTGAGTTTACACACACATACACACATTGTTCTTTCAAGTTTTTACATCTCCAAAATACTTAAAATCATCCATCATCCAAACCCCTTTTGTGTGTTTCAAGAGCTTGGAGCTAAACCACAAGGAAGAACACACTAAACCCCTCTCAAATCCAAGGTTTTTGTCTTCCTAGCCTTGTGCTAGTAGTAAGCTTCTTAATCTTGTTTTTGATTGTTATTATTCATGTATGTGTTCCTAGTAGCAAGTTGTACATGAAGGGTTTAAAAATGGTTTTGAACATAATCTTTAATAAGTTTTCATATGTAAAATGGAAGGTTAAAGATATGAAAATAAACCATGGATTTGATGATGATGATATATTGGTCTTGAAAATATATGAAGTGTACATATAAGACTAAGTAGGATGATGTTTTGGTTAATATTTTGAGATGAACTTGAATATGTTAAAACTAACTTTAATTCATCTTATTATGATCATTTAAGTAATAATATGTGGTAAAACATGTTAGAAGTTAATAAATGAATAAGATGGAAAATTAAAGTTAACTCACTTGGATGAATGATATTTTGAAGAAATGGACAAATACATAAAACACACACATAATTAGTCTTCCATATGGAATATAAGACTAACATAAGTGTTTTGATACAAAATTAACTTACAATAAAAAGTTGAATCTTCAAAGTTAACTATTTTGAGTGAAAAATGCCAACTTTGAAAGTTAGAATAGAAAAATGCAACTTTTGTAAGTTAAGGGACTAAAGTTGTAACTTTGAAAGTTAAGGGACTAAAATGAACATTTTAGAAACTATTAGTCCAAAAATACAAGTATGGAAAGTTTGGTGTCAAAAATGTAAGTATTAAAGTCTAAGGATGATTTTTGTAAATACTAGTAAAAATACTTGGGTATTTTGTATAAAAGTGTATTTTTGAAAGTTATAAAAATATAAAGGGTTTTAACATAAGGATTTTTATAAAATAGAGATTTTATAAAAATATTAAACACACTTGGGAAACTTATACAAAAATGAATACTTTTATATAAATGGGAATATAAAAGTGTTGGAAACATTTTTGTAGTTAAGTTGACAAGTTGGGTTAAAAATACATAAGTATTTTAACCATCCAAGTAACATGTGAAAATAGGAAGAAATATGGAAAATATTTCTATAAAATACATGTTGGGAAAAACTTGGAAAAATTAACTAATCAAGTTAAGATATCGAACTAAAACGCGTTAACGAACCATAACCGGACAAAATATGAGAAAAATGCCATTGCGGCAAGATAAGAAAAATATATATTTTAAGAGGTAAAATATATATATATACCTTGGGTGAAAATAAATAAACACTTTCCTAAGTGTTGGAGGATTAATTCGTGGGAGAAACACTTGACGTAAACGAATAAGACGTTAAAACAAACGTATATACTTAACAAGAAAAATTACACATTTATATATATTTGTACGCTCGCCTCGGCAAAATTCTAGTATATCTACTTAATGGGAAAGTAGATATGCGGGAAGGAAAGCCGCGACGAGAAGACAAGAATATATATATGTGTATGTCGTATCAACGAAATCCTAGTATATTTATTTGAATGGGAAAATAAATATACGGTGTGGTGAGTTGAATCGGACGTTAAGAATATACGATCGAACGACAAAATCTTAGCATATTTGTTTAAATGGGAAAACAAATGTGTGGCAAAGTGAGTCGGGTCGAGGATTGAAATATATATTATATCGAGCGATGCGATCTTAAGTATAATTATTTAAATGGGAAAATAATTATATGTTAAGTGAAGTCGAGTCGATGATAATAAGATACAAGTTATGGAAATATTAACAAGAGTAATATATAACTTGTAACACAAAGGGTAATGTAACGCCAACGAAACCTAGGATACACGCATAATTAAACGGGATTTGGAACAACTTGTGGTCGGGAGTTGGGTGTACAACTTGCCAAGGCACATACACTATAGGAATAGTGACTTATACGTTTAGGACGTATGTAGGTGCAAGACCGCCCCTTTGCTATTCACCTTATTGAGCCAGACGCAGTTACAGGTGAGTTTCACGGCCCCATTTTAAACTATTTTTACGTTTTCCGGGGGAAAGATATGTTAGGGATAGTGTTTGACGGATTTAATACTTGAGGTGTGACCGCCACTCGGGGTTGAGTCCTCGCCTCTATAATCATTTGTTCAGGGAATTGAAACCGGAGGAATATTCGAATAGTACTATTGGTGCCTGACAAGGCCCACCCCTAATCGATAGCGTCGATTATGCATTAGGTTATGCCTGGGGTGCAAATATTCTGAACTTAAGTCGTGGGAAACCGAGTAACGACTTGGAGCGGGGCACAATTATTATATGTCTTGGTTTGATTATAGTCTCAAGTAGATTTATAGGAATTTGCAACTCCTATATATTGTCATAACATGGTATTCCCAAGTATTCAAGTTTTAGAAACTAAAAACCTGTGAACTCACCAATATATTTATATTGACGAAACTTTTTAAAATATATCTTTCAGGTAATTAGAAGATGAAAGAACAGGCAAGCAGGGTCGGGAAATCTCCAATGCAAACGTCGAGCTTTTGTGGGATTTTACACTTATTTCCCAAGGCATTTGGGATATATATGAGAAACCTCTAAGTTTATTTCAAAAACAATTATCTTTTGTGTAATGTTTGAAACTGATTCGACGTCATAATAAATGACCCATTTTCTTAAATTACTTGTGTTTAGCCATAACCTTGACTTTATGCTTTTGAACCGTCGCGCCACGTGTTTCCGCCTTTGTCGTGGTGTGACAGAACGTGGTATCAGAGCCAAGGTTATAGCGAACTAGAGTATTTTCTTTAAAAACTAGACTATAACCGGATTTGGTTCTAAAGATAAAGTTTTCAAAAGAAAATGTACATGGTTTTAAATAAAAGTAATTTTCAAGAAGCATTGGGCATGAGGAGATTCCGACCAAGCCAGCCATGAGTATTGTTATGCTTTAACGTAAAATTAGAAGTTAGGAAGGTTACTATAGAGTAAGCCATAACTGTCTAATTTAAATAAATCATATATACATGTACGGTTCTTTTGCCAGGATGTCGGACGCGGGAAGTATAGCGCCTAGTGTTGACAGCAGTATCCAGATTATACCCGCACCTCCGCCGGAGCCAGTCGAGTTGGTTGTACTCGATGCGGAAGAAGACGACGTAGAGATGGACGTCGCAGGAGGGTCAGACGACGATTCAGACGAGACAGATCCTAGCGAGGATCCTGACTGGACACCGGCCGTGATCGACGCGCCACAGCCGATCGTACCGGCCGCACCTCTGGCCGTACGCCCCGTTCGAGCCATCAGGGATTTCCCTGACGGCTGTGCCGGTCCTTCGCGACCAGTCCCCGCCCAGTCAGACGCGGCAGAGTCTCCTTTCCGCCGACAGGCTCACGCCGAGCACGAGCCGGCACCGGTACCCCACATTCACGTACCGGCAGGTATGAGACTCCTACCCATCCCCCGTGGAAGAAACGGATGGATATCCGACGACTCCGATGACGAGTCGGTGGGTTCAGTAGGGCACATGTTGGTGCCAGAGATTCAGGCTGCCCAGGAGGAGCCAGTGGCTCCCATGCTAGAGGACGCCCCAGCCGACCCCATAGCCCCACCAGCACCCGAGCCCATACCCCAGGAGGAGCCAGCACCAGCCGCACTTATACATGAGGGTAGTCCCGCCCGTAGCTCTGAGCTACATAGGGCAGGCTTGGAGGCCTTCGCCACTGCGAGCCCTCCCACACCCCCTGTAGTGGTGTCCACTCCAGAGTGGGCCACTGTCTCTGAGCCATTGGTAGCCCCACTAGCTGAGCCCATGCCACCACCTACCATTGCCATGACTATACCCATCCCCACCATACCCAGCATGACACCTGCACCATACCCTCTAGGTGCAGGGGACCCTTATCTGATGCCACACCACTTTTCCATCAGACCACCCAGTTTCTTACTGCCCCACATACCAGTACCATTCCCCTTCGGGCCCTTCCCATCCACACACCCTGATGTACCCGGACCATCCCACCTTCCCAGGATGACACCCCCCTCTGGACCAGCCCAGACCTCGACCATCACCTTAGAGCAGGATTTTCAGACTCTAGTCAACACGGTGCAGCGCACCGTGAATCAGGTTGAACAGCAGACGAGGTTGATGTGGGCTAGGATGATTGACACTCGTGATGCTTTGGCGCATTACGCAGAGGAGCTCTTGCGCATGGATGCGCAGAGCGGGATTACTGGGGATGCACATTGGGCACATCGACAGTTTTTGTACGAGCGCATCTCAGAGATCAGCATGACGATTAGCATGTATGCGCCGCAGTACCAGTATCCACCGCCACCGCCACAGTAGGATGTGTCGGGGATGCATAGAAGACGCACCAGCTTATGTACATATTAGCAGCATTATGGTAGTACAGCACGGGTTATGACACTCGTCTGCGTTTTGCCTAGCCGTACGGGTATTACGGCATATGATATGATGGTTTATTATTTCAAAAGCAATGTATTGTATGAGAAATGTATTCTCCATTTTGGTATTATGAACAAGCATTGTACTGATATTATTGAAATTAATGAAAAATCTTATTATTATGGTGAAATATGTTGTTGTCTATGATTATTATTGCTTACTCCATGTGTTGTGGTTTGTATATTTGTGTGGTGATGTTGTGTTGATTTCTATTTATATTTCTGTATGATGTGTTGGTATGTTGTGTGATGATATGGTGTGGATTATTGTGTTCATGCTTTGGTTTGTTATTTATGCTTTGTATTGTGTAAATGTTTGCCAAATTAACCTTTGATAATTATTATTGAAGAAAAATGGCACCTGCCACCCGAAGCAACAGTGGAGCAGACGGACTGCCCACAACACCGGCTGAGCTCGAAACTATGATTTCTGAACGAATAGCTCGTGCCATCGCTGAACACGAAGCCGCACGCTCGGAAACACTCCCTTGACAGGACAGGGAGTGAGCGACGAGAGACCTCCCCCAGTGGTAAGAGGTTTATAAATAAATGAAAAAGCGATGGGAGAATATTTCACAAACTCCTATCCCATAATAACATACTATGTTACTATTACAGGGACAGCCTCGGGAGAGCGCGGCTGCACTTTCAAGGCTTTCTTGGACTGTAAGCCACTAAACTTCAGCGGCACTGAGGGTTCCATAGGCCTGGTCAAATGGTTCGAAAAGACCGAGGCAGTTATCCGCATCAGCGGGTGTACCCCTCGACAGTCTGTCATGTACGCCACCAATCTGTTCCTGGATCAAGCGCTAACTTGGTGGAACGGCCAGGTACAGTCTTTAGGAGATGAGGTCGCATACTCTCTATCATGGGCGGCACTAAAGGAACTGATGACTGCCGAATACCGCCCGGCAAGTGAAGTCCAGAAGTTGGAAACTGAATTCTGGAACCTCACCATGATAGGAGCAGACGTCACTGGGTATACGTCAAGATTTCATGATCTCGCACGACTGGTACCTCGCCTGGTTACACCAGAGAAGAACAAAGTGGAACGATACCTATTCGGGCTAGCACCACAGATTCGCAGCATGGTCACCTCTTCCAAACCCACGACCATGCGCGAGGCAATTGATCTGGCACTGAGTCTGACTGAGGATGCTATCCGCATGGGTACCTTAATCCGCCAAGTTTCTGGGTTGAAAATTTCTGAAGCAAGTAGTGTTGAGGGCAAGAAACAAGGATCAAGTTCAGCTGTTGCAACTAATGATCAGGGTAACGGGCAAAGGTTTGGGAAAAGAAAGAGAGATGAAGGGAAAAGGGATCGAGCATCAGGAAGCTCGAACAAGAAAGGAAAGGGTTATGCCGCCACAGGACGTGGTAACAATAACAACAACAAACAGGGAAACCAGGGAAGAAATAATGGATTGACTTGCGGGAAGTGCCACCGCACCGGGCACAAGACTGAAGAGTGCCGATCTGGAGCACCAAAGAATGGAGGGGCCAGACCCTGTTTTGCATGTGGGTCATTGGACCATTGGAAGAAAGATTGCCCCAAAGTCAACAATCAGGCCCGTGGCCGGGCATTTGTAATTGGAGCCGGTGACGCACGGCAAGACCCCAATGTGGTCACTGGTACGTTTCCTCTAAATGGTCATTATGCCTCTGTATTATTTGACACCGGTGCTGACTTTAGCTTCGTATCCATTGAGTTTAAAAGACTACTTGGTTTAAAAACTAGCAAACTAGATACACCCTACTCTATAGAACTGGCTAATGGTAAAACTATTGAAACGAGAGAAGTAGCGAAAGATTGTAAGTTAGAACTCTGTGGGCACGAGTTTGGGATTGATCTATTACCGGTCGTATTGGGAAGTTTTGACATCGTTGTTGGCATGGATTGGTTGTCCGCGCACCGTGCCATTGTGGTTTGCAACGATAAGGTTATTCAGATTCCCCTCGCAAGCGGTGAAACTCTCTCAATTCAAGGTGAAAGACACGGGACGCCATTAAGGATTATTTCGAGCATGAAGGCTCGTAAGTGTCTGAGAAAAGGGCTTGTCGCATTCTTGGCACACGTAGTGGACAAGAAGGCCGACGAGCGAAAGTTGGAAGACATTCCAGTAGCTAGAGACTTTCCGGATGTATTTCCAGAAGATTTGCCGGGGTTGCCACCACCTCGACAAGTCGAGTTCCGCATCGACCTCGTTCCCGGAGCAGCTCCTGTGGCACGATCGCCATACCGCCTAGCTCCATCAGAGATGCAGGAACTGTCCAGCCAGCTACAAGAATTACTGGACAAAGGTTTTATAAGACCGAGTTTCTCACCTTGGGGAGCTCCCGTCTTATTTGTGAAGAAGAAGGATGGCACATTTCGCATGTGCATCGACTATCGAGAGCTGAACAAGCTAACCATCAAGAATCGCTATCCTCTCCCCAGGATCGACGATTTATTTGATCAGCTCCAAGGTTCCAGCTATTACTCCAAGATCGACTTGAGGTCAGGCTATCACCAGTTGCGTATACAAGAAGAAGATGTACCAAAAACGGCCTTCAGAACCCGGTATGGACACTATGAATTTTTGGTAATGCCGTTCGGCTTGACCAACGCACCAGCGGTTTTCATGGATCTAATGAACCGCGTGTGTAAGCCATACCTGGACAAATTCGTCATTGTCTTCATTGACGATATTTTGATCTATTCACGTACGAAAGAAGACCACGAGAATCACCTTCGGTTAATTCTTGAAGTATTACGCAAAGAGAAGCTCTATGCTAAATTCTCGAAATGTGACTTTTGGATTCGGGAAGTTCACTTTTTAGGTCACGTGGTAAACGAGAAGGGCATACACGTTGATCCAGCCAAGATCGAGGCGATTAAAAATTGGGAAGCACCTCGAACTCCTACCGAAGTACGACAATTTCTAGGCCTCGCGGGTTATTACAGAAGGTTCATCGAGAACTTTTCAAAGATAGCGCAAGCTTTAACCATGTTAACCCAAAAAGACAAGAAATTTGAGTGGACGGAAAAGCAAGAGGCAGCATTCCAATTGTTAAAAGACAAGTTATGTGGCGCTCCGATACTGTCACTTCCAGACGGTACGGAAGATTTTGTGGTTTACTGTGATGCCTCGCATCAAGGTTTGGGTTGTGTATTGATGCAGCGAGAAAAAGTAATAGCTTATGCTTCCAGGCAACTGAAAATCCATGAGAAGAACTACACTACACACGATTTGGAATTGGGTGCAGTGGTGTTCGCTCTCAAGATATGGAGGCACTATCTGTACGGAACCAAGTGCACGATTTTCACTGATCACAAGAGCTTACAGCACATCTTCGACCAGAAGGATTTGAATATGCGACAACGGCGATGGGTTGAATTATTAAACGATTACGATTGTGAGATAAAGTACCATCCCGGTAAGGCAAATGTCGTAGCCGACGCCTTGAGTCGCAAGGAACGGGTTAAACCCTTGCGTGTTCGAGCTTTGGGTTTGACTATCCACACGAATATGACCGAACGAATTCGTGAAGCTCAAGTTAACGCCCTCAAACCCGAGAACGTCAAAGGTGAAAGGTTACGAAAGATGGTTGATTCATTGGAACCAAAAGCGGACCAGACATTGTATTTCATGAATAGAATTTGGGTTCCAGTATATGGTGGATTGCGTGAGCTAGTACTGGCCGAAGCTCACAGTTCTAGATATTCGGTTCACCCGGGTGCAGACAAGATGTTCCACGATTTGAAGGAACTTTATTGGTGGCCGAATTTCAAAAGGGATATAGCAGCCTATGTTGCGCGATGTTTGACTTGCGCAAAGGTCAAGGCTGAGCACCAGAGACCTTCCGGTTTGCTCCAGCAACCGGAAATACCGGAATGGAAATGGGAACGAATCACCATGGATTTCATTACCAAGTTACCTAAGACAACAAGCGGCCATGACATGATCTGGGTAATCGTAGATCGATTGACGAAATCTGCACACTTCCTCCCGATTCGCGAAACGGACAGGTTGGAGAAACTGACCCGCTTGTACATTAAGGAGGTGGTATCTAAACACGGTGTACCTGTATCTATCATCTCTGATCGAGATAGTCGTTTCACGTCAAGATTTTGGGAAAGTTTAAATGAAGCCCTCGGTACTCGCCTCGACATGAGCACCGCATATCACCCCCAAACGGATGGTCAAAGTGAACGAACCATCCAGACATTGGAGGACATGTTACGGGCATGCGCGATAGATTTCGGAGGTAATTGGGATACGCACTTGCCATTGGTAGAATTTTCTTATAACAACAGCTATCATACGAGCATTCAAGCCGCGCCGTTTGAAGCTCTATATGGGCGCAAGTGCCGATCGCCACTATGTTGGGCGGAAGTTGGGGAAAAGCAACTCACCGGGCCCGAAATTGTTCAAGAAACCACGGATAAGGTCTTTTTGATAAAAGAACGCCTCAAAGCGGCCCGGGACCGCCAGAAAAGCTATGCTGATATGAGGCGAAAGCCTTTAGAGTTTCAAGTTGGAGACAGGGTCCTATTGAAAGTGTCACCTTGGAAAGGTGTCGCGCGCTTTGGGAAGCGCGGGAAGCTGAACCCGCGATATATTGGACCATTCAAAGTCTTGTCGAGGGTAGGCACAGTGGCATACAAGCTCGAGTTGCCTCAAGAGCTTAGTGGAATACACGACACGTTTCATGTGTCGAACTTGAAAAAGTGCCTATCCGACGAAACTCTCATTATTCCTGCTGACGAGATCCAGATTGACGACAAGTTACATTTTGTGGAAGAACCAATCGAGGTAACTGATTGGAAGGTCCAAAAATTAAGGCGCAGCAAGATCAGATTGGTCAAAGTGCGCTGGAATGCCAAGCGTGGACCGGAGTTCACGTGGGAAAGGCTGGACCGGATGAAACAAAAATACCCCGCCCTATTCGAGAAGACACCTGTACCGGAGAACTCGAAGTGAATTCCGGGACGGAATTCTCTTAACGGGGGGAGAATGTAACAACCGGCAAAAATAAGGTAATTCCGTACAATTAATTAATATATGATTAACGTAATTAAATGCAATTATGTGTGATTTAATTATCAAGGCCTTAGGGAATAGCAATTTCCAAATAGTGCATAGGAATGCATACGGTTAATGGTAAAGCATGATTGGATCATGTGCGAATAAGCTATCCGGTACGGATGTTGGCAATTACCCGGTAATAATTAAATAAACGAAACGGATCCCGGACACCCAGGATATAAAATAAAGGGTATTTTCATAAGATATAATGAGTTTTGGAACTCCAAAACCATAAATGAAAACGTCTTGTACAAATCTCCCGGTAACGAATAAAATGCGCATCGCACCCGATACGCGTATAACTCATAATTTCACCCGGTAAAGGCCTAAATAACCAATCAACGCTTAAAATAGACTATATTTAAGGGTTATTAAAGGTGTATTTAATGTCCGGATAACGCGTGATTAAAACCCGAAAAATACCCGAACGACGCCCGAACGACGGGGGATTAAACTTAACAATCAATGGGTTAATATTTGAAGTGGTGGACCCCACCCAACCCCTCTAGGGGCCGGCCTAAAGGCCAAAATAATGTTTATTCAAGTGTTGATAATAATAATTATAATCTATGATCTTACATGAAGCATGCATGAGACAAAACATGTAAGATAAAGTGGTAAGTAAACATGAAGTACAAAAGCACTCTACCCTTGTCCCCTTGAGCCAAATTTTCGGCCATTAGGCCATAAGAAGCCAAGACAAGCCAAGACCACACCTAGCTCATCATAACACTAGAGTGCACATGCAAGGTTAAGTCTTATAAGTAGGATTATGATGATCCATGAAGATTTAACCAAGATTGCAAGCAAAACACCTATATCTACATACATACACACGGCACACTTCATGCACACACATATCTTCATTTCAAAAATCTCCCAAGTACACTCATAATCTTCCATAAGATCTCTTGGATATTTGGCATCATTACATGAGATGGTTATATAATAACACATGTTAGAAGATTGACAAAGCAAAGCAAAACAATCCCTTCCTTTACCCCCTCTTGGCCGTGAGTTTACACACACATACACACATTGTTCTTTCAAGTTTTTACATCTCCAAAATACTTAAAATCATCCATCATCCAAACCCCTTTTGTGTGTTTCAAGAGCTTGGAGCTAAACCACAAGGAAGAACACACTAAACCCCTCTCAAATCCAAGGTTTTTGTCTTCCCTAGCCTTGTGCTAGTAGTAAGCTTCTTAATCTTGTTTTTGATTGTTATTATTCATGTATGTGTTCCTAGTAGCAAGTTGTACATGAAGGGTTTAAAAATGGTTTTGAACATAATCTTTAATAAGTTTTCATATGTAAAATGGAAGGTTAAAGATATGAAAATAAACCATGGATTTGATGATGATGATATATTGGTCTTGAAAATATATGAAGTGTACATATAAGACTAAGTAGGATGATGTTTTGGTTAATATTTTGAGATGAACTTGAATATGTTAAAACTAACTTTAATTCATCTTATTATGATCATTTAAGTAATAATATGTGGTAAAACATGTTAGAAGTTAATAAATGAATAAGATGGAAAATTAAAGTTAACTCACTTGGATGAATGATATTTTGAAGAAATGGACAAATACATAAAACACACACATAATTAGTCTTCCATATGGAATATAAGACTAACATAAGTGTTTTGATACAAAATTAACTTACCAATAAAAAGTTGAATCTTCAAAGTTAACTATTTTGAGTGAAAAATGCCAACTTTGAAAGTTAGAATAGAAAAATGCAACTTTTGTAAGTTAAGGGACTAAAGTTGTAACTTTGAAAGTTAAGGGACTAAAATGAACATTTTAGAAACTATTAGTCCAAAAATACAAGTATGGAAAGTTTGGTGTCAAAAATGTAAGTATTAAAGTCTAAGGATGATTTTTGTAAATACTAGTAAAAATACTTGGGTATTTTGTATAAAAGTGTATTTTTGAAAGTTATAAAAATATAAAGGGTTTTAACATAAGGATTTTTATAAAATAGAGATTTTATAAAAATATTAAACACACTTGGGAAACTTATACAAAAATGAATACTTTTATATAAATGGGAATATAAAAGTGTTGGAAACATTTTTGTAGTTAAGTTGACAAGTTGGGTTAAAAATACATAAGTATTTTAACCATCCAAGTAACATGTGAAAATAGGAAGAAATATGGAAAATATTTCTATAAAATACATGTTGGGAAAAACTTGGAAAAATTAACTAATCAAGTTAAGATATCGAACTAAAACGCGTTAACGAACCATAACCGGACAAAATATGAGAAAAATGCCATTGCGGCAAGATAAGAAAAATATATATTTTAAGAGGTAAAATATATATATATACCTTGGGTGAAAATAAATAAACACTTTCCTAAGTGTTGGAGGATTAATTCGTGGGAGAAACACTTGACGTAAACGAATAAGACGTTAAAACAAACGTATATACTTAACAAGAAAAATTACACATTTATATATATTTGTACGCTCGCCTCGGCAAAATTCTAGTATATCTACTTAATGGGAAAGTAGATATGCGGGAAGGAAAGCCGCGACGAGAAGACAAGAATATATATATGTGTATGTCGTATCAACGAAATCCTAGTATATTTATTTGAATGGGAAAATAAATATACGGTGTGGTGAGTTGAATCGGACGTTAAGAATATACGATCGAACGACAAAATCTTAGCATATTTGTTTAAATGGGAAAACAAATGTGTGGCAAAGTGAGTCGGGTCGAGGATTGAAATATATATTATATCGAGCGATGCGATCTTAAGTATAATTATTTAAATGGGAAAATAATTATATGTTAAGTGAAGTCGAGTCGATGATAATAAGATACAAGTTATGGAAATATTAACAAGAGTAATATATAACTTGTAACACAAAGGGTAATGTAACGCCAACGAAACCTAGGATACACGCATAATTAAACGGGATTTGGAACAACTTGTGGTCGGGAGTTGGGTGTACAACTTGCCAAGGCACATACACTATAGGAATAGTGACTTATACGTTTAGGACGTATGTAGGTGCAAGACCGCCCTTTGCTATTCACCTTATTGAGCCAGACGCAGTTACAGGTGAGTTTCACGGCCCCATTTTAAACTATTTTTACGTTTTCCGGGGGAAAGATATGTTAGGGATAGTGTTTGACGGATTTAATACTTGAGGTGTGACCGCCACTCGGGGTTGAGTCCTCGCCTCTATAATCATTTGTTCAGGGAATTGAAACCGGAGGAATATTCGAATAGTACTATTGGTGCCTGACAAGGCCCACCCCTAATCGATAGCGTCGATTATGCATTAGGTTATGCCTGGGGTGCAAATATTCTGAACTTAAGTCGTGGGAAACCGAGTAACGACTTGGAGCGGGGCACAATTATTATATGTCTTGGTTTGATTATAGTCTCAAGTAGATTTATAGGAATTTGCAACTCCTATATATTGTCATAACATGGTATTCCCAAGTATTCAAGTTTTAGAAACTAAAAACCTGTGAACTCACCAATATATTTATATTGACGAAACTTTTTAAAATATATCTTTCAGGTAATTAGAAGATGAAAGAACAGGCAAGCAGGGTCGGGAAATCTCCAATGCAAACGTCGAGCTTTTGTGGGATTTTACACTTATTTCCCAAGGCATTTGGGATATATATGAGAAACCTCTAAGTTTATTTCAAAAACAATTATCTTTTGTGTAATGTTTGAAACTGATTCGACGTCATAATAAATGACCCATTTTCTTAAATTACTTGTGTTTAGCCATAACCTTGACTTTATGCTTTTGAACCGTCGCGCCACGTGTTTCCGCCTTTGTCGTGGTGTGACAGCAGGCTACCCCCACCCCCAACCATGGGACTTCCCCGACTGAGGGGGACTTGGAAGCCCTAAGGGAGATTGAGGAGGAGGAACTCTACTATAGCCGACCTACCCCTTCTCGTGAGTACTACTACTTCCCCTCAGATGCGAGATCTGATGGACGGGATAGCTCGCGTTCCGTCTCACCCGAGTGCATCACCTTCCCCGGAGAATGGGACAACTACTCTCCATAGTGGAGAAAATTAGGATTAATAAGTAATTTAGGATTTATTTATGTTTAAATAAGTAATTTAGGAGTTATTTATGTTTAAATAAGTAATTTAGGAATTATTAGGATTATGTAATGGTTGTTTAAGTGTGTAATGGTTATTAAGTAATTTAATTATGTAATGTTTTTTATTTATTTTTTTTATTTAATTTCTTTTTTTTTAAAAAAAAACGGCCTTGAAATGAATTAAATGTTGTTTTTTTTTAATTTCTTAAATTTCTTTTTTTTTAATAACAGATTGTTGTTTTTTTTTTAATAATTAAATGTTTTCAAATAATGCTCATCCAATACCCTCCTGCCACGTGTCCCCCCTACTCCCCCCCACGCCAGTGACTCTCTCCCCGCCCCCAGCCCCACGCCAAGGTTCCCGCCCCTGTGGCGGCGGTGTTCCAGCCCCTCCCGCCCTCTCTCCCGCCCCCACTTCTTACGGTCTTAAAGTGCTAATGACATTACTCAATGACGTGGCAAAACACTATTGGCTAAAAAATTAAGTGGGGCCCACAATTGGGCAACCCAACCAAAGCCATACCAACCACGCTCCTTCAATCTCACAAAAGTTGACTATTTTTTATTTTTAGTCTTCAAACTATTCACGAGTCCCTATAGCGCACGTTAGCATCATTTCTCAATTATACGCCGGAGATCCCTTTTACTGAACCAGAGGCATACAATAAACCAAGTTGATTTGATTGGGACTCGTGATTTCATAATCTTTATCCAAAATTCGACCCGACCCGACTCAAAAGTTTCAATTTTGATAGGTGGGTATCTCTTCAATTCTTCATTTGTTCTCTGTTTGATCTGTTTTGGTTCATTTTTGCTCAATTTTGTCTGCTTTAGTTGAAATTCTTGACTTATATTACTGATTACATGTGCAAAGATTGATAATTGAGAGACTGTTGAACTTCTTTTTTAAATTCTTTTTTTTATATGTCAATTATAATATTATTGAATTATAGAGGTTATATGTTAGTGTGTAGTTTGTTTATGATGTCTAATATAAGTAATAACAGTTAGTAAGATTTTTCTTGATTTTATATTAGCTGAAAGTATGCTGATTTTATTTGATTTGATATCAAAGGTCAAATTATAATATAACAAAAGTTACCTTTTTAGTAGATTAGGGTTTGCCATTCAGAAAGAGGTGGCGGCGCAGCTTGTTGCCCCCTGCCCGTTATGTTGATGTAATTTTCTCAGTCATGGAATGAAAAGTTTCTATGGACTAAAAAAAAAACAAAAGTTGGACTAATTTTATTTATGATTGATAAATGGTACTTAATGGAGCGATCAAGCGCCTCATTCGTGTTATGTTGTAATGTTGTATGATGGCTTTATTTGTGTCTGTTTTGTTTTACAGGGTTACTGATACATAAAAAATGGAGGCTTTATCAGGATATAGTAATAATGTGATTAATCCGGAGTTAGTACGGTTTCATGAGGGTATAACTTCTGATTCCAAGGATATAGGAGAAATAGGAGTGTCCATGGAGATTTTGACTAATGTTGACCTCGAGTTGGCATACGCATCAGAAAAGTTACTAAATTTGGAAAGTCTACTATTGTATGTTTTATCATGGGAAAATGACTTTGAAGCAATGTCTACTGATGATGTGTCGGAAGAGTTTGTTGAGAAGTCGTTGCAAATTGATCTCTTGTTTAGTTTCTTGGATTCTGAGGTCAAAGAACTTGACGGGTCAATGGATTCCATTCAAGTTGACCTTGTTGATGCAAGTCAAAGAGTGTCTTCATGTAAGCATCTTGGAGAACTGTGTTCAGTTGTTGAAGCGAAGTTGCATGACTCCGAAGATTCGTTGAAGAAATCACAAGAACATGTCCTTGAGATGAAAATAAAGTTGGCTAAACTTCAAATGACATCGTTAGCTTTTAACCGTAATGAATGTAAGTCAATGTCATTTATCTTTTCAATCCTTGTTTCGCTTCAATAGTCAAACATGTGGCTGTTGACTTTCAAACAGAGCTGATTACTTTGCTAATTGTGTATTTTAAGATTATAAATTAAAGATTTTTTGTTGTTGTTGTTGTTGTTTACATGGAAATATAAAGTTTTATCAGAAGATATTCAAGTTTCAAACATGGAAATAAAGCCGAGGCTACAAACAGTCAATAAAGTAAACGTTCTTAGAATGCTGGAGAAATCTTTGTCGAGAGAGCTTGATCTCGAGAAGAAACTGACAGAATCGAAGCAAGATGAAGAAGATTTAAGATTAAAATTAAGGTTAACGGAACAAGTAGCATTCATCATGGAAGAAGCAGCAGAGGTTGTTTGGGGTCGGTTTTTGGAAGCAGAAAATGCGGCTGTTGTTCTAATGGGCGTTTCAAGAGACCTCATAGCTCAACATAAACTTGTTCAATTTAATCTCAACGGTTTTAATGAAAGAGAAAATGGGTTTAGGATAAAACTTGAAAACTGCATCAAATTGTTGAATTCGAAAGATGCTTCGATAGAAAAAACTCAATAGCCGAATCACACAGCTTGTTGCGGATAATCTTGAAGTGTCGGTTTTGCGGGAAAAGGTCAAATCACTGGAAGAAAAAGTCAACGAATCGGAATCTAACTTAAAGAAGGCAAATGAATCAAACGAATTATTTCAAGATCGTGTTAGAGAAATGGAAAGCGTGATAGAATCATTAAAAGATGATGTGTACACCGCAGAAAATAGGGCTGAAACAGCCGAGGGAAGGTAGTTGAATTAACCGATTCAAACAACGAGTTAAGTGAAGAATTAATATTTCTTAAAAGAAGCCATGAAAGCAGTTCTAAGAAGATGAGTTTACTTGAGAAACAATCGAGAGATCTAGAGATTCAAGCGCAGCATGCAAAGGCGTCTTCTGAAGCTGGTCAAGAACAGCAGAACATGCTGTACTCTGCAATTTGGGATATGGAGACTTTAATAGACGAATTGAAGCAAAAGGTTTCCGTAGCTGAAATGAAGGCTGAAAACGCTGAAGAACAGTGTTTGTTGTTGACTGATACTAACTCGGAGTTGACCAAAGAGGTTGAGTTTCTAAGAGCTGAAGTTGAATCACTTGAAACCTCTTTGAGTAACGCTAATCTTGAAAAAACGGCTAGTACAAAAGATATTAGTGCTAAGACTAAGCTTATTATGGATACAGTCTTGCAACTTGCCAAAGAACGCGAACGCATAACAAAACAGGTACGCCTACTTGTCCTTACTTCCGCAATACATTTTATGTAGAAAATAGAAGGTCTAGTTTCGATATATTTATAGAAAAATAAAAACCTGTAAGGTGTCATGTGTTACTATTTATAGGAGTACAGTAAGAATAATTACAAAAGAAACATAATCTAATCTCAAATTTATAGATTAGATTTTATAGATTTACATTTTACAGTAAGGTGTCATGTTTTGTAGGTTTAACGTTTTGACATAAACTTTGTTCAGAAACAAATCAGTAAAATATAATATTTTTTCACTAGGTATTATAAATTCGAGTTAGTTTACGTTTTGACTCCACTGCAACGCCTGGTACCATTCTTAATCCAAGTTGGTTTACGTTTTGACTAATTTTTTCTCGCTAACGAGTCTGGTCAAATATAATACGTTTTCGTGCCTATTTTCATTTGTGTTTTCAGTTGGTCTACGTTTCGACGTAAATTTTGTTCGAAAACAAGTTGGGTCAAACATTTGACAGTATAATTCGAGTTACTTTATAAGTTTTGACGCTGCCGCATCGCGCGGCGAGTCAAAATACTAGTTACTAATATAAACAGTAAATGATTTACAGTTACATACCCAAACTGAGGAGAAAAGGATATTGATGGAAACACTTAAAAAGTTCAACAACGACGTATACACAAATATGTATCCGAAAGGAGGTGTTCAAGAGAAAAACGCCGCATTTTCCTATCTAGATGCAACAATGAACGAAAAGTCAGCAGAATTCATAAAGGCAGGTACCGTTCATACATTTGGCGATTATGATTTCCAAAAGTTTTATATCTGATTATTGCATAATGCAGGATGAAGAAATACAAGTTTTGAACGATGATTCTGTACACGACCCTGAACCAGAGTCATCCATAACTGATTCAGACCCGAATTTGGATGATACAGAACTGGAAGAACCAGAATCTAGAAGTAAAAGAATGCTTGTGTTTAGAGCAATCTTCGTGTTATCGATCTCAGTGTTGGCAGCATTCTTTATCAACTGGAAACCAGACAGTTTTGATGATAATGTAGGTTGAGATTGAGGTTCCTTTACCACAAGAATTTTTTTTTTTTTTTTTTTTTTTTTTTTTTTTTTTTTTTTTTTTTAATATATATTTGTGTATAAGTTGATCATTGGTTTTTGACTGTGCAGTTGACTGAACATTTTGTACATGAGGTTTGCTTTATTAGATGATGTAAAAGGTTTTTGTGAATTGATATTATTAGTTTACAGCATTTTTGTAGGAAAGAATATAGTAAAGGAACCTAATTCGACTTGGCTAAAATCAATTCAATTACAATCAATGGTAACACTAAACCTATGCCAACAGATTAGTAAATTGCCTTTTGATATAATAATCATGCTTAAATAAAAATTATTTGTATGTATGAATGTATGATATGATATTATATAATCATGCTTAACTAAAAGACTTAAAATCTAAATTTAGGTATTTAAAGTTTGGTGTGTAATTATTTGCATTTGATTAGATTTTTTTTTTTTTTTTTTCAGAATATAAATTTCAACTCTCACATTGTATTCTCAAGTAGATGAACAGTACTCTAATCAGAGTTGACATCAGGTATAAAGGTTCAACGTTATTAGACCATGGGTAATGGTTAATGCCCCTTAAGGGGCATTTTGCACCACGTACATCATCATCATAATGCCTCATTCAAAGAATGTGTAATGGTTAATCCCTTTTAATGTCCCCTTAATTAATTCTTTCCTTATTTTTTCTCCTCTTTTGGCATTATATTAGAAATGTCCATCCTTCTTCATGCCCCTATAATGCCCAAGAGGATGGTGTTAAGGGCATTATCAAACTCATTCATGCCCACATAATGCCCATTACACATGGTCTTATATATATGAAACTTTATTACTATGTATAAAAATATTTATCTTTAATGAAGCATTTATAAGTTCTATTTATTTTTTAATGGCTAATTTTTTTTTGAAAGGCGAATTTCATTAAAACACAAACCCGCGCCAACGATCTCTAAGATCGAGACCGTCGGAACACGGAAAGAATTACATCAACGGCAAAAAAAAAAATACACCAATTTCTCCATTCTATCGAACCCTCCTTATGTCTACTAGATAATTAGATATCACATGAACTGCCAGTGGGTCAGCACTAGATAAATGGATGGCTACCCATTGGGCAACCAAAGTCCACCAAGCCACCAATTTGAGGAAAAATACAGTGCCCGAAAGCCTACTGTGTAAAACCCATCTGAAACGAATTTGAACTTGAGACTGGTCTCAAGTTCTTATCCTCATTTACCATGCCACTCTACCAAGTAATGAGACTGCAGATTTGAGTTCATTATAAGTTTAACTCTCGTACAAATGCCTACAAATTAATCGGCATTTCATTTAGGAATCTGTAATGTATTTTTATTAGAAAAGGAGAATGAGTTACCAGTGTCAATGATAGATGGAAACAGAAACTAAGAGAAAGAATAACCAACAATCAAGCTGAGTTTATTCATTATTAGGCTAATGTATTTATACAATCATATATCAGAGTTCCCGCCTAACACATCAGCTAACAACTAACTTCTAACTACCATTTAAACTATTACAACTTGTCATAACTAGTCCCTGTATTATTCTCTTTTGCTAAATCCTTCGTAACAATACTTCCCGCCCATGAAATTCTTGTCCTCAAGAATTAAAATGAGGAAATCTTGTCTTGAACTCATCTAGAATCTCCCAAGTAGCTTCAGTAACAGGCAAATCTTGCCAATGAACCAAAACAGCAGTTTTCAATTTATTGCCTTTTTTAATCAACTTCCTATCCAAAAGAGCTCTTGGCTGCAATGAGAATCTTGGCTCATCTGGTAATGGAATTACCTGAGTATGGTCCCCATGGGCTGCTTTTAACAATGACACATGAAAGGTTGAATGAACTTGTGAAGTGGCCGGTAAGTCCAACTTGTAAGCCACTGAACCTATCTTCTCTAAGATCAGGAAAGGGCCATAATATTTTGGACTGAGCTTCTGGTTTCTGTGACTTTTGAGAGTGTTCTGAACATATGGATGCAGCTTCACATATACCCAATCTCCAACAGCAAATGATCTATCAGTTCTTCTTTTGTCAGCCTGTTGTTTCATTTGATTCTTGGCCCTGTCCAATGACTTCTTTAGATTCACAATCTTTAATTCCCTTTCCTTGAATAATTGCTCTAAAGATTCAATCTGAGTATCATTAGGAATGTAAGGAATGTGAACAGGGGGTGGTATGCCATATAAAGCTTCAAAAGGTGACATTTTTATTGCAGAATGCCATGAAGTGTTATACCACCATTCTGCCAAGGTTAACCATTTGGGCCACTGCAATGGAGTATCCATTACCATACACCTCAGATAAGATTCCACACATCTGTTCAATACCTCAGTTTGTCCATCCGACTGAGGATGATAAGCTGAAGAGTAAGCCAGTTCTACCCCTTGTAACTTCATAAAATCCTTCCAAAATGTGCTCAGAAAGAGTGGATCTTTATCTGATACTATAGTATAAGGGCTGCCATGCAGTTTGAAAACATTATCAAATACCACTTGTGCAACATGGCTTGCAGCAAATGGATGTTTCAGACTCAAGAAGTGGCCATACTTGGTAAATCTGTCAACAATTACCAAGATAGTATCCTTGCCAAAGGCATTAGGAAGACCAGTTATAAAATCCATAGAGATATCAGAAAAAACTGATTTAGGAGTAGGTAGGGGTTGTAACAGTCCAGGCGAGGCTACTCTTTCATATTTGGCTCTTTGGCAGACACTGCAATTCTTCACAAATTCTTTAACATCTCTGTCACTTTTCTTCCAATAAAACATTCCTTGTAGTTTATGAAGAGTAGGTGTGTAACCTGAATGCCCTGCAGTTGGTACTGAATGACACAATCTAAGAATCTTCTCTTTCAACTCAGCATTGTTACCAATGACTATTTTGCCCTTCCTCTTCAATACATTGCTAACCCAACTGTAATGCTTAACTTCCTGATTCATTTGCAGCTTTTGTATAATCTCTTTGATCTTATCATCAGTGTCCCAACTATTCTGAATCAATGGCCACAACAAGGGATCCACTGAACTAATGTTCATCTGAAAAAGAGTCAATCCTTCTACTCTTGATAGGGCATCTGCCACAAAATTCTCAGTTCCCTTTTTATACTCAATGCTATAGTCATAACCAATAAGCTTGGCTAACCATTTCTGTTGCAATGGGGTGTTGATCTTCTGCTCCAACAAGTATTTAAGGCTCCTCTGGTCAGTCCTGATGAGAAAATGCTTAGCAATCAAATAATGATGCCAAGTTTTGACTGCCATTAGGATAGCTAGCAACTCTTTTTCATACACAGACATCTGAAGTTGCTTCCCTGAGATACCTTTACTTATGAATGCTAAGGGGTGACCCTTTTGCATTAAAACTGCCCCTAATCCCTTCCCTGATGCATCAGTTTCCACCACAAAGGTCTCAACAAAGTCAGGCAATGCTAAAACAGGAGAAGTAGACAGTGCTTGTTTTAGTTGATCAAAAGATTGCTGAGCATCTTCTGACCAATGAAAGGCTTCCTTCTTGAGCAGATTATTTAGTGGCTTAGCTATACTACCAAAAGATTTAATAAATCTTCTGTAGTAACCTGCTAATCCTAAGAATCCCCTCAATTGTTTCACTGTTTTGGGAACAGGCCATGCTTGAACTGCAGCAATTTTAGATGGATCAGTTGCAACTCCTTCCTTATCAATTATATGCCCCAGATACTCTACTTGATGTCCAGCAAATGAACATTTTGATTTCTTTGCTTTCAAGGTGTTACTTCTCAACAACTGCAAAACTAACTCCAGATCCTTCATATGTTGATCTATAGAAGCACTATAGACTAATATATCATCAAAAAAAAACCAGTACACACTTCCTCAGCAGGGGTTTAAAGGTAGCATTCATGAGGGCCTGAAATGTAGCTGGAGCATTAGTTAATCCAAAAGGTAGAACTAAGAACTCAAAGTGACCTTGATGAGTTCTAAAAGCAGTCTTGAAAATGTCTTCTTTATTCATTCTGATCTGATGGTACCCAGACCTCAGATCCAATTTAGAAAAGACTATACTGCCCCCAAGTTCATCTAGCAGCTCATCTATCAATGGAATAGGAAAGCTGTTCGTGACTGTGGCTTCATTAAGCTTCCTATAGTCAACACACATTCTATAGGATCCATCTTTCTTTTTTACAAGTACAACTGGGGCTGCAAAAGAGCTTTGGCTTTCTCTGATGACACCAGAGTCCATCAACTCTTGAGTCATTGCTTCTATGACATTCTTCTGTGCTGCTGGGTACCTATAAGGCTTCAAAATGATGGGTTGTGTTCCCTCTTTCAAAATAATCTTGTGGTCACAACTTCTTTCAGGGGGTAATGACACAGGAACCTCAAATACATCCTGATACTTTTCTAATAATGCTTCAATGGCCACATTTGGTTCAATGTTAACCACTTGAGGATTATGCTGAGCTACTTCCTCATTGGTTGTTTGAAGACTGAACAAATGTCCCTGAGAGAGTGGTCTATCAGAAGATAACCATTCATTCAATTTTTCAGAAGAACACAAAGTAACCCCCTCTTATTTTGCTCCCCTTTCAACTCAATATCTCTACCACCCATCTGAAACTTCATTGTGAGTTCTTTAAAATTCCATGTTATGTCATTTAGGCTATGTAACCACTGTATTCCTAATACCATGTCATAATTTGACAGTGATATTAAAAACACATCAGCCTGAAATACATGACCCTGCATAACCCATTGCAGGTTCTCAATCATCTGAGTACACCTCATATGATCACCATCAGCAACAATAATATCCATGGATTTGATTTCTTTAATAGGTAATCCCAATTTAAGAGCCAATTTAATGTCCAAAAAATTGTGAGTGGAACCAGAATCTGTGAGGATATGTAAGAGTTTTTTTACCTATTAAGCCTTTGATCCTCATTGTGGAATAAGAGGGAATGCCCATGATGGCATTTAAGGAAATCTGTGGCTCTTGCATAACTGTCTCCTCTTCCATTTCATACTCCTGCCCTTGCATCTCATCACATTCCTCATCCAAAATCTCAATTGAAAACATCTGCTAGTTTTTACATTGATGAGATTGAGTGAACTTCTCCTTGCAACCAAAACATTCACCCCTTGCCCTCTTATCAGCAATCTCTTTAGGGCTCAGCCATCTAGTGGTGTTCAAAGGTTTAGGTTTAACAGTAGGGGTAGGTAATAAGGGTAGGTTAGATGAGGTTGAGTGTGTTGGTGTTTTGGGACTAAAGGTAGTGGTTCTTGAAAAGGAAGGTTTGGTGTATTTATTTGTGGAAGCAGATTGAATGGCCTTATTAGAATCATCTTGCATTCTTGCAAGCATATAGGCCTCAAGGATGGTTCTTGGTCTCAAAACCCTCACAGGATACCCAATTTCAGGATACACAGCCCTTAAGAATAAACTGACTGCATATTCATCTGGTATGTTGACCTTGGTCAAACCCAAATCAAATTCCCTACAAACCTCTTCCAATGTGCCTGTTTGTCTTATTGCTGCTAGTGCTCCCATTGCATCTTGGACTAACACTTCAGCAAATCTGGTGGAAATCACATTCTTGTACTCAGCCCAAGTAATTCCCTCAATTGACCCATTTCTTGACTTCACAAAGGACTGATGCCACAAAAGAGCAGCATCCTCTAGGTGTACCACAGCATACTTGACCTTCAACCTATCAGGTGTGTCATCAATTGCAAAATAATGCTCTACTCTGCATAACCACCCTTCAACATTTGTACCATTAAACTTAGGGAAGTCTAATTTGGTCAAACGTTGACTGTTTCTATAGGATGATTGTTCTTCATCACCTCCACTACCAGTACTAGTCCTGAATTGTGTGAAAGAGGGCCCATCTTCATTGGAGGGTTTCAGAATTTTGAGAATTTCAGACATTTGAGATCGGATTTCATTAACGGCTTCAGTGTTTTTTGCCAATTCATTCATGTTCTGGCCAGTGACTTTCTCTAAACGGACCAGAGCTGAATCGTGTTCTTGGATCTTTTGTTCCATGGATTGGTTTCGGGTTGACATTAGGATGATTCAGAAAACAGAGTATTCGAAAAAGAAAAATTTTGAAATGGTTCAAAAGGGTAAAAAGAAATGAAGGAATGGATGGAAGGCTCAAAAATGGATGAATAACGAAGTGGTATGTTTTTCAGGTTCAAAAAATGGTGTAAAAATGGTGGAAAGGTGGGTGGTGATGATGGTGGTTGGCGGCGGTTGAAGGACGTTAATGGCAGTTAAGACGGTTATTATCACAGCTGTCCAAGGAAGGAGCAGCTCTGATACCACTTGATAGATGGAAACAGAAACTAAGAGAAAGAATAACCAACAATCAAGCTGAGTTTATTCATTATTAGGCTAATGTATTTATACAATCATATATCAGAGTTCCCGCCTAACACATCAGCTAACAACTAACTTCTAACTACCATTTAAACTATTACAACTTGTCATAACTAGTCCCTGTATTATTCTCTTTTGCTAAATCCTTCGTAACAGTCAAAATATTCAATCTAATTTCTAACGTAAAATTATGAAAAACATTATTATTTACATCACTGCAAGTTTATGATCGGTGTCAGTTTATTTCATTATGGTATCGGTATGATACAATCAATGGCAACAGAAATAGATAAAAACAAGTCTCATTACTAGTATTGATATTGATATTGTATCGGTATGATCATACAACCACTCAGTGTGGCAACGGAAAGAGATAAAAACAACTCTCAATACTAGTATTGATATTGATATTGTTCAAACGATATCAGTTCAGTTCGTCACAATATCGGTATAGTATCGGCACTCATTATAGTTTACAATACCAAAAAGATACTCAACTGCGAATACAACACGTTTTCAACGGAACTTACAGCAAAAAAGAAAAAAAAAGCCAAATGTTGGTACCGGTACCTAAGTTGTTTGAACGGTATCGATTGGGTTCGTTACGATAAAGAAAAAAATCAATTATATTTGACACATTTGAGTTTGATGAAAATTATTTTTTTTCGTTATCGAAGTGTAGATAAAAATAAGCACGTCGCAACACGTATATCTGTAATTTTATAAGATATTACCAGTTATTATACAAAAAACGGAAAGGTTAATCGGCATAACTTTGTAAAAAGAAAAAAAAAACATAATATGAGGTAGCTTTGATATACGTCTGTAAGTCGATAACGTGTACATTATTACTCTTTTTTAACGGTAAATATTTATTTATCTTTACCTTTTATAGGATTTGAACCAATGAAATCGTATGTGCTTCTAGATTATCGCAATTGTATGATTAGTTATTACTAATCGAGGATTTCATCTTTTTTTTTTGAACGG
Organism: Ambrosia x helenae; assembly: GCA_030844895.1. NCBI lineage: Eukaryota > Viridiplantae > Streptophyta > Magnoliopsida > Asterales > Asteraceae > Ambrosia > Ambrosia x helenae. Next base: position 5,271,670 of record CM061223.1, read on the forward strand.
CCAACAAAAATTTTATTAAAACACCCAAGCTAGCGGGATACTAGCAAAAACACCCGGTACAAACACAAAACAAGAAAAACAGCAGGTACAAACCACCCCAAAACATACAAATCAGCCACCTATCCCCATCCAATTGAAGAAAAATTAAAACTACGCCACTTTTGCCAATCCAAATCTTGTTCCTTCGCTCTCGCCTTGACCCATAGATATTCTGATACGTTAAAGAGTCAAAACAGGTTGAACATGCCTGTCAACCAACTGGAGACAGAAGAGTTCTTGACCGCGGATGAGAGAGATGCTAAGACAAAAAGAGAACAAGATTGAGGTTTGTTTGGTCGGGCCAACGTTGGAGATGTACAAGAAGGAGATGGAGTTGACATTATGGCACATGGCTAGTACCAACAACTATGTGTTGAAGACACACTGGCACCAGTTTTGGTTGGATAATAAACGATATTTGGAGCAAGATTCGAAGATTCAAGTTTGGTCGTTTCGTAGAGATCAAGAACTATGTTTTGCTGTTGTTTGTGTGGATAAACCAGGTGGAGAACAAGACGTTTGAATGAGGATTGTTGCTACAACAAATATAGGTCCGGAGAGGGTCTGAACGTTCCAAGGTCGTCAAGCCTCTGACCTCGTCTGCTGCTTAAAGGGTTGGACCAGCAGCATGAAATAACTCGTCAGAAGAGGTAAAAGGGTTAAAGGGTTTCGGTTAACCAAACGTAGATGGGAGGTTCAAGAGTTTTGATATTTTAATGGTTATGATTCCAATTTGGGATCAACCCAAAGTCAGAATGTTATTATTATTGGTTACCTTAAGAAAAGATAAAACATAAGAGTATGATCTTGAAGAGAGAAACTCTTGATCCCAAGTTACAACTAAGGACCATCCACGTAAGCCTGATGAAGGCTGAGACCTGCGAGTAACAGAACGTGATTCCACGTGTGGTGGCTGTTGGAGCCAGCTTGGTTGCGGAATCAGCATTGTTGTAGATTGCTAGGAATGTATGGCAGCAGCTCGGAGGCTTGAAGGCTTCAGCCTGCTGCTGCTGAAAATATTATTAGAGAATAACTCTAGAGAGAGTTTTAGAGAGAGAGAGAGAGAGAGAGAGAGAGAGAGAGAGAGAGTGAGTGAGTGAGTGAGAGAGGTCTTGTGTTCAGACCAATCTGAGTTGTTTGTGTGGTTTGCCCCTCTATTTATGGAGTGGGGATGTGTAAAACCCTAATGGGCTTCCTTGTTGAGCTTTGGGCTTGACCCAATATTATATTTAATCTTTTGGTTTCTTGGGCTATTGGCCCAATGAGTACCCTACATCATCAAGGATACATTAGCTTTGGTTGTGTTCTTTTTTTTTATACATTCTTTTATTATATTTGTATCTTTAATTTTGTTGATTATTAACTCTTTGTTGATCGTTATATTTCATCTCTTATTTGTTTTGTTGAAATTTGTTATGAATCTGTGAAATAATAACTGGATCGACCGTTTGTTTTGTTTTACGGTATCTAAATTTCAGTGATTGGATCCCTTGAACAATTTTATTTGTATATTAATTTCTTTGTATTTGTCTTGAAACATTTGACATGTTTGGCTTTTTTAAATTTCATCTATTCGACTAGTTCTTAAGTATAACAAAGTATCGTCAATAGGTGCAAAGATCGGACATGCCAAAAAGTTATAATCATACCAAAACAAGAAAGAAACCAATATCATTAAACAATTTTTAAAATACTGGCATATATTTCTTTTTCTAGTGTACATAAAAGATAATCAAAATTTATTCAACTTTTAACAATAAACTTTAGTTTGATACAAAATTGGACTAAAACCGGACAAATATAAACTAATGAACTAGTTCTAAATTTTAATCTAAATATATGGCCTAATTTTTTATTTTATTTTTTTGTTAAAAATAGTCAACAACTGGTGCAACCTACAAATCAACTTATATGAACTAATGTTGTAAAATAAGAACAGAAAAACAACACTAAAAAAGGCATGTTGAGACTTGAGATCCTTATTTTCAAAATTAACCAACTGAGGTTACTTTTACTTTTGCGGGCTCAAACTGAAGGTGTTCCGTGCCACCCCTGGAATGGCTATGCATCCGCCCAATGATTGACGTAATTAAACCCATCTGGAATGGTTTTGGATAGAGGTCTAAACGATGCGCAGCACCTCCAGAACTATTAGTTGCAGCACCTCCAGAACTATTAGGGATAGGATTGGTAAAAAGTTCGAACGAGCCGAGCCTTAACAAGCCTGAGCCCGAGTTTGAGTTTGAAATATGACTCGTTTAGTTATCGAGCCCGAGCTCAAGCTTTACATACACAACTCGTATAGGCCCATTATATATTTATAGCCCAATTAGTGTTGAAAATATGCAAGTTATCTATGTGGCCCAAATACCAGCCCATCTGAAAAATGTCAAACATGCTATCATGTATGATGTATGCATATGGCGTGAAAGCCGGTTCGTATTATTATTAATAATTACAAATTTGTGCTTCGTTTCAAAGTAAACTTTTTATCGAAATATGAATAAGCATAAACATGGTGTGAAGGCCGCATAATCGAAAATTTACCAAACGTCATGTTATAAAAGTTATAGAAAATGTTATAAAAGTTACAGAAGAAAAAACAAAATACGTTTAAAAGTAAACGTATTTTGTTTTTTCTTCTGTAACTTTTATAACATTTTCTATAACTTTTATAACATGACGTTTGGTAAATTTTCAATTATGCCTTCACACCATGTTTATGCTTATTCATATTTCGATAAAAAGTTTACTTTGAAACGAAGCACAAATGCATCATATTGTAATTACTTTTTACCATGTTTTTTCTTTACTAACCTTTAAACACGATAGTTTATATAATTTTTACTATGCCTTTTCAATGTACTTATTTTTCATACGTCTCGATATAAACTTTATTTAAAACCGTTTCGTATCGATGTTATCGGTAATGATATTTATTTTTATGATTTTTTATTTTATCTTTCGGTTTCTACCATAACGAATTGAATCTATATCAACCGAATTCTCACATGCGTAGCGTGGGCAATCCGTGTTTATTATAAAACCACTATTCACTCTTTTAATAAATCCTTGGCTTTTTGTCATTTATATAATAATTAGGCTGTAAACACGTAGGTTGTGAAATGTCTTGGATTCAAGTCTCACAGACCACGGATTTAAAAAAATTAACATTTAAAAAAAAATTTAATCATATCCAGCCTTTTTCTAGTGTAAATTTATGATAAATATTATTACTTACACCTAGGGGTGTCAATCGTGTCGGGTTGATGGGTTGGCGGGTTTACGGGTTGCGGGTTGACGGGTTGATGGGTTGAAATGTGCAACCCGAACCCGACCCATATTATTATTCGTGTCAAATAATTCAACCCTAACCCGACCCACATAAAATCCGGGTCAACCCGAAGACGACCCGTTTAACCCATATTTTTAAATGAGTCATACATGTTCATGAGTTATATGCGTGTTGTTGGGTTGTAAGCGGGTTATCAATAAAATGTTTAATGGTTATATATAAGTGTGACAAATAAATAATATAGTGTGCCAAAAATAACACAATTATAACTAACTATGTAAATAGAAATGAAAAAAATAAACATAAAAATATAATAGATTTTTTTTCTAAATACTTAAACGGGTTAACGGGTCAACCCATTTTATATATATGTCAACCCGAACCCGACCCATTTTTAATACGGGTCAACCCGAACCCGACCCGTTTTTTTAAACGGGTCGTGTTACTTGACCCAAACCTGTTTTTTTCCGTGTCGGGTTCGGGTCGGTTTTTTGGTCGTGTCAATAATTGCCGCCCCTACTTACACCATAGTTATAAAGAAGAATATACAAAATAAACTTGTGAAACAAATAAATTCTATCTTTATTACTTAAATCATTTTAAATCAATTTAAACGATTATCCGTTAATTGTACGGTAACTATAATATCCCCTGAAAATCTCGTTTATTATTTACTTGCCTAATTAATAACTTTGGAGATTAAGATTCATCAATTATCTCATTAATTATCCCCTATAATCTCGTATTCTCTATCTATACACGCATCTAAACCCACCCTATATATAACTCCAGGCATCGATCACAAATATTATTTATTCCAAACCCTCTTTCTTTATTATACAATCTTATTCATCATAAACTCAAGAATACATTCATGGCGGATACAGTTGTTAAGATCAAAGCTGATAACCTAAGACGACCATTGACAGCGGAAGACAATCTTTATCTGAAAATGATCGAAAACCTGGCGAATGATTGGTTAGATTACTTTCATGATAAGGAGTTGTCAACGTCCGTTGTGGAGGACAAGAGTGCTGAGCGGTTGAACGAGTCAACGGCCATGTGTTCACGGCCAACGTCCGTTGTGAAGGACGTAATTGTAAAGCCAAAACGTAAGTGGACAACTCTCTTTCTGAAGGACGAGAATGCAGAGTGGCAGCAGTCAACGTCCGTGGTGACGGACGTAAAGGGCAAGCGTCCAATGTCAACGTCCGTTTGGGAATACGGCGAAAGTAGTAAAAAACGAAAGGTGCCAAAGAAATCCGTCCGTACATCCGTGGTAAACAACGAGATAACCGAACGTTTAAAGGCGTTTATAGCGAACGAGATGAAGGGGACAGACGTGAAACTCGTGATACAGAAGACATTGTTCAATTCCGATACTAAGAAGAGTCAAAACAGGTTAAACATGCCGGTTAACCAATTGGAGACGGACGAGTTCTTGACAGCGGACGAGAGACGGATTATTCGTAACACGGATGTTCCTAAAGAGAACAAGATTGAGGTTTCGGTGTTGGGACCAACGTTGGAGATGTATAAGAAGAAGATGGAACTGACTATGTGGCGCATGGCTAGCACCATCAACTATGTGTTGAAGACACATTGGCATCAGTTCTGGTTGGATAATAAACAGCATTTAGAGGAGAATTCGAAGATTCAGGTATGGTCGTTTCGTAAGGATCAACAGTTGTGTTTTGCAGTTGCATGTGTTGAGAAGTCAGGTGGTGAAGACAACGTAGTTTAGTTGAAGATGCAGCGATATCTTTGGTTGTGATATTTTGTTTTTTTAAGTTCGTTTATTTTTTCTGGAGCTTTAGATTTTTGTTGATCATGCATTCATTAATGTAAGGATTTTATTTGTTTTTTTTTTTTAACTTGATGAACCTATGAATTATAATGGGACTGTTGCATTCATTTTGTTTTACACTTTATAAATTTTACCATTTGAATCTGTTAACAAATGTTAATTTTATATTTCTTTACTAAGTAGCATCAATGCATGTTGTTGTATCACTGTACGGCATTGGCAGGGTAGATGTATGTTATGTAAAGAGTGGAGAAAGAACGGCGTCTCGTTAGGTGTCATTATTTCTTGGACGTTTACCTTAGAGGTCATAAACGCAATTTTTTCCTCCTCGGGCCATCTCATTTTTTTATAGGTATATGAATGTTATGTAAAAAGTGGAGAAAGTGGGTTGATTTGGAGTAAAAATTTTTGCGAAAATAGAAAATAGACTTGGAGTAAAAAGTATGTAAAAGAAGTAGATTTATTTATATAGGGGAGAATATATAATATTTTTTTATAAAGGTAACATAATTCAAACTAAAACATCCATCGCCTTCGGTTATCCCCACCCGATTCAACTAGTCGTTTAATACAGTACCCGAGGGAGAGGGGGAGGGGGTTGTTGAACGTCGACAGGGTATGAGGGTACTACCTACATGAGGATGGTACCCGAGACCACACCTCCACCCTAAACTAGAAAACAAATGAGGACCATGTAAAATGGAGGCCCAAAGCAAGGGTAGTCACTCTAAGACCGGGCCTAGGCATTGGCTAAATAAGACACCTACTAATGTTGATGTTTTGTAGGCTAAGGTAACCCTCTGTCCAGACCTAAAACTAGACCTGGGCATTAGCTAGATAAGTCCACATTATATTAAAACATATTTTTCAATGAGTGCTTCATCTTGACCATGTGTAGTGGGGCGTTATTGGGGCTTGAAATTGAAAAATAGCGCCCAAACACCGCTACGGTGGGGCTTTAAGGGGCGCTAGGGACCGGATTTCAACCAATAGTAAAAAAGAGAGGGGCGCTACTTTTTCCTTCCACTACACCCAGTCTTCATCTCAAAAAAAAATATTGTTGTTTCGTCAACTAAGATAGCCCATCTCTCCATTTGTTTGTTTTTGTTGGCCTACCATTATACAAAAGCATGCTTTTAGTGAGTTCTTACTTCTTAGTCTTAGCCAACGTATGGGTACATGACACCTGATTGCCTCTTTACGTGAATGTCTATTTTGGAACCTTTGATTACCAAGTGATTTTTGTTACTTTTTTTTTTTTTTTGTCAAGATGTGTATTTGGGGATTTTCCCTTATATTAATTGTAAAACGCCCGACATGTTGGCCTCATACAACCCCAACCCATTTAATTTGTGTTATTTTTCTTACATTTCACCGATTTGACATGTTTATACAACTTTCAATTCTACAGTTTTTTTTATATTTTTACAACAACGTAATGATTGACGTAATTAAACCCATGGTTTAAAAATCGCTTTATGTTTTTTTAACTTCGGTCGTGGACCAAAAATATATTTCTTTTTAAATTAAACTAATAGTCTAGAAAACGGTATGTCGATTTTTTAGTGGTTGACATAATTCAGTTTGTTGAAGTGTGCACACCAATCATCCCTTTAGTTATGTTACACAACATGTGATTGTGAAAACGGCGAGTTGTCATGTTCTATTCTTTTATTCGTCAAACACGACACTCAAAATATAAAATCAAACATACGCTTTCATTGCTCCACAATAATCATAATCACCATTAAATGTAATAAAATTGCATCATTTGTAGCCCAGTTGGTTGAGGGCCTAAAGTTTTCCATGGGAGGCTTGGGTTCGATTCCCACTAGCTATATTTGGAGGACATTGTTGGATGGGAAATGATGGATGACCCGGCCATTGGTTTGGGTTCGAGTTCTGATCCCGACCGGTTTTACCGATTATTTCATTGTCGTGCCTTCGGGCGGGTGAGTGTTCGGGTTTTCCCGGGAATTGGTGGCAATTGGTGGCCCGGGTACTCTCGAGTACCCGATTCGCCAAAAGGGTGCCCGAGAGTGCTTGGAAATTGATTCGTTGGCCGTTCAAAAAAAAATTGCACCATCGAGCCTCTTGGTTGAGTGGACACATCATGATTATCCAAATAAGAGGTAATGGGTTGGAATCTCGCATGAGACAAATTTTGCTTTTGGTTTAGCCCGGGGTTTTCCTAGTTGCAGGTTTTCTCATGCAATAGGTGGGCCGGGTCACCACGCTGTGTTCTTCGGGCGGAACAATGATTACGGGTGTCCAAGCATTTACTCTTCAATTTTTTTAACAATATTCAGAATTAGTCATAATTTTTAAAGTAAAACTTTTTTCATTGTAATAAAATAAAATTTAGAACATATTAGCTTTAAATGTTATTTACACACAAATCATCCAACAAAAAAATATTTAGCTTTCTGAAGTTAAAAGGTTCCACCTTAAGACCACCTGTAGTGAACACCAAATTAGTGCCCCTTCTCTCATCTGATTGGTTGGCACAGAAACCTAAGCAGTTAATGAAGTAAAATATCGGATATCGGTGAAGGACCGATATTTGAGATATAGGTTATCGCGGTGAGATATCGGTGGGATATCGGCAATTTTTATATCATGCAAAATCCATACATGTAGCAATTTAGCACTAACAATTCAATATACTCTCCTACCATTAACAAATTAACCTTTTACAACTTGCAAAACACTAACAATTGTAGCAATTGGGAACTTGTTAAGACTTAAAACACTAATATTTAACACTAATTATTAACAATTAAGACTTAAAACAGTACTAACAACTATAAGAAGTAAGAAAAATGGAAGAACTAAGAAGAAAAACACCAATATCGGGAATATCGGTGATATATCGGTTAAATATCGGTAAAATATCATCCAATATCGCCGATAATATCGGTACAAAATATCGGTAACAATATATCGGTTGATGACCGATAACCGAGATATCGGTGATATATCACCGATATATCGACCGAGTTAAGTACTTAGACAGAACCTAAAAAAATCATGCCAAAACAAACGCGAAAAAATTAATGGGGCGCTAAAGGGGGATTTCATGCCCTTTTCGCGTGCCATACGTGGGGCTATTCACGAGCCGAGCCGATCCGAACGGAGCTTTGCTCATGCTTGGCTCGTTTACAAACCGAACCGAGCGGAGCGGCTCGTTTACAATCGAGCCGAAAACCGAACAAGCATTCTTCGAGCGCAAATTTTCCGAGCGAGCGCCGAGCGAGAATCGAGCGGAGAGTAATATGGACGGTCATAAAATTGCGATGTTTCCTTCGATGTTTTCATTGTCGGGTGACAACTAAGGTCGAAATGTCCGATGATAACACTAATATTGAGATCCTAGTGTCCAAGGATGAGGTTTAGATTTAGGCTGGTGAGGTGATGAGCATACGTCAGAGAACATTTGTTGCATTATGACGTAGGTGTAATATCAATCGATAATTAGCAATAGACGACTAACAACATAAAGAAGTCAAGACTGTCACCTAATGACTTATTGTTTTATAATTAAATCTAGTGTTAAATTGTTTTATTGAGTTAAGTGGGCTATTATATTTTGTTTGCATATACTAAGCCAAATCCAATAGAATGTTATATATAAAGCCATGAATTTATCTGTAAATTGTGTGTATATCTATTATGAAATAAATAAAAAAATTATTCGAGCCGAACCGAGCCGAGCTTACCTTTGCTCGTGCTTGGCTCATTTACAAACCGAACCGAGCCGATCGGCTCATATACAACCGAGCGGAAGATCGAGCGAGCGTTTTCCGAGCAAATTCCAAACGAGCGGCGAGCGATCGGCGAGCGCCGAGCCTTTTGAACAGCCCTATACGGATGGTCTAAAAGCAAAAATAACCACAAAATAATAAGTTGAAAATGTAAGCAAAAAAATAAAAAAAAACTCAAAACGACGACGTTGCATTTCGGAAACCCTAGAATCAAATCGTCCATAAATAGTTAAACACATTCACTCATTCATAATATACGCAGCCGCACCTTTAATCATTCCAAACAGACTCAACTTCAAAAGTGTAGTTTAATAATTGCACGCCATAGCCCCTCACAACTTCAAGCCCATAGTTGTGAGGAACAAATCGAGATCAAAGGGTATTATTATTGTGCTATATCGATTTAGTTTTTGGCAAAACATTTTTTATCTTTCGAATGTAGCTTACGTTATGCTATTCGACTCTGTTTTGCCTTAAGCACAATTAATCTTTGATTTCTTTCATATATTTATCTATAAATTAATCAATTGCAATATGATGAGAAAGTTTACTCTGAATTTATACTTGTTGAATTCATATTTAGTACCTTCAAAGTTCTCTGATTGCTCTGCCTTTTGTTTATTCCTCTGTTTTTATTTTATTTTATTTTATTCTGGTTAATTTTTTTTCTTAAAATTTAATTTTAAAATGATGTTGGGTTGATATTATCTGGGTGGTTTTATTTCGTTTTTTTATGACAATTGTTTTTTAAAAGAAAAAAAATTGAAGGTTTTTTTTTTTTTTTTTTTTTTTTTTTTTTTTTTTTTTGTGTGTGGAGTGGAGGCACCTATTTTCATAATCTGGTATTAATTTTACTGATCAGATTATACGAGCATGGTGCAAAATTAATATTTTTTTTCTTGTTGTTTATTGTTTGGCTGTTCAATGTCAAATTAATGATTCTTGAGAAATAGACATTTGTGTGCTTTTTGTTTTACATAATAATGTTTTAGGAATTAGGATCATTATGAGTATGTGATAACCAATACTTGAAACATAAAAATGTTCCTAAACCAATTGAGACTAGCAATTGAACCCGAAAACACCATTGAATAATCAAACTCACAGTGGCGAAGCTAGAGCGGAAAGTTCGGGCGTCAGAAGTCGTCGGCAATGTTGGTCGAGACCGTATATAGCAAAAAATTCTATACAGATACCAAAAAAATTTCGGGGGGTCAGCCGCCCCTCCTCGCTCCTATAAAGCTAAGCCTTTGCAAACGCAACACAAAACTTGAATAATAACTTGGACCTTTTTGATAGATAAATGAGTCATTACAATTATTATTATTATTTTTGCTTAAATTGTACATATTATCCTTGTATTCCAAACATAGACCGTTTTAGTTGTGGGAATTATACAATTCTAATAAAGCATATTATTGCCTAGACACCAACAAGCAAGTGCTCGTGAAGCCCAACCACGCCACCATCACCGCCCCTTATGGTGCGTTGAAACTTGTGAGGGCCGGGGTGGAGTTTTTCACTGGAGTCGGGCAAATGTGAGGGTGAGGTGGACGGTTGTGGTTGATTGTTAGATTTATGTTGTAGGATTAAAAAAACAAAAACACGCCTTGGACCTTGGAGGGTAAATCTCCCTCTTCTGACGTGACTGTCACATATCGCTTCACAAACCCTTAACCCTCATGATCATTGGAATAATATTGTATGTGTATCAAATCTCCACTCTCAAATTCAATTACCATCTCAATTCTTATTTTGTATTGTCTAACAAGAAAATAACATCAATTGACCTCTAAAAGTAACTTATTTCACTTTTGCCAACAAATACAAAATTCTAATCAAGCAACTCGGATGCATTTGGGCCACACGGACGGCAGATGCAAGAGCCATCATCACAATAAGAATTTTTGTTACGACACCAATAGCTTTTGCAAATCTTGTCATCGCGGCAATGCCATAATAGGGATCTTCGTTTGAATGGTACAATTGGGATTGATAGGATTCCGGGATGACAAATGCACTTGCCATTGATGGTGTCGCATAAAGCATCTTCTGTTCCACAAAACTTGCTACAATAATCCGTAGTTGGGATGCTTGGTGGGCTTACCGATGGTAATGGCACGCCTGGTGGGCTTACGGATGGTGATGGTGATGGTGATGGTGATGGCGAACACGACCATGCTCCTAAAAAAAAATACATCATTAAAAAGTGGTTTAAGTTTAACAACTAGCATTTGGTTTTTTAAGAAAATATTATGAAAGAGAAAGCTAGAATCTCTTGCCTGGGACAAATAATAAGATGGTTACAAGAGCAATCTTGAAGGGAAGGTACTCCATGAAGATTTCTAGTTTTTATGTAATAAAAAAGATTGACTTCTTCTCTATATTTATAGTCAAGATAACACTATAAGTTTAATTAATTCACTACTGCAGATGAAACGCATCATTTTAAGATCAAAGCCAATTTAAATGCACAAACGGCATGGTTTTATTATGTTTGTATGTTAAAATGGACTATACTTTTAACGCCTTTTACTTAATTAATGAACAACTTTTTGAATAAATTAGTTAAAGTTTTTTTTTTTTTTTTTTTTTTTTTTTTTTTTTTTTTTGACTACTTTCATTAAAAACAAGTACTAGTAAGATAAAAAAAACCCTAGACGGCGCTCTCCATGAGAGAACCGAGGAAGCCTATACCGGAGGAGATACAAAGAAGAATAACCAAGTTTTTTGTCACCAAACTTCCGGTGAGATGCAGTGGTAGCGATTTGGCCAATGTTTTACGTGTGCATGGAGTTATTTTCGATATTTACATTGCCAAAAAGAGAGATAAGGGTGGGAATAGGTTTGGTTTTGTGTCCTTTCTGGATGTCAAAGACAAGCAGGAGATGGTTCGAAACATGAAGGATCTGAGGCTTGGTGATTATAAGTTATCGATTAACGTGGCACGATTTGTTCTTGAAGATGGTGAGATCAGAGATCCCCCACCGAAGGTGTTTCCGAAGACTACTAAGACTTACGCTTTTCAATCTACCGGTGTTAACACTAGTAGGTTTGAGAAGGTAGGTTCTTTCTCTTTCCGAGAGGCGTTAACAGGAGAAAGAGACAACAATAGCTCCAATGCTAAAGTTCTACAGTTCGGGGATAGACCGTCAAAGTTCTTGGAGCTTTCAGGCAGATCGCTCGTCGTCACGGTGGCTTCTTTTAATCTTTTAAAGTCCTTCAATGTTGAACTGGAGGAGATGGGATTAAAGGAAGGAGTTATTCGCTACCTTGGAGGTTTGAAGTTCTTAGTTTCTTTCCTTAATGCCGAGCATGCAATTATGGCGAAGGACGAGCTGATGGGTAGAAGGGATTTTTTTGATCATGTGGAGGTCTGGGAAGGGCAGTTACTCAGTTTCGAGAGGATTGCTTGGGTCCAGATCTGCGGCATGCCAGTACAACTGTTTTCGGATGAGAATTTTGAGGAAGTGGCGTCCTTGTTCGGAAAGGTTGTACATAAATGCCATCGGGACGATTCTGGGTATGATGTCTCTGAATTCTTTGCTGGTATTATTGTTGACAAAGGTGATAGCATTAAGGGGGAGGTTTCTATCCTTTGGAAAGACAAAATGTTCTCAGTTTGGGTTAATGAGATTGCGGAGGATAAAGTTCCATGTCCTGTTGACAACGATTCCGATGTTAACAAAGAAGATAATGGTGATGAGGATTCGTCGGAGTCGGACGAGGAGTCCATGTCGGAAGATCATCGCAGTGAGGATCATGACGGCGGTGATAGTGAAACGGTTTTGCCGGTCAACGCTCCGGCAAGTATTAATGCTGAAATTAATGCGCCTTGTGAGGATTGCGACAATCAAGATGGGAATAATGTGGAGGATTTTTCGACCCCAATAATTTCGGAAGGTTTTAATGATGCAGTTACTATTGACCAAGTCAAAGGAAATAATAAAAGAAAGAAAAATAAAGGTTTGAATCCGTTGGGCCTGGATAGTGGGTCATACACTAGTAGTAATGATAGGCCCACCAAAGAATCCAGGCTGGAAGAGGATGACCCGTTTGGGCTTGCTCCTATCATTTTGGGCCGGAACATCAATTTTCGTAGGGGTGGGCCAGATCCAACTGATGCATCATTGGACCCTCTGTTTGGCGAGTTGGAGAGACAGACCACACACTCGTCTTCTTCTGTTGACCTTGGTAATGCGGTAGCTCGTGAGACTGACTGTCCTTCCCAGGTAATAATTTAGAAGAGGAGATTGCTGATACTTCTAAACTGGGGTCCATAGTGGGAGCCGATTTGTCTAATTTTCACTCGTTAGTTCGGAACTCCATTATCGATGAAGGGCTACAATCAGGTATTAAATGAATTATCTTTCATTTAACGTTAGAGGGGTTGTTGGTAAAGCTAGCTCTGTTAAACAATTGGTAGATAAACACGGGGTGGATTTCTTGGCAATTCAGGAAACTCACTTGACTGACCTGGGTAGTTTTGATATTCATAGTATTTGGGGTAGGGGTGCTCTTGATTTTGATGTGGTGGATGCTTCTGGGCGATCAGGGGGTTTGTTTAATGTGTGGAATCCTAAAGTTTTCAAAAAATCCGCATCATTTTCTAATAGGAACTTTTTGATTACTTCGGGTTTTTTGGTTGAAGACGGCTCGTTGTTGAATTGTGTTAATATATATGCCCCTCAAAAATTGGGTGAAAAAAGAGAGTTATGGGTTACGCTTGCTGGATTGATTTCGGGTCTCCAGGGGATGGTGGTAGTCATGGGAGATTTCAACGCGGTTAGACACCCGGATGAGAGGAAAAACTCTTGTTTTAATCATCGGTGTGCTGCTAATTTTAATAGTTTTATTGACAGGCTTGGTTTCTTTGAATATAGCTTGAGGGGTGGTAAATTTACATGTCTGACAGTCAAGGATGGGAATTTCAAGTTAAGCAAAATTGACCGCTTTTTAGTTTGTCAAAGCTTTTTTAACAGGTGGTCTGCCGCGGTGTTGAGAACTCTTCCTAGGGGTGGTTCCGATCATACACCATTATTATTATCCTTAAAAGATGTTAATTTTGGTGCCAAGCCTTTCAGGTGGTTCAACTCTTGGATCGACAGGGAAGGGTGTAAAGAGGAAGTGGTCAAGGTGCTTGAAGATGATACGTTTGATGGGCCTCCTGATGTCAAGCTCAACCGAAAATTCAAAGCTCTTAGGTCCATATTGAAGGCTTGGTGGTTTTCTCTTAACAAAAAAGAGGGGGAGGAACTGGCGAAGTTGAATGAAGACTTAGAGAGACTTGAAAAGGTTATGGAAGATAGAAATCTGGAAGAGGAAGAGCTTTGGGTTTGGGATGAATGTAAAAAAGGTGTGGATTTTCTCAACCAATGTAAGAACAAAGACTTAAAACAAAAATCGAGGGTGCGGTGGGCTATGCATGGAGACGATAATTCTTCTTTTTTCCACGGTTTGGTTAATAATAGGAAAGCCAAAAATGCTATTCCGGGGTTGCTTGTTGATGGTCGATGGGTCTCAAAACCTTCACTGGTCAAATGCGAGGTTCTTAAGCATTTTCGTAAATTGTTTTCTGATCATGTACGGGTCAGACCAAAGCTCATATGTTCGGAGATTAAAAGACTTTCCTCGGAGAGTGCCGGTTTTCTTGTGACAACGTTTTCTAAAGAAGAGATTCTGGAAGCAGTTTCCGGGTGCGGGCCTGACCGTGCCCCAGGCCCGGACGGATTTAATTTTATGTTTGTCAAGACCTTTTGGAAGTGGCTGGAACCGGATTTCATTCATCTGATGGACGCTTTCTTCGATTCCGGAAAAATAGATAAGTCTTGTAGTTCCGCATTTATTACTCTCATTCCGAAGACCATTAATCCAGTGGGTTTATCCGATTACAGGCCGATTACTTTGATCGGCATCATTACTAAAGTCATCTCTAAAGTCCTTGCAAATCGAATAAAAAAGGTGTTGAATTCCGTGATCTCCGACTCTCAGTCGGCTTTTTTGCGGGATAGGTTTATTCTCGACGGGCCTTTGATGCTTAATGAAGTTTACGGGTGGTTAAGCAAGACAAAGAAAAAAGATTTCATGTTAAAAATCGATTTCGAAAAAGCTTATGATAACGTGAATTGGGGTTTTTTGTTGTCTATGCTCGATCAAATGGGTTTCCCGGATAGGTGGAGGAAGTGGATTCAAGGGGTATTAGAATCGGCTAGAGCTTCTGTTTTAGTCAACGGTGCGCCTACTTTCGAGTTCCAAAGTGAAAAAGGCATTCGCCAAGGAGATCCTCTATCTCCTTTTCTTTTCTTGATTGTCATGGAAGCTTTCACGTGTATCTTTAATAAGGCTAAGGACGAAGGTGAATTTACGGGCATTAAAGACACTAGAACCGGTTTGGATATCTCTCACTTTCTT
The DNA here is from genome assembly GCA_030844895.1 of Ambrosia x helenae. Taxonomy (NCBI): domain Eukaryota; kingdom Viridiplantae; phylum Streptophyta; class Magnoliopsida; order Asterales; family Asteraceae; genus Ambrosia; species Ambrosia x helenae. The sequence goes on from CM061223.1 coordinate 5,286,986, forward strand.
TACGCCGATGATGCTCTAATTATTGGGGAGTGGTCAAAGGAAAATGTTGAGAAAACGGCGCGTCTCCTACGAATTTTTCATTTATGTTCCGGTCTTAAAATTAATTTAAAAAAGTCTCATTTGTTTGGGGTGGGGGTGATCGCTAATGAAGTGGAAGAGATGGCGAGTATTCTTGGTTGTAAAATTGGCGCTTTTCCATTCGAGTATTTGGGTATTAAGGTGGGAGCTAACATGAACCGTATTTGTCACTGGCAAGCGGTTGTGGATACGGTCCGTAATCGGTTGTCGACGTGGAAAGCTAACTCGTTATCTATGGGGGGTCGTCTCACATTAATAAAAGCGGTTTTATCTAACCTCCCTATATACTACTTGTCCTTGTACAAAGCTCCCGTGCAGGTTTTGGATCAAATAGAACAACTGATGAGGAATTTTCTCTGGGCGGATTCCATTGATAGTAAGAAAATGCATTGGGTTTCGTGGGACGTGGTGACTTTATCTAAAGATTATGGGGGCCTGGGAATCGCTAAACTAGAAGATGTTAATAATGCTTTGATAACTAAATGGGCATGGAGGTTCAAAAAGGACCCGAATAGTTCGTGGCGCCGGATTTTGGAAGCGATTCACGGAGGGAAAGGGAAGTGGGACTTCCTTCCTGTGAATAGAAGGCTCACCGGGTGTTGGAAGTCGATCGTTTCTTGTGTTAATAAGATGAAGATTGGTGGCAAAGATGTTAATAATATTATTATGGTAAAGATTGGGAATGGGTCGCACACTAGCTTCTGGTTTGATAAATGGTTTGGGACATCCTTACTCATGCACAGATGGCCTAGTTTATTTGCTCTGGAGTCGCAGAAACGCTGCTGCATTGCGGAGAGGATTAGACACCATAACGGTGAGTATCTCTTCATAGACAAGTGGCGGAAAGGTATTAGCTCTGTGGAGGAAATTTCGGAATTCAGCGACTTGCAGAGAATGCTCCAAACATGCAGTTTTTCGGGGTCCGAAGACTGTTGGAGCTGGGAAGCGGCTTCGGACGGTACATTTTCAGTCAAAAACGTCAAAGACGCGCTGCGTAAGGACAGGGATAACCCCAGGAATCAGAAGATGATATGGACCGGTTGGATTCCCCTGAAAGTTAATATATTTTTTTGGCGTTTGGAGATGGATAGGTTGCCAACTCGTAAAGCGTTAGAAAGAAGAGGTATTACTGTGAACGATAATATGTGTCCTTTTTGTCTATCGGTGGAGGAATCCTCCTGCCATCTCTTTACTGGTTGCTGGATTTCGAGTGCCATTTGGGGATTCATAGAAAAGTGGTGCAAATTAGATCCGATTTTCCTCTTTGATGTTCACGATATTATATGCATGGATAAGAAGGTTGGCGGTTCAAAATGGAAGAAAATCATTCTAAGGGGTATAGCCATGTCTGCTTCTTGGGTGATATGGAGAGCGCGAAATAAAACGGTTTTTGAAGGCACTCCTCCTAGGGTGTGTGACATGATAGCTTGTATTAAATCTTGGTCTTACTTGTGGTTGAAAAATCGCTCCAAGTTTAAAGATATAACTTGGAAGGATTGGAGTAGGTTTCCTATGTATATATTGTAACTTTGGTTGGTTTGGCGGTCCTCGGTTTTGAGGGCTTAGCCGTTTTTTAATGAAGTTTTCTTTTCAAAAAAAAGTAAGATGTTAGAGTCAAACAAGTAGAAAAATAATAAGCAAATTTACACCAAGCCTTCCATGCTAAACTTTTAATAGTTTAAAAACGATCTACTCTTAATTCAAACAAACCTCAACGATTTTATATCCTCCACAACCTTAGCGAACACAACCGCTTTATTGGAATAGACGTGCTCATTCCTCGCATTTTAGATACTCCAACACACCGTAAAAATAATATATCTCTAATCTTAGCTTTTTTTTGCCAGTAAATGGTCGTTCTTGTGACATAAATGTGCTATATAATATCGACCATATGATCATATTCATAATTTTAAGTTAACGTTGTTTAGTTAAAAGAAGCGAGTGTATGTAAAACATAAACAATTAAACAAATCGTTAAAAAACGTTACTTTTTAAGCGTTTCTAATCCTTTTCATTTTTACATTACTGTCCAATTGGATCCCTCACTTTTAGGTTTTGTCAGTATAATATCCGAAAAAAAAAAAAAAAAAATCCATGCTTCTTGCGTAAGTTTTACAGCTCAACACACACATGTGCATGCTCTAGAAGAATGGATAACACACTCAACCTACAACTTCCACATATCACCATCATCATCACATTTGACATCACACCCTTCCACCTATTACTTTCATCATATAACATGCATACATACATATATGACCTTCCATACTTACCTATTATTATATAAAGAGAGGAGACAAGAATAGGATTTCTGCACCAATCACTCTCAAGTGAGAAAGAGAGTCACGATATAGAGAGAGAGGTTCCGATCATCTTCTTCGGCATCGGCCAACCTCCGGTTCTGTTCCGACCAACCCGACAACACCACCACCATTCGGTACCTTCTCCTTTTCCTTTTCTTTTTGTCACCGAAACCAAACCAGTGAGCAACATCCGGTCAAGATTCTGGTAACCCAACATCTTTAGACCACCCTTAGTCGTCACCTTCTCCGACCCTCTGTCACCAAGCTATCTCCGGTTAACTTTCTTTATAATCCGACAGCCCATCTTCGGTCACCCCAACTTGTCCGAAGCTAGAAAACACGACACCATCACCCTCTGTTTACGATCGGATCTCCGACTGATCATCACCTCCAACCCATCACCTTTCTTCGACTAGAATTCGGTTAACCTGCTCGTTTTACGGCGACCCTTTATTGTCACGACGTAGTATTCATCTTATGCTTCAGATAATTACAAAAAGTTGTGAACAAGTTAACTTTGCTTTGGAATACTAAAGGTACGGATCCTTACCCCTCTCCTTTGTTATCTGGTTCAATTGATATAAACCCTGATAATAATATATATAAATATTAAAACTCCTCCGTCTTTGAGCATCAATTCATTTGACCGTTCGTTCATTTCTCGTTCTAAATATATTAATATTGAAAGTAGATTATATAAATCATACGATGCTTTTAATTCACTCATTATCGTATGTTCCCAAGTATGTGATATTAGTATTATTAGTTATTATTTGCACCAGATTATATGACTCAGATTTTCAGTGCTCTGTTACCCTAAGCTACCGCTTCCCGTGGAGTGTCCCGCGGGCATGTTGTTGTGGCATCGACAATATGTGCTCCACCCGTGACGGAGAGATTAGTTCACGGCGTCTCTTAAGTACAGGTGTGGTACAATGCAATTAGGAGGCGTATGGATCGATCCTAGTTCAGTTTCAGTTTCAGTTCCGGAAATGGTTGCGGGTATGCCAACCTGCGCCATTTCATGTGTTGATAGACGGGAGTAGCTACCCGTATATCAACACGCTTAATAGAATTCAGTTTGGCTTACGGGTACATCTGTATTACATGATCCAGTTCAGTTATATGCTTGTTACGTTTCAGATCAGTATTTGTATTATCAGTTTCAGTTAATTATTGCGTTACTATTTGAGCCTAATATTCCGTACTGGGCCTTCAGCTCATTCCGTAAAATTTTTGTATCTACAGGTTAACAGGTTACTTTGGGCGGGATAAAGAGAGAGCAATAAAACATAGGATGCTATCTAAAGAAGCCTGTCACTTATGTTTAATATTAATGTATTTTGACCTTAAGACTAAGAACCACCTGTCTTCCGTAACGCTATATGTTTTATAATTAAATAAATGAAACTTTGTCTTTTGTCTCTGATATGATATTGTGACACGTCAGCCCATTCCGGGCCGGGGTGTTACAGCTATGGTATCAGAGCGAAGGCTCTTTCCTGTAGAAAACTTAAACATAGTAATTAGGCCTGTGAGGTTTTGGGTAGATTTAAGATAGGATTTTAGTTATGTTATCTAATCTGATTCCGATTATCTTGTTTATTTTATAGATGCCTCCTCGTCGTCAAACCCGTAGGACCACTCGTGCTAATCCTATACCCAACAACACTACTGCAAACGAAAACGCAGTGGATCCAAATGTTGTTTCTGCTATCAATCAAGCTGTTGCTGGTTTGCTTCCAAACCTTATTGCTCAAACGGTTGAGGCCGTTATTCAGCAAACTCGTACCCCAGAACCCAATCCAAATTCTGGTACTCAAACCGGTGAAAACGCCACAAATAATAATGCTAATGGCATACACGTATGGATCGAGAGATTCCAAAAGCAAAAGCCACGATCGTTTAGTCATGCAACTAATCCAATAGAAGCAAGAAATTGGATAGCCCATATTGAAAAGATCTTTGGAGTTCTTGGAGTTGCAGATCAATTCAAGGTTAGGTTGGCTACTTACAAGCTAGAAGATGATGCACAGACTTGGTGGGAAGGATATAAGCAAGTCAAAGGAGGAGATGCTTATGCTACTACTCTTCCATGGGCTGACTTTCGTACTATTTTCTATGATAAGTATTTCTCAACTGCTGACAGAGAAGCTCACATCAGGGAGTATGCTGTTATTCGACAAAGGATCGATGAGCCTGCTTCTGAATTTATCACTCGATTCACAAGGTTGGCCAGTATTGTTGGAGAAGTGGCAGGTTCTGACGCAGTCCAAGCTGAGAAGTGCAAATGGGCTGTCAATGATAGGATTCGGAAGTCAATCATGTTTATGAAATTCCAGGACCTTACTGAAGTAGCTGATGCAATTAAGACCTTTGAGTTCGAGAGGAAGGAATTTTTATCACGAACTGGTGAAAGCAAAAAGAGAGACAGAGACGGATTTCCCAAGCAAGCTTCAGGCCAGTCTTCTACTGCTGCAAACCATCAAGACCGTAGGGTCCAAGCAAATCGAAACCAGGGAAATCAGATACGTCCTTGGAATCCGAGACCCCTTAATCAAACCCCTGTCCAGAATCAGACTCGACTTAATGGAGGAACTAATAGAGCTCAACCGACGAATCAGAACATGAGCCCTCCATGCCAAAGTTGTGGTAAGAAACATCAGGGCATTTGCCGCAAAGCCTCAGGAGCATGCTTTCGATGTGGCCAGACTGGACACATGATCAAGGAGTGTACTATGCCAGAAACCAGGAGAATTACTGGAGGAAATGTTGCACCACCAAACACTAGGGGAAGAGTGCTTACACTTACTGCCACTGATGCTGCTAATGCACAAGGTACTGTATCTGGAACCCTTCAGCTCGGTGAACGTAGTGTCTATGCATTATTTGATACAGGAGCGACACATTCTGTAGTATCTTACTTATTTACCAAGTACCTTTCAGTCCAACCTACTCTGTTAGATCATGCTCTGACCATTTCCACTCCTTTAGAAAACTCTATCATGATCACCCACGTCTTTAGAAATTGTCCTATACGTATTGCATCCATTGTGTTTATGGCAGATCTTTTTCCGATACATATGTGTGATTTTGATATTATCCTAGGGATGGATTGGTTATCTAGGCATCATGTAACCATAGACTGCCATTTTCGACGTGTTATTTTCGGTAATCTTCATACACCCAATTTCGTATATCAAGGGGTTTTGCCCCATAAATCTCTAAAGATTATTTCCGTGTTGAAAGCCCAAAAGTTAATATCGAACGGTTGTGAGGGATTCTTAGCATCAGTTAAAGATATTTCGGCTAGTACTAATAGTATTGATAGCCATCTTGTTGTCCGCGAATATCCCGATGTATTTCCAGATGAATTACCGGGATTACCACCTGATCGTGAAATAGAGTTTACTATCGATTTAATTCCTGGAGCTGAGCCTGTCTCTAAAGCACCATATCGTATGGCCCCGTTGGAACTGAAAGAGTTAAAGGAACAACTACAAGAATTATTGAATCTTGGATTCATTAGACCAAGTGTTTCACCCTGGGGTGCACCAGTCCTATTTGTAAAGAAGAAGGACGGTAGTATGCGCTTATGTATTGACTACCGAGAGTTAAATAAGATCACAATCCGAAATCGGTATCCTCTGCCTCGTATTGATGATCTCTTTGATCAACTTCAGGGCGCTAAATTCTTCTCTAAAATCGACCTGAGATCAGGATATCACCAGTTAAAGGTCAAGAAAGATGATGTTCCTAAGTCCGCTTTTCGTACTCGCTATGGTCATTACGAGTTCTTGGTAATGCCCTTTGGACTAACCAATGCGCCTGCAGTTTTCATGGATTTGATGAATCGCATATTTCACAAATTCCTAGATAAATTCGTCATTGTCTTTATTGATGACATCCTTGTGTATTCTAAAAGTCGCGAAGATCATGAAACACATCTGCATGCTGTACTTGGAACGTTGCGACAAAAGAAGTTGTACGCAAAATTTTCCAAATGTGACTTTTGGCTTAGCCAAGTGGCATTTCTGGGTCATGTTATATCAGCAGATGGAATCATGGTAGACCCATCAAAGGTTGAAGCTGTTACTAAATGGCCTAGACCCACTTCTGTTACCGAAGTACGAAGTTTCTTGGGTCTTGCTGGGTACTATCGAAGATTTGTGGAAGGATTTTCTATCATTGCTTTACCTCTCACGAAACTCCTGAGGAAAGGAGTGAAGTACTCATGGAACGAAGAACAAGATAAGAGCTTTGAAGAATTAAAGAAACGACTCGTAACAGCTCCAATACTCACCCTCCCTTCTGGTTCAGGAGGTTACCAAGTCTACAGCGATGCCTCAAAGAAAGGGTTAGGTTGTGTGTTAATGCAACATGGAAAAGTTATTGCTTATGCCTCACGCCAGTTGAAGCCTTATGAAGTCAACTACCCAACACATGACTTAGAGTTAGCCGCAGTTGTCTTTGCACTGAAGATTTGGAGACACTATTTGTATGGTGAGACTTGCGACATTTTTACAGACCACAAAAGCCTCAAGTACATATTCACTCAGAAGGAGTTAAATATGAGGCAAAGAAGATGGTTAGAACTTCTGAAGGACTATGACGCAAACATACAATACCATCCAGGCAAAGCCAATGTTGTAGCGGATGCATTGAGCAGAAAGAATGTTGGAAGTGTATCTGGTCTTCAAATTCACCCTCGAATTATTCAAGATCTTGAAAGGATGAACATTGGTATTCATGTTGGGAAATCTGATGGATATCTGGCTAGAATGCAGATAGAACCCGACCTCATTTCACGAATTAAGGATGCACAAAAGCAAGATGGAGAACTATGGGCGATTGTGCAAAACCTTGAGGTTGGCAAGCAATCAGAATTCCGTATAGACGAACATGGAGTGATTTGGTGTGGCAAAAGGCTTTGTGTACCCAATGACTCTGCCCTTCGTGAGTCATTATTATTCGAAGCTCACAACTCACCATTTTCTATTCACCCTGGATCTACAAAGATGTATCGAGACTTACGACAGAACTTTTGGTGGAATGGCATGAAGGTAGATGTTGCTCGATACGTAAGCAAATGTCTTATTTGCCAGCAAGTGAAGATTGAGCATAAAAGGGCAAGTGGACTATTGCAACCATTGGATATTCCTGTTTGGAAATGGGATGAGATCACAATGGATTTTGTTACTGGTTTGCCTAAGACTTTCAAGAAGAATGATGTAATCTGGGTTGTAGTTGATAGATTGTCCAAATCGGCCCATTTTCTACCAATTCAGCAAGGATTTTCAGTTAGTAAATTATCTGAAATATTCCTGCAAGAGATTATTCGACTCCATGGCACGCCATCTTCTATTGTTTCAGACAGAGACCCACGTTTCACATCAAGATTTTGGAAAGGCTTCCAAAAAGCATGGGGTACACGTCTAAAGTTCAGTACTGCTTTTCATCCCCAGACAGATGGACAATCTGAACGAACCATCCAAACGCTAGAAGATATGCTCCGAGCATGTGCGTTAGATTGGAGTGGTAATTGGGATGAATACTTGTGCCTTGTTGAATTCGCTTATAACAATAGTTGGCAAGCAAGTATTGGTATGGCTCCATTTGAATTATTATATGGTCGCAAATGTCGAGCACCTATCTATTGGGAGGAAGTTGGCGAGAAAATTATTGAAGGACCCGAGATAGTTCAAATCACAAATGAAAAAGTTACTATAGCTCGGGAACGATTAAAAGAAGCTCAGAGTAGGCAAAAGAGTTATGCTGATCAACATAGACGAACACTTGAATTCAAAGTTGGTGACCACGTATTCTTAAAAGTATCACCTTGGCGTGGCGTTCGCAGATTTGGAATCAAGGGAAAGCTTAATCCTCGTTTTATCGGTCCATTTGAAATTCTTGAAAGAATTGGAGAAGTGTCTTATCGATTAGCCTTACCACCTCAGCTCTCGCATGTTCATAACGTTTTTCATGTATCCTTGTTAAGAGGATATAATTATCATCCGCTCCATGTCATTAGTTATCCGTCACTTTCGATTCACGAAGATTTGTCATATGAAGAGGAACCAGAGGCTATTTTAGACAGACAAGAACGAGTTATGCGTAGGAAAGTAATTCCGTTTGTTAAAGTTCTTTGGAAGAATCACTCTGAACGTGAAGCTACATGGGAAACTGAAGAGTCAATTCGTTCAGTATATCCTAGTTTGTTCGAATCTTAGAGCCTTTAGTCCAGGTAACCATGAATTTTGTTTTAATAAATATGTCTGTTATTCTGGCCAATAGATATGGTTAAATATATATGTGGGACATGTTAGTCCAAATTGTCATCTTGTTATATATGACTGTCTGTTAAGTTTCTGCATGATTAGATATGTAATTAACTAGATTGGTGGGAGGACCAGTAGAGTACAGTTGTAAGGTAATTGACAATTATGGTCATGAACATAATTGTGAATTACAGGTACAAATGTGCGCTATTGGGATTCCTATTTTATAGACTAGATTTATATTAAATAGTTAGATTAAATATGTGGTAAGAAATAGATAAATTAATTCGTTACACATACCTTAGTATGGTTGAACATTAAGAAGTTTGATCCAAGCAAGTATGAATCTCATTATGTCATATGTTATACAGTTTCCGTTTAGATACAAACTACAAATTTCGAGACGAAATTTTTTTTAAGGGGGTGATAGTTATAATATCCGAAAAAAAAAAAAAAAAAAAATCCATGCTTCTTGCGTAAGTTTTACAGCTCAACACACACATGTGCATGCTCTAGAAGAATGGATAACACACTCAACCTACAACTTCCACATATCACCATCATCATCACATTTGACATCACACCCTTCCACCTATTACTTTCATCATATAACATGCATACATACATATATGACCTTCCATACTTACCTATTATTATATAAAGAGAGGAGACAAGAATAGGATTTCTGCACCAATCACTCTCAAGTGAGAAAGAGAGTCACGATATAGAGAGAGAGGTTCCGATCATCTTCTTCGGCATCGGCCAACCTCCGGTTCTGTTCCGACCAACCCGACAACACCACCACCATTCGGTACCTTCTCCTTTTCCTTTTCTTTTTGTCACCGAAACCAAACCAGTGAGCAACATCCGGTCAAGATTCTGGTAACCCAACATCTTTAGACCACCCTTAGTCGTCACCTTCTCCGACCCTCTGTCACCAAGCTATCTCCGGTTAACTTTCTTTATAATCCGACAGCCCATCTTCGGTCACCCCAACTTGTCCGAAGCTAGAAAACACGACACCATCACCCTCTGTTTACGATCGGATCTCCGACTGATCATCACCTCCAACCCATCACCTTTCTTCGACTAGAATTCGGTTAACCTGCTCGTTTTACGGCGACCCTTTATTGTCACGACGTAGTATTCATCTTATGCTTCAGATAATTACAAAAAGTTGTGAACAAGTTAACTTTGCTTTGGAATACTAAAGGTACGGATCCTTACCCCTCTCCTTTGTTATCTGGTTCAATTGATATAAACCCTGATAATAATATATATAAATATTAAAACTCCTCCGTCTTTGAGCATCAATTCATTTGACCGTTCGTTCATTTCTCGTTCTAAATATATTAATATTGAAAGTAGATTATATAAATCATACGATGCTTTTAATTCACTCATTATCGTATGTTCCCAAGTATGTGATATTAGTATTATTAGTTATTATTTGCACCAGATTATATGACTCAGATTTTCAGTGCTCTGTTACCCTAAGCTACCGCTTCCCGTGGAGTGTCCCGCGGGCATGTTGTTGTGGCATCGACAATATGTGCTCCACCCGTGACGGAGAGATTAGTTCACGGCGTCTCTTAAGTACAGGTGTGGTACAATGCAATTAGGAGGCGTATGGATCGATCCTAGTTCAGTTTCAGTTTCAGTTCCGGAAATGGTTGCGGGTATGCCAACCTGCGCCATTTCATGTGTTGATAGACGGGAGTAGCTACCCGTATATCAACACGCTTAATAGAATTCAGTTTGGCTTACGGGTACATCTGTATTACATGATCCAGTTCAGTTATATGCTTGTTACGTTTCAGATCAGTATTTGTATTATCAGTTTCAGTTAATTATTGCGTTACTATTTGAGCCTAATATTCCGTACTGGGCCTTCAGCTCATTCCGTAAAATTTTTGTATCTACAGGTTAACAGGTTACTTTGGGCGGGATAAAGAGAGAGCAATAAAACATAGGATGCTATCTAAAGAAGCCTGTCACTTATGTTTAATATTAATGTATTTTGACCTTAAGACTAAGAACCACCTGTCTTCCGTAACGCTATATGTTTTATAATTAAATAAATGAAACTTTGTCTTTTGTCTCTGATATGATATTGTGACACGTCAGCCCATTCCGGGCCGGGGTGTTACAGTCAGCCTTAACCCTCCACTAGTTAGTTTACTTGATTCTGTCGCAGCTTATTATCTGCAAATTTATTTTATATTTTATAATAATATGGCTCCCCTTAATAAGTATTGTGTCCTTTAAAATGACAATGAGCAAAATATATCATCGGGGGACACGATTCTCTAATATTTTTTTTGTCACTCAACTTGTTTTCGCATCAATGAAATCACTATTGCAATTTCTTAAGGTTTGTAACAAAGCATAACTTGTTAGTGTAAAATAACAAAAACATGTAATGTTTCAACTTAAAAGCATTATATAATTTTTACATATTTTTATTTCTATTATAAAATACTTTAATTTATATAATATATTTTACTATCAAAAGTATTTGTTTATTAAAGTGAGTTAATTTTAGTTTTATGAATATTTTTAAGTTGGTATAAGAAACAATTTGGTTATGAATATTAAAAGAGGAATTAAATTTTAATTATCCAAACTTTGTCTCATTGGCCGATAATAATTCGTACTTAAGAAATTCATCACAGGAGTCCCAATTTTCAAAGAATTTTCCTTCAATTAACTTTTGTTAACTGAAAACCCTAGCTATGTGAAAATGTAAGAATTTCTAAAGATGTTTGTAATGTTGGCGAATGAATTAGTGTATTTAAAGGATGAGTGAAAATCTAATATAGTAGTTACCTAAGCGCATTTGTGTGTTTTCTCGGTTTTGCATTGGAGATCGACGGTTATACCACATATATATTTAAGGACGTTTCACCAATCGTTCTTGTATGATTTATACACTTCGTCATCTCCATGGTCGTTTTCACCGACTAAAACATTCCTATTTGGTTAAATTTCATCCTTCTACTTCTAGCATCTCATCTATACTCTTATATATGATTTATTAGCCATTGACTTATAAAACTTATTAAAATATTGCTTGCAAGACACTTATAGTGTTACCAATTTGCCATATATTTTATAATAACAAACAGTTGGAACATAAAGTTTATATTAGAAACCATAATGTTGTATATATCAACCGTTCAATATTGTGTTATTCTTTTACTTTTGCTTGTATAATTATGACATGACAGGAAAGAAAAAAGTGATCATATGTTCCACATTGTTAAATATGTGAAGAAATGTGATACAAACACATAGAAGAAAATCATGTATAACAAATTTAAAGAGGTAACATTTATTTAGAAGTGTCTTTCGGGCCACATGGATGGCAGACGCAAGCACCTTCATTACAATAAGAATCTTTGTTACCACACCAATAGTTATGGCATATAGAATCATCCTGACATTGAGATGACAACGATCTTCGGTTGATGCCAACTAGTACACGTGGTGGTGGCGCGTTTGCAATTCCTGGATTACATACGCAATCGCCATTCCGATTGTCACAAAAAGCATCTTCTGTTCCACAAAATGTCTTGCAATAATCAGGGTCTGATTGTATTTGGAATGACCATGCTGCAAAAAGAATATTAAACATTATTAGTTAAAATAAATACTTTAATTTAAACACTAAAATTAAATGACAGAGAAAGCTAGAGTTATAACTATCTACCTTGGCAGATTAAGAAGATTGTTAGGAGACTAATCTTAAGGGGAAGGTACTCCATAAGGATATTTAACTTTAACTTGTATGTTGCAAAGGATTATGTTATTCTTTTATATATATATAAGCACAACTTGACTGCATTGGCTAGTGGAAATGAAACGCACCAATTTAAGAAAATATATGTTTCGGTTTATTATTTTTAATTGCAATTAATAAGTGGGCTAAAACATATTTCATAAATTTCTATATTAACAAACTAGACACTCAAGATCACTGTAACATCCGACCTCTCTCACCACCAATATTGTCCGCTTTGCCCCGATGGGTTGCCCATCCAGAGCTCACGGATTTGTTTTTGGTCGCCCCGGTGAAGACTTCCCAGGAGGTCACCCATCCTGATACTACTCCCACCTGAGCACGCTTAACTGTGGAGTTCTCCTCTCATCCACTAGCATTAAGCCCAAAACGCGTTGGTGATTTAAGAGGCGTTGGATTACTTATGAACCAAGGATCTCTCCTGGCCACGGCCGATGTGAGATTTGCCACCGATGTGGGATTTGCCTAGGGTGTCATACAAAGGTCCATGTTAATCTCCCAGAAATCAGTACTGTTACAATCACTCTCACAAATGGATCACCCTTCCGCTCAAAGAAGGTGACGCAGCCCACCTACTCAGGCAAAAACCCACAACAGGGAAAACCCCTGACTTAACTCAGAACAAAATTTGTTTCAAGCGAGACTCCAACCTATGACCTCTCATAATGAGAATACCACTCACTCAAAAGGCTAGGTTGCTATTTCGTGAATATATATGCTCACAAAAATGATCACTTTTCTAGTATTATTATTAGGAAACTATTAAGAAAATCTGTTGATCATCTTTACCCTATAAACCCAATTTCGTCAATAGCCCCACTGGATTAGACATGACATATAGCCACCCATATTACTCCTGTATATATATTACACACACACGTATGTGATATGCTATTCACACAAAAAGAGTACACGACACACATAACATTCTTGTCGATACATTCCAAAAGTGTGCAGATATGTCGTTAACTCGTCTATTCCTTACCACTCTCAAAACGAGCCAGCCAACAAGGTTAACCAAGGGAGCTTTCGTGTCCATATTCTTTTCAAATGTTTTTTTTTTTTTTTTTTTTTTTTTTTTTTTTTTTTTTTTTTTTTTTTTTTTTAACAATTTTAACTTTTTCCATTGACAAAAAAAGCGTAAATTACATAAGGATGGTAGGTAGGCGGGCAACAAGCTGCTTTTGAAAGTTTATATATAATCAATATATATCGGATTCATCAATTCTTTTGATCTAATCTTTTATGCCATAAAAATATCTTTTTAAAAGCGACACGCATTCTAATTCTAGACCACCTAATTGCTCACAAGAGCAGTGGCGAAGCTTGACCCGAAGGTTCGGGGGGTCAGAAGTCACTAGTTTCGGGGGGTCGAAACCCTATATTTACAAAATTTTCTATACGAATACTATATAATCCGAACTTCTGCACGAAAATTCGGGGGGTCGGCCGCCCCTCCCGCCCCAACTAAGCCTCGCCACTGCACAAGAGGGTTTGAATCCTCGTTACTTAATCAAAAGAAATTCACCAATACCATTGGGTCGTTGGCCAGGGGCGGACATACTTCATGGAGAGGGGTTGCGGATGTTGCGGCTCAACTTTGCGTGCGTAGTGGAAAATTAGTGGAAAATTTGGTTTTTTACGAAATTTGGAAAACGTTGCTGCTAAAATGAAAAAAATGAAAAACGTTACTACTGATTTTGTGGCCTAGATCCGCCACTGTCGTTGGCATGAGCCAAGAGGATTTCATCAACCCATTGCTCGGTGACGATTGCTTTGTTGGTGACAGTGGTGTCGATTGTTTTGCCATCATACTGGACCTGTGTCCTTGTTACGTCATCTGACTCGATTATATACCGAGTCAAAGATCATAGCCAGTTCAGTTATGAAAACCTTGTAAAACACAAAAAGCATATTAAACTTAAAAACATTAGATGCAAACATATTTTAAAACTTGTACACTAGCCGTTTCGCCTAACAATAAGTCACGAAAGCGACACTTACTTTTAATATCCCCACAACTGAGATACTGCAGCAGATTACGAATCAATCACATCCTGTCTTGTAACAAATTCGCTTATTGAGTTGATAACATGAAGCGGATTCTCTATATGCACAGCATGCCCACTATCAGGAATCTTGACCAATGTATGAAGATGCTCGACCGAATCATCTTTACCCTCCTCAAGCTTTGAGCACATACTGTGACCAATCTTTTTAAATTTCTCGTCTTTATCACCAACGATAAGCAGAAGCGGGGATTTGTTATGCTTCAGATCATCCCACAAAGACCTATTATAAGAAATAGTATGTATATGAGTGATTTATAATTTGTCATAGCAATATAATCTGTACAATTCTTTTATATTCATAAAAGTAATAAAAAAATTTTTTTTTTTTTTAAAATATAAAAGTAATAAATGAATAAACAAACATACGGTTGTCTTCCAGTACTAAGGTCGGACAAAGCTTTTGCTAGAGCTTGCACGTCATTGTGTTTCATGCGGCTAGCAACTATCTGATTGAACTGCGGATGGCTTCTTAAGCTGCACGATGAAAGAGCCGGCTTATAATTGCCTTATGTAATAAAATATGCCCGTATATATATAAATATAGTATGGGATGTACTTTTGCATAAAAGAAGATAAAATATAAAAATTATGAACTACCTTCTCCATAGCTCCCCGAATACCATGTCTCTATGAATAAATCCAAGCCATAGGAAACAATGGCACAAGCTACAAAATCATCTTTAACACTGCGAACTTTTCTTTTTACCTCATCATCTAATCCCGGGCTTCCAGATATCAACACTGCTCCTTTTACCTTCATTTATAACACCGGTTAACGAAAACAATCACAAAATGACATATAAAAAGATCTTGGTTTTAAAAAGCGCGCGCACAAAGCGCACCTAGGCGCAAATCCGTGCGCCTTATGTAACCCTAGGCGAGCAGTGTACAAAAAGCGCAAGAAAAGCGCAAAAAGCGCACGAAAAGCGCAAAAAGCGCATTTAAAAAGCGCAAGAAAAGTGCGCTTTTTGTACACATGATGTTTTTGTGCTTAAAATTGTTATAAATGTAGCTAAAAAGGTTGTACATTTTAGTTAAATCATATATATACCTTATTTGTATCTATATTTTGAGTAAATAATGCTAAAAACCTATAGCATATATAAAAAAAATTATATAATTGTCTTGCACCTCGCGTACGAAAAGCCCACCGCTTTTGCGCTTTGCGCCTCGGTTTTAGACCTCGTCGCTTTTGTGCGCTTCACGCTTTTTAAAACCAAGAAAAAGATACATGTATCTTTTTACGTACCATGTAGTTGCATCTCAAAGCTATGTATAAAGCGATCCTTGCTCCCATGGAGTATCCAACAACCGTGACTTTACTGGTGGTTAGAATAAGAAGCAGCTTGTGTAGCATGTCTGCAACTACGTTCATTGACAGGTTGGCTCCTTGGTCCATGTCATTATTGGCATGCATCTTTGAACCCCCATGACCAGGAAGGTCAAATGCAATGCATCTTGAAGACGCCGACATGGCCTTCATGATCGGAATCCAATCTTCACTAGTCCCAAGGAAGCCATGAAGAAACACAACAACATTATCCTGCATACATATATTAATACATCAAAAACTGTCAAAACACTAATAGTTTTGTACACAAGAAAGTTGTATGTGTTTTTTACGTTTCTTTTGTCTCCAAGCTCTTGCACGTTTATTGAAAATGTTACACCCTCTACGTCTACTTTCAACTGATAATTCCGTACTTCCTCGGCTTTAAACCTCTGGATTACAGAATTCTGATTGATATTAAAGTTGACCAAATTTCGACCGGCCTCAAAAACAGATGCTTCCATGAAGCCATTGACTGCATCACGGCGAATACAAAAAGGCTCAGTGGTTACATCTTCTTTGAGCCACTTGTATGTTCCAAGGCCATGAGCCACAGGTGATGCAGGTTCATTCTTCATTATTTTGCATAGTTCCGCATTTTGCATTTCGAGAAAACAAGAAAATTGAACATATGCTGACAAGGCTAATCCACTTTCAAATGCCGCACTGACGACAGCCATTTTGCCCTGCTGCTGAGCCCATCTTGCAATTAGTGCAGCCTTTTCAAAGCCACCAACAAAGCTTGGTTTTATAACCTAGAAATAAAAATTTATCGGATTAAAATTGATAAAAATATAATGAAATTTCAATACAAAAGAAGATTTTAAGGTGTCAGTTACATACAACAGCAACAATTCCACTGTGTTTGAACCTAGCAAGCATTTTAAGAGGATTTTCTCTTAGTTTATCAATGGTTTCATCCAAAGCCACAGGCAAGCCGCTTTCTTCACAAAACTTAATTATGTCATCTTCATCATTCACAGGTTCCTGGAATATAGCAAGTTGATAAACTAGGTAGCTGTGATTACAAACATATGTTATACTTTAGGAATTCTTTATAGAGCTTAAATATACACATGCACATACATATAATATAGAGTAGATGTGCAACTTCAACCCATTTACTTATGAACGGATCAATTTGGTAATGTTTAATCTGTCAGGCAAAATGACAAAACCTAGCTATAAAGAAAACAGGTTGGAAGTCTCCCCAAAGTGTACGTTTAATGAACAAAAACCTATTATACCATTTTATTCAAAAAAGTAAATTACTACTGAAATAATATAAGTTTGGTATCATGTTTGACACACTAACTATTTATATTAAAAAAAATAAAAAAATAATATTAGGGTTATAAGTGTTTTAGGTCAACCCAACATGACCCATTTAGATCAGTACCAAAAATTAACTGCTTTGACCCGTTCCCAACCCATCTAACCCACTCATTTTGCCACCTGTCCTATAGAAAATACCTCAATATACTGTAGTGCACAGTCTTTCACATTAGAGCCAAACTGAAGAGCCTGGTCAAAAGACCATTTTCTGTTTGCATCAGCACGAAGTTGAACCTGGAAACCAATTTTCTTCCTTATTTCTTGTATGACAATAGCATCTTCAACGGGATTGGCTCGACGTGCCACCTGTGAGGATAAATATTATGACAAATTATTTAATAATATATGGTTTCATTATAGACGCAGAATCAAGAACAAAGCTTTTGCTAACTTTAAGTTTGATTGCAGTAAATCCCTCTTCGACAAGTGTAGCCGCAAGATAAGCTACTTCTTCAGGAGTCCCATCAGAGTCAATAAGTGCACATATTTTAACATTTAATGACTTAGTAGAACATTCTTCTTTAGGGGCGTTCGGATTAAGTAAATTTAACATGGTGGAACCTTCTGCTGCAGCTATAGCATTTAAAACGGCCATCTCCAACCCACATCTAACACTAGGAAGAAGTGAATCTGGCTGCACATTATTCCAATTAAAAGATTCGATTTCTAAGAGTTCGACCAGCTAAAAGTATTTAAGGTTATTAATATTTATTATTTAATATGATTAATTAATAATGCGTGATAAAAACTGTTTGCACATACTGGGATTCCTAAATCGGTTGATATCCAATTAGAGAATGATCCCTTTAGAAGAGGAAGCGATGAATATAGCGGAGCTCCTTCAATAACATGAGTAAGAAACTGAAGTTGCTCCTTTACGTCCAATAAATTTTCCTTGTGATTCCCCAGTGGTGCAACCTGTGCACAATAACTATTCAGAAACAAATTTACAAATAAAACATTCAAAAAATAAGATCAATTTACCTCCCCGATTCCTGTGCTTCCATTTTCAAGACACAAAGTTAGCACAAAGCCTTCTCTGTAATGTTTGGAATGGAGATTACCAACAGGAGTCGTGGTCAGTGGAGCAGAAAGCTGAATTCTGTCATAAAAAAAATATAAAAATAAAAAATAAAAAAAAAATAAAAAAAAATTACAGCATATAGTAGTAAATTTTTACAAATCTTTTTTATTAAAAAAATATTAATATACGTAAATAAAAAACTGACCTGTACTGGAAGGCCTCCAATTTACAAACTTTAATAGACACAGAATCTTGTGAGAAAGAATTAAGAACCGAAAGCCGTGATATGGTGGAAAAAGCATGACTTGCGGCTTGAGATGCAAATTGTCTCAGATTACTGTGGAAGTTTGCATTGGCGTCAATGGAACTTTCAACTTCTATGACACTGTCAACTTCTTCATATTGACTTTTTATTAAAGCGTTTTGCAGTTCGTCTTTTGTGTGGACATGTACATGCTTCACACTTCATGATGATCAATTTTTATGCCATGTCAGCAAACGGAAAATTGAATAAAGGCAGGAGACTAGCCTAAATACTGATAAGTCTTACCCGTGTGCAGAACATAGATTGTGAATTCCAACATTGTGAGATGTGTAAAAATATTTATTTAATATTTCTTCTTCGGCCGTATTTGCGATAGGTAGAAGACTAAAAATGGCACCCCCATGGTTGTTAACCACAATAATGGTCATCTGTTTCCGTGAAATCCTTCGGAATAATAAACAAACGATCAAACGTGGGACCCTTGATTGAAAAGACACAAAATCTGATATATTGAAGTTGTACCTCTGTTTCAGAAGTGCCAATCCATTGGTATCATGCAAAAAAGAGACGTCTCCAATCAAACAAACAACCTGAATTCAAAATTTTAAAAACATTAAATAATCAATTATTTCATTATTTTAACTTCAACGAAAAAAAAATCATATACTCTTTTGTTGTGGCCCACAGCAAAACCGACAGCTGTACTGAGTAAACCATCAATACCACTTGCTCCTCGGTTCCCCGCCACTTGTATCCAGTGAGATGGAAATCCAAAAGTTGATGACGTGTCATTGCCATGTATACATTCTCCCAGGCTACTTCCATTCCCATACATATCTGCATCTCGTATTGGCATGCTATTTCCTACAAACATTGTAGATCCATAATCCAGAGCTTCTGAAGTTATACGCGCAACGTATGGTTCAGTCAATGAGTTTTCTGAATTTATTACAAACGATAACTCCCAGTCAACCTACAAAAATGTAGTCACAAATTTAATAATCCAATCTAAGCAACAGCAATTACGGAATATAAATTTGACGTTAGGTACCATCATGTTTATTGAACGCAGAAAACTGCGCCATTTTCTGTCGATTTGGGTTGTCACACTGGACCCCAGCACCCAATCAGCAAACTGAATGATAGAACCATCAATCCTGTGTGTTATTATATGTGAAGGGTCATGACGACTAGGATGATTATCGACTAATATATACGAGCATGGACAACAATCTTGCAGCATCTGTGAAATACGCTTGCTTGTTATCCGGCTTCCAAGCTGTACTCAAAATAAAAATAATTAACGGCTCAAAACAAATAAAAGGCAACCACCATATTCACTATGATATGCTGATATACCTGAACAATAACATCCGGTTTCATCCACTGTTTCACTTCAGCAGAAAGTAAAGAATGATCGAGATGATCAACAAAAAGAATGTCATCGTTAGGATTAAAAAGAGGACTTTTATATTTTCTTAACCTTAAACCTGACAAAATATCGGCTATAACCGGCCACTTAAGGCATTTAGCCAATAATAGAGCTGCATATATGTCATCTTCATTATAAATCGCCCCAATTAGTAGTAAACCTCGTTTTGACCCTTGAATAATACCTAAGACGCCTGCTAAATTGCTGTGTTGAAAAGAATTATGGGAATGAATATAGCTTGTAAATGGCTGACCACTCGTCACCCAAAATTCTAATCCTTTTAAACAACTTTCACTCCATTTTTGTGGTGTATTTTCTAGAGGCTCACGAAAACTACAGTTGATATGAACAGGCCCACAAGGTGAAGAGGTTGAATGATATACAGCAGAGTCAATAGTTGTAAGCACCATCCTGGTTGAGATAATATCTGTGGGTGCAGGCAGACTGAAAAAGTGCCTCACAAATGAACCATAATGGTTAACCTTGAAAATTAAAAAAAAAAAAAACAAATATAATGTGAGAAACGTGAATAGAAGTATCCTAGAGCACAAAACAGGCAGATAGCATATAAAGTTACCAACTTTCAATATTATTATATAAAAACCTCTAACTTCCAAAAAGAAGATGATTTAAGGTTACCAGTCAAAATGATGGCATGCCAGCAACTTTAAACATTGGTTATTATCAATGTTGTAAAAGTCGCTGTAAGCGGTCGCCTAGGTGCCGCCTAGGCGCTAGTCGGCCACAAATGTAGGAATAAGACCCTAGTCGGAAAACTAGGCGTTTTGGACATTAGGTGGCCACTAGGCGGTGGTTTTTAAAAAAAAAATATTTTAAGTATTTCTTAGTATTATGTGTATATATCCAAGTATTTCTAAGTATTATGTGTATATATCCAAGTATTTCTAAGTATTATGTGTATATATCTTAACATATTTTTAAAAAACACCTAAATTTGTGTGTGTGTATGTGTGTGTGTGTATATATATATATAATACGTATAAAAATACCAAAACGCCGAATTTCGCCTAGTCCCGACTAGTCCCTAGGCTAGACCTCACCGCCCGCCTAGCGCCTTCTGCAACATTAGTTATTATCGTGATGTTGTGCTTGGAAAACCATTACTTAGATAAATAGCCTAAATAAAAATGTCATGAAAGTATGTTTACCCATACCAGAAATTAAACTAAAGTTAGTTGATTTTTTTAAGCAATTTGTCAAACGAAATAACATACAAAATACCTGATTAATTGCTTGGTTGGCTCCAGTATCCAGCAGCTCAGGGGGGCGATCTGCTGTGAGTAACAGAAGAGGCAAAAAATCTTGAGAAGCTTCCACTACAGCAGGTAAAAGATTTGAAACGGCAGTGCCAGATGAGGTTATAACTACAGCTGGTTTATGACAGCCACGAGCATAACCAATAGCATGGAATGCAAGTGACCGTTCATCAAAGCATGCAATGCAGTTAATCATAGGATGACTAGTGGCAGCAATGGCTAGAGGAGAGGAGCGTGACCCCGGAGCTATACAAAAATACTGATAAAAAAAAAAAAAGAGTTTAATGTCTAACCAGATGGTGAATAAGTGTAAATTTTTTTTAACTTAATCTCACCGTCAAACCAAGTCGATAACACTCTTCGATCATAAGAGATGCCCACAAGGCATTGATGTTAGAAGATTCTTTTAAAGAACAACTTATATCTCGGGACTGATCCAGCTGCTTATAAGCAGAATATAAAGATTTAGAAACAAAAAAGAAAATCAAAGAAAAATACTAAATGTATACAAATACCATGTTATTGGAGATAGCGACTGTAGCTGAAAGTCTGAGGGAAAACTGAGAGGATAATGAAGCATTTTCCTACAGAATAAACGTGTGCGTTTAAGATGTTGTTCCATTCTACACAAATATTAGAATAAAACCAAGCAAAATCGAAGTAAAATTTTACCAGGAAAAAAGAGATACCAGTTCCATGTACTCTAGGCAACCATCGGTTAACAAAAGAGCATTTTTATATACCTACAAGAACAGCCGTATTAAAACATATGATTAAAATTCACTCCAATACGATATCTTTGAAGTTAATTCAAGGTGAACGTTTATATACCATGTGTGCATGTTCATCAACCATCATGTTAAACTTTCTTAAAACAGAACCAACACATCTGTTCAAGCAGTTGTCTGCATTAGGCATTGCAAGGGCTGACCTAGAAGAAATTTTTAAATGATGACAATCGTGCGAATAAAGTAAACATATGAAACCTAAAACATGAGTGTATTTCAGTGTATATCAATATGTATACCTGTAGTAAGATAGATAATAGCATCAAAAGCATCCTCGTATGCACTGAGGGAAGAGTCATTCCATGCTAGTGTAGCAGTTAATATGGACAAGCCATCGGACTCGACTAATTCTATCTGTGAAAACAATAGAATTCAACTCAAAAGATTGAATATGTAAATCTATAGCATTAGGACTTTATCGAGCCGAGGGTCTCACTGGAAGCAGCCTCTCTATTCCCACGGGGTAGAGGTAAGGCTGTCTACATCTTACTCTCCTCAGACCCTACCTTAGCTTTGCTATTGGTGGGATTAACTGAGTATGATGATGATGATAGCATTAGGACTTTACTGAAGAACAAAGTGTTACCTGAGGAATGAACATGTAAATCGATTCATTCTCAACTAAACCATAAGCCGTAGGTTGTGTTGAATCAACAGTCTGACATCTGTAACATTTGAAATCACTAAAAGATTTTAGAAATAACTGAAACACACAGGACAGTATAGAACCACATAAACACATGTATCCATTCTTAAAATGCAATCGCATAACCGCCTATATTTCTCTACTTAATATTACTCGTATATTAATCGCGCCCCTAAGACAGTAATAAGAATGTATAAAAAAAGTGACTACAAACTTGCAATAACCTTCTGAAACTAATCTGATCCACTAAGGCAGAGCAAAACTTAGTTTTAACATAAACCGCAGCCCCGACTCCAAAAACGCCACGCGTTCTACTAAACGAAAGAAACTTATGAATTCCCTTTTCAACCCCAGTAGAAACAAAAAACTGAGGAAACACTCCTAATGAAGGATCTTGACAGCAAAACCAACTCAATGCTTTTGAACCAGGGGATACAGAAACCTACCCATCAAAACAAACAAACAAAATATAAAGATAATAATAATAATATTATGCAAATAAAAAGGAACAAACTTTAAATAAAAAAGACAATCTTGAAAACCTGAAATCTGTAGATTCCAGCTTTGGCATTAGAAAAAGGTTTGGACTTTAATAACAGAAGAGAATCTTGAATCTTTTGAAGGGCTGATTCTAGAGTCAAAGCAGGATGCAATGTATGAGTAATGCAGGTGGATAATAATAGTTCTGCTGCTTCTGGTTTGAGGAAGTTAATGTTTTCTTTAATGGAACATTGAACATTGAAACGACGACGTATGGGGGGGAAGTTGAAGGTGGGTTTGAAAGGGAGAAGAGTGGTTGGAGGGAAAGGAAGGATTGAAGGAGAAGAGGGGGTTAAGTTCATGATGTTGTGGAGATTCATGGTTTGGATAAGGAAGGTTTTAAAGGTTTTGTCTTCAAGAATTGGAAAAATATGCAGGCATGTTATGTAACTACTAACTAGAAAATAAGTGATTTGATACAGAGGAAAGTGTCATTGATTTGGTCAGTTATGTTACTTAAGTTAATAAAAAAAAAAGACAAAAAATCTTATCTCTATCCCTAACGTTTGTAATTTTTGTTATTTTCATATAATTTATTAACTCCGTTCAAAAGTGTCAATTAACTCAAGTGTATTTTAATCAACTTGTATTTTTTTAATCTTTTTTTACCTATTTTTCTATAAAAGTATTAAAAATTCAATCATTTTCAACACCATCACCATTATCATCCACTAAGGGGTTTCCTCATTAGGGAGGTTTTCTTCTTGGTTAGATCATCACTGTGTACAAGTTGTGAACTTGGAGTACGCACTTATAAGAAGGATTCAAACTTGCCTGTTATCGTATAATATGGATCATTTCGTGGATGAACAATTGGATTTAATGTATGCATATGATTTGCGGCGACTCGGTGAAAACTGAGACATATATTAAGACACAGATACACAATGAATTCACAAATAATATTGTACAAGGGTTTGGGTATTGGTACCTATACAATGAACAGTTAAATAACCACTAAACTAATCAACACAATTAGGGCTGGTCACGAGCCGAGCCGATCCGATCGTAGCTTTGCTCGTGCTTGGCTCGTTTATAAATCGAACCGAGCGGAGCGGCTCGGATACAATCGAGCCAAAAATCGAGCGAGCATTTTTGAGCGTGAATATTTCCGAGCGAGCGTCGAGCGAGAATCGAGCAGAGAGTAATTTAGACAACCATAAAAATTGGGATGTTTCGTTCGATGTTTTCATTTCGGGTGACAACTAAGGTCGAACTGTCCTATGATAACACTAGTATTTAAATCCGAGTGTCCGAGGATGAGTCTTAGGTTGAGGCTGATGAGGGGATGAGCATACTGCAAAGAATAGTTGTTGCATTGTGACGTATGGTGATATCAAGCGGCGATTAGTGATGGGCGAGTAATAGCATATAGGAGTCAAGACTATCACCTCATGACTTATGGTTTTACTATTAAACTTAGTGTTAAATTTTTTTATTGTGTTAAGTGGGCTAGTAATATTTTGTTTGCATATATTTGAGATCTGTAATTTGTGTCTATATTTATAATTAATATATAATAAATAAAGAAAAATTTATTCGAGCCGAACCGAGCCGAGCAGACCTTTGCTCATGCTTGGCTCGTTTACAAACCGAACCGAGCCGATCTGCTCATTTACAACCGAGCGGAAGATCGAGCGAGCATTTTTCGAGCATTTTCCGAACGAGCGACGAGCGAGCCACGAGCGGCGAGCGATTTGAACAGCCCTAAACACAATCTTATTAGACGTTGACTTTTCTGTTTGACTTTTTTTATCCATTTTGACTTTCTAATTGGACTTCTAAAATACACTAATTTACATCTAATTTCTTAATTTTATTTTCCAACAATCACTCCCCTAATCAAAAAATTGAATAATGTTTTGTTCATCCAATTTTGTAGTCCTTTCCATTACGTGTAGGCTTGTAGCCTTCTTTTCTTCCATAATATAGTTGACCTTACAATATATTTGATGGGAAAATCACCAAAAAGGCCCGTTGACCGAGGGTTTTATAAAAATGGCCCTTTTCCGTCTCTTTGGAGAGACGGGTCACGGTTCCCAACGAGACTGAACCGTCTCCCGAGACGCTTTAGTATACGACCAATACAAACGCAACACGTGGCCGACCTGGATCCCGAAGACTGTGTAGCGTCTCGGGAGATGTTTCAGAGCCGCCAAGACGGCTCCCGTGGGTAGGGATGGCAACGGGTCGGGTATGGGTCGGATTTGGCTAATACCATACCCATACCCGGTTATAAAATCTCAAACCATACCCGCCCCATTACCCGTCGGGTTTTTGTCGGGTATTACCCGTCGGGTATAGAGCATACCCGCAGATATCGGGTATACCCATTGGTATTTGCATGTGTATATATGTTTATTTTCTTTTATAGTCTTATGTTTTAAGAAATCTAGAGTATATGAAATTATAATAAGTAACATATATATTATCATCACCATAATAATCTTTGAAACATTTAATATGTAAATATATATATATATATATATATTATAGTATGAATTTTGAAAATTGTTTATATATTTCATAGCATATAAATATAAATAATAATGTTATTAGAATATATATTTTAGACGAAAAGTTTATTCTTTAATTAATGAATCTATTAAAATGAAACATTAGTAAAAAATACTTAAGAAAAGATATATATGAAACTTAAGTATTCGGATATATATTTCGGGTAGACGGGTATTTTGTTTTGGGTAATCGGGTCGGGTATCACCTAATACCATACCATACCCGTCCCATACCCGCAAAATATTTTTTTTCCAATGCCAAACCCGTCCCATACCCGTCGGGTATCGGGTATACCCGTCCCAAATACTTCGGGTTTCGGGTATACCCGTCGGGCTCGGATTTTTTTGCCATCCCTACCCGTGGGCCCTAGAGACGTCTCACTGACTGCCGGGCTCAAGCCGTCTTCGGCTAGGCTTGAGCCGTCTCGGGAACCACACCGAAGACGTCTCAGACCTGCAAAAGACGTTTTCGGTGGAGACATTTCACATTTCCCCAGCCGTCTCCCGAGACGGCTTAGGGTCAAAGCCAATAATATAATGACACGTGGTCGGATTCGTCTTGGGTCTCTTCGTCTCCGGTGAGTCTCGAGACGGTCCGACGGTTCGGTTGTCCACCTCAACCCTATAAATACCAGTATCGTTCCCACTCTCCGTCCCATACCACGTCCGACTCCTCCACTACCACTTACCACCGTCGTCTCTTTCATACAAAAAAAAATGGCACCCCAACGATGGACCGAGGAACAAGAAATTGCACTGGTTTCAGCGTGGCAACATGTCGAAGATAGCCCACACCAAATAAACAAGTGGTACCGTATTTTACACGAATACAATTGGCTGGTGGGTGGGTTTGACCGAACCATCGACTCACTTAGCCGTAAATGGAACGACTTGAACACGAAGTGCCAGCTCTTCAACGGGTACCACTATCGAACACTTCAAGTGTTTCCTGCAGACATGCCGGAAGACGTCGCCATCATATATACCAAAGCATAGTATTAATCCAAGTAGCGTAAAGAATTCAAACACGTGTCGGCTTGGCAAATGATGAGGGACCGTCTTAACGCGTAGTTATTTAACTTTTTTAATTTTATGTTTTTTTATTAATCTTATGTTTTTATTAATCCAATGTATCTTATGTTTATATTTTATGATTTTATTAATCCAAATACTACAAATATTAATCCAGTGAATCTCTTATGTTTAAATATTTATGTTTTTATTAATCCAAATATTACAATATTACAATTTGTAATACGACAAATATTTCAAAAACTGAACGATTACACGAACAATACACAAACTCGTTGCACACGTCGTCCACCGAGACTTATCCATTGCACACATCGACCACAGAACGTAGTTAGCACTAGGGGAGGGGAAGTTACAATATTACAATTTGTAACACGACAAATATTACAAAAATTGAACTATTACACGAACAATACACAAACTCGTTGCACACGTCGTCGACCGAGACGTATCCGTTGAACACGTCGACCACAGAACGTAGTTAGCACTAGGGGAAGGGAAGTTACTTCCCAAATTTACTTGCTTTGAATCTTGTTTGAATGATGTATGTGCTCTACATAGACAAAGAATCGAACTTGCCAATAATGTAGATCACCACATCATCGATGCATTCTACACGAGTTAACCCACGCGCAGATGCAACAACGATCCAAGTAACTGTACGCAGATGTAACAACGATCCAAGTATAATCGGACCGGACAATATATTCGTAAGCCGGTGGGCTTCGGTTGGAAAAGTAGAGGATTTAAAAATAAAAATGTCATTGATTGGAAAGCTATAAGGTTTGATGAAGGTTTAGTATAGATGATTGAGAGATGGTACAAATTTTGTGAAGTGAAATGGGATATTTATATACATTGGAGAGACGGTTCCTAAGACGACTCAAAGTCGTTTCACAGTTCCTGAGACATCTTTGAGACGTCTCACGTTTCCAGAGACGGCTCAAAGCCGGTTGACTTTGACGGTTCCCGAGACGGATTTGGAAACCGTCGCTTTATTTAATTTAACCTTCTTTACCGTGCAAATTTTTTGGATATAAATATAAGAAACCGTGGTTAAAACTCACAATTCACACAAACGGTAAAAACTAAAAAAAAATGCACACCCGCCAAAAATATGATCACATGGACCGAAGAGGAAGAGATGGCCCTTGTGGTCTGCCACAAGGACGCCTCGAATGACCCGGAAATTCAACTCCTCCCCCCCCCCCGGAACGTTGGGTTAGCCTTCCCCCGGAGGGGTTTTGGGCTCGGGTGTTTAGCGACTTCGTTGAACACATTGGCACCAACACCACCAAGACCGTCCGTGACCTCCAGTTCAAGTGGGGCGACCTCAACATCAAATGTGAGAGGTGGAACACCCTATATGAGCAACAAGTTACGGAAGACCCGGAGCTTGATGAAGAGTTGGCTATCGAATTCACTCAGTATGAGTATGGGGTTCGATACGGCAACGATTTCGACCATGTCGAGGCATGGCGATTGTTGCGCCCCCAACTTTAAGTTTTTTTTCTTTGTTATGTATTTTTTTATGTTTTCATATTATTATGTTTAATTTTTAATGAAATGTTTTTATTTATGTTTTATATTTACTTTTAGAGTTGAAAACAAATAAAATAATTTAAAAATTATAAAATAAACGGTAAAAATTAAACCAAAGTCAAGATTCCTCTCGGTAAAAACAAAGAAAATAATTAAAAACACTATAAAAAACGGTAAAAACAAACAAAAATAATTAAGGGAACCCGTCTCGTGAACCTTGTGACAGACGGCTGGAGACTGGAGACGGTTCAGGTAGCCTTGGAGACGGCTCAAGCCAAGCCGAAGACGGCTTGAGCCCGGCTCTCACACGTCTCCCGAGACGCCACACAGTATTCAGGATCAAGTCGGCCACGTGTTGCGTTTGTATTGGTGGTAGACTAAAGCGTCTCGGGAGACGGTTCAGTCTCTTTGGGAGCCGTGACCCGTCTCTCCAAAGAGACCGAAAGGGGCCATTTTGGTAAAACCCTCGGTCAACAGGCCATTTTGATAATTTTCCCATATTTGATTTTGAGACCCTCCTAGTTCAATTTTCCTTTCTATGCTTCTTCGACTCAACTCAATGATATTTCCTTCCCTTTTGTTTTTCTTCGTTCCATGTTTTCTTCTTCAAATCTAACCTATTGGTTTTTCAATCGCATAGCGAGTCAAAACCTTGTTTCTGTGAATAGTATCGGGGTCTTTCAGTCGTTTATAACGAATCAAAACCATCTATTCTTGACACAACAATAAACAGGGTCTTTGGTTGAAAGAAGAATCAAAACCAATTGACAGGGTCTTTCGGCCGTCTAACAAATCAAACCATGTTGTTTTTCGGGAACAATAACGAGGTTTTCGGTTGAAAGACAAATCAAAACCAATTGACGGAGTATTTTGGCCATCTAGCAAATCTAACCAATTGTTCCTTAAATGTTTTTTTTTTTTCGGTAATAGAAACTTCTCTGTTTTTTTTTTTTTTTTTTTTTTTTTGAGTAGATACCTTGTCGTTTCAGTTTGGTTGATGGTGCCTTCAATCTTGCCTTTGAAGACTTCTTTGTCGTTTTGCTTTCTGAATTCCTTTCGTTGACTATTTTCCTTGTTTTTTTTTTTCTATCAAACTTTTGATTTTCATGCTCTTTTTTTCTTTCTATAAATGGTGACTACATCTTTTAATTTGGTTTCTTTAATTGATCCTTTCAACCAACGCTTTGATACCAATTGAGGACCCAGGATCGTATAATATGGATCATTTTGTGGATGAATAATTGGATCAAGAGTATGTACCTGATGTTTAGTGAATCAGTGAAAAGAGGGACAAATATTAAGACACAACTACACACTGAATTCACAAATAATATTGTACAAGGGTCCGTTCAAAAAAAATAATTGTACAAGGGTTTGGGTAGTTATACACATACATTGAACGGTTAAATAACCGTTAAATTAATCGACACAATCATATTAAACGTTGACATCCTGTTTGACTTTTATATCCATTTTGACTTTTTAATTTGACTTCTAGAATACACTAATTTGCCTATGATTTCTTGATTATTTTTCCAAAGGCAAGTGATATGACCCTTTGGGAGAGACACCGCTGCTACCGAGCTTACACGATTAAAAAAGAACAATATACTAATTAAGGGACAATTTCCATTCATGAAGGATCAAATATGCCATAATGCACCATGAACACTAAAACCATAGAAAGTATGAGTCTTAAAAATGAGTTATGAATTATGAGTCTTAAAAATTGACCCTATAACATAACTTAATATATAAATGAGTTTAGTTACATGCACTATCGAGCCGAGGGTCTCACTGGAAGCAGCCTCTCTATTCTCACGGGGTAGAGGTAAGGCTGTCTACATCTTACCCTTCTCAGACCCTACCTTAGCTTTGCTATTGGTAGAATTAACTGAGTATGATGATGATGATATAAATGATGATGATGATGATGATGATGATGATATAAATGAGTTTAGTTGGGCCAAACTAGTTGAGCTGTTTTTGTCCATTACTTATGTATACACGTATCTCCCGATATAGCATAAGTTATGTTTTTTTTCTAACCTATTTGTCAACATTCAATCACTCCTAATTGTAGGAGTCTTCCCTCTTTTGGATTAAATGCATACAAAAATGGGTTATAACTTAA
The DNA here is from genome assembly GCA_030844895.1 of Ambrosia x helenae. Taxonomy (NCBI): domain Eukaryota; kingdom Viridiplantae; phylum Streptophyta; class Magnoliopsida; order Asterales; family Asteraceae; genus Ambrosia; species Ambrosia x helenae. The sequence goes on from CM061223.1 coordinate 5,317,386, forward strand.
ATAGAAGGTTTAATCCGCATAAGTCTCTTTAAATTAAGCAATGAGTTATGAAGCAAACACACCACCTGATGAAATATGCTTTTTGCCAAAAACCCATTTAGATTTTTTATATACCATAAACAAGAAAAGTAAAACCGTATATGCACAGTACAATAGGGTGATTTATATGTGGTGGAATCTTCTTTTTTCTAAAATGTTTTGCTTGTTATGGTATTGGTAGTCCATTTCATTCTACAATGAGCACTAAAATTAAAAAGACAGCACTTACCACCACAATTTGTCCATTGCCTGTTTATATTGCTTTGCCAATATATATATAATTCAAGAAAGGTTTTGGCATAAATGGGCCCTTTCCCACCCTATTCCTCAATGTGACCGATCCTTGTTCCCTGTCTCCACCAATATATCTATTTCACTTGATATTTACTTTGACAATATACACCACATACCTCCAAATTGCCTAATGCTTATACCATTTTATGACATATTCATAATCATTAATAGATATATTTACCTCGGTGCAATCATAGCTCGCGTTGTAGGTTTTGACGTATGGCAGGTTTGAATTCTTAATGGCCATTTTGTCACAATAGTGCATGTATATATATATATAACAATCATGAAGAGTCAGTATCGTGTTATACTCATAATCTCAACCTAAAAGGGTGTATATTAGTATATATAATAAGTAGGATTAAATATATCTTTAGCAATTTTTCACGTGTACGTTGTACTCACCACATATATAATCATATCCTGTAATTTTACCAAAATAAAGTAATTAAATAACTTCTCTAAAAAGAATGATTTAACAATTATAAATCTACAACTCTATACATGAAAAATCATATTATATATATATATACTAGCTGATTACCCCGGAAGGGTTCCGGGGTTGAAAAATCTAATTTTACGTGATAACCTATTGCAAATGGCTCAAGTTAACTAACCACAAAATCTCTCAATCATTGCATGTTCATAGTATTCTAATCAGTAATAACTCATATTCCCTAATCTAAAACCTAATCAGTAATCATGTTAAGAATCACTTATATAAGCTACAACTATTCAAAAACTCATCACATCTCTCTAATTTCTCACATTCTAATGACTCTTATAATTCCTAACCTAATCAACTAAACAAACACTTAAGTTGGAAGTTGTAACCATTGCATTTCATTATGCCACGTTGCATAATCAAGAGATGGTTGAGACCACCATTGAACACCACGTCACCAACTATCAATTCTTCCCGGGAGCGTCCTAGAGTTGAAAAATATAACCATTCTAATAATACTAATACTAATAGTAATAATTATTACTCTTGTAATTAAATAAATAAAAAAATAACGTTGCTATAAGGTGACACCATGTGTTGCAGTGTTGCGTGATTTTTTCTCCTAGCTTCTCTTGATGAAGTATACCTAGTAAAATTCCAATGATAACATGGCGATTGGGCTGATTTTCAACATCGTAGATAAGAACCTAGTTTAAAAGAAAAAACATGATTAATGAATAACATGAATACTTTGTGTGTTTTTTTCCTGTATGAACGAAATCCCACAAAAAATAGTCGATTTTTTCTCCATTTTTTATATAGCACTATGGTACTCGTTAGAAAGATAATAAAACGCTCGTTAATTTGGTGTAATTTTTTTCTTTAAAAAATCTCGTATATAAAAGATATAAACGTTTAAAAATTATAGGAGAAAACATGAAAGATAAAATTTTAAATTTATTTTTAAATTCTTTTTTTTTTCTTAAAATAACTCAATTTAATTAAAAAAGAAAATAATTCAAAAACATTAAAATATTTCAATTATGATGCCACGTGGCAGTTTCATGGAGAAGTTGAAGGCACCATTGCACGCCACGTCAGCAATGTTCAATTCTTTTATATATATTAATATATATATATATATATATATATATATAGAATATAGGGTAGGGATCCTAAGAGAACCAACCCCTATTTGAGAACTGAGAGAACCATTCTGGGCCACACATTTCATATAAAGGCAAAAAAAAAAAAAAAAAAAAAAAAATTTTTTTTTTTTTTGCTTTAATCGCACATTTTTATGCAAGGAATTTTTTTTTATTTTTTTTTGAATTTTTTTTTCATTTATACATATATGTATATAGCATTTTTCAGCTATACATATGTGTATATTTCAGTTATACATATGTGTATATTGCATTATACATATGTGTATAATGCAATTATACACATGTGTATACTGAAAAAAAAATACAAAAAAAATAATAAAATTTTTTTTTCCTTACATATAAAGCAGCGATTTTTGCAAAAAAAAAAAAAAAAAAAAAATTGCATTAGAGAAATGTGTGGCCCAGAATGGTTCTCTCAGTTCTCAATTTGGGGAAAGGTTCTCATTTGAACCAAATCCCTATATATATATATATATATATATATTATCATCATCATCATACTCAGTTAATCCCACCTATAGCAAAGCTAAGGTAGGGTCTGAGGAGGGTAAGATGTAGACAGCCGTAATATATATATGATCAGAAAGATATGCATGTAGTTAATTAACTAGTTCTTCATTTAATATACATTACTTTTTAAACACAAGTTTGCATGGATTAATTTCTTAATAAGTTGGTACCAAGATTAAGCTCAGTATATATTCATTATTGGCCAATGATCTCCAGCTCAGCTGGTTTGAGGTAGGGTGGGTTTTCCCTTAGGGGTTCCCATCCTGGGGGAGGTCACAGGTTCGATTCATGCACACCACAAAAAAAATTCCCCGTGACGGTTTGAGCTTAGGCAAGGAGGACACCGGTGCGTGGGTAGGGATTCGAACTTGAGACCAATAGGTTAGGGTTGTATAAGGATTTCCATTGATCTAAACCTTCAAAAAAAATATATTCATTATTGTATATATATAATAATAAATAATGGTTTAATGTTTTCTGTAAAGATTATTCTGAAAAACGTTAATTAGGAATCCATATATATAATTTAGTAGTTGAAAGTTAATTCTTTTAAGAACGTATCTTTTTTTATATTCTTTTGTTCCCTGTGACATGAAGAGTCGAGAGTATAATGCTGTATGGATTAGAGCATAAAATCACAAAGCATCTAAAGATTATCAAAGATTATTATTTATATATTTTATGTTGTTTAGTTAGGCCTTGTTCTATCATCAAAATGTTCGATTATTATATGTATTAATTCACTTTAGGGAGCTTTATATATTTTCTAAATGTTTGAAGAATATTTCTTAAGAAATTGCTTCTCTTATCCGCATCTGAAGTGGGCTAGCTTCTTTAAATTATAGTGTTATAAAGGTAATGATGGAAGCTTAGTTACGTCAAACAATCACTAATAATTATTGCATCCACACCAAATAGAACCCAAAAAAAAAATATCAATTAAACAACCCAATAAAAGAAAAATAAATAAATAAACCAAAAATGATTCAAGCATTGCTCAAAGAGTTTGTTTATTTATTTAAGACTAAATAGTTAATAACTTGACACCCATTTGGTGAATTAAGTCAATAAAGCAAGTTCATTAGAAGAGTTTTTTTTTTTTTTTTTTTTTTTTTTTTTTTTTTTTTTTATGGTGTAAGTTTTAGAAGATTGAGGTTTTATGATCATCATCATCAGCATCATCAACATCATCAAGATCTCTCAAAGTATTGTAAGTTCTAGCAAGCTGTGCTTCACTAAGCATATGCCTTAGTTCCATGGTTTCTTTCTTGAGCCTATCATTTTCTTGAATAACTTGTTCATGAGTCTCAGAGAACCGGTTCAGCTTGTCCATGAGCCCATGGTTCTCGTTCCTGAGCCGCATAACCTGAGTGCACAGCTCGTCTAACTGCTTTTGTTTCCTCATCCTAGATCGCCTAGCTGACTCTCGGTTTGATATCATCCTCCTTTGCTTCCTTTCATTGATGATGCTCATCTGGTTCTCATCAGCTTCATCCGACGTGCTTGAGTTATTGTAACTTAGAGATGAAGATTGTTGGTAGCAATCAAGCATGGGTATTTGAGGGTTTGGACTAGGTTGGTTATAATAAGGTAAGGTTGTTAAAAAATGGACAGAAGGTGACATGTCATTTTGGAATGAAGTGAAGTTTATTGAGAAGTTACATGAAGCATCTTCATACTCAGGGGCTAAATAGTAATTTTCCGCCATTGCACACGAGTTTTTTTAATCGCTAACGACAATATAAATCGTGTAAGATTGCGTTTATAGCTAGCTAGGGTGATGATGATACAAAGAGGATGAGGATAGAATGGATGAGGAATGAAGGGGTTTTATAGGAGGTGAAAAGTGGCCAATATGAAGCAAATGGCATGTATAATGGCCCTTTGGCTTACGATAGCAAGGTAGAGTGATTTATTATTTGAATTTTCACAAAATTAGCTTTTTAAGAATGATGACTTATAAGTTATAATGCGTATGATGTATGCTTATTGTGATTGGAGGTGCTACTGTTTGTCACAAAAGATACTTTATGTGAGTAGGCCCTAATTTCATTATAAATTTCATTGCCAAATACAATATTTTGAGCTGTAGTAAAGCTTTGCTGATATATGGAGAAAGATAAAGGATTGGTGCAAAGTTAATTAAGGACATAAGGGAAAGGTCTCAAGGAAGTAAGCTAGGTGTACAAGAAGACGGGGCAATGTGTAATTTCGGTTACTATATATTGGTTCATTTGGAAAGCAAGAAACGATATTAAAAATTAGAGAGAATTGTGGAGGAGAGGAAGACAAATTCTTTTATATGCATGGATAAATAATATGGTGAAAATGAAGTAAACAATCCGAGAGGATGAGAATGTTCTTATATATGTTTAGCAGTCAACGTCTACCTTTGCTTGTTATGATTCAGAAGAAGCATGGGCGAAGGATAGTTGGGGCCGGGGATGCTCCGGTCCCCGCCATTTTTTTTGCTCCGTTGTGTAGTTTTACGCGTTTTGTTCTTAAAATTTTATATGCATTGAGTCCGACCCCACCAATTTAAGTGTCTCGTAACTTTCGCCCCCCCCCCCCCCCCCCCCCCCCCCACAATTTTTTTACGCTCCGCCAAGAAGCATTGTGCACTCAACGATGTGCCACCAGTGACAGAAAGGAGAATTTTACAAGTTCATTTGTAGACACAAGTTCAATCATGACATTCTATGTTTGGTTTAAAAAATGGGGTCTTTTTGTACCATTTTTATATATATGGTAATTAGATGGATTTGTCTTTCTGTACCTAAAGGTATCATGTCCTTTACAAAACAATATTGAAAAGGGACATCTGAAATACGAAAGTTATGTTTGTTAATACGGAAACTGTACACATACACGTATGTAGATAACAACAACAACTAAACACAAAACCTAAAGTCATGGATTTAAACTCCACAGGAACACAGGTTTTCCATAAAAAAAAAAAAAAAAAAAAAAAAAAAAAAAAAAAAAGAGTTATAAATAAAAAGGAAAGCCGTTCAAAAAAAAAAGGAAAAATAACTTATAAGAGAGTTTCTTTTTATTCAAGAATTATTTTGTTACTAATTTGCTACATGTCACATGTGTACAATTAGTCAATTACATAGGGTATGAATTTAAGGTTTGTATTTTTCTTCAACCAACCTGCTGTACTAGATTAAAATTCCATACAAGCAAACCTATAATCATATATGGCAGTAAATATACCGGTCTTAACAGCTAATTAATATTTTTAAGCATGTTGTATGATATGAGGGTGTAGTTATATGCACACACACTAGTTTAGCCCCCGATAACTTCTCGCGATAAACAAATCTAAAATGAAATTACCAAATGTGTATTCCATAAAAGAAATATGTCGTTTTTTCAGAAAAATAAAATTATGAAGAATCAACATCGATGACTCATTAAACATACTTTCAATTCTACGTGTCCACCTCTTGCTCAAGTGATGTCTTTGTACAACTTTGTCACTTATTTAAAACACTTTAAATTTATGATGTAAACTTAGAAAAGACAACAACCAAATGGGCAACAAATGATATGTCATCATCATTATGATGATGATAAGCGATTCTAATGTGTAAAGTGGGCATATGTGAAAGAACGAAATACATGTTCAATCTTTATTATAGATATACAATCGATCACCTTAAGTGACACCGAATAAAACAACATTATTACTAAACTGACTACATATGTGAATATATATGCAGTTAGTTGGTTCGTACATATATACTATCTTAACATGATTAGTGATTTATCTAGACATGTCGTTTTTTTTCGTTTTTTGTATAGCACTATGGCACTATTTGGAAAGATAATAAAACACTCATTAATTTGGTGTAATCTTTTTTAAATGTTGTATAAAAAAGTTATTAACGTTTTAAAATCGTAGGGGACAATGCATGTTTTATGCACATTAGAGAGAAAAAAACAATTTTAATAATTTTGGAGGAAATTCAAGGGTGGGATGGTCTCACTAACTGCCATGTGTTCCACCCTTATTCTTATATATAGGGTAGGGATCTTATAGGAAAATTGATTTTTGAGAGAAGTGTGAGAATCATTAAAAATTGATATGTATGCATCATTTTTTGGACTTATTCGTGTGTTTTAAATTATTGTGTCTAGTGTTTTCAAGCCAAAACAACCCAAAACATGATGGCTGAATGGCAATTATTAATCCTTCTCAAACTCACGAAAACCAATTTTCCTATATGATCATTTACCTACATATATATATATATATGGGAAAGTTAATTTGAGAACACCTATATTTCGTGCGAACCGTGAGAACGGCATCTAAAACCATTCAAATTCAAAATTTCTTTTTACACTTGTGTTTATTACTAAAGTACAATCCCAAAAACACAATTTACGCATAAAAATTCAAACGTATACGAAAATAATTTGTTTTTACACATGTGTAAATTTACTGTTTATACATGTGTAAACTGTTTCATTTACACATGTGTAAAAAGTTAATTTGAAAGTGTTTTTGAAAGAAAAGATGAATTATTTGAAAAGAAAATTCGTTTTTTAATGTTGTATTTTGATTATAATTAGGTTTGTATTGAAAAAAAAATGATTTTGATTGGTTTTCTCATTTGTTCTCACGGTTCTCGCGATATTTAGCGTTCTCAAGATAACCCTCCCCTATATATTATATATATATATATATATATATATATATATATATATATAGGGTAGGGTTCCTGTAGAAATATTGTTTTGTGTGAGAAGTGTAGGAAGGATTAAGAATTGACATGTAAGCATCATGTTTTTTATTTTGAAATGAAGTATTGGGTTGTTTTGGCTTGAAAAACACTTAACACAACAATATACAAAAATTCAAAACACAATCCAATGTATTATATTCATTAAATTTAAATTACAGATAAAACACCCTAGTAATTACTTAAAACACTCTGCTTAAAACACCGTAGTAATTACTTAAAACAGTCTGCTTAAAATAAATACATTGTTTTCAGTTATTAATTTGTTATTTTTGTGTTTTTTCCAAACAAAACAATCCAAAACATCATGAATATGTCAAAAAAATATGGATACATATCAATTTTTAACCCTTCCTATACTTTTCACACAAACCAATATTCTTACAGGATCCTCTACCTACCTATATATATATATATATAGGTTTAGGATCCTGTACAAAGTACATTTTTCGTGAGAAGTGTGAGAAGGACTAAGAATTGACATGTAGACATCATGTTTTGGATTTAGGAATGATTTTTTAGGTTGTTTTAACTTGAAAAACACCAAACACAACAATCTAAAACACAATACAGTGTATTATAGTCATTAAATTTAAAAAACAGCTAAAACACACTACTTAACGCTTAAAACACACTGCTAATGTTCTTAGCATGGTGTTTTAAGTTTTAAGCCTAAAATACATTGTTTTCGGGTTTTAATTGTTATGTTTGGTGTTTTTATAGGCAAAACAATCCAAAACATCACGACTATGTTCAAAAAATGATGCCTAAGTATCAATTTTTAATCCTTCTCACACTTCTCACAAAAAAACCACTTTGTACACGATCTCGACCCTATATATATATATATATATATATATATATATATGTATATATATATATAGGGGAGGGTTATCTTGAGAACGCTAAATATCACGAGAACCGTGAGAACAAATGAGAAAACCAATCAAATTCATTTTTTTTTCAATACAAACCTAATTATAATCAAAATACAACATTAAAAAACGAATTTTCTTTCCAAATAATTCATCTTTTGTTGCAGAAACACTTTTAAATTAACTTTTTACACATGTATAAACAGTAAATTTACACATGTGTAAAAAACAATTTATTTTCGTATACGTTTGAATTTTTACGCGTAAATTGTGTTTTTGGGATTGTATTTTAGTAATAAAGATAAGTGTAAAAAGAATTTTTTGATTTGAATGGTTTTAGATGGCGTTCTCGCGGTTCGCACGAAATATAGGTGTTCTCAAATTAACTTTCCCCTATATATATATAGTATAAGTATATATAGAAAACCATTGTTATATGGTAAACTCTGGAAACTCTAACTTCCCGACTTTTTTTTATGAAAATTTTAGGGTATGTAATATACATTTTTTAAGCATTTTGGGCCAAAAAAATCGAAAAAGCGTCGAACGGTTTTTTTTTTTTTTTTTAAACGTCTTCTGTTAACATGTATTTAACACATGGGTAACACTTGTTTGTTTCGCTTAACATGTGTTAGTCGAAAGTTTATTTTTTTTTAAAAAAAAAGTACTCGGCGCTTTTTTTAATTTTTTTGGCCCAAAATGCTTAAAGTCATGTATATTACTTGCCCTATTTTTTTTTTAAAAAAAAAAATTGGGAAGTCGTAGTTTACAGAGTTTACCATATAAGAATGGATTTCCACAATATCCTTTCCATATATCTATCTATCTATATATATATATATATATATATTGCAAAGCAAATAATCATACATGTCATAATATTATGCAATCTCTCATTTGAGAGATGCCACATAGGATGTGATGTGACAACTCTAGACTAATTAAAAAAAAAAGAATAAATATGCTTTAACCTAATCTATTAAATATCTAATCTACTAAATGTAAATATTAAACATTTATTATTTTCTCTCTCATGTTTTCTCCCATAACTTTTAAACGTTAATATCTTTTATATACAAGATTTTTTAAAGAAAAAAAATTACACCAAATTAACGAGTGTTTTAGTATCTTTCCAACGAGTACCATAGTGCTATATAAAAAACGGAGAAAAAAAACGACTATTTTTTGTAACCCGAGAGGTATTGTGACAGGTTTGGGATTAGTTTAAAAAAATTGTGGGTTTGGGTCGGACTTGGGATTAGGTGATACCCATGAATTTTTTAAAATAATAATATTATAACTTATGGTAGAGATTTGTTTAAAATAAATAATAATAATAATAATAATCATTAATCATATATTGACAAGTCATTAATTATGTTGTCATATTAGATATTTTATTATGTTATATTAAATATTTCAACCGGGGACGCTTCCAGGATAAAAACTAGTATATATATATATATATATATATATAATGCATGGATATACATTTTAGCAATGTGTATAGCTTTCGTTATTTTATACTTGTGTTTTTTTAGTTTTACATAAATGTATTTTTGACGTTGATTTATTTTTTTTTAAGGTGATTTTTTATGTTGTGCCAGAGATTCATCACAACCTCCAGAAGGGGATTCTCTAGCCACTCTACAATGGTCAGACTATGTTGTCTTAACCGGTTTCACGCTGACGCGAGAGTGGCTGGCCCACAAGCGAGTCGAAACTGCACATAAGGTGCACTAAGACTTCCACCCGAAAAATTTCCCACCACCTGCCACTTGACAGATGTTGCATCCTCCATGAGAGGCAAGCCTCTCTAGAGTAAATGCACGGTAGTAAAAAACCGGGGGGCATCATAATCGAACCTGACCCCTCCGAAGAAGGTAGGTGCAACCATCACTTGGCAATGTCCCTCACAATGCTCCCATGAGGATCGAACCCAACTCTCACCAAAGTGAAAGTGGGCCGCCTACCACTGAGCTACAACGTGAAGGATACGACGTTGATTTAGTTACTAACTATTTTTTACACTTATGCAAAACCAAAAAACACTAGTGTAAAAATAACGCGCAAAAATATATTTGTTTTATTATTTTTAAATCTCTCAGTTAATAAAAAAACTTAAGGTTTGAAAAAATAATTGAGAAAAAATTCGGGAAGTAGGAATTCTTATGGTCTCTCGACTCGGGAAAAAAATATTTTTTTTATATAAATTAATATTTAAGGTATGGATCCTAAGAGAACCAACCCCTATTTGAAAACTGAAAGAACCATTCTGGACCACACATTTCATATAAAAGCAAAAAAAAAAAAAAATTGCTTTAATCGCACATTTTCATGCAAGATTTTTTTTTTAATTTTTTTTTCATTTATACATATGTGTATATAGGAATTATACATATGTGTATATAGCATTTTCAACTATACATATGTGTATATTTCAGTTATACATATGTGTATATTGGAATTTTTTTTTAAAAAAAAATTCCTGCATAAAAAGCAGCGATTAAAAGCAAAAAAAAATTGTCTTCGAAAAATGTGTGGTGCAGAATGGTTCTCTCAATTCTCAATTTGGCCAAATGTTCTCATTTGAACCAATTCCTTAATATTTATATATAAGTTTTTTTTAACGACCAACAAATCAATCCCGATCACTCACGAAGTACCCACTAGACAAAGGAGTACTTCGAGAGTAACCCGGGTCCACCAATAATTTTACACCAGATCAAGTTGTTAGATGGCTAAAAATATAACCAATCAATGGTGTTTTTATAAGAAGAACAAGTAAATAAGAAACATAAGTTAATTAAAATTTTTTTTTTTTTAACAACTGAAACTGGAGTTTTTTTTTTTAATAAATATACTAATTCATTCCAGGACAAAGAAAATTACATTAAGATAGCGGGCAGGCGGGCAACAAGCTGCGCCGCCATCCCTTTCTGGATAGCAAATCCTAATCTACTAAAAACATAACCATGTCCACCCGGAGCCGAGACACTACTGTGAATAACCCGCTGGACTCTGGTCAGGAAACGGGTAGCATCCGGTGCCAATGAGCCAAAGGTATCAAAAGCCAAAGGTACAAAAACGTGTTGGTTCTCCTCGCAGGCTTTAGCATGTTTTTCTACCTTCTTTGCCTCTGCTTTCCGGACCGCTTGCCCTGTAACAAAGCCACTATCCCTCAACCCAACTAGGGGAGATACACCCGTCAGGTCAACACAAGCATGCTTCCCCCGGCCCACCCAAAGACAAGGAGATCTGCTGGTCGTAGGGTGGATCTCCCTTCTGCTGGATCCGAGAGGAAGTTTACAGGGGCCTCCTTCTTGGCTGAGATCCCAGCCCGTCTTAAAATGTCCCACAGAATGTCTCGAACCCAATCATGCCGATATTTAAAACCAGGCAACTCCTTACAATGAACCGCGTGTTCCCCGTATTCATCCAGGCAGGCCTTACGGCACATCGGACAGATGTCATCCTCCTGGTACATGGGGATCATCAGACGATATTTAAGAATGACCCTGTATTCAATAGCGGACATGCTTTGGCCTAAACCTTCGATCAAGATAACAGTTAGGAAATCTTGGGCGTGGGGGGTTTACAGGCATTCAAAGCAAAATGTCTGAATGAAGATCCATACACAAGTCTTATTTCATGATAATAATTGAGCATGTGGACCTATATCACATAAAGGTTGTGACGCTGGGAGTCTAATAATTTGCCAAAGAAAAATGAAAGAAAAAACAAAAGTTTATTTAAAGAAAAAAGAAATTATAAAAAGTAAATCTTAAAAGAGATTTATGAAGGCATTTTCCTCTCCATGACCAATTTTTTAATACATAATGAGTCAAGACTTTTGTTCCCTCAATCTATGTGTTACATATAAATTAAAGTGTACGAGAAGATGATGGGTGTGTAGGTTGTGATTAAGAGAAGAGTCAATGGCAGGTGAATCAACAACTTTGCCCTTCGTTAGATTGAGGTTAAGCGAGTTTACACAATGAGTTAGTATAAAAGGACATATCTGTTAGAAAAAAGTAGAGTTTGAACATAAAATGAAAATATTTTTTAACGGACATGTTCCGTCATTTTGGTTAGAGTTAATCACAGTTTTCATCCCTATGCTACATATAAATTAAAGTGTACGAGAAGGTGACGTGTGTGTAGGTTGTGATCAAGAGAAGAGTCAATGGCAGGTGAATCAACAACTTTGCCCTTCGCTAGATTGCGGTTAAGTGAGTTTACAAATTGAGTTAGTATAAAAGGACATAATCTGTTAGAAAAAATGAGAGTTTGAACATAAAATGAAGAGATTTTTTTAAAGGACATGTTCGATCATTTTGGTTAGAGTTAATTGCAATTTTCGTCCCTGTGGTTTGCCCTAACTAACAGGTTCAACACGTATATAACACCCTGAGTACATGTGGTTTCTTTAGCTAACACTTAATAACTGATCTTTGTATTAGGCTTTATGATACCTTCCAATATTCTAGAAATTACTCAGAATTTTAGTATCAATACTAAAGTCAAATTTTGACAGTTATGAGTTTTTATGATCAAAACAAAGTCACTATTAACTTAAACTCTCATATTATTGGTTGTCATTATCTGAACAGAAACCTTATAAAATAGAACAAGATGATACATACATTTTCACAACTTTGTTATCATGAAAATGAAAATTTAACAAAGAATAATGAGACCTATACACTTCATCCATTAAGACCAATTTTTTTTCATGGGCAATAATAAATAGGTTAATGAAGGATGATTTGTTATCAAATCTCATTTTTAGTGACTTTAAAGCATATGTTAAATGCCCTAAACTTTAAAATGGCAGAAGGAATAAATGGGTCTCCATCACATGGAAGAATGTAAGAATATATTTATATATATTCTAATTAAATGGCCCTTATAATCATTTATCTAATAAATGATCAATGACCTAAATACCCCTATTGGTTTAACTGGTCTTTATGTGATTGGCGTAATTACCCTTAATGAACCATTAAATAGGGTTTCCCCTTGGGTGTATAAATATAGATCATTAGGAGAGATTAGAGGCTAATGAACACCTTTACTTACACACACAAAACCATCATCCTCTCCTTTCTATAATTGAGATATTTGATCTCCTTAAGCCATCCTAACTATACACCCTAAATGGGAACCCGATCAGCGTAATCATCCTACAGAAAAACAAACAGCACCTAAGTATCGATGGAGTAAATATAAAGAGTTAATTGTTAATCAAATGATAATCGGAGAATAAGAGTTACGAATGAATTAGATAAATGCCTGCCGAGCGGATCTCGATAGAAGTTGAGCAATGTGATGATTGTGGTGGTGGAGATGATGTTGGTGGTGATGGGTGGGTGGGTTGGAGAAGATGGGGGTATAATAGTCATTTTACAGAAGATTGAGGGGTATAATAGTCATTTCACCCACAAACTAACAGAACAACTAACGGCCGTTAGTCTCAAGGACGTAAAGTGTTAGCTAAAGAAACCACAGGTACTCAGGGTGTTATATACGTGCTGAACCTATTAGTTAGGGCAAACAACAGGGACGAAAATTGTAATTAACTTTTTTGGTTATATATAAAGGACACAACATGTAATTTTGTTTAAATCATAATTTCACGTTTATCTCTTATTTATTTTCTTAACTAATTTGTTTTATATTTCCGTTTATTAAAACCATTTAATATTTTATTGATAATACATCATGTAATATTAAATTTTCTAACATAAGAATAAATAAAACAAAAAAAAATGTTATAACATATAGGATACACAACTTTTAATGAATTCTTTATACTAAATGAACTGTAAATGAGAGTTTCGTTTTCATCTAGGGTAGAATATGTTCAAATAAGTCATTCTAAAAAAACTACATCTTAAAAACCATCGCCTTAATTGCGGTCTGCAATGGCTGTTTCTGACTCTGTTGCTCATCCAAACATTCATTATCCTCTTAATATATATTTTTATTCTTATTTACATGATTAAATTGTTGTTTTCTCATATTATAGTATATTAATTTTTATGTTACATCGTAACACGTATTTGATCACTTTATATTAGATTTGCGTATTTCAAAAAACTCCCGATATGATCTAAGTACATAAAATATATAAAAAAAAACTAGTTACATGTATAAAATAATAATTACTCAAAAGATAACCATGAATGACCTATTGAAAACAAAAGGACAGGAACAAAGACAGAGTAATACAAAGTATTCTTCATCCCTTGTTTCTCTAACTATAGTGATGGAGTGGTGGAGTGACTTTTGTTTATTTAATGTGATCAAGGGTTAGATCTCCATTTTTAACATTTATGGTTTGGATATTTTGACAAGTGACGGTTGAGCCTTCTTTTTTCGGAGGGGTCAGGGTGCAACATCTGTCAAGTGGCAGGTAGCGGAAAATTTTCCGGGTAGAAGCCTTAGTGCCCCTTAAGCGCAGCCTCGACTTGCTTGTGGGCCGGCTACTCTTGCGTCAGCGTGGGCCCGGTTAAGACAACATAGTCTGACCATTGTAGAGTGGCTAGAAGATCTCCTTCCGAAGGGTTGTGATGATCTCTGCCACAACATAGAAAAACCACCTTCCAAAAAAAAAAAATTAACCAAAGAACCCAATTAAATTGTCATATTTTCTATTTTCTTCTTCCTATTTCTCCCTAATAAAAGAAGCAAGAATATGTTATATTATACAAAGTGAGCTGCTTGATCGTTTAAGTGTAAAATGTAGAATTGACGAAAAAAAGAAAGAAACAGATCGCTAATCGAAAGAAGAGAACCGCAAAGGAGCTTTGATTTTTTTATTCAAATCACACCGGTTACAGAACCTTCGACTTAGCTCTCATTTTGTGATGATGTTTTGTAAATATTTGATCAATTATTTCTAAGTATCTTGTTTTGTAAATATTGTAACGACCTAAGTTTGTAAATATGATGTTTTGAATATTGGATCAAAAAATCATATTGTGCTACCGTTTAATGGCTCATCCGTATTTCTATAAACTTATTCTCATCTTTCCCTCCTAATAACAAGTTCTGTACACATGTGTAGATTCACATACTCTTTAATGTTAGATAAAACCCAAATATGTAAATGCGTCATATTATTGAACCCTTCACTAAGAGGGTGTTTGGGATTGCGTTTAGAATTTGATTTTTAGATTATTGCGTTTTGAAAACGCAGATAAGCAGTTTTTTAGGCTACCAAAACGCAATAATCTATAAGCAGCTCCACCCCTGCTTTTCCAAAACGCATAATCTGTCTTGAATAATCAATCCCAAACACCCCCTAAATATTATATAAAAATTTCTCAATGTGTATAGTACAAATTTTCAATGTGAGTGAACAATGTTTGCACATTATGTGGTTCCTTTTAAGAAGTACATCAAGAGGCCAGTCCAGATACATGCACCACAGAAAAAGACCATATTAATTATTGGAAAGGGTACATAACAACTAATAGGTAATTGGTTTTGCGGTATTGGGTTAATACTAAATCTGAACACAGACAATAAAAAAATGTTAAAAAAGGATTACGGTATCTTGGAATTCAAGAAATTAACGAACCAAATTCCATGGGTACACATTCATCATGTTGGGTTAGAATAGTTTAACTACAATCGTTCACGTGGGCAGCCAAAGGACGAGCACCTCATGCCCATCATTTTATGAAGATTTTGCCTTAAAGTTTGCGTCAATTACTTTTTTTTAATGGTAAAATTTTATTAATAAGACCTTGTGTAATGGAGCGCGAATCAAAGCATGAAACCAAACTTCGCGCCACCCACACCATTACAGGGGGGCGTCATGTTCTTAAAAATGTTCAAGGCGTGATAGTTATAACGATGTGCACCAAATTCTTCAACCATTTATATTGCTCCATGTGTTGGTGGAGAAAGAAGAAGTTGGAGGGAGAAGAAGAAGGAAAAAGAAGAAGATGGAGGAGAGAGAGAGAGAGACGTGGCTGCTTATGTTTTTTTTATTTTAATAAAATTAGTGCCCCCTTTTCCTACTCCCACTACACCCCATTTTTATTTAAAGCCAATCATAGAGGGAGGCCTTAAGTTTTTCCCCCTTCAACTACACATGATCTAAAAGAACACAAGTAGTAAGAAATAAAACATGACAGAATAACATTACAAAACAACCCAAAAATGCCAATAAAGAATTAGAAAAATGACCCCAGATGCACTAGTTAGGCTACATGGTGTGGGGCTCCATTCCGTCACCTCAGTGTTACGTAAACATAAGTTCCATTTAATAACTACTAGAAAATACAATAACGTCCCCCTTAATTTAAAAAAGGGGAAAAGAATTGATTGGTTGATGTAAAGAGGGCCCCACCTGATCACTCATCCGCGTCCGTTATTCCACTCACACTTGACAAATGATGTCCCCTCCCTGCCCCCTAATGACGCCCAGGAAATAAGAGAGGGACGTCATTTTTTTTATAACGAGCTGAGGTTACACTGTGACAGGGACGTTATCCATTGCACCACCCAACCTTAGTGTCTTAGTAATATGGACTAAAATGACAACCAACAAAGGAACAAGACAAATGTATTCATATTTTGCACTAGGTAATTTTTTTAGAAATAATTTACTCTTTAATAAAGGTAAGCATGATAAAAGATTGGAAATTCACTAAAATAGTATAGTTGAACAAAAAGTTTTTCAAAATAGTAATTGAATTTTAGTCATCCGCCAACATACAGATTAGGGCTCTAAATGGAATGATTAAGAGCTGAACCATTCAGAGTCTCTTAACCATTCAGACCTCTTAATAATTCCGCACTTAATCAACCAAACAGCCTCTAGGTCTTAGCCAACATCTAAAAGCAAGTGTTTGCCTTTGAAAGTGCAGACTAGTCGTCTAAACCTCGGGCTAAGACTTAGCCAGCAAAGCTTGACGAAATATGATTGGTTGGAATCATGAAACTCTATATTTTCACTCAAAATGAGATTTAATTTAGATTAAAACACTTGGTTTACTATTTTAGTAATTTTCTAATAAAGAAACGTTAAAAAAAAGGGAAAATCATCAAAATGGGCTCGTTGACCGTGTGATTTACCATAATAGCCCTCTTCCGTCTCTTTGGAGAGACGGGTCACGGCTCCCAACGAGTCTTAACCGTCTCCGGAGAGGCTTTAGTTTCCAATCAATAGAAAAGCAGCATGTGGCGTCTATAATCCTGAGGACTGTCAGGCGTCTCCGGAGACGTGTCAGAGCCGCCAAGTCGCCTCTGGTGGGCCCTTGAGACGTCTCACTGACGCCCGAGCTCAAGCCGTCTTCGGCTGGGACCCCAAGCCGCCTCAGACGGCTGGGGAAATGTGAACCGTCTCCACCGGAGACGTCTTTTGCAGGTCTGAGACGTCTCCGGAGACGTCTTCGGTGGGTCGGCTGTGGTGATTTACTCATATGCCGAATCGAAGCCGAGCCCTCAGTGACACGTCTCAAGGGCCCACGGGAGCCGTCTTGGCGGCTCTGACACGTCTCCCGAGACGCCTGACAGTCCTCGGGATCATATACGCCACGTGTTGATTTTCTATGGTTAACCAAACCCTCTCCGGAGACGGTTCAGACTCGTTAAGAGCCATGACCTGTCTCTCCAGGGGCGGACCTAGTTAATAACTAGGTGCCGCGTCCGTTGCTGATCAACAACGCGCGCGTAGTGAAAAATTAGTGAAAATTTGTTTTTTTTTTTTTACGAATTTTGGAAAACTACTAAAATGAAAAAAATAAAAAACGTTACTACTGAAATTCATTTCTAGATCCGCCACTAGGTCTCTCCAAAGAGACGGAAGGGGCCAATCTCGTAAATAGGACGATCAACGGGCCTTTTCGATCATTTTCCCGTAAAAAAATGACAATACTCTTCTTGAAACTTTGTACCTGCCACCCATGTCATTGTTTACTTTTGTCTGCTACTCTTACTCCTATGCTAGCCACATATTTTTTGAGTTTTATGTGGTTCAGCATTTCAGATTCTAAGCAAAATGGGGTCCAGAGATGAGTGTCGAACTATTACTAACAACATTTATTATTTATTAAATGGCTAACATCGTGTACCTAAAAGATGCACGTTAAGTTAATTTATTTTTTAAAAGTTATATTAAAGGTGTTACTTCGGATCGATTCATATTTGTTGCTGTTTCACCTAAATTCTACTACAAGTACAGTTTTGCCTTCTCGTATGTACTTTTAAAGAGCATATAACCTAACCAGCAGCCAATGACTCTGTGGTCTAGTGGTGGAAAGGACTTGGTTTTTCCTTGGAGAGCCAGGTTCAATTCCCACTTGCTGCAGATGAGGTGGGAGGTTTTCAGGCTTTGCCTGTTTCCTACCCTGGAGTGCCCGGTTCGAATCCCACATCGGCCGGACTATGCTCATGTATAGCCCTGAGCGAGATGTCGTTCAAAAAAAAAAATATATAACCTAACCAGCAAACTTTATTAATTAATGACAAAAATAAAACAAGGACAAACTCTCGGTTCCGGGATAGGGTTGAGTTATTCTGTAAAAGCTACAAAAAATAAGAAGGGTGAGAAGAATGAAAACACAATATATCATGAAATATGACACAATGAGCCACACAATATAACACAATGCCAAAAAAATATAACACAATGCTGAAGAAAAAAGAAACAATGAATTAAAAAAATGACACAATGATGAAAATAAGAAAAAGACAAAATGGTACATAAAAGACACAATAATATAACCCATATTCTAAAAACTACAATTTAAAACCCCAAAAACGAAGACATAAAAACTAATGTCGTAGGGTTCCTTAGCGCCAGAAGCTATTCGTTTCTTGTCCAGGGTCCAACGGGTCGTCCACAGCAATAGTTCATCTCCAGGGGGACAAGGATTTGTCTTTAGTAGACTAGGGTTTGCAATTCAGAAAGGGGTGGCGGCGTAGCTTGTTGCCCGTCTACCTTCTATTGTGATGTAACGTTCGTATTTCATTTAAAAAATATATATAAAAAAGCGTCATACTATTCACACACCCTATTACTTATCTAAACGTCCTTTATAAGCCACGTATAGGTAGTCTATACTTGATATTTAACCTTTTCAATTTCCAATGTCACTCATGACTCAACTTCTGCAAGACGTGCATTCATCTACCTTATATGTTGTGTATAGGTCTATACACGACGTTTAACCTTTTCAATTTTCAATGTCATACAACTTTTTTTTAATGAGATACGATCTACTGTTGTACAAAAAAGTCAACCTTATACGCTGAGTATAAACATATACACAACGTACGTACAAGATCCAAATGTTTTCCTTAAATCTCACATACGCTGAATTCAAATCATCATTCACTATATAATTCGCCACGATTCTCCCATACTTTTATCTCAAATTTCCTAAGATCTCGTTTTGGGACAACTATTTATTCAGCAAATATTCTAACGAGTCATGGGTGCCTGAACGCAATACAGTATAACATTTATTCACTTATTTGTTGTTTTGTTTATCAAATACTTACCAAACCGCTGTTTTAGGAGAGGTCTAACATTCATTATTTTTAAGAGACAGGGGCACCTGCTCATCATGAAGAGAAAATCATGTATGGTTTGTAGAAATATCAATTAGATTTAAGGGAATGGATTTGGCTTTTAGTTTTATGATCCGAAAATTTGAAAACAAGGATGAAGTGTATGAAAATGCCGAATTGGTGATGGCATATATGGCACACACATGTGTGTAGCTTATACGCCACCAAATTATTGTGTCGTAGCCGTTGCTAGAGGTGATCCTGGTCGTGATGCCGCCAACAAAGCCCATGGAGGCAGACCCTCCGATTGATCATGATATCCTTAGCACGTTTATCGAGGCTCGGGCATGCATCCGCTTGCACAAGCCATCTTGGATAGGCGTGGTCGCTTAATGGATCGGGTTGAGTAATTGATGTCATTGGTGGTTAAGTCGTCGATGGATATGCTACACGTCATCGGCGTCAAGCCCTACCGCTACCACCGCCACAACAGTATCAAGATTATCGCACAATAGCTCAGAAACCGCCAGAGGGTGGTCAAGTTCATGTATAGGCTAGTTGGTTGTCTTTTTTTTTTTTTTTTTTTTACATCAGAAAACATAAGACATATGCAGTTTGTTTGTTTAAGCTTCTTTTTTTATGCCGTGTATAGGACTATATTGGAGAATTCAAATGAGAAGAAAATATCATATAAGAAGAAAAAAATAATAAATTTAAAGTGATAGAAATCATCCATTTCTTATATGTTATGAGAAAGTATACTGTAAAAAGGACCTTAACGTAAAAAGGATAAGAAAGATTTTGTGCTTTTGATATAAATAAATCAATGGATAAGATTAAAATGGAAAAAATATACGTTGAGTTTCTAAAAGATAAGAAGGACAAAATATGTATAACTCACAATTGTTGAGTTTCACCCCCATTTTTTAAACGTCCATAACTTTTTCATACTGCATTATTTTTCTAAAAAAAAATACCATAATAATAAGCTTTTTTATCCTCTTTCATTTGCATACCCTATTGCTATACTTAAAAAAAAAATTGCTAGGTTGATAACTTGCGTTTTATCATGATACAACTTGCGTTTTTTGTCAGATATAACTAGCATCTTTTTATCAGGTATAACTTGCGTTTAATCATGTATAATTTACATTTTATCATGTATAACTTGCGTTTTTTGTCAGATATAACTTGCAGCTTTTTATCAGGTATAACTTGCATTTTATTAGGAATAACTTTGGGTTTATCATGTATAACTTGCGTTTTATCAGGTATAACTTACGTTTATCGAATGAAAAATAAAGCATCATTATAATCATATAAAATTATTGTTAATTGAATCCTGAATTGAATATATTGTAAATCGAAAATCCTCTCGTATGTTATTCCCTTTCTCAAACAATAAATACAAATTACAAGGTTTGACTTATTCTGTACTTGACCATGATTTTTATAGTAATTGTCAAAAAATATTACATATTTCCAAATATTCTAATTCATATATACATACACCCACCCACACACACTTGATGTATCTTTGAAATTATGTGACATGATGTCTCCTAACGCACCCATTGGCAACATTTTTTTGCTATGAATTCACATGCACTTGACCACTAACAGGTGATTATATGAAACGACGTCATCTTATAATCCATGCTACAACCAAAGACTATATTAATAGTGTTTAGTAAAAGATGCAACAATCCTAAGTAGTTTTATTGTCAACATGTCCAACACTTGTAGCCCAGTTAGTTGAGGGCTTAAAGTTTCTTATGGGAGGCTTGGGTTCAATTCCCACTAGCTACATTTGAAGGACATTGGTGGATGGAAATGAGGGATGACCCGGCCATTGGCTTGGGTTCGAGTCCTGATCCCGACCGGTTTTACCGATTATTTCACTGTCGTGCCTTCGGGCGGGTGAGTGGTCGGGTTTTCCTGGGAATTGGTGGCAATTGGTGGCCCGGGTACTCTCGAGTACCTGATTCGCTAAAAGGGTACCCGAGAGTGCTCGGAAATTGATTCGTTGACCGTTCAAAAAAAAGTTTTATTGTCAACCTACTATAAAGAAGTTCATGCTTAATTATGTAGGGCGGGCGTGCATCACTCTTGAACAAAATTCAAAGTTGCCATAAAGGTTCATGGAAACTTGCTAACATAATAACTTAAGGGGACGGGGCGTTACCAGATTTGATCACGAGTATCCTACTACCAGCAAGGTAATACCGTCCTCACCGGGGCTGGTAGTGGATCCGTAAACCAAATCCTGGTTCTAGTTAACGGATACCTTCACTGACTTTCTCACTCTCTCCCTCCCTCTCTCGTTGATTTCCCCGCAAAATTTTATATCTTTATCAACCCGCGACTCACCAAATCCACCGTGCTCACCAAATCGAAGTCTTTGACCTGGGAAAATTGATGAATCATTTTTTGTTAACGGTGGTGGTGAATGTTAGGAATATTATTAGAAGAAATTAGTGGAGGAAGGAGGCGGTGGGTGACGGTGGACGTGTCTCCACAGAGGTTTCTCGTTGTGATAATTGTATCTATTTCACCTCAATGTTTTCATTTTTCACATAAAACATAAAAATCGGTAAATCCATGTATTATTATTATTATCATTATTATTATTATTATTATTATTATTATTATTATTATTATATGTGAAAATAATTGATTGTTGGGTAAAGAATTAGTGAGGTGTTGCCTCTAAAAAACTGTTTCGGTGAAGTGAATCAGTGAAGTAATGTGGCAGTGCAACCAATACCGATCCCGTGCCAAAACGAGTGTTTTCGGTATCGGTATTCATATTTAGAGGTTTTCGGTAGTTTTGTCCATATTCTTTTTTATATTTATTTAAACTCTCATCATATCTTCTATCTTCTATCTTCACATTAAAATGTGATTTGTCCAATAGGGCATATATGGATAACATTACCTCTCATCCTTCCGCGTCTCATCAGTGTACGCACTATTCCAACAGTGAAGACAACAATACAATTCCTTCAATATCGTACTGTGTCTGTACAGGATTTCTTGAACAGAAACATAAAATATTTTTTTCATGTTTTCTAGTGACGATGTTTTGTTTCTTCTCTTTTTCAAATAGATCAATGTGGATCGTGCCTTAATTATAATAATAACGTGGCTTTCTTTGTCTGGTTAGCTTTTAGTTAGATAAATGATAAATCATTATTAATTTCATATCATAATGATTATAAAATATATATACCATGGAAATACATATCTTACCTGTTCTGATGTGGATTTTCAAATCTTTGTTTGGTTTTTTGCAGGAAACACTAATATAAACACGTACACACATATGTTTTAAAAAATTAGCAATGAAATAGTGAAATCATGATAATTTTATTCGTAGTTAAATAATGCCCTCTAAAATTCTTTTAACCATTCTTGGCTCTTGCCCAAAGATAAATTTAAAAAGTGAGTAATTTTTATTAACAAACTATAGGATACATCGATCTTGCATCTATGTGGAAGAAAGAATAATAAAAAAAGTAAAAGCAATATTATTTAAGTGAGTACGTATAGAAATTGTGAATGAGAAGTAGGAAGTTATTTTTTTTTTCTAGGTGTAGATCAGTGGAAACCCTTTTCTTCCTAAGTTCGAATTTCTCCCCACACGCCGGTCCCTTTCAAACCTATTGGGTATATTTTTTCGATGGACAACAGGACTCGAACAGGGTACCTTTCGGGCAGGAACCCCATAGGAAAAAAACCTTTATTTAAGAGATAAACAAAATTTAGCTATAAAAATGATTTTTAGCTAAATTATATGAAAATAGATAAAAAAAATCTAATGCTACTCGCAGCACCGCGTCTTAGATTTAAAGAAGGGCATGTTTGGCTCTCCTTCTCCTTATCTTTTTCTTCTACGTCCTTATCTACTTAATTAAAAAGTAAAACTCATTATATAGTAGTATAGATATAAATATCTCTCTTATAAAACCTGTCACTAATTAAATATAACTTACTCCGACATACATGATGCCTTTTCGTTTTCTTTTTTCATAGAATTCGTACTATAAATTGAGTTAAGGGGTGTTTAACGGGTTGGGTTCGCAGGTTGGCAGGTTCAACCCTACACGAACCCGAAAATTATGACATACATATGAACCTGAACCCGACCTGAATATTCTTGTGTTGACCCGAACCCGATCCGTTTAGCTAAATGGGTTCGCGGGTTCAGCCCGGACCTGACCCGAACCCATTTAGACTAAACCTAAACCCGCTAATTTCGTTTTAGGTTCGGGTCGTGTTTTCGGATCGTGTCAGAAATTCATACCCCTAATTGTGTAAGTTAATTGTTAAATTCACCCTCTTAAGTCTTAAACGCGTAGAGGACAATTGTTATTGAGGTATGTCATTATTGTATCCAAATATTAATGAATTGTGTTATTTTATCGTCATTTTTTACCCATTTTAATCGACCCATATTGTGCCCCCGTCCAAAATATTTTGTATCCGTCACTGGAATCCATTGTTTTTTTTTTTTTACGAAATTTTTTATTACAGTGTTGGGTGAGTTGATGCTTAAAATATAGTCTTTCAATATTCAAAATACTCTTTAACATCCCTAATATAATATAATATTGCATTCAATTTGTTTAGTTGTACTTATGAATATGTTTTAGTTGTATACTAGTGGGGTGCCCGCGCGTTGCAGCGGAGACCACAACACTCTAATTGGTGCATTTAAAGGCTGTGTACAAGTTGTTCGGTTTACATCGGTTTCGAGTCATAGCCAAAACTTTTGATTAAGATATTTCGAAAACCGATTGGTTTCAATTATTCATTTGTTCCAGTTTGGTTAATCAGTTATGAACATCAATCTAACTGGTTTTCAATAAATAACCAAAAATTTTACTTGAGCTGGAAATGTGGACTTGAACCCACTATTATTAATTAATTTATTTTTTGTTATTGTCCACTCCTTTTATATGAATATTTCTTAATATATTTGTTCGAAATTCATTATAAACATAATATTTCTTCTCTGATCATAGAATCAAGTGACCGTATAGTTTAGATAAGATTAGCCATACATACCTAATAATTTCAGAATTCAAATCGTTACCTCATGATTAAAACATGGCTTTCATTATTAATTACTCAATTTCTATATAGTATTATCAGGTTTATAAACTTTAACTTTTATAAAGTACCAAGTTCTATATAAAGATTATAACAAAACATGTAACATTATGAATTATTTTTTATATGTGCTCTATTTTAATGTCTTTAAAATAATTGTAGAATTGAATGTCATGTGGTCACATAAACATCTCATGACTCTTGATTATCTTTTGATTAAATATGGTGTTTAAAAGACAATTTTACCCTTAAAAGATAGTTATTATATGCATTGTGTGTTGTAACATAAGGAATCAAACTTATACCTCTTAAATTTTAAGAAGTCCTTAGAAAATGCTTTATAATATAGTATATATATAGATATAGATATAAATATGTATGGGTTCTTATGTATATGTATCACATCCCATTTGTTTTAATTGCATGTGTGTGTTTGTATGTGTATATTTATTTAAAACTAAAATTTTAGAATCTATAATTTGATCAATGACAATGATTTAATAATATCACAATAGTTTTTGTGTATATGTGTTTGGGTGTGTGTCTATAAATATCTAACTAGTTGACCATCATTGGGTCTAAGTGACAATTATTGGGACTACTTAATCATCATTGGGCCGAACTGACCATCGTTGGATGTAACTAACCATCATTGAGCTTACTGATTATCATTGGTTATAATTGACCATCGTTATGCCTATTAACCATCATCGGGTCTAATTCACCATCATTGGGTCTAAGTGACAATTATTGGATCTAATTGACCATCATTAGGCCTAACTGACCATCAATGGATCCAAATGACGATCATTGGTTTAATTAACCATCATTAGATCTAATTAACCATAATTGGATCTGATTGACGACCATATGTTCTAATTGACCATCATTGGGCCTAATTAACCATCATCGGGTCTAACTGACCATCATCGGGTCAAAATGACCATCATTGGATTTAATTAGTCATCATTGGGTGTAACTGACAATCATTGGAGCTAACTGACCATCACTGGATCCAACTGACCATCAGTGGTGTAATTAACCATCACTGGATCTAATTGATCATTAATGGATCTAAATGACGATCATTGGGCCTAGCTGACCATCATTGGGCCTAGCTGGCCATCATTGGATCCAACTGACCATCATTGGTGTAAGTAACCATCATTGGATCTAATTTACCATCATTTGATCTAATTGACAATCATTGGTTCTAATTGACCATCAACGGGCCTAATTGACCATCATCGGGTCTAATTGACCATCATTGGGTCTAATTGACCATTATAGGGTCTAAATGACCTTCATTGGGTCTAATTGACAATGATTGAATCTAACTGACTGTACGCCTATTTTGGCGTAGTGTTAATTATCGTGGCTAATATGGTAGCAATTTAGTCTCAAAATTTACCACTGATTAGCATATATATATATATATATATATATATATGCATCACGCTTAAAGAAATAGGTCTCTAAATTTGCCACCACTAAGGTGGTCACAATTCAATGGATTTGTTTGTTTTTTTTATAAATTATTATTTTTTAATTCTTTCTTATTATTTTTCTCACGAATTTACCAAAAAAAATAAACGGTGTCAAAATTTGCAACCGATTAGTTACCTTATCTTATAATACAACTTTTGGTGACAATAGCACCGTTTTATCGTGGCTAATATGGTAGCAATTTAGTCTCAAAATTTACCACTGATTAGCTACCATATATATATGCATTACGTTTTGAGAAAGTGGTCCCTAAATTTGCTACCGCTAAGGTGGTCACGGTTCAATACGTTTATTGTTTTTTTTTTATAAATTGTTATTTTTTAATTCTTTCTTATTATTTTTCTCACGAATTTACCACCAAAAATAAACAGTGTCAAAATTTGCAACCAATTAGTTACCTTATCTTAGAATACATATTTTGGTGTCAAATCGGTTGCTAAATTTGCTACCATTTTTTTAGGTAACAACTTTTGGTGACAATAGCCAAGTTTTCTAGTAGTGTAAATATAACTTACTTCGACATACATGATGCCTTTTCGTTTTCTTTTTTCATAGAATTCGTACTATAATTTTTTTTTTTAGTTGTGTATAAACTTGAATTATAATTTTGTATGCAACTGTAGTTGAAAAAATGCACTATGTTTCGCTTTTCTGAAGAGCATAGATAAATCATTTAATTAAGATGGTGTGTTTTTTCAGGTTGACTTCGTGCATGTTTGGCTCTCCTTATTTGGCCTCCTTATAATTTATTGACCTAATGAAAAAGTTAATAAGAAGAAAATATTATTTGGGTAATGGGTTGAAAAGGAGGTTTTTGTGGGTTGAAATAAAAAAAAAACATTTAAATGGATAAGATTTTTTTTAAATGGATAAGATTGTAATTTCATCTATTAAACAAGACAATTTAAATACTTCACTAAATAGATAAGTGACACTAATTACTACTTAAATGTTTTTTTTTTGAAATGCAAACTTCTTACAATTACTACTTAAATGTTAGAATAGTTTTTTTTGAACGGCCAAACAAACTTTTATTAATAAAAAACTAGCAAGGAACTAGCGAAAATAGTCCGGAGTACAATCAAAACATAACCAACAATCCCAAATAAAAAAACACAGCCGTACAAAAAAAAACACCATTAACCCATTTTTACCTCATCAAATCTACCCCAAGCATCCCACGACATATTCTTCATTTTTGCGCGATTTGTTATCCACAAAAAACTCATAATCTTGATTTCCTCCATATCCAGACCAATACTTGCTTTTGATTGAAAACCAAGTCATTCCTTGCCCGCCATATACCCCAAAATGTCGTCAGAATGACCGCATAAAACGCCTTCCTAGATCGAATCCCTTGCTTTGCAATCAAATGTAAAGATAAGATATCACGTACATGGAACGCAAAAAAAAAAAAAAAAAATCGAAGCATTACACCATGCAAAAATAAGATGCCAAATTTCCAAGAAGACCGGGCACCCCGTGAGAAGATGTTCAACCGTTTCAACACTTGTGTCACAAACCTTACATACCTGTGATTCCACCTGAATATTGGGTCTAACCAAAGCGTCCATGGTAGGAAGACGATCAAGAAAAGCGCACCACGCAACAACCCCCACTTTTTTCAGGGCCCAATTACACTACTCAAAGGATGAAATGGGGAGTACATTTACAGCCTCAAAAATCCATTCCTTAACAGACTTAACCGAGAACCCCAATTCCCCACTAACCGTCCACCTCCACGAGTCCGGACCTGTGCTAAGAGAAGCCGTTGACAACAGCAGACATAAAGAGTCAAATTGTTGTTGTTCCTCGATGGAAAAAGAGAGTCGCTTCCACTCCCAAGTGTATATCAAGTGTTTCAAAGCATTAACTTGTATCCGATTCGAAACTACACATGTTTTTTTTTATTCAAAAGTCCCTCAATTATTTTGGTGTCTCTAAGGTAGCGTTAGGTATGATGGAATGGAAGGGGAATGAAATGCGCCATTACGAGGTAATGAAAAATAGTGTGTTTGGTTGGTTAAAGGAATGAAATCACCAATTCCACAAGGCGTTCTATTCCCTCAAAACCATTCCATACACCCCCATGTTTTTTTATTTCATCCCTCATTCACCCTTTACCAACAACACCATAACCCACCAACCACCACCACCACCCACCACAATCGTCACCACCCACAACCGTTGCCGCCACCACCAACCACCGTCGCCCACCACTTACCACAATTTTTAAATTATTGTAAACTTATGTTATATTTCAGGGTGGCCTTGGTCTTGAGGCATATTTGAAAAGAAAATAACACTAATGACATTATTAAAGTATGTTATTAAGTGTAGAAGAATATTTGCTGAATGATTTTGGGCATCTGAAAGAGGCTGATAACAAATGTAGCCAAATATAAAACCTACTATCTGTGAGTAGTGTTTGTAGTTATCAAAAACTAGAAATCGTAAGGTCAAATTTCAGGTCCAATTTTGTTTGCAAAGTGGGTCAATGGTCTTAGGTATTGATATTTAGATTGATTGTTGGTAATAATCCATTTTCTTGGTTATATGTGATATTGTACTTGCATCACAACCTTTGGTACAATAAGTTGTGTTTTTGTTTGTTAACAGGTCAAATAGGTGTTTTTTTTTTAAATGTGAGGCCTATTTGCTTTATGTTTTTGGGTTGGTTGGACATGTGTTACACTGAGAAGCGTTGCGAAGTGCGCGAGAATCAATCTAGTGTATCAAAACAACTCTTCATCGTAACCAGCCAACTACTAACAACTATTTGTTAAATCAATAATTAGGTAATATCACTAAATACTAACACAATTTTATTTTATTTTTTTAGATTTTTTTTGTATATATCATTAAAACCAACAAGTTTTACAAGTGGGTGGCGGGCTACAAGTTGCGCCGCTACCCCTTTTGAATAAAAAAACCTACAATTTTATTATTTTTAATCAAAAGTCGCTCGAGAAAAAAATGCAGACATGCAAAATTCAATCTTGAGTTTGTTTTTTTGTTTTTTTACTGTTTTTTACATTTGAAACATTTTTCCTGGTTTTTGTGATACGAACTAGTATTAGAGCATGCACAACACATGCTTGTGTGTGTAAGTCTAGAATCACCAACCCAAGTTAGACTCACAAACTTCTTGCATTGCGGGGTGGTCCGAGAATGTTGGTCCGTCCCTAATGACTTGGTCCAAAAGCCATGGGTGGGATATTTTTTTTATATAAAAAGTGGATTGTGAGATGAATGTTTGTAAATGTTTGTTAGTGTCGTGGGAATAATGAAAGATTTCTAAGGAAGGCTTGAAATGTAACGTTTCATGTCGAGATAGATGTTTTTAGGTTCTTACGTTATGAATGCTCTTACATTCTTCCTAAAGAAAGTTATAGAAAAGGTTCTTTAAAAAATGTATGAGAAAATTTACCTTTCTAGTGATTTATTAACAAAAGATAATAGTTAGTAACATTTTAATCCCTCTAATCTTCATTTAGTGACTATTTGACAATTTTTGAATGAGTAAGTGCTAAACTTGTAAGAGGTCTGAATCACTAAGGGGCTGTTGGGCAAGTGTTGAACCAGTAAAATGTCTGAATGGATAAGAGACTTTGAACCAGTAAGTGTTGAACTCGTAAACTGTTGTTTGGTTAAACATCTGAATAGATATGTAAAATGACTATTTTACCCACACTCCACCTCACCCACCGACCTCACTTTTTTCTTCTTTTTTACTGCACTCCTTCCCACACCCACCCACCCCATGTTCTTTTCTTTTTTCTATCGTTAACATCACAGACCATCTCACTATCTCTTTTTTCTTTTCACAAAACACACACAAACACTACACCCTTTTCTTTTCTATCTTCACACCACACACCTACAAAGCAGAGGAGAGAGATAGAGGGGCGATAGAGAAAGAAACCAAAGAGAGAGAGAGAGAGAAAGAGAGAGAGAGATAAGAGGGGCGGAGCTACGGGGGAAACGTAGGGCCGGCGACGGAAGGTGAGGGAGGAGAGGTAGAGCGGCGTGATGGTCCGGGAAGAAGGAAGAGATGAGGTGGTGGCAAGAAGAAGAGAAGGTGGCTTCAGGGAGGGGTGAATGGGCTGTTTAGAGGCGAGGGCAACTTCTATCCATTTTTTCATTCAACATCCTCTTCATTCAGCATCCTCTCTTGGCTAAACCATTCAGACTGAATGAAACCATTAAGAGGTTGTGTTTTGGTGAACCAAACACACCTACCTCTGACCAATTCAGAGGTAGCGTCTTAATGGAACCATTACCATTAAGAGGTAAACCAAACTGCCACTAAGTGCTGAACCCGTAAGATGTCTAAACCATTCAGACTCGGTTATAATGCTTACCATTTAGAGACATATGTCTGATCGATTCAGACACCTACTCACGAAACAAACAGTCTGAATAAACTATGTCTGATCGATTCATACATATGTCTCATTAAGAGTTGAAACAAACAGTCCCTTAGACTTGTTAAGAGTTTGTTGTCTAACAAATTGATAATTATTTTTATATTAAATTGTTCATACCTAAAATATTTTAATAAATATACAATTTATTGAAAATTCATCTTGTCATAATTGATGATCAATATCAAATTTAAGACAAATAGCCAAAGTAAACAATAACAATAACATAAGAAGACCACACTTGTTACAATAATGATAAACAATCATCTCCACTCCCAAACTTAACCGTTGTCATCATTTACACGAGTACTAACCACGTCTCGTGTCTAGTTTAAGTTGCTGGATTGACCCATTTGAGATTTAATTATTTCATACATCCTTTTAAGACTATGGGGTGTGGTTCCCCTTCCCCCTTCCTTCCCCTTGTCCACCTCAGCGCCACATCATTTTCCCCTTTTCTTCCCCCTTCTAGGGGAAATGGTTCCCCTTCCCCCTTCCTTTTTTTATTATTTTTTTTTGATTTATTTTATAGACTTTATTTTTCATTAATTTTTTTTTTCATTAAAATTAAAAAACAAATTACATGGAAATTAAAAAAAAAAACAAACCTAAACAAATTAAAAAAAAAACAAACCTAAACAAATTAAAAAAAAAAACAAACCTAAAGAAAGTAAAAAAAATACAAACTACTCGTCACCAACATCATCGACCCGAAAATTGTTCCAAATATGGTCGATTAGATCCGTGCAAAGATTGTTGTGCACGGTACTATCCTCTAGTGCCCACCGGTTCGATTGTTGTTGTCCCTGGTCAACCGGCTCGATATTCTCTTCAACGTCATTCGGGTCATACTCACATATAGCGCGGCCTTCATCTTCGATTATCATGTTATGTAGTATCGTACAAGCGTACATAATATACCTCAAGTTTTCTGGATGCCATGCACGTGCGGGCCGCCCAATAACATGCCATTTAGCCGTCAAAACACCGAATAACCGTTCAACGTCTTTTCTCGCCCCTTCTTGGCATTTCGCAAACTTTTTTCTTTTCTCATCCGTGGGGATTTGTATCGTTTTCACAAGAGATGAGTAACTTGGGTATATCCCGTCTGCTAGATAATACCCGTGCTTGTATTCTACCCCGTTGAGCACGAAAGAGTCATCAGGACCGGTACCTCTAATGATGCGGTCGAAAACCGTGGATTTAGCTAGAACATTTAAATCGTTGCATGAACCAGCAACTCCGAAAAAAGCATGCCAAATCCAAAGGTCTTGTGAGCAAACGGATTCTAAAATAATTGATGGCTCTCCAACGTCACCTCGCGTAAACTGCCCTTTCCATGCAGTGGGGCAATTACGCCATGGCCAATGCGTGCAATCGATGCTTCCAAGCATGCCAGGAAAGCCGTGTCTCTCTGCATGGTGTGCGTAAAGCTTTTGGATTTCGTTCTTCGTTGGCCTACGCAAGTAAACTTTGCTATATAAGTTCACGACATCTTCGCAAAACCGATACAAGCACTCCCGACTCATTCTAGCAGACATCCTCAAGTATTCATCCCATGAATCACTAGCAGTCCCGTACGCCAACTGACGAATCGCAGAAGTACATTTTTGTAGAGTCGTAAAACCTCGTTTTCCTCTAGCATCATATCGTAGTGTGAAAAACTCATCATAATTAGCCAAGTCATTGGCAATTCGTTGAAACAATCGGCGACTCATTCTAAAGCGACGCTTAAATAGCTCGTCTGGGTATACGCAGTCCTCAGCAAAGTAGTCAGCAACCAAACGTTCGTGTGCACCTTTAGATAAAAATAAAGAATATAAGAAATAAAATATAATAACAAAAATCTATTTTTAAAATATAAGATATGAAATACAATAAAAAAGTAGTAAAAAAAATTAACAAAATATAACAAAATAAAAGAAATTTAAAAAGTATAAGAAATAAAATATACCCTCACGATCTCTGTTTAATGCGGCGCGTCTTGTTCTTGGTTCCGAATTTGTTTCCTCGTCACTACTGTCGTTTACGAACTCCAACAATATCTTTGCCGTTTCAACCATCGTGCTCGCAAAAAAATTGGCAACGTTTGCCTCTTCTGACGACGAACTCATGCTTGTATAAAATTAGGTGAAAAAGGCTAGAAATTATTATGTGGTTTTATAAAAAATTAGGGTGTAAAGTTTATAAAATATGGAGTGTTGTGTGAAGTAGGTTTGAATTGGTTTGAATTGGTGGTAGGATTTTGAAGTTTTATAATATATATATATATAAAAAACGTTTTTTTTTTTTTTTTTTTTTTTTTTTTTCAAACGGTCAATTCCAACGTCTAGAATTTTTTCAACGGTCAAAAAATTATTGGAAAAAGGGACGGGGTGGACGGGGGAATTCTCCCGAGTTCACCGATGCTGCTTCGGGGGGGGGGGCGGTGTTCCCCTTCGGGGAAAATGACACATCATGCTTCCCGACCCTTTCCCCACCCCACACCCCACAGTCTAATAGAAAGAAATTATAGAGTGGTTGAATTTTGTACAAAAGCAACTTCATCATTTTACCTTTGACTTTTCCAAGTCCCGAAACATTAAAAATGTACTTCATTCGGTAAGCCATACACATGCACGAAACATGAAGATGATATAAGAAATAACACAAATGTATTTTTTTTTCAAAATAAGATAAAGCAACTTCGTGATACAATGAATCAACTTAAAACAGAGAAAAGTATTTGGATAACCAAAAATGGAATTTGGTCTCTAACTTTCCAAAAGTATACAGATAGTTCTATTGGTTTACATTTTGTAATGCATTTAGTCCTAACTTTTACTAAAAATACATTAATGGTCCATGTAGGTTGCATTTTGTAATTCATTTAGACCCTAATTTGGAACTGCAAACCTTTAGACTTTTTAGTTGGGGACAAAATGTGTTATAAAGGGCAAATCACGTGGACAATCTGTGTACTTTTGGAAAGCTAGGGACCAAAGCCAAAATTTAGGTTAACCAATAATCACGTGACCATCTATATATACCTTTAAAAAGCTATAGACTAAATTTAAAATTTCGATTAACCACAGGGGACATCCGTGTATTTTACTCCAAAACTAACATGACTTTAATCCAAGGTTTTCAGAACCGGACCGGACGTCGAACCGGACCCTTGGGCGGTTCACCGGTCCAACGAACCGGGCCAAAAAATGCTTCGAAACCCAAAATATCAAAAAAATAATAAAAAAAAACCGGTCCGACCGGCCGGTTTTCCAGTCCAAAGCCGGTTCGCTGCAAAAACGGTCCAACCACCCGAACCGGACCGGTCCAGGTCCCGGAGCCCGGTCTGACCGGTCCGACCGACCGGTCCGGTCCGGTTTTCAAAACACTGCTTTAATCTATCTAGAGTTTGCCCAACTTCAGATCCAATTCTCTCATCTGGAGCCCGATTCTAGTCCTAGTTAAATCGGTAATTTTGATTGATTCAGCTTTGATGTGAATCATGGATTTCATCATTTTGCGTGTTAGTTTAACTCTTAGTTTTTTATTTCCTCATTGATAAAAACATATTTACCTCAGTACAAGGTTAATTATATAGTTTTAAAATAAAATACATTTACTTTCTCTTTTGTTTCACTCTATGTCAAACCATACATGTTATCATATGCGAGCCTCACAACCCAACAATCATCACACATAGTACAATCTCACCTTTAGAGTATGTGTAGTGGAGATCGTTATAGAGCGTTTTGGGGCTCCATAGCGCCAGGAACACCGCCCCCTCCGGCGCTATGGAGCGTTTTGGGTGAGATTTTTTGTGAGGATAACGAGCGTTGTGGGATTGAATTTGATGATTTTTTATATTTTGACCGTTTGACAACGGTCATTTCATTTAATATTTTTTTTTAAACAATAAAATCTATCTATATATATACATATACAACATACAAACAATTCACAAATACACACACTCTTACAAACCAAAACCAAATACAAACCAAAAACCAAACCTATGGCAGCCTGGACGAATCAAGAGCAACTGGAGTTAGTGCGGGCGTGGATAAACGTTAAGGAGATCCCGTCAACCAATAGGCAGGCTTTTTGGCCCAATGTGTTGGTCGAGTTCAACCAAATCACGGGAACGAACCACCGTACCGTTGACCAGATCACCAGTAAGTGGTCTGCTATACAAAATAACGTTAACAGATGGCATGGAGTCTATTCAGCGACGATGCAGGCGCACCCTGGGGTTAGCGAACAGATGGCAATTCAGTTGACACACGACGCCTATCGTCAACAATACGATAGCGACTTCTCAATCACCAATCTTTTGTCGTGGTCTCTGATGCGTTTTCACTATGTTTAATTTTTAATGCTTATGTCACACCCTCAAAATCCACTTGCGGAGTTTTACCGCGAGGCGCATGACAAACCAGGATCCAAACCAACGATCACAATAAACAAGTCTAAAATGAACATAATGCAATTTCAAAACAATGTTTAAAATTCCCGTTTACATCGGAAGCTTATTCAAAACAATATTCAATAGTAAACCAATGTTCAACGTTTGTAAAACCATGCAACTCTAACTAGACGCCGTGCAGACGCGTGCGCCCTAGTCCCATTGTGCTACCTTAGCGACCTGAGAAAACATGTAAAAGTTTACGTCAGCACAAAAATGCTGGTGAGTTTACAGGTTTTGTAATCCAAGTACCAAGTCCACCTGTCCATACTATAACAAATCGAAAACCAGTGTACGCTAGCTAGGCGTATGTTTTGTTACTACCACGATTGGAAAACCATTACTAACTCGAATACCAGATGTTGTGCCCGAAAAGTAAACCAGTTGTTCCTGTTGTTCCTGTTTGAGACAATATGCACTCGCCCGGCCCTCCAAGCCGACGAGCGGGGTTGGTCACTCCCAATAGCGCTATTCACATTTCCCCGTTGTGCAAACCCGCACATTCATGGTTCCCCCGGGACTTCCAAAGATCGTGTAGTACACAATAGAAACCCATAGTATGACAGTAGTTACCAAATAATCGTTTTAACACATGTTTTCTCCCCCGAAAAGTGTAAACCAGTTTAAAAGAGGGGCCGTAAACTCACCTTAACGTGCAAGCAAAGAATCCGAACAGCAAGCAATATATGCTACCGACACCCTAATAACAGTGTCGCTCAGTGAGTATAGGCGTAATATCATTACCCATATAACTCGTTTGTCCAAGGCGTTTTAAATGTTCAAAAGTGTGTATGCGACGCCTAGTGATTCTACATGCAATAGTAAACCCTACGGACCCGTTGGTGAATACGTTGGTTACAATTAGTTTCTACATTCCCTATGTGTCTCAGACAAGTGTACTTCAGTTACATGTCGATTCCATACCACCTAAGACCTCAATTAATCACAGAAGCACATAATACACAATCTGTGTTTTCAGGACAGATTGTGCGCCATCAAAACGAATTTATTTAAAATAGCAAATCAGTGAGTTACCCTCCCAAATTTTTACCGAATTTTCTTTGGGATTCACTCGACAATACCTATTTTTGTTTTGTCTTAATTCCAACCACAAAAATTATGAAAATTCGTACAACACAGCTATGTCCAGAAAATCTCCTCAACAGGTCAGTTTAGTAGGAAAATTCTTAAAAATTGTGTATTCATCCAAACGAGATGAATCCACTTGGAAAAGCTCTATTTTTCCAGTATTGACCTACAGTAAAAATTTCATAACCTAACTCCTTGTAAATCTCAAGTTATGACCATTTAAAGTTAGCCCAATTTACAAATCCGAAAATCTGATATGACCCCTAATCAATTAAAATTCCAAAAACGACTCAAACGATGTCCAAATTCGATGGTTTTGCCCATTATGAAAAGCTAAGACCTTGTACGTTACACTCATGTAAAGAATCGATCAAACCAATTATTTTCAAGCCACGAAACAGACCCTACAAGTCGACATTCAGAATCTGTCCAGATTCCAATCGTGCAATATTATCAATTATATCAAACCCTAGTTGCATATTATCAATCAATAACACCTAGTAATCATCATACAACTTTAGTAAGAATCACATCTGATCAAAACCCTAATTATACATCACAACCATCATTATTCACAAACCCTAGAAGTCTAAAACATCAAGAACATGCATAATCATGCAAAACATATAACATTCATTATGTAACAATGTGGTTGACCCTTTTAATCTTCTTAATCCTCATGTTTTAACTTTTATAAAATACTTTCAGACCTGGACAAACTTGTTATATGATTTTTATAGTAAAAACATAAGGTAAAAGCGTAAGAAATCATAAGTTATACCCTTAGCTCTTCAAATCAATCAATCGCGCGCCTTGGAGCCTCCCAATTGATGATCTTGAGCCTTAGCAAGAGTTTTTGGAGTGAAATATTTGTGTGGGGCAGTAAGAGGGCGATTAGGGTTGAGTATGGGGGTTGCATGGGGGTTAAGGATGCTTAAATATGAGTTTGAGGCGGTTTAAACCCGACTGGAAGTTTCGAGCGGCCGCTCGGAGCCTGTGAGCGGCCGCTCACAGGTCCGAGGCGCGCGCTTTTGCTTCGTTTCGCCTCCCGACGCGTTATCCGTCGACGTTTTCGTTATTTCGGACCGTAACAAGTGTAACCCCATGCGTTAAGACCCTAATCAACCTCATGCTCCACTTTTAATGATTTTTATTAACGTGTTCGGTTTAGGTTCACATAATCACGTATGGTTTTCACATAAGTTTGTCAGATATCACCGAGACACATAAGTTTATTATTCACCAACGTCCGGGTTCACTAATCATGTAATCACATATTAACTCACACAAGGAGTCAAAACCCGACCCACACAAGGAGTCAAAGCATCTCATAACCCGAGATGTGAAAGTAGTCCCAAACCGGACTAGAAAACGTTTTGTAAGTTGTCTCAAACCCGAGACGCATGCTTTTGAGAAAAGAGTAGTGAAACTCACAACAATGCACGTGTAACACCCCAACCGATGGCGGAAACATCGGGGTGCCACGTATTGAATGATTGTTCAGTAGCTCATGGTGAATAATAAGTTTCATTAAATGATTTAATTAATTTACATACATTGATTCTACAAGACTTCATACATCAAATTGAATGAAACTATGCACGTATCTTCAAGCAAATCTTCAAACAAGTAGAACCTGAAACATGTTAAGTTGAAAATATTTTGGGTCAACAAAAGTTGGTGAGAATACATAGGTTTTTGGAAATAATTGATAACCATAGTTTGTACAACATTCAGAGTTGTATGATGATAGAGTATGATACCGACATGCAACAATGCGTCTTTGTACAACCAAACCTTGTGTCGACTGATGACTAACTCGCAAGTTAGTTAAATGTTATTACTGTTATCGATCATCCCTGAGTCTATGCGGGTGGGATGGGTTTGTCAGACCTATAGCGCTATAATCTAAACAGGCGGCTTGATCATTGTTAATGATTGTACTGTGTCTTTTTGTTACAGTCAAATGATAGAATGATGGTGCAATTGAATCACAAGTAAGTATGAGTAAATGATAGTATAAAATGTTTAACATGTTTCACCCCAAAAATGTAAAAGAGAAAAGGGGCTATGTAAACTCACCTTGGTAAAATGTTATATCTGTTGAGAAATGCGTTGACCAAATGTATCAAGTATCACCCTAAAATGAGGTAATAAATATGTCTAAGTCTATCAAGTCTACAAATGTATAAGTTTCTAGGGCTTCGAATTGGGGATAATTGCTCGTTTGATTAATATTAAAAATATTCGCCGATTGAGAGAAATTTAGTAAATAAATAACTAAAAATCTTTTTATAAAATTTAAACTTAAGATGGTTTCAAGAATGCGTTTAAAGTGTAAAAATAATTTTTATAAAATTATTTTCTTAAAATAGGTTATTAAATCTGTTTATAACAAATTGTCAAACTTTAACTTTAATAATTAAAAATATTAAAATTAAAGAATTATTATTTTAAAAATCATATTTCTGTTCTAAATGATTAAAAATAATTTGTATAAAATTTTGGTGCAAAAATGATGAAAATTGGATTTATTATGATTTAATTATGATTAAATCTAACAAAAATCGATTAAAAATATAAAATAAATGATTTTACTGATTTAAAAATTATTTCAGTAAAGGTTGACTTTATAAAAAGTCAGGATAAATTTTGGGAAATTTAATAAAACTGTTTTGATATAATAATGGATTTTTATAAATATAATAGTATAAAAATGATTTAATTATTATAAATATTAAATAAAAGAATTTCTGAAAAATTAAAATTGTAAATAACACTTTTATATCAGATTAAACAATTATAATTTTTTTAGAATTTATAAAATAGTTTAGGTATTTTAAAAAGAATTTAAAAGATTAAAGGATTTAATATATATATATATATATATATTTAATTGTTTGCTAAAAAAGAAAAGAAAAGAAAAGAATGCCAAAAACGGCCAGAGGGACTCGAACCCAGGCCCTAGGGCCGGTTCGCATCAGTGGGTGAGAAGGCATAACCAGCTGATCTACCAGATTATTTGGTTAATTTTCTTGTTTTGACATGTATAAGAGGGATGACTGTCAGCAGTCATCTTCCCCAATTCAATACCCCATGAGCCCTAGTTTTACAATCGAACAAATTACACAAAGTTAACCCAATTAAACTTAGGGTTTCTGTTGTGTATGAGCCGATGAACAAAACCCATAAAACAAATTGGACTCACAGTGTATAATTGATGATTATAGCCGGGTCAAGCCAAAAGTCAAACGACGAACGTGATAATGATAATCAGAGTGAATTTGAGAGATTGGGAGGTTGAGAGAGAGTTGTGAGCGATTTGTCAAGGTTCGTGGATGTCCAATTTATACAGGGGATCGATGTATGGTTTAATTGGAAGGTTTGACTAAACCTTAAAGTCTATACGCGTATGGAATTAAAATTGGTCAACAATTGATGTTAATTGACGTGTATACAGGCCGGTAATCACGTATGCTAACCCTATTGTGTGTGTGTAATTGATAAACCAAAGGATTGTAAGAAAAAAATAAATTATCTTCTGCTGCTGCTGCTGATACGTGACAAGGAAGAGGAAAACAGATCATTAAAACTCAGGTTAAATATAATTAATGTTGGATTAGAATCAATAGAAGGGTGTGGCCCAGCTGGTTAAGGCGCGTGGTTTGAAGGGAAGGTCACCGGTTCGAAACCCGGCTGGACCTTTGTTTTTTTTTGATTAAAATGGAAAAAGGAGGAGGGTAGTTGGGCCTGGTTGGGTGGGCCGGACATCATAGATTGGGTTTGAAATCAGTTGGGCCGATCTGGGTTGGGTTAAACAATTTAATAAGTTTTGCTTTTAGCTTAATGTTATCATTTATTTATTTATTATTATTATTATTATTATTATTATTATATGCATATAAATGTATGTATGAATAATTATAGGGGTTCGAAATATCTCCAAAAAGAAGATAATAAGGCTTGTCGTAGTAATTCGTAACGTACAATTTATTTAATGCGAAATGTTACAGTCTCCCCTACTTTTAGGAACTTCGTCCCGAAGTTAAGAGAAAACCAGGGTTACAATTGGTCAACTACTAAAAACCTTGATAAAATTTCACACTACCTTAACGTACCTGTAAATTCATGATTACGTTCCGGACCGTAATTACCAATTTACCTTACATTAGGGTTTTGCGTCCTTTTATGACTTTACCGATTTAAGCAGGTCTGATAGTCTCCGCCAGTCGTTCAGGTGGTAGGGCCTCTCCCGACTGTTGGAATGACATGATGACCTCTACCAATCGTTAAGCTGGTCGTTTGATAATTAACTAATTGTTGTACAAGCAAGTATGATTATAGATATAGCAATTAGTTCACATTCAGACAAACATGCACACAGATGTTATGATAATACTTGAATTTTATTACTAGAATCGAATAACGTCAATACATAGAATAAAAGTAACCAATAGTCAAATGGTGAGTCTTGGTCAGGTAGCTGGAGGGTCTTGATCTCTGTTCAGTTTAGGGCATCGGTTACGGAAGTGATTTGGGTCTCCACATTCATAGCATTGACCATAGTTGTATCGATTAGGATTAGCAGCCTGAGCAGGGTTGATGGGTTGGTTGGCATTAGGATTTGGGGTCTCGCGACATGTATTAACTAGATGGCCATACCTACCACAATTGGTGCACAAGCGACATGCTGAAGCAGTGGGATGATGTCGGTTGCATGTGTTGCACAATGGATGGTTTCCTATGTAAGGTTTCTTGTTAGAAGCTTGTGGAGTGAGGTTTGCATCAGGATCCCTGGTTTTACGTTTCTGGTTCTCAGTGGTTACCGCGGCTACAATACTTGTTTTATTGCCTTTCCGAACTAAGGTCCCGTTCTTTACGTGATTATCAGTTAAGGTAGCTGCTAAACGTTTGGCTTCCTCCAAGGTGGCAGGATTCCTTCCCCACACCGTATCCTGGATTTGCATGGGCAGACCACCGATGTACTTCTCGATGGCTACCGACAGGGGAGTGACTTTGTGGGGCAGCAATAAGCTAAGCTCATGAAAGCGGGTATTGTAGGCAAGGTTTTCCCCACTATCTTGAGCTAAGGTGTGGAACTCATCCTCAAGCTTCTTAACTTCATTGCGAGGACAAAACTCTT
This sequence comes from Ambrosia x helenae, assembly GCA_030844895.1. NCBI lineage: Eukaryota > Viridiplantae > Streptophyta > Magnoliopsida > Asterales > Asteraceae > Ambrosia > Ambrosia x helenae. Next base: position 5,358,728 of record CM061223.1, read on the forward strand.
CCTTCATGATTTCCTTGACTTGATCCCATGTCATAGCAAGAGCAACTTCGGCCCCCCGAGTACGCTTTTCTTCATTCCACCATGTGAGTGCTCGTTTATGGAGAACACTCATGGCGTAACGAACCTTGAAGTTGTTGGGGCATTCACTGTTGATGAAGGTATTCTCAATACCCTCAAACCATTGGAGGAGTCCAGTAGCTCCTTCTTCACCACTAAACTTTGGAGGGTTACAAGAGTTGAAATGCTTAAGGGTACAGGCTTGGGGACCATTTCCATTGCCATTGCCGTTCCCGTTCCCGTTGTTGTGACCATTCCCGTTGCCGTTCAATTGGATGACCTGAGCGAGTAAATTGGGAACCAGAGTTGCGATTTGCTGCGCCATTTGTTGAGAAATGATCGCAGCCAGTTGAGCATCAACCCCATTGTTGTTGTGGTTAGGAACTTGGTCATGGTTGTGGTTATGGTTATCACCACCTTCTTCGTGGTTCTCACCATTGCTGTTGCGAGTGCTGCGACGAGGAGGCATGATCTGTAATAGACACAATGAAATGAATGAGATTATATAAGGAGTGTAATCATTTATTCATTAATTAAAACGAATAAACGAAAACGTTGACTTATCAAAGATTCTCGATTCTATTAACATATGAAGACGTGCTTTAGCCTATAAGTGAACACTCATCCCGAGAATTCCCAGGTAGGCATCCGGGTCCCTCGTCTGATTGGGATATATGCGCAATGCCAGCCTAGACAGAAGACTCAGAATACAGGCGTTCACCCTTCCAGATTGCACGTGTTCGTTATTAAAATCTAGAACTTCGACGAGATCTCAAGGTGGTTCAGGTTAAACCTGGGGATTTTGTCCTATTAGTCTATGAGTAGGTCCACTGATGGAGAGCAACCTTCTTGTAGGGAGGATATGAAGTAGGAGAGGGATAGAGAATAGCAAACAAAAGAAGCAAGTACTGGTTAAATCCTATGGTTATAGACTAGATTATTTTTCTAATAACCTAATTCCCTATAACCATGGCTCTGATACCAATCTGTAACACCCCAACCGATGGCGGAAACATCGGGGTGCCACGTATTGAATGATTGTTCAGTAGCTCATGGTGAATAATAAGTTTCATTAAATGATTTAATTAATTTACATACATTGATTCTACAAGACTTCATACATCAAATTGAATGAAACTATGCACGTATCTTCAAGCAAATCTTCAAACAAGTAGAACCTGAAACATGTTAAGTTGAAAATATTTTGGGTCAACAAAAGTTGGTGAGAATACATAGGTTTTTGGAAATAATTGATAACCATAGTTTGTACAACATTCAGAGTTGTATGATGATAGAGTATGATACCGACATGCAACAATGCGTCTTTGTACAACCAAACCTTGTGTCGACTGATGACTAACTCGCAAGTTAGTTAAATGTTATTACTGTTATCGATCATCCCTGAGTCTATGCGGGTGGGATGGGTTTGTCAGACCTATAGCGCTATAATCTAAACAGGCGGCTTGATCATTGTTAATGATTGTACTGTGTCTTTTTGTTACAGTCAAATGATAGAATGATGGTGCAATTGAATCACAAGTAAGTATGAGTAAATGATAGTATAAAATGTTTAACATGTTTCACCCCAAAAATGTAAAAGAGAAAAGGGGCTATGTAAACTCACCTTGGTAAAATGTTATATCTGTTGAGAAATGCGTTGACCAAATGTATCAAGTATCACCCTAAAATGAGGTAATAAATATGTCTAAGTCTATCAAGTCTACAAATGTATAAGTTTCTAGGGCTTCGAATTGGGGATAATTGCTCGTTTGATTAATATTAAAAATATTCGCCGATTGAGAGAAATTTAGTAAATAAATAACTAAAAATCTTTTTATAAAATTTAAACTTAAGATGGTTTCAAGAATGCGTTTAAAGTGTAAAAATAATTTTTATAAAATTATTTTCTTAAAATAGGTTATTAAATCTGTTTATAACAAATTGTCAAACTTTAACTTTAATAATTAAAAATATTAAAATTAAAGAATTATTATTTTAAAAATCATATTTCTGTTCTAAATGATTAAAAATAATTTGTATAAAATTTTGGTGCAAAAATGATGAAAATTGGATTTATTATGATTTAATTATGATTAAATCTAACAAAAATCGATTAAAAATATAAAATAAATGATTTTACTGATTTAAAAATTATTTCAGTAAAGGTTGACTTTATAAAAAGTCAGGATAAATTTTGGGAAATTTAATAAAACTGTTTTGATATAATAATGGATTTTTATAAATATAATAGTATAAAAATGATTTAATTATTATAAATATTAAATAAAAGAATTTCTGAAAAATTAAAATTGTAAATAACACTTTTATATCAGATTAAACAATTATAATTTTTTTAGAATTTATAAAATAGTTTAGGTATTTTAAAAAGAATTTAAAAGATTAAAGGATTTAATATATATATATATATATATATTTAATTGTTTGCTAAAAAAGAAAAGAAAAGAAAAGAATGCCAAAAACGGCCAGAGGGACTCGAACCCAGGCCCTAGGGCCGGTTCGCATCAGTGGGTGAGAAGGCATAACCAGCTGATCTACCAGATTATTTGGTTAATTTTCTTGTTTTGACATGTATAAGAGGGATGACTGTCAGCAGTCATCTTCCCCAATTCAATACCCCATGAGCCCTAGTTTTACAATCGAACAAATTACACAAAGTTAACCCAATTAAACTTAGGGTTTCTGTTGTGTATGAGCCGATGAACAAAACCCATAAAACAAATTGGACTCACAGTGTATAATTGATGATTATAGCCGGGTCAAGCCAAAAGTCAAACGACGAACGTGATAATGATAATCAGAGTGAATTTGAGAGATTGGGAGGTTGAGAGAGAGTTGTGAGCGATTTGTCAAGGTTCGTGGATGTCCAATTTATACAGGGGATCGATGTATGGTTTAATTGGAAGGTTTGACTAAACCTTAAAGTCTATACGCGTATGGAATTAAAATTGGTCAACAATTGATGTTAATTGACGTGTATACAGGCCGGTAATCACGTATGCTAACCCTATTGTGTGTGTGTAATTGATAAACCAAAGGATTGTAAGAAAAAAATAAATTATCTTCTGCTGCTGCTGCTGATACGTGACAAGGAAGAGGAAAACAGATCATTAAAACTCAGGTTAAATATAATTAATGTTGGATTAGAATCAATAGAAGGGTGTGGCCCAGCTGGTTAAGGCGCGTGGTTTGAAGGGAAGGTCACCGGTTCGAAACCCGGCTGGACCTTTGTTTTTTTTTGATTAAAATGGAAAAAGGAGGAGGGTAGTTGGGCCTGGTTGGGTGGCCGGACATCATAGATTGGGTTTGAAATCAGTTGGGCCGATCTGGGTTGGGTTAAACAATTTAATAAGTTTTGCTTTTAGCTTAATGTTATCATTTATTTATTTATTATTATTATTATTATTATTATTATTATTATTATTATATGCATATAAATGTATGTATGAATAATTATAGGGGTTCGAAATATCTCCAAAAAGAAGATAATAAGGCTTGTCGTAGTAATTCGTAACGTACAATTTATTTAATGCGAAATGTTACAGCACGTATGTCCTATCTAGCTATCTAGCTAACCCCCGTTAAGTATAACATACGCGTGACTCGCTAAGGTAGACTTTAATCTAGACAACGTTGTTAACCAGAATTTGCCGGGTGTCACAGTTTAGGCTTTATGTTTAATGTTATGTTTTATGTTTAGTGTTGTATTTGTAATGTTTAAGGTTTTAGTTTTTAAAGTTTTATTTGGTTTTGTGTTTAATGTTAGTTTATTTTAAAAGATTACATAATATTTTAAATTTAAACCATTACATTAACACATAATACATAAACACATAAAATTACAATCCTAAATTACTTATTACAAACAGAGTTCCTAATCCTAAACTACTTATTAAAACGTTACATAAACACGTTACATAAACACATTACATAAATACATAATATAATCCTAAACCTCCCACTCGAGTGTGAAGTACTCGGGGGATACGGAACGTGAGCTGTCCCGTCCATCGGATCTTGCATCCGATGGGAAATAGTAGTACTCACGAGGAGGGGTAGGCATGCTCCAAAGGCGCTCCTCCTCCTCAAGTTCCCTGAGGGCTTCCAAGTCCTCAGGAGTTGGGTCCCCATATTCACGGGGTGGGATGGTCTTGTGGTGGTGGGTGGGGGTATTCTGGTGGGTGGGGATAGGTTGGTGGTGGTGGGTGGGGGTATTCTGGTGGGTGGGGATAGGTTGGTGGTGGTGGGTGGGGATAGCAGCAGCAATTCGGGGGGTGGGGGCCGACAACATCAGTCGGTCCATTTCATTAATAGCCATGGTATAATCCATGGCCCAGGCCCATTCTTCATCCGTGAAGTCATCATTGACTTCAGGATGAGGAAAGGTTGGTGGTGCCGCAACAGGAGGAGGAGGGTGATATAACCAATGTTGTGGAGGAGGAGGAGGAGGAAGAGGAGGTTGTGGAGGAGGAGGAGAGGAGGTGAATGGTAGTCTCCGGGGCCGACCCCGTCCCGGACCCGGCGAGCGTACTGCCGGACATTAGAAGGTCCGGCAGCTCCTGGTTGAAAACCGCCCATATTATTCATTGTGGTGGTGGGTGAGGATAGGATGAGGAAGAGGGAAGAGGTGTGACTGAGATTTGGGAGGAAAGGGGTATTTATAGGTGTGACTGAGATTTGGTGGGAGGGGGGGGGGGAGTTTGAAATTCAAACGGTTTGGAACAGTAACCGTTTGAAATTCAAATTTTTTTATTAAATATTATTTTTTAATATTAAATATTTTTTTATTATTTTATTAATTTAATAAACTTTCAGTTTAAATTTTTATTTTTATATTTAATGAAATATTATTAAGTATTTAATATTCTTATTTAAATAAAAAACAATAATTAACCAATCATTACCAATCATTTATAACCCCCACATAACCCCCCTTCCCACTACACCCTCTTTTTCCATAACCCCCACATAACCCCCTTTCTATTACTTTTTAATATTTTAATCCTATAACCCCTACATAACCCTCTACCACTACACATACCCTAACAAATGAGTTTGTAGAAAGGTGCTCATTGACATAAATATATTATATTCTACCACCCAAAGAATTTATGCCAAACACGAGACTATTGAGGCATGTATAATTGATCCAAGTTGTATTTAATTATTTATGTCTAAAATATAGTAAAGTGATTATAAAGTGTAAGACAACATGTCTCTTTAAGCATATGTAGTGAGGTATTGATGGTATTATATATGGCGCTACATGTCCTTCATAAACATAGATTTCAATATAAACTTATCTCGTTAAAACTTAAAAGAATTATGATTATTAAATTTCTAACAATTGTTTCTTTTAATTGAATAAAAAAGTGTATTAGCTCATCTAGCAGCACGCGTCACTACTTTTTTTTTTTTTGAACGACCAACAAATTGGAATCACTCACGGAACACTGGAGTATCATCGTGCCACCAATGTTGCCACGCGATCATATTCCACCACCAAGTCGCCAATTCAGAAGGAAACTCATAATTATGAGAAAACCCCCTTTGTAAGATTCGAACCCAGGACCTTATGGTCCCTAAGTCTTAATTCACCACCAAGATGCCGCTGGGCTATAATGCCTTTGACAGCATGCATCACTACTAAAAATAAGTTTCGAGAAAAGCCATGAAAACTTCTCAACTAAATGACCTATTAATTAATATTGTCACTTTCAGAGAAGAAAAATAATAATAATTTGAGAAACTTCCCATCATGGGATGCAAGTTTGAGGTACACTAACTTGTACCACAATACATTGATTACCACTTCTACTTTTTCAATATTCATCATCCTCCACTTAACCAACCCAAATTTCTCCTTTTGGTTTTGATCATCGGTAGTATTGGTTAGTTTTCTGAAATCATTATCGAACAGGTTATTAAATCGAATGTGAATGGATATGGGTTTGGATATCATGTTCAAAAGAAGGGTATGGATGATTTTTTGGTCTAATTCCAATCTTTCTACTATATATATCTTTAAAGGAAAAAGGGTAATACAATTTTTTTTTTTAATTTTCTAATGGATGTGACATAATATAAGAAAAAATGCATTGTCGTAAAAGATAAAATAACTTAAACTGACGCAAAGCGAAAGCAAATTAAACAAGAATAAAATTCTTGACAAAAAGTTGATAATTTATGGTGTTACTAAACGTACCTTATTTTTACTGATTGTACCCCTCCCTCAAATTTTCAGATTAATACAATTCAACCCTTTTGTTCTCTTTATGATTCTTTTCTTCTTTAAAATATTAATAGAATTCATTCTGAATAAATTTCCATTGGAAAGAAATAACAATGCTAAAGCGAATTAAAACTTAAGTGTTTACAAATACTTTAAAAAAAAACATCAGTAAAACTTAATTATAACTATAACAATTAGTTTTTGTCTTTAATAAATTATAAAAGAGACTTGAAGCATTGTCCAAACATTTAGATCCACAAAAATATTCCCTTGTTAAAGCTAAAGCTGCCCATTATTTATTCTCAAGTCAAAACTTCATCAAGTCTTCTCTAATGGTGGTTAATGGCTTAATGCTCTCAGCTGTATACCTTTTCAATTTTCATTTGAGTTTCATTTTGATTTGACCTTATCCACGTATCTAAGTTAAGTCTCATTTTGTTACATGTTTCAGTCAAAATATGTTACTTTTAACAAACACATATTATATAATTGAAAAAAGAAAACATTGCATGAGAATCAGGATTTTTTGTACAAATTATATTATATATTTTATTATAATTATTAGCTATCATTCTCCAATTATCTTCATTTCTTTGAATATATTAGATCAATAATACACGTCTAGCATTCTATAAGAGTTTTAGAGTTGATAATGTCTTGCCTTTTCCATTCTGATCACTATCGCTACCTTTTTGGTTAGTTGTTGAATGTTATCCTCCTTTTGTGATGATTAAGTTTTTATCAATTTTTCTCTTGCCACTGCAATGCAACAATAATCATAGCTCTTGTTGTTTCACGATTATATCTCCCATCACCATAGTCATGCTTTCGTGCTTCTTGCCAACACCGATATGCCTTAGATCTGCCGTTGTTGTTTGTCGCCTTAGAGTCTTCTTATTGTTTAACTTTTATGTTTTTGTTTCAAGATTGTTTGCTCCTCTTATGTCAACTTGTTTGTTGTTTTTCGCTCCTGCCTAAAACATATTAGTTGGCAGGTGTTTGTTTTCACTAGGTTAGAGTTTTCTATCAAAAAAGGGTTGGAGGCACAACTTGTTGCCCGTCTATATACCTGATCTCCTTATGTAAGTTGCCATTTATATATCAATTAACACCTTTGGAGTGTAAAAAATATGTAATTTGGCCTTTATATATCAATGAACACCTTTGAAGTGTAAAAAAGAGAGAGAGAGAGAGAGAATTATGAATGTAGAGATTTTTTTTTTTGAAAAGAAAACTTCATTAAAACACAACTCGCAAGGTCCTCAAAGTGAGGACTTACGAGAAAAACAAACCACAATACATCAAGCCAAAGGACAAACACACCAAGTTTTCCAATCTAAAACTTTCCATCTAGTCCTATTTCTTAACCAAAAATAAGCGGTAGATTTAATATTCTCCACAATCTGTATAGGGCTCCGCCTCTTATCGTTAAAAATCCGGTCATTACGCTCCATCCACAAACTCCAAATGAAAGTGTAGACTATACCCCTCAAGATGTGCTTGTTCCCTTTAGTCGCTGACATCACTTCTGGAACACGAACAAGATCCGGCACATCAAAGATAAATGAATGATTAAGGCGACACCACAATTCGATTCGAAACCAAACCTCTTGGGAAAAACTACACCCTGTAAAAAGATGAAGGACTGACTCCAAATCGTTTTGACACAACGAGCAGGTGGTGTCAGGGATATTAACTCCACGTTTAATAAGTTCATCGACTGTAGGAATCCGATTAAGCAAAGTTCTCCATACTAAAATTTTGCACTTAAGTGGAGACCACCCCTTCCATTTAATCAACGCTGTGGAAGAAACCGGATGATCGCTGGAAAGCAACTTTTTAGCCGAAGAAACCGTGAACATCCCATCCGATGTTTCTTTCCACTTCCACATATCAACCCCGCCTTGCCAGTCTAGATTATGGATATCATCCAAAAGTTGAAATAATTCTGCGATCTCCTCATAAGAAGTAGGCGCAGCTTTCCAATCCCAATACATGGTCTTAACCCCATCCATGCAATGCAACCGATCCGCAACCTTAATCCATTTATTCTTCTCAAGTCTAAAAAGATTTGGGTATAAGATACGAAGCGGAGTATCACGGACCCAAGCGTCTCCCCAAAAATAAAACGAATTGCCATCTCCAATGTATCCCACAAAAAACGACTTAAGTGGAATGCCATTGGCAGTCTTGCTTTCGCCCACTTTAACTATATTTTTCCACCCACCACTCGAAGCCGCATTACAAGGTAACATAGCCCAAGGTCTACTTGAACCATGACACCCCAAAATAACCCTTTTTCACAAGCAATTTTCTTCGGATTTGAATCTCCAAATCCATTTCAATAAAAGAGCATCGTTCACCTCTTGTAACTTTGAAATACCCAAACCTCCTTGTTTTTTTTGAAAGGGTCACAATATCCCAAGAAACCCAAGAAATTTTCTTCTCAACATACGAACCGGACCAAAGGAAACGCCTCATACACATCTCAATAGAGTCGACTACAGCTTTAGGAGCCTTATACAAGGAGAAATAATACACGGGGAGACTTTCAAGAACCGATTTAATAAGAATTAATCGACACCCTATCGATAAGTGTTTAGCTTTCCAAGAGGCTAAACACCCCTTGATAACGTCCACGACCAGCTCCCAATTACTTATCCGCGTCATCTTTGCCCCTACTTTAATACCAAGGTATGTAAATGGGTAATCACCCCGCTTACAGCCTAATACTTCCATCATATTATCAACCTCCAAATCATCCGTACAAACACCATATATATTAGATTTATGAAGATTTATCCGGAGACCCGAACATAAATAAAAAATTCGAAGAACCCGGGCAATGCTCTTAATGTTTTCACAAGACCATTCACCCAAAATGAGAGCATCGTCCGCATACAAAAGATGCGTCAAATCCGGATCGTTTGCTGAAAAATTAATGCCTTTAAAAACACCAATATTCTTGCCTTTATTAATAACCCAAGAAAGAGCTTCCATAACGATCAAGAATAAAAAATGAGACAATGGGTCACCTTGCCGAAGGCCCTTCTCACACCGAAAGTCAAAAGTAGGTTAACCGTTAACTAACACCGCAGCTCGAGAAGATATACAAATACCTCGAATCCAATCGCACCATTTCTTGGAAATACCCATTTGGGACATGACAGAAATCAAAAAAATTCCAGTTTACATTATCGTACGCCTTTTCAAAATCAATTTTTAGCAAAAAAGATTTCTTCTTGTTTTTCTTTAACCAAGCCAAAATCTCATTCACCACAAGGGGCCCATCAAGAATAAAGCGGTCAGCCAAAAACGCTGATTGGTTCTCCGAAATCACCTGACCCATTACCCTTTTAATACGGTTAGCAAGGATTTTGGAAATAACCTTACTAATCATACCAATAAGAGTAATAGGCCTATAATCCTTAAGCCCCACAGGAGATTTCACCTTAGGAATCAAGGTTATAAAAGAAGATCCACAACCTGGATTAATAGTACCTGAAGCGTGAAATTCTGCCATAATATTAAAAAAATCTTCTTCGAACAAGTTCCAAAAGCGTTTGAGAAACCGGAAATTAAAGCCGTCGGGGCCAGGAGCCTTGTTAGAACCACACTCGAAAACCGCATCTTTAATCTCCTGTTTTGAAAAAGAATCATCCAAAAATAAACGGCTCTGCTCATCTATGGTCTTCATACCCGAACACACCAAAGACGGTCGATTTGAAAACGGCTCTTTAAAGTGGTTTCTAAAAAATCGGAACACCTCCTTCTTTACCAGCGTCGGTTTTGTAACCCACTCACCACTAATCATTAATATTTATTATAGTTAGCTTTATTATTTTTATTATAGTTAGCATTCATTATTAGATTGGATTTGGTTTGTAATATAGTTGATTAACAAAACACATCTCGTAGTTGATTAACAAAACACATCTCGTTTGGGATATTTTGCTTAAATATTATAACACCCTTTGACATAATAAATAATAAATAAAATTTAATAAATGAAAAGATTGAACATAGGAATTAGGATACACACGTAGCTAATTGCGTAAGTTTATTCTATAATGACAAGTGATAAGCACCCAATTTGCTTTAATTGATTAGGTTAATTAACCAATCACATTGCATATAATAGCTTTAAGAACTATGGTTACATCCACTAATAATCTCATCCTATTCTATTATTTGTCTCTTCTAGAAGGTAAGAAGGTATTTGAGGCCACAAACCTTCAACTTAAATATTTAAATATTTGTAAGTGCGTAATGTTTCTACTTATCGTCATACTTGAATCTTATACTAATAAATAAGTCGTGCGGATCATGTTTCAATCATACAACGAATAATTATATTGAACAAAACAAACATAATGACGCATCGAACTCTTAATCTAGTTTAAGGCTCATGAAGATGAAAGACCTGAAAAAGCTAGGCGTGCAATAGGGATAGCAAATGATATCTGGTACATAAACCTAACAGTATCATGTCGGACCATTTTCGGTATTAATTTGGTATACACTTTTTGCGTTTTTCGAGATCAGTATTTTCGGTTTGGACGATAATGGTATTTTGTGTTGATTCGCCATTAAAACCGGCAACCATTTTTTGCAATGGTTTTAATAAATTTAAGTTTTTAAAATAGGCAAAAGATCAAATACAAATAGAGATATCGTACAAAACTTACAAAGCAAAGGTATCATGTCGGACCATTTTCGGTATTAATTTGGTATACACTTTTTGTGCTTTTCGAGATCAGTATTTTCGGTTTGGACGATAATGGTATTTTGTGTTGATTCGCCATCAAAACCGGCAACCATTTTTTGCAATGGTTTTAATAAATTTAAGTTTATAAAATAGGCAAAAGATCAAATACAAATAGAGATATCGTACAAAACTTACAAAGCAAAGGAAACCTAAAAAAACGCGGTGGCATTTTCGTAAATAACAAATTATACTCTAGAGTAATTATATAATTCTAGTGTTATAAATTGCCAATATTTACATTTATGTCAGTGCGTGTTTCTTTTATTTTCGTACTTTTTGTGTTTTTATCCCATTTGTATCGGAATTTCTCCTTTAAAATAAATCACACCTTGGGTATTAAATATAACTATACTAGACTTTTGCCCGCGTTGACACGCGGTTCAACAACTTACAATTATTTTTAGCGGTAAAACCTATAAACAAAATATTATAGAAATGTTTTAAATTTTAATTAAGTTTTAATTGAATATTAATTAAGTTTTAATTCAATTTATAAAAAAAAATATTTAGTGATATTTAAAATTTAACAACATAATTCGAATTTAAATATTTTAAATTTTAATTAAGTTTTAATTCAATTTTTGATTTAAAAAAATATGAAAATTTTATAAATGCTCACATATTGCCATGTGGCACAATGTGGGAGGAGAGATAATTGATGGTGGAGTGAGGGATTGTCATGTGTCACAAATTGCTTTAAAATATTATATGTATAGATAGATAGATTTTGACTTGAGAGATTAGGAATTAGGAAAGATATTAATTGACATTTTGACAAAAATTAAGTTCTAATTCAATTTTTTATTTAAAATAATATGAAAATTTTATAAATCCTCATATATTTCCATGTGACACAATGTCGGAGGATAGATAACTGATGATGGAGTGAGGGATTGCCATGTGTCACAAATTGCTTTAGAATATTATATGTATAGATAGATAGATGTTTGACTTGAGAGATTAGGAATTAGGAAAGGTAGTAATTGACATTTTGACAAAAATTAAGTTTTAATTCAATTTTTGATTTAAAAAAATATGAAAATTTTATAAATCCTCACATATTTCCATGTGGCACAATGTGGGAGGATAGATAATTGATGATGGAGTGAGGGATTGCCATGTGTCACAAATTGCTTTAAAATATTATATGTATAGATAGATAATTAATATATATTAAAATAGATGGGCCAAAATCAACAAATTTCTCAATAGAGATGAAAATGTGCAAGAAGAATTAAGGCTTAGAAGCAAAGTGGTAGACCATGACAACTTGGTAAATTCAAATATTCAGTGTTAAAAAATCGTCAAAAAGTCTATAAACAGATACAAAACATATTGCCGTTGACTTTCTATGTATTGACTGCTATATATATTTTCAAATATTTAGAATTAATTTCATACAAATATACATGTCCTTCCCTTGACAAACCAAACTTTCTTGATGCAATTCATGTCATCCACCTGCAAACAAAACAATGTATTGAAGAACTCTCCTTAAATTAAGTGGAAAAATTGACCAAAAAAAAATGGTAGTACTAAAATCCTAAGCAATCCCACTGCGACCTTCCTCTAGGCGTGCCTTTTTGGCGAGGCGTTTTTGAAACTGTATAAAAAAACATTTTTCTATGACTATTATTAAATAAAAGGTGACTTTCATGTTATAAAAAAAAAAAAAAAAAAAAAAAACAAAAAAACAAAAAAAAAATATTAAAAAAAAATTGTAAATACTATTGTCCTGGGTTCGCGTGTGACTATGCAACACATGAGGGCTTTGCGCCTTGTAACTTTGACTACTCTGTGACAACTTAAGTTACCCTCTAGGCGTGCCTTTTTGGCGAGGCGTTTTTGAAACTATATAAAAAAAAATTTTTCTATGACTATTATAAAAAAATTATAAATACTGTTGTCCTGGATTCGCTCGTGACTATGCAACATACATGAGGGCTTTGCGCCTTGTAACTTTGACTACTATGTGACAACTGAAGTTACCTTCTTTCTACAAGAGTCTTAAAAAATCAATCTTCATGTTCATGATCACTTTCAGAATCTGCAAAACACAGGAAAACCTCAATCACAAATATATAGAATAACGTAAAATAATATTTACTAGCGGTAACAATTGATTATGGACCAACATATCCCCTGTTAGATAAAAAAAATTCATCATGCTTTGAACTAGAAATAAGTAAATACTTACCCGAGCGAACATCTTCACTAATTTTGCCTCTATCTTGAATTTGTTTAACAAGCATTCGGTATATAAGCACCCACCAATATATGTGAAGAACAAGCAGGCAGAAAAGAAGGGTATTGAACAAATAATAGTAGATCGGTCCCAAAGTCTTATACTTTTCTGTATTCAACACCGGAACAAGTTCATAACTGCACCGAGTAATTTGAATCTTGATATTATTTCACTTGTGAAAAAGAATATTAGACATTAGAAAAATGCATAATTGCAGTTTTAGTCTGACCTTGTACTGTATAGGATCCAGAAAGGGTAATAAATAAGCCGAAGGATTATCCACGCAAACACGAATAGTATAAATGAAAAACTGGCGAGTCTTTCTGCGCCGCTATATTTAGACATCTTCCCTACTTCAAGAAACACATCACTGGCGTCATGAAGAGCCAAAACAACTGAACCGACACGTACGAACCTATAAGACAAATATATTAAAAAAAAAAACTAAAATAAATGTATGCACGGGAAATGTTATAACCCTTAAGTTATGGCAAAGTTTAAAAGAACGGAAACGAGCCTCGAGGCGTTTTCCCTTCGCCTCATGAGGCGTAAGCCTCTAGGCGAACCAAGGCGTAAGCTCGAGGCGCAGTCAAAAAATAAATAAAAAAATTATGTGTCTATAAAACATATAAATACTTGACCTAGAAAAGTCTAAAACATCAAAAATAAAATAATTGACCCAAAAACCAAAAAACACATAAAAAACACCCTAAACCACCCGAGGCGCACATTTTCTTAGCGCCTCAGCCCTTAGAGGCGTATGTACAATCTGAACCCCATGAGGCGCGCCTCAGACTCGTTTTCTTAGAGTTTCGCCTCGAGGCGCACCTCGAGGCGTACGCCTCACCCGTTTTTTAAACCATATGGAATACTAATAAGTTTCACCATGGTAAATTCAGAGCTTATAAGGTCAGCTTCTAACTTTGGGCTTGGGCTGTTACAAACAGCCCATACTCCTAAAAATATACAATGCAACTATGCAAGTTTGCACCAATATGGTAACACCTAAAGGCTAAAGCCCACAACAAGGTGACCAAATAAACTCCAAATGAACATAAAAATATCTTTATCTTGTTTAATATCATATTATAATTCAACAAATTCTCTACAAGCGATTCAAAACGAAAACCGTATCGTATTACCTGCAAATATACGACACTGTGATGAGAATCAAAGTTGCAACATGATGGCCCATTGACACACCAAAGTCAGATCGCCGTGTTTCCCAAAAAATCAAAGCAAAGATGGAGTACAAGTAGAATCCACCCGCGTACATGTAAAGACCTTTCAATTTCAATCTGAAAATCGATAGCCAACCAACTTCAGAAATCCGAGGTTATGAAAAGAACCAAACTGCATAAAGTGACACTAAATCTTACTTTGCTTTCTGATCAGGCCATTTCTGGGTGCCGGGACCTACCCAAAAGTAGCTAGTTTTCGTGAACCATGGCTCGTTATAAGTTATAGCCAAAGCTAGAATTTCAGCTGAAAGAAAATAAACACATTTCCATGCTGATTCCTTAAATTTCCGTATCTTTTTCCTCCTTTCTTCCGTCTCCATGTCTAGCACTTGCTGCTCTTTTCCAAACATTAACCGCCTTCCGACAACCTAAAAAACATGATTTTGTCATAAACCAAACGCAAGTGGTTCCGAAGATGATGTTTGGATCATTCTATTAGTCTTTGATGTTTGAAATATGATGATCAGGTAATCCGTTGTTCGTGTGTTTGACAAATTCCAACCATTTAAAGAAATTTACATGTAAAATGATTCGTGTATCATCAGGTAGTTAAAATCAGTTTCACTTTATCCAAATACTAGAAATTTATTATCGTTTTTTTTAACGGTGACTTTCATATGAGTGACCCAATGTCACACTGCCTAATCGGCAACCCTAGCCAAGGTCTGCCCCAGACTAAGTGGTCTTAACCGAGCCCGCGCTGGTGTATCAGACTTGGTTACGGCGTTCCCCCGGAAACCGTACTGCCTCCACACGAGTTTCCTCGCTGGAGTAACAGTCGGGTGAAAACCGAGGTGCGGCTCAGGATCGAACGCTCCTCAGTGCGTTTGTCACCATCATTGCCCGGAATCCGGATGCCGTAGAAAATAATGAGGAGAGTGGGAATCGAACCTGGGTCACAGGAAACTTATTATCTATGGCTTGAGAACACAATAATCCTATACTTGATTTCAAACACAACTTTAACACAATAGATTATAGATAACTATTTGCTAATTAATTAAAGATAATGACATGCTAATTAATTCATGATCTATGGATATATCAATATCAAACTCAATGATGTTAAATCTTCATCAAGATTCAAAATTTAACCAAAAGAACACAAAATCTTGACAAAGATTAATCCCTATTTCAAAACCTATGAATTAAAAATCCTAAATTTAAAATCTTGTGCTGATAATCAACATGCTTTCCATACATTCAGTTCTCTAGCTCCCGAAGCTATTGGGTTCCTGGACAGAGTGCAAAGGGTCGTGCACAACAATTTCTAAACCCGATGACTTACGGTTTATTTTTAGTAGGATAGGTTTTACTATTAAAAGGGGATGTGGCGAGCAGCGTGTTGCCCGTTTACCCGCCGTCCTGCTATAAAATATTTCCAACTCTATTGAAGTTTCTATTTCAAATAAAATAAATAATAATAATAAACTTAACTCATATCAAAACTCCCACAAAATCAATCTAATTCTTCTTAATTCTTAAAAATATGTCAAGAACAAAACCAAACCGAATAAAATTAACTCAAATGGGTAAACAAATAATCAAAAAGTTACCTGAAAAACATATTTGTCAAGCAAATAGCGAACAAGTGGAAAGAAGATAGCAAAGAGAAGAAGAAGAGAGAAATCATGGTAAGTTGGGTAGGACTCATGTTCAAAGTCCATGGATGAAAGAATATCCAGCAAACCCATATTGTTGGGAAAGAGAATTATTTACTCGGTTTGTGATTGAATTCATGATATGGTAGTATTTAACTATTTATTATTATTATTAATGGAGGGGTAGAGAGAGAGATTCTGTTGTACAGGCGTCAAAGAGGAATGTGAATACTTTCCATAACAGCAATGTAAATGATGTGGCTTGGAGACTTTCGGTCCCATATCGATGTGTTTGTGTTGTTTCTACGCATGTTCGGTTGTCAAAGTTTATTTATATACCAATTGACTATTGCATTGTATCATTACATACTTTGGAGTAAAGGCTAATTGTGTTGATCTACACCTCTTGTAATTTTTCTTTAAAATAATATTTTTATATAAAATAGTTATGTCCATTGGGGATACTACATATAGAGACTTCCAATGCTCCTACCTGTTTGGGTTAGAGGCGTGAGCGAAGTCCATACTTTTTTTTAATGGTAATTCTTACACTCCTACTATACTCTACTCTACGTTACACTAATAGTAATATCCTAAGTTACTCCCTTTGCCTAAAATTAAACTTAAGAGGCATGTGTCTTTATCAAGTGGGCTAGCCTATATTGGCAAGTGAAGTCCACATGTGAAGTCTATGTGTAGCATTTTCCTCTTTTATTTTCCCCATGATTTTTAAACATTCACACCAAACTAAAGATCTTTTTGTTTTCTTTAATTTGATGTAATTATTTTAAAATATTACCGCGTAAAAAATATGTTCATTTAAAAATCATAGGCATACATAATTAATAACCAATCTGATCGGTTCGACTGGCCTAAAAGGTTGTACCCGTTAGATTTGCTATTCTTTTAAAACCATAGTTAGCGATTTGTCAGTTTTTTAGGAGCAACATTCGAAAATCCATTTTTATACGTGACACATACCAAAATACCAATAACACGAGCGACTTTAACGTTGTGTTCCCGAGTTAACTTAAGAGGAGAAAAGAAAGGAAATGGAAGGAAAGAAAGAAAGAAAAAAGTGTTTGTGTTCGTGAGTTTTTTTTTAAGGAGGGAAATGGAAGGAAAGAATGGAATGTGTGTTCCAAGATCTTTTTTGGAAGGAAAGGAAAGGAAAAAAGGGAAAAACTAAGCCAAATTTAATCCTTCCAAATTGAAAGGAAATGGAAGGAAAAGAAATGAAAAAAATAGAAGAAAAGAAAAGAAAGGATCCTTTCTTTTCTTCTTTTTTTTCATCCCTTAAGTGAACTTGAAAACATAGCATAAGTCAATCATATAAAAAAATAGAGTAAAAATCTATATAGAGCATGTTTGGCTCTCCTTCCCCTTTACTCTTTTCTCCTTCTTTTACCTCAAAAGCTCTTTAATCCCAAAAGTCACAAGTTATTGGATAAGTCATAAGTTAAAAGGAGAGGCAGAAATGGACAGCCAAACACCCTCATAATGACAGAGTCCGTCCCAAAACACCTTGTCGCCATCATTGGGAAAGCCGGAAGCATCCAACTAGATTGTTCCCCATGGGCTCGAGCTTGGGGGAGGGGGTGCCGGTGCTGAATGTCGATCAGGGATTTGCATGTGTGAGAGAGGAGGCAAAAATGATTCCCTTTGTCCACTCCATTTACCCTAATGTAGTATGGATTTATTGCACCTAATATTTCATAATAATCCTTACTTTTAATTATTAGTGAAAAAGGAAATCCGAGCACCACTACTAGATAGGATTAGGAATTCTTCTCTCAATGATCTTCAACTTGCTTCTCCGACAAGATGTCTGTAAAACATAACATCCTGAATCTCACTATAGGAAGGGGTCTCTATGTAACCACCATCCAACGCTAGAATAAATATATGATTAGAGAAAATGTATAATTTTCAGAGTAAGAGCATACATGATCACTAATTTTTGTTGGTTACTTATAGGATGGTTAAGGACTGATTACGTCATTGTTACGTGAGGTGCTCAATCATAGTGTACATAACCGTCTTGATAGTGACATCTCTAATCCTATTTGTCAAGGATGAATACTCCATTTATCATGACTGTACTTTTCCTACTTAGCCATCATAAACAAATAAACGTATCACGTGTGTGATTCCGTATTGACTTAAGGTGTAACTCGTATCTATTTAGATCGGGTCCTAGACCGTAGCTCTTCAATTACGCCGAATGTTATACTTGTAATATTCCTCTTCTTTGCAAAGGTTGTATAAATATAAAGCTTAACTATGAAAAACATGCCTCCACTCTTCTGGTGAGTGGCATCCAGGTGAAGAACGAATACAGGTGGTAACGGTTTGACTCAGATGAGAGGCGAAATTTTACCGATTATTTTACTGTCGTGTCTTCGGGCGAATGGAAGTCGGGTTTCTACGCATCTGGGAGAGCCAATGGGCTGACAACGGTCAAATGGCCGATCTTGACCACAGCACCTGGTATCACGGTGGTTGACGTTGATTGTTGTTAAAAAACTCTGAAAAAACATATTATATTATATTTTATTATTTTGTTGGGATTTTATTATTTTATCGACACATTTTCCCCATTTGCTTCCCTCACCCTTTCGTCTCCGGAGAACAAGCCTGTGCTTGATTCAAACCATCGTACAAGTCGCCACGATTTCAACCCATTCACCCGATTAATCCATTTAAATCAGGTCAGTAGTTATCAAATAATATCATATCAATTCATTTAATGAACTTTGTATCCTTAGGTTTTCAATTTCTAGATCCAAAGCGCACCAATTTCATTACTTTTTTTAGTATCTTAAAGTCCCTTTTCGATTAATATTATTTCAACTGCAATTACATTGTTAGATTCGCTATTTTAGATTATGGGTCACAGTTTCTTGAATTAATTATGTTATGTATGCTTAGATTTGGGGGTAATTATAACTATCTGCATATGTTCTTGAATTGGTTGTGTTATTATGCTTAGATTTAATAAAAAGTTTTAATTTTTATATGTAATTTATATTTAGATGATAATGGCCTTTCTTTCAGGTGTATGAAAGTTGAAAAATTGTGATAATTTTAATAAAATTGAATACAGATTTGGTTAAACTGAAGCATGGATGTTCAAGACACAATGGAAGATCAAGGCGAAACGTTTGATCATCCGCTTAACAATGCGTATGGCTCGCTGAATGATATATGTTATGAACTGTCGTCCCTGCAAGATCTTGCGTGTCGTGGCTCGTGGAGGTCGATTCTTGACAAAGTGGCTCGAGCGCGTACGCAGTCCCTTCTTTCGAAACCGCATGAACACCTGATTTATCTTACCTATAACACGATAGCACTTACTAAACTACGTCGTTTCTCAGAAGCTGTCGCCGAACTTGATACCCTTGAAAATGGGATAGACAATGTTATTTATAGTTATGAGAATTACCCGCAACACTATCCTAACCGTTATGGATCCATGGCCCCGTTTTCCCTCCGGTGGTTGTACGCTGAACTGCCGTCTAGAATTGGGAACCGTCAAGAAACTTTAGATCGGTTCTATACGCTGCTACATTTTGTTAGGGAGAAAACAAAACTGAAAAGTGATAAAGATTCGTCGGGTATGTCGGATGAAATATGGAGAAAACGTGAGGGGTTGGTGATTAACTCGATTATAAGTCATCATTTGAGTCATAAAGAGTTTGGGGTTTGTTTGGATTTGATCAAAGATTTGGTTAGCCGTGACTCGACCCCGGTTGCTAGAGCGGTTTTGATCTCGAAGCTTGGTTATATCCAAATGCAGTTAGGTGATTTAGAAGGCGCAAAAGTGAGTTTTGGTATGGTTGAAGGGATTGTGGCCGAAGAGAAAGCAGAAGTCGAGTTGAATAATCTTGTAAACAGGAATAAGGCGTTGATGTTCATGGTCGGGAAAGATTACGTTTCTGCTGTGCGGGAGTACCAGGAGTGTATCGATCGTGATGATTCAGATGTGGTTGCGATTAATAACAAGGCCCTTTGTTTAATGTATCTGCGGGATTTATCAGATTCTATAAAGGTGCTGGAGAGTGCATTGGAGCGGGTCCCTACGGCTGCCTTAAACGAGACTTTTGTGGTGAATTTGTGTAGTATGTACGAGTTGGCTTATGTTAATCACTCGGATATCAAGAAAACGCTTAGCAGCTGGATTGCTCGTGTGGCTCCGGATGATTTTGATACTTCGTCTACTCGTGTTTGAAGTAGTTATGTTATGTTATTTCAAGGACCATTGATGTCTAATGTTGTTTAAAACTGTCTGTTCCAGTTTGGTCTTGTTGTAAGTAGGCTGTTGAATGCTGCTGATATAATGCGCACTAGATTGAAGATAATAACATTGGGATCCTTAAACTTTATGCATAGACATAATTTCTGATTTGGAAAACAACTGTTGTGCATCTGCTAACTATAAACATATTAAATGGCAAAACTATTGTTCTGCTTTTACGCATTTGATAACATTTTTTTTAAGGGTGCAAACGAGCCGAGCCCGAGCTCGACCAAGTTCGAACTCGAGCTCGATTAAGTTATAAGAGCTCGAGCTCGGCTCGATTCGAGCTTTGTTTTCAAAGCTCGAGCTCGGCTCGTTTATAATTTCTCAAGCTCGAGCTCGGCTCGGGCTCGTTTAGTATTTATTAGTTAATATATTAGATAAAAATAATATAAATAATTGTTCATTTAGACTCGTGAGCTCGATAAGTGAAGCTCGGGCTCGGGGCTCGTTTACTAAACAACTTTAAATGAATGATAAATATTATTAAATATTAAAAAAACTAATATTATACTAGGCTCAATAAGGCTCGACGAGCCTAACGAGCTTCACATGTCAGGCTCGAGCTCGAGCTCGATAAATAAACGAGCTTTGTTTTAGGCTCAAGCTCGGCTCGAGCTCGATAAAGCTCGGCTCGTTTCGAGTTTTTTGCCGAGCCGAGCTCGAGTAGCTCGCGAGCTGCTTGGCTCGTTTGCACCCCTACATTTTTTACTTTGAAGAATGTTAATCGTGTACAAAGTTTTTTTTTTTTTTTTTTTTTTTTTTTTTTTTTTTTTTTTTGAGAACTGTGTGAATCAAATGAGGGTATTTTTTATATTTTTTTTTTGTTAGAAACGAGTAAAAAAAATTTCCCCATTTGATTCTCACAGTTCTCACAAAAAAAAACACTGTATATTTATGTGTGGCCATTGGGGGGCAAAAGTAAAGTTGCACTAGTTTTAACGTTATTTTACTAATTTCATGAAAATAACGTTAAAAACGACGGACGGTTAATCATGCATCATGTGGTGGCGTGGATAGCCAAAAGACAAAGAGGTACATGCACCGATCAGGTTTGTCCCGATTGCTAAGTGTTATGTGCCTTATGTCCAAGGCTTGATACCAAACCACATCGAGCCGGGGGTCTCACTGGAAGCAGCCTCTCTATTCTTAGGGGTAGAGGTAAGACTGTCTACATTTTACCCTCCTCAGACCCTACCTTAGCTTTGCTATAGGTGGGATTAACTGAGTATGATGATGACTAGTAAACTAAACCAACCTGCATGGCTAAAAAAATCTAAACTGACTATCATTTTTGAAAACTTTGTAGATGGAATAAGGCCAAGTAGGGAAAATGGATTTTAATACTCCTAACTATCGCCTGTTAGCGGATAATACTCCCAACTATCACTTTGGCCATTAGCACTCCAAACTTTCAACTTGTTGGATTTTATCACTCCCAAACTAACTGAGGTCTAACCCAGTTAGTGTTTGTGGCCAAAATGTAAAAATCTAAACTTTGGGACATTTTTGAAACTTTTTATTATTATTATTATTATTATCTATATCTATATATATTAACAGAGAGAGAGGGGGAGTTCAGAGAGAGAGAGAGAGAGTTCAGAGAGAGAGAGAGAAAGAGAGGCGGAGAGAGAGAGTTTAGAGAGAGAGAGAGTTCAGAGAGAGAGAGAGACGCAAAGAGAGGAAGACCGGCGGTCTTCTCCACCACCAGTCGAACTCCGGTGGCCGAACCCCTCAACCAAACACCCTCATCTTCTCCGACGTGAAGAGAAAGACGTGAACAGAGAGAGATAGAAGAGAGAGAGATAGAGAGAGTACGTGAACAGAGAGAGATAGAAGAGAGAGAGTACGTGAACAGAGAGAAAGTTGGAAGAGAGGGAGAGCTCCGGTTGACTTCCGGCCATCAACCACCCAAACATCACCTTAGTCCAGTCGATTATTATAGCTTTTAGGGTCGGTTTTTGATGAGGATTAAAAGCCCCATGATTATGTTTATCATCTGTATTGTTTTCATCTTCAATTGAAAAGGTGGCTCAGTCGGGTGGTTACGAATGGTTCACGACAGTCACCACAACTCGGTGACTGTCCTATTAATTAGAGATGGGTGGGTTACGAAGGGTTCACGACAGTCACCGTCGTCTTCTTCCTCCTTTCTGTCCGCTGAAGGTGGTGGTTTCCGGTGAAGGTGGTGGTAGGTGGATGAAGGTGAAGGGTGGTGGTAGGTGGATGAAGGTGAAGGGTGGTGGTAGGTGGTGGTGGTGGTTTAGAGAGAGAGAGAGGGGGAGAAGGGGGGTCTGTTGTAGAATATGAGGGGGGGGGGGATTTTATAAGTTAAAGGTTTAATTTCAAAAATGCCCCTTAAGATTTGTTTTTTACATTTTGGCCACAAACACTAACTGGGTTAGACCTCAGTTAATTTGGGAGTAATAAAATCCAACAAGTTGAAAGTTTGGAGTGCTAATGGCCAAAGTGATAGTTGGGAGTATTATCCGCCAACAGGCGATAGTTAGGAGTATTAAAATCCATTTTCCCGGCCAAGTATTATCCTCCTTTGCATCTTTACTCATGTAAAGGATTCATGAAACAATTTCACAATTACAAAAACAATGGTCCAAGTTAAAGTAACAAGTTCAAGATAAGAAAATTAGTGAAGACTGATTTCAGCAATGAGGGAAGCTCGACGGAGTTCCGATAGCTTACTAGCAAACCTCAACTTTTTTTCAAACGATAGGTGCGAGTGGGGACGAACAACAAACCTTCGAAGCTGCAGCAGTGGCTCTGTTGTGGTGTAGTCAACATCTAAAGAGCAATTTGCACGTGTCCGGTCATAATCCCCATAATCCTGCAAGAATAACTAGTATTTAAATGCAAAACTATACAAATACGAGATTATAACAGAACCAGTATGATACATACCAAATCATTTGCTGAGATTTTAAGGATCTGCAGATATGGGCAGCACCTAATTAATTCAAGAGCACATGATAACAGCACACCATCGTATACATCTATTGTTGACAATTCAAGAGTCTTGAGACAGGGAAAGATGGTACAGTATCTCTTTTCAGCACCATCTTCTATGAACTATGAGAAAAGTGATAAACCTTTACTATGAGCATTTTAGATTATACCGAATATTATCAGTAATCGGATTATGTAAAAATTAGACAAAATTTCAGTAAAGTAAATTTCAAAGACCCAAGTTAGCTTTTACCTTGCACCTTACAAAATCCAAATTAAGTTCTTGAAGATTTGGAAACAGATCCACAAGTTCAAAGATATTACTCGAATTTTCAATCATCGCAGTATCACACAATGACAAAGATAATCTTTTGAGTTTTGCAAGCTTTGCAATCTCAGTTAGTTTCACTTTGCCTACAGACAAACCAACCCGGTCCAAAATATCGATTTCCATCGTCTCAAGTAAGCGACGCACATTCAAAATCTCAAGTAAGGGGCATCGAGTAATGAATTCCCCGAATTTACTGTTTTCAAGTTCCACCAAACTCAACTCTAAGCTCAATAGGTTCGGAAAACCATCATGAAAACCAGCTGGAGGATCAAAACGACAGTAACGAAGTTTCAAATGTTGCAACTCTAAACAAGAGAAGAGATAGGTAGGCAAATTAAACGGTTCACCAAACCTCTTCCAAATGGTTAGATCCTTAACTCCTTTTTTAGACAAGAACAAAATCCAACGTGCGATATCTCCATCATCCAATACAGAGTAACTTTGCTCTTCTAAGTAGAGGACAAACTTTGTTATGGAACCGTTAAGTCCTAGAAGAATACCAGTTATTATTCTCTCAAATTTCTTTAGCAATTTGTTTTTTTCTAGATACTTTAAGAAGTGGTCCTCAAATACAAGTTGGCTAAGCATAGTCCACTTATGCCTCCAGTTTCTCGACAAGATACTCGTCTTCACTGGATCTTGTACCGGCAACCGATCGAGAATATGAGTTACACATTATCCGGCATGCTGCCAATAACATCTTCTGTTGCAAGGTTGGATGCTTTAAGTGCCATTATCCTAACAAGAAGACCAATACTAATCATAAACATGACATATATAAACCAAGAATCTGCACAACTTAAACCCATTCCCCTTAAATTACATAACTATAGATACAAGAGATTAATGATTGAATTTACAAGAAGAAACACATGAAGTATGAAGAACAAGAATGACACACATTATATAAACATAATAATAATAATAATAATATTCTAACCTTGAAAATTGATGGGTAAGGTGGCGGAAGAATTGTTAACGATCAGTAGTTGTTGAAACAACAAGGATAAGGCATGGAGATGGTATCGACGTCTCTTCGGGTTGGACCTAGCACCTTCCGAGCATGTACCTGCACCACGAACAACTCGTTAGAAGGGGTCCAGAGACCGGGGTCTTTGGACCACCCTCCGACTCTCAACATGACCACCCTCCGACGCTCAACATTAGTGATTTATCCCAAGAAATGTACATAAAAGTAAATATAAAGGAGTAAATGAGGGATACGAAGTATGAAAGGAGGTGGTGGTTGAAAACCGGCGGTTAGCTAGTAGCCGAGGTGATTTCGGGCTGCTTACCTCGATGGCTGAAAGTTGGTTATTAGAACCATGGATCCGTAGACTGTTGATATGGCAGCTCCAGAGCTCCATTAGGGGAGCTCGTGAATTCAGCAAGGGAGCTTAACATCTTAATTGTGTGTAATTATAGAGAGTTCATGAGCTGTTGATGTCATACTTTAGCAGCTCGTAGGCTCCTCTATGGGAGCTAGGCAGATTAGTAGTGAGAGAATGTTTCTAGAGAGAGAGAGAGAGAGAGAGAGAGAGAGAGAGAGAGAGATGTCTTGAGTTGAGATCAAGACAAATGAGATGTGTTTGAGTGAAGGTGTGACCCCTCCATTTATAGAGGGTGAAACCCCAAACCCTAATGGACTTTATAGTAATGGGCTGGGCTGGCACATAAATGTTGGACCCACCTTTATTATTAACCTCGTATAAGGCAGGTTTTGTGCTTGTGACATCCGCCCCTTTTATTTTGACATTATTACAACTCTAGTCCCTACGGTATGTAAACATATACAATTTCAGTCATTTTCTATTATTAATATTATTTGCTTCTTCATGGTAGTCAAATGTTTAAAATCTCATGATACATTCAAACGTTGCGTTTCCTTAACATATTAAAAAAAAAATTCATAATTTTTGAAAACAATAAAACTTCAAGGTTAAGAAAGTTAAATATTTAAAGTTTTATAAAAACTTTTTTTATTTTTTTGGTTAAGTTTTGTTAAAGATTTATAAACAAATTTTAGAGTTTTGAAGGTTTAAACTTAATATGAAAACTCTAGGGACCAAATATGTTAAAACTGAAAACTTCAAAATCTTGTCTTCCCTCCCACCTGTGTCACGCGTTTTTCCGGCAGCATCTTTTGGCCGGAATCCGGCGAGTTTTCCGGCCAACCTTAAAACACCACAGTTAATGCGTCTTTAACGTCCCTAGTCATTTGATTTACGTTTCTCCATCGTCCTCCATCAGTTTCGATTGATATTACACGCTTTAAACAAGATTTAACCTTGAATTAATGGTGTAACCGTCGCACCATTACAACCATTCAAAGACCCCTTCGTTTAATCAGAAAAACTATAAATTGAGGATGGAATTTCTTTCAGACACGATTGTATAACATAAACCCTTTGTAATTACATCTTAAACACAACCAAAGTCCTTGAATCGACTTCCAAAACGCGATTGGCCGTTCACCTCTTGTTCTCGCAAATCGTGTACTGTAAGTACCAAATTTTATTGCCGTTTTATTATTTCAATCTCCCTTGTTATTAACCCTATGAATTCAGGTTGTTATACTATCGATTTGGGATTGATTGAAATCGGGTCTAGGGTTAGGGTTCTTAGAGTGATTTTGGGGAAGAAGATGGTTATGTATTAATGGTTAAATAAATTTAACTTTCAAATAAATCAACAAAGAAGCTTGTAGTCTAGTGGTTTAGTGGGTGGTGGTGTTGGGAAAGGACCCGAGTTCGAGTCCCCATGGCAGCAAAGAGTCTTTTTTTCAGATTTTGTATTTCTTTTTTTGTTTTATTTTTCATTTCTTAATTATTTACTTACAAATACATTTATATCTTTAAATATTCATAATAAATTCATCTTTGCTTCAAAAATTATAAAAATTTAGGAGTAGCTTCTTGACACCTCATAGAACATGTCCACCATTTTATTTTCTGAAAAATGTATTATTTTCATATTTTTGTTGAATTAAATTGATTTAATCATAATTAATTGATAAAAAATTCATTTTTAATGATTTTAACCTCAAACTTTTTGGGTAATTATTTCTAACCATTCTAACCTGAAATAAAAATATTTGGGTTAAAAAACACTTATTTTTATTAATTTTCTTATTTTTAATCATTTAAACATGATTTGATCTCATTAAATCAGTTTTAAATATAAATAAGTTTATAAAAATTATGAGAAAATTATTCTAATTTGTTTACATCAGAAATCATCCATTTTCTATAAAAATAGCATTTTTGGATCATGTCTTGAATTATTAGTCTTATTTATGATTATTTTAGACATAATTAATAATTTATTTATTTGTACTATTAAATATCTATTTTATGAATACTCTCTTTATAAAATAGAAATGTTTTATGTAGGAGAATCTTGTTTACCATTTGTAGATCATTGTGAAACACATAATTATTTATTTATAATTAGTGCATTTATTTATAATTAGTTAAAGTAATTAACTAAATTATTCTGGCATAATTATGCAAATATATTTTGACCTAAATATTTAATTGGTAATAATAATAATACCTAAATCATATTTACAAACTTTAGTATATTATTTTAATATACAACTTTCACATTAATTCGACTAAATCATAAAAACTCTAATTCCCCAAATCGACTTAGCAAACCCTAATGCCTTAGACCCTAGATACCTTAGACTTTGTAGACTTTACCTTACTAGTATTCATATACGTTATAGGTTGAATTCCTCGGAATTCTCACTACTTAGCTCACAACCGCTTAAGTGGATTTTGATCGCTTTCGCAAACTGTGAGTATATCTTCCCCTTTTTACTGTTTTACTATTTTTGGGGTGATTCATGTACTTATTATCAAGTTTCTATTACTTCTTACTAAAATAGCAATTCTCCTGTGTGTTTGCTTTATGTTAATTTGTGTGTCTATGACTTGTCAAAATCATTAACCTTTGAGGGCCTGGCATTTCAATGAATAGTACTATGGTATATACCCCTTGTGACTCTGTTGAGAGACCTTGGTCATTGTCTTGTGATTCATATTACTAAAAATGTTTTGATTCTTGATTCTTGATACTTACTACATAGGGTTGATTTTGGACGGACATTACTTAAATTACATAATTGCAAATGGTATACAACACAGGAATTGCGAAACGTTTTGTACTATATATATATATATATATATATATATATATATATATATGTCCAACGGATGTACTCACCAATACATTATATGTGTTGACAAATTCTTTTGTACATGTTTCAGGTGACGTTTGATCTTACTTGCTTTCACGCTTAGGCTGGACCTAGTGCTTAAATAAAAGTTGAACATTTATTTTCTATGTTTGAGATATCTATTAAGACTCTTTGTATTTCATTTTGAATAATGGAAGTTATTTGCTATTAATATTTACATTTTAGTCCATGTGCTTTTGAACAATCGTCACTACGTGACACCTCGATGTTTCCGCCATCGGTTGGGGTGTTACAGTGCTCGTGTAAGGCAGGTCCTGTGCTAGGGAGCTGAGGAGCTGATGCAGGTAGCTTCTCTACACCAGCTTCTGGCTTTTCAGCTTCCTGGCCTGAGCCTGGTGGCTTCTTGAATATGTTTAAACATGGGGGTTTGGGTACCCACGTCATTAGTAGTCTAAACTATTTCATTTGAAACAAGACGAGTAATAAGAAAGTTATCATTTTTTGGGTTCTCATCTGAAATCAAATAGTGATATGAGGTGGGTTTCGATGGTTGAACACGACGGAGTAATGGTGGTGGATGATCGGAGAAGAAAGAGTTAGAGATTGAAGAAACACGTATTTAAGGATAGTTCAAAGAAGAACAATCCGTATGGTGGTTCTACTGTATTTTATAAAGAGAGTGTGATTATAAAATACGTGTGGGTCTGTAGGCAAGACCGAGGATTTACGAGACTACCAATTAGAAGAGCCGAGCCTCTAATCGTTAGTGTAAAACCGGGGGGGGGGGGTGAAGAAGGTACGAGAGTTCGTATTCTTCTTGAGTGAAAGTGTATTGGATATTCGATGCCAATAAAAGGAGAAGAGAGTCCTCCTTTTATAGTACCGAGATGCCCTACTTTCTCAGCCCATCCTCTACCTTTAACGGGGCCCGGCCCAGGTAGAGGAGTCTCCATAATCCGGCCCAAGCCTTTAGGCCCATTTGGTGCAAGTGGGTTTTAGTAAAGTGGGATGCTATGGGAGATGTTACCGTCCTGACGCATGTACACGTGGCGCCCAGTAAGTGGACGCTGATGGGCGGTTGACACGTGGTGCTCGCCCATTGGTGGATCCAGGCGGTAGACAATTTATACTTTTCCAGGATTTCAAGACGGACAGAGAAAGTCTGCTTTGTCAGGAAGATATCTTGGTTGAGAGGCTGCCACGTCATCGCCTTTTCTGCTCGTCAGACTGGGGAGAGTCTTTGATTGGAGAGGAACTCTGACGGGCTGCCTGTCGTGTCAGAGATATTTGCTTGGGGCAGGGG
Source organism: Ambrosia x helenae (assembly GCA_030844895.1). Lineage (NCBI taxonomy): Eukaryota > Viridiplantae > Streptophyta > Magnoliopsida > Asterales > Asteraceae > Ambrosia > Ambrosia x helenae. The sequence goes on from CM061223.1 coordinate 5,387,989, forward strand.
TGAGTCCCAAGGCTGCCCCAAAAGGTATCTTCCACTTGTAGTGACGCTTGTCAAGGGAGCCTTGAGGTATATTTGGCCCGCCCCTGTAAAAGGGGCGGGTGTTCATGCGCCTGGCGTCGAGTGTACCGCTGACGTAAAACGGGCGGGTGGACGCCAGGTGGTCCGTCGACGTAGATCGTGAATATAAATGCACGCGTCGGGCGGCGGAAGCATCGCTGACGTAGAACGGGTTTCGTGGACGCCAGACGTTCCGCTGACGTAAAACGGGCGGATGGGCGCGAAACGATCCGCTGACGTAGAACGGGCGGGTAAGCGTCTGGCGAAGCCTGTTCTAAGTGGGCGATGGTATGATATTTGTAATGTTTTAATACCATATCCCTTCAAGTACCCCCAGTCCAGTGCTGACCTGTATCTTTGGGGAGTGCTGGACTTGATTTCACATGTGTACTTTCAGTGACATCCAGTCGTCACTGGGTTTTCATGTACCGAAGTGGACGTGTGTTTTTGTTTATTCTTCGTCAACTGGTGCGCGCACAGAGATCAAGCTGTGGGCGTATGACGGGATGCTGTGTTTGGTGCGCAGCCGTTGAGCCAAGATGGGCGTTGGGCCTGTTTGCGCGGCCAAAAGTTGTGAAATTTGATTTTTTCAAAATTTTTGCTGTGGCGCGCAGGCGTTAAGCCAAGATAGGCGTTGGGCCTGTTTGTGCGGCCAAAAGTTGTGAAATTTGATTTTTTTCAAAATTTTCGCTGTGGCGCGCAGGCGTTGAGCCAAGATAGGCGTTGGGCCTGTTTGCGCGGCCAAAAGTTGTGAAATTTGATTTTTTCAAAATTTTCGCTGTGGCGCGCAGGCGTTGAGCCAAGATAGGCGTTGGGCCTGTGTGCGCGGCCAAAAGTTGTGAAATTTGATTTTTTCAAAATTTTCGCTCTGGCGCGCAAGCGTTGAGCCAAGATAGGCGTTGGCCCTGTTTGCGCGGCCAGAGGTTGTGAAAAGTCATTTTTTGTCGCGGTCTGCGCCTGCATTTACTCCGCATTGAATTTGTCTCTTTGGGATTTGTGTGAATTAAAGGCGGGAATGTTTTGAATTTGAAAAGACGTGCCTGACGGTTGGTAGACCTACTTTGGAGATCGTGTCTGACAATTAGTACGACTGTTGAGTTGCTAGGTCGCCACGTGTCGTACATCTGGTGAGTGGGGACAGCTGTTGATGATGGTTTTTGAACGTGGGCGTACACGTGTCAGTCATCGTCATCCTTTTTTGGACGTGGGTGTACACGTGTCGGCCATCGGCAGCAAGTGCCAGTTGGGGTAGGAAGACCGTCTCGCGAGTGATGCACGCGCGGCGCGTGGGCCGTTTTAGCACGTGGACTGAGCGACGTGTCTGCCTGTGATTGGGCCTTTATGTGAAAAAGCCTGCCCATCATAATTACCTGCATTAAATGCGATGGGTATAAATAGTCGTCCAACTCCTTTGGATTTCTTTCATCTTCTTCATCTTTCGAAGTTTTCTTCTAAGTTCCCTTCTTCTCTGTTTCTCCGATCAAAAACTTGGGTTTTTCTTATTTGTCGTTGAAGATGTCATCCGAAGATAAGAAGGCGGAGCTGGCTATGAAAGACGCTCAAATCTCCTAGTCCAAAGACAAATTTAGGTCTTTGGTCAAGAGGTTTGGCATTCTTCGTGAGTGGGACCCGGAGTTGCCGGAGAAGGGGCAAACTCCGGTAGACTGCCCGGAAGGAAAAATATGCCTATATGAGGCATATTTTCAGAAGGGTTTATTCCGGTTGCCGGTTTCTCGCTTCTATATCTCTGTCCTCCAGAGATACGGAGTGCACGTCTCTCAGATGAGCCCCTTCGGGGTGATGAGGGTGATGCACTTCGAGGCCACCTGTCGGGCCCTGAGGAGGCATCCGGAGTTTGAACACATTAATGTGTTTTACAAGCTGGAAGTTAAGGAGTCGGGCTGGGTCTCTTTTGTGGAGAGATCCAAGAGCGTGAGCCTGATTGTACCGAAGAGTTCTCCAAAAACTCTTCGGGACTGGAAGAGGTGCTTCTTCTTTGTGAAGAAGGAGGTCATCCCAGTGGAGATGACAAAGCTGGAACTGCGCCCTGGGCAGAAGGTACCGTCCTTCGAGGTTGTGAAGGACTTCCAAGAGGAGGCGTGGTTTCAGGAGCTCTCTGCGCATCCGAGTCGTCTGGATGACTTGGACAAATTGGATGAGGGGATTATGCGGTTGCTGGGGCTAAGCCGTCTAGGCGTTAGGGAGGGCTATAATGTAGCGCCTGCTGGTGATGGTGGTGCGCTATCTGTGGAGGGTATGTATTATTATTTATTTATTATTATTATTTTGTCTTGCGTCTCATATCTTTGTGTTTCGTCGCAGGTGATCTACTCTTCGACTACTTTGCCGCCCGGGCTGTGAAGACCGTGTATGTGGCCGTGCCAGAGGGCGGCGTCTGGGAGATGGAGGCGTTGGCGGAGAACTTCCTGTTCCCTGCCCCTATTCAAGGTGCGCCCTCTAACCTTGAAGTAGGTTTTTTGATCAACCCTGCTCCGCTGTCCGTCAAGACGGCGGAGGGGGTTGATTATGTGTTCTTGTCTGACGATGAGCTGAGTGACCCATCGTCTGATTTGGTCCATCGTTCGCGTCGGTCTACAGGTGGCGCCGGAGGCGGCTCTTCTTCGACTACGGCGCAAGGCGGTGTTGCGACTGCTGAAGGTCGCCCAGTAGAGGACGCGCCTGTTGATAGTAAGTGTTCTTTACCTCCTTTTCTCTCTCTTTTTTTTGAGACATTTGATGTTGTTTGCAGCACGCAAGCGCAAGGAACCGGAGGCGGTTGAGGATTCCGTAGCTGGTGGATCGTCGCCTAAGCGGGCGGCTCATGGTGGGGATAAGCCTAGTGATCTAGAGCTTGAGCCGCCGCCGGTGCGTCAGCCTTTTTACATGAAGGCGTTGAAGAAGCTTAGCAGTGAGTGCCCCTCGGGTTTTGCCTTTTTGATGTTTTCTTTATGGTTGCCTTAATTTGCTTTTTGTTTTTCCTTGTAGGTTCCATCCCTCCTTCTGTCCGACAATATCAGGAGGAGCGGAAGAAGAAGCTCGAGGAGGAGCGCGTCCAAGCTGAGGGGGCGCAACAGACTGAGGCTGCGCGCAAGAAGGAGGCGGAGAAGCGCGCAGCCGAAGCTGATTTGAAGAGGAAGCAGGAGGAGGAGACTGCCGCCCGCCAGGCCGAACTTGAGCGCAAACGGGCAGAAGATGCTCGTTTGGCTGAGGCTGAACGCAAGCGGGCTGAAGAGGCTCGCTTGGCCGAACTGGCGGCGGAGAAGGAGGAGGAGGAGCGCCGCCTCGTGTTGTTGAAGCAGCACGAGGATTTGGTGCATATGAAGAAGGAGCAGGCCGAGGGTGTGGGTGCTCAGGGCAGAGAGGGCCAGCGGGGCGGGCCCGTGTTTGTGGATCTGAGCGAGAAGGATGTCGCTGAGGCATCCTTCCCTGGTGGTGGGCCGGAGGCCCCAAAATCGCAAAGGGCCGAAGGCATGGTGGCGTCTTCCAGTGGGCCTGCCTTTCGTCTTGATGCTGTGGTTTATACGCCTGGGTGGCGTATAACCGAAAGCTGCAGATTCCTCAATCCCTTCGTGGCTGAGGAGTTTGTAAGCTATGCGCTGCCGCCGGCGGAGCGTGCCCATCATCGGGCTCAGGACCGTGGCACCCTCTTCTCCGAAATGTGCATGAACCTTACGCAGACTTTGGGCAATCTTTATGCCTTGCACAGAGGAGAGGGTGAATTTTTAGATGAGCGGACGTCGGTTGCCGGGGAGACCGAGCGTCTTGCAGGGAGAAGGAAGTATACGAGTCGGCTCGTATACGCCTTTTGGAGCAGGTTCGGAAGCTGGAGTCCGACTTGCGCCAGAAGGATGCTGATGCTGCTGAAAAGCAGAAGGCGTGGGCCAAGTCGTCGGCGGTTGTGAACACGGAGTTGGAGCGCCGTCGTCAGCTTATACAGAAGGCCGAGCTTGCCCTAGCTGACGAGAAGAAGGTCTCGGCAGCTAAGGGAAAGGAGTTGGAGGAGCTGTCCTCCAAGTACGCCACTGCTGTTGATGATTTGAAGGCGAAGGACGCCGATGTGGTGAAGATGACCACACGGGTGTCCGAGCTGGAGGGGCAGGTTGCAGCGATGGCGAGGGAGCGGGAAGCGTGGGAGTTGGAGAAGACGCTTCTGCTGGATGCTCAAAGGGGTTATTGTGAGAAGTCATTGTGGGTGATGTCCGACGGGATCTCCGCAGTAAGTCTCTAGATCTTTCTCTAAGTTTTTTCTTCGCTTTTTATTTCTTGTTTGTTCTAACCTTTGTTTGATGTGCAGGTATATGAGCGCTGCTGGAATGCGCCCAGGATGGGCGAGCAGATTGCCGAAGTGGTTGACGCTGCTCGCACCACGGGCGTCCATAGCGGGTGGTTGGAAGGATACTTGGCCGCTAAGGACGGCGCCCCTGTGGAAGAGCAGCCATTTGGCGACGTCGACACGGACCAGTTGCTGATGGAGCAGCTGCAAAAGTTGGAGCAGATCGAGTTCCCCGTGCTGCAGGTTGTGCGGCAATGCCTGGCCGATCCTGATCCTATCGCCAAATTTAAGCGGTGGGTAGAGGAGTCTGATCGCGTAGGCCGTGAGCGTGCAGAGAAGGAGAAGTCCAAGGCTGGTAGCTCGGGGACGGCTCATGAGCCTCCTCAGTAGATTATTTTGTAATTTTCTTTTGTTTGTAAATATTGCTTGATGAAATGAAATGAATTTTCTTTCTGTTCTGCGTCTTGTTGATCTGTCTGATATGTTTGTGCGTCATTTGCTGAGTAGATTAACAAGTGAGGAGCGCGCCCAATAAGTAAGTGGGGTGTTGTGTCTTTACGAGTGATTATTGCGCAGAATCAGTTAAGAAGAGTAAATTAACTTTGTAAGTGATTAGTGCGCCGAGCCACTTGTGAAGAGTGGATTAGCTTCGCAAGTGAGTAGTGCGCCGAGCCACTTGTGAAGAGTGGATTAATTTCACAAGTGAGTAGTGCGCCGTGCCACCTGTGAAGAGTGGATTAACTTCACAAGTGAGTAGTGCGCCGTGCTACCTGTGAAGAGTGGATTAACTTCACAAGTGAGCAGTGCGCCGAATTTGGTTTATGAAGAGTAAATTAACTTCATAAGTTTTAGATGAAAGAAAGAAAGAAAAAAAAGAATCGAAACTTCTTTACAAGTAGCATTTGCGCAACTGCGCTACTTTCCATGATCTAGGTATGGGTGTTCCATCGAGTTTTTCTAGCGCATAAGCGCCTTTTCCTAGTACTTGTTGGACTTTGTAAGGCCCTTCCCAGTTAGGTGCTAGCTTTCCCGGGCGTTCTGCGTGAGAGCCATAGTTGTCCCTGAGGACATAGTCGCCGATGTCAAATTCGCAAACTTTGACCTTTGAATTATAGTAACGTTCCAATTGTTTTTTGTAGTTTGCTTCGCGTATGGCGGCGATATCGCGCCTGTCGTCTAGGAGGTCTAGATTGAGGCGTAGCTCTTTGTCGTTATCTGTGTTGTCTGTATTGAGGACTCGTGGTGATGGAAATGTTATCTCCGCGGGTATTACGGCCTCGGAACCGTAGGTTAGGCTGAACGGAGTTTCACCAGTGCAGGTCTTCGTGAGGGTGCGATGCGCCCATAGCATGTGTGGGAGCTCTTCCACCCAGCCCGTCCGCTTTGATCCTAGGCGAGTTTTAATGCCTTCGACTAGGGATCTGTTGATGCGCTCCACCTGGCCATTACCTTGCGGATGGGCAACGGATGAAAAAATCTGACTGACGCCTAGTTGTGTTAGCCAATCTTGTAGTTTTTTGTCGGTGAATTGTGTGCCGTTGTCAGTGACGATTTCCATGGGTAAGCCAAAGCGGCAGATGATGAATTCCCAGATGAATTTTTTTATTTGTTCCGCGCTTATCGACGCGAGTGGCTTGGCCTCTACCCATTTTGTGAAGTAGTCAACGGCGACGACGAGGTATTGTATCTTTCCGGGGGCCATTGGGAACGGGCCGACCAGGTCCATGGCCCACTTTTGAAATGGCCAGGCGGCTGTGACTGGTACCAAATCGTTTTTGGGGCGCAGGGTATTTGGCGCGTGTTGTTGGCAGTTGAAGCAGGTGCGTAGAATTTTGACGGCGTCTTGATGCATACCTGGCCAATAATATCCTGCGTTCATGATTTTGGCGACGACCATTCTCGGCCCTGCATGGATCCCGCATATGCCTTCGTGGATTTCTCTTATAAGTGAGGTGGCTGTCGCGGCGTCTATGCATTTTAATAATGGCCCTAAGTATGAGCGTCGGTACAGGATCCCGTTCATTAATTGGTAATGTTGGGATTTGTATTGGATTTTTCGAGCCTACGCTTTTTGAGGTGGCAACGTGCCTGTTGCTAGATAGGCTTGAATAGGGGTCATCCATGACCCGGCGCCTGTCTGCGTTATATTGACCTGTCTAAGTGGTACTGAAGGTTGAGGTAGGGTTTCGATGCGTACCTCTTTGGCCATATGTGGCCAAGCGGTGGAGGCCATTTTGCTGAGTGCGTCAGCTTCCTTGTTGCCGCTGCGGTTTATGTGGAGGATGGTGCAAGTAACGAATTTCTTGGTGAGGAGCTTGGCCTGGTCGACGTACTGGGCCATGACGGGGTCTTTTGCGTCGTACACGCCGTTCATGTGGCCTGCTATTAGCATGGAGTCTACATGAGCGTTGAGGTGCCTTGCGCCCATTTTGTGTGCCAGTCGTAGGCCTGCCAAGAATGCTTCGTATTCAGCCTCGTTGTTTGTGCTTGGGAATTCTAGGCGCACGGCGTACGTGAATTCTGTTTTGTCGGGGCTGACGAGGCGAAGTCCGGCGCCCGAGCCTTGGTCATTGGAAGCTCCGTCGGTGTATAATGACCAGGTTATTCGGTCGTCTGGAATGGGCTTGGGGTCTTGTTCGTCTTTGCAGTCTTGGATTTTGTCGGTGGGGATTTCGGTGATGAAGTCCGCCAGGACCTGCCCTTTTATCACGGGTCTTGGTTTGTAGACGATGGTATGTGCGCCCAACTCAATTGCCCATTTGGCCAGGCGGCCGGAGAGTTCTGGTTTGGATAGTACTGTGTTTATTCTGTAGTCTGTAAGGACGTTGATTGGGTGTCCTTGAAAGTATCTTCGCAGACGTCTTGACGCGTGGACTAATGCTAGGACGAGTTTTTCCATTGTCGAATATCTGGTTTCTGCGTCTGCTAGAGTGCGGCTGATATAGTAGATCGGTGTTTGTACCTTGTTGCGTTCTACTAATAGGACGGCGCCTATTGCCGTTTCTGACGCGGATAGATATAGTGTAAGGGGCTCCATTGGGAGGGGTGCTGTTAAAGTTGGCAAGTAGGTTAAACATTGCTTCATTTCACGGAAAGCCACCTCCGCTTCTGGTGTCCAGCGGAACTGTGTTTTTTTGAGTACATTCCGTAAAGTGTGAACAAAAGGAAAAGACTTGGAGGCGTAGTTTGATAGGAAGCGGTTGAGAGCAACCAAACGTCCCATCAGTGTCTGCACGTCTTTTATCGAGTTTGGTGACGGCATGCGCTGGATTGCTTGGACTTTTTCAGGTTAGGTTTGAAGCCGCCATTGGTGACAATGACGCCTAAGAATTTCCCTTCTTCTGCTCCGAAGGAGCATTTGCCTGGATTTAGTTTCATTTGGATGCTGCGCAATTGTTCGATGGTGCGCTTGATGTCCATGAGCATTGTGTCTTCCTGGGTGCTTTTGATGACTAGGTCGTCGACGTAGACTTCGAGGTTGACGCCTATCTGGTTGATGAACGCCTGGTCCATGAGGCGTTGGTAGGTTGCGCCGGCGTTTTTGAGTCCGAAGGGCATTTTGGTGTAGCAGTACACCCCTCGATCTGTTCTGAACGCCGTTCGATCCTCGTCTTCGTAAGCCATTTGAATTTGATGGTATCCTCGATATGCATTGAGGAAACATTTGTATTTGAATGGCGCGAGTGAGTCAACCTTCAAATCGATCTCCGGGAGAGGGTAGTGATCTTTGGGGCATGCTTTGTTTAGGTCCTTGTAGTCGACGCACATGCGCCAGGACCCATTTTTTTTTAGTACCATTACTGGGTTGGCCACCCAGGTTTGGTGATTGCATTTTCTGATGATGCCCGCCTCTAGCAGATCGTCAACTTGTTCATTCATGGCTTTGACTCTGTCGGGGCCGAGTGGCCGTTTTTTCTGGGCCACTGGGCGCGCGTCTTTGTATGCGTTGAGGCGATGTGTCTTGGGACGCCGACCATGTCTGATGATTGCCATGCGAAGATGTCTTTGTTCGCCACTAGTAGCTGTTTTAGGTGTGTTTTTACCTGGGGGGATAAGGTCCGGCCCAAAGTGATGGTTTGTTCAGGGAAGGCTGGGTTGAGGACCCAGTTTTCGTCAGTTGGTGGGCTTGGTGGAAGCGTTGCTGTGTCGTCTGCCGGGTGGTTTGTCATGAGGCATTCTTGATTGCCTCGGATGTATGCGATCCCGGTGGACGTTGGGAAGCCCATGGTTTGGTGAGGAGTTGATGCGGTGGAATTGAAGTTCGCCAAACCCTGTCTTCCTAGCAGTATGTCATATGAGGAAATGGCTGGGATGACGTGGAAGGTGCATACCTCTGAGCGGCTGTGTGTGCCGTCATCAAGCGTGACTGTAAAGTCAAACTTGCCAATAGGATGAATTACCTCATTGAAGAAGCCAGCAATAGGCGCGTCTGGCTGTAGGCGTGCCTTGTCTTCTTCGTCTAGCTGGTCAAAGCACTGTTGGTACATGATGTCGAAGCTGCTGCCGCCGTCGCACATCATTTTGTAAGTTCGGTAGTGTCCGAACAGTGCTGTAATGGTGAGGGGGTCGTTGACTGAGCACCCCCTGGGATTATCGGGAGGAGGACTTGGGCCTCCCGCCAGTTTATGGTTTCAGATGTAGTTGCAACGTTAGGGAAGCTGGTTTTCCGTTTGGTGCTTCGCGTCATGTTGCACTGTCTGCTGTGGGTACCGCGAATGTAATGTGTCCTGATGTCTTTGATGGCTTTTTCAGGTTCGTCTTGCCGGCGGGCCCCTGCGTGGACGTTTTTTACTAGGTTGGCGAGCTTCCCGGAGCGTAGGGCCGCTTCGATTTCCATTTTGAGGCTGTAACAGTTGTCGGTATCGTGGCCCACGTCTTTGTGGAACTCGCAGAACCTGGTGGTGTCAACATTTTTTCGTTTTGCCCCCATGGGTTTAGGGATTTTGAAAGTTACCTCTCCGGTGGAGAGGACTTGTGATAAGACTTGGGATGGCGTTTTGGTGAGGGGTGTCCAATCTTGGTTTCGGCGGCCGCTGTTGCGTTGGTCGCGGTTTTGCTTGTTGCCGATGATGTTTCTGGCGTCGCCAGAAGTTGAGTATCGTCATCAAGGACTGAAAAGTTAGTCTCCGATACATCCATTTCAGTCCCCAATGGTTATCGAGGACTAATTTTGCCAGTCTCAAGTCAGTCGCAGATACCTAGTCCTAGATAGTTGTTTTAGTAACTGAACATCAGTCCTCATTGCATCACACCAGTAGGAACTAAAAGTCAGTCTTAAATACATTTATATTCAGTTCTAAATGTGTGTACGATACAACATCGTTTCAGTCCCGAATATAGTTTTTAGTGGCTGAAAATCAGTCTTTGCTGCTACAATAGTTCAATCCCCAATGCATTCCTTTAAGGACTGATAATCAGTTCTCTAAAAGCATGTCATATGTCCCTAATACGTTGTATTGGGTTCACGATTTGATGTCTATTCAATCTCTAATAGGATGTCTTAGAGACTAGGATATAGTCTTTGATGCCACGTTATTTCCATGATTAATATGTTTCTTTTAGGGCAGAAAGATAATCTCAAATATCAAATCATTGTTGTCTTGCATACGTTTTAATGACTGAAAATCACTAGAGTAGGTAATTACATAAAAACATACATACTTATATATATATATATATACACACGTATATATGTATAGAGAGAGAGACAAAATAACCCAATGTTTTATACATATTCGTTATCAAAATCAAAAAATTTACAAAATCTCCTTAAATGTATACAAACACATCAATGAGGAAGCATTCGAGCACTAATGTAGATAACCCAAACGAGCCTTTTATGTGCTTTTTCACCTACATAAAAGATAGAAAACAAATATGATTATTGATTAGCAAAACTAAAGAAGCTAATACTACATACTTCATAAAAGCACAAGCACTAAACTACAAAACCTGCCAAATGAAATTAGAAGTGATGTGGTAAATAATATATATATATATATATATATATATATAATGTAAAATGTAACAAAACCGTTGCCAGCAACGCCGCTGCCGCCCCATGTGGTTTGATATTCTTTTGCCTTGCTCGGTTACTTTTTGCCAAGCAACAAACTCTCCTTTCCATGTCAATTTGACATGGCAACCTGAGAGTGGATGGGGCTTGGTAACTTTGCCCTGGGCACCCCAACCACCCTAATACCTAACCCATTAGCAGATATAGAATGTTAGAAGTCATGTGGCTAAACAGATAAACAATTATATATTTAAAACATAATGCGGCTTCAAACTTTATAAACATTTAATCATAAACATACAATTGACAGTCCTTAGTCCAAGGTACATTGTTGAAGTCCGAGTGTGCCCGCTTTGCCTCTTGACCTGTAACTTAAAAAAAAAAACATGATCTCAAGAAGCTACAGTATCTCACTAATCAAAGTTTAAAAGAACGGAAACAAGCTTCGAGGCGTTTTCCCTTCGCCTCATGAGGCGTAAGCTCGAGGTGCAGTCAAAAAATAGATATAAAAATTATGTGTCTATAAAAAATAAAATACTTGACCTAGAAAAGTCTAAAACATAAAAAACACACATCAAAAATAAAATAATTGACCCAAAAAGTCTAAAACACCAAAAAAAAAAACACAACAAAAACACCCTAAACCACCTGAGGCGCACCCGAGGCGCACATTTTCTTAGCAACTCAGCCCTTAGAGGCGTATGTACAATCTAAACCCCATGAGGCGCGCCTCAAACTCGTTTTCTTAGAGTTTCGCCTTGAGGCGTACGGCTCACCCGTTTTTTTAAACCATGTCACTAATGCATACATTAATACAAATTGAAATCAGTTTATTGGGCCTGGACACATAATATTTGTGAAAAAATTAAATAACAAATAAAACTGCACTGAAACAAAGATTAAAGAAAAGAGTATACAACCCTCTTTTTGATAATCTGATACTTTGTACATGACATATTTATTTGGGTCGATGATGAACAGCTGCAGAATACAACAACCTCTGCAGACTGCAAAAACAAAAAGAAACAAACACTTCACATAAGAAAACAAACAACTTCTAAACTTGATAACAAAATTATTAAAATAGCTTTTCATATACTCATTAGCAAGGAATTAAAAAAAATAAGCAGAATGAAAGTAACAAGAAGTAACAATAAACATTTATCTAAATGCTAATATTCCAACAAATTTAGCATCAAAACCCCCAAATCTAAACCACTTGATTGCTACCAACATCAATTAAAGTGAACAAATTTACAAAAGAAAAAAAAAACCCTCCCAAAACCTAACCTCGGTCAAAAGAGTACAACAACGATCCGTAAACAAACTGTTTAGAATATAAAAATCAAATCAAAGGTTAACAAAAGAAACAGTTGATTTCTCTACATTAAACATGGAATATTTTACCTTCTATTTTTTTTTATTAAACTTGAAACCCAACTGCGGCTACGATTGCTTACCATTTTTGTTCGTCACCGGGGAACTCTTAATCGGTTAGGGTTGCCGGTCATATATCGTGGGATAGTTGACATCGATTTCGTTATCTCTAAGGTTTAGGCAATAAGCAGCGATCTAAACTCTGAAGTGCGAAGACGAGAACAAGTATAGAGGTGGGATTTGGGAGAAGGGGCGGGAATTAAAGGGGAATGAAAATTTGGGTAATAAAGCAGCGGGGAATTAGAATTTATTAACAATTTAATATTATGTTTATAGGGTCAAGTTATTCTACACAAGGTAATAAAAATGGGAAGGGTGAGAAGGATACAAAAAACACAATAAATCATGAAATATGACACAATGAGCCACAAAATATAACACAGTGCCAAAAAATATAACACAATGCTGAAGAAAAAAGACACAATCATTTGAAAAAAATGACACAATGATAAAAATAAGAAAAAGACACAATGGTACATGAAAGACATAATGATATAACGCATATTCTAAAAACCACAAGCTAAAACCTCAAAAAAACGAAAACCTAAAAACTCACGTTGTAGGGTTCGATAAAACGGTTCCAATGCCGCTTGAATGAGTTCAATCGGAGTCCGTTTGATACCCTTCCTACGACTTCCTATTTTTCTTTCACTATGTATTTGATCCTAACCCTATGTTTATAATAGGGATTTGGAATTAAATAATCCTAATTTATCGAATTGTTATACACTAATTCTAACTTAAAGTTTAAATTTAACAAGCTTAACTTGTCTTGGTTTTATTTCAAGTTAATATTATTATCTTTTAACCCGAAAAGATTGGAATTATTTAATTTCAATTCCCTTTCATAATAAAAGTAACTATTACGAAAGAGCAATGGCATTCACACACCATCCAAATTATATCCACACACTTCTATACGACGTTTATAACATTATATTTGACACATATGAGTTGCACCAACTCTCAAACGTTATTAATGTCTATCAGTCACAGACCTATACGTCATGTATAGATCTATATAGAGACTATAGGTTCGGTTTTTTTTACAATACCTATATGGAGCGTATAGGTTTATATGTGACATATACGTCTAGTTTTTTTTTTTCAATACCTATACGTGGCATTTATGTCTATTTTTATTTTTTTCATTTTTTTACAATAACTCTATGAGGCATATAGGCCTATGGATGTAGGATATGTCTCTTATAAGTGTTAAAGTCCCCTATACCCTGTATAGTCCTATATGGGACACATAGAAGCAAGGGGTGTATAGATATCTTTGGTGTGTGGGGGTTAAGGAGGGGGGTTGTGAATAACCAAAGCCTTACGAATGGGACATAATAAGTATGATCTAGTAGTACTTTGTCACTATTTTCAGAAGAAAAAAAAATGTGGTTTGAATATCGTTCGTCACAAAATATTATGCACATTCGGGAGTTTTACCACATTGGTCTTTTCAACTGATGGGTTTCTTTTTGAATTGGTAACAGACCGAGTGATCAACATATCTACAATCCCAAACAAGGTGGCCTTTGGTCTATGGTTGTACCCGCGTGATCAGGGTTTGTTGGGCGTTACGTATTATTATAATTATTATTATTGAAATAATAATAATAATAATAATAATAATAATAATAATAATAATAATAATAATGTAACACCCCGCCCCTCTCACCACCAATATTGTCCGCTTTACCCAGCCAGAGCTCACGGATTTGTTTTTGGGTGCCAAGTGGAGACTTCCCAGGAGGTCACCCATCCTGGAATTTCTCCTACCTGAGCACGCTTAACTGTGGAGTTCTCCTCTCATCCACTAACATTAAGCCCCAAAACGTGTTGGTGATTTAAGAGGCAAGGCATTACTTATGAACCAAGGATCTCTCCTGGCACGACCGATGTGGGATTTTCCTGGGGTCTCACATTCACCCCCCGTTAGAGTCTCATCGTCCCTGATGAGGTGTGCACCCACCGTCCCGAACGACACAGGAGTGGCTCTGATACCATCTGTAACACCCCGCCCCTTTCACCACCAATATTGTCCGCTTTACCCATCCAGAGCTCACGGATTTGTTTTTGGGTGCCAAGTGGAGACTTCCCAGGAGGTCACCCATCCTGGAATTTCTCCCATCTGAGCACGCTTAACTGTGGAGTTCTCCTCTCATCTGTAACACCCCAACCGATGGCGGAATCATCGAGGTGCCACGTAGTGACGATTGTTCAAAAGCTCATGGTACTAAAATGTAAATATTATTGAATAATCAAAATTGTCTTACATGGAAATGGAAATTACATTGTCTAAATGAAATGTAAATATTGAAATAACTGAATTGAAATAGAACACTAAATGTCTCTTGCTAAAGCACTAGATCAAACTGCACCTGAAACATGTACAAAAATAGGTTTGGTCAACATATGAAATGTTGGTGAGCATTCCTAGATTTGATATATATAGTAGGTTAAAAAGTTATACAATTCAAGTGCAAGCTACAGTGCAAATATGTAAACTATGTATCATACAAATGAGCGAAATCAACCCTGTGACTGTATAATGTACTGTATGAACTGTAGTGTACTCAACCAATAAATGGATGATAACTTAACAATGGCCACGGATTCTCCGATGAAAAAGGGGGAGAATCAATCTAGGCGGGTTGTCAATCCAAATAGCGCTATCCAATGTTAAGGTCGGCTTGTACCATGTTAATGATTTCACTAAGTACAAATGTAATCCACATGTATTGTCTAAGCATAAAGCACGTTGTAAGCAATGCACATAGTACTAGAATTGTATTGTAAAAATGTAATCTTGTATTTGAAATTGTAATAGTGTACATGTAACACCCCAAAAATGTATAAAAGCAAAAAGGGGTAGGAATACTCACAGTTTACGTAATAGCTTGTAATTGAACTTGGACAACGAAATATGTGTTGGAACTATCTCAAAGTATCAACCTAAAGTAATTGATAATGTGTAAGTGAAATAACTCTAGGATGCATGTATTTCTAGGGCTTCGAATTGGGGATAAATGCTCGTTTGATTAATATTAAAAATATTCGCCAATTGAGAGAAATTTAGTAAATAAATAACCAAAAATCTTTTTATGAAATTTAAACTAAAGATGGTTACAAGAATGTGTTTAAAGTGTAAAAATAATTTTTATAAAATTATTTTCTTTAAAATAGATTATTAAATCTATTTATTATAAATAGCCAATATTTAACTTTAATATTCAAAAATACTAAAATTAAAGAATTTCTATTTTAAAAATCATATTTCTGTTCTAAATGGTCAAAAATAATTTGTATAAAATTTTGGTGCAAAAATGATGAAAATTGGATTTATTATGATTTAATTATGATTAAATCTAACAAAAATTGATTAAAAATATAAAATAAATGATTTTACTGAATTAAAAATTATTTCAGTAAAGTTTGACTTTATAAAAAGTCAGGATAAATTTTGGAGAATTTAATAAAATTGTTTTGATATATAAATGGATTTTTATAAATATAATAGTATAATAGTGATTTAATTATTATAAATATTAAATAAATGAATTTCTGAAAAATAAAAATTGTAAATAAAACTTTAATCTCAGATTAAACAAATATAATTTTTTTAGAATTTGTAACATAGCTTTAATATTTAAAAATGAATTTATAAGTTTAAAATGTCTAATATATATATAATAAGGCTTTGTTGTTTTAAAAGAAAAAGGGAACAAAAGATATGGCTGTAGTGGGACTCGAACCCGGGTGATCAGGATTGGAAGCCCTGGTCACAACCACTTGGCCTAGGCCAGTGGTTGTGATAATCCCCGGTTAACAATATATAAATACACAAAGCAGATTCAGTTTATCCCAATTTATAATTACGAACCCTAGATATTACAATCAAACGATTCAGACATTATGAACCCGATTGTTATTAGGGCTTTTGTTGTTTGATTTCCGACCAACAAAACCCACCAAGAAGATTAGACTTACAGTGTGGAATCGTGCTCGTTTGCCCGGTCAAACCAGAAGTCAAACAGCGTATAGTTTGATAATTATCAGGGATGTTTTAGAACAATTGGAGGTTGAGAGAGAGATGTGAGCGAGTTGTGAAGGTTCGTAGATGGTCTATTTATACTGAGGATTAGTGGGTTTGGTTAATTGGAAAGTTGACCCTCGTTTAAATGTCAAGCGCGTAGAAATTCAAAATTAGTCAACGATTAGTTGTTAATTGATGTGTAATCGAGTCATACTAGGCCGGTAATCACGAGTCTTACCTTAATTATACGATTGATTGTTAAATCAAAGGGTTTTGAAAAAAAAATATAACTAAATCTGCTGTTACTGCTGTGTCGCGAAAAGGAAGAAGAAACAGATCCAAAATAAGAAGGTGTTAAATATTTACAGTTCCTAATCTAAACACAAAAGGTAACATGGAGCAGTGGTTGAGGTGGGGTGTTTGTGTCTGGAAGGTCACCGGTTCGAAACCCGGTTGGACCTTTTATTTTTGATTAAAATGGGAAAAAGGGAGGTGGGGTTGGGCCGAGGTTCAGTGGGCTCAGGTCTTGGGCTCAGCAGGCCCAATGTAAAGGAATGGGGAGGGTGGTTTGGGCTTAAGGGATATTGGGTTTGGTTATGATTGATAATGGGTTTGGTTTTAAAAAAAAAAAGTATATAAAATCTGATTTTTTATTTCTATTTTTTTATTATCATTATTTTTATTATTATTATTATTATTATAAAAAAAAATATATATATAATGAAAAAGTGACGGGTGTCACAGCATCCCCTACTTTTAGAAACTTCGTCCCGAAGTTATCAGAAACATAGGGTTATGGATGCTTGGGTAAGAATTTAAAATAACAGTGGTTTGGAAAATTTGGGTTAAGGCACGACGTAAATTTATAGGTAACAAAGTAAACTGTTTTCAAATGATTTGGATGGTAGGTTTGATAGGTGTGGGTTAAGGATTTGGATTAGGTTTGTCTCGAATAATAAGGAAAATAAGGATCTAGTAACTCAATAAGTTTCAAGTTTTAGGAATCCTATGATAAATGTACGAGTTGACTGACTATAGAAAAACTTATTGAACTACCAGGTAAACAGAGTTTGTTCTTGGTCCGACTTCCAGTCTCACCTTCAATGCATCATTAGTGTTTGTATACAGGGTGTACCGCAGCTAACCCACCACACCTTTGATACTTTGAAAACGTACCGGACGCCTACCAAAAACTCTAATAGAATTTCACACTACCCTAACGCACCTGTAAATTCATGATTACGTTCCGGACCGGAATCATCAATTTACCTTACATTAGGGTTTTGTGTCCTTCTATGACCCCACCGATTGTTGAGCAGGTTCGATAGCCTCCACCAGCCGTGGAGTAGGTTGTAGGGCCTCTCCCGACTGTTTGAAAAGGCATAGCGACCCCTACCAATCGTTGAGTATGTTCGATAGCCTCTACCAGTCGTGGAGCAGGTTGTAGGGCCTCTCCCGACTGTTGAAAAAGGCATGATGACTTCTATTAAGTGCAGCAATTATTATTCACATAGATTGTAAACTGGTAGCATGTTTATGCAAGCAAGTTTGTAAGTACTACAACCATTAAGTGTAAGTGTTATCATGAATATTTAAATGTTTATCATGAATAATTAGATGTTCAATGCGTAATCAAATTAAGGGAAAAATCTAGTTTCATGTAATAACCAATGATGTTTTCTTAGAAAAGCATCTGTAAGAATCAAGTATCAAGTCCAAACGTTTCAAATAAATGTAAGGTAGAGTCTTGTATGATTAAAAATAAACGTAATCAATATAATAAATTTCCAATCTGTGTTAAAACACAATATTACGCAAGGAGATTTCTAGATGTTGTATGCTAATGAGTGCGACAAAATTGGGTACAAAATGATAATAGGATCAAGAAAATGAAAACATGGGTATTGGATTTCTCGAGTCTTGGAAAATTTCATCCATGGCTTAACCAGTGGGATTAACGTCATCCTGATCATCTGCTTCGTTGATATCGATATTGAAAGCTTGTCCATGTGCCACCAGGTTTATATTATTCAATTTGGGACATTGAGGTAGCATGTGATTAGGGTCTCTACAATGATAACATGCCCGACCGTTAGTAATCTGTAGTGGGTTCTGGGCAGCTGTTTGATGATTACCCTGTGTCCCAACCATTACTCGACAAGTAGTGACAAAGTGTCCAAACCTTCCACATCTAGTGCATTGACGACATGGAAGATTTGTAGGGTGATGATACTTGCAAGTGTTGCATTGAGGATGGATTCCCGTATAGGCTTTCTTGATAGGAGGCTGAGTCACAGGATCCACAACAGTATGGTTCAGATTATCGCCCATTCGTTTCTTAGAGTTCGAAGCAGTAGTGGCGGCCTTTGCTAAAACAGTCTTAGATTGTTCAACAGTATTGGTGGTTTTCTCAGTAGGTGTCTTGGTGCCCTTCCTAACCAAGTTTCCTTTCCTTACGTGTTTGTCTGTTAAGGTGGCTGCAAGCTGGATGGCTTCTTCTACCGTAGTGGCTTTGCCTCCAGTGACAACGTCTTGAATCAGGTCAGGTAATCCCTCGATATATTTTTCGATTGCTCGAGAGACCGGGGTGACCATGTGTGGAACCAGTATGCTAAGTTCGTGATATCGAGTATTATACGCTAGATTCTCACCACTATCTTTTTTAACCCATAGAACTCTTCCTCCAGTTTTCTGATTTCGTTCCTCGGGCAGAATTTGGCGATCATGAGTTCCTTAACTTCAGCCCAAGATAAAGATAAAGCAACATCAGCTCCTCGATTGCGTTTTTCGCCATTCCACCAGGTTAACGCTCCCTTTTGAAGGACACTAGTAGCATAGCGAACGCGGAGTTCATCAGGACATTAACTGTTCACAAAGGTACTCTCCATGCTTTCAAACCATTGGAGGAGGCCAGTAGCACCCTCCTCACCAGTAAAATTTGTGGGGTTGCAGGAGTTAAAGTGTTTGAAAGTGCACCGAAATTGAGTCGTACTCCCTGTGTTGGCACTGTTACTATTCTGGGTTATCTCACTTACAAGGTTTGGGATCACTGCAGCAATTTGCTCGGCGACTAAAGATGCGAGGCGACGATCAGAACGTCGTCCAGAAGCACGAACAGGGCGTTGGCTGGCATCACGGAGCATGCGGCGAGCAGACATCTATGAGGTAGTCAATGAATAATCATGAGATTAGGAAATGTGAGTGTATAACTATACAAATGATTATGAAAGTATGAATTTGTAAGCAATGTATGAAAATCATGGTATATAGGATATTGTATATGAAAGGAGAGAGTATTATTGTAAAACTTGCATAAATGCTTGGAGTGCCCTTGTCTAGCTGTAAAGCCCAACAAGAACGTTGACTTTTCAAAGGAGTTTGAACCCAATGGTGATCAAAGAAGACATGCTTTAGCCTATAAGTGGACACTCACTCCAGGAATCCCCAGGTAAGCATAACAGGTCCGTAAATGGATTTATGCGCTATGCTTGCCTATGCCAGAAAACCCAGTGTACAGGCGTCCACCCTTCCAGATTGCACGTGTCCTTATCACACTCATTAAAGTTCAACAACTTTGAAGGAGCAAAATACGAGTAGGCATTATGCTTAAGAGTGTCTTCATGAAAGGTACTGTCCCTGTTCCATAATGATGTAGACTTTCCACTTCTTGTAGAACACCATGATGAAAGCTGAGAAGAATGGAGAAGGAGGGAGATATAGAAGAAGGAAAGTAGAGGGGAATGAGGATAAGGCAATTTAGGAAATATAATGCATGAAAGTTGAAGTTCGGTTATAGTCTAGGCCTATTTCATCTAGTAACCTAGTTCCCTATAACCATGGCTCTGATACCAATCTGTAACACCCCAACCGATGGCGGAATCATCGAGGTGCCACGTAGTGACGATTGTTCAAAAGCTCATGGTACTAAAATGTAAATATTATTGAATAATCAAAATTGTCTTACATGGAAATGGAAATTACATTGTCTAAATGAAATGTAAATATTGAAATAACTGAATTGAAATAGAACACTAAATGTCTCTTGCTAAAGCACTAGATCAAACTGCACCTGAAACATGTACAAAAATAGGTTTGGTCAACATATGAAATGTTGGTGAGCATTCCTAGATTTGATATATATAGTAGGTTAAAAAGTTATACAATTCAAGTGCAAGCTACAGTGCAAATATGTAAACTATGTATCATACAAATGAGCGAAATCAACCCTGTGACTGTATAATGTACTGTATGAACTGTAGTGTACTCAACCAATAAATGGATGATAACTTAACAATGGCCACGGATTCTCCGATGAAAAAGGGGGAGAATCAATCTAGGCGGGTTGTCAATCCAAATAGCGCTATCCAATGTTAAGGTCGGCTTGTACCATGTTAATGATTTCACTAAGTACAAATGTAATCCACATGTATTGTCTAAGCATAAAGCACGTTGTAAGCAATGCACATAGTACTAGAATTGTATTGTAAAAATGTAATCTTGTATTTGAAATTGTAATAGTGTACATGTAACACCCAAAAATGTATAAAAGCAAAAAGGGGTAGGAATACTCACAGTTTACGTAATAGCTTGTAATTGAACTTGGACAACGAAATATGTGTTGGAACTATCTCAAAGTATCAACCTAAAGTAATTGATAATGTGTAAGTGAAATAACTCTAGGATGCATGTATTTCTAGGGCTTCGAATTGGGGATAAATGCTCGTTTGATTAATATTAAAAATATTCGCCAATTGAGAGAAATTTAGTAAATAAATAACCAAAAATCTTTTTTATGAAATTTAAACTAAAGATGGTTACAAGAATGTGTTTAAAGTGTAAAAATAATTTTTATAAAATTATTTTCTTTAAAATAGATTATTAAATCTATTTATTATAAATAGCCAATATTTAACTTTAATATTCAAAAATACTAAAATTAAAGAATTTCTATTTTAAAAATCATATTTCTGTTCTAAATGGTCAAAAATAATTTGTATAAAATTTTGGTGCAAAAATGATGAAAATTGGATTTATTATGATTTAATTATGATTAAATCTAACAAAAATTGATTAAAAATATAAAATAAATGATTTTACTGAATTAAAAATTATTTCAGTAAAGTTTGACTTTATAAAAAGTCAGGATAAATTTTGGAGAATTTAATAAAATTGTTTTGATATATAAATGGATTTTTATAAATATAATAGTATAATAGTGATTTAATTATTATAAATATTAAATAAATGAATTTCTGAAAAATAAAAATTGTAAATAAAACTTTAATCTCAGATTAAACAAATATAATTTTTTTAGAATTTGTAACATAGCTTTAATATTTAAAAATGAATTTATAAGTTTAAAATGTCTAATATATATATAATAAGGCTTTGTTGTTTTAAAAGAAAAAGGGAACAAAAGATATGGCTGTAGTGGGACTCGAACCCGGGTGATCAGGATTGGAAGCCCTGGTCACAACCACTTGGCCTAGGCCAGTGGTTGTGATAATCCCCGGTTAACAATATATAAATACACAAAGCAGATTCAGTTTATCCCCAATTTATAATTACGAACCCTAGATATTACAATCAAACGATTCAGACATTATGAACCCGATTGTTATTAGGGCTTTTGTTGTTTGATTTCCGACCAACAAAACCCACCAAGAAGATTAGACTTACAGTGTGGAATCGTGCTCGTTTGCCCGGTCAAACCAGAAGTCAAACAGCGTATAGTTTGATAATTATCAGGGATGTTTTAGAACAATTGGAGGTTGAGAGAGAGATGTGAGCGAGTTGTGAAGGTTCGTAGATGGTCTATTTATACTGAGGATTAGTGGGTTTGGTTAATTGGAAAGTTGACCCTCGTTTAAATGTCAAGCGCGTAGAAATTCAAAATTAGTCAACGATTAGTTGTTAATTGATGTGTAATCGAGTCATACTAGGCCGGTAATCACGAGTCTTACCTTAATTATACGATTGATTGTTAAATCAAAGGGTTTTGAAAAAAAAAATATAACTAAATCTGCTGTTACTGCTGTGTCGCGAAAAGGAAGAAGAAACAGATCCAAAATAAGAAGGTGTTAAATATTTACAGTTCCTAATCTAAACACAAAAGGTAACATGGAGCAGTGGTTGAGGTGGGGTGTTTGTGTCTGGAAGGTCACCGGTTCGAAACCCGCTGGACCTTTATTTTTGATTAAAATGGGAAAAAGGGAGGTGGGGTTGGGCCGAGGTTCAGTGGGCTCAGGTCTTGGGCTCAGCAGGGTCAATGTAAAGGAATGGGGAGGGTGGTTGGGCTTAAGGGATATTGGGTTTGGTTATGATTGATAATGGGTTTGGTTTAAAAAAAAAAAAAAAAGTATATAAAATCTGATTTTTTATTTCTATTTTTTTATTATCATTATTTTTATTATTATTATTATTATTATAAAAAAAAATATATATATATATAATGAAAAAGTGACGGGTGTCACACATCCACTAACATTAAGCCCCAAAACGCGTTGGTGATTTAAGAGGCAATGCATTACTTATGAACCAAGGATCTCTCCTGGCCACGGCCGATGTGGGATTTTCCTGGGGTCTCACATTCACCCCCCGTTAGAGTCTCATCGTCCCTGATGAGGTGTGCACCCACCATCCCGAACGACACAAGAGTGGCTCTGATACCATCTGTAACACCCCGCCCCTCTCACCACCAATATTGTCCGCTTTACCCATCCAGAGCTCACGGATTTGTTTTTGGGTGCCAAGTGGAGACTTCCCAGGAGGTCACCCATCCTGGAATTTCTCCCACCTGAGCACGCTTAACTGTGGAGTTCTCCTCTCATCCACTAACATTAAGCCCCAAAACACGTTGGTGATTTAAGAGGCAAGACATTACTTATGAACCAAGGATCTCTCCTGGCCACGGCCGATGTGGGATTTTCCTGGGGTGTCACAAATAATAATAATAATAATAATAATAATAATAATAATAATAATAATAATAATAATAATAATAATAATAATAATAATATAAGAAACAAGAACAAGTCAAATTATGTAATAAATGTCATAATGGGCCAAAAGATTTACAATTAAAATCTAATTATTTTATATACATTCGTTTTTTTAGTTAAATATAAGTTTTAATATATTAATTTGTGAAACAAATTATAAAAATTGGGTTGAACAGGTCTTGTTAGGGTTAACGCTCAAATTTTCGGGTCATGTTCGGGTTAATATGTATAATACGATTTTTAGATTTGGGTCGGGTCTGAGATAGTGTAAAATTTTCAAGTTTTGGTTGGGTTGGACTCGCCAACCCGCAGACACGACCCGTTTAACACCCCTACCCTTAATACACTAGTCACATATACATGCCTACTTTGTCATTAATAGTTGAATTGATGATGACATATTGGAGACTGAAATCAGTATTTAATCATTTCTAATACAAAAGACATTTAAGACTAACTATTAGTCCCGAATACAGTCATTAATTAGTGTATTTCCTAAAAAAAATGGTAGATTGTGCATCAGCTTTTGAAGAGTGAATATTAGTCCCATATTCTTTCATCTACAAGACTATTCGACTGAATATTAGTTATGAATAAGGTCCATTACTGGACTTTTAAGACTGACTTTTGAGTCTCTCATACTTTCTTTAACGTGGTATAATTCAAAGCCAAACAAATGGAGACCGAAAATCATATCCTTTCATACACAAAAGACTTTCAAGATAGAATATAGGTCCCTAATTCGATTCGTTCCAGAAATATTATGAACTATTTTTTGTTTTTCAAATGTTTCCCCTATATTTGGGACTGAAAATCAATCACCTACATATTTATATCATTTTTCATGACAAATGAAATATATTTGGGACTAAATTTCAGTTGCAAATAAGTTTTCCTCAAAACATTAATATTGCCCAAACATATTTGTGACTGAAAATCAGTCGCCTATATATTTGTATCATTTTTCATAACAAATAAAACATATTTGGTACTAAATTTCAGTCACAAATAAGTTTCCCTCTAAACATTTATATTTCCCAAACATATTTGTGACTAAAATTTAGTCGCCAATAAAGTGCAAAAGTATCAGCAACTGATTTTTAGTCGCAAATACAAGTCACATAAAAATCAGTCCCTAATAGTATTGGCAACTGATAAATTAGTCCCTAATATTATGCATTCGAGACTGATATATCAGTCCTTGATAGTTTAGTCTCTGATAGTTACTTTTTTTGTCGGTGGAACCGGAGATGCGGTTCCAGACGGATGGTCGGTTATTGCCGCGGCTGCGGTTGTTGCTGGAACTCCCTCTCTGGTTTTGGCGCATCGTTTTCTGGTTGCCCGCGTAGAGTTTTGAGATGCGGACAACTTCTTCCCAAGCGTCTGGGACGCCATCTTTCCCTTGCAGAGTGTGTTGTAGACCGTCATCGTTGACGTTGGATAAAAAAGAGGTTCGTGTTGCCTCGTCGCCGGTTCCCAACTGGAGGGCCTCCTTGTTGAACCGTACGATGAAGTCTTCGAGAGGTTCGGTGTCTCTGCGTTTGCAAAGGGAGATTTGGCTTTTGTCGCGCTTGTGGCGGCGCTGTTGGCTGAAATGGAGAGAAAATTTTTCGATCAGCTGTTCGTAGCTGTCGATGCTTCCGGTGGGGAGGTTATCGAACCAGACCCTGGCGGCTCCGGTGAGTGTCTGGGCGAACATGTGGCATCAAACAAGTAGGGTCTGTAACACCCCAACCGATGGCGGAAACATCGGGATGTCACGTATTGATGATTGTTCAGTAGCTCATGATAATACATATGTTTAAATAATCCTTTATTACATTACAATATTGAATTACATTAAAGTCTACATCAAATAATCAAACAAAGCTTAAAACTTCAAATATCTCCTCATGCTAGCTCTAGACTTCATGCATCAGTATTTCCTGTTGAGTTTGGAAAAATGGGGGGGTCAACTAGAAGTTGGTGAGAATACATAATCCATGTTAAGCATATAGTTTAAGTATAAAAGTTTAGCAATTCGTATGTCTATCGTAAATTTAAGTCTACATGAATAGTATAATATGTAGACATAATCAAACCTCCGACTAGTTTAGGTCCATCCCGTCATCTACGGTTCACCTTAGTAATATGTTGAACGATAACAATCACCCACGTTACCTATGTAGGAGGTACACGTATCCGGGTGGGGTTGTCAATCCAATAGATCTATTATTGAGTATCGCCGGCTTGGCCATAGCTAATGATTATGTAAATGTTGAAACTCGTTGAAACTCGTTGAAACTGTTGACTAATACATGAGGCAATAAAGTTTACTACTAGACATATATGTTGAATTGCTTAAAATTGTTGCAAGTATAAAGAATCGCATAAACAGGATTACGTAAACTCACCTTAGCAAAGTATTAAGTCTCGAGAAATAGAATATGTGTAGCCCCAAAGTTGCCAATTACAAGAGCTTATAATCAAAGCTTCAATTGTAGAAGTAATAGACTATAGAAGAAAGGTATGAGGGAAAGTTTAATCGGATTGAAACAATCGATTTAGAGGTGCAAAGTATAATGGGTCATAGGTGGGTTTTTATACTAGTTTTGGATTCAATTAGCCATTAAAATTGGTCAACACCATAAAGTAAGGTTTTATGATGAATTGACTATTTGACTAAGACTTTGACTGTTTGACTAAGACTTTGACTAGGACTTTGACTATTTGACTCAAGGCTTATTTAAATAAAAAAAAAATCTTGTATGTGAAAAAAAAAGAATTTAGAATCATATTATTATTATTATTATTTATATTCATTTATGTATGTATATAAGTTGTGAGTTAGGATAAATAAAGACTTAGGCACATTTGTATAATATTAATGATAAAGGTGTAATAAAAAAAAAATATATATATATATAAGGGCTTTTTATGTATTAAAATTTTGGGGAAAATTTTGCGATGTTACAGTCTCCCCTACTTTTGGAAACTTCGTCCCGAAGTTTATTGAAAACACGGGGTTGAAGGTGATTGGGTAGAAATTAGGACAAGGGTGGTTTGGGAAGTTTCGAGTTAAGGCATGACATAAATTTATAGGTAACAGAATAAACTGTTTCGAATAATTTGGGTAAGAGTTTTGATATGTGTGAGTTTTAAGGGTTGGATTAGGTTCATCTGAAATAGCAAGGAGAATAAGAATCTTAAGTTTTAGGAGTCCTAAAAGGAATGAGTTGATGGACTATTGAAAGACTAAATGAACTACCAGATAACTAAGGTTTATAATTGGTCAACTACCGAAAACCTTGATAGAATTTCACACTACCTTAACGTACCTGTAAATTCATGATTACGTTCCGGACCGCAATCACCAATTTACCTTACATTAGGGTTTTGTGTCCTTCTATAACTCTAGACACACATGTAAAATAATATGATTAACCATGTATCCAAAAATGAGTCCAACTGTTGAGCAGGAAAAAGACTTCTACCAGTCAGTGAGTAGGAACCTCTACCGATTGTTGAGCAGGTATGATAGCCTCTACCAGTCGTTGAGCAGGTTGTAGGGCCTCTACCGACTGTTGAGCAGGCATGATGACCTCTACCAATCGTTGAGTAGGTTATTTTGTACTCTACTAACTGTTGAGCAAGTACTTCATCCTCTACCAGTTGTTTGATTAATTGTACCAATTATTTCACACATAAATTGCAAAATGATAATATGTACATATAAACAATCAAGTATCAAGCATAGCATGCGAATTGTAATAGTGTTGTCCTAGACAAGGTTAATGACTCTAGGTGTGTCTATAGCAAATAGTTTATATTCCATGATTTCTAGTATCAAATGTTTAAATATGGTAGATAATCGAATCCTCATGTATAACTAAGGATTATGTTTGATGCAACACACAATCAAGTTTCAATAGTTTGGTTATCATGGGTAACTAGCTCATGTGTGAGAAGGTGAAGGATATGAATTTAGTTCTTGAGATGATGATGAAAAATCTTGAAGCAGAATCAAGGTTGTGAGAGATAGTGAATGTGAAGATAGTTGATAAAAAGTTTATTTTATAGTAAGGAGATTATGTAGCAGTGTAAATTTTGGGGTTTGGATCAAAGGTTAGAATTAAGTATATGAGAAAACATGATTGTGGTAAGTACCAAAGATTGTAAAGGTTCAATTAAAAAAAAATAATAAGTAGTTGTCAATGGCGTATTTGGAGACTTAAATATTGTTTCTATGGGTGAGAAGCCTTTAATTTTAAAATTGGGTTTGTATATAAAGCGAAAGTCGTTAAATAGTACAAACTATGTGAGCTTTGATTAAAATATCCAATGACATTAGGTTTTATAGATCAAGGTGACATTATGTCGAAAATCCTTTGTTATGCTAATGAATAAACATTTGAATTTAGAGATTAAGTTTGAGGACATC
This sequence comes from Ambrosia x helenae, assembly GCA_030844895.1. NCBI lineage: Eukaryota > Viridiplantae > Streptophyta > Magnoliopsida > Asterales > Asteraceae > Ambrosia > Ambrosia x helenae. The sequence goes on from CM061223.1 coordinate 5,415,229, forward strand.
TTTTGACAAAAATACATATTTTCCATAGTTTATAGGTGATGAAAATGTGACAATATTAAGAAATCTTTAGTGTTGTGTTAAGGTATGAGATTATAGTTTTAAAAAAAAATATGTAACATGTTGAAAATATGATTTGGGTAGGGTGTTGAAAATATTTAAACAAGTGGCTAAGATGGTAAGGTGAAGTGTGATTGTGAAATCCATAGATGGTTATGAAATGGGATTGATTTAAGCTGTAAAATTTTGAGATTTTAGAGCTTAGTTTTAAGGGAAGTGAGTGTAATCATCTATTCATTAATTAAAACGAATAAATGAAAACGTTGACTTATCAAAACTTCTAGATTCTAATAACATAGTGAAGACATGCTTTAGCCTATAAGTGAACACTCATCCCGAGAATTCCCAGGTAGGCATCCGGGTCCCTCGTCTGATTGGGATATATGCGCAATGCCAGTCCTAGACAGAAAACTCAGAACACAGGCGTTCACCCTTCCAGATTGCACGTGTTCGTTATTAAAATCTAGAACTTCGACGAGATCTCAAGGTGGTTCAGGCTAAACCTGAGGATTTTGTCCTATTAGTCTAAGAGTAGAACCAGTGATGGAGAGCAATCTTCTTGTAGGGATTAAAGTAAGGATAAGAAGTAGGATAGAGAATATAAACAAGTAAGGTTGCAAGTAAAAGGAGCAAGTACTGATTAAAATCCTATGGTTATAGACTAGATTATTTTTTTTTCTAATAACCTAATTCCCTATAACCATGGCTCTGATACCAATCTGTAACACCCCAACCGATGGCGGAAACATCGGGATGTCACGTATTGATGATTGTTCAGTAGCTCATGATAATACATATGTTTAAATAATCCTTTATTACATTACAATATTGAATTACATTAAAGTCTACATCAAATAATCAAACAAAGCTTAAAACTTCAAATATCTCCTCATGCTAGCTCTAGACTTCATGCATCAGTATTTCCTGTTGAGTTTGGAAAAATGGGGGGGTCAACTAGAAGTTGGTGAGAATACATAATCCATGTTAAGCATATAGTTTAAGTATAAAAGTTTAGCAATTCGTATGTCTATCGTAAATTTAAGTCTACATGAATAGTATAATATGTTGACATAATCAAACCTCCGACTAGTTTAGGTCCATCCCGTCATCTACGGTTCACCTTAGTAATATGTTGAACGATAACAATCACCCACGTTACCTATGTAGGAGGTACACGTATCCGGGTGGGGTTGTCAATCCAATAGATCTATTATTGAGTATCGCCGGCTTGGCCATAGCTAATGATTATGTAAATGTTGAAACTCGTTGAAACTCGTTGAAACTGTTGACTAATACATGAGGCAATAAAGTTTACTACTAGACATATATGTTGAATTGCTTAAAATTGTTGCAAGTATAAAGAATCGCATAAACAGGATTACGTAAACTCACCTTAGCAAAGTATTAAGTCTCGAGAAATAGAATATGTGTAGCCCCAAAGTTGCCAATTACAAGAGCTTATAATCAAAGCTTCAATTGTAGAAGTAATAGACTATAGAAGAAAGGTATGAGGGAAAGTTTAATCGGATTGAAACAATCGATTTAGAGGTGCAAAGTATAATGGGTCATAGGTGGGTTTTTATACTAGTTTTGGATTCAATTAGCCATTAAAATTGGTCAACACCATAAAGTAAGGTTTTATGATGAATTGACTATTTGACTAAGACTTTGACTGTTTGACTAAGACTTTGACTAGGACTTTGACTATTTGACTCAAGGCTTATTTAAATAAAAAAAAAATCTTGTATGTGAAAAAAAAAGAATTTAGAATCATATTATTATTATTATTATTTATATTCATTTATGTATGTATATAAGTTGTGAGTTAGGATAAATAAAGACTTAGGCACATTTGTATAATATTAATGATAAAGGTGTAATAAAAAAAAATATATATATATATAAGGGCTTTTTATGTATTAAAATTTTGGGGAAAATTTTGCGATGTTACAGGGTCCAACCGATGACGGCCCCGGCTTGATTGAATATGCCGAGGTGGTCATCTGGGTCGGATAGTCCGTCGTAGATTTTGACGTTGGCTGGTAGACGTTGTCTTGATGGGATCGGTGCTTGAGAAATGCGCCGAGTGAATTTGGACTTATCCGCGAATGCGGCTGGTCTATATGGGAGTGACAGGTTGTTGGTGGCGTCGTCATTGTAGCGGTTTAATCGCTCACGCGTGTAATATGGGCTATGACGATAGTCCCGAGAGGCGTCGTCCTCCCACGAGCTTTCGTCGTAGTCTTCGGCGTCAAACCGGTTGTGCTCTGCACGGGCCTGGTCCTCAGGGGTTTGCCCTGGACCTTCCCCGTGACGGGCGGGCGCTGGTGTTTTTGCGGGTTGCCTAGAGGAGGAGCCCATGAGTGCTTTGCCGGTGCGTCGGCGTCGTTCGAATTGTGCGTCGAGGATTTGTCTCTGGCGGTCGTACCAGTCATTGTTTAGTGCCTCGATTTCCTCCTCCGTTGGAGGAGTTGTGTCTGCGAGCTGGGGCTCCAGGTTTCTGGGGGTTATAAGTGGTTGTTGTTGGTTGTTATGGTCCCCTGATGTTGGGTGGGATGGGGTGGCGTCGGTGATATCTTCGACGGCCCCGGACGGAGTGAACACTAGTGGGGGTGAGGTCATTTTTATGATTTTGGCTGTAAAAGTTTATTGGGTTGGAGCAGTTGTGGTAAGGCCACGGATGGCGCCAATGAAGAAACACGTATTTAAGGATAGTTCAAAGAAGAACAATCCGTATGGTGGTTCTACTGTATTTTATAAAGAGAGTGTGATTATAAAATACGTGTGGGTCTGTAGGCAAGACCGAGGATTTACGAGACTACCAATTAGAAGAGCCGAGCCTCTAATCGTTAGTGTAAAACGGGGGGGGGGGGGGGGGGGGTGAAGAAGGTACGAGAGTTCGTATTCTTCTTGAGTGAAAGTGTATTGGATATTCGATGCCAATAAAAGGAGAAGAGAGTCCTCCTTTTATAGTACCGAGATGCCCTACTTTCTCAGCCCATCCTCTACCTTTAACGGGGCCCGGCCCAGGTAGAGGAGTCTCCATAATCCGGCCCAAGCCTTTAGGCCCATTTGGTGCAAGTGGGTTTTAGTAAAGTGGGATGCTAGGGGAGATGTTACCGTCCTGACGCATGTACACGTGGCGCCCAGTAAGTGGACGCTGATGGGCGGTTGACACGTGGTGCTCGCCCATTGGTGGATCCAGGCGGTAGATAATTTATACTTTTCCAGGATTTCAAGACGGACAGAGAAAGTCTGCTTTGTCAGGAAGATATCTTGGTTGAGAGGCTGCCACGTCATCGCCTTTTCTGCTCGTCAGACTGGGGAGAGTCTTTGATTGGAGAGAAACTCTGACGGGCTGCCTGTCGTGTCAGAGATATTTGCTTGGGGCAGGGGTGAGTCCCAAGGCTGCCCCAAAAGGTATCTTCCACTTGTAGTGACGCTTGTCAAGGGAGCCTTGAGGTATATTTGGCCCGCCCCTGTAAAAGGGGCGGGTGTTCATGCGCCTGGCGTCGAGTGTACCGCTGACGTAAAACGGGCGGGTGGACGCCAGGTGTTTCCGTCGACGTAGATCGTGAATATAAATGCACGCGTCGGGCGGCGGAAGCATCGCTGACGTAGAACGGGTTTCGTGGACGCCAGACGTTCCGCTGACGTAAAACGGGCGGATGGGCGCGAAACGATCCGCTGACGTAGAACGGGCGGGTAAGCGTCTGGCGAAGCCTGTTCTAAGTGGGCGATGGTATGATATTTGTAATGTTTTAATACCATATCCCTTCAGAGATAGAAACAAGAACAGAGTTAAGCACAAATGATCGGTGCTTCATTCAACTGATGTTAACAGTATTTAACAACTTAACTACTCTTTTACACTTTTAGTCCTCTAACTTCTATTATTACAGTTATAACCCCCATACTTGTTGAAATAGCCTAATTAGCCATTTAGCCCCTTCCCTCATTTGCCACATATCAAATAGTGTTTTCTTTTTCTTTTGGGGAAAGAAATTTGGAAAGAAAATGCGAGAAGAGAAGGGATACAAGTGTGAGTTAAATCTTAGGGTGTGTTTGGTTTGCAGAATGGTTTGCAATTGAAATTGAAATTTGTCTAGGAATTGTAGTTAGAAAGAATTGCGTATGGAATTTAAACATTCCAATAGGTATTGGAAATTGTTGGAATTAGAAACTCAATTTCATTATTGTTGTGTTTGGTTGGTTAATAAATTGGAATCTATCATCATTGCCCTTACCACCCGAACCGTTTTCGAGCAGTACTATTTTGACCCGAACCGTTTTGACGACACTGTTTCAATCCATACCGTTTTTTACATATGTGTACACAGCTCCCTCCCTCCCTCTCAATGCATCTGACCAACTCTCCATCCACAACCACAACTTCCAAGCCACAGACCACCACACTCGAGCTTAGTTTGAAACATATTAAGGTCATTAACAGAGATGGTATCATTTACGACGGGTGTCATGATGGCTTATAGGATTTTAGCGCATCAAACAATGGTGGGTGTGGTTAATAAAGATAACGATGGAGATGGTTCGGGTTCACATTGACGACTACAGGCAACGACACACGGTTGGTAACTACCGTTGCACTAACGTCAGCTAAGGCTTTCTTAGAACACCGACTATAATGGTCGAATGAGTGGTGTTTAGATTAGACAGTGGTTGCGGGGTTTCGGTTCAAAGTTAGGGTTGGCCATTCGGTGTGGAGATGCCCATATCCCCCGTCCACCTTTTTGCTCCCGTCTCCGTCCCAACACCGCCCCCACCCCGTCTCCGTCCCCCCGTCCCCATATGAACGCCCAGGACACTCCAATCACAATAATCTTCCATTCAAGCTAGCCAATCAGGTTCCATGTTCTCCCATGTCTTGGACATGCACACCGCCCCCTCCATGTACCGAATACCCGTAACATACCGAGCATCGCATGCGGGGGGGTGATCAGCAGGATCGCCGAGTGTTGTGATGCCGGGTGATATTTTACTTATGTTGACGAGTGTCTGCCGCCGCCGCTACCGCCCAGGTATTATTATTATTATTAATGTTAATGTTAATGTTAATGTTAATGTTAATGTTAATGTTAATGTTAATGTTAATGTTAATGTTTATGTTTATGTTTATTATTTTAACCCATTAGCTCTGCAGACGCTCTATTAGATGGGTTGTGCAGGGAAGATGAAGGATAAACCACCCGTCTACTATCTGATCGGTCAGGATCGTGAGTCATTTGTACCGGAGCCATTGGTACATCATGGCTTTGCAGGTGGTGCAGTTGAGGTTTGTCACACCTCGACCCGGGAGGGCCTGGACGAATTCACATATTGATATAACACATTACGCAATGCAAGCAAACAGCGGAAGCAACATATAATAACTATGTTTATATAATATTGTTTACTGTTGCTGCAACAAGGAAAATGACCGGGATTAGGTTGCGAGATGTTTAGGTTAAAGGGTTATTAGTGTATTAGGTTCAGGTTATGGTTTAGGGGATCCTCTAGCTCCTGGAATGGATCTGCACAAGGTAGCAAACACCGTTAGCCTTAACGCAGGAGGGGGTCTCCTGCGTTTGGACTCCGGCGTGAGAATAAGTATATATTCTTTTGGAGTTAATAATGTAGAGAGTATGAGAGTAAGGGAAGAAGTGAGAAGTGTGTGTAATGCAAACCCAAGGGTCTCCTTATATAGGCAACAGAAATCTGCCCAGGAGCTCCCTTAGGGTAGCATCCTTACTATACCTGGCCATGGTTGACTCTCTTTCAGCTGCCTGCAGTGAGACTTTACCCTTTTGGTGCATATTCAGCTTTTTCTATTTTCTAGGTGGACATGGAGCTGTGTGATGTTTTGTTTTATGCCAATAGTCAAAAGCTGAAGCACCTTTTTACATTTCCAACATTTTCTACTGTTCACTTTCTGCTGCACAGCTGCCATAGGGCAGCCGTGCTGCCTTATGTTAGCGTTTCAGCTCCAGGAAGTTCTACAAACCTTAATACCTTTTTTACTTTGCTTTATTTTCTTGACAAGGGTTTTAGACGTGGTCGTTTTAGGACCCACGTCATCAGCCCCCCAGTCATAAGCATTTGTAAAGAAGTTATAAGTGCTTGTGACTTGTAAAATGTGTCGTTCCTCGGTAGCAGCGTTGGTGTAACGGACCTGTGTGCCGAGGAGTTTAACGGACCCCAAGCTCCCTTATGGGAGCTGTAAAAATTGTGACATGTCCTTGCTAATATTTTATTCTAACTCTTGTCCCTTCATTTAATTTTGTAATTAAATGCTTCTTTTCATCATTACTTTTCAGGCGGCAGACCAATGTCCCATCAGCTGCTGCTTCGGCTGCTGATTTGATGGGCTATGCAGGCTGACGTCACCCTATGGGAGATGGATGATTTTTGCCTTGGTAACCGTTTGTAGGTTATTTAATTTCAAATTTTTTGGACTTTAAAAGGGGGAAAACCCCTTAATCCCTCATTCCATTCCCTTTTTAGTAAAACCACCTTCTCTTTCCCACGATTTCCACTCTCGCCGGCATCCTTATTCTTCCTATAAAATCGGTAAGTGCCTCCTTTCCTTGTGCACTCTTGTTTCTGGTCGTTATGGCTAAAAGTGATCTTCTTTCTCAATTTACTCGTTTATCTAAGGCTGACGCTGAACAGTTCTGTTCAGAAATCGGTGTACCGTTGTCTTTTGAACCCTCCGTTCCGAAGGGTAAGACTCCGGTAACCTCCGTTCCTTCCGGTAAACTAGCCGTGTATACCCGTCAGTTTGATCAGGGTAATCTTCGATACCCTTTTTCTAGGTTTTTCTTAAATGTTTTGGAATACCACCAACTGGGTCTTGATCAATTGTGTCCGTCCGGTGTAGCCCGGATCATCCATTTTGAAGTAGTTTGTCGTTGTCTTGGCCATGAGCCTTCTTTGTTCATGTATCGTCGGTTCTTTAGGTTAGCCAAAAATGGAAACTGGTTTACCATTGAGAAAACTCAATGTGAACCAGCCCTGATTTCCAGTGTCATTGGCCTTGTGTCTACTTGGAAGGACAAATTTTTCTTTTTGAACTCTGATTTTCTTCCATTCACTGCTTCAAGGAGGTCTCCTGATACTCCTATTAATGAAAAAGAGCCTGAGTCTGACACCCTTGATCAGGAGTTATTGGAGAAGCTTCGAACCTGTCCTACCCGTCTCCGTACTTTTCCTGAGGATTTTCTTGTTATGATGGGTCTTAGTGTTAACTGGGATGACCCGGAGACAGATTCTGTGATTTATCACGGTGGGGAGGGTATGTGTTGTTGAGGTTTATTTTCTTTTGCCTCCTTTTTGTCCCTTTGTGACGTCTAATTCTTTGTTTTTCCTTTTTTGCAGAAATGAGCACTCTTGACTTCCTCGCCTTGGATGACATTGCCGATGTTAAGTTCAAAGTTCGGACTCTGCTGAGGGGAAGAATGTGGTGATTAGGACTGAACATGTCCGTTTCCAGGGGGAATATACCAGCATTACCTCTTCTCCATCTACTGTTGCAGAGCCATCAGTGAAGAGATCCATTAGCCTTCGTCGCTCCAGCAAGCGACTTCAAGGTGTTTCCTCTGGACCAAGGAGTGTTCCTGCCGTTCCTCTTGTTATTGAGGAGGAAGATGAAGATTCCTCACTGATTGCTTCTGCCATGGGAGGTATGCCTGCCACCGGGAAGGGTAAGTTGACTTTGTCTTCTCCTAAAAAAGATGATGTTGTGTTTAAAAAGCCTAAGGATGTGGTAGCCAAGAGTGGGGACCAGAAGTTGTTGCTGTCAGGAGGCGAAGGAGGGGAGAGTTCAAAATCGGTTGCTGGTGTTAGTGCTGATGCTCCTGCCCCACAGGGTCAAAGTGAGGAGGTTTATGTTCCAAAGTGGGGTATTAAGAGTTCTGACTTGTTGAAGAGGCCTTCCGTATGCAGAGACTTGATTGACCATTGTGTACCTGATGCCGAAAGGGCTGCACATCGGGAGTGGACGGACAAAGACTTGATGAAGAAGATGTACTTCCATTTCGGTCAGTTCTTATCATTGTTTCCTGATGGTATGTCTAGGTGGGGTAGTTTGTTGGTTAGGAGTGAGCAGGTGGAGGGAGCTTATGAAAAGCATGAGGGGGAATTGCAAAAGGTGAAGGAGAAGTTAACTAAATATGTTGCTCGGGAGAAGGACTTGGTTCATGAGTTGGCGGTGGCCAGGACTCAGCTTGGTTTTGAGAAAGAGAAGTTTGATAAGATGTTTCGTGGTCTGAATGATGAGAAGATGAAGGTAGCTGAAGAAAGGGAGGGTCTTGCTAAGCCAGGGAGGCTGTTAGGCAAGAACTGGCTGGTGTGGAGAGGGTTGGTGTGGAGTTGAGAGCTCAAGTGGATTGTCTGACCGAGGAGAGGGATTGGCTGATCTCAAGGGGGGTTCCTCGTTTTGTTACTAACTTGCTTCATTCCCAGGAATTTAATGCTCCATTGGCTGACATTTATGCCAAGGCCATCGCTTTCGGACGTCATGGGGGAATACAAGCTGGTTTCAAAGCAGCCACTGAGGGTCAGAAGATCGAGGAGCTTCCTGCCTTTAAGCCTTCTTCAGGTGATGAATTTGTGAGTGTAGTGAAGGCGATGGAGGTCTCCACCTATCCTTACATTGCTAACATTTCCAAGGCCTCCCATCAGCCGATTTCTTCCCTGCAAGGACTGGAGCCTGAAGGTTTAAAGAAAGAGGTTGCCGATGAAGTCTTTAATGCCTACGTGTCAAAGAGGCCCCTTCGGATCATGTTGGGGAGTGCTGATGGCGGGGAGGGTAGCTCGAAGCGTTTAAAGCCTGCCGGTACGTCTGATATTTCTTGTTTGGAGCAGGTATTTGAAAACCCCTCCCCTATTCAAGCTTTGAAGGTGGACTCCGTCCCTCCCGCTGGTGAGGATGACCCGTTTGCAGGCCTTGACACCGAGGATCTTTATGAAGATGTCGGGAACCGAGTTCTATCCTTCACTGGTGAAGATGATGCTGTGGATGAAACTGAAGACTCCATCACTCCATGACTTTATTATGTTTTAATCTTTTCTATGTTATGTTTTGGGAATCTGATGTACTGAAAAACTCTTTTATGATTTGGGCCTTCGGGCTATTATGTTAGTGGAAGTGCTCCCCCTTTTAGGGGTGATGCTTTTAGTATTTAATTTCTGGTTGTGTTGAATATTTGTGCTTGTCGTTTATGATGTTTGCAATGTCTTTAACCTTTTGCCATGAGGTGGATGCTGCAGTCACCCATCCCAGGCTACTGAGCCAAGGAACCGATGCAATGCTTATCTTATCAGCTTTTTAACCTTTCTTATAGGTTATAAAATGTTCGTTTTAATCCCAGGTTTTTTAAGTTGAAGAACCGGGGCTATGTTAAGCCTAGTGGGTTACTTGTAACCTGTTATGAACATGTTCGAGCTGTCTTGGTGTGAGGAGCTCACCCTCTTTCATGGGTTTAGGTATTCCATCTAAAGGACTTGTCCCATGGAGTTGTGGATTGTATTAGGAACTCACCCTGTATACAGGGAGGTTATCACCTTCATTACCTGTTGAGCAGTTGTGGCCTAGGAGCTCATCCCCGTTTCATGGGTAGGTATAGCGCCGGATCCCATGGAGCCTGGTTAGGAGGGGCTCACCCTTTGATAAGATAAGTGACAAGTGAACTATGATTTTTTAAAAAGAAAGTTCATTCATTCATTAGCTGTTTCATGTGGATTACATCGTAGCATTACAACCGTTTAAACATAAAATCGTTTCAGATGCTTATCGCTCCAGTGTCGCGGGACCATGTTGCCGCTTGGGTCAGCTAGCTTGTAGGATCCCCCTTTGTGGGCCTCCTTGATGACGTAGGGACCCTCCCATCGGGGACCTAGCTTCCCTACGCTCTGCTGTTTGCTGGCCTCATTGCATCTTAACACGAGATCCCCTGGTTTGAAAACTTCCTTCCTAACCCTTGTATTATAGTAGGCTTCGAGCTTCTTCTTGTATCTAGCTTCTCTGATGGAGGCTTGATCTCTTGACTCTTCCAGGAGGTCCAGGTTGAGTAAGACCTCCTTTTCGTTGCGTTGTGCATCTCGTCTTGTGCTTCTTCCTGAGCTTACCCCAATTTCAGCTGGTATGACGGCTTCGCTTCCAAAGACTAGGCTGTAGGGTGTTTTCTGGTGACTTCTCTTCTCCAAGGTTCGGATAGCCCAGAGAACACTTGGGAGTTCGTCCACCCATTTCTTGCCGTACCTCCCCAGCCTTGCTTTTATGCCTTCCACAATGCTCCTGTTCATACGTTCAACTTGTCCGTTGGACTGGGGGTAAGCTACAGAGCTGAAAACCTGTTTGATGCCTAGTTCGATGCACCAGCTACTGAACGGCTTGTTGGCAAATTGCTTCCCGTTGTCGGTTACGATCTCTCCTGGTAGGCCATATCTACAGATTATCTGTTCCCATACGAAATTCATCACATGTTTCCCTGAGATGGTGGCCAATGGCTTAACTTCCGGCCACTTAGTGAAGTAATCAACTGCCACTAGGAGGAACTTCAGTCTTCCCGGAGCTAGTGGGAAGGGTCCTACTATGTCCATCCCCCATTTGTAGAAGGGCCAAGCAGAAATGACGGGCACAAGATCATGTTTTGGGTTGGTTTTCACCGGCGTTTGCAGTTGACAGGCTTCACATCTTCTGATTGTCTCGAAGGCATCTTTATGCATGGTTGGCCAATAATACCCGAGGTTCATGAGCTTAGATACCACGGAGCGAGGACCGGCATGCATTCCACATACCCCTTCGTGTACCTCCCTGATGAGGTAATCACTTTGATTGGGTCCAACACACCTGAGCAGGGGTGCCAAGTATCCTTTCTTGTAAAGCTTGCCTTCCTCGATCGTGTATTGCCTTGACTTGATGACCAGCCGCTTTGCTTCTTGCTCGTTATCCGGCAGCTTTCCTTCTTGAAGGTAGGACATTATTGGGGTCATCCATGTGGATTCCGTTTCGGTGACTATGTCTTGGACTTCTTTGTCATTGATGGAGGGTTCCTTAAGTACTTCGACCAGAACTTTCTTTGTTAAGTGAGCAAACGTTAGGGAGGCCAGCTTGCTTAGGGCATCTGCCTGCTTGTTCTTAGTTCTCGATACTTGCTCTAGTGTAAAGGTCTTGAACTGTTGAATCAGTTCTTTGACCTTATCCTTGTACTTAACCATCGAAGGTTCTTTAGCGGTGTACCCCCCATTCACTTGCTTGACTACCAGGTTCGAGTCAACAAACACCGTTAGTTCTTGAACGTTCATGCTTCTTGCTAATCTCAAGCCGGCCAGCAGGGCTTCATATTCAGCAACATTATTGGTGCAGGGGAAGTCCAGACGGAGGGCATAAGTGTATTCAGTTCCGTGGGGGTCTTTAATGACTAGACCAGCCCCGGAACCTTCTACACTTGAGGCTCCATCAGTGAAAAGGCACCACTTCCCCTGGAGGTTAGGCTGTTCTTCCTCGACCTCATTCATCTCCTCTTCTGTCTGTAGGATGGGTAGCTCGGTTAAAAAATCGGCGAATACCTGCCCTTTGTAAGCCCTTCTTGGCACATACTCTATCTTGTGTTCCCCAAGGCCGACAGCCCATTTTGCCATCCTCCCTGAATCTTCCGGCTTTTCGAGGATGGATCGTAGGGGTTGATCAGTGATTACCTTCATTGGGTGAGCTTGGAAATATCGCCTTAGCCTCTTGGCGGTATGTACTAGTGCCAACACAAGCTTCTCCATGGGAGCATAGTTGATTTCAGCGTCTTTTAGGGCTCGGCTGACAAAGTAAACAGGTATCTGTTCTTTTCCCCTATCAACAAGGAGGACTGAGCTTACTGCTTCAGATCCTGCAGACAAATAAACTGTTATGACTTCCCCCTTTTTAGGAGCTGCCATTTCAGGCAGGGAAGCTATGTGTTTCTTGAGCTCCAGGAAGGCAGCCTCTGCCTCCTTGGTCCAACGGAAATCTTTCTTATCAATGCAATTTTTGAGTGTTTTAAAGAAAGGTAAGGATTTCTCCGCGGACTTAGGTAGGAAACGTTTTAAGGCAGCAATCTTACCATTGAGGCTCTGCACTTCCTTCTTCGTGGAGGGTGACTTCATTTCGAGGACAGCTTGGATCTTGCTTGGGTTTGCCTTAATGCTTTGTTTCCCAACTATATGGCCAAGGAATTTTCCTTCCTCAAACCCAAAGGAGCATTTTACAGGATTAAGCTTCATGTTTATGGCCCTGAGGTTGTCGAATGTTTCTCGGATGTCTTCGATCATTGCCTTCCCAGACTCGCTTTTAATGACCAAGTCGTCTACATAGGCTTCCATATTTCTCCCAATCTGTTTTGAGAAGGCCTGATCCACCAGCCTTTGATAGGTTGCCCCAGCATTCTTCAAGCCAAAGGGCATCTTTCGGTAGCAAAAGATCCCCTTATCAGTGTGGAAGGCAGTCTTCTCTTCATCTTCCTGCTTCATTTGGATCTGGTGGTACCCCTTATATGCGTCCAGGAAGCACTTGTATTGGAAACCGGTGAGAGAGTCTACTTTCCAATCGATTTCGGGCAGCGGGTAGCAGTCTTTGGGGCAGGCCTTGTTTGGATCTTTGAAATCCACACACATCCTCCAGGAACCATCTTGTTTAGCTACCATGACTGGATTAGCCACCCACGAGTGGTACTGTACCTCCCTCAAAATACCTGCTTCTACTAGTTTTTCAACCTCTTGGCAGGCAGCCTGGCTTCGGACAGGTGCCAGGCTCCTTTTCTTCTGGACAACAGGCTTGTAAGAGGGAACTATGTTGAGGGAGTGTTCTGCCAACCTTCTGGGAACTCCAGTCATGTCCCCGGGACACCAAGCAAATACGTCTCTGCTGTCCTGCAAAAGATTAATTAGCTCAAACATAACCTCATCAGGGAGCAGGTTATTTATTTTCACGGCCTGCTCCGGATAGGCAGGGTTGATGCTAACGTCCCGGACGGGATCACTGGTTGGTGCTTTCATCTTCCTGGGAGCTTGCATTTCTTCCACGGAAGCTATTAGAAGAGCTTCCTCTGTTGGTTTTAGAGTTGCAATCCCGTTGGGTGTTGGGAGCTTCATGAGACCATGTGTTGTCGAGACCACTGCTCCGAAGGTCGCTATGCCCATCCTCCCAATTAGGACGTTATAGCTGGAAGGGTACCTGATAACAAAGAAGGTCAACTCTTCTGTCCTTAACAGTGAAAAGATGACGATGTTACTTGAGAGGTACCTGATAACAGAGAAGGTCAGCTCCTCTGTCCTTGATAAGTCTCCGTCCCGGAAACAGACGCTAAGCGTGAGCTTCCCGAGGGGATGTACTCGTTCCCCTGAAAAACCCACCAAGGAGGCGTCGGACGGTTTGAGCTTGGACTTGATCTCTGGACTCAATGATTCAAAACATCTTTCGTACATGACCTCAGATGAGGCACCACAGTCCATGTATACCCTGTCTATAGGGAAGCCATCTAGTTCTGCTTCCACTATTACATGGGTGATGATCAATTCGTCTGGTGCTGGAGGGAGGCAAATGTACTGCTTGTTCCAAGGCTCGGTTCGAGCTCTCTTGATCTGCTGAGGTCCCTCGTGCCTAACCATGTTGACCTCCTTGTCCTTCCTCCCCTCATATTTCCTTCCCTTGATGTCCTTAATCAGGTGGGCCAACTCCCCGGACTTGACTGCCTCTTCTATCCTCTTTTTTAGTTGATAGCAGTCGTTTGTGTGGTGTCCAGTGTCGTTGTGGAAAGCACAATGCTTGCTGGTATCTCTCTTGCTAGCCGGTTTAGATAGAGGTCGGGGAGGTCGGAACGTGTATTTGACTTCTTCGGTGGAGAGTATTTCTTGAGGGGTCTTTGTTAGGACGGTGAACACGTGCCTTTCTTTCTCTTGATGCCTCCCAGGTCTGGGAGATCGTCTCCTTTCTTCATTTCTTCTTGGTTCGAAAGGCCTTCCAGATCGCCTCTCGTTGTAGGGTTGGAAGTTAGTTCTTCGGGAGCTCGTGGAGCCGTCTCTCCAACTTCCACGATCCCGTTTTCGGTTATCCTGCCGAGTGAGAGCCTCCTCCCCCGAAGGAAGGCCTCGGCTCTCTCGAAAGCTTCTTCCATGGTCTGAGGAACATCTTCATGGAACCTTCTCAATAGCTTTTTAGGGCGGATGGCCCCCATGAATCCCGAGACTCGAATCTTTTCGGTGGCTCCACTATATTGCAAACCTTCTCTCTTGTATCTTTCTATGAAGCTTCGGAGGTCCTCATGCTCCCCCTGCTGAATTTGGTACAGTATGGCAGCGTCTTTGGTGCACTTTCTTAAGGGATTAAAGTTGGAGGTGAAACTCCTTCGTAGGTCATCAAAGGATGAAATGCTGCGAGCAGGGAGACCACAAAACCACAAGCGGGCAGGACCTACCAACGTTTGCATAAACATGTGGCAACACTCGGCATTATTCCACTTTTCAACAGTGGCTGCTCCGGAAAAGACATTTAGATGGTCGTCAGGATCCTCGGTTCCGTCGTACGTCTTTACGTTGGCCGGCATTTTTATCTTGTTAGGAAAGTCAAAATGTGCTATATGCTCGGCGAAGCATTCTAGTGACTTGGGACGGTATGGCTCAGAGGGTATAGCCCCGGTTCGGGTGTCAACTGTGGAGGCTTGGATTTGAGGCTGGGGTATGCCTCCACCTTGACCCCCTTGGAGAGCCGTTGCCGGTATTTGGTTTAGAGGAAGAGGATACTGCCACGGGTATCCCCCGGGCCATGTGGGAAAACATGATGGCATATAAGGTGCGGGCTGAGGCTGGGAGTAATTGAGGTACATCGCTGCTGAAGATGCAGCCAGCCCTCCAACATAGCCTCCGGCTCCTGCCAAGGAGGCAGCCGCGACACTACTAGCTAAAGGTAGGGACCTTAGAGCTTCTGCAAAGGATAGGGGTGTTGAGGATGGCAGGGATACTTGAGTGGCTTCCATCACCTGTTCTGCTGTGTACTCTTGGACCCCGGGAGAGAATACGGTTCTGCTGGGACCTTCCCCTGAAAGAAGACCTCCTTGACTGTTTAAGTAAGGGTGAGGGCTTGTTTCAATACGTTGGGTTGCAGGAGAGGTAGTGGTCCCCCACAACGGAGGTGAAGGAGAGAGGGTAACCGTAGGTTCTTCATCATAGGACAGCCTGACCTTTACACCTCTGGACCTTTCTTCCCGTACATAACCGTTTAAGAGGTCTCGGAGTTGCAAGAAGTTTCTTCGTACTCCCTCCGGGGTGATGTCCATCCGTTCAACGGGTAATAACACGTCATCTCTAGGAGATGCATAAGCAGCCCTCGAGGCTGGTGGAGTTTGATAGTTTAGCATATCTCCTAGAGACGGTTCGACGCATGGTCCGTCCGTTCCAGGTGTTCCGAGGCCAGCAGCGTCACCGGAGGTGTGGCTACTAGCCGGAGTTTCTTGAGGACCCCCGTCTTGGCGGTTATCTCCGCCGGTCATCACAAAAAGAGGTTACTTAGGAACAAATGGGACTGTAGGACTTTCAACAGCTTTGTTCAAAGTAGCGACAGCCCCACGGTGGGCGTCACTTGTTGCTGCAACAAGGAAAATGACCGGGATTAGGTTGCGAGATGTTTAGGTTAAAGGGTTATTAGTGTATTAGGTTCAGGTTATGGTTTAGGGGATCCTCTAGCTCCTGGAATGGATCTGCACAAGGTAGCAAACACCGTTAGCCTTAACGCAGGAGGGGGTCTCCTGCGTTTGGACTCCGGCGTGAGAATAAGTATATATTCTTTTGGAGTTAATAATGTAGAGAGTATGAGAGTAAGGGAAGAAGTGAGAAGTGTGTGTAATGCAAACCCAAGGGTCTCCTTATATAGGCAACAGAAATCTGCCCAGGAGCTCCCTTAGGGTAGCATCCTTACTATACCTGGCCATGGTTGACTCTCTTTCAGCTGCCTGCAGTGAGACTTTACCCTTTTGGTGCATATTCAGCTTTTTCTATTTTCTAGGTGGACATGGAGCTGTGTGATGTTTTGTTTTATGCCAATAGTCAAAAGCTGAAGCACCTTTTTACATTTCCAACATTTTCTACTGTTCACTTTCTGCTGCACAGCTGCCATAGGGCAGCCGTGCTGCCTTATGTTAGCGTTTCAGCTCCAGGAAGTTCTACAAACCTTAATACCTTTTTTACTTTGCTTTATTTTCTTGACAAGGGTTTTAGACGTGGTCGTTTTAGGACCCACGTCATCATTTACCTTTCAACTAAAATCAATAATACATTTCTAATAATATATCTATCTAATTTCCAATCTTACAAGATTCGAATAATATCTATGGTTTCTCGTTCGTCCGTCGGTGTGACTCCGAGTCATACCGTATATTCCTTGTATCTCCATAGCAGGTACCTGAACACATGCTTAAAATAATTTGGGTCAACAATAATGTTTGTGAGTTCATGTGTTTGATTAACTAGGCGCTCGAAGTTTAGTTTATCAAATGGTTTTTGTAATCAAACAAATTTACTAGTTTTTGTTATGGTGTTACAGTAATATAAGCTGGCCACTCAATCCTGCATCTAGCGTCATGCCTAACCATGCCTATATGTAAAAGTAGAAACTATATTTGTTATTATTATAGGTTCTAACCTATGTTCTGCAACTTAGGTTCCCATGGAAAAATATATGCCGCAACGACCCGTCGGTCTCAGTGGGGGTTTCCGTGTAAGGTCGGACCACTGTGCGTGAGGGATTCCCCAAGTAGTACTACCCATATATTAAGTCGGCTCTATCCTAGAGTTAATGAGTGCCTGGTATGGTAATAATGCAGATGGTAAACACGCTTATAAAACTAACACCATAAGTTATCAAATAAATGGAAGCATGCGTCACCCCAAAACAGTTAAAGGTAAAAAGAGGGGAGTTCACGAAACTCACCTGGATGCATAGCACAAGTATAAAACAGGGTGCTTGGTATCGCTTCCTGGTATTCTCCTGGTTGGGCCCCATGTCGACACACATTATTAGGCTTTAGTTTTATTTGTAATGGTTACGCGTGGGGACGAGCTCGAGCGTACGATTTCTATTTATTACAGTTCTATGTTATGATGTTTCTTACCTTTATTATGTATTTAGTTATGTAATGTTATATCTGAATCTTTACATTATTATTCTTATCAAACTCCATTTATGTGTCTAGTCGTCAAGGTACTATCCGCGTTATATGTTTGTACTTTTAGTAATATGTGTGTTTATTTTAGCCAAGTCCAAATATTAGTTCTATTGTCTAAACGTCAAGTCCGAAGCTTGGGTATATTCGCCCAATATCTCATTGTCCAATGCTCTATGTATCAAGTCCGAGCTTAGGTCTTATGGTTCGAAGTCTCCCATTGCGAGTTGGTATCCGTATTTATATAATCTTGTACCCAAGTCAATAGTCCCAAGTGTCGTGTCTATATCTTATGTCCAAGTAGTCAAAGTAATGTCCGAATCAATGTACATGTGTATATATGTTTATACCTCAGGTGCGTCGGCTATATCTAGGTTCGCATCTCATATCCCAATATTTTGGTCAAGTCGATTATCTAAGTGTCCAAAGTTCCAAGTTATCCAATGTTCATACTCATTCCATACGCGATTCGGTTTCATTTGTATCTAATGCTCTTTAAGTCCCACACGCGGCGTATATATAATATAAAGGTTATAATTAATATAACTATCGAGTTAATAGGTTCGGTTATACCTCGTCTCGGTTAGAGTTGACTTCTGTTGACTGGTTGACTGTAGTTGACCACAGCTGACCCAGTTGACTATTTTGTTGACTCGGGTTGACTTCTGTTGACCGAACCTTAAACGACTCCCTGACTTGCTTCCAACTCAACCACTCAGCCTGTCGCATCCTTAACAACAACCGCTATCCAACACTTGTAGCCTAGTGGGTTGAGGGCCTAAAGTTTCCTATGGGAGGCTTGGTTCCAATTCCCACTAGCTACATTTGGAGAACATTGGTGGAGGGGAAATGAAGGATGACCCAGCCATTGGCTTGGGTTCGAGTCTTGATCCCGACCGGTTTTACCGATTATTTCACTGTTGTGCCTTCGGGCGGGTGAGTGGTCGGGTTTTCCTGGGAATTGGTGGCAATTGGTGGCCCGGGTACTCTCGAGTACCTGATTCGCCAAAAGGGTGCCCGAGAGTGCTCGGAAATTGATTCGTTGGCCGTTCAAAAAAAAAAAAAAAACAACAGCCGCCGCCACCATTGTTACCTTCCACTAGACCATCACCACCATCGATAACTACCACTGGAACCTCTTGTAAACACTCTGCATCATCATCAGCCATCCCCATCATCATCAACATCTACTATCGGGCCCGTGACTAAACCACCACTGTGAACCGCTGCCCCTTATTGTAACAATCAATATCATCACCAATAACCTCATATTATTATAAAAAAGAAAGGATGTTGATTTGGGTTTGCCATCACCATCGGAGGCTAACCTGGAACCCGTCGGAACTCCTGAATCGTCACTGTCGATCAATACCTTCGTCGGAGTGGGGAGGAGCGCCGGTCAGAGATCACTGTCGGTGACTCCTCTTCTCTGTTCGGTCTCTCTCTCTCTAATGCTTATCAGTATTTTGTGTGTGGTGTTAGAAAACTTACATTGAGATCGAAGACGATGAACCGGGCTTGTGTTTGACACAATTCCCTTAAACAGATTCTCGGTCTTTTCCCAGGGTACATCGGTTCTTTAACAGTGTTGGTGCACTGCCGGACTATCCCACTTGCCTGAAACAATAACCAGAAGTTGGTTGTTGCTACATAAGTTGGTTGTTGCTATATTTCTATCATTTCTATATTTGTGTGTACGTGACATGCATGAATGATCAGAAAGTTTTCTAGTTCACGTGCATGATAGGTTGCAAGTGATATATCATTCTTAGCACACTAGAACAAAA
This sequence comes from Ambrosia x helenae, assembly GCA_030844895.1. Classification (NCBI taxonomy): domain Eukaryota; kingdom Viridiplantae; phylum Streptophyta; class Magnoliopsida; order Asterales; family Asteraceae; genus Ambrosia; species Ambrosia x helenae. The sequence goes on from CM061223.1 coordinate 5,434,253, forward strand.
CACCAAAAGAAAACGAAATTGATTTGTGTGTTGTCTATGTCCATCCCTTGCATAAAGAACTCTTCTTGTTCTTATAGACTTTGCAATAATGATCACCATTAAACTCGATTAATGGTGCTGATTAAATATGGTTTATTGCTATAATAATACTAGATTAATGGCAACATAATGACTTGAAACCGAAGGAATCAGAAGAGTCACAAGGATTAAAAACTAAAACAGGTAGCAAAAATCGGCGTCACGCGGACCCGGATTTTTCTAGCTGCATTCGTGTCCGCAGGTCGTACGGGCGTCGCGTTGGTTCAAGAATTTTCCTCGAACCAGAACCTATTTTTGTACCCCCCCCCCCTGCGCGCGCGGGTAGGTGCCCAAGTATAAAGTGACTAATAATTTATTCCTTCCAATTTGGTTTCCTCTTATAAACCAATCTAGTTTTCATTCCCCAACCAATGTGGGACAAGACAAACTCACATTCACACATAAATTTCCAACAATCCCCCACATGAATGGGAGTTATTCTCAGAAACAACCTCACTCCGATTAAATTTCAACAGTTGAGTTTTGCATACGATAGGTAGGTGTGACCCTTTGAACCTTCGCTTATGAAATGCACTTAGCCCACTGGCTCTGAGTAGAACGCGATGTCTTTGAACTCGTCTGCCGTTTGTGTGGACGACAATACGCTTCACACAAGACTCTCCCTGACAACGTCAAGTCCTCATAGTTGTGTCCGTTATGGTCATGGACATGTGCCTGGTTCTGCGAGAGCTATTAAGTATTGTGCCCCAACAATACCCTTCGAAGCGACCCCACTTCTCTCTCACATAGGTGATCTACTGGGACTGGGTACCTTAGTCAGATCATTAAAAGCCATAAGCTTAACCTCAACCTTGTCACCTTTTAGGAATGGACTAGGAAGCTTATTAAATTTATACTTAACTACACTGTTCAAAACAACAAGGTTGTTTATACTTAACTACTTACAAGTAGTCGAACAAGTAAATATGTCCAAAACAACATCAAGTTATTTTACACTAAATAGTCTCTCTAGACTATTTATGGTTCAAGTTATCATACTTTTCATACAAGTGTCTAACCATTTATAATTTGCAAAAGACATGTTTTATTCATACAAAACACTTCTACTTTTACAAGTATTTTCCATAAACTATACATATTTATGTTTTGATTACAAATCAAAACCATAAACTCTAATATAGTTTATTATTTAAACCATTCCTAACTCACTTGTTAGAGTATATGGTTTTCATGATTAACCGTTTCTAATTCGTTCATTAGAAACTATACGTGTACCATATAAACATATACGGTTTAAAAATTAACCATTTCTAACATACTTCTTAGAATGCAAACGATTACACATTTCATCATATAGAGTTTGGTTATATCAAATAAACCTTTTTCTATCACACCCGTTAGAAATAAACGATTATCAAAATCATTTCAAAGGTCATTGGTTTATATTCTCAACCGTTTCTAACATGTTTGTTAGAAATACATGATTATGACAATCATTTTAGAACTTATTGGTTTATATAAAATAAACCATTTCTAACACGCTCGTTAGAAAATTAAACCATCTACATAAATGGTATTGACATTGGATTTTCCAAAATATACCCGTTTCAAACTCGCTCGTTTGAAACCGTCAGATTTAAACCAAGCCGGTTTAATGTTTATTATTTTCCAAAATAATCATTTCTAACACGTTTGTGTATTTTGTACAATAATCTTTTCTAACACACTTGTTAGAAAAATATAAACACCTTATTTTGTTTTTACAAAATCATCAATTTCTAACACGCCCGTTAGAAAAATCAATATATAAGTTTACACATTAAACTTACGATTTTGTAAATAATAATTTCTAATACGCTTATTAGAAATGTTTCATGACACGTTATTCTTTCAACGTCGTCGATTCTAACACGCTTGTTAGAAGTACATGTTTCAAAACCTTATATTTCGAAACCTTTTATTTTCCAATATTCTCATTAGAAAAGTAAATATTTCAAAACCTTGAAATTATCTTTCTAATACGCTTATTAGAAAGAAAACGTAAGCAAAAGTTTTTTTTCTTTCGTGGGTTTACAAAATTATGTCTTTTCTAATACTCTAATTAGAAATTCAAACCGTGTATATACATGTTAAAATGTTAATATTTCGGTTTATCTAATCACAACACAAAACACCCATGAACCCCAAAATGTTGAATCAAATTTGTTTTGTAAAACATTCTTACGGATGAAAGATTGCATTCTCATTATGAATGTAATCCAAATCGATGTACCAAAAGGAAAAAATTCTACAAACTTTCGCGAACCCAAATTCCTTAAGAAGAAGGTTTAAGATCGGTTTCCAATCTACACGAAAGTTTGTTTTACATTCTGTTTAAGTTTGTTAGAAAACTTACATTGAGATCGAAGACGATGAACCGGGCTTGTGTTTGACACAATTCCCTTAAACAAATTCTCGGTCTGTTCCCAGGGTACACCGGTTCTTTAACAATGTTGGTGCACTGCCAGACTATCCCACTTGCCTGAAACAATAACCAGAAGTTGGTTGTTGCTACATAAGTTGGTTGTTGCTATATTTCTATCATTTCTATATTTGTGTGTACGTGACATGCATGAATGATCAGAAAGTCTTCTAGTTCACGTGCATGATAGGTTGCAAGTGATATATCATTCTTAGCACACTAGAACGAAACACCAAAAGAAAACGAAATTGATTTGTGTGTTGTCTATGTCCATCCCTTGCATAAAGAACTCTTCTTGTTCTTATAGACTTTGCAATAATGATCACCATTAAACTCGATTAATGGTGCTGATTAAATATGGTTTATTGCTATAATAATACTAGATTAATGGCAACATAATGACTTGAAACCGAAGGAATCAGAAGAGTCACAAGGATTAAAAACTAAAACAGGTAGCAAAAATCGGCGTCATGCGGACCCGGATTTTTCTAGCTGCATTCGTGTCCGCAGGTCGTACGGGCGTCGCGTTGGTTCAAGAATTTTCCTCGAACCAGAACCTATTTTTGTACCCCCCTGTGCGCGCGGGTAGGTGCCCAAGTGTAAAGTGACTAATAATTTATTCCTTCCAATTTGGTTTCCTCTTATAAACCAATCTAGTTTTCATTCCCCAACCAATGTGGGACAAGACAAACTCACATTCGCACATAAATTTCCAACAATCCCCCACATGAATGGGAGTTATTCTCAGAAACAACCTCACTCCGATTAAATTTCAACAGTTGAGTTTTGCATACGATAGGTAGGTGTGACCCTTTGAACCTTCGCTTATGAAATGCACTTAGCCCACTGGCTCTGAGTATAACGCGATGTCTTTGAACTCGTCTGCCGTTTGTGTGGACGACAATACGCTTCACACAAGACTCTCCCTGACAACGTCAAGTCCTCATAGTTGTGTCCGTTATGGTCATGGACATGTGCCTGGTTCTGCGAGAGCTATTAAGTATTGTGCCCCAACAATACCCTTCAAAGCGACCCCACTTCTCTCTCACATAGGTGATCTACTGGGACTGGGTACCTTAGTCAGATCATTAAAAGCCATAAGCTTAACCTCAACCTTGTCACCTTTTAGGAATGGACTAGGAAGCTTATTAAATTTATAGTAAACTCCCTTTTTAATACGTGGGGTTTCCACCAACTCTCCCCCACAGTGACCTTCGCCAGTTCATACAATTAGGTTGTCCTATTGAACTCAGATCTTGGGATCTCCAGTCAGCTGAGTTAGGTTTCCTTCGCATAAACCTAGCCTTTCATGGGCTTTAGCCCCATTCCCATTGACGACTTCTGAACTAACTCTCTGCTTAAGCCTTTTGTTAGCGGATCCGCGATGTTATCCTTTGACTTCACGTAGTCAACAGTGATAACTCCTGTAGAGATTAGTTGTCGTACCGTATTATGCCTACGTCTTATATACCTGTTCTTACTGATACACATTGTGATATGAGCTCTGCCAATTACCGATTGACTATCACAGCGTATGCATTAGGCCAATGCCGGCTTCGGCCACCTAGGTATATACTTAACAAATTGACGTAGCCATTTTGCCTATTCATCCTCTTTATCCTAAGCGATGAATTTTGATTCCATCATGGATCTAGCAATAACCATTTGCTTAGATGATTTCCATGTTATCGTAGCACCTCTAAGTGTGAACAAATATCCACTCGTTTCCTTGGAATCATTTGTGTAAGATATCCAATTCACATCACAATAACCTTCAATAATTGCTGGATATCTTTTATATTGCAGACCGTAGTCTCGTATGTATCTCGTATGTATCCTAATTACCAGAGCACCTGTGTCACGTAATTCCAATGAATTAAACTTAGGTTGCTCGTGTATCTACTTAGCTTCCTTGCTAAGTCTGGTCTGATACAACTCATCAGATACATCAGGCTGCCAATAATTCTTGAGTACTCTAATTGGTTAGCAGGCTCACCTCGATTCTTAGCTAGACGTTGACTCGTGTCAATGAAAGTTCTAGCCACATTAGAGTCATTTCCATTGAACTTCTCAATAATTAATGAAAGTTCTAGCCACATTAGAGTCATTTCCATTGAACTTCTCAAGAATTTTGTCCACATAATAGGACTGACTTATAACAAGTCTGTTCTAGGTTCGTGTGATTTGTACTTCCCAAAATCACACCCGTTCATATCAAACCTTATATTTTCAAATGCAAGTTACCTCCACACTAGATTAATGGCAACATAATGACTTGAAACCGAAGGAATCAGAAGAGTCACAGGGATTAAAAACTAAAACATGTAGCAAAAATCGGCGTCACGCGGACCCGGATTTTTCTAGCTGCATTCGTGTCCGCAGGTCGTACGGGCGTCGCGTTGGTTCAAGAATTTTCCTCGAACCAGAACCTATTTTTGCGCCCCCCCTGCGCGCGCGGGTAGGTGCCCAAGTATAAAGTGCCTAATAATTTATTCCTTCCAATTTGGTTTCCTCTTATAAACCAATCTAGTTTTCATTCCCCAACCAATGTGGGACAAGACAAACTCACATTCACACATAAATTTCCAACATGTGGGTTAGAGAGGATAGTGTTTACAATGTCTGGCGTGTGTGGTGAGATGAGAGAGACAGGTTTGGTGTGTGTGTGTGAGGTGTAGAAAGGAGAATTAGAGAAGGTATGTGGTAAGAGCATTCGCAATAAACACTCCATATTCATCTCTATAATTATACTAAAAATCACTACCTTTCTCTCTCTTTTTCTATTTAACAACTAGCTGATTACCCCGGGAGGGTCCCGGGTTTGAAAAATCTAATTTTACGTGATAACCTATTGCAAATAGCTCAAGTTAACTAACCACAAAATCTCTCAATCATTGCATGTTCATAGTATTTTAATCAGTAATAACTCATATTCCCCACAAAATCTAATTTTACGTGATAACATGAACACTTTGTGTGTTTTTTCCTGTATGAACGAAACCCTACAAAAAATAGTCGATTTTTTCTCCGTTTTTTATATAGCACTATGGTGCTCGTTGGAAAGATAATAAAACGCTCGTTAATTTGGTGTAATTTTTTTTCTTTAAAAAATCCCGTATATAAAAGATATAAACGTTTAAAAATTATGGGAGGAAATATGAGAGAAAATTTTAAATTTATTTTTAAATTCTTTTTTCCTAAAATAACTCAATTTAATTAAAAAAGGAAACAATTCAAAAACACCAAAAACTCTCCATTATGATGCCACGTGACACTCTCAAGGGAAGGTTGAAGCCTCCATTGCACACCACATCAGCATATACGTTTTCTTTTATATATATAGATAGATACTTATTCAATACTTTTATCATTATATTTTCTCTGTCCTCTACTCACAACCACTTTTAAAAATATTAAAAAATTATGGAGGGTGAACAGTGTCTCCATCAAATTTACTGATGAACAATGTCTCCTCTGTATATTTTCTCTCTCCTCTACTCACAACCACTTATACACACTCTATATAATATAGAGCCCCCCCCCCTCTCACACTATTATGGAGCATCTATTGTGAATGCTCTAAGCTTAGTAGATGACGGGTGTAATAATAAAGGGATGACTAATCACTTGATCCCCGGACGGGTTCGTTAACGGTATCAGTTCGATATCGTGACGTGTTTTATCAAGTAAATATTTATATACATTGGTTCAGTTTTATTTTCGGACATAACCGTCTCGCTCATTATTGGTTTTGGGTTACTTTTATTACGCGATAACAACAATAACATGCGAAAAAAATTTGGGGTCCACTATGGGTTGTTACAAGGTCGGGTTGGCTTATGTTGCTGAGGCGGAGGGGGGCGACGCTGAGAGAGAGGTCGAGATGGCTGATCTGGAGCCTGATGTCGTGCAGGTTCTGCCGCGCATTTATCACTCCATCAGGTTGCATGCTGAGATTAGGGAGGATGTACGTGCGGCTGCGGCAGAGGCTGCCGAGTCGCGTCAGTGGCGTCAGCAAACGGACGATGTGTTACGTTGGTTGGTTGCTGGCCAACAGAAGATATATCACCGCTTGGAGATGCAGCCTCGTGTCGCACCGCTTATACGCCCCAGCGCGCAGCAGACCGAGACGTCCTCGCAGCAGCCGCCGCCTGATGACCCGCATATGTTGTAGTTTTATATTTCTCATCATCTTTTGTAAACGTTTCTGACTACGTTGGTTTGTATTTACTTGTTTATTTATATTATATTATCAGCGTTTATTTGTATTTGTTTGTTTATATAAACGTTTGTGTTGACGCTTAGACGCTTATCGAGACGACAAAGATAACAAATAAAATAACATTTTATAATAATAAAAAAATAACATTTTATACAAATAACCAAACTTTCGTAATCAAAATTAAAAAATATAACATAACAACATATTTAGTATAAAAACAACATTTTATAAAAAAACAAGTTTATCGAGATGACCTAAGTAAAAACAACAAGTTTTCTAATTATAGTTACATAGAAAACAACATTTTAAAAAAATTTACATCAAAATAAAAAATTGCATAATTTTTTTTATATAAAAATAACATTTCACATCTTACACACCTATCCAACCCCATCCATCCCACTCAAATTGGAGTTCAAAATAATCATAGCTTAAATACGGCCCGTATAGACCTTTACGGGATGTATAGGAGCTCACAATCATTGGTTGTCAGGACTGAACTTCGTACCTCGTATTTTATGTTTATCCACGGCCCGTATGGACCTTTACGTGCCGTAGTTTGGTCTCTACGGGCCGTATAGATCTATACGACACGTATCGGGTTGTGTAAATAAAAACTTACATTGTGTGAATAACCGGAGCCAATAATATACCCCAAAATTCTTTTAGGTCTTGAAATGTGAACTAATTCACGTTTTTTTTTTCTTATTATATTTTATTATTATTAGCCTTCGACTCGGGTGTTATTGGCTTATCCAAAGTTCCTCTTCAACGCTCCAACGTCTATGAACACCGATCACTTTCCATGCTTGCTTTCAAGTGTACGCGACTTGATCATTTTCCTTCGGCTCACACGCGTTACACAATTTCATCTTAAGTTCGTCCATTTAAGCTGATTAACCTGCACATCCAAACTTCGCGTAGTCATCTTATTCATGAAATATAAACATTTAAATTACACTAAAAGCACCCAATTACACGTATTAACACTCATGTTTTACCTCGTCTATCACCTGCCCGATCTGCCATAAAGCTTGTATGGATAAATATGGGGAGCACGCAGTTCATTGCAAAGAACTCATTGGGTTTAAATACCGGCATGATTGGGTGAACGATGTTTTGTGAGATATTTTAAGAAGAGTTGATAAAAAAAACGTAAAAAAAAAGTTTTTACAATCTTCTATACATCTAATAAATAAAACTCAATTGTGACACATGGCACTCCCATATTGCACCATCAATTATCTTTTCTTCCCATATTGTGCCATGTGTCTCAACAATAGAATTTATAAACTTTTCTTTTTTTTCTTTAATCCAAAATTTAATTAAAACATAAATATGGTCAAAATTAAATTAGGTAAGTAATTATGATTATTATTGCCAAAATCGGTCAAGGCACATTAACTTTCTTATACACCTAATTTTGGTGAGATTATATTTTAAAAACAATCACCTTTAACACCATCATTCTCCATTCTCCTAAATACAAGTCAAGGTTTGATTTTTGATTTTGAAATCTTTAGTTAGTTTTTATAATCAAACAGTTTGTTTGAAATTTTGTTCTTGGTCTTGATTTTTATTTTGTTTGATGTTCATAAACGTTGACGGAAGCCAGTCTGACCATCACCTTTCATCGTAGCCGGCCTTCACCGGACCCCATGCATCTTAAACCGTTCGGTGACTGTCCGATCATCGGACTAAAGAAGGCGGAACAAGGTTAAGGGTTGGAGATGTTTGATGATGGTTATTCGACCCAGAATCTGTAAACACGCGATGATTCTGGTGATGATTGTCGGAAAGAATGTGGTGGTGGAGAGCGGTACCGCCATCATCATCACCGTCACCATAAGTGTTATATACGAAACAGAGATAAAGCTTCAAATGTCATATTTTCTCATACAGTACTGATTAGTCATTCCCAAAATCAAATCGACTAATCCTTTTAATGAAAAAAAATATGGAAGATATGTAAATTGAAATTTGGAAATTAATAAAGAGAAATTGGAAAAAGAGATAATAGGTTGTATGGCACGTGAATGAGTATGGAAAGTGGAAATTACTTTATTAAAAGGTTAGGTAGTGGTCAAGTTGGCACTTGGTGTAGATGACTACCTTCTATAGATGCAAATCAACATTCACACAATCACACGATGTTGTCTACTTAACTCTCTTTAGGTTACTGTTGCCTGTTGCACGTTGCTTATTTATATGAATCAATTATTTGAATAATGTCATTTTATTTAGATTTTCAGGCAAGCACGTGTGGAAATGGATCGTATGGGTTAAATTGTTCTTTGACTAAACATGATGACGACTATAAGTTTGAGAGGTAAGTGTTGGATCGATTTTGCACATACGTTTTTGGTTTGATTTTACAGTTTGTGTTCTAATTATTATGTTATATATTCATGCTTTCATCATGAATCGTTAATTGATGGATGAATCGTTTAATACATGAGTTTTTTCATCTCGATATACAGGACGAGCGATTATTAGCCTCAATCCCAGAGACTGTTCACCTCAGGTAAGAGTTTCTAATCTTTTTTATTTAGTTGTTAATCAATATTTCTCATGCTCATGTTATGAATTACATTCAATATACCTCTAAAACGATTATCAGGTTTAGTTATAGATAACTAATTTCAATTTAAGTCCCCTAAAGTGATTTTTATATTATCAATTCAATTTTTGCTAGGCTTGATTTTAAGTTTAATTTTTTAATCAATAATAATGTATTGTTTTTGGATTTATGCGTAAATTTATAAAGAAGAAAATGGTTTGGGAAAACAAAGTCTTCAATTTGGGTCGTTTTTAAAAGGTGTTTTTAAAACGCCGTTAGTGGCAATTTGCTAAATATGTCGTGTTCCAACGTTGTTTTTTATGTTCATGCTTTGTATGATGGAGATATTGGTAAATTGAAGATATGGCGCTTTTTCAAGTTTTACTCTTTTTACTTTTTTTTTAAAACAAAAAACAATAAATGAGAATGAGAAAAGAAACTGACGTAAATTAGGAACTCATTAAATTTCCTTATTACATTCAAATTACTTACTTCCTAAATTTAGTGTAATTTATATTGGTAATAAGTTAAATTTCGAATTTCGAATTTCAAAATTCAAATTAAAATTCAAAATATTTAAATTCGAATTATACAAAATTTCAAATTTTGAGTTTTGGTTATTAAGGGTAAGAAATTACACATGCTAATTATCCTTTTAATTACACATTTAATAAGATTCAAAGTCTCTACATAAGTAGTGTGAACTCTCCAATTAATACATTAATTGATCCTATTAATTGTGCTATATTATTCTAATATTAGTTTAACTTATATTGGTAATCAATTAAATATTGAATTTTGAATTTCAAATTTTCAAATTAAAGTTCAAAATGTTTACATTCTAATTTGACAAAATTTAAAATTTTGAATTTTGGTTAATAATTGTAGGAAATTACACATACTAATTATCCTTTTATTTACACAGTTTTTTTTGGAAGGCGAATTTTCTATGTTGTGGCAGAGATCATCACAACCCCCCAGAAGGGGAGTCCCCTAGCCACTCTTCAATGGTCAGACTATGTTGTCTTAACCGGGCCCACGCTGACACGAGAGTGGCCGGCCCACAAGCGAGTCGAGGCTGCGCATAAGGGGCACTAAGGCTTCCACCCGGAAAATTTCCCGCCACCTGCCACTTGACAGATGTTGCACCCTCCACAAGAGGCAAGCCTCTCTGGAGTAAATGCACGGTAGTAGAAAACCGGGGGGCCATCAGAATCGAACCTGCCACCTACAAGTAGGCTAGTTTCGACCATCACTTGGCAATACCCCCAAATGGAGCTTATGGGAATCGAACTCAAAGTCTCCCAAAGAAGATTTGAGCTGACAACCATTGAGCCACAAGTGGGGGATTTTTATTTACACAGTTAATATGATTCAAAGTCTTTACATAAGTTGTGTCAACTCTTATTAATACATTAATTGATCCTATTAATTGCCCTATGTTATCCTAATATTAGTTTAGCTTATATTGGTAATCAATTAAATGACGAATTATCAATTTCAAATTTCAAATTAAAATTTGAAATATTTAAATACCAATTAGACAAAACTCCAAAATTTGAATTTTGTTTAATAATGGTAACAAATTACACATACTAATTATGCTTTTAATTACACATTTTGAATGACTCAATCTTTCAAAAAATTAAAATTTTGAATTAAAGTTAATAATGGTAATCATTACAAAACTATTTATTATCTTTAAATTATGATTTCCTAATATATTTAAAATATAACAATTAATAATTTTGGTTGTAACTTTCTCAAACTAATTACAAGTAAAAATTAAAATTTTAAATACTACAATTTGAAATTATAGATTTATGTTAAACTTTAAAAATATTTGAATACTAAATGTTTTATTTAAATATTTAATCTAAAAAAATTGAATTTAGGATTTATGGTAACATTTATATTTAGATTTAATTAACACATTTAAAATATTTAATTCAAATTTTTGAATGATTTGAATCTTTCAAATTTTGATTTATAGAATTTGAATTGATAAATTTCAATTAAACTTTATAAATATTCAAATATTAAGTGTTCTATTTAAGTATATAATTTCATATTTTGATATCTATAATTTTAATTTTAAATATTTTTAACATTATAGAATTCTAAATTTTGAATAATAATGGTAACAATAAGACTTAATTATAACATTTAATTCAAATTTTGAATTATCTGAATATTTTAAAAAATTTCAAACTTTGAATTTAAATTAATAGTTGTAACAATTAATTCTACTATGACCATTAAAATAGAGTTATTATAATTAGAGATTTCCTAATATATTTAAAATTTAACAAATAATAGTTTTGATTATAAACTTCTCCAATCAGTTACAAGTTAAAATTCAAATTTTGCTTATTAGAATTTGAATTGATAGATTTCAGTTAAAATTTATATCTATTCAAATATTAAATATTCTATTTAAATATATAATTTCATATTTCAATATCTATAATATAAAATTTTAACATTTTGTTAACATTATAAAAATTCTAAATTTTGAATTCTAGATAATAATGGTAACAATTAGACTTAATTATAGCATTTAATTCGAATTTTGAATGATTTGAATATTTTAAAAAATTTCAAACTTTTAAAGTTAAGTTAATAATTGTAACAAACAATCCTACTATTACCTTTAAAATAAAGATATACCAATTAGATATTTCTTAATATATTTAAAATTTAACAAATAATAGTTTTAGTTATAAATTTCTCAAATTATTTACAAGTTAAAATTCAAATTTTGTATAAAAAAATTTGAATTGATATATTTCAGTTAAACTTTATAAATATTCAAATATTAAATGTTCTATTTACGCATTTCATATTTTAATATCTATAATGGTAACAATTAGACTTAATTATAACATTTAATTCAAATTTTAAATGATCTGACTCAAAAGGTGTCTTACTTTTAAAATTTTATCATAAATATTTTTCACTACTATTTATTTTTTACTAGATAATACTCCTCAAATACCATCTGATAACAAGATTCCAGTGAAGTTCCAAAGGCGTTAATTCCCAATATCTGTATGTTTCGCAATGACCATCAATAAAAGCTAAAGACAGTCTCTATCGAAGGTTGGATTGTATTTAAGAGACCATGTATTCTCACATGGCCAACTTTATGTCGCATTGTCAAGAGTTAAAAGCATGGCAGATGTGAAATTACTTATATTTATGGTGATGGGAATGTCAAAACTAAAACAAAAAATGTGGTGTATAAGAATCTTATACGTTATATTACTTCAAATAATTGTACGTTGGTGAACCGCGTGTCCACGCGGGCAAATATCTAGTTATTTAATAAAATAAACGTGCTGAAAAAAATAAGGGAAAGAATTATGCGAAATAAGATTTGGTACAAACTGATTGATACGTAGATCGTATCCCCTGTTAAAGTTTCAATCACTCATTTGAAAGTAAAGAAGGGGTTTCAATTTTCAAGGTCAGAATATGTTTTATAAAATTCTTGATTTGGATGTTCATTTCTGTATTATTATACCCAATCGTTAGGGTTTATGTTGCAGGTGGATGGATGGATACCCATTTATGTTTATCTCAATTCAATTCAGAACCCATAATTATTGTGTCATTCTTGTTCAGATTTCATGTATTTCTTTTTGTAAATTAAAATTTTAATTTACCTTTGATACCTTTGGGTTTCTGGCACCGGAAGCTATCCGTTTTGTTACCAGGGTCCAACGGGTCATACATAGTAATGTCTTGACTCCGGCGGGGCAAGGGTTTGTTTTCAGTAGACTTGGGTTCGCCATACAGAAAGGGGTGGCTCCGTAACTGTCTGCCTGCTATTTTGATGCAATTATCGTTTTTATGGAATGAAGTTTTTATGAATAAAAAAAATAATAATCTCTTTGTTATTATGTATGTATGCCATGGCTATTTATGCCATTTATTTGTTTAATATTAGTGGTTCTTTTAGGTTAGAATAATGGAAGTGAAAGAATCTGAGTATGCAGTAGAAGATGTTATTAGCAGCATGCCAGATATTGTGGTAACTCATATTCTAGATCGATTGCCGGTACAAGATGCAGTGAAGACGGGTATCTTGTCGAAACGCTGGAGGTATAAGTGGACTATGCTTAGCCAACTCGTGTTTGATGAGGATTTCGTTTTGTATTTAATGTTAAAAACAAACTACGAGAGTAAGTTTGGGAGGATTATAAATAGGCTTCTACTTCATGTTAAAGGTGCCATTACAAAGTTTGTCCTCTACATAGACGAGCGATGTTACTCTGTTTTGGATGATGAAGATATCGCAAGTTGGATTTTGTTCTTGTCTAACAAAGGAGTTAAGGATCTCACTATTACAAAGACGAATGGGGAGCCACTCAAGTTGCCTACCCATCTCTTCTCTTGTTTAGAGTTGAAACATTTGAAGCTTCTTTACTGTCGTTTTGATCCTCCGGCTGGTTTTCATGGTTTTCCGAACCTATTGAGCTTAGAGTCAGGCCTGCTGCATTTTGAAAGTCGTAAATTTGGGGAATGTATCACTCAATGTCCCTTACTTGAGACTTTGAACATGCGTTATCGTCGTTTCTTTCTTGATATTTTGAACACGCGTTATCAGCGTAACTCACATGAGGAGATGGGCATGGATATAATTTCGGTAGGCAAATTGAAACTAGCGGAGATTGCAACCCTTGCGAATCTCAAAACATTATCCGTGTCGTTGTGTGACACACTGATGGTCACTAATTCCAGTAGTATATTTGAACTTGTGGGTTGTCTTCCAAAGCTTCAAGCACTTAATTTGGATTTTGTACGGTGCAACGACAAGGTAAGGCTAAATTAGGTCTTTGAAGTTTACATAATCTTACTACTATTGTATAAGCTAAAATGATGTTAGTAAACCTTATTATATTTAACAACCAGGGTTTTAAAAAGCACGCCTAGGCGCGAGGCGCAGTCTAGGGCGCCTTAGGGCTTTGCGCCTTTTTATAAAAAAATATATATTTTGGGTAAATGAAGCTAAAAGCCTAGGGCGCCTTAGGGCTTTGCGCCTTCTAAACGCTTCGGGTACGAAAATCCCACGCTATTTTGCGCTTTACGCTTCGCGCGATGCCTTTAGACCTCGTCTCTTTTGTGCGCCTAGCGCTTTTTAAAACCAAGTTAACACCATCTTTTTTACATTGCAACATGGCTTTATGAATTCTCTAACTAATTGATTTACCTTTTCATATAGTTCACAGAAGGTGATGCGAAAAAGAGGTTCCATACCACCTTTCCCTGCCTCAAGACGCTTACATTATCAACAATAGATTTATGCGATGATATTATGTTATCATTTGCTTTTGAAATGATTAGTGGCATCCCGAATCTGAAGACCCTTGAAATCACCGCCACTAGGGACTGGGTTGGTGATTTGGTATGTATCATACTGCTTATCATATAATGATCATATATAGTTTTGCATTTTGAATGCTAGTTATTCTTGTAGGATGATGAGCCGACACCTGCAACTTTTTCTCCGATGCTGATAACAACACAATGGGGCTGCTGCAGCTTCAGAGTGTCGTCTGTACTCAATTTAAAGCTTCAGAGAATGAAGTGTGTTTGATAAAGTATTTACTTGCGTGCTCCCCTTTCTTAAAAAAGATTGTTGTCCGTACCCATTTCCTCCTAGGGCCTGATGAAACGTTGACGTTTGCTAAGAAGTTGTTGAAGCTCCATCGAGCCTCCCCCATTGCCGAAATCGATCTCTCCTAGTTTTACTTAACTTGTCTTTTATTTGTTGCATAAAGAACACTACAAAGTGTTTTTCCAATTTTAATTTGGACCTTTTTCTTTGTGTTTGTGAATTTGTTTCATGACTTTTGAGTTTTTAAAAAGTTTTGATAGTCATTTTTGAAACTTTTTAAGCCATACAGGTTGGTTATGTTTACTGTTTAGATTGTAACCAGCCAAAAAAACTAACCGAACCGGATTGTTGAATTGTGGGTTGTGTAATTTTTTAGTTTTTACTTTTGTATGTAGTTGTTTTAAGTTGGGTTGTGCACTCTGCAATATCTTTGACTCTTAAGGATCAAAGTCCAACTTATGAGTCGCAGAAGCAACAGGCGACGGTCCGATAGTGTTTGCAGTTCCAACTTCGGTTCATGCACTTGAACTCGCAGACCCAAACCAGCTTCCTCTTTTTTCTGTTGGCATAGTAGAGATTAGAATATGTTTTGTAAGTTGCTTATCTGTAGCAAATTGTTAATTTTCTGAAAATATATATGCTAATTGTTGAACAAATCAATCTTTCTATGGTTTGCTGTTCTGGAGCTGAAGACCATCTCTATAATACCAATTTCTGATTTTCTGTCAATGACATCCTACTATTATATCAACTTTAAGCATTTGCTATGTCAGTTGGATTTTAAATCTCTTGTAAGCCGGCTCAGGACCGAAACCGAATTTTGCGGAAAAACAATACCAGGACCAGACCATAACGGGTCGGGACAGTTTTGGGTGTATCTGGTCACCATTGGATTCGGGTTCGGGAAGGACTGCTTTTATATATAAATAGAGATGGCACCAAACCCGAACCGGATGGGTAAACCTGAAACCCGACACATTTGGGACGGGTTTTTATTTTTTCGCGGATTTGGGATCTGGTGATATACCGTTTCCCCGATCAAGTGTATCCTTACCCGATACCCGACGGGTATTTATCCGATAGAAACCTGATGCGTTTGGGACAAGTTAATCTAACCGGGTTGGGAGGTGGAATTACCTAAACTCGTCCCAAATTCAACCAATTGCCATCCCTGTATATAAAATGCTTATTAATATAAAAGGTTCCGGTATATCCTATTTTTTTACCTTTTCCGTATATTCATACAACATACGTTGAGCCATTTAGTGAGTCATTGCCTAGTAAAGGCTACTTTTTACCGTTTCACAAATTTTCATTCTTACGTCATAAAAGTAGCCCAGTAAAGGCTACTTTTTACCGTTTCATTTTTACTTTTAATTTTTTTTTAGTTTCACCTTTAGTGTAATGTCTTTATAAGTTTTCTCTATCCACCGTCTATTAAATAATATTTGAATGCTATAAATAGAAAAAAGAAAATGAAAGATTGGTTGAAAAGCTTGAGGCCCACCAACCCTCCCTTCGCGAATGATTTCATCATCCCTTCCCCATTCACCGTTGGTAATTTACGCCGACTAACATCCTAATCACCATGGACTTTAGTCAGTACCAAATGATCTTAGAAAATAAAGATAAATGAATAATAGAAAATAAAGAGGTGAGGGTTGTAGCGGTGAGCATTAACTGAAACGAAAACCGAATTAACCGAAAATATGTTAACGTAACAAAAATTAACCGGATCATTCATATGTTCATATATTTTAAGCTTTTATACCTCTATTACATGATTTACACCTTTATTTAATGTATTTATACCTTCACTTCACGTATTCATACCTACATTTCATGTAATTATATACTCATTTCATATAGATATACCTTCATTTCATGTATTTTTAAACAAAATTATAGTTCAGCTTTGGTTTTGATTATTAACCAAACTAATTAACTGAACATACATTAGCTAAAAATAAATAAATTAACTAATGCCTTTGGTTCTAATTCTAGTTGAAGCTAAGAATAAGAACCAAACTGAACTGAACCGTGTACACCCGTGCCCGTTGAAGGTGAAACTATGAGGGTGTTTGGGATTGAGCTAAAAAACAACTTATTGGCTTTTTGAAAAAACCAATAAGTTAATAAGTTGTTTGGCTACAACAGAAATACTCTCTGTTTTTGCTTTTTGATATGAGTTGAAAACTTGTTTTCAACAAGTCACAAATTCTGGTCTTTTATTTTGCCTTTTGACGTGGCGCTGAGGTAGCTAAACTAAATGTATTCAACATATTGATTTCTTAACTTTTTTTTATCACAAAAGCTAATACAAACATCTTTTAAAACTATTTTACAAAAAGTTATAAGCCAATAAATATTTTTGGATTAAAATAAGACTGGGTGGTGGTGCACAATAGAGCTAGTTTAGCTACCTCAGCGCCACATCAAAAGGGGTTTTATTCCCGACGACCACCACCCAAGACTAAGAGGGTGTTTGGGATTGAGTTTGGAAATGCAAAAGTGCTTTTGGTCAAAAGTGCTTATTGGTTTATGACTTTTTTGAAAAAAAAATGTTTAGATTAGCTTTTGAGATGAGAAACGTCAAAAAGTCATTAGCTGTACGGGTGGTAGATTTGTAATTTTTGGCTTAATGCAAACACTTTTTTTTGCTTAACTTATTGTGAATATTGGTTGTACGGGTGGTAGATTTGTAATTTTTTTTTCAAAAGCCAAAAAATTTAGGATTTCTAACTTCTCAAAAACAATTTTTCCATCTTTAAAAGCCAAAAGTCAAAATAGAAAGTGCTTTTGGGTTACGCAAACAGCTCATTGATTTATTGGCTTTTTAAAAAACAAATAAGTTATTTTCAAACTCAATCCCAAACACCCTCTAAATTCGGATTGTACCGCTGTTATAAATTACCAAACTCTTCGTGCAGCCTGCAACTACTCATCAGAAAGAAAGGGGTTTCAATTTCAAGGTTAGGTTACGTTTTATCATAGGTTGCTTATCTCTACAATTTTTATTTCTTTGTACATTAACTCACTGATTTTTCATTACCAATTCGTTAGGGCCTATCTTAAATTAATTGCTAAAAAATTCAAGACTTATAACCTTTAATCATGAATATTTTGCTATATATTAAACATCTATTTTATTTTCAGTGTGTGTCTTGATATGTACATTTATGTTGATCAGACTTCATGTATGTATTATTTATATAAAGAGCTTTAAGAAAGGAATTAGGTTTGACTGTTTGAGCTGTGCAGATAGATTATATGTTCCATTCATTAAGTTTATCTGTCTTCTTGTTAGAATAATGGCACGTAAAGCATCCAACTTTGCAACTAAAGATTTTATTAGCAACATGCCGGATAACGTGGTAACTCATATTCTGGATCGCTTGCCCGTACAAGATGCGGTGAAGACGAGTAGCTTGTCGAAAAACTGGAGGTTTAAGTGGACTATGCTTACCAACTTGTATTTGATGAAAACTTCGTTGATTATTTAACGAAAATAGATGGCGAAAATAAGTTTGGGAGAAATTATAAGTAGGCTTTTTTTAAACCTTAAAAGTGCCATAACAAAGTTTGTCCTCTACATAGATGAGCGAAATAACTCAGCATTGGATGATGAAGATATTGTACATTGGATTATGCTCTTATCTAAAAAAGGAGTTGAGGATCTCACTATTATAAAGACGTTTTGGGGACCAGTTACGTTGCCGTTCCATCTTTTCTCTTGTTTAGAGTTGAAACATTTGAAGCTTTTTTACTGCTGCTTCGACCCTCCGGCTAGTTTTCATGGTTTCCCAAAACTATTGAGCTTAGAGGGTGTGTTGGATTTCGAAAGTAGTAAATTCGGGGAATTTATTACTCAGTGTCCTTTACTTGAGATTTTGAACATGTGTTATCAGCGTGACACGATACCCATGCCTATCTTGTTTTCCACAAGCAGATTGAAACTAGTTGAGATTGCAAAACTTGCAAATCTTAAAAGATTATCTTTGTCGTTGCATGACTCTGTCATGATAAAAAATTCAGCGATATCTTTGAACTTGTGGGATTTCTTCCTAAACTTCAAGAACTTAATTTGGATTTTGCACGCTGCAAGGTAAGGCTAAATTAGGTCGTTGAAGTTTAATTTTTACATAATCTAATTACTAATAATAGCCGGTATGATCTAAAAGTTTAAACTGATTGATTTACCGCTTTTCTCATAGCTCACAAAAGATGTTGCTAAAACGAAATTCCCTACTGCCTTTCCCTGTCTCAAGACTCTTGAATTATCAACAATAGATGTACACAATGGTGTGCTGTTATCATTTTCTCTTGAATTGATTGGGAGCTGCCCGAATCTGCAGACTCTTGAAATCTCAGCAAATGAATTGGTATGTATCATACTGCCTCTCTTATAATCTTGTATTTGTATAGTTTTGCATTTAAATGATAGATCTTCTTGCAGGGTTATGACCCGACACGTGCAAAATTATCTCCAGATGTAGACTACAGCACAGCAGGGCTGCTGCAGCTTCGAAGTGTTGTCGTTTCAGGTTTTAAAGATTCAGTGATTGAAGTATGTTTGATCGAGTCTTTACTTGCATGCTCTCCTTTCCTAAAAAGGTTTGTGGTCCGTCCCCATTCGCACCTATCTTCTAATGAGAAGTTGAGGTTTGCTAGGAAGCTGTTGAAGCTCCATCGGGCCTCCCTCGTTGTTGAAATCGATCTCCTCTAATTTACTTTTCTTTAACTTGTTTTTTATTTGCTGCACATTTGTATGAGTTTAAGAACAATCCATAGTGTTTAATTTATTTTGGACCATTTTCTTTGTATTTGTGAAATTGTTTTATGATTCCTACACACGAGTAAGGATGCTAAAGAGGACAAGACTTTGAGGCCTGCAAAAATTCGCTATTTAAAACCACTCAAACCGGTTATTGACTTAGTTTGGAGGTCGGTTTTTGAAGAAGTTTTGATAGTCGGTTTAGAATTTTTTTTTTAGCGATGCAGGTTGGTTTGGTTTACTGTTTAGACTTAAACCACACGGAAAAGAAAACCAATCGAACAAGATTATTGAAATGTGGAATGTGTAATTTTTTAATTTTCACCTTGGTATCTAGTTGTTTTAAGTTGGACTCCTGGCACTCGGTTGTGCTTTCTGCAATGTATTTAACCCTCAAGGATTAAAGTCCAACTTATGAGTCGCAAAAGCAACCAGGCAACACTCCGGTTGTTCTTTACAGACCCAACTTTGAGTCAAACACATCAACCGACCCAGACCAGCTCTTCGCAGATACATATTTTTTTGTTCGATTCGCTGCAGTCACGTTTGAGCTCTTCAGATTCTTCAAGGTAAATGTCTCGTTTTTCTTTTTATTGTCATAAATATGCCTTTTTAAGTCTGATTGTTCTCTATTTGTGAGTTTGTTTCATGTTCCTTTCGAGTCTGCTTCATGTTACTTTTCGTGTTTGATTGTTCTTGTGAGCCTTGAAATACTCTTGTAATTGTTAGTACAATTCAAAATCTGTTATATTCTTGTATATGTTTGCGTAATACTCAATGTTGCAGAATGCGCTAGGCGGGCGGTGAGGTCCAGCCTAGGGACTAGTCGGGACTAGGCGAAATTAGGCGTTTTGGTATTTTTATACGTATTATATATATACACACACACACACACACAAATATAGGTGTTTTTAAAAAATATGTTAAGATATATACACATAATACTTAGAAATACTTTGATATATACACATAATACTAAGAAATACTTAGAAATTAAAAAAAAATAATTAAAAAAAATAACTAAAAAAACCACCGCCTAGGCCCGCCTAATGGCCAAAACGCCTAGTTCACCGACTAGGTCCTTATTCCTATATTGAGTCCCCCCTAGTGCCTAGGCGCCGCCTAGGCCGACTTTTACAATACTCGTAATACTTCAAAAAGTTCAAATTATTTATGTAGTTAATCTAAGAAAATGGAAATGAACATGCCCATATTGAATATTTGAATGCATTGGAACCATATTAGAGGTTGAGTTTTATGACTTTAACTATGCATGCCTGAGAATCTTCCATATACAAGAGTCACAATTTATGAGGTATCGTCAAGCGAAAGAGTCTCAGACTCATCATGCAAGAGTTACTTTAGCTAAAATACAAGTAACACTTGGAAGCTGGACAAAACAAGTGAAATAACTAAGCTAGAAAGAAATTTCCACTTTTATGAGTCGTTCGACTTGTTAACTTTGGTGTCTTAGTTATTCCAATGTCTACTGCTGTTGTTATCTCGTATGCCTTCTGTAAACTTGACTCGTTTGTCTAGGTTTTTAGGTTGCTTAAGATCGACGGGTTAACAAAACAAACTGAAAGAGTGTAAGTCCTAGTTGATAAGCTGAAAGAGTGTAAGCGCCTCGAAGATTTGTGAATACTGTTGCAAACTAAATATTATAATTGGTAAGCTCTGTCATAGGTGAATGGTTTATATATGAGAAAATTGCAATTTTCGTCCCTGTGGTTTGCCTAAACTAACAGGTTCAGCTCATGCTTAACACTCTGAGTACCTGAGGTTTGTTTTCCTAACACTTTACGTCCCTTGTTTTAACGGCCGTTAGATTTTCTGTTAGTTTGTGATGAAATGACTATTATACCCTTCAGTTTTTGGGTGAAATGACTTTTATACCCCATCCTTCTTCTCCAACCCACCCACCCACCACCACCACCAGGATTCCTTTACGTCATCAACTACCATAAGGATTCCTTCACGTCGTTTTTCGATTCACACTCACATACATCTTCTCGAACCAGCTGGACTTACGATTCCCTTAAAAATTTCCGTCAAATATCTCCAGTTGTCTAAACCCATCTCAAACAGGTCGTTTATTTCCCCCCTAATTTCGATTAATATTATTATTTAGTATATTTCTATACATGTTGAATTTAATATAAAGCATCAATTCGTTACTAATACTTTTTTTCTGTTAGGGTTAATTATTTCCCCCTAATTTCATTTATTTCCCCCCTAATTTCGATTAAGATTATTATTTTTTTCTGTTAGGGTTAATTATATGGTACGAATAGTGGTTTATAAGCGTTAATAATACTTTTATTCATCAATTAGAGGAGACGGAGGGTAAAATGGTGGAGGTTGTGGTGTTACAGGTGGTGGTGGTGGGTGGATGGGTTGGTTGGAGAAGAAGGATGGGAGGGTATAAAAGTCATTTCACCCAAAATCTGAAGGGTATAATAGTCATTTCATCACAAACTAATAGAAAATCTAACGGCCGTTAAATGAGGGACGTAAAGTGTTAGGAAAACAAACCTCGGGTACTCAGAGTGTTAAGCGTGGGCTGAACCTGTTAGTTTAGGCAAACCACAGGGACGAAAATTGCAATTTTCTCGTTTATATATTTTTGATAGATATGAAATATATAAAACTACATCTAGGTGTATTGTTAATCTTTAATATGTTTAGATGACAAAAGAATCATACTTAACATGAGTTTTGAATTCAAAGTTCACTGAATTCTACTTACCAACCAGACTGATGTTGGGTCAGCTGGGTAAGAAAATCCAATGTCAAGAGAACGAGATCTTAATAGAACCCAAACTACAAAAATATCAATAACCAACTAAACGAGTGAGTTCATCCCTATTTATAGTTGTTATAACAAACCAACAAGACATAGACACCAATAACAATTTTTTTTAATATCTATCTATTCTATACATATAATAAACCAAAGCCATTTTAATGACATGGCACTCAAAGAGACATTCTCTTTCTTGAGTGTGCCATGTGTCATCCTATGTGGCATTGAGATATTTTAGGAAAAAAAGAATTTAAAAACAAAATTGGATTTTTCACTCTCATGTTTCCTCTCATAATTTTTAAACGTTAATATCTTTTATGTATGAGATTTTTTAAAGAAAAAATTACCAAATTAACGAGCGTTTTATTATCTTTCCAACGAGTACCATAGTGCTATATAAAAAATGGAGAAAAAAAATGACTATTTTTTGTGGGGTTTTGTTCATACAGGAAAAAAAACACAAAGTGTTCAGGTAAATCATTAATTATATATAGGCAAGTCACTAATTATGTTCAAATCAGTAAATATGATTTTTTTTTTTTCAACCAGAGGCGAATAGGTTAATAGAGTTATACGTTGTTTTAAGTTAAGTATCAATATTAGTATGTTAGAGTTGTACATTTGTTTAGGCTTTAGGATATGTGTTAATATTAGAGTTACATTGAAGTTCTACATTCTTTTAGGTTAGGTGTTAGCATTGGAGTTGTACATTGTTTTAGGTTAGATATTAATATTAGAGTTATATATCAGTCTATTTCATATGTAAAATTGATGTATCATATTAAATTTCTCAACCCGGGACGCTCTCGTGGTATAATCTAGTACTATATAAATGTAAATAAACTTTGAATTTCAGTTCTTTCTAGCTTCATCCTCTCGTAGCTTAATTCTAGCAAACACTTGGCTGGCAGAACATAGTCGAGCCAAGTGTTTTCCTTTAATAAGTTCGACTACGTTCCTCCATCAAACACTTGAGGAACAAAGTGTTTTCCTCCAATGGGCTCGACTATGTTCCTCCAACAATCTTTTTAACTTTCAAACTTTTTTAATTTTGAAAATGGGTTAGTTCTAGGTTAACAAAAACTCATTGGAGGAAAATACTTTGAAAGTTAGGAGTGTTGTGAGAAATTTCTTAAGTACAGATTATTGTCGGTTAACGAGGCAAAGTTTGAATTATTAAAATCTAGTTTCCATTTAAAAAATACCAACAACAAAATTCGCAATTTCCTTCCATTTATAGAAAACTATAGTTTATATTCAATAAATATGTATGAATGATCTTATGGACAAGACTTTGAGGACTTAGTCCATGTTGAGAATATTATAAAAACTAATATATAAACTTATAAATTTTGTCTTGATAAGATCATTTTTGTGTTAAGTCGTAAGAGTATTAGCTTTTTTTTTTTTTTTGAAAGGCATATTTCATTAACAACACAACCGGGGGGATTCTAAGAAAGAAAACCCCACCAGCCAAAACGTTACATTACATCGAAATTAAAATTCTTCCAACCCTTCCAATCAACCCCATCACTCCTACCCCTACTATTAAACCAAAGGAAACTAAGCGACTTAACGTCAGCCACTAATTCCACCACATTCCTACTTTTCTGGGCGAATAATCTATCATTCCGAGCTTTCCATATCCGCCAACAAGCCACCATGAATATCCCATATAGAATATCTTTTCTGTTCTTGGCCCACCCTGAAGAATTAACCACTTCCACTATATCTTTAGTAGAGAACAAATAAATAGGTGGCAAATGAACCCAATTAGCAATCGCTTGCCACACATCAGTCGCCAAGCCACAACTAGTAAAAATATGATCCACGCTCTCCTCCTCTACCATGCACGCATCACAAACACAATCACCTTGAATTATATTCCGTCTACGAAGAGCCACTTTAGTCGGAATTCTGTCTAGCAAAAGCCTCCACATAAAAACATTGCACTTTAGCGGAACCCACCTACTCCATTTAAAATCACTAATACTGGACTGATCCACCACCCGGTTACTTCTAATCCACTGTTTAGCCTCAAAAACCGTAAAATCTATTGGGCCCTTCTCGAACCAAACCATCTATCCACACAGTCCACTAAGACTTGGCCCACAACCAATCGATGACAACTAATAAGCTCCTCTATTTGTTGGGCCGAAGAAGGATACTGTTTCCAAGTCCAATTGATAGGACCCGCCCCAACCGTCCCCCTTAATTTATCATCAACAGAAGCCCACTTGTTCCTTTCAATCCTAAACAGGTTTGGAAATTTGATTTTCAAAGGAACATTATCTACCCATGGATCCAGCCAAAACTTAACACTCGCACCATTCCCAACCACGGCTCGTATCATGTATGAACCAACCAAATCACCCACTTTAATTCTGGAACAACATTTTATCAATCTCGACCACGTACCCGGTATACTAACTTTACACGGATACGTCGCCCACTGTCTCAAAGAGCCGTGAATAGCATCAATAACTCTTCTCCACAAAGACTCGCCTTCAACCCGATAACGCCATAACCATTTTAATAAGAAAGCATCATTACTGTCGCCAAGCTTACTAAGCCCCAACCCACCTTGATTTTTCGGAGTAGCAACCTTTTCCCACGCCACCCAATGCACTTTCCTAGAATCCATATCACCCCCCCACAAAAAGCTTTTAATCAAAGATTCTAGGCGATTTAACACAGTCACTGGCGCCTTATACAACGCAAAATAATAGGACGGTAAACTTTCCAAAACCGATTTAATCAACACCAATCGACCTCCAATAGAGAGGACCTTCGACTTCCACTTAGATAATCTAGTCTTGAACACCTTAATGACGGGGTCCCAATTATTTATTCTGCTCATGTTAGCACCCACACTAATACCAAGATAATTAAACGGAGTCACCCCCGAGCAACACCCCAGAACACGAGCCATATCATTCACTTCCCCTGTACCTTTACCAACTCCGAACAGAGTAGATTTATTAATATTAATCCGAAGGCCCGAGCACAAATGGAAAACTCTAAGAATGCGGCGCAAAGAAACAAAATTGCGAGAAGACCATTCTCCCATAATCATGGCATCATCCGCATAAAGAAGATGAGAGATAACCAAACTGCTCTGAGGAAGCCGAACACCACTAAAGAAACCCGCGTCACACGCTTTCCTCATCATCCCTGCAAGCGCCTCCATAACAATAATAAAAAGAAAAGGCGAGATAGGATCACCTTGTCTAATACCCTTCTCACAAGAAAACTCAAAAGTAGGGGAACCGTTCACAATAACTGACGATCTGGCTGAAGACAAGATACCCTTTATCCACATACACCATACCTCAGGAAATCCCATCTGGCTCATAATCGAAATCAAAAACTCCCAGTTCACATTATCATAAGCTTTGGCAAAATCAATCTTGAACATAAATAACTCCTTCCCATTTTTTCTAGCCCAAGAAAGAAGCTCACTGAGAATCATCGGGCCATCCAGAATATACCTCCCAGCTATGAAAGCCGATTGTGTTTCAAAAATTAACCCATCAATCACTTTTTTCAACCGATTAGCTAGGACTTTAGAGATGACTTTGCTGACCACTCCAATCAAGTTAATAGGCCTATACTCTCCCAAATCTACGGGTCTTTGACTTTTGGCACCAACGTAATAAACGACGACCCCACTCCTCTGCTAATAGACCCCGTCTCTGCAAACTCCTTAAAGATATCCAAAAAGTCACCTGAAAACAAAGACCAAAATTTTTTTATAAAACGAAAATTAAAACCATCCGGCCCGGCGCCTTATCACTCCCACAGTCCCAGACTGCATCTTTAATTTCTTCCTCTAAAAAAGGAGCAACCAAACCATCCGCGTCCACAACACTCAAAGTCTTCAAATCATGAATCATGAGCGAGGGCCTATCTTTCAAATCTTCAGCGAATTTCTCCTTAAAAAATCGATGAACCTCTTTCTTGATCGCATTCGGCCTCGTAACCACTCTCCATTAATAACCAAGCCAGGAATAGAATTAGACACCCTACGAGAATTAATAACACCATGAAAAAAGGAAGAGTTCTCGTCCCCCTCCTTAGCCCATCTAACTCTAGATTTCTGCTTCATATCCCGCACTTTGTACCCCTCCAACTCTTTCAACCGCTTGTTCGCTTCCTCAAGAACCCAGCATTCAGCTTCAGTAAGGTCCCTATTCTCCAAAGCCATTTCCAACGCCTCAATATCAGTTCTAAGCCCAACTTCCTCCTCTTTCTCGTCACCAATAAGCTTACCATGCCACACTTTAATCCTCTCTCTAAGCTTTCTAAACTTACACATAAGTTTAACATCAGGCGTCCCCCTCCAAACCTCCCCACACATCGTATCCTCTACCACCCTCTCCAAACCCTCCTGTTAAGCCACGAGTTGTAAAAACGAAACGGTTTCGGGCCGAAGTTTTTAGAAACAACTTTAGCAACAACGGACAATGATCGGACTCGACACGATTCAATACTCTATATTCCGCATCACACCAAGTATTCAAGAACGACCATGACACAAACATACGGTCTATTCTACTAAGTTTGTTACCAACAATATACGTGAAGCGCCGGCCACGAAGCGAATACTCAAACATCTCCGCCTCCTCCAGAAAATCATTAAACTCTTTAGTCGCCCCTTCATGATACTTAGAATTTCGCCGTTCTGTCCGATCTCTAACACAGTTAAAGTCTCCCGCAACAATCCATAACCCATCTAAGTTACCAGCAATCTCCTTTAATTCATCCCAAACCAACCGTTTTTCAACCAATTTCTGCGGGCAATAAACGTTGACAAACGAAAACTTTCTAGCATCATTCTTCAAATACCCCGAGACCGCAAGAATATACCTACTCTTAACGACCGAAGTTTTAGAAAAAATTTTCGAATCCCAAATCGACAACAGACCTCCCGAACGACCAACAGCATCCACATAATCAAATTCAAAATCTCCCGCCCCCCAAAACCTACTCACGTCCACACCTTGGAGCGACTGAAACTGCGTCTCCTGAATCATAACCAACCCAACCTCGTTAGCCACCTTTAAATTCCGAACCCAAGAGCTCTTGCCCGTGGAACCCAACCCTCTAATATTCCATGTCATGCAATTCATAAGTTAACCGATTGAAAGCCTTCATCATAGATCATCTTCTGTAAGGGGTCTTCAAAACGCGAAATGTTAGTAGCACCCAAAACATGACCCAACTCCACTGTTTCACTAACTTCTTTGGCTATAACAACTGAATCATCATCTAGCTTATCCACCTCACTATTCTCCCCCTCACCACAATCTACATTAACAACCTGGACCAGATTAGAATCGGCCTCAACACCATTACCCTGACCATCATGAACCTCAAAAATAAACCGATCTATATCAAACGGATCATCACCCTCTCTGGCCCTTTTCTTCGGCCTCTCAATACTAGACGGAGACGGAGATTTATCGAACCTTGACTTCTTTCGAAACCCCCCTCTTTTCTTTTTCTTGCTACCCATGAACTCACTACAATCCGGCATACTAAATGTAAGTGTTTCTACATCTTTCAACACACCAGTTTGAGCAGCCTCTTGAGAATCCAACAAGGTCCCTTGTCACTAATAAAATCAATATTATTAACCTCCACTTCAGGCTCCCCTCCATCATTTTCCAACCCCGCCTCCTCTTCACTTGGCTGGGCATCCATAACCTCGTCACCTGAAACCTTCTTCACAATATTCGGCTCATCCACACTCACCCCCGCTGTGACACCTATACAATCAGGTACCCACTCCCTAAACTCCTCCTCAACCCGCACCGGATAAATCTCGTCACGCCACTTCAAGTTGCATACCTGATTAATCCTATTAACCGAAGTACAAAGCACCCCAATCATCACATACGAATAATCCTGAAGATCGTCATCAATTAGAGCCGGCTGCACAACCCTACCAAACCTCGACCCAAAAGCGTTGGCAACAGTGGCATCAACCAAACATAACGGTATCCCGAAAAGTTTCAAACCATGCAATACGTTCAAATGCAATCTTCTGGCCTTCCCAATACGCCAACGAAACAAATACCGGCTGCCAAACTTCCTTCGTACTCATAAATTCAACCATGCTATCCCTTTCCTCGAATACTAGAATAACCGATAAACCACCAATATAACAAATCCGAACATTGTTCAACCTTATAGAAACTAACCAATCTCGTAATCCCGTCAGGTCTTTAATCTCTCTAACCTTACCCACGAGCCCCAACCCATTCCAGTGAGCCATCCCAACGAACCCATCTTCCAACACAACCTCCTCTACAACCTTCCCTGACTCCTTACCAACTAGTGTGTCTTTGAAAGAACGAGCCACATCAGAACTGAAACCTGCCGTATCATGTGCACCATCGACTATATGATCCTCCTTAGCATTGACATTAACCACGTGATCTTTCTCCACCACCGGAACCCACTTGTTACCCTCCTTCCATGACAGTCTCTCCCCATCCACAAACCTAGCAAGTGAAATAAACAACTTGTACGATCCAATCCACACATCCTTTAACTCCTTTTCCATCCCAACCGGATCTTTAACATTCGTAAACGAAACAAAACCAAACCTTTTACCTAGTTTATCATACTTCCGCGCAATATACGTACCGTGAATGCTCCCATACCCTTTTAGAACATCACATAAATCTGCCGAAGCACAGCCTCCTGGTAAGTTAGAGACGAAGAATTTCGTTACCTCGGGTCCGTTCCTGTTCAAATCATTGCCGCCATGCTGTTTCCTGCCCTTCCTTGTATTTGCGTCGTACCATGTATCCTCTTTAAACTTATCCCTTGCCTCCATCGTGGTTGAAAAACCTGTTTCGCCGTTTGCCGCCTCCGAGAAGTTCGGAGGAATTAGGGTTTTTTTTTTTTTTTTTTTTTTGAGTTATTATTATGGGATGATGGGTTGTTCATAAAAATGTGGCCAAGTAAGAGTATTAGCTAGTTCTTGTTAATTCATAGGCATTTTTTTAGCTTTGGACGTTGACTTGGTCACCTTAATTAATTGGGGTAGTAAGTGCAAAAAGCTTATGTAAGCTTTTGGTTGTTATCATATGCTGCCTGGGTTCATGATTTAACTTTGAATTATTGGGTTGCCAAACCATATAGAATATTAGGGTCGGTCATTCTATTTTATTCTAATCTGTTTTTAAACAGCCAAATGATATTCTAATCAATGTTTCAAATATTCGTACGATAAGGGCCGATTAAACTAGAGCATACCGTAAATGTTATGTGTTAGCAGTAAGTCTGATAATATGGTTCAAACCGTTGTATCGGTTTTGTTATCTACAAATTTGATTTTTAAATTTTAACTTTTAAATATATTCCCAATAATTCCGAGAGTTACCTTTTATATTTCGGTAAAAAGGTGAAAAAACCTAGCGATCATTGATTGATTGCCTAAAACAGTTCTAGACTTCCTATTGAGGCTACATGTCCGTTCCAGTGTTGCATTACAAGTTCAAATTGAGTACCTTTGGAGTACTTTTTGGATTGTTATTTTTATTATGGTTATGGAATCATGACCCTTTAGATTATTTATGAGTTGAATTTGTATTGTTATATAATTATAGGGTTAACCAGTTAACCCGTTATTACCGCTCTATACAACCCGATACCGTCGACTGAATCAGTTTTAGCCCTTCCCACTACAGTTTAAAAACCGGTTTTTATTACATTGATTATATAATAATAATATTTGCAAATTTGGTGAATAGTAATTTATTTTTTGTTTTGTTTTTTTTAATAAAATTTTAATTTCACCCATACATTATAAGTACTATAGGTATTTAACCTAATAGTTTTATTTTATATAAACTATATATGTGGTTGCGTTTATTATTTTCTCGACATTCCAATTTAAACTTTATTGAAAATTGATTTATATTCGAAATGGTGGTGTGGCGATGAACCAAGCCAATACGGTCAAACAACGTGGGTACTTGTATCGGTATTATCATAACCTATGATATCTGTTTTTTCTATGGTTTTTAATCGATGTAAAACACAGCTTTCTTGTTTCGATTACACCATACACTTTTTATGTAAAAGAAAAACATTGTAATTGAAAAAAAAATTGTAGCGGTCGAAATCAACCCTTACAAATTTTAACATTCCCACCGTAACATATAGGTTTCACTTGCTAGTTTAACCACTAAAAGTAAAATAATTATTAAATTTGATTCCACTTCAGGTTTAACAATATGTTAACGAACAGGTAAAGTCTTTCCTTCTTGGTTATTGCCCCCACCCGAAAGCTTACATAAGCTTTGCACTTACTACGTACCCCAATTAAAGCTTACATATAAATCTAGTCTTTCCTTCACGAACAAGTAAAGTCATACACACGTATTTACACATGTATTGACCATAGTTGTCAAAAGCGCGCCTAGGCTCGAGGCGCACCAAGTGTGCTGCGCCTTGTGAGGCGCGCGCCTAGGCACTGAGGCGCACTATCAGGGCTGATTTCTGGCCAAATTCAGGCTAGAAGTTGCATAAACCTCTAAAAATCCTAAATGAGTCATGAACAAGTCCTAAACAACCCTAAAACATCCTAAAGTAGCCCTAAACAAGCCTAAAACATCTCTAGAATCCCTAAAAAATGTATTTTATACTATGCGCTTAATTATAAAAAGTCGTCGTTTTTTATGCGCCTTGCGCCTAGGCTCCGGGCTCGGCCTATGTGCCTTGAGTGCGCCTAGGCGCTTTGATAACTATGGTATTGAGAACATATAAATTGTCACGCTGAAGTAGTATAAAATTAATCCAGGGAGAAAATCAAAAGTAACTAAACAAATCTAAATTCCTAAAATATATTTATTTATTTAATTTACTTCGCTCAACTCCTAATTTTACTCATAAATCTAGAGAACGCATTTCATCACGCCTTGTATCGTTGGGCTACAAGCCTTTTGGTACTAGCTAATTTCTAAAGCAAACCGGCTTCAAGGGTTTGTAATAAGATCACTGTGATTTTAAGTCGCTGATTCTAATGCGCGCAATCCTGAGCTAAAGACCATCTCTAAAATGCCATTTTTTAAATTTTAATTGCATTTTAAATCTCTTGTAAACAGGCCTAGGATCGGTTTAAACGAAACCGAATTTGGCACGCAGGAAAAGAAGACTAAGGATCGGACCATTAAGGGTTGGGACACTTGGGTTCATCGGGTAAGGTTGGATTTAGGTTCACGTAAGGACCTATTTGCAAAGCGTGTGGTTTAGAACTTGAAACAACGAATCATATATTTGTGGGTTGTTTGTGGCAAGAGCAACTTGGTGGAACGTGGCTGAATGGGTAAAAATACCGGAGTTGAAGTCAGGGTTCACACTGAAACAGAGACTTGATTGCTGCTGGGAAATTGACGGACCGGATTCTAGAAGGCAAGCGATATATGCGATAGTTCTTATGACAATATGGAAGCTATGGCTTAGGAGGAACGCAATAGTATTCAGAGACGAGATTAGAGGTGTACCGGTTATGATCGAGGAGATTAAAATTGATACTTTTTGGTGGATGTCAAAACGAGCGAAAGGGTTGGAAGTGGCAAAAGCGTCTTGGTGGGAGTTCTCAATATTTGATAATGGGTGATAGAGAATAAAGCGAATCAAGTTACAGTAGGTGTGTTTCGTTTGTATGTTCAATTCTTGTAGTTTTTCTTTTAATCGGCCTAGGTAACCACTGGCTATATGGGCCTGGGCGGTAATGTATTGTACTTGTTGGTGAAATGAAAATTCCGTTTGTCTGTTCAAAAAAAAAGTAAGGACCTATTTTGTACATACACATTAATACAATACAAAAAAAAAATAATAAAAAAAATAAAAAAAAATTCAATATATCCTATTATATATTTACCTTCTTTAATTCCTCCTTTATTACCTTATACCATGTGTAATGGTCATGTGAAATGGGCGTTAAAGCCAATTTTAGTGCCCAATTCACATTAGCACCCCCCCCCCTTGTTAAAGGGGCGTGAACCAAGGCCAAGCGAAATTTTCCGCGTGGGTGAATTTGTGGAGGGGCCAATCAGAAGATGTAACTTCACTTTTTTTTTTAATTCAAATTTAATATCATTATATACACCCACTCACACCACACCACTACGGGGCTGTTTGTTTTTTGCTCAGAAGCACTTCTGACCTCTTTTGTCTGCGCCGCGCAGACGCGCACAGACGTTTAGGGTATGCAAATTGTTTGTTTTTTAGAAGACCTTTCACTCAAAAAGGTCTTCCTGTCCTCTTCTTGGTGCACACTTGTTCCAAAGTCTTCTAAGGTCTTCTCCTCTTCTCTTCTCCTCACCACCACCACCACCACCACCACCACCACCACCGTCCACCACTGCCACCACCACCGTCCACCACCACCATCCACCACCACCGTCCACCACCAAATTCCTGTAAAAAATCAGTTTATTTAAATTTCAATTTATTTCAACAGCCCGTAGACGTTAACAAATAAACAGTCTTCTTCTTGCAGACTGCAGACCTTTGGTTTGCCTCTTTTCTTGCAGATGTTGTCCGCAGATTGCAAACATTTTTCTGCAGAAAAAACAAACAGCACCTACACCTCTTATAAATTTCAAGCTTCTTTCACCTACTAAGTGGCCCTTACATGCCACATGTCAAAAAAATATACATTTCACCTATCAAATTTCACCAATCATTAATTCACTCACGGTCCTCCATTGACCGCCTAATATTTTGATTCCCATGCACACGTGGAATCAGTTAGTGGGTCACTTTCTACTTTCTAGGACATTGGTGGGGCATTAATCATGTGTGATGTAAGTTTATGATAATATATATCTTAGCTACTACTTGTCTTAACTCTTAA
Source organism: Ambrosia x helenae (assembly GCA_030844895.1). NCBI lineage: Eukaryota > Viridiplantae > Streptophyta > Magnoliopsida > Asterales > Asteraceae > Ambrosia > Ambrosia x helenae. Next base: position 5,467,617 of record CM061223.1, read on the forward strand.
TATTATTTATTTGTAGGAATCATTCCAAAGAAAATATTGTCATTCTCTGGTCATGTTCTTTTCTTTCTTTCTCTCTGTTAATGATATGACACAATAATCTAGCTATTACGGTTTCAAAGTACTCCCTCATGATCGACGATCGATCGAGCCCATATACCTCCTAGCTATTTTAACCATTATTCAGTTTTCTATGTTTTTTATCGACCGCGGATCACCGATAAACCCGAATTCAATATCTCTGCTTGTAAGGTTCTCAGCTGGTCAACTCCCAACGCCAAAACAATTGATCGTTCTAACAACGTCCTAGCTAGCTCATCATCAACCACCTTGTTACTTGTTACTCAGCCAATCAGGTATCATTAGTTAAACCTTTTGACCCATGATTGTAAAGCTTGACTCGGCTCGTTTAACTTACTAGAGCTCAACCTAGGATTGTTTCGAGTTCTATTCATCTTCCGCTCATTTATTACTTCTTGTAGTTAATTTATGTTCATTTTCACTTATTTTTATCATAAAACTTATTATATACAAATTTATATATTTATTATATAAATTCATATTTAATATGCTAAATAAAAATATTTTAGATGAATTGTTTGGGCTTGTGAAACTTGAACTCGGGCTCGTTTATTAAACAACCTTATTTTTAGGCTCAATCTCGTTTAATTTCAGCTCTATTTGAAATTCTAGCGAGTTGGTCTCGAGTATCTAATGTCAGACCTTAATGGACCTTAATGTTAAAAATCAATATAAATATGTGTTATATATAAGTGTGTATTGTGTGTATGTAATTATTGATATTAACATAAGTTTAGGCAGTTGTATAATCGGTTAGTGTGACACACTGGTTCATCAGGAAGTTATTGACAGTTCTAGGTGTTTGAAGGATTGCAATGGTTAAGGCCTCATGCCGATTAATTTGTATAAATAGGCCTCAATTGCATCAATAACAATCGTCAGTTTTTCTGTCCAAATTCTCTCATAGGCTTCACTCATTTACACCCCTAGTTTAACCTTGTTCTAGATCAACCTAATACTTGCTCACCCCTTGTAACATTTGATTTGGTTCGTTATAATAGTTGTAATAAAAAACTTGTATGCGTTTAAGGGTAAAAATGGGTTCGAGTATATGATTAATGTTTGTCTTTGTGTTAGAATTATGGAACTGGTTCACGGGACACATAAAACATCCAAGTTTGCACCTGAAGACATTATCAGCAACATCCCAGATGATGTGGTAACTCATATTCTGGACCGATTGCCATTACAAGACGCAGTGAGGACTGGTATCTTGTCGAGAAACTGGAGGTCTAAGTGGACTATGTTTAACCAACTCGTATTTGATGACAACTTCTTTGAGTATTTATTAGAAATAGAAGGCGAAAATTATTATGGGAAAATTATAAGTAGTGTTCTTCTTCATCTTAAAGGTGTCATAACTAAGTTTGTCCTCTACATAGAAGAGCGAACTCATCGCGTATTGGATGTTGAAGATATTAACAACTGGATTTTGTCCTTGTCCAGAAATGGAATCAAGGACCTCACTTTATGTAAGGAGAATGGGCCGCGACTTAAGTTGCCTACACATCTCTTCTCGTGTTTGGAGTTGAAACATCTGAAGCTTGTTTCGTGTTGTTTTGATCCTCCCACGAGTTTTCATGGTTTTCCAAACCTATTGAGCTTAGAGTTACGCAGCGTTCAGTTTGAAAGTGGGAACTTTGGGAAGTTTTTCACTCAGTGTCCCGCACTTGAGATTTTGAACTTCGGTTTTGCCTTTCCTGTTGGCAATGTGAAACTAGCTGAGATTGCAAAACTTGCAAATCTCAAAGTATTATCTTTGTTATTGTTTAGCCTCGATAATACGATGATCACAAGTTCGAGTAGTATCTTTGAGCTTGTGGATTCTTTTCCTAAAGTTGAAGAGCTTCATTTGGATTTTATAAAGTTCAAGGTAAGGCTAAGTTGTGTCTTTGAAGTTTATAATTTTTTTTTAGATTAAGTCGTTATGCTATAGCAAAATTTTCATTCCATGACTGATAAAATTACATCAAGATAGCAGACAGGTGGACAACAAGCTAATAACTAATTTTATTATCATTGTAAAGTTTAAGGCTTTATTAATTCTCTAACCAATTAATGTGACACTTGTGACACTTTTTTTATAGTTCATAGAAGATGATGCAGAAAAGAGGTTCCCTACGGACTTCACATGCTTCAAAACTCTTAGATTATCAAGAATAGATCTATGCAATGGTATTATGTTATCATGTGCATTTGACTTGATTAGGAGCTTCTCGAATCTGCAGACCCTTGAAATCACAGCAAGTTATTGGGTATGTGTCTTAGTGCGCGTCTTATAATAATCTCATATATTGTTTTGCAGTTGAATACGCTAACTAATCTTGCAGGATGATTCCCCGGCACTTGGAAATTGTTCTCCAAAGATGGACTACCATACAATGGGGTCGTTGCAGCTTCGAAGAGCGGTGTTTAAAGATTTTAAAGGTTCAGAGAATGAAGTGTGTTTGATAAAGTATTTACTTGCGTGTTCCCCTTTGCTAAAAAAGATTGTTATCCATCCCCACTCGTGTCTAGCGTCCGATGAAAAGTTGATGTTTGCTATGAAGTTGTTGAAGCTTCATCGAGCCTCACCCGTAGCTGAAATTGATTTATGTTGGTTTTAGAATTTTGAACTTGTCTTGGAAAGATTCTCATGGAAGACGATTATCTATGTGTGCTCACGGATAACATATCGGTTTGGTTCAGTTATAGAAACATTAGTTTATAAAAATATCATTCAACTCGTTATATTTGTCATCGAACATGTTTTTTGATCAAGATTCGATGTAAATGAAATCATACATGTATTTGAGTTGTCAAAAAAATCATTTACAGAATAATAATCATGTAACTTTTAACTGATTTTTGAAATACTTTAAGATGGGTTAAAACGGAGACAACTATAAGTTGTAACTTATAAAAAGCAATCATGAATTTAAAAGGATAAAAGTTTGTGAGAAAATTAAAATTAAGCATGTTATCTCTAGAGGTGTACAAACACCGGTTTCATCCCAAACCAAACCAGCTTTTTTAGTTTGGTCTCAAATCGGTTTGGGTTAAGAGTTGGTATTTGGGTTGAAAACCCAACCCGCCCAAACCGATTTGGAATGGGTTTAAACCCGCTTTTAGTATTTAAACATATTTTTATCAATTTTTTTAGACGGACTCAAACCTGTTGGATCCAATCCTAACATAAAATCCCAAACCTGTCACAACCGTCATATCACAATGGACCCAAACCGGGTATTTTTACCACGTCGAGCCCAGTCGGTTTCCGAAACATTGGACCCAAACTGTGTTTTTTTCACCCCTTCAGGTATCTTCATGAAAAGGTTCAATAGGTTATACGAACCCAAAAATCAATATTGACTTTTAAACAATACCTATATTTTCTCATTTGGGGCCAACTCTCTGTTGGGCTGATATGCTCTTTGTTGGGCTAAACAATAGAAGCCTCTGTTATCAAACGAGTTAATGATCTTAGCCCATAAAAACTCACACTATAAATAATGACCCAAATAACAAAAGAAAGTAGATAACTCTCAATCATTCCTCCAATTCCAATGTTTTCAGAACTCGACTGGATATCAAACCGGAGCCCCACCGGTCCACCAGTCTGACCGTTCCAAGTGGTCTGGCCGACTCAATGAACTGACCCAAAAAACGCATCAAAACCTAAAAGAATAAAAAAACCGATTCAACTGTCAAAATTTTCAATCCGACTGCCCTTTTTCTTCTTCTTCTAACATGGATATATAAATATAATACATCAACTAGGGGTGCAAACGAGTCGGGCTGAGCCCGAGCTCGATCAGGCTCGATTGACTTATAAGAGCTCGAGCTTGAGCTCGGCTCGATTCCAGCTTTGTTTTCAAAGCTCGAGCTTGGCTCGTTGACAATTTATCAAGCTCGAGCTCGGCTCATTTATTATCAATTAGTTAATACATTGAATAAAAATAATATAAATAATAGTTCGTTTAGGCTCGTGAGCTCGATAAGTAAAGCTCGAGCTCGAGCTCGAAGCTCGTTTACTAAACAACTTTAAATGAGTAATAAATATTTTTAAATATTAAAAAAAACTAATATTACACTAGGCTCGATAAGGCTCGACGGGCTTCATATGGCAGGCTCGAGCTCGATAAACAAACGAGCTTTGTTTTAGGCTCGAGATCGGTAAGGCTCGGCTCGAGCTCGGTAAGGCTTGACTCGTTTTGAGCTTTTTAGCAAGCCGAGCTCGAGTAGCTCGCGAGCGACTCGACTCGTTTTTTTTTTAACAGCAAGTGGTGTAACCGGTGGAGCTCCGGCTAATACCCTGGGTCAGCCTGTACTGATTACCCATTCCACCTGGATTGAAGATATCCCGAGGTAAAACCCCACATGTAGTTAACATGGTTGGGCTCGTTTGCACCCCTGTGTTAAAATAATATCAACCAAAGATGCCCTAATTTCGTTGCTCTGTTTTCTTCATCGTTCTTCCTTGATCTGCGATTGCGATCATCTTTCCTTTGTAAGTTGTCACTTCTCTCTGTCATTCAGATTTCTATTACTATAATTCACACATATAAATTCAAGTCAACGATGAAATCTGTATTTTAATTAGACACGCTGGAAATTCGATTTCTTATATTCAATAAGCTTATTCGCATTTAAGTCGAATTAGGGTTTATTTGAAATTAAAGATACAGAAATATTAAAAATTACACCAGAAAAACTAAATTAGTACTATTTTTTTTATAACTAAATTACTATTTATTTCATCAGTTTATGTTTATGTTGAATATTTGTTGTTAGAATAATGGCACTTGAAGCATCCGAGTTCACACCAGAGGATTTTATTAGCAAAATGCCTGATAATGTGATAATTAGTATTCTGCATCGATTGCCATTACAAGATGCGGTCAGGACCGGTATCTTGTCGAGAACCTGGAGGTTTAAATGGACTATGCTTACCCAACTCCTATTTGATGCGAAGTTTTTTGTGTATTTAATAGAAAGAAAATGCGCAAATGGTATCGGAATGATTATAAGTAGACTTCTTCTGCATCTTAATGGTGCTGTAACGAAGGCTGTCTTTGACCCCGTCTTATTGGATGTTGAAGATATTCATCACTTGATTTTGTTTCTGTCTAGAAAAGGAATTAAGGACCTCACTATTAGGGATTGGTCTGAACCGCAAGTGAAGTTGCCTACCCATCTTTTCGCTTGTTTAGAGTTGATACGTTTGAATATTTACGGCTTTTGTTTAAATCCTCCACCTAGTTTTCATGGTTTTCCAAACCTATTGAGCTTAGAGTTACGTGGCGGACAATTTGAAGGCCACCTTGGGGAGTTTCTTACTCGGTCTCCCTTACTTGAGATTTTGGACCTTGGTTATCTTTCTTATACAGGCAGTGTGAAACTAGTTGAGATTGCGAAACTTCAAAATCTCAAAAAACTATCTTTGTCATTGTGTCATCTTGAGACTACGACGACGATAAGTCCTTGTGATGTCTTTGAGCTCGTGGGTTGTCTTCCTAAACTTCAAGAGCTTGGTTTGGATTTTCAAGACTGCAGGGTGAGGCTAAGTTTTGTCTTTGAGGTTTACTTTATAGAAACATAGTCTCTTTTTTCATTATCTAATAACTAATAATATACAGATAAATTATGGCTAAAACTTTTTGAATTGTCTTATCACTTTCGTATAGCTGACAGAAGGTGGTGCTACAAAGAAGTTCCCCGCCACCTTTCCCTCCATCAAGGCACTTAATTTAACAAGAATAGATTTTAGCAATCGTCTTATGTTATCATTTGCTTTAGAAACGATCAGGCACTTCCCAAATTTGCTGACCCTTGATATCATCTCAAGTAGTCATAATGTATGTATTGATCATATTGCTTTGCTTGTATTATAATTTCATATATGCATAGATTTGCGTTTGAATGCTACTTATTTTTGCAGGTTGATGACCCATTTCCAATTCCAATTTCTGAGGTAGACTACAACATGATGGAGCTTCGGAGTGTGATGATTAGATGTTTTAAAGGTTCAGAGAATGAAGTATATATGATAAAGTATTTACTTGCGTGTTCCCCTTCCCTGAAAACGATTGGTATTCTACGCGACAGGCATCTACAATACCTCGAAGAGTTGATTTATGCTAAGAAGTTGTTGAAGCTCCATCGAGCTTCCCCAGTAGCTGAAATCGATTTCTACTAAATTTGTTGTCTTGAATTTCTCTTTTATGGTCCCATTGTTTAATCTGATGTTGGAAAATGGAATGCATTCTCTTAAATTTAACTCATCTTGCTCAGGTTTTGTTAAGATTCATGGGTTGAATATATGGAAATATTGAGGGATTCAATTATGTGTAGATAAATGGTATCTAAATGTCATGCACACTAGTTTAGTATACGTAGCTAACCTAGGCCCCTTAACCCTGTTGGTTTTCATGTGCGTTTGTTGTATAAATAGTAAATCTACCATTTACGGTAAAACGAAAAGGGTAGTTTTACCATTTGTACAAGTATGGGCGAAAGCCATTTAAGATTTCGTGTGTGTTCGTTGTATAAATAGTAAATCTACCATTTATGATAAAACGAAAAGGGTAGTTTTACTATTTATACAAGTATGTGCGAAAGCCATTTACGATACCTCGTCTCTACTATCATCAAACGATGACGAATCCGTTAACACCTTGGTGTCCGGTCACCACCTTTGTTTCACATATGATAGATATATGGCTTTTTCGTTCTTCCTTGATAATTATCGTTTATTTTGTAGGCACACAATACTTATTTTTCGTTCTTCCTTGATAATTATCGTTTATTTTGTAGACACACAATAGTTAAATATTTCGTAAAGTTTTGTTTCATGTTTGTTTTCGCATATTACTTGTATTACATATATATATATATATATATATCATTAACATATATTTTTAGTTTACTTTTTGTTTCAGGTAGTACACCGGCCTCAAACCTAGTAAGACTATCCGGAGTGGGGGGGGGGGGGGAAAGAGGGGAATGAAGCGCCATGTGGCATTTGTGGGACCCATGTGGGGGGGAAAAATTGTGGGGAGTGGAAGGGGGGAAGAGAGGGGGGGGGGAAGGAAATAATATTATATTGTGTTAAAGTTAAAAAAAAAAAAAAAAAAAAAGCTGGCCAATCTACGCATGCCACCTCACCCCCACCCCAAGCCCCACGCCGGTGAATTGCCCCCCGCCCCAAGCCCCACGCCAGGACCGGCGGCGGTGTTCCTGCCCTTGAAAGCCCTTCCCGCCCCCACTCCGCTTAGTCTAACCCAAATAAAAAACAAGCAAAAACATTTATTAGTTAACACTTGATCATTCCTATAAGGGGTGTGCACGGGTCGGTTTGAATCAGTTTTGGCTTAAAACCATAACCATAACCGATATATTAATAGATATCCATAACCATAACCAATCGGTTATGGCGATTTTGGTTAATCGATTATGAAAGTTATAGTGGGTGTTAATGGGTCGATTGACCATAAAGTTTGGTCAAGCTAAAAATAGCTGAAAACAATTAAATTGTGCATTATTCGGGTCTAAAAGTTTGGGTTTGAATATTTTTAATAAATAATAAATTGTTAGTACATATTTCTATATTAGCATATTATATACCAATAAAAATGTACATATATTCTATACTATACTATTAATATTGATTATTACTGAATATTCAAAGAAAACAATAAGATATAATCTATAAATTCAAACAAATGCTTTATCAAAACGATAGATATAACCTATATATTGAAACAAGTTTTTATGGCGAAAAGTCCAAAATCTGACAAATATTTTACATGTCGGGTTGTTTCGGTTATGGTGGTATGGAAAAATTGATAACCATAACCGGCCCATTCTTGGTTTAAAAAAGCGCGAGGCGCTCCGAGGCGTTTTGGGTCCAAAATCCGAAGCGCGAGGCGAGAGCTTCACGTCTAGTATTAAAAAAATTATAAAAAAATATTTATATATGTCAATATGACATTTGCTACATGTTAATCATTCATAAGCACAAAAACATGATTATAAAACACCCTTGAACACTTAAAAAACATATTCAAAGCATAAAAACGACGAGGCACTACTGTAGCGGGCCAAAAAAAGCAGTTTAAAAGGGTTTTTTTGGGCTGAGGCGCTACTGTAGCGCGCGCCTCAAGCGCCCGAGGTGACGCTTCATGTAGTTCAACGCTTTTTGGCAACAAAAAAAAAAACGTTTTTCTTGGAGCCTCGCGCCTCAAACGCTTAAGGGCACGCTTTTTTAAACCAAGGGCCCATTACATTCGGTTTTTAGAAAGACAATTAACCGACCCACCAATTTTTTATTTGAGTTAATAGCCATTTTCGTCCCTGAGGTTTGGGCCAGTTTGCCACTCCAGTACAAAAGTTTTTTTTTTGCAATTCCTTCCCCGAGGTTTGGATTTTATTGCCAAATTCGTCCTTTTCACTAACCCAGTTAAAAAAACTCGTTAAGTCCAGGGGTATTTTTGTCTTTTTACCTATAATTATAATTTTAATAAAAAATCTTACCCCACCCCCACCCCCACCCCTATATCTCTCTGTCTCTTTCTCTTTCTTTCATTCACTCAACCAATGCTATCCTCCATTTCTTCCCCAACGTTTCATCCATCCCACCGTCTTTCTTACCTAACCTCACCACCACTGCTTGGAACACCTTTAATAACCTCTCTGGCTGTCACTCAGGTCAAAAGGTTCCAGGCCTCTCCAAGCTAAAAAACTACTTCCATCACTTCGGTTACATCCCTAACAATAACTTCACTGATGACTTCGATGAATCACTTGAACTTGCAGTCAAAAACTACCAGAAAAACTTCAACCTAAACACCACAGGCGAACTGGATGAGTCAACGGTCAAACAGATATTAAAACCTAGATGGTGTAGAAAAGGTAGTCACCTATAATTATAATTTTAAACATAACAGTGGGGTTGTGGAGGCGATGGTTGCAGGGGACGGTGGTTGCAGGTGAATGAAGAAGACGGTGGTTGCAGGTGGTTAAAAAATAGACAGATCTGGAGGTGCTAAACGGACAGATCTGGAAGAAGACGGTGAGCGGCAGAATTGGTACCTTCATTTTGTTTTCCAACTTTCAATCCCATCATCGGACCATCATCGGACCACCGCGTGGGCTTCTTTTCCGGTAACGCCGCTACAGAACCAGGTCCGAACATGAGGATTCTTTCTTCCGATTTGAAAAATGTTGCCGATGATAGGCCATGGGTATGGACCTGGTGGAAGAAGTGGAGGGTGTTGCCGATGATAGGCCATGGGTATGGCCATGGGTATGGTACTGGGAAGTGTGTGTATATATTATTATTATTGTTGTTAGTTGCAGAGAGAGACAATGAAAGAGAAAGAGAGAGAGAGAGAGTGAAAGAGAGATAATATATGGGGTGGGGATAGGTTGGGGTGGGGTGGGTGGGGTAGGGATGGGGTGGGGTAAGATTTTAATTAAAATTTTAAATTTTAAGTAAAAAGACAAAAATACCCCTGGACTTAACGAGTTTTTTTAACTGGGTTAGTGAAAAGGACGAATTTGGCAATAAAATCCAAACCTCAGGGAAGGAATTGCAAAAAAAAAAACTTTTGTACTGGAGTGGCAAACTGGCACAAACCTCAGGGACGAAAATGGCTATTAACTCTTTTTTATTTGGTTCAGTTTTTATTCCAGCCCTTTTTCTCTTTTCCATGATATGTTAACGAAAGATGCCCTAATTTCGTTCCTCACATTTCATCGCTCTAAGTGATCATCAATTATTAGTTAACCTTTGTAAGCTGTCACTTATCTCTATGATTCAGATTTCTATTACTATAATTCATATGTTTAATCAATTCAACGATGATTTTTATGACTCTGTTTTTGTTTATGATTTATGAAAGTAATTTAATACCAGAAACAGATTAGGTTTGTATATTGATTAATTCTGTTCAGACCTTTAGGTATTTCCTTGCTAAATTGACTTTAACATCTGTTTTTGTCCATTAATTGAACTAAAACCAGATAATGTTTATGCCTAATTATTCCATTGGTATATGTTTGTGATTAATATATGTCTTCTTCTTAGAATAATGGCACTTCAAGCATCCGAGTTCGCACCAGAGGATTTTATTAGCAAAATGCCTGATAATGTGATAACTAGTATTCTGCATCGAATGCCATTACAAGATGCGGTCAGGACTAGTATCTTGTCGAGACACTGGAGGTTAAAATGGACTACGCTTACCCAACTCGTATTTGATGACAACTTCTTTAAGTACTTTTTAGAAACCCATGCCGAAAATAGTTTTGGAAAAATGATGAATAGACTTCTTCTTCATGTTAACGGCGCCGTAACAAAGTTTGTCGTTGTTCTCGCTGTATTGGATGTGGAAGATATTCATCACTTGATTTTGTTCTTGTCCCGAAGAGGAATTAAAGACCTCACTCTTACAGATTGGACTAAACCACACGTGAAATTGCCTACGCTTCTTTTCTCTTGTTTACAGTTGAAACATTTGAATATTTTTGGCTGTGGTTTCACTCCTCCGCCTAGTTTTCATGGGTTTCCAAACTTATTGAGCTTGGCGTTACATGGCGTACACTTTGGAGACAGTGACCTTGGGGAGTTTCTTACTCGGTGTCCCTTACTTGAGACTTTGGACCTGAGTTATATTTCTTATGCAGGCAAAGTGAAAGTGGTTGAGATTGCAAAGCTCGAAAATCTCAAAATATTATATTTGTCATTGTGTCTTCTTGAGACTACGACGAACATAGGTTCTTGTAATGTCTTTGAGCTCGTGGCTTGTCTTCCCAAACTTCAAGAGCTTGGTTTGGATTTTCTTGACTGCACGGTGAGGCTAAATTTTGTCTTTGAAGTTTACGTTACAGAAACATAGTCCTTTTTTTTTTTTTCATAATCTTAAACTAATAATATTCAGCATAATCCAAAATGATTGTACTAAAAGTTTGTGGCTATTTTTATGCAAATTCATTATATTGGAGCAGAACTTTATGAACTTTCGCTTTTCGTATAGCTGACAGAAGGCGGTGCTAAAGAAAAGGTCCCGACTGCCTTCCCCTCCCTCAAGGCTTTTAAAATAACAAGAATAGATTCAGGCGATGGTATTATGTTATCATGTGCTTTAGAAATGATCAGACACTTCCCAAATTTGCAGATCCTTGAATTTGCGCATGTATGTACCGATCATTATGCTTGTCTTATCTGTGTAGTTTTGAATTTGAATACTAGTTTTTCTTTCAGGTTTCTAAATTTCGAATTCCAATTCCAATACCAATTCCGGAGGTAGAGGTCAAGATGATGGAGCTTAGGAGTTTGGTGTTTACATATTTTAAAGGTTCCGAGAATGAAGTATATTTGATAAAGTATTTCCTTGCTTGTACTCCGTTCCTGAAAAAGATTGTTATTCATCGCGACTGGTTTCTAGGACCCGATGAACAATTTATATTTGCTAAGAAGTTGTTGAAGCTTCATCGAGCTTCGCCGGTCGCTGAAATCGATTTCAACTAATTTTGTTGTTTTGAACTTCTCTTTTATGGCCCTGTTGTGTAATCTGGTCTTGGAAGATCAATGCAGTCTCTTATATTTAACTCATCTTGTTTTAGTTTTGTTAAGATCCATGGGTCGGAAATTTGATGATGGATATGGATTGAATTTAAGGAATACTGTTGGATTTAGTTATGTGTAACTAAATAGTATCTGAATGGCATGCACTGTTTTTGAATTATATGTAACAAAATAAAGTAAATTATTAATTATTAAATAAGAATATGCGTATTCGCCAATGATGCCATGGCAACATGGTTGAGGTGGGAGGGTTTAACACCATAGGTGGGTTCCCGCCCGGGTGAGGTCAAGGGTTCGACTCCCACTGAAGCAGGCCCGGTTAAGACAATGCATGAGGTGGGATGTCACGGGTGAGTTCTTAGCCGGCCAAAAAAAAAAAAAAAAAGAATATGCGTATTCCTTGTTTAAAACATTGAAAGGTAATGGGGACTTGTAAACACACTGAGCCATTGACACATGTTGGTATTTTATTTTGACAAACCTACGGGAATCATGGCTAAGTTTTAAAAGTTTTAATTTATCCTCAAATATTACAATCCTAATCACATACAATCCTAATCATGTGATTAAGTCTACTCGGGATGTGTGTTACAAGTGGGCACTTCCTTCTCAAAGTTTCCTACGGGAAACAGTGAGAAGGGTGAGGTCTATTGTTTGAAAAAAGGCTGAGTTGGCAGAGTCATTGCACCGACCAACCTAACAATGGGTCAAGTTTTCAATATCATTGCACGGACAATGCTATTTGTAGAGTGAGGTGCACTTTTTGTTGATAGATTATTCAAGAACGGGGGGGGGGGGGGGGGGGGGGGGGGCATTATTCGTGGGTTTTTTCAACTTTATTGATTCTCCTATACTGTCACGTCACTTTACAAACAATCAATTATTTACACAACCACTTTCAACAAATATTAAAAAATAAATACAGTTTCTTGTTTTTCCAAATACAGTTTCATATCGAGTGGCGACATTGAATATTCCGTAATGAATTATTTCTGGTATTGACTTTTTGATATCGATAATACCGATTTTATCTTCAAACATTAATTTTTATTATTTTTATTTTTTTGAGAATCATCCGAATTATTTTCATTTCAACAAAAGAGGCAAATTACATAAGAATAGCAGGCAGGTGGATAAGAAGTTATGCCGCCACCCCCTTCTGGATAGAGAACCATAATCTAGAGAAAACAAATCCTCGCCCCTGGGGAGTCGAGATGTTGCTGTGGACCACCCGCTGGACTCTCGTCATACACCTGATCGCTTCCGGTGTCAATGAGCCAAAAGTGTCAAAAGCCAAAGGGACAAAGCATGTTGGTTATTCTCGCACGCTTTAGCGTGCTTTGCCACCTTGTTCGACTCTGCTCTAAGTACCGCTTGCCCCGCCACGAACCCACTCTCCCTGAATCCCACTAAAGGTGACACACCCGTAAGGTCCACGCAAGCGTGTTTCCCACCTTCCCAGCCAAACACTAGTAGGTCAGCCGGACGTAAAGTGGACCTCCCTTCTGCTGGGTCTATAAGAAAGTTAACCATGGCCTCTTTCTTTGCCGAGATCCCTGCTCGTCTAAAAATATCCATTAAAACGTCCCAAACGAAATCGTGCATGTACTTAAACCCCGGTAACTCTCTACAATGGAGGGCATGCTCCCCATATTTATCCAAACACACTTTACGGCAAACCGGACATGTTTCGTCATCCGGAAAAATGAGAATCATCAAACGATATTTAAGGATTGCTCTATATTCCACCACTGACATTCGTTGACTCAGTCCTTCGATAGAGATAACTGTTACGCGTGGGCCGTGGGGTCTCTTTTATAAAATACGGGTTTTTTACTTTAAAAGCATTTTCGGTATCAAATTTTGAAGACATTCGGTACCTGATGGCTAATGGTTGTCATCTCCTACACACGTGGCAAGCTCACCCTCCACCCAAGATGCATTACGTGGCATGCTCTGTATTTAACTTCCAGACAGAATACATAAAATTCACCTAATTTAACCCACCTTTTGTTTAAATTCCTTCAAATTAAGAATCCTTCGGAGACGCTTTCATCTTTCAAGGTTAGGTTTTGTAATTGTAATTGTTTGGTTTATCTTTTTTAGGGTTTATGTTCCACTTGATTAAATAATGAGCATAATATTAATATTCTACTTTTTAGGGTTTGTAATAATCATACTGCAGTCTTTCATTTACTAATTCTAATGTTACTATATGTCTTGTGTGAAACTGCATCTACAACCTATGTAAATTGATTTAAGAATGTAGTGGCTATTTATTCAATTGGTTTATGCTTAAGATTAATATATGTTTCTGGTTGTTAGAATAATGGAACTGATTCAGGGGACACATAAACCATCCAACTTTGCACCACAAGATTTTATCAGCAACATGCCGGATAACGTGGTAACAAATATCCTCGGTCGACTGCGATTACAACATGCAGTGAGGACTAGTATCTTGTCGAGAAACTGGAGGTTTAAGTGGACCGTGCTTAGCCAACTCGTGTTTGATGACAACTTCTTCGAGTATTTAAGAAAAACAAAACGTGTAAAAAATTGTGGGGCGATCATAAGTAGGCTTCTTCTTAATATTAAAGGTGATATAGAAAAGTTTGTCCTGTCGATACGTGAGGTTAAAGATCTTAATTATGATGCTGAAAATATTAATCACTGGATTATGTTTCTGTCCACAAAAAGTATTGAGGATCTCACCTTTAGAAATAGGATCGGCGCACCATTGAAGCTGCCTTCGCATCTTTTCTATTGTTTAGAGTTGAAGCATTTGAAACTTGATAACTGTTGTTTCCGACCTCCACGTAGTTTTCATGGTTTTCCAAATCTATTGAGCTTAGAGTTGTGTAGCGTACAAATTGAAAGCAGTGAACTTGGGGAGATTCTTACGCGGTGCCCCTCACTTGAGATTTTGAACGTGGGTTTTTTCTTCTACACGCGCAAATTCAAACTAGTTGACATTGCAAAAGCTGAAAATCTGAAAAGATTATCTTTGTCATTGTGTAATGTTGACGCTGTGACGATAAGTTCTAGTACCATCTTTGAGCTTGTGGGTTTTCTTCCAAACCTTCAAGAGCTTGATTTGGATTTCGTAAACCTTCAGGAGCTCGGTTTGGGTTTTCTAGACCGCAAGGTAAGGCTAAGTTATATCGTTGAAGTTTACTTTATAGAAATGTAGTCTAATCTTTTCATAATCTCATAACTATAAAAGCATCGTAGTAAAAGTTTATATTTATTAAATTGCACCCAGGGGCGATTCTTTTAAGGGGCGGGGATGGGCGCCCCCCCCCCCCCCCCCCTCAGAAGTTCCGATTATATAGTATTCGTATAGAAATTTTTTGGTATATAAGGTTTCGACCCCCCGAAGTTTCGGGTCAAGATTCACCACTGATTGCACCTATGTTTTATGAATTTTAACCACTTTTCTTGTAGTTGACTGACGATGATGTTATAAAGAGACTCCCGACCGCGCGTCTCAAGGCTCTTAAATTATCAAGAATAGATTTAGGCAATGTCATTATGCTATCATGTGTTTTTGAAATGATTAGACATTTCCCAAATTTGCAGACCCTTGGCCTTGAAGTCACTACAATGCAATGTGTATGTATCAATCATACTGCTTCTCATGTACTCTCATATATGTGTGTATATATAGTTTATATTTGAATACTAATTATTCTTGCAGGATGCTCACCGAATTCCAAATCCAATTCCAGAGGTAGAGTTCAACACAACTAGGCTTCGGAGTGTGGTGTTTAGAAATTTTGCAGGTTCAGAGAATGAAGTATGCTTGATAAAGTATTTACTTGGATATTCTCCTTTCCTAGAAAAGATTATTATTCATCCCCACTTGTGTCTAGTGCCCGATAGACGGTTGGTTTTAACTAGGAAGCTGTTGAAGCTCCGTCGAGCCTCTACTGTAGCTGAAATTGATTTCGACTAATTTGAGTGTTCTGGAACTTCTCTTTTACTTCGCTGAAGATGTGTTTGTTAGTCTAGTATGAATTAAGGTGACGTTTGGTTCCTTTGAAGTTTGAATGCCGCAACACGCATCTTATCTCATGTCAAGACTTGAAACTTCAAAACAGTTGTTTTCATGTGGCAACTAGATTAATATCAACACATTTTAGGCTATTGCATGCTTGTTTTTCATGTAAGTTAAATTGCATGTCATTTTTGTAACAACTAGCCATCAATGTTGTTCGGTTGCACTTTCCCAGTTTGCTTCTAAGTTCTATGTGGATGCCAATGCCATTACCATCAGCATACTCTAATTGTTTACATCAGTTGTTTTCTAAAACTGGACCGCACATGTAAAACCGGACGAGGTTAACTTGTTTGCTTCCTCCCTTGTACTTTGAAAAACCGACTTCGAAAGCGTGTCAACCAGTTGAACTACTGGTTTTCCAACAAAGCTTACGGTTGTGATTTGTCCAAACCCGGAGTCTTAAAACAAAAAAAAAATGGTAAATGCAACTGATTTAGGTTGTTGGTGATCAAATGAAGCAGTTGATTTTAAGTCAACGGTTCGGTTTAGGCATTTATAGTCACTTGAATGGTAAACGGGTATATGACTGTGTGTAAGCAAGTACTTGCTCAAACTTTCAAATGGAATGCCCAAGGGCCACCTCTCTTAACAGCCTCTTTGGGTAACCAAACAAATTTTTACTGTATATATACACTTACTGTAACCTCTTGTGGTTCAAGTTGACTGGTCTTTTTGCTAAGACCATTTGTTACCGAGTAGCGCCCCCTCCATGTAGCCGGTGGAGGGGTGTTACACAACGCTCCGTGGAGCATGAAAACAAGTGAGAAGGGGTGGTCGTGAGCTCTCTCATGCATGGGCGTAGCTTTTAAGGGGCGGGGAGGGGCGGCCGACCCCTCCGAATTTTCGCTCAGAAGTTCCGATTATATAGTATTCATATAGAAATTTTTTGGTATATATGGTTTCGACCCCCGAAACTAGTGATTTCTGATCCCCGGTGACTTCCGACCCCCGAAGTCTCGGGTTAAGCTTCGCCACTGCCCTCATTGCGTGAAAGGGGAGAAATTGGTTGGGCCATGTCCATCAACCAATCAGATTTCATTCTTTTTTTATTGGATTGTAATTTGTCTTGTGAAACAATTACACACTAAAAGTAAGTAAAAACTTATATTTACATGACAGTGATATGACAGCCACTTTTTAACGACACATTAAAAATATGTAAATCGATAACACATAAGTAACTAACCTAATATGCCAGAGTAACATACTTTTAATCCACTTCTGTTACATGTTTTTTCCAGGTATTTATGTAATGTATAAAAAATCTTAGCTTAAGTGCTAGTCTTTATTTTTTTATTTTTTTTTTTAAGAAAGGACTAACCTTTTATTTAACGAGGCATCCTGCACACGTGGCAAACTCACCCTTCACCTTAAGATGAAGTATGTGGCATGCTCTCTCTGTATTTAACTTCTGAACAGAACACAAAAATTCGTCCAAATTAAGAATCATTCGGAGACGGTTTCAACTTTCAAGGTTAGGATTTGATTAATATAATTTGACATGTAGTAATCGTTAGATTTATGTTTTTTTCTTTCTTCAACAGCCAATTTAGGGTTTATGTTACTTCACTTAATTAAATTGGAAAATATGCTATTATTTTAGCCTTTTAGGTTTATGAAACTATGCACTATTTCAGTTACTGTTTCTCATGTTATATGTTTTGTATGAAACTATGAAAGTGTATAATTGATTGAATTTTAAATCTCTTGTATAGTTATGTAACATAATAATAAGATTAAATAAAAAAAAGAAGTATTGAGTATATGCATATGGATGGTTTTTGAATGTAATGGCTATTTGGTCCATCAATTTATGTATGTTTATGATTAATATATGTTTTCTTGTTAGAGTAATGGAACTGATTCAGGGGACACATAAAGCAGCCAACTCTGCACCACAAGATTATATTAGCGACATGCCGGACAACGTGGTCACAAATATCCTCGACCGATTGCCATTACAGCATGCAGTGAGGACTAGTATCTTGTCGACAAACTGGAGGTTTAAGTGGACTATGCTTACCCAACTCGTGCTCGATGAGAACTTCTTTCGGTATTTAAGAGAAACAATAGGCGAAGAAAATTGCGGGGGAATTATAAGTAGGCTTCTCCTTCATATTAAAGGTGTCATAGACAAGTTTGTCCTCTCTATGAACGATGTTAAAGATATTAATGATGTTGAAAATATTAATCACTGGATTTTCTTCTTGTCGAAAAGTATTAAGGATGTCACCATTGGGGTTGGAGGACAACTGAAGTTGCCTACACATCTCTTCTCTTGTTTAGAGTTGAAACATTTGAAACTTGATCTTTGTTGTTTCCGTCCTCCACGTAGTTTTCATGGTTTTCCAAATCTACTGAGCTTAGAGTTGTGTAGCGTACAAATCGAAAGTAGTGAACTTGGGGATATTCTTACTCTGTGCCCTTCACTTGAGATTTTGAAGCTGGATCATTTCTTTACTGCGCGTAAATTCAAACTAGTTGATATTACAAAGTCTAAAAATCTAAAAGTATTATCTTTCTCATTGTGTAATATTGACGCTGTGACGTTAAGTAGTACCATCGTTGAGCTTGTGGGGTTTCTTCCAAACCTTCAAGAGCTTGATTTGGATTTTGTGAGCCTTTATCAGCTTGGTCTGGGTTTTCTAGATTGCAAGGTAAGGCTAAGTTACATCTTTGGAGTTTACTTTATAGAAATATAATCTTTTTTTTTTTTTTTTTTCATATTCTCTTAACTGATATACTCTAAAAACATCATATTAAAAGTTTATGGCTATTTTTATAGCATATTCATTATATTGGATCTATGTTTTCTGAATTTTAACGTCTTATCTTGTAGTTGACTGACGGTGGTGCTATAAAGAGGTTCCCTACCGCATGTCTCAAGTCTCTTAAATTATCAAGAATAGATTTAGGCAACGGTATTCTGCTATCATTTGTTTTTGAAATGATTAGACACTTTCCAAATTTGCAGAAGCTTAATATCTCTTCAGATCAAAGTGTATGTATCGATCATACTGCTTGTCATATAATCTCATGTATATATTAAAGTTTTATGTTGAGAATTGCGAGGACCATATCATAAACTTGTACACATAGCTTTAAGTGTAATACGTTAGGAGGGTACATAAGCTGACCCCACTTACTTTTTTCGCCATTAAATCCAATATGCATGATGTACAAGTGCTTTATGTGGCTCCTTTAGTTCTCAACATAAAGTTGGTTCTCAAAAGAACGTGTCAATGGTTATTATTTGCATTTGAATACTGCTTATTCTTGCAGAAAGCGAACCCAATTCCAATACCAAAGGTAGAGTGCATCACAACAGGGCTTCAGAGTGTGGTGTTTGAATGGTTTGCAGGTTCAGATGATGAAGTATGTTTGATAAAGTATTTACTTGCTTGTTCTCCTTTCCTAAAAAAGATGGTGATTCGTGGCCACTGGTCTCGAACGCCCAGTGAACTGTTGATGTTTGCTAGGAAGTTGTTGAAGTTCAGTCGAGCCTCAACTGTGGCTGAAATTGATTTCGACGAATGTTAGTTGTTTTGAACTTTGTTTGTTTCGGAAGAAGTTGTGTTTTTAATATGAAATGAATTAAGGTGACGTTTGGTATCTTACTTTGTAATCCTGCAATACCCGTCTTGTCTCTTGTCTAGACTTGAACTTGGTTTTAAAAAGCGCAAGGCGACATGAAGCGCAGATTCACACGCCTTGTGTGACATAAGGCACATAGTGTACAAAAAGCGCAAGAAAAGCGAGCATTTTTTGGGAAAAAAATCCTCTGAGGCGCGCACTTTTCGTACACAGGGTGTTTTTGTGCTTCAAAGTGTTTTACATGTAGCTATAAAAACTTGTACATCTAAGTTAAATCATATATAAACCTATAGGATGCTAAAAACCTATAGGATATATTATATTATCGTCTTGCACCTCGCGTATAAAAAGCCCACCGCTTTTGCGCCTTGGTTTTAGACCTCGTCGCTGTTGTGCGCTCTTTAAAACCAAGGACTTGAAACTTCAAAAGTGTTGTTTTCATGTGGCATCTAGATTAATACCGATACATTTTGGCTATTGCATGTTTGTTTTGCATTGGTTTATAAATGTATACAGTACTCTATATACAAATAAGTTCAGGAATGGATAGTACTTCCCCCTGACGGGGGGTTGCATACATACCATATCCTGCTTCACATCCCTGCCGACACTCAATCGGTTCTTGATCCATCCCTCGACACGTCTCTTCTGTGACCCACCACCTCTTCTTCCTCATCCACTGATGTACATCATCTAATCTGGCTCCCTCATACATCTTCACTACCGGAAGTCGGAGGGACTCAAAGGAAACGATTGCGAGGTAATGTTATTTTGGTTATTCGATTGGATGTATTGTTGTGTGAATAATTTTTATTTCGGTTCTGATTTTGATTGTGTTTTCTTTGATTTCATCTGCAAACCCAGATTAAGTCTGAAGTCCATGTTCTTTGTTGGATATGGCGAATAATTTTACGAATATTTCTCTTAGAATTTATTATAGCTGCTTAATCAATATGTTTTTCTATCTTATTTTAGGGGTCTTAGCTAATCAAGTCAACAGATGATGTAAGTTAATATGTATGTAGACATATATGACATATATTCTGAGCATAGTCTGCTATTTTTTAATTTCATTGCTGAAATTACCTTTCTTTTTATTTGAAATCATAACTTTTGTTGTAAAAACAGGACATTATGATTGACATCAACTAGGTTTCAGATCCTTTCTTACATTGTTGACTGTGAAGGTATACTAAAGTCACTAATTGTTTTTTTTATTTTAAATTTTAGATTTGATGGTCGCCTTCCTGATTTTATGATCGTACAATGATGATACAAAATTAGTTAAAGCAAATGAACTAAATAGTTTCACTGGTATAAAAACAAAGTTGTTGAAGAACAGATGCATTGGAAAGCACTTGAAGAGTCCTATGGAATATTATCTCAAAGATTGAGGGAACATGAAGAACCACATCGTGAGGGAGAGAACACAACAATATCGTTAACTAAACGAGGAAGAGGTAATTTAATAAAATAACTCTGCTTTGTTTTCTGTGATTCTGTGTTACTTGAAATGTAATCGGATATTTCATATGAGAATGTGTTATTTGTTCTAGATGGATCGCCAGGAACAAATTTTAAAGTCTTTGTATGGTAACTGGTAAGATTGAATGCATATCAAGTGTTTAATAAAATGCATGAATGAAAAATTGTTTCCGTATCTGCGTCATATTATAATTATTTTGTTTACTGTTTGCTTATTTGGGGTCAAACTAATTACATAGGGATAATTAGGGGGGAATTGCTTCCTTTTTGTTGTGTTCATAGCAATGCCATTGTGTAGTGGTTTCACATAATAATTATATTGGCCATTTAGGAAGAATTATAATCCAGATTTATAAATTGTAATACTCGTCTAAAAGATTGTTTACTCAGAGATTGTTAGGCAGAAATTTTCTAATTGAACGATGAAAAATGATGTCCCTATTGTGATACACTATTATCTAGTATAAGTAGTCGTTTATTCTGTGCTTAAACTATTGATAGCAGCATTTAGTTTCGTCATATATTACTGCTGTTCTTAAAGTGATTTCAGGTGTATATTTTTTAATGTTATGATTGTCACCATGCTTCTTTAAAGGTTACCTAAAACTGGACTTTTGTATTTTCAGTGAAGCAATGATCTGCAAAGTTGTCATTGAAGTTGTCTTTTACGCGGGTTTGTATAAATGAAAATTAGAAAACGCCCTAAATTTTTCATGTCGCTTAGGCCTCTAAGAAGGTCAAGCCGCACCTGACACATGCACTATATCCAGAGTTAAGAAAATTAAGTATGTTTGATAAAGTATTTACTTTGCTTGTTTTCCTTTCCTAAAAAAAGATTGTGATTCGCAGCCACTAGTCTCGAGCGCCTAGTGGACTTTTGATATTTGCTAGGAAGTAGTTGAAGCTCAGTCGAGCCTAAACCTAAACTGTAGCTGAAATTGATTTCAACAAAATTTAGATGTTTTGAACTTCTCGTGTTTGTTAGTACAGATTGAATCAAGTTATGTTATTATTTAAGCTGTGTTTGGATCCCATGTCTAGACTTGTAACTTCAAAGTTGTTTTCATGTGGCATCTACATTAATATCAATCCATTTTGGCTAATGCATTTTTGTTTTGCATTGGTTTTTAAATGTATACATTATACACCTAGAGGAAACCTATAATTTTTACAAAAACATGTTTTATTTTTACAGTTATTAAACACTATTTAAAAATCGAAAAGGATTTTCCGACAAAGCTTTCGGTTGTACTTGTCATTTTCATACCCAGACTTGTAAAACCAAAACTGGTAAATGCAACCGATTTGGTTTGTTAGGGAACAAATGAAGCAGTTGATTTTAAGTAAACGGTTCAGTTTAGGCATTTATGGTCACTTGAATGGTAAACGGGTATATGACTGTGTGTAATGTAATCGGTTGAATCTCTTAATGGTTTGTCCAGTTTGTAGTTTAGGTAAATGTTTCAACACCAACCTGCTTTGAATGGTAAACGGGTATATGACTATG
The DNA here is from genome assembly GCA_030844895.1 of Ambrosia x helenae. Lineage (NCBI taxonomy): Eukaryota > Viridiplantae > Streptophyta > Magnoliopsida > Asterales > Asteraceae > Ambrosia > Ambrosia x helenae. The sequence continues at coordinate 5,489,913 of CM061223.1, forward strand.
GGCTTGGCGTTTCAAAAGTGAAGACTCCTCTCTTTGGAAAAGGGTCATTTTAGCTTGTCACTCGAGTTGGAAAAAAATGGTATTTTTTGCCTATTTCTAGTCGCTCTGCAGGTTGTTGGGCTGCTATTGTGCGGCTAAGCGAAGAGCTAAAGTTTGGTGATATTTCGTTCCAAAGCAGATTTAAGGGGAATTGTCGCAATGGGAAATCGATTCGCTTTTGGTTAGATCACTGGATTTCGGACGAGCCTCTTAAAAATAAATTTCCTCATCTGTTTAGTTTGGATCCGAACAAAGATTGTTTCATTCGCGACAAGTGGGTTGGAGATGTTGGAAATGGGTCGTGGTCTGTGCTCGAATAGAGAAGATTCTTCTTCGTGGTTTGGGTCGAATGCAGCTCCAATTTATGTTAAAGCTGTTAGAAAGTTGCTTCAGAAACAGCAGCCGGAAGAAGACTGGTTTAGATTCAAATGGGTTAATTGGGTGCCGTTGAAGTGTAATATCCTAGCGTGGAGGGCAGAAATGGACAGATTGCCCACGGCTCTAGCTCTTGAAAAGAGGAATGTGAGAGTATCTAGCCGGGTGTGTGCCTTGTGCGACTTCGATTTTGAATCTGCTACACATTTATTTTCGGGATGTGGTTTCTCTTTCGGGGTTTGGAGCGCTATAGGGCGATGGTGCGGTATACAAAACATTTTTGTTTTTGATAATCGTGATCTGCTGAATTTATATAAGCAAGCTTCGGATGACAAAAATGGTAGAAAATTAATTCAAGGTATTATAGTTGTCACGTTTTGGGTGTTATGGGGAGCCAGAAACAAGAAGATCTTCAAAGACAAAGATCCAAAGGTGTATGAGGTCGTGTCGAGCGTTAACTCTGTCTTTCCTGTGGGTTAGGAGTAGAAGTAGTTTCAAAGAGCTGGTTTGGAAGGATTGGATAGTTTTGCTTTTGTATATGTTGTAATATGTTGGTGTTGGTTGTGGCAGTCCTCGGTTTGAGGACTCACCGTTTTTGTTAATGAAATTCATAGTTAAAAAAAAAAAAAAACAGAGTGATTGAGGATAATTTTGGTTGAGGGGTATTTGAATGCATAGTTTTAATGTGATTTATGTTTAGAAATACAATTTCACATGGCGATGTTTAAAGCTAGGATTTCTTATTTAAACTATGGTAGGTGAAAACATAGTCTTTTCAACTTATGTATTATAAGTAAATGTGTCTAAGCAAGCACTTGCTCAAACTTACAAATGGAATGCCCACCGGCCGCCTCTCTTAACAACTCTTTAGGTAACCAAGCAAATTGTTAGTGTACATATATAGTTTGCTTACCGTAAACTTCTTGTGGTTCAAGTTGACTAGTCTTTCCTCTAAGGCCATTCGTTACCGAGTATCACCCCTCCACGTGGTTGCTGGAGGGGTGTTACACAACGCCCATGAAGGGTGAAAACGAGTGAAGGGGTGGTCGTGAGCTCCCTCATGGCGTGAAAAGGGAAGAAATTGGTTGGGCCCATGTCCATCAACTAATCAAATTTCATTCATTCTTTTTTTTTTTTTTTTTGGATTGTAAGTCTATCCGGTATGGTGACGGACCGTCGTTGAGGACGGGCCGCCACATGAGCCTCCACGTTACCGGCAACGTTGCCGGAGCTCCGAGAGACGCGCCAAGGGTGTGGTGACGGGCCTCCTCTTCTCCGGCTTGAGCCTCCACCATTACAAACCCACCAAACATGGACCCCGGCTTGAACGTCCAATTTTGGATGGATGAGGCACGGCGGGGGCGGTGTTGGCCGGCCCAAGACGCCCTCGCCGTCCCCAAGCCGACTCTCATACCACATAGTCTAATTCGTCTGAAAAGTTATGAAACAATTACACACTAAAAGTAAGTAAGAACTTATATTTACGTGACAGTGACGTGACAGTTACTTTTTAACGTCATATTGAAAATTTGTAAAACGGTAACACATAATTACCTAACCTAATATGCCAAAGTAACATACTCTTAATCTACTTCTGTTACATGTTTTTTTAGGTTTTTTATGTATTGTTAAAAAAAATATGAGCTTAATACTAGTCTTTTTTTTTTTTGGTTTTTTCATAGAGGACTAATCTTTTATTTAACGAGGTGTCATCTCATGCACACGTGGCAAGCTCACCCCTCATTCCCCTCAAGATGGAGTATGTGGCATTCTCTCTCTGTATGAAACTTCAGAACACAAAAATAAAAAAATCACTTAATAATAATTTAACCCACCCTTTTTCTACGCCGGAGTTTAAAATTCGTCCAAATTAAGAATCATTCGGAGAGGGTTTCAAGGTTAGGATTTGATTAATATAACTAGTGGTGTGGTCAAATTACTATATATCAATTATCAACTGTTTCACCGACAGTTGATAATGAATATATATAGTAATAATTTGACATGTAGTAATCGTTAGGTTTATGTTTTTTTCTTTCTTCAACCGCCAACACAAGTTATTATATATTTAGGGTTTATGTTACTTCACTTAATTAAATGGGAAAATATGCTATTATTTTAGCCTTTTAGGTTTATGAATCTATGCACTATTTCATTTACTGTTTCTAATGTTATACGTTTTGTATGAAAGTTTATAATTGATCCTCACTCTTAGTGTATATGTAGTGTGTGAAAGTGTATCTACAACTTATGCTCTGACATCAAATATATAATTTTTATTTTGTAAATTTGATTTTAAATCTCTTATTTTGTTATGTAACATAATAATAAGATTATATAAAAAAAGTATTGATTATATGCATAATTGCATATGGATGTTTTATGAATCTAGTGGCTATTAATATATGTCTTCTTGTTAGAGTAATGGAACTGATTCAGGGGACACATAAAGCATCCAACTCTGCACCACAAGATTATATTAGCGACATGCCGGACAATGTCGTGACAAATATCCTCGACCGATTGCCATTACAACATGCAGTGAGGACTAGTATCTTGTCGACAAACTGGAGGTTCAAGTGGACTATGCTTAGACAACTCATGCTCGATGAGAACTTCTTTCGGTATTTAAGAGAAACAATAGGCGAAGACAATTGTGGGGGAATCATAAGTAGGCTTCTCCTTCACATTAAAGGTGTCGTAGACAAGTTTGTCCTCTCTATGAACGATGTTAAAGATATTAATGACGTTGAAAATATTAATCACTGGATTTTCTTCCTGTCGAAAAATATTAAGGATCTCACCCTTAAAAGTAGTACCGGAACACATTTGAAGTTGCCTACACATCTTTTCTCTTGTATAGAGTTGAAACATTTGAAACTTTATCATTGTTTTTTCAATCCTCCAAATAGTTTTCATGGTTTTCCAAATCTATTGAGCTTAGAGTTGTGTTGGTCGCCATTTGAAAGCAGTGAACTTGGGGAGTTTCTTACTCGGTGCCCCTCACTTGAGATTTTGGACATGAGTTTAGTCTTTGGTATACGCGAACTCAAGCTACTTGATATTGCAAAAGCAAAAAAATTTGAAATCATTAACTTTGTCATTGTTTAATATTGACGCTGTGACGATAAGTAGTGCTATATTTGAGCTTGTGGTGTTTCTTCCAAACCTTCAAGAGCTTGATTTGGATTTCGTAAACGTTCAACAGCTTGGTTTGGGCTTTCTAGACAGCAAGGTAAGTAAATGTTTATGGCTTTTTTACAGTATATTCATTCTATGTTTTACGAATTTTAACGACATATCTTGTAGTTGACTGACAGTGGTGCTATAAAGAAGTTCCCTACCGCGTGTCTCAAGGCTCTTAAATTATCAAGAATTGATTTAGGCAATGGTATTATGCTATCATGTGTTTTAGAAATGATTCGTCACTTCCCAAATTTGCAGACCCTTGAAATCACTGCAATGCGACCTGTATGTATCGATCATACGACTTATCATATAATCTCTTGTATAACCGTATAATACACTTGTACATATAGCTTTAGGTGTAATATGTAAGGCGGTTACATAAACGCCGATTCCACTAACTATTTTCCACATTAAATCATTAATGCATAATGTACAAGTGCTTTATGCGGTTTCGTCAATTCTCAAAATAAAGTTGGTTCTCAAAAGAATAGTTATTCTTGCAGAATGATGACTCAATTCCAATACCAAAGGTAGAGTGCAAAACAACAGGGCTTCGGCGTGTGGTGTTTGGAAATTTTGCAGGTTCAGATAACGAAGTATGTTTGATAAAGTATTTACTTGCTTGTTCTCCTTTACTTGAAAAGATGGTTATTCGTCGCCACTGGTCTCCAGAGCCTAGTGGACTGTTGACGTTTGCTAGCAAGTTGTTGAAGCTCAGTCGAGCCTCAACTGCAGCTGAAATTGATTTCAACTAATTTTAGTTGTTTATGACTTCTCTTTTATTTCTATCTTTGAAACGGGTCGACCGTGTGAACTAGTTTTCGACAAAGCTTTCGGTTGACAACTTGTTATTTTCAAACCCAGACTGGTAAAACCAGGAATGGTAGATGTCACCGATTTGGTTTTTAATATATGAAAGTTTTTTTTATAAAAAAAAAAAAGAAAAAGAAATGCCACATGTCACTTCCCCCTATTCCCCCCTTCCACTCCCCACAATTATTCCTCCCCACAAGGGTCCCACAAGTGCCACATGACACTTCATCCCTCTCTCCCCCCCCCCCCCCCCACCACTCCGGATAGTCTTAGTGTACATATACAGTTTGCTTACCGTAAACTTCTTGTGTTTCAAGTTGACTAGCCTTTCTTCTTAAGGTCATTCGTTACCGAGTAGCGCCCCCTCCACGTGGTTGCTGGATGGGTGTTACACAACGCCCCATGGAGGGTGAGAACAAGTGAAGGGGTGGTCGTGAGCTCCCTCGTGGCGTGAAAAAGGAAGAAATTGGTTGGGCCCATGTCCATCAACTAATCAAATTTAATTCATTCTTTTTTTTTTTTTGGATTTTAAGACTACCCGGTATGGTGACAGACCGTCGTTGAGGACAGGCCGCCACATGAGCCTCCACGTTACCGGCGACGTTGCCAGAGCTCCGAGAGACGTGCCAAGGGTGTGGTGACGGCCCTCCTCTTCTCCGGCTCGAGCCTCCACCGTTACAAACCCACCAAACATGGACCCGGGCTTGAACGTCCAATTTTGGACGGTTTGGACGGATGAGGCACGGCGGGGCGGTGTTGGCTAGCCCAAGACGCCTTCGCCGTCCCCTATACCACATAGTCTAATTCGTCTGAAAAAGTTATGAAACAATTACACACTAAAAGTAAGCAAGAACTTATATTTACGTGACAGTGATGTGACAATTATTTTTTAACGTCACATTGAAAATTTGTAAAACGGTAACTCATAAATACCTAACCTAATATGCCAAAGTAACATACTCTTAATCAGTGGCGGAGGTTTGTAGGGGCAGGGAGGGGCGGCCGACCCCCCCGGATTTTCGCGCAGAAGTTCCGATTATATAGTATCCGTATAGAAAATTTTGAAAATATAGGGTTTCGACCCCCCGAAACTGGTTTTCGACCCCCCGAAACCAGTGACTTCCGAACCCCCGAACCTTCGGGTCAAGCTTCGCCACTGCTCTTAATCTACTTCTGTTACATGTTTTTTTTAGGTATTTATGTAATGTTAAAAAATATTAGCTTAATACTAGTCTTTTTTTTGGTTTTGATAGAGGACTAATGTTTTATTTAACGAGGTGTCATCTCCTGCACACGTGGCAAGCTCACCCCTCATTCCCCTCAAGATGGAGTATGTGGCATTCTCTCTCTGTATGAAACTTCAGAACACAAAAAATAAAAAAATCACTTAATAATAATAATTTAACCCACCACTTTTCTACGCCGGAGTTTAAAATTCGTCCAAATTAAGAATCATTCGGAGAGGGTTTCAACTTTCAAGGTTAGGATTTGATTAATATTATTTGAAATGTAATCGTTAGGCTTATGTTTTTTTCTTTCTTCAACCGCCAACACAAGTTATTATATATTTAGGGTTTATGTTACTTCACTTAATTGAATGGGAAAATATGCTATTATTTTAGCCTTTTAGGTTTATGAATCTATGCACTATTTCATTTACTGTTTCTTGATACGTGGTAAAGTGTAAATGAATAATAGTTCAGGGGGCGAAGTGAAAATAAATGTCTGTCTAACAGATTCAAGGGCTATTTTGTAATAAGTCATAGTTAGAGGGTTAAAGTGTAAAGAGTTAGTTAATCGTTAGATTAGCGGTTAATTGTGTCAGTGATTGGTAGTTAGCTCATGTATTAAATAGAATGATTGAGATAATAATAATAATCATCGATGAATTGAGCTTATTCTGTGTTTCTCTCTCTCTTCTCTTCGTCTCCGACGACTTCACCACCACAATCATCACTACATCACCACCATAACCACCATTGATACTGTTACTACGTATTAATTGGTATCAGAGCACTACGATCCTCCTCGGAGCGTAATTCCGGCCAATTACAATTTTTGATCAGCGAATTCAATTCCTGTGTATTCAATACTCTGTTCTTCATTTTTTCTTGAATTGTTCTACCGTTCCTTTCTAATCCGTTGAATTGATCATTTGTGATCATTCTATTCCCTAATTGAATCAATTTGTGGTTCAATTATTCTGATTCAGTCAAAATTCATATATCAATAACAGATTCCGACACATAATAATAATAGTAGTATCACTTTACAATTACCTTCATTACAAATCAATTCATAATAATAATAATAATTCACTAAAAACAACTTACAATGACATCTACTCGCAGTCAAACTGAGTTAGAAAAGACAATTAAAGATCATGCAACCTCTTTACTTAAATTTGATGCATTTGCTGAAAAAACAGAGCAATCATTGCTTGAATTGAGGCAATTGTTAGCCAAAATGACTCAAAATCAGTCAGGATCCAATGGTCAATCCCCAAGTCATTCGGGTAGTACTTTTGATGCTAATGGGGTTACAAATGCAAGAATGGATAGATTGTTCAGATTGGGGAAGATTGAATTTCCAAGATTCAATGGAAATGAGGTTGAAGACTGGATCTGTAAATGCGAACACTTTTTTGACGTTGATGAAACTCTTGAGAATTTCAAGGTTAGGTACGCAGCCATTAACTTGGAAGGTAAGGCCATGAAATGGCACTCTTCATTTGTTAAACAGTTAGTGCGGCCAATTGCTGAAGTTTCTTGGTCTGAGTATTCCAACAGTATCATCGATAGGTTTTCTACCTCTCTTTTTAATGATGCCATGGGAATATTAACTTCAACAAAGCAAACAGACTCTTTAGAAGAATACTGTGAGAAGTTTGATGAAAATCTGTTGAGGGTGACCATTTGTGAGGAATATGCTGTGAGCATATTTTTGAATGGGTTGAAACCTGAATTAGCAGGCCCAGTGAGAATGTTTGAACCCAAGAATATGAAAGAAGCCTATAAAATGTCTAAAAAACAAGATGCAGCCAACAAAACCATGTCAATAAGACCAAAATACCCTTACAACCAAACAACCAAATCTTATCCTAATCCTAATCCAATTTCCACCCTCAAACCACCTGTTAACACTCAACATCTACCCTTGTTACCAACCCCTACTAACACTAAACTGAACCCAAGAAATAAACTGAACCTTAGCACTAAAGAGATGGAACAAAAGAGATTGAAGAGGGAATGTTTCTGGTGCACTGATAAGTTCTCTTCAACACATAAGTGTCCCAACAAACAGCTTTTTGTTCTGGAAATTGAAGGAAATGATGATGATCAAGAAGAAGCTCAACAGCAAGATGTTGTAATTGATACAACAGGAACTGACCCACTGATTTCAATCCATGCATTAACAGGGGTACCTTCTTTCTCTACCATGCAAGTTGTTGGCAATTTAGGTACCAAGATTTTACACATTTTAACTGATTCAGGCTCAACACACAACTTTATGGATGAAAAGTTGGCTTTTAAACTCAATTGTATTCTTCAAGAAATTTGTCCCATGAAAGTTGGGGTAGCCAATGGTGTACCATTGATGTGTACTAAGGTGGTTAAGAATTTTGAATGGCAAATGCAAGGCCTGTGGTTTAAGGCAGACATGTTTATAGTTCCTTTGGCCAGTTATGATATTGTCCTAGGGGTTCAGTGGCTGTTACCCTTAGGTGATATAGTATGGAATTTTAAGGAACTGACTATGCAGTTTCAAGTGGGAGATAAGACTTATCAGTTGAAGGGGTGTAAAACTAATAGGCTGTCCTTATGTTCATTAGAAGTGATGAATCAGTTGCTTGCCACTGATAGCAAACTAGTTCAAGGCCAAATGTTCAGTCTGAGTACTGATACAGGGGAGGGCCAGTTTCAGCATGAGGCTGTGGTGTCTGACATTCAGAACCAAGCACTTCTAGAACCATTGTTGCAAGAGTATGATGATGTCTTTAGTGTACCTACTACACTACCTCCCACTAGAGCCTATGATCATAGAATACAATTGAAAGATGAAACTGTTGCTATTAACCAAAAGCCTTATAGGTATCAACTCACCCAGAAAGATGTTATAGAGAATATGACTAAGGAATTGCTAGAAACTGGTGTCATTAGGGGCAGTAACAGTCCTTTTGCAGCTCCTGTGGTATTAGTTAAGAAGAAAGATGGGTCATGGAGGATGTGTATTGACTATAGGAAGCTTAATGAAGCCACTATTAAGAATAGCTTTCCTATACCCTTAATTGAGGAATTGTTTGATGAGTTAGGGGGTGCAACAGTCTTCTCTAAGTTGGATTTAAGGTCAGGGTATCATCAAATAAGAATGAATCCTGATGATATACACAAGACTGCTTTTAGAACTCATGAAGGGCATTTTGAGTTTTTAGTTATGCCTTTTGGCTTAACTAATGCCCCAGCTACCTTCCAATCTCTAATGAACCACACCTTTAAGCCTCTTTTAAGGAAGTCAGTTTTGGTATTTTTTGATGATATATTAGTATACAGTACTAATATGACTCAACATGTGATTCATTTGAGGGAGGTATTGGATATTTTGAGGGATCAGCAACTTTATGCAAAGAAATCTAAGTGCTCTTTTGGTGGGGGTTCTGTAGAATACCTAGGGCATATTATTTCAGCTGGTGGAGTAGCAACTGATCCTAAAAAGATAGCAGCTATCCAAGAATGGCCAATCCCTACAACTGTGAAACAATTAAGAGGTTTTCTGGGTCTTTCTGGCTACTATAGAAGGTTTATCAGGGCCTATGGGGTAATGGCAAAGCCCCTGACTAATCTCTTGAAGAAGGATGGGTTCACATGGACTGACACTGCTACAGCAGCCTTTGAACAGCTCAAAAAATCCTTATGTTCACCACCTGTTTTAACCCTACCTGATTTTTCAAAAACTTTTGTTTTGGAAACTGATGCTTCCTCAAAAGGCATTGGGGCTGTTTTGATGCAGGATGGCCATCCTCTTGCTTTTATAAGCAAAGCATTATCACCTAGACAGCAAGTCTACTCTGTGTATGAGAAAGAATTGTTAGCAATTCTTTTTGCTGTCAAGCATTGGCATCATTATCTAATCAGTGGCCACTTTATAATTAAGACTGATCAGAAGAGTCTAAAACATCTTATGGATCAGAAATTGACAACTCCTTTGCAGCATACATGGTTGTCAAAGCTACTTGGCTATGACTATGAAATAGTCTACAAGCAAGGAGTGGAGAACAAGGTTGCTGATGCCTTGTCCAGGGTGCAGGGTCCCTCTTTGTTTGCTACTTGTTTAGCTAATGTAGACCCTACCCTATTGAAGAGAATTCAATCTACATGGTCCACTGATCCCTTGATGCATCAGAAAATTCAACTCTTAAAACAGGGCAAGTCTGTTCCTCATTTCAAGTGGGATGGTACTTTATTGACAAAGAAAGGCAAGATTATAGTGGGAAAAGATGACAAATTGCAGCATGATATAATTTCTATGTGTCATGACTCTGCAATGGGGGGCCATTCTGGTATTCACACTACTGTGCAAAAGATTCAGGGCATGTTTAAATGGAAGGGGCTGCACAAACATGTAAGGGATTACATAAGAAAATGTGATACTTGTCAGAGAGTTAGGCATGAAAATGTGGCATCTCCTGGGTTGCTACAACCTCTTCCTGTTCCTCAATTTGTTTTTACAGATATCTCAATGGATTTTGTGGGAGGGTTTCCTAGAATCAATGGCAAAGACACTATTTTGGTGGTCATTGACAGACTCACCAAGTATGGGCATTTTATGGCCTTGGGACACCTTATTCTGCTGAAACAGTTGCCCAAGTGTTTTTAGATAATGTTTACAGACTGCATGGTTGGCCACAGTCTATTGTTTCAGATAGGGACCCTATTTTTCTAAGTGGTTTTTGGAAGGAGTTTACAAGATTGTTGGGTATCCAATTGGCAATGTCTACAGCCTACCACCCTCAATCTGATGGCCAAACAGAAGTGGTGAATAGATGTATTGAGGCCTATCTTAGAAGCATGACCCTGAGTACTAAAACCAGTTGGCTTAAATGGCTACCCTTGGCTGAATATTGGTATAACACTAGCTTCCACTCTTCTCTCCAAATGACACCTTTTCAAGCCCTCTATGGCTACCCTCCACCCTTGTTTGTGCCCTACATACCCAGAGACAGTTCTATAGAAGCTGTTGACAACTTATTCTGTGACAGGGAAGCTCTAATTCAAAACCTTAAACTCTCATTACAAAAAGCACAGAACAGAATGAAGCAGAAGGCTGATAAGCATAGATCAGAAAGAGAGTTCAATGTGGGTGATTGGGTATTTCTTAAGCTTCAATCTCATGTTCAAAATTCACTCAGGCAAGATAAGCAACACAAATTAAGTCCTAAGTACTATGGGCCATTCATGATAGTTGAGAAGGTGGGTAAAGTAGCATATAGATTGGACTTACCTGAGGAAGCTCAGTTACACCCAACATTCCATGTGTCCTTATTGAAACCAGCTGCAGGGGATCATTCAAGGATCATTCCTATTCCCACTCAACCTCGCTTTCAATATAACCCAGCTGCTGTGGTGGATCGCCGGATTGTGAGAAAAAGAAATAGGATGGGTGTTCAAGTGTTAATTCGTTGGTCAGAGTTACCATTAACAGAGGCCACCTGGGAAGATTTGGAAGAAATGAAGCTTAGATTTCCTGATTTTGACTTCAATTTTGGGGTCAAAATTGTTTAAAAAGGGGGAAGTATTGATACGTGGTAAAGTGTAAATGAATAATAGTTCAGGGGGCGAAGTGAAAATAAATGTCTGTCTAACAGATTCAAGGGCTATTTTGTAATAAGTCATAGTTAGAGGGTTAAAGTGTAAAGAGTTAGTTAATCGTTAGATTAGCGGTTAATTGTGTCAGTGATTGGTAGTTAGCTCATGTATTAAATAGAATGATTGAGATAATAATAATCATCGATGAATTGAGCTTATTCTGTGTTTCTCTCTCTCTTCTCTTCGTCTCCGACGACTTCACCACCACAATCATCACTACATCACCACCATAACCACCATTGATACTGTTACTACGTATTATTTCTAATGTTATATGTTTTGTATCAAAGTTTATAATTGATCCTCACTCTTAGTGTATATGTAGTGTGTGAAAGTATATCTACAACATATGCTCTGACATCAAATATATAATTTTTATTTTGTAAATTTGATTTTAAATCTCTTATTTTGTTATGTAACATAATAATAAGATTATATAAAAAAAGTATTGATTATATGCATAATTGCATATGGATGTTTTATGAATCTAGTGGCTATTAATATATGTCTTCTTGTTAGAGTAATGGAACTGATTCAGGGGACACATAAAGCATCCAACTCTGCACCACAAGATTATATTAGCGACATGCCGGACAATGTCGTGACAAATATCCTCGACCGATTGCCATTACAACATGCAGTGAGGACTAGTATCTTGTCGACAAACAGGAGGTTTAAGTGGACTATGCTTAGCCAACTCGTGCTCGATGAGACCTTCTTTCGGTATTTAAGAGAAACAATAGGTGAAGACAATTGCGGGGGAATCATAAGTAGGCTTCTCCTTCATATTAAAGGTGTCGTAGACAAGTTTGTCCTCTCTATGAACGATGTTAAAGATATTAATGACGTTGAAAATATTAATCACTGGATTTTCTTCCTGTCGAAAAATATTAAGGATCTCACCCTTAAAAGTTGTACCGGAACACATTTGAAGTTGCCGACACATCTTTTCTCTTGTATAGAGTTGAAAACATTTGAAACTTTATCATTGTTTTTTCCATCCTTCAAATAGTTTTCATGGTTTTCCAAATCTATTGAGCTTAGAGTTGTGTTGGTCGCCATTTGAAAGCAGTGAACTTGGGGAGTTTCTTACTCGGTGCCCCTCACTTGAGATTTTGGACATAAGTTTAGTCTTTGGTATACGCGAAGTCAAGCTACTTGATATTGCAAAAGCAAAAAATTTGAAATCATTAACTTTGTCATTGTTTAATATTGACGCTGCGACGATAAGTAGTGCCATATTTGAGCTTGTGGCGTTTCTTCCAAACCTTCAAGAGCTTGATTTGGATTTCGTAAACGTTCAACAGCTTGGTTTGGACTTTCTAGACAGCAAGGTAAGGCTAAGTTACATCTTTGAAGTAAATATAGTCTAATTTTTTTACAGTATATTCATTATATTGGATCTATGTTTTATGAATTTTAACGACGTATCTTGTAGTTGACTGACAGTGGTGCTATAAAGAAGTTCCCTACCGCGTGTCTCAAGGCTCTTAAATTATCAAGAATTGATTTAGGCAATGGTATTCTGCTATCATGTGTTTTAGAAATAATTAGACACTTCCCAAATTTGCAGACCCTTGAAATCACTGCAATGCGACCTGTATGTATCGATCATACGACTTATCATATAATCTCTTGTATAACCGTATAATACACTTGTACATATAGCTTTAGGTGTAATATGTAAGGCGGTTACATAAACGCCGATACCACCAACTATTTTCCCCATTAAATCATTAATGAATAATGTACAAGTGCTTTATGCGGTTTCGTCAATTCTCAAAATAAAGTTGGTTCTCAAAAGAATAGTTATTCTTGCAGAATGCTGACCCAATTCCAATACCAAAGGTAGAGTGCAAAACAACAGGGCTTCGGAGTGTGGTGTTTGGAAATTTTGCAGGTTCAGATAACGAAGTATGTTTGATAAAGTATTTACTTGCTTGTTCTCCTTTACTTGAAAAGATGGTTATTCATCGCCACTGGTCTCCAGAGCCTAGCGGACTGTTGACGTTTGCTAGGAAGTTGTTGAAGCTCAGTCGAGCCTCAACTGCAGCTGAAATTGATTTCAACTAATTTTAGTTGTTTATGACTTCTCTTTTATTTCTATCTTTGAAACGGGTCGACCATGTGAACTAGTTTTCCGACAAAGCTTTCGGTTGACAACTTGTTGTTTTCGAACCTAGACTGGTAAAACCAGGAATAGTAGATGCCACCAATTTGGTTTGATTGTGATCAGATGAAGCAGTTGATTTTGTCTAAATGGTTCAATTTGTTGTTTAGGTAAATGTTTCAACACTAACCTATTACACGATTTAGGATAAATTGAATGCAGTTATAATTCGGTAAATGCTAATTTTACCCTCGATGTATGTAAGGCTATGCCATGACAATTATTAAATATAACCATAGATTTTCTGAAAGTGGACATATATTTTGGAAGAAGTTTAAACAGAAAAATTTGAGGATAATTTTGATTGATTGAGTATTTGACTGCATTATTTTAATGTGGTTTATTTTTTTACGCCATGGGGAGGATAGGGCAAACCCTTCCACGCCACCCACACCGCCTGCATTCTCTTTATGATGGGTGTTGCCCCTTTCTCCGTGGAAATCTCCAGGACGTTGCCCCCTTCCCCCTCTCTTCATCGACTTGACTTTTTTAATCCCTTTGCTCTTGTCCCCTTGCCTTTCACCCGCCATTCTTTTTTTGTGATATCAAGGGCGAAGCTCCCAAGTTCTACATGGCAGTGCTTTGCCCTTGCCCAGTATACTGTGTAGTCTAACAACGGAGAGGGCACTAATCACCCCTATTACCTGTCACTAAAAAAACAATTATAAGTTGTCACCTCATTTCATCGCTAAATCATCAGCACCACCCATCACTAAACCATTTTCATTATTAAATCTCCGCCGTCTAATTTTATCTTTTTATTAAATACAACTACAACCGGGTCGGGCCCAAACCGGTTTGCCTCATACAGATTTTTTTTATTAGGCAACGTCTTGTTATAGCCGAACCGGTTATTTTTACACCTCAATAGATAAGTCAAACTTCAAAGTGTCAAAAATTGGGCCTGCCTTTAAGTTTAAGGCGAGACAAGCCCAACCTTTATTATTAACCCAAATAATATAAAACAAACAAACCAACATCTCCTTTTGATTTTAAATTAATAAATGCCCGTTTGAAATTGTAACGGCTACATTTTGATTTCATTTCAATCAAACGCTTTCCTTCCTTTTCACCTTTCAATCATCTCTTCTCTTCTCTTCTCCCATACATTTCATCTTCATTTTATTAAAATCTTAATTCTATTCTCTGCAATTACAATGGCTCCTCCTATTACACCTTCATCTGCTAAATCCAACCAATACGGTTTCACTCCTTCCAAAACAACCCATACCCATACCCATACCCATACCCATATCAGAACCCCTCATTCCAAACCCCATCAACGCCTCCTCAATTTCAACTCCACTAAACCCTCTCCCAATACTAACCCCAATTCTGCAGCAGATCACCCCGTTGAAGTTGTCGGTCGCATTCGCGACTGCAAAGATAAGCCCCCTGCTTCTGTTCTCCATGTTAACCCTGATGCCCGTTCTATCCGGGTCAGAACTGAACTCGGGTATAGGGATTTTACGCTGGATGGGGTTTCGTCTTCTGAAGATGAGGATCTTGATGGGTTCTACAAGGGTTTTGTGCAGTCGAGAATTCATGGGGTTAAAATGGGGGATAAGTGCACTATTATGATGTATGGCCCGACTGGTGCGGGGAAGAGTTATACGATGTTTGGGTCTGCTAAACAGCAGGGTATTGTGTACAAAGCGTTGATGGATATTTTGAAAGATGGAGATGAGGATGAGGAGGAGATTGGTGGACTAAAGGCGGCTTTCGTGCAGGTGACGGTTCTTGAAATATATAATGAGGAGATTTATGATCTCTTGTCGACCACTAGCAGCAATGCGGGTGGGTTCGGACTTGGTTGGTCTAAAGCCAATGCTTCCAAGGTACAAATTACCTTCTTTATAATTGAATTATTAATACATGTATATCTGTTGGGTTGGTGGTATATATATGTTTATCTGAGTTTGGGTTGTTATGGGTCATTATAAAGACCCTCCGGGTCATACTGGACTCGGGTATAATTGAAAACGGGTCAGATGGGTAATCATTTAGAATTGAAAGGGGTTAGGATGGGTAATCAGTTAAAAACTTAAAATTGAATTGAAACAAGTTGTTAAAGAAGAAAATGGGGAAGAGCAGAAGAAGCGATAAAGAGGAAGAAAGACGGTAGACGACAGTGGCGATGAACCTGCAACCTGGGTTACGGTTGAACTGCTAAGTTGCTAACACGCGATTAGCGTTCTCGGGTAGCCTTCAGATAGAGAGAGAGAGAGAGAGAGGGAAGTGAAGTGGCGGTGGCCTTGGTTTTAAAAAGCGCGCTTGAGGCGCGCTTAAGCGCAAAGCGCATCTAGGCGCCAATTTGTGCGCCTTATGTAACACTAGGCGAGCATTGTACGAAAAGCGAAAAAAAGCGCTTTTCGTACACGGGATGTTTTTGTGCTTAAAATTGTTATACATGTAGCTAAAAATGCTGTACATTTAAGTTAAATAATATATAAACCTTATTTGTATCTATATTTTTGGGTAAATGATGCTAAAAACCTATAACATAAGTAAAAAAATATATATATATATTCGTCTTGCGCCTCGCGTACGAAAAGCCCACCGCTTTTACGCTTTGCGTCTTGACCTCGTCCTGACCCGGACCAATATAACCCTTTTTCTAAAGTGACCCATTTATACTTGTTTAAATTACTAAAGCATGTACATCTGTTGGGTTGGTGGCATATATGTTTCTCATTGTTTATATTTTGACCCATTTGGCTCATGAGCCCATCTACTGCATATTTGTGTAGGATGCTTTGATGTTCTTTAGTATAAACTTGATTTTTTTCCTTTAACATAGAATGCTTCACTTAATCACTCTTATCAATCCCATATGGTTTGATTTTGTAGGTAAAGTTGGAAGTTATGGGGAAGAAGGCTAAGAATGCCACTTTCATCTCTGGGACTGAGGCAGGGAAGATATCAAAAGAGATTCAAATGGTCGAGAAGCGTAGGATTATTAAGAGCACTTCTTGCAACGAAAGAAGCTCCAGGAGTCACTGCATGGTTTGTTTGTTTGTTTGTTTGTTTGGATCTCTTGTTGCTTGCTTATCATTTATGAAAACGGCGTATAATAAACTTGTGTTTGTGTAGATAATTCTTGATGTCCCAACTGTGGGAGGACGGCTAATGCTCGTTGATATGGCTGGCTCTGAAAATATTGAGCAAGCTGGTCAAACTGGATTTGAAGCCAAGATGCAGGTAACTAATTAACAATTGTTATCTTCTTTACATGACATGAAAATATAGACGCGTGTTGTAATAAAATGTTATACTTGCAGACAGCAAAGATCAATCAGGGTAATACAGCATTGAAGAGAGTTGTGGAGTCCATTGCCAATGGTGATTCGCATGTGCCGTTCAGAGATAGCAAGTTAACCATGCTTTTGCAGGTATATCCTCCGTCCCTCTCTCTATACATGGTTAGGATTATGCTAGAAGGTGGGGCTAAATGCTATATTATGTGCATCAACAGGATTCGTTCGAAGATGACAAGTCAAAGATTCTCATGATATTATGTGCAAGCCCCGATGCCAAGGAAATGCATAAGACGATATCAACATTGGAATATGGTGCGAAAGCCAAGTGCATTGTGCGTGGGCCTCATACGCCCATCAAGGGAGAGGATTCGTCTTCATCAGATGTGATGTTGGGTTCAAGGATTGCAGCTATGGATCAGTTCATTAGCAAGCTGCAAATGGAGAATAAGATACGAGAGAAGGAGAAGAACGAAGCCCATAAACAGCTACTGAAAAAAGAAGAAGAAATAGCAAGTCTGAGGGCTAAACTTGCCGAGGCAGAAGAGAAGAAGAGTGAGGAGGAGATTAACATCAAGGTGAACGACATGTTGAGGAAGGAATTGGAGAAGAAGATAGAAGAGTGTCAGAAAATGGCCGACCGAGTTGTTGAGATGGAGAGGAAGAAGATGGAACAGAAGATCTGTCAACAACAGGAAGAACTTGAAACGCTCAGGCGACGCTTGGAGGAGATTGAATCTGAACTGACTCGTTCCAGAGAGGGAAAACAAAATGAAAACAGAAATCTTTCATCGTCTTTTACGGTTGAAGGAAACAGTTTCGCTAAAAAACTGATGGACATGTATGCTAACGAGGAGACGGGGATGGAGAAGTCCATGGATCTGGACATGTCACTTGATATGGAAATCGGTAGTAAAAGAGAGTACCATAAAGCTGCTGATAATACCATTCCGGCGTATCCTTTTATGGAGAATGATGAGGATGTTTATATCCCCATGTCAACAAGTAAATCGTTTTTGAGCACTGTCTTCGAGGAGGATGAAGAAGAAGAAGTCGAAGAAGTGCAGAAAGACGTTATTGAGGAGAAGATGGTGAATCCTCCCGCCATCTCGGCTTTCAATATCAATATCGATTCATTAACAACAGCTGCGGGATCTGAGTCTGAGTGCATTGACCAGGATACCACCTCAAATAGGCAGTTGCGTATCCAAAATATATTTACTCTTTGTGGAAACTACAGGGAGCTTTCTCAACAACAGACTCCGTTTCCCATCACAAACAAGAGTTCTGAACGTCCACTGGAAACCGAGCAGGTGATGACGAATCAGGCTGTGTGTGATTCAAAGGAAAACTGCAGCCCTTTGAGAAATAGTAAAGACGTGCTGGAAGTAAGCTTGTCGGCAAGCAAACTTTCAACATGCAGCAACAATGGGCAGCAGCAGCATCAGGAAAACAAGCTACCATTGACTTCACTGGAGAACAAGCTTCCCTTCGCTTCACTGGAAAACAAACTTCCATCAGTTCCCGCTATATCGTTTGACTAGACATTCCTGTGTGTTGGTAGTAGTTTCTTGTTGGAGTACATAAAATCCATGTACTCTTGTGTGTTGGTAGTATATTGTGGTTTGACTAATGGCAATGTATGTATCTTTTAAGGTCAGTGTTATATATCTTTCATTAGAGTTGTGAGTGGTCTTTTAGAAACTTGGTTATAGACTGTCTGTCATTGGATAATATTAATATTAATATAGCATTTATGTGTCATATATCCATTTGCTATTTCAACTGAGGCTGGTATGCATATTTTATCATAGGTGCCTTGGCCACTTACTGCAAATGTTGAAGCTTTAAACAAGTACAACCAGGTTCGTCGGCGAGGAATCTCTTATTTAAGGGTCAAGCGTGCCAAATTTGTTCTTGATCCTCGAAGATGGATGTGGAAGGTGGTTGTGTGGTTCAGTATAACTGTCTAAACTACACATGTGTGGGATGGACCGGATGGTTTAAAAAAACTCGCTGATAGTGCAAACGAATATGACTTACATATGTATACGTTGGTTTCCATTGTTTTCAATGTCTGTTAATGTAACCCAGAACACTATTTTTGACAGAACAGGGGCATGTTTAACCAGAATCCCATCATTATCCAGTGAAACCTTGTAATTAGTGTTTTCGTAAACGCTTAAAAAGCCCTTTGTTGATGAACACAGCCAAGTAGTTCTTGTGCGCTTCTTTTCCATATAATTTTCATACGATGGGTTGACTTTAAGAGCTTACTGGTCACAAGAGACCAGGTAGGCGGGTTGGTCAGCGTAAATATGGTTTCTGATTTGTGTCATTGTGCAATATGTGACAACTGTAACTAGTCGAGTCAAATGACCGTTTGACCTTACTATTAAATGCCCATTTGACTATGTATGTGACTTTCAGCTGTTTGATCTCATAGCTAAAATGGCCATTGTTAAATGCTTGTTTGTGGTGTTACACGCCATCGGTTAGAAAATTTCAAACCGCAAAATAAATGTCCCACAATATATCAATTTCAAAAGGTAGACATAAGAGGCAGTATCAGTCTAAGTTTGCAGCTCTAAGAGGCCATTTAAGCCATCAGAATCCAACAAAGAACAATAACTAAATTATAGAAAACCGATGAGTTGAAAGAGCGGTGAGAAGAAGAAACTATTAGTCATACCTTATACTCCTTGTAATCATACGATCGAGTTACACAAAGCATTGTGTTACTCGTGTTTATATACCAAATCAACACATGAAACATCATTTGTAACATATGTTGAGATTAAGTTCATTGATCAAACATATAAAAATACGAGAGTCTTGTACTTAACTAAACTAAGCATCATAACTCGTCCAACTCAAAACAACTTGAACTCAACTCGTATCCAACAGCAACGTTCTTCATTGTCTCCTTCTTATTCTTCGACGAGTTAGTTACCTCCGCTAGGTAGGAAAAAAATACAAGTAAAAATCAATTAAATAACAAAACAATAAAATTGAAAAAAAAAATAATAATACATGTACAAAAAGCGCGGTAACAGGTTAAGGTTTCATATAATTCACACATTTTCGCCATTTCGCCATCATGTATAGCTTGAAGAGCTTTAACCGCATCATCCTTGACCTTCAAGCAACCACTAACAGGGTTTTCCTTCCTAGCAACTACGCTTGTAACGTTCCACTTCATGCCCAGACAGTTCCTGGAGCTTCTCCCTTACATGGTCTATGTTCTTATATTTTCGAGTATCCAGGTACTCTGAAGCAATAAAATGTGCGCGCGCAAATGGACAATCGGGATAGCATTGGGTTCCATTACGTACACAATCCGGACAACGGGTAGACATGTCTACAAGGGGAAGAGAATGTAAAAGATAGCATTACAGCTAGCATTCTTAGTCAACTCCTATTATCTCTCCTCTAGTTTAATTAGCATTATTATGTATTTATTTGTATTTATTCCATTTAATTATTTCCTTGTATTGATTATGTAAAGTTTCTATATAATATCAAATTCATCTCTCTACAATTATTAGAGAGAGTTTCGTGAATCACATGGTATCAGCCAGTGGTTGATCTCCTTTGCTCCAATTCGATACCTATCCTCTCCATTCTTATTACTTCTTCTTCCTCCTGACCATGTCGCCCACCACCACACCTGCAATTTCTTCATCTTTCTCCACCGAATCCAAACTTCCCATGGCCACAATATTACACATGATCACCCTCAAACTCACCACTTCCAACTACCTCTCTTGGCAATACCAAATCCTTCCGCTTCTTGCTAACCAAGGACTCGTCGGTCACGTCGATGGGTCCGTTCCTTCGCCTGCCAAAACAGTTCTGCTCGACAACAAAGAGCAGCCCAATCCCGAGTTCTCTTCCTGGTCCATTAACGATCAACAAGCTATCCTCATTCTAAACTCCTCACTCACCGAAGAAGCTATTGCCGAAATCCTCGGCTTATCAACCGCGAGGCAGATTTGGACTGCTCTTGAAGCGGCTTACAGCAACACGTCCCTTGAACGTATGCACCTTCTTCGTGATAGTTTGCGTCAGTTAACCAAAGGATCCTCGACCGTGGCAGATTTTGGTCGTAAGTTTAAAGGAGTTTGCGATCAATTATCGGCCATTGGTCATCCGGTTAGTGACACGGATAAAACCCATTGGTTTTTATGTGGTTTAGGACCCACTTTCGAAAGTTGGTCCACAGCTATTCGAACTAATCGTGACCCGTTACCCTTCCGTGATTTACTCACTAAAGCCGAAAGCCAAGAACAATTTCTTGCTTCACTTCACCCACCATCTCCTGCGCCGGTTGCCTTTGCAGTGAATCAGTCCCATAACAGGTCCTCTGGTTCAGGCTCTAATCGTTCCAGAAACGTGCCAGGTTCTTCCCGAGGACAGCCCCAATCTGCTTCTAACAAAGGATCTCGTCGTCCACCGCATTGCCAATTATGTAGGACTAATGGTCACTATGCCAATAAATGTCCCAAACTCGCTTCCTTTGTTACATCCGCCTCCTCGGATGAAGGCCTTGCTCGTGCGTTTCATTCCAAGTGCCATGTCAATGATGACATTCCTGATTGGACTGCAGACAGTGGAGCCGATCTCCACATGACAGATGACACCGGTAAACTCCATTCTTTTTCATCATATGATGGTAAAAATTCAGTTGTCTTTGGAAATGGCTTGTCTTCACCTATTACTCATACGGGTCATGTCACAATAAACAAAAACATACCTTTAAAGGATGTCCTAGTTGTTCCCAATATAACCAGGAATCTTCTATCGGTTAGCAAGTTGACCAAAGATTATCCCGTTGATGTGCTTTTCTCAGATTCGTTTTTTCTTATTCAGGACCGGAAAACAAGCAAACCGCTCGCTGAAGGACGATGTGAGAATGGCCTCTACGTGATTCGGGATAAATCTTTTGCTTTTGTTGCTTCTCTTTCGTCTAATAAAGCCTCGTTCGAACTATGGCATAATCGTTTAGGGCATGTTGCCTTTGATACTATTTCTATTTTGCAAAAACTTGGTTGTTTGTCGTTTACATCTATTTTGCCTAAACCAAATATTTGCTCACCTTGTCAACTTGCTAAAGCACATAAATTACCATTCTCTTTAAATGAAAAACGTGCTTCTCATCCCCTTGATCTTGTCCATTGCGATCTTTGGGGACCCTCACCAATAATAAGTAGAGATGGTTTCAAATATTATGCTGTGTTTATTGATGATTGTTCTCGTTTTTCATGGCTATATCCACTTAAAACTAAAAATGAGTTTTACCCAATTTTGCAAAGTTTTTTGCGTCTTGTTCAAACTCAATTCTCTCGCAAAGTTAAAGTTTTTCAAAGTGACGGTGGAACAGAATTTGTAAATCAATATGTGCGTAAAATTTTTGATGAAAATGGCACATTTCACCGACTTTCTTGTCCATATACTTCACCTCAAAATGGACGAGCCGAAAGAAAGCACCGTCATATCATTGAAACGGGTCTAGCCATGCTTTTCCATGCTCGTGTTCCCATTGAGCACTGGGTAGATGCTTTCAATACTGCTACATATATTATTAATCGTCTACCCACAAAAGTGTTAGACAACAAATCTCCCTTTGAGATCCTTTTTTCTACACAACCATCTTATACTAATTTTCGTGTCTTTGGTTGTTGTGTCTACCCATATTTGCGTGATTATGCTCCTCATAAACTCGCACCACGTAGTATTCCTTGTATTTTTCTTGGATACGCTCCACAATACAAAGGGTACAAATGTTTTGACCCAACCTCTTCTCGTACCTATGTCACGAGACATGCTCGTTTTGACGAAACATATTTTCCCTTTAACACCAACTCATCTCATACCGATATCACAAAGCTCTTCCTCTCAACATTTCATGAAACCGTTCCCTTACCCCAACCTACTACCCAATCTACGGCCCCTACCCAACCACTTCACCCCTCATCTACTCACCCCTCTCCTTGTTCTCTTTGCAAAGACTCGCCAAATCCTACTCAATCCCATGCCACTCCACCTACACCCACTGGGCCTGCTCACCATTCACCTTCACAGCCTAACAATCATCAGCCCACTACAACTCTACCACCCACTTCTCAGCCCACCCATAACCCACCTCCCACACTGCCGTCCACTCAGCCCAATCCACAAACATCTCAGCCCACTTCTACCACATCTCAGCCCAATCCTACTTCATCCCATCCACAACCTCACGAATCTGAACCCCAACTTTCACCCGCACCATCGCATCCAATGGTCACTCGCTCCAAGGTTGGTACCTTCAAACCCAATCCTAAACACACTTCATACCTTTCTAACGTTATGCACTCGTGTCTTCATACTGCTCTTCTTAGCAACATTGATCCAAAAGGCTTCAAAAGTGCATCTAAACATCCCCATTGGATGCAAGCTATGCGTGACGAACTTAATGCTCTAAACCGAAACAACACATGGACACTTGTGCCTCGCCCATCCTCTACCAATATTGTTGGTTCTAAATGGGTCTTTCGTACTAAGTATCATTCGGATGGCACATTAGATCGTCACAAAGCTCGTCTTGTTGCTCAAGGTTTTACACAAATACCGGGTCTTGACTTTCAACATACCTTTAGTCCCGTGGTGAAAGCCTCCACCATTCGCATTGTTCTCTCATTAGCTGTCATTAATCGATGGTCTCTCCATCAATTGGACGTGAACAATGCATTTCTTAATGGTTTTCTATCCGAAACCGTCTTCATGGAGCAACGCCTGGTTTTGTGGACCAACGCTTGCCAAATCACGTTTGCAAACTCAACAAGGCCCTCTATGGTCTCAAACAAGCTCCTCGTGCTTGGTTTCAGCGTCTTAGCGCTTTTCTCATGTCCTACGGCTTCACATGTAGTCGTGCGGACCCTTCTCTATTCGTCTTTCATAAAGGCGACTTCGTTATGTACTTACTCGTTTATGTGGATGATCTCATTCTTACAGGAAATAACGCCACATTACTTGGTAACTTCAAAACTCGTTTACACAAGGAGTTTGCAATCAAGGACCTCGGTTCCTTAAATTACTTTCTTGGGCTCGAGGTTGTTCACACGGCCGAAGGCCTTTTCCTTACCCAAACCAAATACGCTAATGATATTCTCATTCGTGCTGGTTTAACCGAAGCTAAACCTGTCCCTACTCCGCTTTCTACATCCGACACTTTCACCATGGATGGTACTCCCTTCTCGGATCCTACCACCTATCGCTCTCTTGTCGGAGCTCTTCAGTACTTGACCATTACTCGACCCGGCCTATCTTATGCAGTTAACCAAGCCTGTCAACATCTTCATGCACCGACTGAAAAACACTTTCAGCTGGTTAAACGCATTCTTCGATACGTCAAGGGTACCATCTCTCATGGCCTTGTCTTCACTCGTCCCACCTCTTCTTCCATCTTAGGGTACTCGGATGCCGATTGGGCCAGGTGTATCGAAACAAGGAGATCAACTTACGGTTATTCCATATTTTTAGGAGGCACTTTGGTTTCATGGAGCGCAAAGAAGCAGCCAACCGTTTCACGTTCTAGCTGTGAGTCCGAATACCGGGCAATGGCTAACGCTGCAGCTGAAATCGTTTGGATCACTCACTTGCTAAAAGAACTTCATGCTCTTCCAGCAACACGTCCTACTTTATTATGCGATAACAAAAGTGCCTTGTTCATGAGTCAGAATCCGGTTTCTCACAAACGTGCCAAACACATCGACTTGGACTATCACTTTATTCGGGAACTAGTTATGTCTGGGAAATTACACACTAAGTTTGTTCCTACCAAGCTTCAACTTGCTGATATTTTCACAAAGAGTCTGCCCCGACCACAGTTTGAGTTCTTTCGTAACTTGCTTCGGGTTCAATCACCACCGTTTCGCTTGCAGGGAGGTAAAAGATAGCATTACAGCTAGCATTCTTAGTCAACTCCTATTATCTCTCCTCTAGTTTAATTAGCATTATTATGTATTTATTTGTATTTATTCCATTTAATTATTTCCTTGTATTGATTATGTAAAGTTTCTATATAATATCAAATTCATCTCTCTACAATTATTAGAGAGAGTTTCGTGAATCACAGAATGTGATATTGTGTCATGTGTCAAACCAAGTTTGTAGCATTAAAGAGTAAACATGTACGTGTTAACATTCTTAATACATAAGCATGCATGCT
Organism: Ambrosia x helenae; assembly: GCA_030844895.1. Lineage (NCBI taxonomy): Eukaryota > Viridiplantae > Streptophyta > Magnoliopsida > Asterales > Asteraceae > Ambrosia > Ambrosia x helenae. The sequence goes on from CM061223.1 coordinate 5,514,831, forward strand.
TTAATTTGCAATATGTATATGAGAGTCTAATGAAGGTACGTACGTATAAGATCAAACAGAAGACGAATTGATTAATTAATTACTTACCTCAATTAAGTTCATCAAGAGAAGCTAGGAGAAAGAATCGCGCAACATTGCAACACATGGTGTCACCTTATATCAAGGTTATTTTTTTATTTATTTAATTACAAGAGTAATAATTATTACTATTAGTATTAGTATTATTAGAATTGTTATATTTTTCAACCTCGGGACGCTCCCGAGATAAAAGCTAGTATAAAAATATACATAAAGGATAAAGATTTTGGACTTTTGATCTAAATGAATCAATAGATAGATTAAAATGGAAATATATACGTTGGATCTTCTAAAAGAGAAGAAAATAAAAAAAATTACCATCTCTCAAATGGCAAGAACACGTTGGACCGAAGATGAGGAGATAGCCTTGGCTACGGCTTGGGTGTTTGTCCAAGATGGCACGCCTTGTGTCGGACCATCTTCGTTTTGGAATGTTGTTTTCCATCATTTCGGCCAACATATGGGTCACACTGACCGCACTGCAGAGCAACTCAATTCAACATGCGTAACAAGACCTCAGAATTTCATTTTCTCTACAACGAGGTAATAAATTGCGAGGGTGACCCAACGGATGAAGAGGCGATTGAAGTGGCTAAAATTGAGTTCAAACATGTCTACGGTCAGAAGGCATGACAAATTGAGGGCCAACAGTCACTAATGGTGAAACTAGTTTAATTGTGTATTTGTTACTTTAATTATGTATTTCTTATATTATTTTATGTACTTGTTTTTTATTTGATTTTTTTTTAAGTCGACATGTCAAAGAGACCCATGCCCGTAGAGTTCTTCATGGAGAAAGGAAGCAACCCCAAAAATTGGTTGGAGGGGTAGCGTGAAGGGGCTTGCCCTCCCCCTTCCACGCCCCCACTCCCTTTAGTCTGACATCCATAGCTCTCACGCCCCATTTACATTGGATAACGGTTATGATCTTTAACACCCTTTAAAAGCCACGTGGGCAGGGGCTTTATCCAGTAACATATAGCCTTGTTCAGGGTTACATTAACGGACATTTAAAAAAGGTTATACAAGCATTGGGGAATCCACAAGTGGCTAACATAGATCATTGTAACTTGCAAAAGAAAGATGTTGCTGACGAGCACTTGCATTACTTCATCAACAGATCCAGCTGCTGTCATAAACGAGCAGCTAGAAAGCTAACTAATATATGCAGAAGCAGCATGATGACGATGTATTAGTCTGTTGAGCATCCATTTTTGTTAACGACACACCCAAGGAATCCGTCGAGCTTAGTGTGTGCCATCAACAGAGTTTCTGATTGATTCCTAGTCATTAGTATTTAAGCATACCAGCCTCAGTTGAGAAAGCATATGGATACATGACACATCCAGTGAGTGACAGCCTATAACATTCAACTTAAAAGATACACATTGCCATTAATCAAACAACACTACTTATATATTCTGAACATACCAAAACCTGATTGTGCGATAGGAGTCAAGAGTACATCGATTTTATGTACTCCAACAAGAAAATACTACTACAAACACACAAGAATATCTATCTATCTAGTCAAACGAAATAGCAGAAACGGATGGAAGTTTGTTTTCCAGTGAAGTGAAGGGAAGCTTGTTTTCCAGCGAAGTCAACGGTAGCTTGTTCTCCATTGACTTCAATTGTAGCTTATTTTCCAGTGAAGTGAACGGTAGCTTGTTTTCGCCTGTTGTATGATCCTACAATCCATACATATAGTAACACGTCAATGACGTCAAAAATAAAAATAGAAATAGCAAATGTGGATGATGATTGATAAACATACCCTCACTTCCAGCACATCGTTACTATTTCTCAGAGGGCTGCAGTTTTCCTTTGAATCACACACGACACGGTTCAGCATCGGCTTCTGCTTGGTTTCCAGTGGACTCTCCGAACTCTTGTTTGTGATGGGAAACGGAGTCTGTTGTTGAGAAAGCTCCCTGTAGTTTCCACAAAGAGTAAATATATTTTGGATACACAACTGCCTATTTGAGGCGGTATCCTGGTCAATGCACTCAGACTCGGATCCTGCAGCTGTTGCTAATGAATCGATATTGATATTGAAAGCAGAGATGTGTGGAGGATTTATCATCTTCTCCTCAATAACGTCTTTCTGCACTTCTTCTACTTCTTCTTCATCCTCCTCAAAGACGGTGCTCAAAAACGATTTACTTGTTGACGTGGGGATATAAACATCCTCGTCATTCTCCATAAAAGGATACGCCGGAATGCTATTATCAGTAGCTTTATGGTACTCTCTTTTACTACCGATTTCCATATCGAGTGACATGTCCAGATCCATGGACTTCTCCATCCCCGGCTCCTCGGTAGCATACATGTCCATCAGTTTTTTAGCGAAACTGTTTCCTTCAATCGTAAAAGACGATGAAAGATTTCTGTTTTCATTTTGTTTTCCCTCTCTGGAACTAGTCAGCTCAGATTCAATCTCTTCCAAACGCCGCCTGAGCATTTCAAGTTCTTCCTGTTGTTGACAGATCTTCTGTTCCATCTTCTTCCTCTCCATCTCAACAACTCGGTCGGCCATTTTCTGACACTCTTCTATCTTCTTCTCCAATTCCTTCCTCATCATGTCGTTCACCTTGATGTTAATCTCCTCCTCGCTCTTCTTTTCTTCCGCCTCGGCAAGTTTAGCCCTCAGACTCGCTATTTCGTCTTCCTTTTTCTGTAGCTGTTTATGAGTTTCGTTCTTCTCCTTCTCTCGTATCTTATTCTCCATTTGCAGCTTGCTAATGAACTGATCCATAGCTGCAATCCTTGAACCCAACATCACATCTGATGAAGACGAATCCTCTCCCTTGATGGGCGTATGAGGCCCACGCACAATGCACTTGGCTTTTGCACCGTATTCCAATGTTGATATCGTCTTATGCATTTCCTTGGCATCGGGGCTTGCACATAATATCATAAGAATCTTTGACTTGTCATCTTCGAACGAATCCTGTTGATGCACATAATATAGCATTTAGCCCCATCATCTAGCATAATCATAACCATGTATAGAGAGAGAGAGATGGAGGATATACCTGCAAAAGCATGGTTAATTTGCTATCTCTGAACGGCACATGAGAATCACCATTGGCAATGGACTCCACAACTCTCTTCAATGCTGTATTACCCTGATTGATCTTTGCTGTCTGCAAGTTTGACATTATTATTACAAGACCAGTAAATATATTCATGTCATGTAAAGAAGATAAAAAGTGGTATTTAGTTACCTGCATTTTGGCTTCAAATCCAGTTTGACCAGCTTGCTCAATATTTTCAGAGCCAGCCATATCAACAAGCATAAGTCGTCCTCCCACAGTTGGGACATCAAGAATTATCTGTGCATACACAAGTTTAGTTTAATTCAAGCCATGAAAACATGATAAGCAAAAGATTTAAACAAACAAACCATGCAGTGACTCCTTGAGCTTCTTTCATTGCAAGATGTGCTCTTAATAATCCTACGCTTCTCGACCTTTTGAATCTCTTTTGATATCTTCCCTGCCTCAGTCCCGGAGATGAAAGTGGCATTCTTAGCCTTCTTCCCCATAACTTCCAACTTTACCTACAGAATCAACCATATGGTTAATGTCTAAATGATAAAGACTAATTAGGTGAAATGTATTCTCTGCAAAATAAAAAATTAAGTGTAATTATAGAAGCTCAGCTAATAGTAACACTATGTCGTGGTCCTTGTGGAAACAACAGTCTGACTACAATGAAAATGATAAACAACTAAAAATAGTATCCGGAAAAACGAGCGGTTGGGTCAGGTAGGGTCACGGGTCAGATGAGTCTGGAACAGAATGGGTCACTTTAGAAAAGGGGTTATATTCGTCCGGGTCAGGACGGGTTCGGGTCGATTTAAAAAATCAAGATTAAGAGCACATCTTCATAGCTTCTTCTGCTCTTCCCCATCATGGGCGTAGCTTTTAAGAGGCGGGGAGGGGCGGCCGCCCCCTAAACCCCCCCCCCCCCCCCCCCCCCCCCCGAATTTTTGCTCAGAAGTTCCGATTATATAGTATTTGTATAGAAAATTTTTGGTATATACGGTTTTGACCCCCCGAAACTAATGATTTCCGACCCCCTGTGACTTCTGACCCCCCCGAAGTCTTGGGTCAAGCTTCGCCACTGTTCCCCATTTTCTTCTTTCACAACTTGTTTCAGTTCTAACTGATTACCCATCCTAACCCCTTTCAGTTCTAAATGTTTACCCATATGACCCATTCTCAATTTTGATTTGTTTTTTATCCACACTCAGAGTAACCCATTCTCAATTATACCCAAGTACAGAATGACCCGGAGGGTCTTTATAATGACCCATAACAACTCAAACTCAGGCGTACGGGTCAGTTTTGCCAGGCGTTACCAAACCATCCTACATAAACATGCAGTTGATGGGCTCATGAGCCAAATTGTTCAAAATATACACAATGATAAACATATATACCACCAACCCAACAGATATACATGTATTAATAATTCAATTACAAAGAAGGTAATTTGTACCTTGGAAGCGTTGGCTTTAGACCAACCAAGTCCGAACCCACCAGCATTGCTGCTAGTGGTTGACAAGAGATCATAAATCTCCTCATTATATATTTCAAGAACCGTCACCTGCACGAAAGCCGCCTTTAGTCCACCAACATCCTCCTCATCCTCATCTCCATCTTTCAAAATATCCATCAACGCTTTGTACACAATACCCTGCTGCTTAGCAGACCCAAACATCGTATAACTCTTCCCCGCACCAGTCGGACCATACATCATAATAGTGCACTTATCCCCCATTTTAACCCCATGAATTCTCGACTGCACAAAAGCCTTGTAAAACCCATCAAGATCCTCATCTTCAGAAGACGAAACCCCGTCCAGCGTGAAATCTCTATACCCGAGTTCAGTTCTGACCCGGATAGAACGGGCATCAGGGTTAACATGGAGAACAGAAGCAGGGGGCTTATCTTTGCAGTCGCGAATGCGACCGACAACTTCAACGGGGTGATCTGCTGCGGAATTGGGGTTAGTATTGGGAGAGGGTTTAGTGGAGTTGAAATTGAGGAGGCGTTGATGGTGTTTGGAATGAGGGGTTCTGATATGGGTATGGTTTGTTTTGGAAGGAGTGAAACCGTATTGGTTGGATTTAGCAGATGAAGGTGTAATAGGAGGAGCCATTGCAATTGCAGAGCACAGAATAAAGATATTATTGAGACACAAAGATTGTAGCTTTAGAGAGCGTTAAAGAAATTGAAATTGAAATGGAAATGGAAATGGAAGAGAAATGAATTGAAAGGTAAAAAGGAATGAAAGCGTTTGGTTTGATTGAAAATCAAAATGTAGCCGTTACAATCTAAAAATCAAAATAAATCAAAGATCAATTCAAGGAGATAGATAGATGTTGGGTCTAAAATTAGGGCTGGAATGATAAACATTGGGCTGACTTTTTTTTTTTTTTTTTTTTTTATAAACTGCATGACTGGGCTTGTCTCCCCTTCAAACTGAAAGGCCCACTTTGACTTTGGGATACACATTACTGAAGAAAGGCCCACTTTACATGTATAATCATCTAATTGGTAGACGTAAAAGACTAGCTGGTTTATAATGTTTAGACGCGTAAAATGTTTATTTTGATAAATTTGGTTGGTCAACTGTCTATTTTGGTGATTATCTCCCCAATAGGAGACTATGTGTGTTATTCGGGTTATTATTATTATTTTTTTTTTGGGTTTTGGGGTTTTTCAAATCGGATTTTTTGCTGAGGAAAATTGATCTTGATAAGCGAACCATTTAAAGTTCGGGTTGGTCCAGTTTGATTTATTCGGGTTCAGGGTAGTTGACTTAGTTCGGGCGGGGTTTAGATGTAATTTAAAAAAGGTATTTTTTTTTCTTTGGCAAAATATATTAAAATTCATTATGTTACTGTTTTTAGGATTAATTACACATATCCCCTCATTTTCAACTATAATTACATATATACCCAACCCAAAATTTAAATTACATATACCCCCTACAAAACTTCATAAATTACATATATACCCATTCTATTAAAAATGCATAGGAAAATAACAATTTTACTCAAATTCTTTTACTAAACTATATTCATGACAAGTCATACAACACATTTTTTGCATCCTACAACTTATATCCCATACGATCTTTCCAACTTAGTAAGTTATGAACACCAAGAACATGTAACATGCAAAATGTTTTCATGCATCCTACAACTTGATTTCACCGAAACGAGTGTTCTAACACTCTTACATAATCATTACTAAGCCCTCATATTATTACATTCATCATAACATGTAATGATATGAGGTGCTTAATAATAGAATGAGTATATTTGATATTTTCAGTTTTTAGGAAGAGGAAATATGTAAATGAAAATTTTTACTTGGGTATATATGTAATTTATGAAGTTTGAGAATGGGAAATATGTAAATAAAATTTTGACTTGGGTATATATGTAATTTATGAAGTTTGAAAGGGGATCTATGTAATTGCCCCTAAAAAATATTACCAAAATTCAAACACTATTTGACAATATAATATAAGGTTGTTCAAAAATTTTAAAACTTAGTGTTTCAATCTTTCAGATGCCATATACTCTAAACTTAAACGTATGTATAAAGACTATAAGGAGGTGGGGGGAGGGGGGATGAAAATTGTGGGGAGTGAAAGGGGGAAGAAGGGGGGAAGGAATATTATTATTATTATTATTATTATTATTATTATTATTATTATTATTATTATTATTATTATGTTTGTGTAAAGTTAAAAAAAAAAACCAGCCAATAAGAATTCACAGCAAAAGCCCTCACGCCCATCCTCTCTTCCCCCCCCCCTTCCCGTCCCTTTCCCGCCCCCCACTCCGGACAGTCTAAAAGGAAATGTTCGAGTTATATTTTATAACTCATTGTATCATATTTTATGAACTATTTTGTTTTTTATATCATTCTCACCTTCTTATTCTTTATTTTTGTTATTCTATGTTGTGAACAATAACTTGACCTATATATAACTAGGCTAGAAAAATACAAGGGTTTAAGATTGGTAAAAAGAAAAAGTTAGGGTTTGCCTTCTTCTCCACCACCGTGATTTTCCGGCAATGTGAAATTGGCAGACAGTACCTACGCCTGAACCGATCGGTGACGTCAACCACCATCAGGTAACCAAAGCCCTAATCACTTATTGTACTGTCATATGAAATGTTGTGTTGATAGACTACCCAAATACATTATTAGGTTAAACAAAGCAACTAAATATTATTTGCTAATGAATATAGTCAGTAGTTTATAAATGGGTTTAAGCTTTATGAATATAATTTATATTAAATGATTATTTTAGAAAACAAGTAAATACCATTATGCCATTACTGAATGTTAGACTTTCTAATCATTTTGCAAATTTATGACATGTATCTTTCTTTTTGTTAGAATAAAATGAAAATAATGAAGGGGACACATAAAGCATCCAAGTTTGCAGCAGAAGGTATTATTAGCAGCATGCCCGATGACGTGGTAACGAATATCCTCGGTCGATTGCCGTTGCAAGATGCGGTTAGGACTAGTGTATTGTCGAGAAACTGGAGGTTTAAGTGGACTATGCTTGGCCAACTCGTATTCGATAAGAACTTCTATAAGTATTTATTAGAATTAGGAAAAGGATATAATTATGAGAGAATTATAAGTAGGCTACTTCTTCATTTTAAAGGTGTGGTAACAAAGTTTGTCCTTTACATAGAAGAGCGAAGTTACTCCGTATTGGATGATGATGATATTGAACACTGGATTTTGTTCCTGTCTAGACAAGGAATTAAGGACCTCACTGTCTGTAAGGGTGACGGAGAAATACTTTACTTGCCTGACCAGCTTTTCTCTTGTTTGGAATTGACACATCTGAAGCTTGAAAACTGGTGTCTTGATCCCCTCGCGGGGAGTTTTCATGGTTTTCCAAATCTTTTGAGCTTAGAGTTGCGTGACGCATATTTTGACAATGAGGGGTTTGTTGAGTTTTTTACTCAATGTCCTGCACTTACACATCTCAAAATGTTATCTTCATCTTTTTCTTACCTTAATGAAAAGATGGTGACAAGTCCCAGTACTATCTTTAAGCTTGTCGGCATTCTTCCAAAACTTCAAGAGCTACATTTGGAATTTCTATGGTGCGAGGAGGTAAGGCTTGGCTTTTGAAGTTTACATTATAGAAATAGGGTTTCTATCTTTTTTTTTTTCATAATATGATAACTAATAATATCTGATATAATCTAAAATGATCAAGGTTGTAGAAGGCACTAGGCAGGCGGTGAGGTCTAGCCTAGGGACTAGGCGGAATTAGGCGTTTTGGTATTTTTATACGTATTTGTATACACACACACACAAATTTAGGTGTTTTTTGAAAATATGTTAAGATATATTAAGTTATATACACATAATACTTAGAAATATACACATAATACTAAGAAATACTTAGAAATTTGTGGAATTTAAAAAAAAAATAAAAAAAATAACCGCCTAGGCCCGTCTAATGCCCAAAACGCCAAGGATTCCGACTAGGTTCTTATTAGACTATTTACCTCCGCCTAGGCCGATTTTTACAACACTGAAAATGATTACAGCATAATCATTATATTGCAACTAGGCTTTCTGAATTCTCTAACCACCGCTCTTCTTATAGTTCATAGAAGATGGTGCTATAAAGAGGTCCCCTACCACCTTTCCCTGCCTCAAGACACTTAAATTATCTGCAATCTATTTAGAAAATGTTATTGTGTTATCATGTGTCTTTGAAATGATTAGGAGCTTCCCGAATCTGCAGACCCTTGAAATCACACCATTTTGTAATTGTAAGGTATGCATCATACCACTTGTCTTACAACTCGTATTCTCATATACTTTTGCATTTGAATTCTAGTGATTCTTGCAGGATGATATCCCGTCACCTGCAGTGTGTTCTCTAGATGTCGACTACAATAACATGGGCCTGTTGCAGCTTCGAAACGTTGTCTTTACATATACTAAAGCTTCAGAGAGTGAAGTATGTCTGATAAAGTATTTACTTGCATGTTCTCCTTTCCTGCGAAAGATTGTTATTCATCCCCACAACTGTCTAGCGCTTGGTAAACAATTGATGTTTTCTAGGAAGTTGTTGAAGCTCCATCGAGCCTCACCCTATGTTGACATCAATCTATGCTAGTTTTATTTCATTTGGCACCACTCTTAGGTTACTAATGTAATCCTAGTGGAACTTGTGTTTAGAATTTAGATATAAACATGGTGATGGTGCCTGTTTTTGTTGTAAATGGGCCTTTGGTTATTATTATTATTAATATTATCATAGCTAATGAAACCATTCAAGCAACAATAAAAGCCCAAATTTATCCATTTTAAGAAGTTGGTCATAACAAAACCAAACTGGTTGCATCAACCAGTCCTAGTTTAAACAATTTGGGTTTGAAATAGACAACTAGAAGCGTTGTCCAGGTCGGATCGCTTTACCTGTTTCGAACGTCGGCTAGCCCAGTACAAGTGAGGAGGCATACATTTCAAAATCAACCAATTTGCCCCAAAATTCTTAAAACCCAACAGTTTAGTTTGACTGGTCAATTTGCTCATAACCGAACCACAAGCACCAGCGGGCATGTCGATGCAGTTATGGAAACCACTGATCTAAACGTTGAGTATGGTAGCATGGGCAGTGACAATATTTGACATTGAGCTTATCAACATGAATGATGAAAGAGTGTAGCAAATAGGGAATTGTACGGGAGCAACATTGATAGGGTATGAATAAAAATTGGGACATTTTTTTTATCCCTCTTAAAATCCCATATTGATAGGGTGTACATGAGTTAAGCTGAACCCGAGCTCATCTAAACTTGAGATTGGCTCGTTTTGAGCTTCATGTCTAAAGTTCGAGCTTAAATCATTAGTACCTTTTCAAACTCAAGCCTAGGCTCGACTTGTTTATTATTTATTAAATATGTCACTTTTTATATATGTAAATATGTAATTATATTATACATCGTTATAAGAAAAACCCTTATGGTCTATATATACATGATGATGATAAATGAAAAAACAAAAAGATTCTGATGTACAACATTGTATATAATTATGTCATTAATAAACTCAGATTTGGAATGTCATTAATTCAAAATGAGTTATAATTATGTCATTAATAAACTCAGATTTGGAAAGTCATTAATTCAAAATGAGTTTATCTCATTAAACCCCCAAACATGTTTTGGGCTCGGGTTTGGATCCTTGTTTTGACTTTTGTTTAAAGAAAGTTATGGGCTTATTGTTTGTTGGGTGGGTTGATTTTATGGGCCAAAGAAACTTGGAAACTTAAAGTTGGGCCATTTTTATTGACAGATTTACCCGCCCAATTTAAGCAACTCTTTTTAATGTTGAACCAGTATTATTCCTTGCTCAACCTCTACCGTAGAAACCAATGGCGGATCTTGAACGAAAAACTTGTTAGGGCCGAACTCAATATATATAAAAAATTTCTAAATTTTTCTGTAAAATTTACACTACGAAGCGAAAAAGATGGGCAGGCCGGCGCCTCGTCCGGCTTGAGAGAAGATCCGCCAATGGTAGAAACCGTAATCAACTTCAATCAAAATCAAAGAAACTACATTGCTTCATACTAAAAACCCTAACTGATATAGAGACCTGTTAGGATCTGAGTTTGTTTGTTTTGATTATTTAACTAAATGATGACAATAATGGAATGAAAGTAGAATGAAAGTGCAGCGGAATAATAAACTGTAAATCAAAACAAGAGAGTAAATGTTTTTCGATCGAATGCTTTCATTAATATATCAAAGATTACAATCGTACAAGTTACTCCCCCTCAGCCTGATCACACAGTGGTTTGTCAGAGAGAATGTTTTGTGTGTGATGCCATAGAACAGTACATGCACTGTTCTATTTATAGACTGACTCAAACCACTGATGACCTAGGCTGACGTCACCTAAGACAGTGACCTCTAACAGAATAACAAACTTAAACATCTGCTATACAAACTACTGTTACATTGAAAGCACTGATAGTAAACAGCTGTTAAAGATAAACTCTGACGATCTTGTATCCACTGCTGAAGCCTAAGTGCTGTTGCTTCCAGCAGTGCTTTGGTCTTCAGTACTTGTATCTGCTGTTGCTCTTCTTCAGACCTTTGGTCAGCAGTTGTTCTTCATCAGTTGTTTCCTTAGCAGTTCTTTGTATCAGCAGTTGTTGAGCAGTTGTTTGGATAGAACAGTAGTTAGGGTCAGCAGTCTTTTGGGAGAAGTAAGTTGTAAAGACTGTTTATTCAAGGATCAAATAGATAGCATATTTTGGCTTTCCAATCATCTGTTCTTCTCCAGGTCAGCAGACCCAACAATCTCCCCCTAGAACAGATGATGCCAAAACTCAGCTTTATTCATTGATCTTTATTCCTCATCAGACTTTCTCTGATTTGACCTTTGAATTGTAATTCAAAGTTCAAAGCAAATAGGTCTTCTTCATCTCTTTCCAGATCCAGATTTAGCAGTGCTTGGTGATCTTCTGCACAAAGGCTGTAAGCATCATCCATACTGATCTTCTGAACCTTTCCATCTGACCTGAGCAGTGTCAATTCGTGGTTGTCTTTGTTGACCTTCCACTTTAGAATTTTTGAGTCAGTGGATTTGCTGAGATGAACCTTTATTCTTGATGAGTTGGGTGATGGTGGTCTTCCTATGAGTTCTCTTAGTTTCTCTGTTGTGGGATCAGAGAAATAATGGATTTGATTGAAGAGCCCTTCCTTTATGAATGTGTCAGCAAACTTTCTTTGGTCTTCCTCTGACATCTCCTTCTGCTTTTTGAACTGTCTACTTGCAGCAGCAGTGAGATCAGAGGTTTCAAGTAAGCTGTCTAGGTTGAAAGTCTGTTGGGGTCTCTTCATCATAGGCTCATCATTGTAGACAGGTTTTCTTGGAAGGCTGGGATCCTTCTTTCTATTCTCTTCCAGACTTTTATAGGTTTCAACCAATCTAAGCTCTGACCATCTGGAAACAGACCTCATCTCCCCATAATTGGCAGCTACAATCTCCTGCCTCATTCTTTTGAACTTCAAGGCTCTGACTGGGTCTCTGCCTTTGCCAAAATTGGGAATGGAGACTTTAGCTTTGGGATTTTTGGCCATTTCTTCAATTCTGATCAGTTCTTCCCTCAAAGCATGAGTAGTCCAGCCATTGAACTGCTTTTTGTTAGCTTTGTAGGGCTTGGTTGCCATTATCTGTTCAAGTAGGGATTCCCTTACCTCCTTCTCCAGGTCTACACTGAGAGGCATGGTGGACATGGAATTGCTCAGGGTCTTAGCAAAGTCTTCAATCCTTCTGAGTTTGCTAAGCTCTGCTGAATGGATGCCCTGAGCAGTCCTGTCATCCTTCCCTTTGCATTTCTCCCTGATGATGGCATCCACCTGTTCACCCTTGTATTTTAGATAGGTATCAATGTTGAGGGGAACAGGGAAATTTGGGAGAGATGGGAAGGATCTTTCAGATGGCTGTTCAGTATTGTAGAAGGATTGTAATTCCCCCTTGAGTAGATCAAGTTCAAGGGGATACTGAACAACCAATGGTGTAATGGTTGGTGGTGGTCTATGGGTTGTGAATTTGGATGTATGTGGTGAGAATGAGGTGAGTGGAATGGCTGTGATGGGAGGAGTGGATTGGGCAGTTGAAATGGTGGTTGGTGATGTGTGAATGTTTTCATCATGCACAACAAAGGTTGATTTTCTCTTCCTTGTGTACATGATTTTTGGTGAAGGTGATTTGGCAGCAGTGGTTGGATTAACATCTGTTGGCCTTTTAGAAGAACCAGCAGATGTTGGAGTTTTGGTTGGTGATGTAGGTTTGGTGGTTGTTGGTTCAGGAGTGTGTGTTGGTTTGGGTATAGTGGTTTCAGTGGTTTGGGTGGCAGTGGTTTCAGTGACAGTGGTTTCAGCAGCAGTGGTTTTATCAACAGAGGTTTGTAACTTGGATGGTGGTTTTCTAACATGCTTGGCAGGTCTTTTCATCCTTTTAGAGGATCCCACATCTTCAGTTTCCCTTTGTTGTTTCTTCTTGAGTTCAATCAATGACTCTGCTTTTACTTCCAAGGTGTCAGCCCTTTGTTGTTTGGACTGAGCAGCCTTTTCAGCTTCTATGTTTGCAGAGTCATCTACTGCCTTATTCTTTTCAGTGGTTTGTGGTGGTGGTGGTGTTGCTTGATGTTGTTGTTGTGGAACTGATTTGGTAGACTCTGGTTTCTTGGCAGACTTGGCTTGACCTTTTTGAGAAGGTGGGCAACCAAAAGGATCTAGTTTTGGTAGCCTATCTCTGCCACTCTCCCCCTTTTTGGCATCATCAGCCGTGAAATCATCATCAGTTTCATCCCTGAGGATGGTGGTAGGGGCAGAGCCAGTAGTCTTCAGCAGATGGTCCTTGATGGCTTTGATGTCAGCATGGGTATCTTTGTACCTTGCATCAACCATATTTCTGATCTCAGCCATGTAGGTTTCATGTGTCTGATCAGCCAATTTCCTGTGAGCTATGATGATGGGGGAAACTGATTTCCATAACTCATTGGCTATATCAGTGGTAGATGGTTGACTCTTGGAGAGATCTGCAATTGAGCTTAGGATAAGCTTGACATCAGATTTGATGTCAGCAACAGATGTTTCAATAGCAGAAACTCTGGCCGTCAATTCTTGGTGTTTTGACTCATCTCCTAAATTAATAGGATCATCTGAGTCCCTACCAGTGGTAGTTTTATCTGATTCAGGCCTAATAGGTGAATCAGATGCCCCTTTTTCTTGGTACTGGGGACTTCCAACTGTTTTTGGAGACACTATGGTGGCTTCAACAGTTGTTGCCTTCAAGGGAGTCTTAGTTATGAAATCACTGTCCTGATGTGAGACAATGGTCTCTACATCAGTAGTGGCTGCTCCACTTGAAAACTCACCTAGAGTTTCATTGAACCCTGGTGGTGTAACCTCCTCTTCTGTTTGGGGGTTAGCAGATTGAATATTCTCAGGCTCAGTCACTTGTTGGAGTATACTCTCAGTGACAGGTGGAAGAGAGGAACTGGGATCTTCCTGAGATTCAATTGCTTCAAACAGGGGTTTCATTGTTTGTGGAACATGTGATGGTGAGAGTGGTGGAGTAAGAAGAGAGTTAGCCCTGGGAGAGGGGCTTGTGAACATATGGTCAAGTGACTCAAATGCATCATGATGTGTGTCCCCTTGGCTTACAACATGATCCTTTTGAGAGGATTCATGAGGAGTTTTGTCAGGTGGAGGTATGTCCAACTGTTGTGAGGAAGTAACAACAGTGGTTTCATGTTGCTTTTGTTGTGCAACAGAGGTTTCTTCTGGTACCTCAACATCCAGAAGCCTCATTTGTGGTTGAGTGGTGGTTTTTGTGGATGAATGTTTCTTTTTGGAAGTGGCTGGTGTGGGTTTCACAGCACTGGATGTAGTGCCATGATCACCAGGAGCAGTGGGCTCAACAACAGAGGTTTTGACAACAGTTGTTGCCTTTGTCCTCTTTGTTTGTGTTTTAGAAACTTTAGACACTTTTGACACTTTTTCTTGGGTGCTTCCACCCAGCATTCTTGTGAAAGTTTCATCAGTTAAGCTTTTCATTTGCATAGCAGCACCCTTTTTGAAAACTTTTTCAGGTAATAATTTTTGTAAAATTACACTAAGAATTCGTGGGTAAATAAGAAAAGCATTGTTTGACCCAGACTTGACTGCTTTCACATTTGATACCAAGTCCATGAACAAACCCTGGGAAAGATTGAAGTCAGAGTTTGACAACATAGCATATCCCAGATATTGCATCCTTAATGGTATTTCATTAAAGGATGTGGACTTAGCAGAGACACAAAGAAGAAGAGTATGGAAGAAAAATTTCATGACTGGAGGGAAAAACTTTTTGAAAAGAGTTGATCCAGTCATCTGACCATCATACCCTCTTTCTTGGAACTCAGTGTGAAGCTCTGTTTTAGTGAAGGAATCCTTACCTGCCAGGTCATTCAGTGTGAAGGTTGTGGATATGATATCAGGGGTAATGACAATACTGGTTTCTCCAATTTTGGAAATAATGGATGTAGGCTTTTTATCTTGTAATAGAAACTCAGCATTCAACCAATATTCTTGGAGTGTATCCAGATAAATGGGGGCGTTGGCGGTTAGGATGGGTAAGTATTTGGAATTGAGGAAAATGTCGATGGTGGAATGAAATGGAGTGTTGTCATCTGTTTTAATCAGATAGGGGAGACAATTGTGTGTAGCTTTGGCTTGAAGATCCATTGTAATGGATTTCGACGGGAAAATGACTGAAGATTGATGAAGGGTTTGAGAGTGAAGAAGGCGGTTTACAGTGTTTTGAATACAATGAGACAGTGTAACATCTGTTGTGGTAAAACAGGGGTTTTATAGGCTCAATGAAACCGCTGATGTGGCCAAACATCTGCTTGTATGAGCAGACGTGGCAATCATCTGATGGATGTAACATCTGGTGGAGAACAGCTGTTTTGGTAAACAACTGATACAAACAGCTGATGGATCCAACCGTTGGGTTTTTTTTTTTTTTTTTTTTTTTTAATATAGTATATATATATAGATGTGGACAGTTGTTTTATCTGAACAGATGTTCTGAAACAGATTTTTCAACTAACAGTTGTTTTATCTGATCAGATGTTTGGAAACAGACTTTTCAACCAACAGTGGAAATGAATGAAACAGTGGTTGTTTTATCTGATCAGATGTTATAAACAGATTTTTCAACCAAACAGCAATTTTAGGAAAATATTTGATTTCTGAACAATTTATTAAAAAAAAATTTATTTGGTTAATCCATGTTTAACATGCCAATTCTGGAAATCAGATTTGTAAAGGTAGATGTGTCTAAAGCTTTTGTTAACACATCTGCCAACTGATCCTCTGTTGGAACATGGTGTAAAGAAATCAAACCTTTTTCATAGCTGTCCCTGACAAAATGATGTCTTATGTCAATGTGCTTGGTAGTGGAATGAGAGACTGGATTCTTGATGATATTTTCAGCAGCTTGGCTGTCCAACATGAGTGGAGTCCTAAGTGCAGTTATCCCAAAATCCAGTAGTTGATTCTGAAGCCACATCAATTGGGCTGTACAGCTTGCAGCAGCAATGTATTCAGCTTCAGCTGTTGAAATTGAAACAGCTGCCTGCTTTTTGCTTTGCCATGAAACTAAGGCATTCCCTAGAAATTGGCACCCTCCTGAAGTGGATTTTCTTGTGGTGTGACAGCCAGCAAAGTCACTATCTGAAAAACCTGAAAGCTCAATGTTTCCATTAGCAGGATACCAGATACCAAGTGTGGGAGCACCTTTGAGGTATCTAAATATCCTTTTTACAGCAATAAGGTTTGACTTTCTGGGTGAAGCCTGGGATCTGGCACAGACACAGGTAGCAAACATAATGTCTGGCCTAGATGCAGTTAGGTACAATAAAGACCCAATCATACATCTATAATGTGTTTGATCAACCAGTTCATCCTTGTCATCAATAGTGAGCAGCTTGACTGTACTCATGGGTGTGCTACATGGCTTACAATCATTCATCTCAAATCTGGTTAATAAATTCTTTACATATTTGTTTTGGTGAATGAATGTGCCATTTTGCAGTTGTTTCACTTGAAGACCAAGGAAACACTGAAGCTCACCCATGGCACTCATCTCAAACTCTGCTGTCATGAGTTTTCTGAACTCTTCACACATTTGGTTACATGTGGATCCAAAGATGATATCATCCACATATATTTGAACAATCATTAAGTGTTTCCCTTTCCATTTAAGAAATAAAGTTTTGTCAATTTTACCTCTTGTGAAGCCAATGGATAAGAGAAATGTGGAAAGAGTTTCATACCAGGCCCTTGGTGCTTGTTTGAGTCCATACAGAGCTTTGTTGAGCTTGTAGACATGGTCAGGATGGAATGTGTCTTCAAAACCAGGTGGCTGACATACATAGACCTCCTCCTGAATTTTGCCATAAAGGAAGGCACATTTGATGTCCATCTGATACACCTTTATGTTGTGGTTGACAGCAAAGGCTAAAAAGAGTCTGATGGCCTCTAGTCTAGCTACAGGAGCAAAGGTCTCATCATAATCTATTCCTTCTTCTTGTCTGAAGCCTTGAACCACAAGCCTGGCTTTATTCTTGACAACAATACCCCTTTCATCAGTCTTGTTTTTGAAGACCCACTTTGTTCCTATAGGGCAAACATCCTTAGGAAGTGGTACAAGCTCCCATACTTGTTGTCTTTTGAACTGAAGGAGTTCTTCTTGCATGGCTTCTACCCAACTGTTGTCTTTCAGTGCCTCTTGGTACTTGACAGGTTGTGTAAGGGATAAGAAACCTGCAAAAAGACAGATATTTGAGGATTGGCTTCTTGTGAGCACTCCCTCTCTGATGTTGCCAATGATCTGGTCTGGTGGATGAGCTCTTAAGTAAATAAGATCTCCTTGATATGGAACAATGGCATTTTGGGGTGATGGACAGAGGTTTGGTGACTCTGTTGGTGTAACATCTGTTGGTACTTCTGTAGAGTCAACAGATGTTTGGAATGGTAGTGGAGGAATGGGTCCAAGTGGTGTGAAACTTGACTGACTTTTGTCAACAGATGATTGACTTTTGTCAACAGATGATAGGTCAGTGGTAGTGAGGGGTGAAGCAGAGGTTTGAGAATAGGACTGGCCAACAGTGGTTGACACGGCTGTGGCAGAGTTTTGACAACTGTTTTGAACAACTGCTCCCTCTGATGCAGAATAGACTTTGTAGTGACTGGGAATCACAACATCTGTTCTGTAATCTTGCTGTGGAGACTGTGGAATACCTGCATTGTTAGTCTTAACAGTGATATCTTCAAATTTGAATTTATCTAAATCAAATAATTCAGCAGGGTTTGCAGGGATTTTCAGAGATGAAAGTTCATTGAACTTAACATTCAAGGTTTCTTCTATTGTTTTAGTCCTTGTGTTAAACACTTTGTAGGCCTTAGCAGTAGAAGAATATCCCAGAAAATAACCACAGTCTACTTTGGCTGCAAATTTTGAAATGGAATCTTTAAGATTTAAAATGAAACATGGGCAGCCAAAGATTTTGAAGAATGAGATTAGTGGTTTGATTTTGAACAAAATTTCATAAGCAGTTTTTTGATGTCTGGGGTTGATCAAAACTCTGTTTTGAACATAGCAAGCAGTGTTTACAGCTTCTGCCCAAAAGGACAGTGGCAAACCAGAATCTGCTAGCATGGTTCTTGCAGCTTCTATAAGAGTTCTATTTTTCCTCTCAACTACCCCATTTTGTTCTGGTGTTCTTGGGATGCTGAACTGCCTCACAATCCCTTTTGACACACAGAAGTCATCTAACTCCTTATTTTTAAACTCTGTTCCATTGTCACTCCTGAAAACTTTTACTGGCAAGTCATACTGCTTTTCAACCTTGGTGACAAAGTCCTTCAATATACCTGCAGTCTCATCTTTAGAGTGTAAAAAGTAAGTCCATGTAAACCTAGAAAAATCATCAACTATGACAAGACAAAATCTTTTTCTTCTTAGACTCATGATTTTAACAGGGCCAAACAGGTCCATGTGCAACAGTTGTAAGCACTGACTAGTTTTGGACTCATCAATGGATTTATAAGAGCTTTTATGTTGTTTCCCTTTTAAGCAAGAAACACAATGCTCATCACATTTAAATTCTTTTGATGGAAGACCTCTGACAAGGCTTTGTTTTGAGAGTGTGTTGATAGTATTAAGGTTGGTATGACCCAGTCTCCTATGCCACAATTCTGTCTCCTTAGTGGAGGCAGCAGAAAACAGACAGACATTTGCCATAGGGTTATCCTTTAACATATCAACAACATACACATTGCCACTTCTATGAGCAACAAGCTGTGCTTTGCTCTCAGCAATAATGGTATCAATCTTTTTCACCACTTCTGGCCCAATAATCTTACAAGTTTTCTTTGTGAAAAATGAGCCATAACCTTTGTCACTCATTTGTGAAACACTCAGAAGATTGAACTTGAGATTATCAATAAGATTGACATTTTCAAACTTGAGTTTTCCTGCCTGTACAGTCCCTGAACCCAACACCTTACCTTTAGAATCATTACCAAAGGATATATCACCCCCTCCATGAGCCAAGAAGTCCAGAAGTAGGGCTCTACATCCTGTCATGTGCCTGGAACCTCCACTATCTACATACCAAAGACTATCTAAACAAGCAGAAGCTCCCTGCACATCAGTAAGTGATTAGTTTTGGTGAGTGTCCAAAGCCAAATTGGCTTTGGATGGATCCTCAGACCTTTCAGACTCAAGTTTTGGAAGGTGATCAGTGGTTTGGACCAATTTTTGAATTAAGGTCAACAACTGCTGCTGACCATTTGCCAGTGCTTGTATGTCAGCACTTGGGGCAGCAGTTGTTTGATCACCCCCTGACAAATGATAATACCCATATGGATTTCTGTTCACTCTTGGTTTAGAGGGTCTTTTTGGCTCCTCATAAACATGTGGCAGACTGTGACATGGAGGCTGACCATAACCTCTTGGGTATTTGCTTGTGGGTGGAGCATCTGTTACTTGGACATCTCTAGAAGCAGATGTTTCAAGCCTTTTTGTAACAGATGTTTGGACAGGTGTAAAGGTCTGTTTGGGCTTTCCTTTTGGAGTACTAACCACAGGGTTTGCAAGAGTTTTTGCTTTGTATTCTTGTATTTTTACATCAAAATTTTTGAGATACAAGCACTCTTTAGTCTTATGATTCTTTTTCCCACATATTGAGCATGTGGCTTTTGAATCACATTCACTTGTTCCTTTGTTGATATCATATGCTTTTAGAAGAAAACAGTTTTTGGTGATATGATTCTTCTTTTCACAGAAATCACAAAACAAGTTAACAGTCTTTTCCTTCTTTTTCCCTTTTTCAGGCTTCTTTTCAGCAGATGTTTGAGCATCTGCTGGAGAATCCTTCAGGGGAATGACTTTTGCCAAGGGAATGACCCTTGCCTGAGGAGCTGTTTTTCCCTCAGGGGTTTTAAAATCAACAGGTTTATAATTCTCAAGAGTATCACACTCATCAGACCAAGTAGGTTTAAATTCATACTTTTCAAGTTCAGCAAAAGATGAGGAACCTTCTGGTTTTTCAAGAACAATTTTCTTACCATTTGGTTCAGTGATTTTAATCTCTTGACCCTGCAGGTTTGTTGGAACTATCTCAACAGACTTTTGATCCTTTGTGTCAGTGTTTTCAAAAGCTGGAGCAGTGGTTGCAAAACCAAAGCCAAACTTCACATGACTTTTGGTCTGTTTGTTGAGTAGCATCTCAAAACCTCTACATGATTCCACCCATTTTTTACATTCAACTTGGGTGGACTCAAGCTCACTTTTACAACTTTGATATTTTGTTATCATAGTTTGGAGCTGGTCTTTGACAATAGTTGCTTCATGTTTTAGACTACTAATTTCAGATTCTTTTGCAGTTAAACTTGTTTTCAAATCTTTAGTGAGTTTTTCAAATTTAACCTCATCATCCAAAATTTTCTTTCTAAGGTTTTCATTCACCTCTTTAATGTTAGCAAATGCTATTACACATTTGTCAGAACACAACTCTTTGAGAATTTGAGGAGATACCTTAGCAGCAGCCATCAATGCACAATCACACTTGCACTCACATTCATCAGATGCACCCCAGGGATCTGAGAGATTCACAACCTCTTCTTCAGGTTTCTCACCTGCAACAACTTCACTAACAATATCATCAGTCACAACATCAGATTCATTTACCACTTCCTCAGATTCAATCTCATCAACCATAGCCATGAAACAAAAGTTTTCTGGTTCATTTTCAGCTTTGGCAACCAGTGCAAAATTCTCATCTGTTAGCTCATCAGGTAGACTGCTCCAATCAACAAAGCCTTGTGTAAAGAAGCTCTGTTGACTGGTCTCTGCAGGAGCAGAGGATGGTGCAGCAGTCGTTTGAACAGGTGGTGGAGCAACAGGTGTTTGCACATAATGGATCTGAGGAACAGTGGTTTGGACATACTGGACAGGAACAGTGTTTGAGGACTGTGCAAAATGAGCAGTGTTTTGCACATTTGGTCCAGGGGTATTATAGGAATTCTGATAAGTGTTGGTCTGTGGTCTTTGATTTGGATAGGTTATCATAGGTGTACCATGTTGACCCCTACATTCCCTAGCAAAATGACCAAACCTATGACATTTATAACACTTGATCTTTGATTTATCCAACCCCACCTTAGATCTGCCAGTCAACCCTGGAAACCTTCTCCCTGTTTTCTTGTAAAAATTATTAGTTCTTACACTGAGAAGGGCCAATTGGTGCATAATGTCCATTTCTTCCAAATCATCAGGGTCAAAGTATTTCAGGTCATCATACTCAAAGGATATGTTATCAGATGCCTGTATATCACCACCACTTGCTGTGAAAGCATAGTTAGGTGAATAAGAATCAGAGTTAAAACCTGAGTTAAAACCTGAAGTTATGTCAATAAAATGATCATAACTCTGATCCTTTGTGTTTCCAGGCACCTCATCATGACCCAAAAGTGCTGTATTCCCAAACACATAGTCATCAGACACTTTTCCAGAGTCCTGGAGCTTCTTTTTCTGGTTAAGCTCTCTTTCATAGGTCAAGAGCTTACCATGAAGCTGGGTCAGTGATAGGTCTTTAAATCCTATTGAGTTTCTCATAACAATTGCAATAGTGTCCCATTTGTCTGGTAATGATCTTAAAAACCTATGGTTCAAAGTTGAATGAGGGTAAGTAAGACCAACCAATTTTAGTTCACTAATTAAGCAGTTAAATCTCTCAAACTGTTGAGTTAATGACTCTCCTTTGACATGACTGAATGTTTCATATTGTTGGTTAAGTATTTCACGGTTGTTTTCAATAACCTCCTCAGTCCCACCAAACTGCTCTTTCAGTGCATCCCACAACTCCTTTGCACTGTTACAGTGTAACAACCCAGCATATATATCATTGGGTAGAGCCATGGCCACAATACTGAAGGCCTTAGCATCTAGCTCAATTTTCTGAAAATCCTGGTCGGAGTAGTTTTCAAGTTTCTTTGGCTCAAACACTTTGGGATCTTCAGTACTCGGCACAGTCGGAACATGTGGTCCGAAGATAACCGACTTCCAACACCCAGTGTTTTGTTGAGCTAGAACATGGCTCATCCGACGTTGCCAGATATTGTATTCAGATCTGACAAGCATCGGTGGCTTGTTGTTCGTGCCAGTGTTATGTGGATCGTGATTGATAGAAGCCATTCTCTGATTTTTCAAAAACAAAGTCTGTTTAACAACGGTTGAATCGAAATTAAACTATTACTCTGTTTTCAATCAAACTGACAAACGATATCAATAATTGTGAGCTGATTATTAAATTGATTTGTTAGATCGAATTTAATTGACCAGGCTCTGATACCAATTGTTAGGATCTGAGTTTGTTTGTTTTGATTGTTTAACTAAATGATGACAATAATGGAATGAAAGTAGAATGAAAGTGCAGCGGAATAATAAACTGTAAATCAAAACAAGAGAGTAAATGTTTTTCGATCGAATGCTTTCATTAATATATCAAAGATTACAATCGTACAAGTTACTCCCCCTCAGCCTGATCACACAGTGGTTTGTCAGAGAGAATGTTTTGTGTGTGATGCCATAGAACAGTACATGCACTGTTCTATTTATAGACTGACTCAAACCACTGATGACCTAGGCTGACGTCACCTAAGACAGTGACCTCTAACAGAATAACAAACTTAAACATCTGCTATACAAACTACTGTTACATTGAAAGCACTGATAGTAAACAGCTGTTAAAGATAAACTCTGATGATCTTGTATCCACTGCTGAAGCCTAAGTGCTGTTGCTTCCAGCAGTGCTTTGGTCTTCAGTACTTGTATCTGCTGTTGCTCTTCTTCAGACCTTTGGTCAGCAATTGTTCTTCATCAGTTGTTTCCTTAGCAGTTCTTTGTATCAGCAGTTGTTGAGCAGTTGTTTGGATAGAACAGTAGTTAGGGTCAGCAGTCTTTTGGGAGAAGTAAGTTGTAAAGACTGTTTATTCAAGGATCAAATAGATAGCATATTTTGGCTTTCCAATCATCTGTTCTTCTCCAGGTCAGCAGACCCAACAAGACCTTTGTTGAATAAACTCGTCCGTACCTACTATAAATCGGAAATACTAGTCTATTAACTATGCACATAGTTTTTGATCAAATTCCTCAAACCAAATGATTATTTTTTTTTTTATCTAACATCATGCTTTCAGAAATATAATGTTATGTTACCAAAGATATAACAACAAAAAATACCATCCATATATTCACATAAATCAAATCTAACAAAGATATCAAATTTAATGACTCTGATCATCCGCATAACTAACAAAATCTAAAACAAGAAACTAAAGTACTTCAACAGCCATCAAGCAGCCTGCGTCGTTCACAGCTTCGGGTCTCTCCACCGGTACAATGGCAAAGCATAACTGTCGATCTTTACGAAACGACCACACTTGAATCGTTGTGTTTATCTTAAAAACCTCATTCGCAGCCACAAAGTTGTTCCAGTTTGTCTTCAACACATAGTTGTCGGTGTGTTTCATATGCCACTTCTTCAAGCATAGCGGTTTCTCATACATTTGCAGCGTCGGACCCACAACTCTAACCTCAATACTTTCATCAATCATTCGTATCTCATCATCCGTCAAGAACTCATGAGGCTGTGTCTTCAGTTGCTTAATCGGGATGTTTAACCGGTTTTGCGTTGTGTTCATATCACTTTCATACAAAATCTTCTGGATGACAAGCTTCATGTCGAAACCAAACATCTCGCCAGTGATGAACCGCTTCAACAACACGGTTGAGTCGTCATTCACCACTGGCCCAGCCTCTATCTTCTTTGGCATCTTCCTAATTTTCTTTTTCTTGTTACTGTCCTCGTCCATCAACATAGACGAGTCTCGTTTCTTGATCATAACGTTGTCGATTGGTAACGCGTCCTCACGAGCAAACAACTCCCTCTCCTCACAAGATTTTAGAGCATTGAGCGCGAGAAGAATTAGATTATGCATTGTTGTTTTTTGTATATGCAGAATGTATAATGTGGTGATTATGATTACTAATTAGCCTAAGTGCTTATATATATGCACATAGAGAGGAATTTTATCCTTGTTCCCCAAGTTTTTAGATCTTAATAACAAGAAAATTAATCTACGAATAAGATTGTACTTTAATATGGAAACTATATCTTATACTTATCCTATTTTCAAATTTTTATTATGCTTCCTAATTGATTTATAATTTGAAATTCGGGTTCTAATTAAACACAGAAACTATATATGTGCTTTTCATATTTTTTTTAATATTTATTATGCTTAATAGCTATGTATTATATTTGGTAGTGATATTCTCATGATTGTCTCACAAATAGTTGTATAGCCTAAAATAGGAGATTGTATCTTGGATTATAAACATTGAATAGAATGGAGAAAGAGAGGCCATCGAGCCATACAATACTACTTACGAATTTGAAATTTGATTTTATAGTTTAAATTGTAACAGATAGATTATTTTACTAGGTTAAAATCTCATGTATTACACTGGTTTAATATATGAAAAGTAAAGAAAATTGTTTATGATTATGCAACGTATACGGATAATTACGTAAGATATACAGATAATTCGCAGGCAACGTTATAATTACACAACTTATAACAATCTTTATGCAACTTATATGATAACGCTTATATATTAAGCATGTTAGACGCACAACACCTCGACTTTGAAAAAATGTCAATAGTATGGTAAGATTATACTAAATCAAAGTTAATAAAATGTTTGATTTTATGATGAAGTATTATTTTAAATTATGCTAAACACATTATTAATAATTGTAAAATAATTTTGAAAGATACAATAAATAATTCAAAAAATAAGAATAAATATGACTGACATGTGACAATCTTTGGAATAACATATTGTTAATAATAATAACTAGTGTGTTTCTTGCGCGTCTTACAATTTTGTCGTATTTAAAATATTAAAAAGCTATTATGAACAAAGTAACTACCAATTTTCATACCATAATTTAGAAAAGACATCTCACACAAACATGGGTATATTTGTACTTATTACTTAATAACATGTTGTGAATGGGAAAAAAAAGAAGTCGCCCCTTGCCATTCCCATATAAGACATGTTGTTATTTATTATGAAACCATATATAATTATTACTAAAAAACTCGTATTTGATGAGAACCTCTTTACTTATTTATCAATAAAAGTAGGTACACGTAATCATTTGAGAATTATAAGTAGGGTTCTTTATCATCTTAGCGGTGCCATTACAAAGTCTGTGCTATTCATCGATCATTATAATTACTCCTCACTGGATTTTGAAGATGTTAATCATTGGCTGTTGTTCTTGTCAAGAAAAGGAATTAAGGATCTCACTATTGTGCAGAGGCACAAATCAACGGATAAGTTGCCTACCCATCTTTTCTCGTGTTTAGAGTTGAAACATTTGAAGCTTTCGAATTGTAGTTTCCATCCCCCAACTACTTTTCATGGTTTTCCAAACCTATTGAGCTTAGAGATGTCTCAAGTGCAATTTGCAAGAGGGAAATTTGGGGAACTTTTTACGCACTGCCCCTTACTTGAGATTTTGAATATGAATGCGACAGGCATGGTGAAACTAGATGAGATTGCAAAACTTGCAAATCTCAAAACATTATCCTTGTCTATGTCTAGTCTTGAGAATACGGCGATCACAAGTACATCTACTACTATCTTTGAGCTTTTGGGTTTTCTTCCCAAACTTCAAGAGCTTAATTTGGATTTCCAACGGTGCAAGGTAAGGCTAATTAAGTTGGGTCCAGGGTTTAAAAAAACGGGTGAGGCGTGCGCCTCAAGGCAAAACGCTAAGAAAACGAGTCTGAGGCGCGCCTCATGGAGTTCAAATTGTACATACGCCTCTAAGGGCTGAGACGCTAAGAAAATGTGCGCCTTGAAGTGCGCCTTGGTGGTTTAGGCTGCTTTTGATGTGTTTTTGTTTGAAGTTTACTAATGATATCGTCTTTAAAAAGTAAAAGAAAAAAAAACTAATGTTATATTCATTATAATATAAATTGATTGTAACAAAAATTGCAAGGCTTTATGAATTCTCTAACCAATTGATATACCATTTGTTTCATAGTTGACAGAAGGTGGTGCTGAAAAAAGGTTTTCTACCGCTTTTCCATCTCTCAAGGCTCTTAAACTATTAGAAATAGATTTTGCCAGTGTTGTTATGCTATCATGTGTTTCTGAAATGATTAGAACCCTACCGAATTTGCAGACCCTTGAAATCAAAGCAGCTAGTGCATCGGTATGTATCATACTGCTCATCTTATAATGTCATATATAGTTTTGCATTTAAATACTTGCGCTTCTTGCAGAGTGCTATCCCGACACCCACAATATGTTTTTCAGAGATAGACTACAATCCAATAGGGTCGTCGCAGCTTCAAAGTGCGGTGTTTATAGATTTGAAAGGTTCAGAGAATGAAGCATGTTTGATTAAATGTTTACTTAAGTGTTCCCCTTTCCTAAAAATGATTGGTATTCGTCTCCACCGGCCTTTATTCGATGGACACTTGATGTTTGCTACGAAGTTGTTGAAGCTCAAGGGATCCTACCCCAAAGTTGAAATCAATCTATACTAATTTTAGTTGGATTGAAATTATCTTTTATTTTCTGCATATTTTTATGAATTTATAGTCCTGACACTAGTGTAAATTAAGGTGACATTTGGTTTCTAACTTTTGAATCACAATGGGAATGTGTATGATAATTTCAAACTGAGGATTTTTTTTTCTCTCAAATCTATTTCTATCTCCTCTCTTTCTTCGTGCAGTCGCGTTTCATGTTTGAGATCGTCTGAAAAAAAAAACGAACAAGTTTCTTCTTCTATCCTCTACCTCTCTTCCACTCGGGCTCCACTAGGCAATAATGCATATGCACCAATTCAGGAGAAAACCCAATAAATTTGAGAAACCCCCTTGTTGGAATTGAATCCAGTACCAAATGATCTCTAAACCTTATATCACCCAAAGATGCCACTAGGCTATATATTGTCATAGGCTCATACATGCACAAATAAACAAAATTGCTATTAGCTCAGCCAAAATTAGCAATTTTGACCACCCTCCCATTCTAAGGGTGGATGGGGTGGTTAGTGATTTTATCACACTATCACCCTATCACACCCAATAATATTTTACCACCTCATTTCCATCACACCCATCACATTCATCACTAAAATGGCAAGGTGGTCATCACACCGTGATGTGAGAGAGAGAGAGAAAGAGAGAGAGAGAGAGAGTGAAAGAGAGAGAGATGGGAAAGGACTCCCTAATGATGGTCGCGGTTGTGGTAAAGATGTGGCATCATGAAATAGGCGGGGCGGTGTTCGTGATGGTCACGACCATCACGGACCACCCCACCCACCTTAAAGCCTTAATCTTTTTTCTACATTTACGGGGTATGAGACCATGTGTAAGAATACTTAATTGCAATAGCAAGAGAAAACTTCTTTGTATTCCTCATTGAGATGGACTCAAGTCATGCTATAATGTCACTCGAATTATTAGAACCTGAAAGATTCAAATCCACCCATCTAGATTTTATTTTATAAGTGTATCTTTATTCTTTAATATTCAGTTTGATTATATTAGACTTGACAAACGAATTTAAAATGAGTTATAATTATGTCATTAATAAACTCAAATTTGAGATTTCATTAATTCAAAATGAGTTATAATTATGTCATTAATAAACTCAAATTTGAGATGTCATTAATTTAAAATGAGTTATAATTATGTCATTAATAAACTCAGATTTGGAAAGTCATTAATTCAAAATGAGTTTATCTCATTAAACCCCCAAACATGTTTTGGGTTCGGGTTTGGATCCTTGTTTTGACTTTTGTTTAAATAAAGTTATGGGCTTATTGTTTGTTGGGCCAAAGAAACTTGGAAACTTAAAGTTGGGCCATTTTTATTGGCAGATTTACCCGCCCAATTTAAGCAACTCTTTTTAATGTTGAACCAGTATTATTCCTTGCTCAACCTCTATCGTAGAAACCAATGGCGGATCTTGAATGAAAAACTTGTTAGGGCCGAACTCAATATATATAAAAAATTTCTAAATTTTTCTGAAAAATTTCTAAATTTTTCTGTAAAATTTACACTACGAAGCGAAAAAGATGGGCAGGCCGGCGCCTCGTCCGGCTTGAGAGAAGATCCGCCAATGGTAGAAACCGTAATCCACTTCAATCAAAGAAACTACATTGCTTCATACTAAAAACCCTAACTGATATAGAGACCTTTGTTGAATAAACTCGTCAGCACCTACTATAAATCGGAAATACTAGTCTATTAACTATGCACACAGTTTTTGATCAAATTCCTCAAACCAAATGATTATTTTTTTTATCTAACATCATGCTTTCAGAAATATAATGTTATGTTCCGAAAGATATACCAACAAAAAATACCATCCATATATTCACACAAATCAAATCTAACAAAGATATCAAATGCCTTCCAAAAAAAAAAAAACAAAAAAACAAAAAAAAAACAAAGATATCAAATTTAATGACTCTGATCATCCGCATAACTAACAAAATCTAAAACAAGAAACTAAAGTACTTCAACAGCCATCAAGCAGCCTGCGTCGTTCACAGCTTCGGGTCTCTCCACCGCTACAATGGCAAAGCATAACTGTCGGTCCTTACGAAACGACCACACTTGAATCATTGTGTTTATCTTAAAAACCTCATTAGCAGCCACAAAGTTGTTCCAGTTTGTCTTCAACACATAGTTATCGGTGTGTTTCATATGCCACTTCTTCAACCATAGCGGTTTCTCATACATTTGCAGCATCGGACCCACAACTCTAACCTCAATACCATCCTTACTTTCATCAATCATTCGTATCTCATCATCCGTCAAGAACTCATGAGGCTGTGTCTTTAGTTGCTTAATCGGGATGTTTAACCGGTTTTGCGTTGTGTTCATATCACTTTCATACAAAATCTTCTGGATGACAAGCTTCATGTCGAAACCAAACATCTCGCCAGTGATGAACCGCTTCAACAACACGGTTGAGTCGTCGTTCACCACTGGCCCAGCCTCTATCTTCTTTGGCATCTTCCTAATTTTCTTTTTCTTGTTATTGTCCTCGTCCATCAACATAGACGAGTCTCGTTTCTTGATCATAACTTTGTCGATTGGTAACGCGTCCTCACGAGCAAACAACTCCCTCTCCTCACAAGATTTTAGAGCATTGAGCGCGAGAAGAATTAGATTATGCATTGTTGTTTTTTGTATATGCAGAATGTATAATGTGGTGATTATGATTACTATGTTGGCCCAGAATCAAAGTATGCAGCGGATTAAACAAAGAAAATACGAATATGAACAATACGAACAACAATACTTGATATTATAATAACTGAACCGAAAGATTGTTTGATACAAAATGAGTAAAACACTTGATATTCTGGAAGTTTTGATCGATAATAGGATTGTGAATATAGACAATCTTGATAACTGAAACTGGTTGCCTTGGATTTGTATTTATATGTTTCGAATAGTTGTGTCCCTTCATGAACCGTTATGTCTTTTGTCCCACCGGTTAGTTTGCACATTTGGCGGGAAAATAACTGATTTAACTGGAAGGGCATTTTGGTCTTTTCAGCCTCTTTGTAACATTCGAAACCTTCTGTTTTGCTTCTGTTTGTGATCTGTTCCTTTGTCCGATTAAGTTTGCAAGTGTGCAGCATTGTTCTATGATGTCCAGCCTTGAAACTCAAACGTGCAGCCTTGAACTTGTTGTATCCAAGTTGTTTTGACCCATTTGCCTTGTTCTTGATCATCTTACTTATTAATCTAAAGTTCCTAACATATTGTTCTATAAAACATACATAATACATACTAATATTCATATTTACAACACAAATACATAAAACACTAATAAGTTATATTTACAAATCAACATACTAATTAGCCTAAGTGCTTATATATATGCACATAGAGAGGAATTTTATCCTTGTTGCCCAAGTTTTTAGATCTTAATAACAAGAAAATCTACGAATAAGATTGTACTTTAATATGGAAACTATATCTTATACTTATCCTGTTTTCAAATTTTTATTATGCTTCCTAATTGATTTATAACTAGGTTAGAGCCCCGGGTGTATACCCGGTACATCTCCGAGTCAAATGAGAAAATTATTTTATAAAGATTGTAGTATGCAAGTTTTATTTATTGAAACTTACATAAGACAACTCGTATGGATTTTTGTTGCGTAGAAAATATCATAAAAATGTTTAATGTTACTCAATAATGAATATATGAATCAACAAATGTTTGATTGGATGTGATTTAAAAACAAATAATGAAATGAACAATAACATATTTATTGTAACAGGATGCAAATGAACATTAAAATTCAAAGTAAATAAATATAGTTTAACAAAACATAGCTAAAAATTATTAAAAAAATTAAACGATTTATACAAAATATGATTTGTTACACGTGTAGAACAAAAGATAAATAAAAAGTGACAAAATATGTAAATAGAACAAAATAACTTCATCAGATTTAATTAGTACTTTAAACATATCATGAATCAAAATATCACATGACGAAGTAAATGATAATTATAAGGAAAAAGAAAGTAAAAAACATAATTCACTTCATAAAATATCTATAACTAACATCAAACGAAAACATTACAAACTCATTATTAATACAATATGCAAAACCAACATAAACCATTACTTCAAAGGTATCAGGATTTAAACCAAACAAAAATTACAAAATAACTATCCATATTATACTCCAAACCAACTATACAAACAAAAAAAATGGCATACCCAACCATAACATGTCAGATTTGAAAATAATCTATAAATATTATAGAGATTTTTATTGTTATAAGTTATCCCTTTTACTATAACGCCATATTATGTTTTTAGGAAACGTAAATTATAGAAAATCCACCTATACATTAAATGTTAATATACCAATGTATTGTATAACCACAAACGTTGTGTAATAAATTAAATTTTATGTTTATTGAAGCTAAATTAATAAATTATATTTTATGTTTATTTAAATTTTAATGCAAATCAACATAAACATAAAATGAAACTTAAAATACAAATATAAATAATATTATATTACAGAGACATTCAAATAATAAATTTATTCATACGAAAATCACGTCATGATTCCTTTAATCGTGTAATTGACAACTGATTTTAGGAAAGTCGTAAAAATGGTAATATCAATAATCAATAAATTAGATTAAAATCTTAATAAATAACATCAAAATCATAATAAATAAATAAAATTAAAATTCTTAATAAGTTACCATAATAAATAAGATTAAAAATCGATTCAATCAATAAATTTATTCATACAAAAATCACGCCATGATTCCTTTAATCGTGTAATTGACAACTGATTTTAGGAAAGTCGTGAAACTTGGTATCATTCAAATCAATGACATTAAAACATCCCCGTTTCAAATTATCTTACCAATTATCTACAAATTATTATTGACATCTTAAAATTAGCAAACTTATTGAAATGATTTTGATGATTATCGTTTAATGACAATTGATTAAAAGAAAGTCATAATATAAAAATTAAATTCGGTCAACAATAATAAACGTTAATGGATCAATACTAAAGTTTATTGTAAATGGTAACCTACCATTATTAGGTATGAAAAAATTGAAACCCTTCTTATTGGATGATCATGAGACTTGCCAAAAATCGAAATTCTTGATCAATGGAGGAACAATATCACCATTTTTGTGAATAATAATGAGTGCACTTTTATTTTGGTTTTAGTATAATTGAATGATTGATTGAATTTATTATTATTTTTGAGAAAAATATTTATTATTCTTAATAATAATAAACGTTAATTGTAAAGTTGTATATTAAGTTGGTAACTTACCATTCTTATTTTTAATCAATCGTATATTATCAATCAATCAATCAATTATGACTAACATTTAGAAATCTAATTTACTCCACAATTGATGACCAATCATGTCATAAATGTGTAAATTTCATTCCATTTTAGAAATCTAATTTCAAAACACCAAACCTTATTTCTCAAGTTACACTCTATAATTAGATAACTACAAATTTATAACAATTAGATAACTATACATTCATAACATATCTTTTAGAATAAAAGATTTATGTAATAAGTGTTAAAAAAACTTTAGTTGTTAATCGATTCTACACATTGTATACATAGATAGATGTTTAAAATGCATGTTTACAATATTCATTGACTTACCATTTCTACTGGTAATCGATTCTATATTTTGAATAATATACAATTGAATGCTTTATTGAATTTATTAAATTTGTATAGTAAAATGGCTAGTTACCATTCTATATTTAGTATTTTGAGAGATAAGGTACATAAATATAAATTCTAAAAATAAGATTCGTCTACAATTGTTTATATTTGATGTTTTAAATTGACGTCAAGACTATATTTAGTAGGAAAAGTCAACATTGTTATTAATATGATTACGGAAAATTAGTGTGATTATATGGTATTAACAAAATTTTTTTAATGTTTTATAAAATCCACCTATATACATAAACGTCCATTACAATTATTTTTATATAATTAATATTACTCATTAATTTAATTTGTTAGTGCATTCACGTTTACATTGGGTAAAAAATTAATGATATTAAATTATGGTAAACCTAATACGGGTTAAATTGATTCATATTACAGATTAAATTGATTCATAATCAGTCATACATAAATCCGGTCAATAAATTATGGTAAGTCTAAATTACGGGTTAAATTGATTCATAATCAATCACCCAGAATAAAAAATTGATTAAATTGATTCATAATTACGGATTAAATTGATTCATAATTACTAAAAATAATTTCGTATTAAACTTAATTTCGTCTCATTAAATTATGGTAAGCCTAAATTACGGGTTAAATTGATTCATAATCAATTTAATGAGACAAAAAAATCGTAATGAATTTAATTAGAGCTATTATAGTAAACCGAATTGAATGAAAACAAAAAAAAAATCGTAATAAATATTGTAAATTTCGGTCAATTATTATTAATGACAATAAATCATAATAAACAATCGTAAGAAATATGGTGAATTCTGGTCAATAGTAATATAATTTAATGTGACAAAAAATCGTAATAAATATGGTAAATTTCGGGCAATTATTATTAATTACAATAAATAATAATAAATAATCATAATAAATATGGTAAATTTCGGTCAATAGTAATATAATTTAATGAGACAAAAAAATCATAATAAATATGGTAAAATTAGGTCAATTATTATTAATGACAATAAATAATACTAAACAATTCTAATAAATATGGCAAATTTTAGTCAATAGTAATATAATTTAATGATACAAAAAAATCGTAATATATATGGTAAATTTAGGTCAATTATTATTAATGAAAATAAATAATACTAAAAAATCATAATAAATATGGTAACTTTCGGTCAATGGTAATATAATTTAATGAGACAGTAAATTTAGGTCAATTATTATTAATGACAATAAATAATACTAAACAATCACAATAAATATGGTAAATTTCGGTCAATAGTAATATAATTTAATGAGGCAAAAAAAAAAACATAATAAATATGGTAAATTTAGGTCAATTATTATTAATGACAATATAATACTAAACAATCCTAATAAATATGGTAAATTTTGGTCAATAGTAATATAATTTAATGAGACAAAAATTTGGTCAATAAATTATGGTAAGCCTAAATTACGGGTTAAATTGATTCATAAACAATGATTTATTAAAAAAATAAAACAAATGAGAGCAATTATGGTAAACCGAATTTCATATTAATAGTAAAATAAATTAATTAGTCAAAAAAAATTGTAATAAATAACATTAAATTCGGTCAATTATTAGTAATGACAATAAATAATAAATAACCTTAAAATCGTAATTAATAAAATTCAAATAAATTACATTAAGAACATAAAAAATCGTAATTTAAATTTCAAAATCAATGACTTCTTGTGCTGCAATCTTAGTAGCAAACAACCTGTGCTGGATTGAACACCATTTGAAGACACAATATTCGCCAATGGAAATATCTTCTGATTGAAGCAAATCAGGCCATCCAATCACAGTAAACCTTTACAAAAAAAAAAAAAAATTGTATAGTAAATTTAGAATGTTTACATTATTAGACCAACCATTTGTATAACAAAAAACATCATCGATCAATTCAAATCAGATCACCCAAGATTGTCCTTCGTATGTGGCAATTGTAACGTTATTGTTATGTATGTTTTTAGACAACAAAAATTTGTTCATGGCATTCGGCACGGTGTGGATTGACACGTTAAAAACAACACTAAAATAAAGAATCATTTTTAAAAATTAATTAGGCATATGAACATGAAAATAAGAAACATACCAAGACTATTGACGCATGGTCATGCAAAACCTTGAAGAACTAAGAACCATTGTGTTAGCCATAATAGCGTTTGTGTCTTCGGATCAAAACCTGATTTTCAAATACATATGTAATTCCGATTCAATATATATGTAAAAAAACGTTAATGACAATTATATGTATCTATTCATCATCCTAACGGACTTTTAAAAAAATATCAAATGACCCAAAGATTCAAATGAATAAAACTGAGCAAAACATTGATTTACATAAATTCGTAATATTAACTGAATAAGTAAGTTTGAAAATAGTATATAACGGATTTCAGAAATCGTTTTATTAGTGTACGTATTAGTCATCGTTATTTAGTGTTTAGGTTGAAAGAAAGTTAAATCCGTTTGAGTTCTTCTTAATAATGTTAAGAATAAAAGAGAAGTCAATATTATAATATTAGGAATCAACATTAGAAGAGTAGGATGGATGATTACCTTGAATCGGTTATGGAGAATGAACAAAGGATGCAAGATGAAGAAGGAAGATTGAAAGCTTGGTTAGGAAGAAAAGGAGAGGTATGTTGTGGAGAATGAAAAAAAAAACAAAGAAAATGGTATTTATAGATAGATTCATGGAGCTCCATATAGCTAATTGGATCCTAGAGGCCCTCTCTAAGGCCTTGATTCAACCCAAGTGACCTCAATTATTATATAGATAGATTTGAAATTCGGGTTCTAATTAAACACAGAAACTATATATGTGCTTTTCATATTTTTTTTAATATTTATTATGCTTAATAGCTATGTATTATATTTGGTAGTGATATTCTCATGATTGTCTCACAAATAGTTGTATAGCCTAAAATAGGAGATTGTATCTTGGAATGGAGAAAGAGAGGCCATCGAGCCATACAGTACTACTTACGAATTTGAAATTTGATTTTATAGTTTAAATTGTAACAGATAGATTATTTTATTAGGTTAAAATCTCATGTATTACACTGGTTTAATATATGAAAAGTAAAGAAAATTGTTTATGATTATGCAACGTATACGGATAATTACGTAAGTTATACAGATAATTCGCAGGCAACGTTATAATTACACAACTTATAACAATCTTTATGCAACTTATATGATAACGCTTATATATTAAGCATGTTAGACGCACAACACCTCGACTTTTAAAAAATGTCAATAGTATGGTAAGATTATACTAAATCAAAGTTAATAAAATGTTTGATTTTATGATGAAGTATTATTTTAAATTATGCTAAACACATTATTAATAATTGTAAAATAACTAGTATTTTACCCGCGCGCGTTGCGCCGCGACGGAGTCGTTGTCGATATCAAAACGTCTCGTTCTCAGTTGGTTACATAGCACGATCTAGGGGAAAAAACATATCGAAACGTAGTGTAGTCTCTTTTGATAGTATGATGTCAACTGCAAATAGCATACACTATTGATGTTCCTATTAGCATTGCTGGGCATGTAATTCAGTAATTTATTAGATGTTCCTATTAACAATTGCTTCACACGTATTTCCTTTCGAAGGCGTATTTTAACTATTTGTTTGTCCAAGGTTTCAAACATCAGTTTATTATTTTAAAATTCTTAGAATCGTGACTTCGTTTATGTAAAAGATCAGTTTATTATTTTTTATACCTATAAAACCATATGCATGGGTAAACCACCAACCAACAAAAACATGAACTCCCTGACTTGCATATATATGAAGAGAAAGAGGATAGAGAGAACGACAGATGACAAAATATACGTGGGATGTCGTGGTTTCCGGCAACGACGATAACGACAACATCCCTCTTGATCCTCCGTCACCTAAAATCCAAATAGTCATGCCAAGTCAACTTGAAATTTTTACAATGACAAACGGAGTTTTTCAAATGCAACATTCAATGATATAAAAAACGTTCAATACTATTCTAACATAATTAGTATAGAAAATCAAGTTTAAATCTTTTTCTTCTTACATACAGTGCAAAGTGTGAGACAATGAGAAGGCACTAAATGTATCCCTACATTTACGGTATTACCATTGAAGTTTGCCATTGTTTATTCTGTGAGAGGACACGTTTTCAGCAAAGGACAAAAAAAAAAAAAAAAAAAAAAAAAAAAATTGCTTTACTCCTTTGTGATGAATTGAATGAAATGGGCACACGTGGCTTCTTAAGCAGACGACAAAAGAAAAAGAGAAGTGGCATGCAATATAGACTTGTACATGTTGGTACAAAAAAAGTTGCACAAAGAGGTTACTAAATGTATATATATATAATTTTGAAAGATACAATAAATAATTAAAAAATAAGAATAAATATGACTGACACGTGACAATCTTTGTAACAACATATTGTTAATAACTAGTGTGTTTCTTGCGCGCCTTACAATTTTATTGTATCTAAAATACTAAAAAGCTATTATGAACAAAGTAACTACCAATTTTCATACCATAATTTAGAAAAGACATATCACATAATTATTCCATTAGTTTATGTTTATAATTAATAGAGTTAATACCCATTTTCGTCCCTGAGGTTTGGGCCAGTTTGCCACTCCAGTACAAAAGTTTTTTTTTTTTTGCAATTCCTTCCCTGAGGTTTGGATTTTTTTGCCAAATTCGTCCTTTTCACTAACCCAGTTAAAAAAGGTCGTTAGTGTCAGGGGTATTTTTGTCTTTTTACCTCAGGGACGAATTTGGCATTTAAAATTCAAGGATTTTTTTTTTTGCCAAATTCTCTCTCTCTCTCTCTATATATATATATATATACACACACACACACACACACACACCACCACTAGATCCCAACACACCAACACCATCACTCAATCTCCTCTCAACCATTATGTCCTCTCTCCTTCCAGATCTAACCACCCGAGTCCACCCCCAACCCCAACCCATCGAACCCATCGACCGGTTCGACCAACTACCCGACTCTTTCCTCCTCTTAATCTTCAACACCCTAGCCGACGTCAAATCCTTAGGCCGCTGTTCCTCCGTCTCCAAACGCTTCCACTCCTTCATCCCCTTCTTCCAAAACGTCGTTGTTCGCGTCGATTGCGTCATCTCCGACGACGACTCTAACCCCTCCACGTCATCCGACAAATCCCGTCCCCCTTTTTCCTCTCTCTTCCGTTTCGTTATTTCCAATCTTATTAAACCCTTCCAATCCCTCGGTTCGACTTTAGATAATTGTGTGATGCTTGGGGCGTCATCTGTTGTATATCCTCATGAAGTTGTTACTAATCAGGTTAATACTTGTGATGTAATTGGCGTTAATAATGTTAGTAATGATGATAATGCCGCTACTAGATTCACCTCTATCTTTGTCTCTATCTTGTTCTATTTCATAATCCCTTGATGGGTCTTTTAGATTTGCAGAATCCCTTTTTGGGTCTTTTAGATTTGTGGAAAAAGAGTTGTAATTTGGATTAAAGAAGGCAGTGTCAGGATGTTGGTCGTCATTGATGTAATAATCTTGATTTTGTTTGTTGTGTTGGGGTTCGTTAATGGTGGGAAGGGAGTAAGAGATGCGGGTGGAGGGATGGGATGAGCGAAGTCTGGTGTTGGATGGACGGGGACGATGGTTATGTGAATGTGATGATGAATGAAGAAGGTTTGTTGGCAAAAAAAAAAAAAAAAAAAAAAAATCCTTGAATTTTAAATGCCAAATTCGTCCCTGAGGTAAAAAGACAAAAATACCCCTGACACTAACGACCTTTTTTAACTGGGTTAGTGAAAAGGACGAATTTGGCAAAAAAAATCCAAACCTTAGGGAAGGAATTGCAAAAAAAAAAAAAAAACATTTGTACTGGAGTGGCAAACTGGCCCAAACCTCAGGGACGAAAATGGCTATTAACTCTAATTAATATGTTAATTTCTTTATGTTAGAATAATAATGGAACTCAATCACGGGACACATAAAGCATCCAAGTTTGCACCTGATCAAGATGTTATTAGCAGGCTGCCAGATAATGTGATAACTAACATCCTGAATCTGTTGCCATTACAAGATGCAGTGAGGACTAGTATCTTGTCTAGAAAATGGAGGTTTAAATGGACTATGCTTACCCAACTGATATTGGATGAGAACTTCATCTTGTATTTATCAAGAATAGTAGGTGTATATAATCATTTGAGAATTATAAGTAGGGTTCTTTATCATCTTAGCGGTGCCATTACAAAGTCTGTGCTCTTCATCGATCATTATAATTACTTCTCACTGGATTTTGAAGATGTTAATCATTGGCTGTTGTTCTTGTCAAGAAATGGAATTAAGGATCTCACTATTGCGCAGAGACACAAATCAACGGATAAGTTGCATACCCATCTTTTCTCGTGTTTAGAGTTGAAACATTTGAAGCTTTCGAATTGTAGTTTCCATCCTCCAACTACTTTTCATGGTTTTCCAAACCTATTGAGCTTAGAGATGTCTCAAGTGCAATTTGCAAGAAGGAAATTTGGGGAACTTTTTACGCAGTGCCCCTTACTTGAGATTTTGAATATGAATGCGACAGGCATGGTGAAACTAGATGAGATTGCAAAACTTGCAAATCTCAAAACATTATTCTTGTCTATGTCTAGTCTTGAGAATACGACGATCACAAGTACATCTACTACTATCTTTGAGCTTTTGGGTTTTCTTCCCAAACTTCAAGAGCTTAATTTGGATTTCCAACGGCGCAAGGTAAGGCTAAGTTGGGTCCAGGTTTTAAAAAAACGGGTGAGGCGTGCGCCTCAAGGCGAAACGCTAAGAAAACGAGTCTGAGGCGCGCCTCGTGGAGTTGTGGTGTTGTACATACGCCTCTAAAGGCTGAGGCGTTAAGAAAATGTGCGCCTCGGTGGTTTAGGCTGTTTTTTGATGTGTTTTAAACTTTTTGGCGTATATATATATAATTAAAAAAGTGTTTGAACTATAAAAAAAATCCGAATAAAGACAAAAACCATTAATATGTTACTTTTCAATTTGTTAAAGCTTTAAAAATATTAATAGTAAAAAAAATTAGACTAAATACAATAATCACACATAGCATTATTTAAAATCATTTATTATAAAAAGATTTTATTAATATAATATTAAGAAACAACTTGAAATTACTGTCAAGTTTTCTTTTTGTTTTTTTTTGTTTTTTACCATTATTTTTTCTCACTTTTTTTTTGAACACTAATTTTTGAGACGTCTACTCTATAACCTTTACCATGTTTTTCCTTTAAGGGTGGCCACAGTGGTCACTAAACAGGTACTCGCCGCTACCCACCTGCACAACACACGTACACGCACACACGTCTCTCTCCCTCTATTTCTCCCTCTCCATCTCTCTTCCTCTCTATCTCTCTCCTTCTCTCTACCCCTCCCCCTCTCATAGGCATCACCTCATGTGCAAATTCCCACATACGCCTGTATCAAAGGTTTTCAAAAATTTTAAAGAGAAAATCACTATAACAGCATGTTTGTGTTGTCCCGTAATCATCATCATCTTGTTAGTATTGTGCAGCAAATTATCGTTTCATGTTGAATCATCAAATACACAATCATACGCATGAATTGTTAGAACAAAAAACTTTTATTCAATGATGGTGTTGGAGAGAATATATGTGAAAGAACATATAAAACCCACGCACACACACAAATGTTTACAATCAAACTAATATATATATATATATATATATATATATATATATATATATATATATATATATATATATATATATATATATAGGAAAAAGATCATTTAGGAACCAAGGTACTAGTTAGGAACTTAGGAACCAATCTGAGTCATTCATCTTTTAATCTTGATCTAAGGGTAGGATGGTAATTGAACAATTATGTTTTATATTTTAATTTAAAAAAAAAGTTATAAAATCCCCCATCTCTTTCTCTCCACCATTCTCACACCACTCTTCTCTCCTATACTTTCTCTCTCTAAAAAAACCCCAATTCCAAACCCTAACCACCGTCTACTTCCTTTGAAATCATCATCGGATATAAAAAAACCCCATAACAATAACCACCGTTTGTGTCAGTTATTACATGTGAATTTTTGTTTATCAACATACAAACAATAATCCTCACCGCACCCCCAAGTGTTTCTATTTAGATCTTGTCCTGTTCCCTTGCCATAAAAGAAAATAATAATAAAAAAATAATCAAAGTCTAACAAAGATGCATCTGGCTCTCATTATCTTGATCGCTCTTTATTTTCTTCTATATAATGGGCTTGTCGTGCGCCGCCGTACACGGTGGTCTGGAACCCACCGGTTCCTTCCTTCTCTGGTAATATAATTAAACATAATATACACTGATGTATATATGTTGAATTTGATGGTATAGGGTTGCTGGATAAAGAAGACGGTTATACACTAAGGGTTCGTATATTCATGGTTCGTATGGTTCGTATACATCAGTGTATACTATAGAATGTTTTTGTATCACTAATTGGACTTTACACTGATGTATATGCTAAACAACCTTTTTCTTTGTTTCAGGTTACTCTTGATAAGACCAACCTATCAGTTCGTGTGAGTGCATGGAATATGAATATACACTGACGTATAGTTGTTTTAATGTTATCGTACAGTATAATGTTTTTGTAGCAATGATTGGAATATACACTGATGTATAATTGTTGGAATATGAATATACACTGACGTATAGTTGTTTAATGTTTATCGTACAGTATAATGTTTTTTGTAGCAATGATTGGAATATACACTGATGTATAATTGTTGGAATATGAATATACACTGACGTATAGTTGTTTTAATGTTATCGTACAGTATAATGTTTTTGTAGCAATGATTGGAATATACACTGATGTATAATTGTTGGAATATGAATATACACTGACGTATAGTTGTTTTAATGTTATCGTACAGTATAATGTTTTTGTAGCAATGATTGGAATATACACTGATGTATAATTGTTGGAATATGAATATACACTGACGTATAGTTGTTTAATGTTTATCGTACAGTATAATTTTTTTGTACGCACAAATGATATTAGTTGTGGTTTTTGTCAGTTACAATGTATACTAAATAACCTATTAATACTCACATACCAAAAGACAATATTACCCCTTGAT
Source organism: Ambrosia x helenae (assembly GCA_030844895.1). Taxonomy (NCBI): domain Eukaryota; kingdom Viridiplantae; phylum Streptophyta; class Magnoliopsida; order Asterales; family Asteraceae; genus Ambrosia; species Ambrosia x helenae. The sequence goes on from CM061223.1 coordinate 5,556,595, forward strand.
TTAATTAAAAAGTTAATTAATGTTTAACATATTTACCATCATGCCATTGAAGATGGATGGATGAGATTGGTTCCTAAAGTTCCTAACTAAGGGTTGGTTCTCAATTGAACCCTACCCTATATATATATATATATATATATATATATATATATAGGGTAAGGTTCTATAGAAAACCTCAAATATTTGAGAAAACTCACTAAACCCTATCATAACCATTGATCAAGCATGATCAATAGTTGTGATTCATGGTCCCACCTTTGGGTCCACCTCCCTATTAAAATAATACACATAAAGTACTGAAGAAACAATAAGTAACACGGTGATTATGACTAATCCCCGAGTGGTTTATACTTATGTTACGTCAGGATTAATCCTTTACCCAAACCTCGTTGGTTAACCCGTAAGGAGATTTAGTGAGTGTGAAGTGTGTGTATGAAGTGAGTGTAGACACGAGATGTAAGTGGTTCGGTCGGAAATGACCTACGTCCACTGTAACTGCCGGAATCTTATTACGAGAGGAATATTACAAGAGTGATATGTGTTACAATGGTTAATTTCTGAATGCCTTTACAAGAAGAAGTATGTCCCTATTTATAGGCATTGTTGTGGGCCGAATGAAGAGGCCCATGGGATATGTCGTCAGCTTGGGCCCAGTCAAGGCCCAAGTCCATGCTCTTCTTGAAAATGGCAAGAAACGGCCAATTACTGTTGATGACGTCATGCTACAGTGTGGTCGTTGTTATAGCTGGACACGTGGCAAGTTCTGGGTGGTGCACAGTGGTGCTGTCCTTGCTGCAGTGGCTGGGCCTGCTTCTGGCGTCTGATGTGACGTCTGAAATTTGGCGAGGTATGTCTGTTGGTCACTGTGGACGACAGCATGGTGGGCAGCATGGGTACAGTGGAGCCGTTCAGTAGTTGTACTATCTGCCACATGTCCTTCTCTTGTTCGCGCGTACTCTGACACAGATCCTTGTGAATATTCCTTTTGTTATCTTCTGTACCTCGTACTAAAAGTGTTAAGGGAAGATTCCGCGCGTGGCCGCACGCGCTTATCAGATGTAGCTTGCTGCTTATCAGCTGCCTTGGCGCGCTATGCTGCTTGCTGTGTTGTTTGCGTGCAGGTGGATCCTTGCGCCATAGCTTGGTGCGAGGATCCTGTTTACGGGGATAGGGACGCCTCCTCTCAGATTAGGCTCCCTGTCCCTTCAAGTCCCCCTAGTCTAGGGCTTCTCCTGCTCGTTGGTGAGAAGGTGGAGCGCTAGACTCAAAATATGTAGTCGCGGATGAGAGCTCATCTGCTCGTGGTTCTTGTAATTTATTGGACGTGCCTCGCCGTGGGATGTTAGGAAGCTTGGCGGGGAACGTCTTTTTCGTTTTTACGTCGGAGTTACGCCGAGGAAGACGTGCTCCGCCGTCCCGGTGCAGGAGTTGGGCGGGGAACGTCTTTTGTAATTTTACGTCAGATTGACGCTGGGAAGGACGTGTTCCGCCATACCGGTGCAGGAGTTGGGCGGGGAACGTCTTTTGTAATTTTACGTCAGATTGACGCTGGGAAGGACGTGTTTCGCCGTACCGGTGCAAGAGTTGGGCGGGGAACGTCTTTTGTAATTTTACGTCAAGTTTGCGCCGTGGAATTGAATGCTTGCTGGTGGTTAATGCGGGTCTGAAGTTGTAATAAATTTCAAATCATTGGCATTCAATTTGTCTCTCATAAATAATGAGAGAGAATGTGTTTATATAGGGAGTGGAAATTATTCAAAATGTGAGAAGGGGAGAAGGATAAAATGACTTAAATAACCTTGATAATATAATATTAATGGGTGATGTGGACAAATGTGAGCCAAGTATTAGGTTTACTAAAGTTTTCTCATTTTAGAGGGTTTTCTCTAAATACTTCCCGTATATATATATATAGGATTGGTTATGACGGTTATGTGGATATAACTAACTTTTAACAGCCATGTTAACTAATCCTATTACAAATACCATTAAATATACAATAAAACATATTAATGAAAGTTTAGTTTACTAAATATCCAATAGTTTGACCAGTTATGTTAAACCAAAAGAGATAATCAACTTTTTTACGTAATCAAAATAGCCATTGGAGAACCCACAATATACAACAACAACAACCATTCCCAGTCAATCCCACAAATAGCAAGCTACATGTAGGGTCTGGGGAGGGTAAGATGTAGGCAAACCTTACCTCTATTCCGAGAATTAGAGAGGCTGCTTTCAGAGAGACCCCCGGCTCCAAAAAAAAAAACAAAGGACCAACAACTGAGTTCGGAAGAATAGCACTAATAAATAATAATAATATAATAATAATAATAATAATAATAATAATAATAATAATAATAACAATACTAATAACAATAATAATACTAATAGTAAAAAACAAAAATAATAAATAAAATAAAATAAGATAAAAATGAGACAATAATCAATGATGTGGGTAGAGATTACTATAACTTAAAACACGTTCAACATTAAACAATATATACGCGCAAAAACACTAAAGACAATCACCTGTAGAGTCCCCCTGCCGTGTAAACAAGCCTACGTCCCTGAGACAAAACTAAAGCTCTATTATACTCACCCTAAAAGTCCTTAACCTTAATCCTGCGCCTCCACGAAGTCCTATCTTGTATCATGTCCTCAGAGAGGTGCAACTCTAATAAATCATGCCTAATTCGTTCCTCCCATGTCAATTTCGGTCTCCCTCTACCTCTCCTCCCCTCCACGGTAATAGTTTCAACTGCTCTAACTGGTGCCGATGTCTGCCTTCGCTTCACATGCCCATACCATCTCAATCTACCTTCCTGGATCTTATTTGATATACTAGTCACTCCTAACCTTTCCATGAAGACCTCATTTCTTATCCGATCTAACATTGTGTGTCCACATATCCACCTCAACATCCTCATCTCTGCCACCTCCATCTTGTGCGCTTGTGTCTTTTTTATGGCCCAACATTCTGAACCATATAGCATAGCGGGTCTAACTGCTACCCTATAAAATTTCCCCTTAAGTTTAGCTGGGAATCTCCTGTCACACAAGACTCCACTGGCCGCTCTCCACTTACTCCAACCACCTTGGATGCGATGGGCTACATCACCATCAATCTCACCGTCTTGTTGTACATATGATCCCAAATACTTGAACTTAGTCACTTGCGGGACCACTTGATCCTCAATGGTGATTTGGGTATCATCGCTGCATATACCACTGAAATCATAGCATAGATACTCAGTCTTAGAACGACTAATTCTAAGCCCTTTGCCCTCTAGCGCTTCTCGCCACTCCTCTACCCTCGCATTAAGGCGTTGTTTATTCTCCGCAACTAGCACAATATCATCCGCAAAAAGCATGCACCACGGAACTGTCTCCTGAATCGACTTGGATAACTCATCCAGAACAACCGTAAAAAGAAATGGACTCAACGCAGACCCTTGGTGAAGTCCTATCTCGACATGGAAGGAGTTGGTGTCCCCTACAGGCGACCGTACACATGTTTCCGACCTATCATACATATCCCTAATTAAGTCTATATACTTCCCAGGAAGCCCTCGACTCTCCAAAGTATCCCAAATCAGTCTACGTGGCACACTGTCGTACGCCTTTTCTAGGTCAATGAACACCATATGCAGATCCCGCTTCTTCTCTCTATACTTTTCCATCAATCTCCTTAGCATATGTATAGGCTCCGTTGTTGAACGCCCTGGCATGAAACCGAATTGGTTTACAGTAACCTGAGTTTCTCTTCTAATTCTTGTTTCAATTACTCTTTCCCATAATTTCATAGTGTGACCTAGGAGCTTAATCCCTCTGTAATTCCCACAACATTGGGCGTGACCTTTATTCTTGTATAGAGGCACTACGACACTACTCCTCCACTAATCTGGCATTTTTCCAGATTTAAAAATAAGATTAAACAACATAGTTAGCCATTGAACTCCTTCCTCTCCCAAACACTTCCACACTTCAATCGGTATGTTGTCTAACCCAACCGCCTTGCCCCTTCCCATCTTCTTAAGTGTTTTCCTCACCTCCTCGTGTGTGATCCTCCTACAATAGTAGTTATTCCTTTGTCGCCTATGCGTGGGGAGGTTGTCGCTTTCCTGTAGGTATGCCCTTTCCCGTTGAAAAGATCGTGAAAGTATGTTTGCCATCTCAACTTAATATCATGTTTCGTGACCAAAACACGTCCATCATCTCCTTTGATAAACTTCACTACTCCTAGATCATGCCCCCTTTGAGAACCCACAATATGTAAGTGTGAACTCGACTGCCAGATCGGGGGTGATGCAAATAGTTTTTATCAGCCGATGGGGAAAAAAGGGTTTTGGACTGAAATCGAAAGTTATTGGGTTGCAATCATCTAAGTTTATATAGTTCAAAAAAAAAAAAGGCTGCAAGATAAATAGATGATGATGCTTTGTCTACTTTACAAGTATCTATCAATTAGGTTGATTGTGAAAACTCATCCCTTGGCTGTACAAGGTCATACTTTGATGGCTTCGTAGGCTTACAATCCACTGGATGTGGCAAAAACCTTCAATAAGGTTAATCTAGAGCCCATATATGTATATTTCTATGCACCTGATTAAACATCGATATTATAACCTATTTGACGAGTTAACCTATTAAGTCTAGTGATTTTTTAAAAAGTTCATATTTAGATTTTGGAGGGGTGGGGGATTAATTTAAAAAAGAGCTAATATTTGAATTTGATATTTGGATTTTATCTTCCTCTAACTATAATTTCCACAAATGAAATTATTAGAAATTGCATTGTGAATATCTCTTCTTGCCGTCGATGTAGCCTGCTTCCATAGATTACTTTTAGAATTCAGTTGCAGATGTACGCCAATTACATTGATCGAGTGAACTATGTTATATTCATAACTGAATGATGCGTTATTTGTTACCCTTGCCATATTGAACCACTATGAACCGAACCATAATTTGATTACATTCCTTTTGTTATACGATACTATGGGTAACCAGAGATTTAACAATTGAAAATTCGTAAATTGTAAATATATTAAGAGAGACTTGAAGTTTTAGAGTAAAGTACACGGATTGGTCTCCCTATTTAACGAAAATTTTAGATTTTGTACTTAGCTTTTCAAAAGTACATAGATAGTCTATGTGGTTTGCACTTTTGTAAAGCATTAGTCCCTAGTTAACAAACCTAAAGGTCTAAATAGGTCCAAGTAATAACCTAAGTGCGTTACAAAGTGCAAACCACATATTGTTGATAAAAGTTGAGAATCAAATGCGATACAAAGTGCAAACCACAAGAACCATCCATATCTACAACCTAGTAATAAAATCTAAAATTTCGGTTTAACATATTGAGTCTCATCCAACACTTATAGCCTAGTTGGTTAAGGGCCTAAAGTTTCCTATGGGAGGCTTGGGTTCCATTCTCACTAGCTATATTTAGAGGACATTGGTGGAGGGGAAATGAGGGATGACCCAGGCCATTGGCTTGGGTTCGAGTCCTGATCCCGACCGGTTTTACCGATTACTTCATTGTCGTGCATTCGGGCGGGTGAGTGGTCGGGTTTTCCCGGGAATTGGTGGCCCGGGTACTCTCGAGTATCTGATTCGCCAAAAGAGTGCCCAAAAGTGCTCGGAAATTGATTCGTTGGCCGTTAAAAAAAAAAAAACATATAGAGTCTCCATCTACTTTACTCTTAAAGTTTTAATAACACCGGCCCACCTGAAATAAGCCCAAAAGTGAACAAATTGTCTCATCCTACCAAACCATTTTTCACTCGGTAAACCAATATTTCACGGCGGGAGCTCAATTTCACCAAACATTAGGGCTGTGCAACGGTTCAGAACCGGACCGAACCGAACCGAACCGGACCGAACCGCGAACCATTTATTCCAAAATATGAGAACCGGAACCGGAACCGGAACCGATAATTACTAAACGGTTCGGTTCCAGAACCGGGTGAAACGGTTCTCATGAACGGTTCTAAACCGGAACCGCTTGTCAATAAAATCCTAAAATTAACATTAACAATTAAATAAAAAACATAAACAAAAACAATGATTTTTCTTAAAAAAAATTTATCAACAGTTTGTGTTAAACTTGGTTACTAAAAGTATAGCAGTTTACATATCAAAATATGTTTTGTTCGGATCAGATCATTCTTTTTATACAGATTAAACGGGTCAGAACAAGCTGTGCTGACTGTTGACCATCACATAAGGCAATACTCTACATTCCTACCTAGTAAACAATTTAAAAGTGTTAAGAAGTATAAAGAAGGAAACAACACATTCTATTTCAAATTAATAATAGAATATTTAAATATTTAATTTAATTCAAAACGGTTCTAACGGTTCTTAACCGGACCCGTCGGTTCTAACCGGAACCGAACCGGGAACCGATTATGCCAAAATATGAGAACCGGAACCGGAACCTATAACATTAATTCGGTTCGGTTCTAGCGGTTCCGGGTCGGTTTCACGGTTTTCACGGTTCGGAACCGTTTATTGCTCACCCCTACCAAACATAATTATTCCGGTTCCAGGTTAGAATAGGGGTTGGCTAAATGCACTCCCTTTTTTTACTAATTGCACTCCCTTCTAAAAAAATAGTTTAAAAGTTTTCAAATTCTATCCTTCTACTTTAAAAAAAAATCATTTTAGTAACTCATCTTCTTCGTGTAATCAACCCTTTTTAAGTTACTCAGCCATGAACATCATCTTTATCACATAATTGAAGCATCACCGTCCCATGAATCTCGTCATCATCTGAAATATTGTTATTTTTAATCTTTATAATTTAATTACTATAGTTTGAGACAAACTTAGATCAGGATAGAAGAGGAAATTCTATAAAAAAAAAAAATATAAGGTTTAATTATGTTTATTTAAAAACTTTAAGGAGGGAGTGTAATCACTAAAAATAATATAAAGGGAGTGTATTTAGCAATTGTTGCTTCTATTAATCTTTTCCTTATTTATTTTTTTAGAAACATAATCGAATGGCAATCATCATGCACTGTTTGCTAGTGTAAGATGGTCCTGAATCGTTAGGGTTTATAACTAATAACATTGCTGCATCTTTTCATTTAATAATTCTAATCATCGAGTTGCCTTGATGTTAATGCCAATGCCAATGATATTTTCTTCTAGTCAGAGTAGGATATCTCTACTGTTTGTGCAAACGAGCCGAGCCTGAGCTCAATTAACTTATGAAAGCTCCAGCTCGGCTTGTTGGTAGTTTGTCGAGCTTGTGCTCGCTCAGCTTGTTTAGTATTTATTAGAATATTGTTGCTTCCATTAATTTTTTCCTTGTTTATTGTTTTAGAAGTAGAATCAAATGGTAATGATCATGCGCTGTTTGCTAGTGAAAGATGATCCTGAAAGTTAGGTTTTTAAACTAGGGTTTATGGCAATGATAATTCTAATCATCGAGTTGCCCTAATGTAAGTGGCAATGATATTATTTTCTAGTCAGAGTATCTTTACTTAAATCATTAGGTTTGTGTATTTATGAATGTCATGACTATTTATTCCATCAAGTTTTGTATTGCTTATGATCATGGTTTAAAAAAACGGGAGAGGGGTGCGCCTCAAGGCGATTCGGGTGGAAAACAACTCTGAAGGGTGTTAGTTTGTACTTGCGCCTCATAGGGCTGAGGTGGTAACAAAAATTGCGCCTCAGGTGTGCCCCAGGGGTTTTTGATGTTTATTTTTGATCTTTTGGACTTTTTGTGTCAATTTCAACCATTCCATGTCTTTTTAATGTGTATTTTTTATGTTTTTGATGAATCTGATGATGAAATTAGTTAGTATTTCTTTTTTTTATAAGATATATAATATTTGTATTTATTTTTTAATTCTGCCTCGGGCTTACGCCTCGTGAGGCGAAAGGAAAACGCCTTGAGGCACGTTTCCGTACTTTAAAACCTTGCTTATGATTATTCGTTTTCTTCTTGGTAGAATAATAATGGCTGATATCATTAGCAACATGCCTGATAATGTGATAACAAATATTCTGGATCGATTGCCGTTACAAGATGCTGTGAGGACTGATGCCTTGTCGAGAAATTGGAGGTTTAAGTGGACTCTTCTTAGCGAACTTGTATTTGATGACCACTTCTTTGCGCATTTATCGGAAACCGAAGAGAAAGATAATCATGTGAGAGTTATAAGCAGGATTCTTCTTCATCTTAAAGGTGCCATTACAAAGTTTGTCCTCTAAATAGATGACCATGGGCTCTGTGTTAAACGGTGAAGATATTAGTCACTGGATTTTGTACTTGTCTCAAAAGGGAATTAAGGATCTCACTATTGGGATGAAGAACACGCCGCCGTTACTTAAGTTGCCTACCAATCTTTTCTCTTGTTTAGGGTTGAAGCATTTGAAGCTTTTTAATTGTCGCATTCTTCGTCCAACTACTTTTCATGGTTTTCCAAACCTATTGAGCTTAGATTTGTCACTCGTAGAATTTGAAAGTTGGAAATTTGGGGAGTTTGTTATGCGGTGTCCCGTACTTGAGAATTTAAAGGTGAATGTTTATGGAAAAGTGAAGCTAGATGATATTGCAAAGCTTGGAAATCTCAAAAGATTATCTTTGGTTTTGTGTAATACTGAGGGGGTGTTTGGGATTGATTATTAAAAAAAGATTATGCGTTTTGGAAAAGCAGGGGTGGAGCTGCTTATAGATTATTGCGTTTTGGATGCCTAAAAAACTGATTATTTGCGTTTTCAAAACGCAATCCAAACACTAAAAACTGATTATCTGCGTTTTCAAAACGCAATAATCTAAAAATCAGATTCAAAACGCAATCCCAAACACCCTCTGAGAAGATGACGAACACCGGTTCTTGTTCTAGTTCTATCTTTAAGCTTCTGTGATATCTTCCAAAACTTGAAGAGCTTGAATTGGATTTTGTATGGTGCAGTGTAAGCCTAAGTTTCGTCTTTGAATTTGAGATTTCATTAATTCAAAATGAGTTATAATTATATCATTAATAAACTCAAATTTTGGAAAGTAATTAATTCAAAATGACCAAACATGTTCTGGGCTCGGGTTTGGATCCTTGTTTTGACTTTTGTTTAAAGAAAGTTATGGGCTTATTGTTTGTTGGGTGGGTTGGTTTTATGGGCCAAAGAAACTTGGAAACTTAAAGTTGGGCCATTTTTATTGGCAGATTTACCCGCCAAATTTAAGCAAATCTTTTAAATATTGAACAAGTATTATTCTTTGCTCAACCTCTATTGTGGAAAGTGGAAACCGGGGAGTTTTGAGGAGGTCCGAGGAGGCCAACCGGACAGGGTCCATAAATCTTGAGGATATAATTTTTTAAAAAATATTCCTATATATGGGTATATATATTTTTTTATATAACTCATTTAACACATAAACTTGAGTCTAAGGGGCCTATTTTTTAACGATTCAAATAAGGTACCTGAATTTTCAAAGATTTTCAGGGACGGTCCTGGAAACCGTAATCAACTTCAAGCAAAGAAACCAGATTGCTTTATACTAAGAACCCTAACTGATATAGAGACCTTTTGTTGAATAACCTCGTCCATACCTATTATAAATCGGAAATACCGAAACTAGATTATGTATTAGCGGGCAGTCCATTGGTATAAATGTATGCAAAATTAGGCATTGCAAGACAAGGGACTGATTGATGAACTGAATGAAAGACAAGTGGTACTACATAATACAAGGATTACAAGTCTTCTTTTTTGTGGAATGATTGAACCTTTAGAACAGTTATATCGTTGTACGCCTAAGAAAGATACAATCACGAAGGCCAACGATGATCATATGATTGTTTTGACATTGAAGCATTTGATATATTTTGAGAATGATCAATGAACAAAGGTCGTGAATAGTTCAGGTCAATGAATATGTCATTGTGTCCTTTCGGCCTAAGTAAGGCGGGGCTAGTAGACGAAGGACATGAGCATATCTTAGTGTCCTTTTAGCTCTAAAGTGTAAATGGATGGCAAAATGTTTACAAGAAGGCGCCTCTTATTTGCACCTGCCTAAAACTTATTTGCACCTTTCTACCGCTCGTAGAGGCCTCTACGAGCCGTAGAGGCAACTCTACTGCTCGTAGAGGTCCCTACTGCTCGTAGAGAACTCTGTCAAATGTGGTCCACACTTGCCAATCATTGGCAATCATTTAATGACACCTCTACTGCTCGTAGAGGCCTCTACGAGCAGTAGAGTTTCACTTGAATTCGTTTCATTTCGTTAACTGAACAAATATTACAAAAATAACTTTTTTATTATTTATTTAAATTATTACTATTATTTAAAAAAATAAAATAACAATGTGTGCTCTTCTATGACTCGTTACACATTTAGTTTTTTAGTTTTTTTATTTGTAAGCGGTTTTTGTTTCGGTTGTCGTCTCGATAAGCGTGTAAGCGTATAACAAACATTTATATAAATAAACAGACAAATATAAGCAAGCATTTCCAAACATAATATACGAAAATATAATAATAATATAATATAAGAGTGTACTAGCATGCATCATATGAAAATAACACTACTGGGGGGCGTCTGCTGCGTGGTGTCAACAGGCGGCGACGGCTGCAGTGAGGACGATCCAGGCACCTGGGAGGACGACCCAGACTGCTGGGAGGACGTCCCGGCATGGGTGACTGCACCAGGCAGTGATAAAGGTAGCAAACCGTCACGCGCACGCCTCTCCTGCTCGCTCGCAAACAGCACATTGAGAGCCTGATCCATTCCCTGCCGCCACTGACGCGCCGCCGCAGCCTCCTCCGCCATCTGCTGCCGCCACTGACGCGCAGCCGCGGCCTCATCCGCCATCTGCTGCCTCCACTGACGCTCCACCACAGCCTCATCCGCTATCACCCGTAGCTGCTCTGCGAGCGTAGAAGGCAACTTCAACCCCCGAAAAACGCGTGCCAGATTCTGCCGGTCCTGAGGATCGGGCACGGGCCCCGGGATTTCGCTTTAACTTCAAACGGGCAATCACACTTTTTACTACCCGTCTTTCGAAGTGTGGCTACACTACGAGGTTTGCCATATAAGGTACAACCTATAGTAGCCGAATCTGGCCTCTTGTTCTCCCCCTTTCCCTTGTTTTCAGTACGTTTATATACAGTGACGTAACCAATAGCTCTTGCTCTGAGGGAAACCCATTCTGTCACCTCTTTAAGATTTGCGAATACCTGAAAGTTTATATACGTGTCTAGTCAGATTTTTATATATTGACAATATAAATTACGCATACCCACGAACAAACATACATACATGTATACATACCTACATACATACGGGGCAACATATATACGGGTATAAATTATAAACATGCGTAGATAAATAAACACACCTGAGTTGTTTCAAACGAAATATCCGGGTTCGGTTCCTCGCTACAGTCACCCGCCTCGTGTGCGTATCGTGGAGCGCTTGAAGGCACGTAACATGACTCTGGTTCTTCTACATACTCCCCGTTTAAATCGGGCAGCTGTGGTTGTTCATTCAAATCCGGTAGCGCTGCTTTCCCGGATATAACCTCTAGCTCACCATGCTCACTATCGCTTTCCGGGACGCAACATACGTCAAACCATTCACCCGAAGACATTGTGTTACGAACTGGTTGGCCGGATGGTATTTTCGCCGGAGAAATTCCGGAACCGTCGGAGAAAAAAATTTGAAATTTTGAGGTCTGGACTGAAAATCGTGCATGGTTGATGGTTTAAAGTGCTGAAAGAAAACTCTACTAGTCGTAGGGGTCTCTACTGGTCGTAGAGTATGCATATAAATGCTCACAACAACCAGACCTCTGCGGCTCGTAGAGGTCTCTACTGGCCGCAGAGGGGTGATTTCACTGAAATGTCAGTCTGCTACTCGGATACGTTGTACTTTCTAACCCTATACCACTCGTAGAGGCCTCTACTAGTCGTATAGGGATTAATAAATCAACTACCATGCCTCTGCGGCTCGTAGAGGTCTCTACGAGTCGCAGAGCTGACTGACACGCCTGTATGGACTCTGAACATTGAATGATCAGTGGGCCTCCATCTCTACAGCTCGTAGAGGCCTCTACGAGTCGTAGTAGGGTTAGGTTTTTAGGGCAACAAAGCTCTACCACTCGTATGGGCCTCTACCAGTAGTAGAGTTTTATGGGTTTCAGTGTTCTGACACCTCTACTGCTCGGAGCAGTAGAGTTGTGTAAAAACCTAAAAATACCTCCGGTGCAAATAACATCACCCTTACAAGAATTACAACCTTAGAACAATAGAACCTGCAAGCTATCATGTATATATGCAGCTATAGCCTATAGGCAATGGTAGCTATGAGCAGAATTAGTATATTGCATTACATAACCATTAGCGTATGATATATGTATATCATACAAGCCTGGCAATCATCACCCGTTCTCAAATAAATGGGTTGATTTGGGTTAAAAAGTTTGCGCATGGCTTCGATTGGGGAAAGGGTCAATCTACTCAAATTAATTATACAATGTGTCAAAATTGGTCGCTTTAATTTTATAAAACTCGCTAACTTAAAACAGTTCCAAATGGGCTTGCATCACTCACAACCATTGTTCGTCGCCACGCCTACCGCACAGAATAGACGCCACTGACTTGCCACCAATTTCGTCACTAGCCTCATTACAATAATATAGTGTGTGAACTGTGAACACATTCTAATATTTTTTTTTTATCTAAAACGACACATTTCAACTGGAACACACTTTGGTCAGACTGGTTTTGACCTTGTTTGTATATAAATAATTAAAACACATAGGGTATAGTAAAACTATAGTCAAAATCAGAAATATAATGTAATGTTCCGAAAGATATACCAACAAAAAATACCATCCATATATTCACATAAATCAAATCTAACGAAGATATCAAATTTAATGAATGTGATCATCCACATAACTAACAAAATCTAAAACAAGAAACTGAAGTACTTCAACAAGAAACTAAAGTACTTCAACAGCCATCAAGCAGCGTGCGTCGTTCACAGCTTCGGGTCTCTCCACCGGTACAATGGCAAAGCATAACTGTCGGTCTTTACGAAATGACCACACTTGAATCATTGTGTTTATCTTAAAAACCTCATTAGCAGCCACAAAGTTGTTCCAGTTTGTCTTCAGCACATAGTTGTCGGTAGGGGTGTTCAAAAATATCCGAATCCGAAAATCCGATCCGAAATATCCGATATCCGAATCCGAAACTACCCGAAAAACCGGATATCCGAAATTTCGGATATCCGAAATTCGGATATCCGAATTTTCGGATTCGGATTCGGATAGTGATTTTGAAAATTTTTGGATATTCGGATATCCGAAAATATCCGAAAATTTATAAAAAAAAATTTATCGGATATCCGAAATATCCAAATATCCGAAAATATCCGAAAATTATCCGAAAATATCTGAAATATCCAAAAATATCCGAAAAATATCCAAAAAATATCCGAAAATATATCCGAAAATATCCGAAGTATCCGAAAAATATCCGAAACTATCCAAAATATCCGAAAATTTATATATAAAACATATAAAATAAAATATATTATAATAAAATCGGATATTCGGATATCCGATTCACTATCTGATCGGATATCCGAAATTTCGGATATCCGAATTTCGGATATCCGAAATTTCGGATACGGATTCGGATAGTGAAATCAACTATCCGAAAATTTCGGATATCCGAAATTCGGATATCCGAATTTTCGGATATCCGGTTTTGAACACCCCTAGTTGTCGGTGTGTTTCATATGCCACTTCTTCAAGCATAGCGGTTTCTCATACATTTGCAGCGTCGGACCCACAACTCTAACCTCAATACCATCTTTACTTTCATCAATCATTCGTATCTCATCATCCGTCAAGAACTCATGAGGCTGTGTCTTTAGTTGCTTAATCGGGATGTTTAACCGGTTTTGCGTTGTGTTCATATCACTTTCATACAAAGTCTTCTGGATGACAAGCTTCATGTCGAAACCAAACATCTCGCCAGTGATGAACCGCTTCAACAACACGGTTGAGTCGTCATTCACCACTGGCCCAGCCTCTATCTTCTTTGGCATCTTCCTAATTTTCTTTTTCTTGTTACTGTCCTCGTCCATCAACATACATGATTCTCGTTTCTTGATCATAACTTTGTCGATTGGTAACGCGTCCTCACGAGCAAACAACTCCCTCTCCTCACAAGATTCTTGAGCATTGAGCGCGAGAAGAATTAGATTATGCATTGTTGTTTTTTGTATATGCAGAATGTATAATGTGGGTGATTATGATTACTAATTAGCCTAAGTGCATATATATATACACATAGAGAGGAATTTTATCCTTGTTGCCCAAGTTTGTAGATCTTAATAATCTACGAATAAGATTGTACTTTAAAAAGGAAACTATATCTTATAGTTATCCTGTTTTCAAATATTTATCATGCTTCCTTGATTTATAATTTGAAATTCGGTATTATAGACGTTCTAATTAAACACAAAAACTATACATGTACTTTTCATATTTTTTAGAGTAAACTGTCATTTTCGTCCTTAAGGTTTGACACTTTTTGCCAGTTTCATCCAAAAGTTTATTTTTTCTCGACTGAATCCAATAGTTTTCAAATTGTTGCTCGTTTCATCCAACTCGTTAACTCCGTTAGTTGAACTCAGTTAAATAAGGGCAGTTTTGTCATTTTATCTTTTAACTGAAGGGCATTTATGTCAATTCGTTAGTTTTACCAACTCCATCTATTTAAAACACCAATCAGACAAAATAGCCCCAAATCATCTTCTTCCAAATCTTCTTCCAAAACCCTAATAAATCAAAACCCAAAACAACAATCTTTTCCATAATCTTGACTTCTGATCAACAGAGGACAACACGTGTCAAGGGTGGTCCAACAACCCCTGACAGTGAACAGTGATATGACTGCTTTCATGCTTCCACCATGCTGCCGTGAACAGTACACGTCAGAGGTACTGTGCAAGCATGTCCCCATGCTGCCAGACGTGACATCAGACACCGCCAGATGGTCAACCATGTTGTGTCAGAGACAAGTTTTGCCTGCGCCCAATCACATCACGCCACGTGTACTTCTAGCAGGGAAGAACAAGCTTTCTCTCACATCAGCATTAATTACCACAAGCTACCCGCCAGCTCTCTATAAATAGGAGATCACTTCTCCATTCCAAGGGGTCAAACATTACATGCAAAAAATAGCACAAAGTTAGAGATAGTCTTAGCATACTTGTAATAGTCTTGGAATTCTCAAGTAATAAAGATATCTCTTTCATAGTGGATGTAGGTCAACCTAGACCGAACCACTTACATATTTGTGTTCTTTTACTTTCAACACACACGCCACCCTTTTTATCTCCTAGGGTTCGGATTTGCCCAACGGTGTGAGCGAAAGATTATAACCTGAGCGAACACGAGTATCAAACCAAACCAAACCTACCCACCTTCTCGAGTAAGTTATACCCGTTATTTCTTCATTGGCGCCATTCATACCGGCTAGAACTTCTTTTAATCTTTTAGCCCACCCACATGGCCGAACCCAACCCTAACACTTCCACTCACCCGACCGAGAAGGATCCACAGGTCCAGCTCGGCGGGAACAATGAAACACCTCTCATCGTCACTAAAGAGGCCACGTCACGCCCTCAGAAACCTGTTTTCGAGGTCCGTGACGCTAGCAGTAATAGTAACGACGACGACGATTTCGACGTCGATCCCAACGAGTGGCTCTTTCGCCAGAACGCGAAAGCACAGCCAAATATCAGCGCATGCTGATGAAAATGGCGAGGAAGAAGGGGAAAGTCTTGAGCTACGACTCACCCCCCCGAAAGAGCCACAAAGGGAAGGAAACAGACGGCCGACACGACGGTCGTAGCGCGGAACGTGGTGAGACACCTACGTTCGGGGCTACGTGAAATCACCCGGCACACCGGACGGTTATCAATCATCCATTGATGAAGACTATAACGGTCGGAGTCACACGCACCATTCACATTCCGTGACGGGTATAGTTGGAACCCACATGAACGTGGATGACGACTTGGTCAAACCATACAGACCAAAATCCTTCGCCGAAAAGTCAGATTTTGTGCCCCGCATCGCGACGGCCAGCATTCAAAAACAGGCGAAGCTCCCTAGCAGCATCGGCAAGTACGGTGTCCTGCGTGACCCTGACGATCATATACATGATTTTGAGTGCGCAGGAAGCTCAGTACTATGGCAAGTTCAAAAGTACATAGATGGTCCATGTGATTTGCACTTTTGTAAAGCACTTAGTCCCTAGTTAACAAACCTAAAGGTCTAAATAGGTCCAAGTAATAACCTAAGTGCGTTAGAAAGTACAAACCATATGTTGTTTGTGAAACCGCAAACCAAAAGAACCATCCATATCTAAAACCTAGAAATAAAATCTAAAATTTCGGTTAACATATGGAGTCTCCATCTACTTTACTTTAAAATTTTAATAACACCGGCCCACCTAAAATAAGCCCAAAAGTGAACAAATTTTCTCATCCTACCAAACCATTTTCACTTCGTAAACCAATATTACACGGCGGGAGCTCAATTTCACCGCATAATTATTCCGGTTCCAGGTTAGAATATTGTTGCTTCTATTAATCTTTTCCTTATTTATTTTTTTAGAAACACAATCGAATGGCAATCATCATGCACTGTTTGCTAGTGAAAGATGTCCTGAATCGTTAGGGTTTATAACTAATAAGATTGCTGCATCTTTTCATTCAATAATCCTAATCATCGAGTTGCCTCAATGTTAAGGCCAATGCCAATGATATTTTCTTCTAGTCAGAGTAAAGTATCTTTACTTCTAGTCAGTTATATCGAGCCCGAGGTCGATTAACTTATGAGAGATCCGGCTCGGCTTGTTGGTAGTTTTTCGAGCTTGTGCTCGTGCTCAGCTTGTTTAGTATTTATTAGTTAATATATTAAACAAAAATAATATAAATAATAGGCTCAAGCCCAGCTCGGCTTGATAAGGCTTGGCTTGTTTTGGAGCTTTTTATCGAGCCGATCTTGAGTAGGTCACGAGCAACTCGGCTAGTTTGCATCCCTAACCGAAACCACCCTTTGTATACGGCGGGAGCTCAATTTCACCAAACAAAATTATTTCGGACTCACTCCTTGTCTCTGACGATTCCAGGGGTTAGAATATTGTTGCTTCCATTAATATTTTTCCATGTTTATTGTTTTAGAAGTAGAATCAAATGGTAATGATC
Source organism: Ambrosia x helenae (assembly GCA_030844895.1). Taxonomy (NCBI): domain Eukaryota; kingdom Viridiplantae; phylum Streptophyta; class Magnoliopsida; order Asterales; family Asteraceae; genus Ambrosia; species Ambrosia x helenae. Next base: position 5,573,855 of record CM061223.1, read on the forward strand.
ATGCGCTGTTTGCTAGTGAAAGATGATCCTGAAAGTTAGGTTTATTAAACTAGGGTTTATGGCAATGATAATTCTAATAACCGAGTTGCCCTAATGTTAGTGGCAATGATATTGTTTTCTAGACAGAGTATCTTTACTTAAATCATCAGGTTTGTGTATTTATGAATGTCATGACTATTTATTCTATCAATTTTTGTATTGCTTATGATCATGGTTTAAAAAAACGGGAGAGGGGTGCGCCTCAAGGCGATTTGGATGGAAAACGACTCTGAAGGGTGTTAGTTTGTACTTGCGCCTCATAGGGCTGAGGTGGTAACAAAAATTGTGCCTCAGGTGTGCCTTAGGGGTTTTAGATGTTTATTTTTATCTTTTAGACTTTTTGTGTCAATTTTAACCATTCCATGTGTTTTTAATGTATATTTTTTACTTTTTTGATGAATCTCATGAAGAAATTAGTTAGTATTTCTTTTTTTATAAGATATATAATATTTATATTTATTTTTTAGTTCCGCCTCGGTTCGCCTCGAGGCGTACGCCTTGTGACGCGAAGGGAAAATGCCTCGAGGCACGCTTCTGTACTTTAAAACCTTGCTTATATTATTCGTTTTCTTCTTGGTAGAATAATAATGGCTGATATCATTAGCAACATGCCTGATAATGTGATAACAAATATTCTGGATCGATTGCCGTTACAAGATGCTGTGAGGATTGGTGTCTTGTCAAGAAATTGGAGGTTTAAGTGGACTCTTCTTTGCCAACTTGTATTTGATGACCGCTTCTTTGCGCATTTATTGGAAACCGAAGACAAAGATAATCATGTGAGAGTTATAAGCAGAATTCTTCTTCATCTTAAAGGTGCCATTACAAAGTTTGTCCTCTCAATAGATGACCATGGTTACTCTGTATTAAACGGTGAAGATATTAGTCACTGGATTTTGTACTTGTCTCAAAAGGGAATTAAGGATCTCACTATTGGGATGAAGAACACGCCGCCGTTACTTAAGTTGCCTACTAATCTTTTCTCTTGTTTAGGGTTGAAACATTTGAAGCTTTTTAATTGTCGCATTCTTCGTCCAACCACTTTTCATGGTTTTCCAAACCTATTGAGCTTAGATTTGTCGCTCGTAGAATTTGAAAGTTGGAAATTTGGGGAGTTTGTTATGCAGTGTCCCGTACTTGAGAATTTAAAGGTGAATGTTTATGGAAAAGTGAAGCTAGATGATATTGCAAAGCTTGGAAATCTCAAAACATTATCTTTGGTTTTGTGTAATACTGAGAAGATGACGAACACCGGTTCTTGTTCTAGTTCTATCTTTAAGCTTCTGGGATATCTTCCAAAACTTGAAGAGCTTGAATTGGATTTTGTATGGTGCAATGTAAGCCTAAGTTTCGTCTTTGAATTTCATTTTTTCTTAATGATTGTGTTAAAAGTTTATGGCTATTTTACAGCATATTCATTATATTGGAACAAGGCTTGATTAATTCTTTAACCACTTCTTCTATAGTTCACAGTAGATATGACTAAAAAGAGCTTCCCTACCGCTTTTCCGAGTCTCAAGACTTTTAAATTAACAAGAATAGATTTACACGACGATAATATGTTACAATATGCTTTTGAAACGATTAAGAGCTTCCCGAATCTGCAAAAGCTTGAAATCCTAGCAAGTGATTGGGTATGTATCATGCTGCTCGTATTATAATCTCATATATAGTTTCGCATTTTAATGCTAGTTATTGTTGCAGGATGATTGGTCGACACCCGCAGTTATACCTCCAGAGGTAGACTACGATACAGTGTTGCAGCTTCGAAGTGTTGTCTTTACATATTGCAGAGTTACAGAGAATGAAGTACGTTTTCTAAAGTATTTACTTGCGTGTTCCCCATTCCTAAAGAAGATTGTTATTCGTCCCTACTCGTCCCTAGAGAAGATTTATATACGCCCCTACAAGTCCCTAGGTCCCGCTGAAAAGTTTATGTTTGCTCAAAAGTTGTTGAAGTTCCACCGAGCTTCCTCTGTAGTTGATATCGATCTATACTAGTTTTAGTGTGAGGAGAGATATGTTTTTGTTATTCTGGAATCGTAATATGTAATACGTTTAGTTAGGATAACTTGTTATGGTTAGACACTAGAATCGTGTGGAGGCATTTCGTTATCTTATTGCGCTTTCAGGATGTATATGTTTTTTAGTGTACTTATGTTATAGGTTAGGGTAAATTTATGCTATGGTTATGTTGGGTTGATATTAGCCCAGGAAAATAATTATAAGAGTTCAGTGTAAGGCAATTGTTGCAAAATGGTTTGGTAAATCGGCTCTATTGATGAATTTCTAATGTTCTTTTCAACGGTAAGATAACAATATGTTTTGATGATGAAACATTCACTCTGGAACTTATGATATTACAGCCATATTTACTAATAATAACTCCTTAATGTTATTGAAAATTGAGATGTTCATCTTTGTATGGATTCCACCTTGGTAGGAACACTAATTCTAGCCTATCATCTAGTGGGCCTTCTGGATCTTTTCGTGATTTTGGACCTCAATAATATGGCCATCATTTCAGTAATCTTGTTTTATGAAAGCCCAAAATCAAATAATTTTGGGCTTGTGCTATTTGCTTTTAAATACATTACATGAGATTGTAATTTGTAAGTTTGTAATTAATCAAGTATAAATACATGAATACATGAAATGGAGGTATAAAATATGAAACACATGAATTACAGGAAAAAAAAAACTAGAAATATGAACGGGTCGATTTGGTTCGGTCAATTTTGGTTAAACAAGGGTAAAAAAACCGATAACCGGTTTTTGGTTGATCAATTTTCAGTCAATTTAGATTTTGGTTTGGTTCTGTCTATTTTCGGTTTGGTTTAGGTAAACGATTCAATTATTGCACACCTCTAGAGACCGTTAATCATGTAACAAATAAAAAAATTTAATTAATAAACTATAGAAATAATATAATCAAATTAAAGAAAATAAATATGTATTAACGTACGGAAAAGTTATGACCGTTCATAAATTGTGGGGTAGTTAGTTTTTTATAAGGAGATAAATATGAAAGAATTAAAGTGTAATTAAAATGTGAAAATTAAGGTGTAACTAATTTACCCCATTTTGAAGTTGTAATCCCTATGATTTAACTACAAAGTCAAACCGTACAAAATTTATTTCTCATTTTAAAAGATTTCGCACATCTCCTTCATCATACCTATCTATATTATTTTTCTCTTTTTGTGTGTGAAAGAGATGATACGTACGTATATATTAACTTTTTTAAATTTGGAGGAAGTGTCTGGGTTTTTGTTAAATTTTAGTGGGGTAAATAATGGCCCCATATAGAATAAGCCCAAACTGTATCAATGGTCTCACCGTTTTTAGTAGCAGCCAATGATCATGCGTTGTTTGCTAGTGAAAGATGAGTGTCCTGAATCGTTATGGTCATGAAACTAATAAGATTACTGCATCTTTCATTCATTAATTCTAATCAACGAGTTGTAGACCTTTCACTAATGTTATTTCTGTTAACGATTCTTGAACCTGTGTTTTAGTTGAAAACTATTGTATTGGAATGTCATGCCATGGGTATTTATTTCATTAATTTAAGATCACCATGTCTTCTTGTTAGAGTAATTAATGGAACTCGTTCATGGGACACATAAAGCATCCAACTTTGCACCACAAGATTATATCAGCAACATGCCTGATAATGTGATAAGAGATTCTTGATCGGTTGCCATTACGCGATGCGGTGAGACTGATATCTTGTCAAAAAAAACTGGAGGTTTGAGTGGATTATGCTTAGCCAACTCATATTTGATGAGAGGTTCTTTGTGCATATATCCGAAACCTAAGGCGAAAATAATCATGTGAGAGTTATAAGTAGGCTTCTTCTTCATCTTAGAGGTACCATTACAAGTTTGTTCTATGATCCATAGACGATCACGGTTACTCCATATTGAATGTTGAAGATATTAATCATTGGGCTAAGTTCTTGTCTCGAAAAGCATCAAGAATCTCACTCTTGGGAAGAGGAACACGCCGTTACTTAAGTTGCCTACCCGTCTTTTCTCTTGTTTAGAGTTGAAACATTTGAAGCTTTTTAATAGTTGCTTCAATCCTCCAACTAGTTTTCATGGTTTCCCAAACTTATTGAGCTTAGAGTTGTCGCAAGTACCATTTGAAAACGGGAAATTTTGGGAGTTTTTTTACGCTGTGTCCAGTACTTGAGATTTTGAATATGAGTTTACCGTATCATCCCAACAAAGTGAAACTAGATGATGGTTGCCCTCATGGGAAGTGTCACTCGAGCAACAAAAACAAATATGTAAGGACTAGTAGGAAAAGTGGACAGGATTGATTCCTATGATTACCAATGTTACAAAAGGGATGAAGTCACCCCCATTAGTTTATAAAAAGTAAAATCCCAAATCCCATGTGTTTTCAAGCATATCCCCACTTAAATAAACAACATCTAAGACTATCACTTACATACTCCATTCTAAAACCATCAAACCAAACACACCCATGGCTAAATTTGCTCCCCATCTTTTTGGTGAACTACTAATAATATTTAACACTTAATTAAAAGAACATGTTTTAGTCAAGTAACATGTGTAGAAAAGCAACATGTGCAAGCATTAAGCATATGCCAACTTTATTACCACGTGAAGAACTTGCCTAATTCTACCATCAGTCATTTATTTTGTAACTTGATCTTGACAGCATCCCACCTGCCTAATTCCAGAAATGGTATTTGTTCTTACATTATCCACAATCTTATCGCCTTCGCAATTCCTCCCATTTCTTCGATAATCTAATTATCATGTTTACATGATGTACGCGAATTGAAAGGCATTGAAACGACAATCTAACCACGTGTCGATGATAAGACACTTTTATCCAAAAACTTCCACAACTTAACTCAAAAACATAAATATTTATATAACATCATGTGCAATTTTCTGGTTAGCGTACTACCGAATCAAACAACGATTCCTACATGTTTATGGTATGCTCGCGAATGAAATTGATATCTAGACAAGTCTCTATCAATTTTAATTAAAGAGGTGCGCGGACCACATTCCGCCAAACTGTATGGTGATTTACAAGCACGTTTTAGGATGACCATTACCAAAAATGGAAAGATTGCGGTCTTGATAACTCTTGTACCATGTCCCTTTGGTTGATACACATGAGTCATTACGTGTTTCTTTATTAATTTTAAGTAAATTTAGGTACAAGTTTTTTTCAAGTTCATAATCTATTTAAGACCCATTCTTCATGTACATAAGACATACCTTCTAGGCTCATTTTTAGTGTACACTTGGTTATCAAACTCTTTTATTTTACATAAAACCTATGGCCACAGAAATTAAATCGGAGTTGTCTAATGTGTCTCTAACAGATGATTTCGAAGACTTTTTGGAAAACATGGAACTAGACGAAGGGCTGCTTCGCGAGTTACTTGATATTATGAACGAAGACAACATGGTTCCAATGTCGACGATGGACAAAATGGCTGTGGATGTGCCACCCCAGAATGAAAAGAATGGTGCCGACTCGCCTTATTTGTTTTTGAATCATGATGAATCTCAACTGCTTTTTGATCATGAGAAGCAAGTACAAGATGATCTTGATTATTGGGTTAGCCAAACTATTGTTGAAATGGCTAACACATTTCCGGGATTAACATTCGAGAACGAGATGATGCCTTTTTGGCGTGTTGAGGATCCGGTCGAAGAGGAGGTGATTGATGACATTGCTTATGTCGAGTTGTGGGAGAAATAAGAATCAAAATGCAATGTTCTACAAGCATTGTTTTATATGGTTGAACAACTTTTATGTGGAATTATTTAAAAAAAAATAGAGGGGTGTAACAATTCTTGTTATAAGCTTTGTTTTAAGTTTATTATTATTTACTCATAAACCATGATTGCAAGATTGATGGTGTAAAGTGTAAACACCTAATGAAATCCTAGCGTTCAAAAGCTATAAATCAAAAGTTCGACCATCCATGTACACCGGGTTCAAATGCTAATGTTACTTAAAAAATATTATCAAAATTCAAACATTATTTGACAACATGATGTAATAGTGCTTAAAAGTCCTAAAACCTGATGTTTAACATGCAAACACTCTAATCTTAAACACATCTATAAAAAAAGACATTAAATGTTCGGGTTTTTATTCGGATTTCGGGTTTTTCGAGTCGGGTTGTTCGGGTTTTTGGTTGCGAAAAAGTGACCCGATAACCGATCCATTTAAGGTTCGGGTTATTCGGGTTTAAGTTATTCAGGTTCGGATTTTTTTGGGTATTCTCTAATTCGGGTTCGGGTGGCTTCATATTCGAGTTTCGGATAAAAATAAACGACCCTAGGTGCTATCCACGTGTAACAAGGTGGTAACAGTCACTTTTTTACCGTTTGAGGATTAAAAAAATAAACCCCTATTTTTTCATTTAAAATAGTGGCGGCGCGGCTTGTTGCCCGCCTGCCCGTTAACTTGATGTAATTTTCTTTGTCTAGGAATAAAAGTTTAATGAAATTTGATCAAAAAAAAATACCACCATTTTATCATTTCTTCACCATTATGTTTCGTATTCACCAAAATTCATTAAAAACACCATTTTACTCGAAAAAAACCTATGGGTTCTCAAAGATCAAATGTTGTCGTAAACAAGAAATCCACTGAACCGAGAGAAACGGGTTCGAGCACAAAAGGTTCTAGTTCAAACGAGCATGGTGTAGGTTTACACGTGAGTCATCAAGGGTATCAATCACGATTTTACAAGAATAACCTTAAATGTTTACATACCCTCAATTTGGTTATCCGCTATAGCTTTTTACAAAACAACTCCATCCACATAATCTATCGTTCGGTGCTAATGTCATTGCACAGGGTCGAGAATACTCGATAAAAGACATTGAACTGTATGCAATGAGGAGCCCTCTGTGACCCCCGGCGTGACGCGGTGTAACGACGACTCCCGATTTTTTAAGGTCTTGATGAAGACGATGTTGTGCCAGAAACGCAAGATCCTCAAAATAATTTGTTTGTTAAGATTAAGGGTATCCAATTCAACGATGACGAAGATGAAGACAATGTGGTACAAGAAAAACCAACAAAATTCCCCGCACGTGCAAAGAGTGAAGTACGTATGACTACTCAAGAAGTAGTTTTGGCTAAAGCATAATGTTATTGTTGTGAAAACAAGGAAGTCGGAAATCAACAAATAGTAAAAAAAAGTTTTAGGAAAGCTTATATAAATATTACAACGTAACCATGGGTAGAAGCGAGCATACGGTCCATCAATTGTCTTCAAAATGGACTACTATGAACGATAAAATAAATGAATTCAACGCATTTTAGATTCAAGTGGTATTAATTTACTTTTTTAATTGTATTAACATATTTAGTTTTAATTTTTAAATTTACTTGTATTAATTTATATTCATATTTTTATAGAGGAACGTCTAAAGACGAGTGGTTCTAACGATTATTTGGTGATGAAAAGGGTGATGACTTATTACAAAGAAAGACATCCAGACGGTTTTACTCACAAATCCGCATGGGAGATTATACGCACGCACAACAAATTGGCCAAAACCCCGTTGATGGGTAAGGATCCTGATACCCATTTCGGCAAGAGAAGAAAGTCATTGGAATTCGACAACTACCATTCATCTAAACTTAATGATGTCGGGATTAGTCAAATGCCGGACCTCAACGAAGACAACGCACCACCAAAGTGAAGAAGTTATAGCGTTGTTAGCGGATAAACGTGAGGCTTTGAAACAAAAAAGTGTAGGAGCAAGACGTTTATGAAACCGCACGATATAGAGTGATCGGTCAGTTGTTGGAAGTCATCTTTAATCGGGAGCGTGAAATAACTGCCAATTATCTTTGGCCTTGCTATTTTTAGATACATTTTTTATTTAACTTTCATAATTTTTTAATTTAAATTTACATAATTTTTTTAGTTTGAATTAGGGGCTGTTTGGTAGCCTCTTAATGACCATTCAGAGGCTATCTCTCAATGGTTCATAACCTCTGAATGATTAAGAGGTAACCTTAAATCTGAATGGTTAAGAGGCAACCATTAGAATGTACCTTTTAACCATTCATACTTAAGATTACATCTTAACCATTAAAAGACTATGAACCATTCAGATGTAGCCTCTTAATGACCATTCAGAGACTACCAAACAGCCCCTTAGTGTAACTGTTTTAAATTTATTTTAATGAATTTTAGTTGTATATTAGTTTATTTTAAATTAAAATGTTTAATTTTTTTAAGTAAAAAAAATTGTTAGTGTTGTGCCATACTGCCATCGCCTCCCCATTTGTCATGTTTAAGGGTAACTTTAGGATAGTTTTTTTTGTTAAATCTGATAAGGCAGCATTGCTATTAAATTAAATTTTCACAAATCAAAACATACATTTTTCTCTTCATCCCAAGTATCTCTCTTCGTACTTAGGGAGAACGGTGTGGTTATTAGGTATCCTCTAAGGTAGATGGTACCCAATTGGCTACTGGCTACATCATTTTGGGTGCCGCAGTAATAGAACGTGGTGTGATTAGAAGCCGAAGGGTAGTGACTAGTGTCTGTGATAGCGGTGATTGCGTGTGTAGGTGAGAGATAAAGAGAGGGATACCATTGTATGTCATTCATTGTGATATTTGTCAACTTCTCATGTAAAGAAGGAACGCTGTCAAGAGGGGTAAAATGACACCACCCATATCGTTATTACACATGCGGGGTTCAAGAACAACGCCTAGAGTGGGATCCCCTTCCAGTCAATGGGTGGTGCCCGACCCATAAACGGTCCATTTCATCAAAACGTTGTGGTGGTCTGCCGCTTATAAGAACGTTATTTTGGTCTATTTCGGGTGACACCGCTCGCGGAGACACATAAATTTGTTCTTGATGTTATTAATTACCCAATTGAGATTTCGAAAGAACTCGTCAAATTACTTTAGCCCGAAGGTCTTTGCACCACTGCGAAAGATTTTACAGAAACTATTCCCTACAAATACAAGTCCCATATCATTGTATAAAACGATACTCAATTTTGAAGACTTGGTATTTACTGTAAAATCCCAATGAATTAATAAAAAATCGTTCAAACTAAAACTAAAAATCCTATAACTATTATTTTGTTTTTACTAAAGTTATTTACTTAAAATCCCATAAAAGTTACATAATCATTTATCCTATTTTGTATTTTTCTCTGTATATATGTGCTATCTTTTCAGTATTGGTGTATTACAAACTCCAAACCCTTTAAAGTATTACTAACCGGCGCCCTCGACTCGATCGATACTCTGATTGCTTCTAACCTACGCCTATATATATCTCATCTCCTAGCTCCAAACCTGTACCTATTTACCATTTACTATTCAGTTATTTTTTTTATCCTTTTTAACTCCTGCTGTAAAGTTAAGAATTTACTATCTACGTACTTCTTTTAATTTGATTTGAAGTGTTTCAGGTCACACAGTAGCCATTAAATTCATTATATATTCATTTTAAAAGCATTTGTTATTAGATCGTATTTTTCAAAGTGTTTTATATATGTGTACAAATCTTTTTGCATGGTCTTAGTTATTAAATAAAGAATTACATTTTATTCATCAATCTGTAAAGTGTAATCCTTTCGATTTGAGATTTTATCTAATTTAAAATTCAAAGAAGTCTTATTTTCATCCTTATTGGATGTTATCGATCTTATAAGACGAACTAAGTTGTATCTATACATTATTGAAGCACACTCGGTTAAAACCGAGTCTCCCACCAAGTCTTTAGTCAATATTCAAAATTAATGCTTGTTATAATTATAATTTCTTAGTCAATATTCTTCCTAGTCTTTAGCTTAGTCAATATTTTTCCTAGTCTTTAGCTTAGTTCCTAGTCTTTAGCTTCCTAGTCTTCTCTTTATTGTGTATATATGTAATTCTCTCTTCAATGGAAATAATCAACAAGTTGATACATTCATATGGTATCAGCTAGGGATGAGCTCGGGACGGGATCGGTACCGAACCGATACCGATCCCGACAATACCGATACCGAAAAGTCCAAAAACCCAATACCGATCCCGATACCGAACACATACGGTACGGTATCGGTTCGGTATCGGTACGGTACCGGTATGGTATCGGTATTTTGCCTTAAAATACCGATCCCGTACCGATACCGATAATACCGAAACCGAAAATCCATAAATATGGATACCGATACCGATCCCGAAACCCCTCGGTTCGGTATCGGTTCGGTACGGTATCGGGATCGGGACGGGACGAGATCGGTATTCGGGCTTGAATGCTCATCCCTAGTATCAGCCAGGTTTTACTAAACCCACTCATTCTTCTTCATCACCCCACCACTCCCTATCATTCTGCCCAAACTTCAAGAAAACTCAACCTACTATCACCCCTTCAACTTACAACAAAAACAACACTCAAACTAAACCACAAGCACACATGATGGCAGCACACCATACTGTCGATTCTGATTTATCATGGCTAAAAGACAGTGTGCTTCTCACCACATTACTAATGATCTTAGTGCACTCTCCGTGCACAGACTGTATGATGGTACCGAGGAACTTGTCATCGGTGATGGTTCGTCTCTTAAAATTACTCACGTTGGCACTATTACTCTTTATTTTTTAGTGTCCCTATTATCCTAAAAAATGTTCTTTGTGTCCCTTCTATCTCTCGCAACATAATCTCTATCTCTCGTTTATGCATTGACAACAACATACTAGTCTTATTTTTCTCTTCTTATTTTGTCATCAAGGATTTTCACACTCACCGAACCATTCTTCGGGGAAAAACTAATCATGGTCTCTATGAATTATCCTCCACCAAGTCTCCACAAGTATTTTACTTGCAAACAAACAAAGCATCTTCTTGGCATCACCGCCTAGGACATCCACATTTGCGAGTTTTACAACTTTTAGCTTCTTTTGTTCCGTCTATTTCTAGAAAGCATGAATCATGCAATTCTTGCTGCATCAATAAAAGTCACAAACTTCCCTTTCATTCATCATCTTTCACTTCTAATACACCTCTAGATTTAATCTTTTCCGATGTTTGGTCATCTCCAATTACATCTTTTGATGGTTACAAATACTATATATTTTTTGTTGACCATTTCACAAAATACATTTGGATTTATCCATTAAAACATAAATCTGACTCTCTTAGTACTTTCATCCGTTTTCAAAAACTCGTTGAAAACTATTTCAAAACAAAAATCAAGCAATTATTTTCCGACAATGGTGGAGAATATATTAAACTGTCTTCTCATCTATCTTCTTGTGGCATTTCTCATCTCACCTCCCCTCCTAATACACCCGAATACAATGGCTACGCCAAATGCCGTCATCGTCATATTGTCGAAACTGGTCTAGCCTTACTTTCTCATGCCAAAATGCCTCTAAAATTTTGGCCATTTGCCTTCACCACCTGTAACACCCCAACCGATGGCGGAAACATCGAGTGTCACGTAGTGACGATTGTTCAATAGCTCATGGACTAAAGTGTAAATTTGAATACATTGATAAAATAATTTATTACATTAAAATGATATACAACGATTCTAAATGTCAACTAAACTGAAATACAATGAATCCAAAATCTAAATAAAATTCCAAAAGCTTAAAAGTCATCTCATAAACAACCTGAAACATGTACGAAAATAGTATATGTCAATACAAAATGTATTGGTGAGCATACCCTGTTTGTATACATATAGTAGAAAAAGAGTTTCGCAATTCACGTGTTATACTGTCTACAATTTAGTGTTCAAGCTGTGTACAAATGCTACCCAAAATCAAACCTTTGTTTAATGAATCAAGAGTCACACATATATATAGTATTCGCTCATAGTAGGCGATGAATAATCGTTCACACATAACAATAATTAAGTACTATTTATTGCTATGCTAGGCCGCAGAACGGTTAATGATTCAGGTCATAAGTACACACTATCAGCGAATCAACAAGTAAAACACATACAAGAATTGCGATTGTGAATATATGATAAACCATGATTAAGTGGGTGAAGTAATAAGCGTACATGAGTCACCCCAAAAGTGTAAAACATGAAAAAGGGGAAAGATATACTCACAGTTTGCGAAAGCGATCAAAATCCACTTAAGCGGTTGTGAGCTAAGTAGTGAGAATTCCGAGGAATTCAACCTATAACGTATATAAATACTAGTAAGGTAAAGTCTACAAAGTCTTAAGGTATCTAGGGTCTAAGGCATTAGGGTTTGCTAAGTCGATTTGGGGAATCAGAGATTTTATGATTAGTCGAATAAATGTAAAAGTTGCATATTAAAATAATATACCAAAGTTTGTAATATGATATAGGTAATATGATTATTACCGATTAAATATTTAGATAACGATATGTTTGAATAATCAAGACAAAATAATTTAGTTAATTACTTTAACTAAATTAAAATAATACGATAACCATAAATATATAAATAAATAATTTTTGTATCACACAACGATTTAACAAAGAATAATTAAGACATTAACTATACGAGTATTTCTATTTTATAAGAAAAACATTTATAAAATAGATGTTAAAATTTGTATAAATAAATAAATGTTTTATTATGTCTAACTAAACATAAATAAGACTAATAATACTATACGTGATCCAAAAATATTTATTTTATAGAAAATGGATGATTTCTGATGTAAACATATTAAAATAATTTTCCCATAATTTATATGAACTTATTTATATTTAAAACTGATTTAATGAGATTAAATCATGTTTAAATGATTAAAAATGGGAAAATTAATAAAAATAAATGTTTTCTTGACCAATAATTTTTATTTCAGTTGAGAATGGTTAGAAATAATTACTCAAAAAGTTTGAGATTAAAATCATTAAAAATGAATTTTTTATCAATTATTTATGATTAAAACAATTTAATTCAATAAAAATATAAAAATAAAACATTTTTCAGAAAATAAAAATGTGGAATGTTCTTTATGATGTCAAGAAGCTATACCTAAATTTTCATAATTTTTGGAGTAAAAATGAATTTATTATGATTATTATAAATTTATATGAATTATAAATGATTATTATATAAATTAAATATGAGAAATATGAGACAAACAAAAAAAGAAAAGAAAAGATGCTGGTCAAGGGTTTCGAACCCATGACCCTTCCTGTATAACACAACTACCTCAACCACTAGACCAGACTTGATTTTGATTATATTATTGAAACAGATTATATTTATATAGTATGTCTAAACTCATCTTCTTCCCCAAATTGATTAACCAAGAAACCCTAACCCTAGTTTATATAATAACTCGATTCAAGCACAGATAGCCTCTAAAACCATAGGGCTTTCAAAGATTTATGATAAAACAACAGAATGGCAATAAAAATTTGAACTCACAAAGCCGTATCAAGGTTGAACACCATGGATGCAGGTTCGCAACTTGGAGAGCCAATTGGCGAGTATTATAGACGCGATAATGCTTGGTTTTTGTGGGTTTAGAAGGTGTAGAGGTGCAGAAACACGTTGCAAAGATCAATTTATAGATTGTAACTCGAATTAGAAACTGTTTATTCGTTTAAGACTAATGGACGCCGGTTACGTATAAATTCAATCATAACCCATTTTATAACGCGTTTAAGACACATAATAATGGCCGAAACCGATACATAAGGATGGAGATACTTAATGGCGCAAGAAAAACGGATTAAAGACCAATAATTAAAAGATTTTAAAGTGGCCGGAATAAAATCCGGTGGCCGGATTAAATCCGCCGGAAAAACGTGGATCAAGGAGATTCAGATTTTGTTTTTTTTAAACCTTTTGACACTTGGCAGAATTAGTCCCTCATGTTTTAACTAGGTTATAACATTGTATAACTAGGTTAGTTTTTCCCTTATAAAGACTTAACCAAGTTAACTATACTTAACTTTTAAAACTCTAAACTTTTATAAAACTTGAAATTTTTATAAAATCCATTGCGTAGACATTTCAAGACACGTATTTGATTGAAACTTATACCGGATCCATAATAAGTATAAATGATAATTTTTTTTTTTGTTCGCTCTGAAATTAAATTTAAAAAAAAACGACGAACTTACAGGGACTATAATAGAAATATTGGAAGGGCTATTATTGTTAGTTAAATGGAAGACGAGGGTGACGGATGTCACACCACCGCCACCTACCTCATCAATAGACTACCCACCCCCACCTTAAACAATGATTCCCCCTACTATCGGCTCTTTCACACTACTCCCAACTATGAAAAACTTCATGGTTTCGGTTGTCTATCCTACCCTTGGTTACGCCCATACTCGAAACACAAACTCGAGTCTCGGTCAAAACCATGCATATTCATAGGCTACTCATCCTCCCAAAGTGCCTTTCACCTTCTTGACCCGCTCACAAATCGAATCTACACATCCCGTCATGTCCAATTCATTGACCATATTTCCCCTTATGAATCTCTCTCTCAAACCTCTACCCCCGCTCCACCATCACCCAACACTTGGTTACCTCTTACCACTCAATCAATTTCACTTCCCAACCACTCTCCTCCTCATTCTCCAACTCCCACGCCCGCTGCCACTACTTCAGCATCTTCTTCCTCCAACCCACCAAACATCACCTACCAAAGACAACCACCTCCACCACCCCCACCGAACTCCCACAACAGCCCACCGAGCCTTCCCACACCACTGACCAAACCACCACTTCATCCCCCATACATATTCCCTCGGATTCATCTCCCTCTAATATTTCCCAAACCACTGAACCCACTTCCTCTCCACCTCAACCCGCTGCCTCTTACCAAACTCGAGCCACTCGTAAACCCAACCCGAAATACCATAACTCTGATTTTGTCTTATACCACTCTACTACTCACACTTTTCCTGAACCCACTAATATTACCCAAGCTCTCAAACAACCACTATGGCGAGATGCTATGCAAACCGAGTTTGATGCCCTCAAACGCAATCAAACTTGGACTCTTGTTCCTCCCGACAACGCCCCTAACCTTGTTGGATGCAAATGGGTCTACCGCACTAAATTCAAACCTGATGGCTCGGTAGACCGCCTAAAAGCACGTCTTGTTGCTAAAGGTTTTCATCAACGTCCCGGTCTAGACTATGCTGAAACCTTTAGTCCCGTAGTAAAACCGGCTACTCTACGCCTTATTCTTGCTATAGCCACTTCATACAATTGGCCTCTACGCCAACTTGACATAAACAATGCCTTCCTCCAAGGCACCCTAACCGAATCGGTTTACATGTCTCAACCACCCGGCTTCGTGGACCCTTCCTATCCCACCCACGTTTGCAAACTTAACAAAGCCATCTATGGCCTTCGTCAAGCCTCTCGTGCTTGGTATGACGAACTTAAAACCTACCTTCTATCGGTTCACTTCAAACCTTCTATATCTGATCCCTCTCTTTTCATCAACAAAGTTACTTCTTCCACCATATTTATTCTTGTCTACGTTGATGACATAATCATCACCGGAGCAAATCCATCTCTCATCCAATCTTTCATTCAAACTCTAGCTGCCAGATTCTCTTTAAAGGACCTTGGCAATCTCTCTTACTTTCTTGGCATCGAGGTCATTCCTCACAACCATGGCCTTTTTCTATCTCAATCTAAATATATCCTTGATATCCTCACCAAAGCTAACATGAGTAATTGCAAACCGGCTCCTACACCGATGTCGGCTTCCTCTACTATTACTGTCCTGGATGGTGAACCCCTACCATCCCCAACCGAATACCGGGCTTTTACAGTAAATAAACTTTCACAGTTCATGCATAAGCCAACAAATGTACATTGGGAAGCTCTAAAAAGATTGCTAAGATATCTACATGGCACTCTACATCATGGCATCTTCTTCAAACGGAAATCTCCTTTGCAGCTTCACGCTTTCACTGATGCGGATTGGGCCGGTGACAGACCCTCTTACCGAAGCACTACCGGCTACATCGTTTATCTCGGTCAAAACCCGATTTCATGGAGCTCCAAACGTCAACCAACACTTGCTCGATCATCCACTGAAGCAGAATTTCGTGTTGTGGCTTCCACCACAACCGAAGTCCAATGGCTAATCTCCTTATTGGTTGAACTAGGTCTCAAATCCACAGTCACACCTGCCATCTACTGTGACAACTTAAGTACAACACACTACTCAGCAAATCCGGTCTTCCACTCCCGCATGAAGCACCTTGCACTAGACTTTAACTTCGTACGTGAAAAAGTTCAAGATGGCACCATTCGCGTCACACACATATCAGGAGATGATCAACTTGTGGACGCTCTAACCAAGCCTCTTCTACGTCAACGGTTCCATTTTTTAACATCCAAGATTGGTCTCCTCTCACGCTCGTCCATCTTGCGGGGGCATATTGAAGCACACTCGGTCAAAACCGAGTCTCCCACCAAGTCTTTAGTCAATATTCAAAATTAATGCTTGTTATAATTATAATTTCTTAGTCAATATTCTTCCTAGTCTTTAGCTTAGTTCCTAGTCTTTAGCTTCCTAGTCTTTAGCTCTTTATTGTGTATATATGTAATTCTCTCTTCAATGGAAATAATTAACAAGTTGATACATTCATATACATCTATCTATATATATATAAAAGAAAACGTATATGCTGACCTGGCGTGCAATGGAGGCCTCAACCTCCCCTTGAGAGTGCCACGTGGCATCATAATTGAAAGATTTTAGTGTTTTTGAATTATTTCCTTTTTTAATTAAAAAAAAGATAAACATAAAACCCTAAATTCTCAATTACTAAAATTAAATTGAGTTATTTTAAGAAAAAAAATTTAAAAATAACTTTAAAATTTTCTCTCTCATGTTTCTTCCCATAATTTTTAAACGTTTATATCTTTTATATACGGGATTTTTTTAAAAAAAATTACACCAAATTAACGAGCGTTTTATTATCTTTTTCAACGAGTACCATAGTGCTATATAAAACGGAGAAAAAATCGACTATTTTTTGTGGGGTTTCGTTTATACAGGAAAAAAAACACACAAAGTGTTTCATGTTATTCATTAATCATGTTTTTTTCTTTTAAACCAGGTTCTTATCTACGATGTTGAAAATCAGCCCAATCGCCATGTTATCATTTAAAATACTATGAAAATGCAATGATTGAGAGATTTTTGTGGTTAGTTAACTTAAGCCATTTGCAATAGGTTATCACGTAAAATTAGATTTTTCAACCCCGGGACCCTCCCGAGGTAATCAGCTAGTATGACATATGTTTAAACATTTAAACCTACTTGCAAAGCTAAGAAGAGTATATATCATTGACAAAGTCACCACATTACTTTTATCATCTATTTTACCAGTTTTTGTGTCTAATAGACTGAAATAGCATTGCGTAATTATAGTATGATGTAAATCTCATTTATAGCAATTATTGTATTAATTGTAATTGCAATCTACCTAAAATAGGTGATTGCCTTGTAGCCTTATAAAGGCATGTTCATTTGTGAATAGAAATGATCTTGAACAATATTATCTTACATGGTATCATCCTTGATCCTGTAACCCTAATATCCCTTCTGCCTGTGCTCTGCCGCCGCTGACAGCCTCTGTCTTTTCTTCCTCAGCCGGCTGCAACCATATACCTCCCTCACTTATTCAATGGCCGACACTAAACTTCAACCTGCCGTCACTGTAACCAACATCAAAGCCTTCATACCCATCACCCTGGATAACGAAGCGTCAGACTATAACCTGTGGTCTGAACTATTCCGTATCCACTGCACCGCCTTCCTTGTTTCTGACCATCTTGCCCCTCGCCCTCCACCACCTGCTGCCGCCACTAACCCTGACAAACAACCTGCCTCTTCCGCCCCTTCTGATTCCTGGGAAAGATTGGATGCCATCGTTCTTCAATGGATGTATGGTACCATCTCCCCAGGACTCCTTAAAACCGTCATCACTAAACGCACCACTGCCTATGATGCGTGGAAGGCCATTGAATCTCAGTTTCAAGACAACAAAGCCACTCGTGCCTTGTACCTGAAACAAAAATTTTCCAACACACGTCTGGAAAACTTCTCCTCTATGACAGCCTATTGTCAAGAGATCAAAGTTTTATCCGATCAACTTGCTGGGGTTGACGCTCCTGTGGATGAACAGGACCTCGTTCTTCAAACCATTGCCGGTTTAACCGAGCAGTATGAAACCATCGGCACCATTCTTCACAACACCAAACCTTTACCTTCTTTTTTCGAGGTTCGTTCGCAGCTATGTATGAACGAAACCACGAAAGCCAATCTCGCTAGCCACTCCGCTTCCCATGCTGCCACAGCCTTACTCACCCAGAATCGCCCCACTCCTTCATCTGCTGCCACCAACACACCTACTTCCAACCCTCCCCGTAACCCTAGCCAGGGCCGTCCCAAAGGTCAGGGTCGCCGCCCCCCTGCCTCCTCTCAAAACAGGAACCGTAGTCGCTCTTCTAACCCTTCCCCACAGCCCACTCACCCTTACATTATCTTCCCTCAGGCTTGGGCTCACAACCAGTGGGCTGCTCTGTTCAATCAGGCCCAAACACAAAGCCAAACAGGCCAGCAAACACCACCCTGCCCATACCCTTCTACCCCTCGGCCTGCTTCGGGTCAGGGAATTCTTGGGCCGGCCCCAGCCCAGGCCCATATGGCTACTTATTCTCCCACTCCCACCGATATTGCGCAGGCACTTTATACCCTCTCACTGAACCAGCCAATAGACCCGGTGGGTTACATGGACACAGGTGCATCCGGACACATGGAGCAACCAGGTAATTTCTCCCCGTCTGTTTTTAATTCTAGCACTAATAAACAAATCATCGTTGAAAATGGCACGACCATTCCGGTCATTGGTCAAGGTAACAAAACCTTACCCCACCCTTTCCACCCTTTAAACTCAACAACGTCCTATATGCCCCTCAAATAATTAAAAACCTTATATCCGTTCGTCGCCTTACAACGGACAATTTATTATCCATAGAATTTGACCCTTTTGGTTTTCTTGTGAAGGATCTCAAGACCAAGGAACCCATCCTACGATGCAATAGCTCGGGAGACCTTTACCCTTTGACGACCAACTTTATCAAGTCACCCAAGTCACCTGTTGCTCTCACTGCTGTTACTCAAGATCGTTGGCACCAACGCCTTGGGCACCCGGGCAACAATTTATTACATTCGTTAAAATCTTGTTCCTTTATTAAGTTTAATAAACCAACTTCCACGCTTTGTCAGTCATGTGTTTTTGGCAAAAGCGTCAAGTTTCCATTTTCTGATTCTATTAATAAAACTCAATTGCCTTTTGATATTATCCATAGTGACTTGTGGACATCACCTGTACTTAGTACCGGTGGTCATCGTTATTACATTTTGTTTGTTGATGATCACACCGATTTTTTATGGACCTACCCCTTGACAAATAAATCCAATGTCTATTCAACCTTTGTCCAATTTTATAACTTTGTCAACACACAATTTCAAAGAAAAATTAAACAGTTTCAATGCGACAATGGTACCGAATACACCAATAACCAATTTAAACAATTTTGTCATTCGAATGGTATGCATTTTCGTTTTTCTTGCCCTCACACCTCCCCCCAAAATGGGAAAGCCGAGCGAACCATCCGCACCTTAAACAACATGATTCGCACCATTATGGCCCAAGCCTCCCTCCCTCAATCCTATTGGCACCACGCCCTTGAAACCGCCACATATATTCTCAACATCCTACCTAAAAAGAATCACAACTTCATGACTTCCACCACCCTACTATATCATGTCTACCCTACCTATGACCACCTACGGGTTTTTGGATGCCTTTGCTATCCTCTTCTCCCCTCCACTTCCATCAACAAACTTGCATACCGCTCCAAGCCATGTGTTTTCCTCGGCTATCCCGCGAACCATCGTGGATATAAATGTTATGACTTCAATTCTAAACAAACATTTATTTCCCGACATGTTCAGTTCGAGGAATCCATTTTCCCATACTCCATTCAACACCCAACCACCCTCTCTACATATGATTATCTCTTCCACAACATCTCTCCTCTCCTTTGGACCACTGTCCAACCGTCCTCACCACCATCCGCATCTCCGCCACCCAGCCCTATGCCTCACCCAGCCACACCTCAACCGCCCACCAGCCCAACATCACCTGCCTCACAGCCCACCAGCCCCACACTCATCTCACCTGTCCCTTCGGTCCATCCATCGGGCCCATTTCAGCCTTCTTCCTCCACCCCCATAATCCACACCTACTCTAGGCGGCCCAAATCTACACCAACCACAGCCCACCCTCAGCCCAATCCCACAGCTACTCCTGCTGCGACCTCACAAACTACAGCCCACCCTCAGCCCGGCCATTCCGCACCTACTGAACAACCCGGTCCAACCCAGCCTAACACTCGCACCATGCGCACTCGTGCTATGGCTGGCATCACCAAGCCCAAACTTCCATTCAACCTTAACACAACCACCCTTGCACCCATACCAAAATCCCCACAGGTTGCCTTGTCCACCCCCGAATGATCCGCTGCCATGACTAATGAATTTAGTGCTTTAATTAAAAATGAGACCTGGGAGTTAGTACCTCGCTCCCCGGATATGAATATTATTAGATGCATGTGGTTGTTTAAACATAAATTCAGGTCTGATGGCTCGCTTGAAAGATACAAGGCACGGTTAGTTTGTGATGGTCGCAGTCAGCAGATTGGCATTGATTGTGGTGAAACATTCAGTCCGGTGGTTAAACCTACCACTATTCGCACAGTTCTCACTCTGGCCGTTTCTCAGGGCTGGCCCATACACCAGCTGGATGTTACAAATGCATTCCTCCATGGTCATCTCCAGGAGACAGTCTACATGCATCAGCCTATGGGTTTTCGACACCGCGATTTTCCTGATCATGTTTGTCGCCTAAAGAAATCTCTTTATGGCCTCAAACAAGCCCCACGAGCCTGGTATCAACGATTTACTGACTTTGTTTTGTTACAGGGCTTCACTCAGTGCAAATCGGACAACTCCTTGTTCATTTATAATCAGGGTCACGACACTGCTTACCTTCTTCTTTATGTAGATGATATTATCTTGGCCACTTCTTCTGACTCTCTTCGGCAGACTCTTATGACCACTCTTGCAGGAGAATTTGCTATGAAAGATCTGGGCCCTCTTACATATTTTCTTGGCATCTCCGTTCAACGCAAAGATAATTCTCTATTTCTTTCTCAGCAAGCTTATGCTAAGGACATCATTCATCGAGCAGGTATGGACTCATGTAAACCAGCGGCGACCCCAGTCGACACACAACACAAGCTTGGCAGTCAACCTGACCCTTTATTTGATGACCCGACTACCTTCCGTAGTCTTGCAGGAGCATTGCAATACCTCACCTTCACTCGCCCTGACATCACCTATGCTGTCCAACAAGTTTGTATGCACATGCATGCTCCATGTACAGCCCATTGGAATGCGTTAAAACGCATTATCCGGTATCTTCAGGGAACCCTAAGCTTCGGTCTTCACCTTACTGCGGCATCTAGTATCACTCTACGCGCCTACACAGACGCGGACTGGGCTGGCTGTCCAGATACGCGCCGCTCCACATCTGGTTACTGTGTCTATCTAGGTGACAACCTAGTCTCTTGGTCGTCAAAGCGCCAATCTACTATCTCCCGTTCCAGCGCTGAGGCTGAGTACCGCGGGGTCGCCAATGTCGTGGCTGAAATATGTTGGCTTCGAAATTTGCTACTCGAGCTTCACCGCCCACTCTGCAAAGCATCGCTAGTCTACTGCGACAACATCAGTGCTATCTATCTCTCCAACAACCCGGTTCAACATCAACGGACTAAACATATCGAATTAGATATACACTTTGTTCGAGAGCATGTTCAGAAAGGTCTTGTTCGGATTCTACATGTCCCATCTCGGTTTCAAGTTGCCGACATTTTCACCAAAGGCCTTCCCCGGGTTCTATTTGATGATTTTCGATCCAGTCTTCGCATCCGTCCTCCTCCCGCTCTGACTGCGGGGGAATAATAGACTGAAATAGCATTGCGTAATTATAGTATGATGTAAATCTCATTTATAGCAATTATTGTATTAATTGTAATTGCAATCTACCTAAAATAGGTGATTGCCTTGTAGCCTTATAAAGGCATGTTCATTTGTGAATAGAAATGATCTTGAACAATATTATCTTACAGTGTCTATGAATCCAAACAAAGGACTTTCGGGTTCAATAAATACATGATTCATGAGCAACACTTGTTCATACCAAGCATGCTAACGACTTGGTCTCACCTTGTAATAGTACACCACTAATAACACCAATTTTTGATATATCTACACTTTTGACAATTTACACAAAATTTTGTATGGATATGCAAATAAATTTATAGAAGTAAAATTAGTAAAAAAAATCAACTTTCATGTATGCTCCTAGCCTCCTAGCACACTCCTACCAACAGAATCTTCAGGCACATTGATGTATATTATATATATATATATATATATGTGTGTGTGTGTAATATTCATCATCATATCATACTCAGTTAATTTCGTCAATACTAGATAGTCGTTTTGTATCAAGCATTGGACAAATGCACATAACACTTGGCAACTGGGACAAGCCCGATTGGTGCATGTACCCCTTATTTTTTTGCTATCAACACCACCACATGATGCATGATTAACCGTCCGTTGTTTTTAACGTTATTTTCACGATATTAATAAAATAACGTTAAAATTAGTGCAATTTTACTTTTGCTCCCCGATGACTCACACATATATACACTAGCAATAGCCAATGATGTTCAGCTCAGCTGGTCAGAGGTGGGAGGGTTTACTCCTTAGGGAGGTTCTCGCCCGGGCTTGGTCTCAGGTTCGAATCCCCCCACTCGCACTAAGGGGTGAGAAAATTCAACACCCGCGTTTGGCCTGGATTCGAACTGAGGTTGAGGGGTTGTGCGTCGTTTGTATTCTCCGCTGAAACACACCTTCTAAAAAAAATATACACTAGCAGCAACCCGCGTGTTGCGGTGGAGCTGCACGTTGTTTGGCTATTTATAATTTTGTATGTATATAATTGATATTTTTAGCTTTAAGACTTGTACATTTAGTTTTAAGACTTGTTTTAGTGGCAAACTATAGAGATATTCATAAGAGATATATTTATATAGATATAGATTATTATTATTATTACTACTACTACTACTACTACTATAGATTTTCCGACGAAGTGGTAGCATAAATTTTAAAGAAAATACAAAGTTGACTTATAAGAAAATTGAGCTTTAGCGGCGACCTGCCTAGGTGTCGCCGCTAATTCCCTTGATCCCACCTACCAAATAAACATCGAATCCTGACCGTTGATTGGTCAGGATATCAACGGTGGCCATTTCATCGTACTAAACCCTTTAGCGGCGACAGTATTAGCGACAAGTCACTGCTAAAGATCTTGCCCAGGTTGCAAGCTATTTGCCATGTGGCATGACTCGTGGCAAAAAAAAAAAATTTAAAAAAGAATGTCACGTGGAAAATCACCTTTAGCGGCGACCATTTAGTGGCCACAAGGAGCATTAGGCACCAATTTTTTTAGACGAGAGCATTAGCGGCGACTGTCGCCGCTAAAGGTCTGATCTGTTGTAGTGATAGTTTTGAATAACATTTGTGCAATTTTATGGTTTTTAAAGATTAATTATAACATCTACATTTAACAATGCTTCTTTATACCATCTTATATTATGGAATTCTTTAAGATCTTATATGTCATGATATTAAACTTTTCAAATGCTTTAATGGTTTAATTACCATTACTAATTACTTTTAATTGGTTAAACAAGTTGATTTAATTGATGTATTAAATTTGTCTTGACCACTAAATGAAATTACAATTTTACCCATTTAAATAAATATGAAATGACAATATTAGTCATCCAAAACTCATTATATAATAAGTAAATTTTTTTTTGAAAGGCAAACTTTATTAAATTACACAAAACGACGGGAAATCTCCAAGGCGGAGACTCCCAAACCACAAACGTTACATTACATCAAAATTAAAACGTTGCCAATCCTTCCATCCCACCGTACCCTTTTTACATCTACTAGAAAACCAAATAAAACCCAAAGCTTTTATGTCCGAGACAATTTCGACCACATTCCGCCTATCGTCCCGGAAGATCTTATCATTCCTAGCCTTCCAGATACGCCAACATGTCAAGACAAGAATACCTTGCAAAGCCAGTTTCTTAACCGGAGACCAAATAGAAGTCGAGTGTACCTGCATAATATTGGTCACCGAAAAGAAATAAAACGGAGGAAGGTTAACCCAGCTAGCGATCCTGTTCCAGACTCCATAAGACAAACTACAAGCAGTGAACAAATGATCCACACTGTAACACCCCAGACGATGACGGAAACATCGGGATGTCACGTATTGATGATTGTTCAGTAGCACATGGTAAATAATAAATTTCATTAATTGATTACATAAATTACATACAATTGTTCTAAAAGAATTTGTACATCAAAAAGAAAAATACTAGATACACATCTTCAAGCATTAACTCTAATCTTCAAGCAAGCTATATCCTGAAACATGTTAAGTTTGAAAATATTTTGGGTCAACAAAATTTGGTGAGAATTACATAGGTTTGAATGTTGAATAAAATTTGTACAATTCGAGTGTCATGGCAAGTCTAGTCCATATGTGAAAACAATACTACCCGATAAATCGTGTGCATAACCAAACCTTGTGACTAGAATATTGTGGTCAATCCCATACGCATATGGTTCACTCGTTTTTTGTTGCGATAACAATCACCCACCCTACCCATATTGAAGGTAATGTATCCGTGTGGGGTTGTCAGTCCAATAGATCTATCATTGTATACCGTCGACTTGTACGGAGTTAATGATTATGCTAGAATAATTGTGCTTACCATTGTAATGTTTAGGACATAACGCAACATAGAATAACACATAGACACTTATGTTGAATTGCAATTGAAAATGTAACATGTTTCACCCCAAAATAGTGAAAAGGGGCTATGTAAACTCACCTTAGGTGCTTAATGAGTTCGTGAGTTTTCTTGAGCGTGCAAACACTTAGTAATAATGCCTTGGAAAACTCGGAACTAGCTAGAGGAGATAATGATGGATGAAAACTTTAGTATGTGGGAGATGGGATAATAATGTTTTTTTTTATTGAATGTTATAAAGAGTTGAATGGTAGGCTATAGTATTTATAGTGTAGAAATTGTAGTTGTAATTATGGACTACTTTGACTAGGCTAGAATTTAGGAACAACTTTGACTTGACTAGAAGACCATATTTACTAACACTTTGACTTGACTAGGAGACCATATTTACTAACAATTTGACTTGACTTGACTAAGAGACTACGTTTGACTTTTCAGGTTTGACTAAGGGACCTTGAAAGGGTTTAAGTTTAATTGGTTTTTAATTAACATCACAAAACACCAAATGGTATAGTGGTTTGTGTGGTGTGGTTAAGGTTTAGCCCTCTAGGGACTCGGGTTCGAATCCTGGCTCAGGCAAACATTTTTTTTAACGTTTTTAAATCATAATTTTTAATAAAATCCAATTTAGTATTGATTATAGGTCATTATTTAAACAAAAAAAAAATAATAAAATGGATGGGAAAGATAATGTAAACATGAATCGGATGAATAAACGAGAGAGTTCTATATATATATATAAAAAAATTGTGTGATGTTACAGTCTCCCCTACTTTTAGGAACTTCGTCTCGAAGTTTATTAAAAACACAGGGTTGAGGATGATTAGGTAGAAATTAAGTCAACTGGGGTTTGGAAAATTTGGTTTAAGGCACGACATGAATTTATAGGTAATAGAATAATCTGTTTCGAATAATTTGGATAAAAGGTTTGATATGTGTGAGTTTTAAGGGTTGGATTAGGTTCGTCTGAAATAGCAAGGAGAATAAGAATCTAGCAAAACACTAAACTTAAGTGTTAGGAAAGAAATGCATGAGTTGATTGACTATAGAAAGACTAAATGAACTACCAGGTAACTAGAGTTTATAATTGATTATCTACCGAAAACCTTGATAGAATTCCACACTACCTTAACGTACCTGTAAATTCATGATTACGTTCCGAACCGCAATCACCAATTTACCTTACATTAGGGTTTTGTGTCCTTCTATGACTCTAAACACATATGTAAGTAATGCAAAATAACCTTGTGATTGAATCTTTGTATCAATGAGTCTAATAAATCTTTGTATCAAATTACATGTATGATGTATCCAAAAATGAGTCCAACTGTTGAGCAGGAAAAGACCTCTACCAGTCAGTGAGTAGGAACCTCTACCGATTGTTGAGCAGGTGCGATAGCCTCTACCAGTCGTTGAGCAGGTTATTAGAACCTCTACCGACTGTTGAGCAGGCATGATGACCTCTACCAATCGTTGAGCAGGTTGTTAGGTACTCTACTAACTGTTGAGTAAGTACTTCATCCTCTACCAGTTGTTTGATTAAGTGTAACAATTGTTTTTTATTTAACACATAAGTTGCAAGTTCGTAATATATACATGTAAGTAAGTTTGTAAATGCATCAAGTATAGCATGCGAGTTGTAATAGAGTTGTCCTAGACAAGATTAATGACTCTAGGTGTGTTTATAGCAAATAGTTTATATTCCATGCTTTCAAGTATCATGAATAATCAAATGTTCAAGTAGATAATCAAATCCTCATGTATAACTAAGAATCAAGTTTGATGCAACGAATAATCAAGTTTTCAATAGTCTGATTATCATAGGGATCAAGTTAATGTTCCAGAAGGTGAAGAATATGAATTTAGTTCTTGAGAGGATGATGAAGAACTCAAAGCATCATCAAGGTTATGAAAGATAGTGAACGTGAAAATAGTTAATAAAGGGTTTATTTTTATAGTAAGGAGATTATGTAGCAGTGTAAATCGTGGGGTTTGGATCAAAGGTTAGAATCCAGCGTATGAGAAAACATGATTGTGATAAATACCAAAAATTGTAAAAGTTCGAACAAGTAGAAAATAATTAGGTGGCAATGGAGATTAAATTTTGTTCATGAGGATGGAAAGATCTTATCATTTTTCTTTTTAAAACTGGTTTCTTATATAAAACAAAAGTTGCTAAATAGTACAAACTAAGTGGCTTTAGATCAGAATATTTTAGTTTAGTCGAAGATTTTAAACACGACGTTAGGTTTTATAGATCAAGGTGACATTATATCAAAAATCCTTTGTTATGCTAATGAATAAACATTTGGATTTAGAAATTATGTTTGAGGATATCTTATAACAAAAATATGTATTTTCCATGGTTTATAGGTGATGTAAATTTTGACAATATTAAGAAATCTTTAGTGTTGGGCTAGGGTCTACCCAAGTTATGAGGTTACAGTTTAGAAATATGTAACATGTTGAAAAATGAAATAATATGATTTGGGGAGGGTGTTGAAAATAATCAAACATGTGGCTAAGATGGTAAGATGAAATGTGATTGTGAAATCCATATATGATTAGGAAATGGGATTGATTTAAGCTGTAAAATTTTGAGATTTTAGAGCTTAGTTTTAAGGAAAGTGAGTGTAATCATTTATTCATTAATTAAAACGAATAAACGAAAACGTTGACTTATCAAAGCTTCTAGATTCTAATAACATAGTGAAGACATGCTTTAGCCTATAAGTGAACACTCATCCCGAGAATTCCCAGGTAGGCATCCGAGTCCCTCGTCTGATTGGGATTTATGCGCAATGCCAGTCCTAGACAGAAAACTCAGAATACAGGCGTTCACCCTTCCAGATTGCACGTGTTCGTTATTAAAATCTAGAACTTCGACGAGATCTTCAAGGTGGTTCAGGCTAAACCTGAGGATTTGTCCTATTAGTCTAAGAGTAGATCTTGTGATGGAGAACAATCTTCTTGTAGGGACTAAAGTAGGGATAAGAAGTAGGAGGGAGATAGAGAATAGAAACAAGTAGGGTTGCAAGTAAAAGGAGCAAGTACTGATTATAATCCTATGGTTATAGACTAGATTATTTTTCTAATAACCTAATTCCCTATAACCATGGCTCTGATACCATTTGTAACATCCGGCCTCTCTCACCACCAATATTGTCTGTTTTGCCCTGATGGGTTGCCCATCCAGAGCTCACGGATTTGTTTTTGGTCGCCCCGGTGGAGACTTCCCAGGAGGTCACCCATCCTGATACTACTCCCACCTGAGCACGCTTAACTGTGGAGTTCTCCTCTCATCCACTAGCATTAAGCCCAAAACGCGTTGGTGATTTAAGAGGCTTTGGATTACTTATGAACCAAGGATCTCTCCTGG
Source organism: Ambrosia x helenae (assembly GCA_030844895.1). Taxonomy (NCBI): domain Eukaryota; kingdom Viridiplantae; phylum Streptophyta; class Magnoliopsida; order Asterales; family Asteraceae; genus Ambrosia; species Ambrosia x helenae. The sequence continues at coordinate 5,602,282 of CM061223.1, forward strand.
CCACGGCCGATGTGGGATTTGCCTAGGGTGTCATACAAAGGTCCATGTTAATCTTCTCAGAAATCAGTACTGTTACAATCACCCCCCCCCCTTAGGGACTCATCGTCCTCGATGAGGTTTGCCCCACCATCCCGAACGACACAGGAGTGGCTCTGATACCAATCTGTAACACCCCAACCGATGACGGAAACATCGGGATGTCACGTATTGATGATTGTTCAGTAGCACATGGTAAATAATAAATTTCATTAATTGATTACATAAATTACATACAATTGTTCTAAAAGAATTTGTACATCAAAATGAAAAATACTAGATACACATCTTCAAGCATTAACTCTAATCTTCAAGCAAGCTATATCCTGAAACATGTTAAGTTTGAAAATATTTTGGGTCAACAAAAGTTGGTGAGAATTACATAGGTTTGAATGTTGAATAAAATTTGTACAATTCGAGGGTCATGGCAAGTCTAGTCCATATGTGAAAACAATACTACCCGATAAATCGTGTGCATAACCAAACCTTGTGACTAGAATATTGTGGTCCATCCCATACGCATATGGTTCACTCGTTTTTGTTGCGATAACAATCACCCACCCTACCCATACTGGAGGTAACGTATCCGAGTGGGGTTGTCAGTCCAATAGATCTATCATTGTATACCGTCGGCTTGTACGGAGTTAATGATTATGCTAGAATAATTGTGCTTACCATAGTAATGTTTAGGACATAACGCAACATAGAATATATAACACATAGACACTTATGTTGAATTGCAATTGAAAATGTAACATGTTTCACCCCAAAATAGTGAAAAAGGGCTATGTAAACTCACCTTAGGTGCTTAATGAGTTCGTGAGTTTTCTTGAGTGTGCAAACACTTAGTAATAATTCCTTGGAAAACTCGGAACTAGCTAGAGGAGATAATGATGGATGAAAACTTTAGTATGTGGGAGATGGGATAATAATGTTTTTTTTTATTGAATGTTATAAAGAGTTGAATGGTAGGCTATAGTATTTATAGTGTAGAAATTGTAGTTGTAATTATGGACTACTTTGACTAGGCTAGAATTTAGGAACAACTTTGACTTGACTAGAAGACCATATTTACTAACACTTTGACTTGACTAGGAGACCATATTTACTAACAATTTGACTTGACTTGACTAAGAGACTATGTTTGACTTTTCAGGTTTGACTAAGGGACCTTGAAAGGGTTTAAGTTTAATTGGTTTTAATTAACATCACAAAACACCAAATGGTGTAGTGGTTTGTGTGGTGTGGTTAAGGTTTAGCCCGCCAGGGACCCGAACCATTATCCCAAAACCAGCGGTCCATACCAACTCCCAAAAATTGATCCACAACTAACTGGGAACATTCAAGTAGGTGCTAATTTTCAAATTCCGAATTAGGGAGCCTTCGCCATCTCCATTCTACACTTGAACCGGAACCTCCTCCCCCGATTCTATAACAAACCTTGCACCATTTGTCACTTTCCAATCTAAATAAATCCGAAAATAAGCTCTTTAAAGGATTCCGGGCCACCCAGGGATCACTCCAAAGCTTTACATCCATACCATTTCCAATCCGACCCCGTATCATAGTCATGCTGTTGTGTCCTCCCACTTTTAACCGGCACCCGCTATTAACCAACTTAGTCCAAGTACCTGTATACCTCGAGCTCTGAGGGTAAGCGTCCCACTTTCTATTTGACCCGTGAATAGCATCTACTACTCTCCGCCATAACACATTTCCTTCTTGACGATACCGCCAAGGCCGCTTAACCAAAAACACGTTATTGCATTCTTCAAGTTTGCGGATTCCTAACCCACCTTGGTTAATTCGCCTAGCATTGGGCCGGCAGGGGGAAGCCAGGGGCGGTAACACCACCCCCTGCCCCATCATCGTCATGACCGGCATGTTGGAGTCGGGCTTGTCGTGCCTCCATGTGTCCACATTGCCCATTTTTGACCGTTACACAATGGTCTGTTGACCGTTTAAAAAAGGTTTTTTTATTATTATAAATACACAACCATTTACGTCATTTTTATACCATCTCCTCTACAATCTTTATACAATATTCTATTTTTTATACAATCTTTTATTTTATATCATCATGGATCCCTACCAAAACAACCCGAATCAAACCCCACAACGTAATCAAAACCCGAACCCAAACCTATTCACGACACCGGGTTACACGATGCCAATCGATCCAACATGGGCTACATTTTCGGGGTTCCAACAAAGTCCCAACCCTTTCCCCCAATATTCTCAAATGGAAATGCACAAAAACCCCCACTACTTTTAACCAATTTGGTCATAAGCAAATGCACCAAAACCCTTAATCTTTCACCCAACTTTTGCAAACCCCGCCATTCCAACCGTCTCAACAACCACAACCGTCACAACGACAACCGTCACCCGAACCCGAAGAAGAAGATGAGGTTGAAGAGTTTGTGCTCGAAACGCAACCCCAATCTTCGAAGGAAAAAAAAAAAAGAAAAGTCGGGCTAGTGTACGTGAAACTCCCACGTCCAAAAGGCTATGGTCGAAAATAGAAGAAGAAGCATTAGCTAAGGCGTATATTTCTACTTCAAAAGATCCCGTAGTTGGTAAAAATATTTTCTTACAATATGTGTTACAATTCTTTAATTTTTTTAAGTCCTATAATATACGTTATATTTAAAAATGTAGGGAACAATCAAACGAAGATAGTTTATGGCTTGAAGCAACCGATCGATTCCATGAAATAATGGAGCAACCTCCATATCGCAACTTCGAGTCGATAGATTCCAAGTGGAGGAAAATGAACTCTACAATCAACCGCTTCATCAAGTATTATAATCCGTTGGTTGTCAATCCTCCAAGTGGGTGGAACGAGGACATGATTTTCAAAGAGGCGATGCGTAAATATGAAGACAAGCATGGGCAATTTTCCCTCACATTCGTGCGTGAACGATTTTGAAGACATCTCCCAAATGGGCACCGGTTCCAAACGAGGCTGCAAGCGCCAAACGATCCAAAAGTTCAGAGTCGGGTAGCTATAGCATGGGAGGCTGGTCGACTGGTCGTTGTCAAATTAATATAAACGATGACCCAGAGTTCGAGGAAGATCCCATTCCAGAGGAGGTACGACCCATAGGGAGGGACAAAGCTAAAAAGCAAGCGGATGCAAAAAAACAAGCTGCATTAGGGAGTGGGAGCGGGTCAAAGATGGACAGTTTGGTGGCGGAATTTGAATCCTTCAAACATACCTTTAGTCAAACGCAAGCAGAGAAGGTAAAACTGAAGGAACGCGAAGTTGAAGAAAAACTTCGATTGAAGCAAAAGAAAGTGGACAAAAGAATGAAGTTGCCCAACTAGAAGAATGGAGAATAATGACAACCAACATCAACGACTATTCCGAAGAAAACCGTCATGTCTTGCTCGAAATGAAGGAGAATATCGCCAAAAAATATAATTCATAGTTTATTTTAATTTAAGTGTTCATTTTTATTTTTAGTTTTATTTAAGTGTTTTTTTATTTGTAATTTTAGGTTTATTAATGTAATTTTATCTTTTTAATATTAATATTATAATATTAATTAATTAAAAAACAAAAAAATATATAAAAAAAAAGGGTAATGATGCTCCTCTCCACACCCTTGAACCATCATGGTGATGATGTTCCTAGGCCATGGTGATGTGGCAGCTGATCGATGTCGTTTGGTCGGTCAAAAGAAAAGATTAAGTAGTATATGGAAGTCGAGTTGTCTCCACAGGGAATTGGTGGAAAGAGTAGTTTTGTAAATTTAACTATTAAACTAAAACCTAATTACTTTGCTTTTGCTTTGAATTAAGAAAACGGATTTGAAAAGTTGTAAACAATAATAATAAAGAAGTAACCCCGTTTGGTCGGTCAAAAGAAAAGATTAAGTAGTATATGGAAGTCGAGTCGTCTCCACAGGGAATTGGTGGAAAGAGTAGTTTTGTAAATTTAACTATTAAACTAAAACCTAATTACTTTGCTTTTGCTTTGAATTAAGAAAACGGATTTGAAAAGTTGTAAACAATAATAATAAAGAAGTATCCCCCTCCGACTTTCCGGTTCAATGATTCACCCAAACCTGGTTAAATGATAGGATACTACATAGACATAGTTTTGTTGGACGGTTCAAATCAAGTGATAACCGAACACAAGTTTTTAATAATAACCTGTACAATTCAATTACCAACCCACATGTATCAATTACCCTCCCAATAATCAAACTGCTCACGATGCAAGAAAACCGAATGCGAATGATTAAAAGATAAGCAATTGAAACACACATAAATTGTTTAAATGATTAAAACCACAAATATTCTTCAAGTGAATGAAAAACAATCCAAGAACCAAATCAAACAAGTTTAAAGGTTTCACAAACGAACCGTGCACCCGGAGGTGGTTACATAAAGAAACTAGCCGCTCATCATGATTATGTATGCTTCCATGGATGATTTTGATGATAGATGCATGAAAAGAATGATTAAAATGTGTTTTGGAATGGTAAAATTCGTACTAGAATGGTCCAAGACGGCTAGGGTTGAAGTGATATTCGTTTTTGGGATGGTTTATCTTTAAATATGGTGAAAACCCAAAACATTTGCATATGATTAGTAAATGGCGCCAGGTGGCGCCACTTTTCACCCATTTTGGCGCAAGGTGGCGCCACCTCACTCAAAATACCTGATGTGCGCCACTTTTGGCGCCACCTGACCCTGAAATTCCCAAACGGGGCGCCAAACCTTGTTTTCTTCATAAAAACTTCGTTATAACTCTGTTTTCTTCGATTCTTGCGGCCACGTCTTCGTATTTTAGAGCTTTATCACATAATAATTTAATATCTTCAATTTAGATCCATTTAGTTTCTCCAAAAAATGCATCCAATTCACTCCTACCCTCTCCCGAAACCTTCCAATAAGCTCCAATTAGTACTTTTAGGCACCGTACACCTGTAATTCACCAACAATCTCAAAGTAACCATGTTTTATGATATAAATCACTTAAAAACACATAATTAAATACATCTTAATATGGTAAAACACCCTCTCATCACATCCCCACACTTACCTTTGATTATCCCCAATCAAACCATCACAAAACACTACTCGCTTTGCTAACAAGCCGCTTCCAATTCCCTTAGCGTTACTAATCTTCAAGGCCCCGAATCATACCCATCCCATAGACTTACACAATCGAGATTGACATACTGGCAAGCAAGTGTTGCACATTTTCAAATCAAGACTTGCGTAACTAAGCCTAACATGCTTATCATCATACACATATACTACACACCCCTCACAATGATCGCTCCTCTCGGTTTATTTCTGGACTAGCTTGTGATGTGCTAGTATAAGTCGCTCAAAAACCAAGAATGTAACCCTGTTATCATAGGTTTGTATGACAATCACACAGAAACTGTAAACTATGCACACATCAAAAGGTCTTACGGGTTTTGGGCTTAGGGTAAAGGTAGGAATAATTTGGCTAACAATTGGTTTAAACAAAGGTTTCAACACGAATAAATGACCATCCTTATTCACAATACGCAATAACACACTAATCAAACAACTTTGGGCATATTTGACCCATAACACATACTTCTATTTTCTCTTTTTTTTTTCTTTTCTTTTTTTCTTTTTTCTTCATATATATATTTTTTCTTTTTCTTTTTTCACAACTTAAACATAACTCAATCACTTAAACAAAACACAAACACAATAGATGTCATCAATTTATTACACAAAGGTAAACGGGTCAATTTGGGTAATATTATAGGTTTAATCAAATGAAAGGGTATAGGCTCAACATGGGCTACTAAGGGTAATTTTTGGATAAACGGGTCAACAAAACACAAACAAATGGTTTCAAACACAACAAAGGGATTCCTAAATTGCCTTTCTCATCTATGTGCATGTTTTGCCTACAACTTTAGCATGTATCAAATCACACAAATTTTGCAACAAGGAAACATTTGGCCTACTCTCAACAAATTGTGACACCCCAGGAAAATCCCACATCGGCCGTGGCCAGGAGAGATCCTTGGTTCATAAGTAATGTCTTGCCTCTTAAATCACCAACGCGTTTTGGGGCTTAATGATAGTGGATGAGAGGAGAACTCCACAGTTAAGCGTGCTTAGGTGGGAGAAATTTTAGGATGGGTGACCTCCTGGGAAGTCTCCATTGGGCAACCAAAAACAAATCCGTGAGCTCTGGATGGGCAAAGCGGACAATATTGGTGATGACGAAATTCTTTTCAACTTGGGGATGATGTGATACCCCGAAAATTCAGGTTCTCACTTTAACTAAACTCTAGTTACATTCCTTGCATTATACTTAACTAGGGTTAGTTAGATAAGACATACGTGCATGGTTATGAGTCAAGGTGTGATTGCATGATTAGTGAACCTCGGACGTTGGTGAATAATAAACTTATGTGTCTCGGTGATACCTGACAAACTTATGTGAAAACCATACGTGATTATGTGAACCTAAACCGAACACGTTAATAGAAATCATTAAAAGTGGAGCATGAGGTTGATTAGGGTCTTAATGCATGGGGTTACACTTGTTACGGTCCGAAATAACGAAAACGTCGAAGGATAACGCGTCGGGAGGCGAAACGAGGCAAAAGCGCGCCACCCGGACCTGTGAGCGGCCGCTCACAGGCTCCGAGCGGCCGCTCGAACCTATCTGACGGGTTTAAAAACCGCCTCAAACTCGTATATAAGCATCCTTAACCCCCATGCAGCCCTCATACTCAACCCTAATCGCCCCCTTACTGCCCCACACGAATATTTCACTCCAAAAACTCCTGCTAAGGCTCAAGATCATCAATTGGGAGGCTCCAAGGCGCGCGATTGATTGACTTGAAGAGCTAAGGGTATAACTCATGATTTCTTACGCTTTTTACTTTATGTTTTATTGTAAAAATCATATAACAAGTTTGTCCAGGTCTGAATGGGTTTAATAAACATTAAAACATGAGTCTTTTTGAAGATTAAACGGATTAAACCTATTAATAAACGCGTAGTAACATCATAGGATGCTTGTTGCGCAAGTTATTGGTGTTTTGATCCTAAAAGCTTTGATCTTGACATGTTTGATAATAGGATCTGATGGGAATAGGTATTAGGAAAGTTGTATGATGATTATTAGGTGTTATTGATTGATAATATGCAACTAGGGTTTGATATAATTGATAATATTGCACGATCAGAATCTGGACAGATTCTGAATGTCGACTTGTAGGGTCTGTTTCGTGGCTTGAAAATAATTGGTTTGATCGATTCTTTGCATGATTGTAACGTACAAGGTCTTAGCTTTTCATAATGGGCAAAACCATCAAATTTGGACATCGTTTGAGTCGTTTTTGGAATTTTAATTGATTAGGGGTCATATCAGATTTTCGGATTTGTAAACTGGGCTAACTTTAAATGGTCATAACTTGAGATTTACAAGGAATTAGATTATGAAATTTTTCCAGTAGGTCAATACTGGAAAAATAGAGCTTTTCCAAGTGGATTCATCTCGTTTGGATGAATACACAATTTTTAAGAATTTTCCTACTAAACTGACCTGTTGAGGAAATTTTCTGAACACTGCTGTGTTGTACGAATTTTTATAATTTTTGTGTTTAGAATTAAGACAAAACAAAAATAGGTATTGTCGTGTGAATCCCAAATAAAATTCAGTAAAAATTTGGGACTCTAATTCATTCGTTAAGTATTTTAAATAAATTCGTTTTGATGGCGCACAGTCTGTCCTGAAAACACAGATTGTGTATTATGTGCTTATGTGATTACTTGAGGTCTTAGGTGATCTAAAATTGACATATAACGGAAGTACACATGTTTATGACACATACGGGCTGTAGAAACTAATTATAACCAACTCATTCACCAACGAGTCCGTAGGGTTTACTATTGCATGTAGAATCACTAGGCGTCGCATACACACTTTTGAATATTAAAACGCCTTGGACAAACGAGTTATATGGTGTAATGATGTTACGCCTATACTCACATAGTGACACTGTTATTAGGGTGTCGGTAGCATATAATACTTGCTGTTCGGATTCTTTGCTTACGCGATAAGGTGAGTTTCACTACTCTTTTCTCAAAAGCATGCGTCTCGGGTTGAGACAACTTACTTAACGTTTCTAGTCCGGTTTGGGACTACTTTTACACATCCCGGGTTTTGGGGTGCATGGTTCACGTGGTGAATCTATTTTTACTAATTCATATATATGTCCTTGATGAACTAAACCAAACACATCTTTTAAGTCCTTCAAAATACCGAATCAATTGCCGGTTGGGCAAGCGGGTTAATTAGTTGATAGCGCTATTAGGTCTAACAAACCTCACATCGTGCTGGGAGCACGGATGTGAACTATTAGCTTCAAACATAATCATTGTCGATGGACAATGATGCAAGGCATCCTTATCCCGGTTATGGGAACTTGTTCATTAGTAGTTCGGTATTCGCCGGTTTTAGTTATCATGAGTGGGCTAGCTACCCCTGACATTTGAATTAGCTATTTACTTGTGGCCATGGAGGCCGACGTTCTTACGTACTGTTATGTGGTCTGGGAGACCGACGTTTTCATTTGGTTACATGGTTTGGGAAACCTACGCTTTTACTTACTCACCTACTTTACTCAGTGAACTCACCAACATTGTTTGTTGACCCACGATTTACATGCTTTTGCAGGTAGTTAGCTTCCGGTGCCAGGATTAGAAAGCACTGTACACTTCACTGCATTTGGGCTCTCGGGCATACACATAAATTATATATTATGCTTTCGTATGGTTTTAATTTGGGTGCGTTGTTTTGCGCATGGTTTTAAAAGGTTTAAATTTGGTTTACGCTTCCGCAGCTTAACTAAACTTGGTTTTTGAAAACGAACTAAATGGTTTGGGCATTTAGAGTTCGTTCCTGTGACTTATGGCTATGGGATCCTGGTATGTCACGCGCCTCGTGGTATAAACCCCGCAGTGGAAATTTGAGGGTGTGACACAAATGAACATATATATCAATATCTATCAATCTAGCAGGCTCAAAATCTCACAAAGTAGGGATATAGGTTGCCGACATGTAGCATATGCAATTCCTAAAAGCATGTTACCCCTAGTTAGGCATCTCTTTTCAGTTTCCATAAAAGCACTTGTCAGAAAAACTCTCATGAAACTTAAAGGGATGACCATGATTAAGGGTCTCATTTTTCATACTCGGCAAGGGACTCGTTAGCAACTGAAAACGCGGCTTTTGTGCCTGATCAAATGGAAAAGGTGACATCTTGCGAGAATTTTTTTTTCATTCATATTTTTCTTTCAAAATTTCAAAAATTTCTCAATTTTTCTCACAAATATGTAAGTGTTCCCCCTAAATATCCTAGGGTCACCCATCCCCACACTTGGGATACATTGTCCCCAATGTATGGTTTTCAGTCCTTCACTACTCAACATGTTCAACCTCAATCACTACCTACCAGAGCTGACAAACACCCCAAAGTAACAAAAGAAACCATTCCCTTCACAAACAGATTTTCACACCACCAACTTTCATAAACAAGCAACAACAAAAGAAAAGGTAGGAGCAAATGGACCTGATTTTACGATTCTTTATGATATTCTTGAGTCCCTTTATGCGAACTTTCACTCCCCCCATCAAACGCGTATCGACTCTGATGCGTATCGGATTAAAACTCCACCTATCATGTCCGCACAACTTTCCCACACTTGGCTGCTACAATGGCTATGAAACAACGAAAACACACAAAACAAATAAAAGAAAATAAAATAAAACACGTACCTCGGGCTGCCTCCCGAGAGCGCTAAGTTTACGAGTCTTCAGCCAGACTTCATACTTGCTATATCTCTCATGGTGGTTGTAGTAAACATTTACCCACCGAGTTTCCAATGTATGATCGGTAGTTGACATTCCAAGTGGTTGTTTTATCCTTCTCATTCAGTTTGTCCGTCAAATCACCATGTGACAATCGAGATCCGCATTTACCTACCGAATTCCCAATGTATGTTTCGTAGTTCACATGTCGAGACTTCACATTCCTTCTTAGCCTAGATACGTTTGTAGGATCACTAAAGGGCCTCCCAACTCACCCACTAGCCTAACAGGTCAAACACCAGGGTTGTCTTTGAAAACACTAAAAAAAATTGAGCCTCAGGCAAAAAAGAACTTGGGTCCAAAATTTGGTAAAGAGGAATGAATTAAAAAAATATGGAGTATGATGCTAGAGCAAAAGATTGAACTTGAGACCTCTACATTAAATTAGCATGATTTTTCCAACTCCACTAATAAGATTTTAATGCATAAAAAACAAATATATATCCTAAATATAGAATTTAATATATATATATATATATATATATAGGTTTAGGATCCTGTACAAAGTACATTTTTCGTGAGAAGTGTGAGAAGGACTAAGAATTGACATGTAGACATCATGTTTTGGATTTAGGAATGAATTTTTAGGTTGTTTTAACTTGAAAAATACCAAACACAGCAATCTAAAACACAATACAATGTATTATTGTAACAACCGGCAAAATTAAGGTAATTCCGTACTAATTAACTATACGCGATTAACGTAATTAAACGTAATTATGTGTTGATTATTTAACTGAGGCCTTAGAAAGGTAGCAATTCCCAAATAATGCATAGGAATGCATAAGTTTAATGACAAAACATGATAGGATCATGCGCAAGCAAATCTATCCGGTATGGACACTGGCGATTACCCGGTAAAAATTAAATAAGCGAAACGAACCCCGGACACCCGGAATATAAAATAAAAGATAATTTCACAAAATATAATGAGTTTTGGAACCCCAAAGCCATACGTGAAAACTTATTGTACAAATCTCCCGGTAACGAATAAAGTGCGCGTACCGCACCCGATACGCGCGTAACACGTAATTTCACCCGACAAAAGCCAAAATAATTTATCAGTAATTAAACTGGACTATATTTAAGGAATATTAAGGGTATTTTAATATTCGGGTGACACGCGATTAAAAACCCAAGAATACCCGGACGGTACCCGCACAAGATTAACTTAACTAATAAAGGGTATTATTTAGCAAAGTGGACCCCACCAACACCCCCTTGGGGCCGTCCTATGGCCCACTCAAATGGGTAAAATCTTTTAATTATCTCATTTAACTCTTCATCTCCTTAATATCCAATTATTAAGATAATAATCATGGTCTTGCATGGATTAAGATTGGCCAAGAAAACTAACTAATCACCTCCCTTCCTCTCTCTAATTCTCGGCCCAAACACCCCTCACCATATCCTCCAAGATTTTCATAATCTTACTAAAATCTCTAAAATCTTCCATAATCTAACTAAGATATTGGGTAATCTTTGGAGATTTGAAGAGATAATATATACATACACAAGCATACTTGAATCAAGAAAAAGCAAAAACACTTCTTCTTCTTCTCCTTGTGGTCGTGGCCTTGCACCCACCCACATACACTTTTCTTTCAATTTTTACACTACCAAATCACCTCTAGATCATTATCCTTCAAAACCCCATTGTGTGTTTCAAGAGCTAGGAGCTTAACCCTTTGGAAGAACACACTAAAACCCCATCCAATCCAAGGTTCTTGTCTTCCCTAGCCTTGAGCTAGCAGTAAGTTTTAACCTTGTTTTGTTTGTTAATGTTCATATTAAGTGTCTTTATGAGCAAGTTGTACATTGATGGGAAATATGGTTTTGAAATAATGTGTCTTACAAGAATAAAAATGGAAGAATAATAACATGAATAAATCTTGGATTGATATTGATAAATGTGATATTTTGAGAAAATGTAAGAATATGAACATACACTTGAGTTGGATGATGATTAGAACATGATTTTTGAAATGGACTTGAATGTGATAAAAGATGATTTTTGTCATCATAAGATGACTAGTAAATGTCAAAAATATATTAAAATGTGTTAGATGATCATGGAGGAAAAAGTTCCATGTTCAAAGTCTACTCACTTGGATGAGTGAAAATTTGATATTTTGAATAAAAACATGAAACACACATGTTAATAGCATCTAGGATGGATTATAAGATTATTAGAAGTGGAATGAAGTAAAAATAATCAAGCATTAAGAAAATGATTCTTCAAAGTCCACTAAGTTGGAAGAAAAAATGCTAACTTTGAAAGTTAGGATGGAAAAATGCAACAAGTACAAGTTAAGGGACTAATATTGTAACTTAGAAAGTTGGGGGACTAAAATTTGTATTTTAGAAACTTTGGTCCAAAAACGCATTAACGGAAAGTTCGGTGTCAAAAACGTAAATAATAGTTTTTCCAAGTGTAGTTTTGATAAACATGAGAAACTTACTTATGTATAAATTAAAAGAGGTATTTTTATAAAAATAGAAGTTTTATAAAAATAAGAGGATAAGTTAACATAAGGATTTTATAAAATAAAGGTTTTATAAAATATTAGTAAAGACTTGGGAAAAACTTGTACAAAAATGGATACTTTTATATAAATGGGAATATAAAAGTATCGGAAACATTTTTGGAATACAAGTTGAACAAGTTGGGCTAAAAATACAAAAGTATATTTTTCCAAGAAATATACGTTCGGAATTGGAAGTATGAATAATATCTCCATAGAACGCATATTGGAAGAAAATGTGGAAAAAGCTAACTAACGGACTTAGTTACATGAACTAACGAAAACGGATAAACGAACATATGAGAAAAATGCCATTACGGCAAGATGAAAATGTATATATATATTTTAAGAAATAAAATATATATAACAAGGGTGAAACGTGCGTAACACTTTCCTAAGTGTAGAAAGAATATTCGTGGGAGAAAACACAACGTAATGAATTAAAAACGTTAAACGACTCATGGACTTAACAAGTAAATTCACGCATTGATATATGTACATAGGCTCGTCTCGACGAAATTCTAGTATATCTATTTGAATGGGAAAATAGATATGCGAGAAGGAAAACCGAGACGAGTAGGTGAAGTATATCTACGAACATGTGAATATCGACAAGATCCTAGTACATTTATTTAAATGGGAAAATAAATGTACGGCATGGTGAGTCAAGTCGGGCGTTAAGAATATATTACCAAACGACAAGAACTTAGCATATTTATTTGAATGGGAAAATAAATATGTGGCAAAGTGAGTCGGGTCGGGTAATAAGAAACCATATTATATCGAGCGAAACGATCCTAAGTATAATTATTTAAATGGGAAAATAATTATACGTTGGGTAGAGTCGTGTCGAGAATAATAGTATACAAGTCACAAAGAATATTAACAAGAATAATATATGACTTGTAAGAAAAGGGTAATCCATCGCCAATGAACCTAGGATACGAAACTATTAAACGGGAATTGGGATAAAACGTGGTCGGGAAGTTGGGTGTACAACTTGCTAAGGCACATGCACTATAGGTGTAAGTGACTTATACGTCTAGGACATTTGTAGGTGCGAGACCGCAAAAGTTGCTATTTTCTTCTTTGAGCCGAGCACAGTTACAGGTGAGTCTCACGGCCCCATTTCTAAACTATTTAACGTTTTTACGGGGGAAAGATATGTTGGGATTTGTTTGACGGGTTGGATACTTGAGTTGTGATCGCCACTCGGGGTTGAGACCTCTCTACTATAATCATTAATTCAGGAAAGTGAAACCGAAGGAATATTTGGATAGTACTATTGGTGCCTGACAAGGCCCACCCCTAATCGATAGCGTCGATTATGCATCGGCGTATGCCGGGGGTGCATGTATTCTGAAATCGAGTCGTAGGAATACCGAGTAACGACTTGGGGCGGGGCATTATTATTTTGTCTTGGTTTGGTTATAGGCTCAAGTAAAATTGTAGGAACTTGCAACTCCTATAAATTGTCATAACAAGGATATTCCCATGAGATAAAGTTTTATTAAACCAAAACCTGTGAACTCACCAATATTTATATATTGACGATTTTTAAACATATCTTTCAGGTAATTGACAGATGAAGGATGACATGGCAAGCAGGGTCGGGGGAATCTCCAATTTGGGCGTTGGATGTTGTGAAGGGGTCTCGTCTCTCTATCCCAAGGAATTCGGGATATAGGGAGGAGCCTCCCTATTTGTATCAAAAACAATTTTAAGTTATGTATGAATGATTTGACGCGATTTTCAACGTTTGAATAAATGCCCGTTTCTTTAATTAATTTGTGATTTGCATTAATCTTGGCTTAATCCTCTTGAACCGTCGCGCCACGTGTTTCCGCCGTAGGCGTGGTGTGACAATTATAGTCATTAAATTTAAAAAGCAGCTAAAACACACTACTTAACGCTTAAAACACACTGCTAATGTTCTTAGCATGGTGTTTTAAGTTTTAAGCCTAAAATACATTGTTTTCGGGTTTTAATTGTTATGTTTGGTGTTTTTATAGGCAAAACAATCCAAAACATCACGACTAAGTTCAAAAAATGATGTCTAAGTATCAATTTTTAATCCTTCTCACACTTCTCACAAAAAAAAACACTTTGTACACAATCTCGACCCTATATATATATATATATATATATAGGGGAAAGTTATTTTGAGAACACCTATATTTCGTGCGAACTGTGAGAACGGCATCTAAAACCATTCAAATTCAAAATTTCTTTTTACACTTGTCTTTATTACTAAAATACACTCCCCAAAACACAATTTACGCGTAAAAATTCAAACGTATACGAAAATAATTTGTTTTTACACATGTGTAAATTTGCTGTTTATACATGTGTAAATTGTTTCATTTACACATGTGTAAAAAGTTAATTTGAAAGTGTTTTTGCAAGAAAATATGGATTATTTGAAAAGAAAATTCATTTATTAATGTTGTATTTTGATTATAATGGGATTTGTATTAAAAAAATTGATTTTGATTGATTTTTGTACTTGTTCTCACGGTTCTCACAATATTTAGCGTTCTCAAGATAACCCTCCCCTATATATATATAATTTATAAAAAAAAAGTTCGGACCTATTTAAAGGTCAGGCCTTAAACCGATAACCATGTGACCCATGCTAAGGACTCTGGCCGTGTCTAACACTAAAAGAAAACTATAATGAGGGAGAGAATATGATAAAGATATAGAAGGGACCCATTAGAAACTTTCATGATCTAATAAGTTGGATAATGGAACAAATAAACTGAGATGGCAATTAATATCATATCAACATGTGTCGAAATTCTTGAGTGTGTATGTATGCATATAGGAGGGATATACTCAGAGTGACGAGACGGAGCCAGGAATACCCAAATTTATAATAACATGGTGTCAATATTTTTTAATCGGGTCGGATTAAATCATACAATAAAAATTGATGTCATAATAAAAGTACAATTAATATCATTGAGATAACACACAATAGAAGTACAAAGGCATTATATATAAAAAAAATTACATTTTATAGTTGCTCCCTACAAGTTTTCATGTTTTGAAAACGATTCATAACGTCTTCAACCGTAACTTTCGCCAAAAACCATTTTTCAATATAACAAATGCAAGCATCATTTAAATAATCATTACCCATCTGATTACGCAAATCCGTCTTCACATGCTTCATAGAAGAAAAACATCACTCAACACTTGACGTTGCAACCGGTATAACTAATGCTAATTTAACGATAGGCCAACGGATATCCAACATGTTTCTTTGTTTCCACCATCATTTTTGTGAGATTAGATGTACATTTCACGTCGCCAAACATTTCGTCGTCTTTTATGTTATTAATGTAATTTGTTGTGCTAATGCATAAGATCATCTCTTTCTTCACAATTAAATCATACGGGTACATCTCCGCCAACCTTAGTATCTTTGGAACATCAAATTCACTAAAATTATCATCCGGGCTTATGACACTCATACACATTAGCACCTCGGTGGTTACCTCGTTAAAACGTTTGCTAACCTCTTGGATTTGCATATCTACACAATGTTGAAATTTTCAACCTCATAATAATAATGATTAGTGGTGTTAGTCTTTTTCCTTCTATATGTTGACATAAATAAAAAAACGTTATTTTCACGTGTGCTTATTTATATGTATGAAACCTAAAGTTTTGTATATGAGTCGATTAGGTATAATACATTTTCATGTACTGTTTCAGTTGGTTTACGTTCTGACATAAATTAAAAAAAAATACAATGTTTCCTCGTGTACTTCTTTTTATGTACTTTTCGGAATAAGTTCACTTTGGCCAGTAGCACTCCCAACTTGCAACTTAGTTTGTTCCATCACCTCCAGACTAACAGGGGTCTAACCTAGTTAGTCTTCATGGCAAAAATGTAAAAACCTAAACTGAAGAGACCTTTATTATTATTATTATTATTAACAACCCTCTTCCACCACCAGCCACTCCCACCATCACAACGCCTCCCCTCTTTTCCCTGCACCCACACAACCACACCCACAATCTCTCTCGACCATCATCACCTACACCAACAAAACCCTAAATTCGAAATAAACCCCCAAATTCAAACCTTTGATTACAACTACCACCACCTATCTCAATCGAAACCCTAGCTAAAAAATGGAGCCACGAACTTGTTGGGCAACAATGGTAGTAGATGAACTCTTTGGGTAGCAATGGCAGTCGGTCGATGGTTGTTGGGGTGACGAGGGAGACGGTGGTCGTTGGGGTGAAAGGTGGAGATGGTGGTTGTAGGTGGTGATGGGGTAAACGATGGTTGTTGGGGGTGACTGGGGGAGATGGTGGTTATGGGGGATGGTGGTGGAGGCGGTGGTTGTTGGGGATGATGAGGGTGGTTTGTTTTGGGATTTATAATAATAATAAATAGTTTTAAAAAAAGTCCCTTAAGTTTTAGTTTTTACATTATTGCCAAGTAGACTGCCCCTTAAGTTTTGGTTTTTACATTTTTGCCACAAAGACTAACCATGTTAGACCTCCGTTAGTTTGGGGGTAATGGAACAAAATAAGTTACAAGTTAGGTACGCTAATAACCAAAGTGAAAGTTAAAAGTATTATATGCTAATAGGTGAAAGTTGAAAGTATTTAAATTTATTTCCCCTTGTATTTTTGTTTTGTCTCTACATTTGATTTGTTCGATAAAGTATATTGCATTGAGAATTAATCGTGAACTATTAAATCATAAAAGTAGTTTCCACAGACGAAGTCGTATCCCTTGTAGCTTAGCTGTCTATCAATCTCAGTAAAATATTAAATTGAACACGAGACAATAAATACAACCTCTAGAAACTTAAGTATTAATAAAATCTGATATTAAAACCAAAAAAAAAAAAAAAAATACACAAATTATGTTTTTTTTAAAGGTGATTTTCTATATTGTGACAGATATCAGCACAACCTTCCAGAAGGGGATCCCCTTACCACTCTACAATGGTTAGACTATGTTGTCTTAACCGGTTCCACGCTGACGCGAGAGTGGGCGACCCACAAGCGAGTCGAGGCTGCGCATAAGGGGCACTAATGCTTCCACCCGGAAAATTTTCCGTCACCTGCCACTTGACAGATGTTGCACCCTCCACAAGAGGCAAGCCTCTCTGGAGAAAATGTACGGTAGTAGAAAACCGGGTGGCCATCAGAATCAAACCTAGCACCTACAAGTAGGCTAGTTTCGACCATCACTTGGCGAGTCCCTCAAATGCTTCCCGTGGGAATCGAACCCGGCTCCCCCAAGAGGAAACCGGTCTGTTCACCACTAGGCTACAAGTGAGGGATAATACGTACACAAATTATGTGACGGGAGGTTTTTAGTATGGCTGGGAAAGACCCACGGTTAGGACCTGTTGTGTTCGGAACATATTTGTTTTATGAAATGCCTATATACAGATGTTATATATGTATGTGTATTTTTTAATCCAAACTCATTTTAAATTTAAAACTTAGATTCATTGAAAACTTATTTGATTAAAACTTGGGAACTTATTACCCCATTTGTAATCCGAATACTTTTTTAAAACTCAAAACTTAAGGCATAAGGAGCACACATTTTTTAATAGCTCCGATATGACACATAAATCTTTATAGACGTCTCTAGACCAAAGGTCTCCCAGTTGTGTTTATGTTTTACTGAGATCACATTTTGTATAAAAGTGGCAGTGTATTGTAAAGGAAAAAGTATAAACATAACACCTCATTATAAATACAATAGAAAAATTATAAATATAATGAAAGTCGCCGTTTAAAAAATAATCCGTTTAAATATAAATATAAAAAGTATGTTAATCCTTTTAGGAAGAGTGACGATGACTTTAACATATTTAACAAGTTATTTTATTAACTTAATAATAAAATAATAATATATAAACTATTTGTGGAATAAAATAACTATGGGGTTTGTGTCATTGTGTGGAGAGATTTGGAGGGATTTGAAGGCAAAAGGAATGGAAAGAGGATTGTCTTCTCATTATTCCTTTTTTGCAGGTATTCCCATCATCATTCCCCCTATCGGCCCCCATCATCATCATAAGTCATAACTACACACTTTTGTTCTCATCTGGCATATATCACTTACAAATTCAAAAATACTGATAATTAAATTTATTTATTTATATGTATTTAACTTACATGAAAAATAAAAATTTGTGTTGTCAAAATTTTACACACCTTTGATTTCATTTTAGGATAATAATTCAACATCCAAGAGTCAAGGCATCTAGGCTTATAACCTATATTTCACCTAAAAATTGATTTTGTATTTTTATAAATCACATACAGCGAATGAAGATGGTGATGAAGAGAGACACATGGTGCCTATTTCAACGTTTGCACGTGATAGAAATACTGGCTGGTTAATGACACAAAATCGTGGAGGCATGACTTTATACGTTATAAGATAAAGGTCAAAATATAATTTTCATGTTATAAGGCGGAAGGGCGCTTGTAACATATAATTTTCACTTAACTGATTTTAACCAATTATACACTACCACATCACTTCATTAAAACACTTTTTTGAAGGCAACACTCCACTGATTCTTTTTTTTCTTTTAAATTAAAATGTAATTTTTTTTAAATTCACATGGTTTTACCACCAAACGGTTAGACTTATCATAAACCGTCCTACCAACACGGTCTAAAATCATTATGTGCATTAAAATCGGTTCATCTAACCGTCAGAAAATATTAAATTTCACATGCAAAACCGTTTGAGATTTTTTTGTATATAAACCACCATACCACAGTGGCAAAAAACCACTTGAACATCAACAACAACCACACCTTCAAAATGACTTGCTGGACCGAAAACGAAGAAATGACTTTGATCGTGTGCGTTAAGGACGCACAAAACGACCCATCGTTGCAACGCCAACCCCGTAGGGGCTCAGGGTCCTCAGGAGGTAGCCAAACAGGCTTCTGGGACCGTGTGTTGGCTGACTTCAAAGAAGTCGGCGAAAGCGACTGCACAATTGAGAGCCTACAGAGAAAGTTGACCGATCGAAACAACAAATGTGATCGGTGGACCACGTGCTACGAGCGTACCATGAGCCGGAACCCAGGCATTGTGCCGGAGTTGGCTGTGGAGTTGACACAGTCGAGCTATGCGGGGCGTTACCGCGGCAACTTTGAGCATCTCCAGGCCTGACAACTCATGCGACAACTCTAAGCTTTATCTTCTATGTTTTTATGTATTTTTATTTATGTTTTGTAACAACCGGCAAAAATAAGGTAATTCCGTACAATTAATTAATGTATGATTAACGTAATTAAATGCAATTATGTGTGATTTAATTATCAAGGCCTTAGGGAATAGCAATTTCCAAATAATGCATAGGAATGCATACGTTTAATGGTAAAGCATGATTGGATCATGTGCGAATAAGCTATCCGGTACGGATGTTGGCAATTACCCGGTAATAATTAAATAAACGAAACGGATCCCGGACACCCAGGATATAAAATAAAGGGTATTTTCATAAGATATAATGGGTTTTGGAACTCCAAAACCATAAATGAAAACGTCTTGTACAAATCTCCCGGTAACGAATAAAGTGCGCGTATCGCACCCGATACGCGTATAACTCGTAATTTCACCCGGTAAAGGCCTAAATAATCAATCAACGCTTAAAATAGACTATATTTAAGTGTTATTAAAGGTATATTTAATGTCCGGATAACGCGTGATTAAAACCCGAAAAACACCCGAACGACACCCGAACGACGGGGGATTAAACATAACAATCAATGGGTTAATATTTGAAGTTGTGGACCCCACCAAATCCATCCAAGGGCCGGCCAAGGAGCCTTATTTTACCCACATTTTATGTTGATAATAATAATCCATCAAACTTAGATAAAGCATGCTCACATAAGGCCAAAATGTGTAAGGAAAAGGATGTAGGAAACACTAGTACAAAAGGTGTGCAACTTTCTTGTCCCCTTGAGCCAAATTTTCGGCCATTAGGCCATAAGAAGCCAAGACACACCAACTAAGCATCATTACATGAGTGCATGCATGTATGTGAGGTCTTATAAGTAGGGTAATGATGCCTTAGGAAGATTTAACCAAGATTGCAAGCAAAACACCTATATCTACATACATACATACGGCATTTTACACACACACACATATCTTCATTTCAAAAATCTCCCAAGTACACTCATAATCTTCCATAAGATCTCTTGGATATTTGGCATCATTACATGAGATGGTTATATAGTAACACATGTTAGAAGATTGACAAAGCAAAGCAAAACAATCCCTTCCTTTACCCCCTCTTGGCCGTGAGTTTACACACACATACACACATTGTTCTTTCAAGTTTTTACAACTCCAAATCACTTAAAATCATCCATCATCCAAACCCCTTTTGTGTGTTTCAAGAGCTTGGAGCTAAACCACTAGGAAGAACACACTAAACCCCTCTCAAATCCAAGGTTTTTGTCTTCCCTAGCCTTGTGCTAGTAGTAAGCTTCTTAATCTTGTTTTTGATTGTTATTTTTCATGTATGTGTTCCTAGTAGCAAGTTGTACATGAAGGGTTTAAAAATGGTTTTGAACATAATCTTTAATAGGTTTTCATGTGTAAAATGAAAGGTTAAAGATATAGAAATAAACCATGGATTTGATGATGATGATATATTAGTCTTGAAAATATATGAAGTTTACATATAAGACTAAGTAGGATGATGTTTTGGTTAATATTTTGAGATGAACTTGAATATGTTAAAACTAACTTTAATTCATCTTATTATGATCATTTAAGTTATAATATGTGGTAAAACATGTTAGAAGTTCATAAATGAATAAGATGGAAAATTAAAGTTAACTCACTTGGATGAATGATATTTTGAAGAAATGGACAAATACATAAAACACACATATAATTAGTCTTTCATATGGAATATAAGACTAACATAAGTGTTTTGATACAAAAATAACTTACCAATAAAAAGTTGAATCTTCAAAGTTAACTATTTTGAGTGAAAAATGCCAACTTTGAAAGTTAGAATAGAAAATGCAACTTTTGTAAGTTAAGGGACTAAAGTTGTAACTTTGAAAGTTAAGGGACTAAAATGAACATTTTAGAAACTATTAGTCCAAAAATACAAGTATGGAAAGTTTGGTGTCAAAAATGTAAGTATTAAAGTCTAAGGATGATTTTTGTAAATACTAGTAAAAATACTTGGGTATTTTGTATAAAAGTGTATTTTTGAAAGTTGTAAAAATATAAAGGGTTTTAACATAAGGTTTTTTATAAAATAGAGATTTTATAAAAATATTAAACAAACTTGGGAAACTTATACAAAAATGAATACTTTTATATAAATGGGAATATAAAAGTGTTGGAAACATTTTTGTAGTAAGTTGACAAGTTGGGTTAAAAATACATAAGTATTTTAACCATCCAAGTAACATGTGAAAATAGGAAGAAATATGGTTAAATATTTCTATAAAATACATGTTGGGAAAAACTTGGAAAAATTAACTAATCGAGTTAAGATGTCGAACTAAAACGCGTTAACGAACCATAACCGGACAAAATATGAGAAAAATGCCATTGCGGCAAGATAAGAAAAATATATATTTTAAGAGGTAAAATATATATATACTTTGGGTGAAAATAAATAAACACTTTCCTAAGTGTTGGAGGATTAATTCGTGGGAGAAACACATGACGCAAACGAATAAGACGTTAAAACAAACGTATATACTTAACAAGAAAAATTACACATTTATAAACTTGTACGCTCGTCTCGGCAAAATTCTAGTATATCTACTTAATGGGAAAGTAGATATGCGGGAAGGAAAGCCGCGACGAGAAGACAAAGATATATATATGTGTATGTCGTATCAACGAAATCCTAGTATATTTGTTTAAATGGGAAAATAAATATACGGTGTGGTGAGTTGAATCGGACGTTAAGAATATACGATCGAACGACAAAATCTTAGCATATTTGTTTAAATGGGAAAACAAATGTGTGGCAAGGTGAGTCGGGTCGAGGATTGAAATATATATTATATCGAGCGATGCGATCTTAAGTATAATTATTTAAATGGGAAAATAATTATATGTTAAGTGAAGTCGAGTCGATGATAATAAGATACAAGTTATGGAAATATTAACAAGAGTAATATATAACTTGTAACACAAAGGGTAATGTAACGCCAACAACACCTAGGATACACGCATAATTAAACGGGATTTGGAACAACTTGTGGTCGGGAGTTGGGTGTACAACTTGCCAAGGCACACGCACTATAGGAATAGTGACTTATACGTTTAGGACGTTGTAGGTGCAAGACCACCCGTTGCTATTCACCTTATTGAGCCAGACGCAGTTACAGGTGAGTTTCACGGCCCCATTTTAAACTATTTTTACGTTTTCCGGGGAAAGATATGTTAGGGATAGTGTTTGACGGATTTAATACTTGAGGTGTGACCGCCACTCGGGGTTGAGTCCTCGCCTCTATAATCATTTGTTCAGGGAATTGAAACCGGAGGAATATTCGAATAGTACTATTGGTGCCTGACAAGGCCCACCCCTAATCGATAGCGTCGATTATGCATTAGGTTATGCCTGGGGTGCAAATATTCTGAACTTAAGTCGTGGGAAACCGAGTAACGACTTGGAGCGGGGCACAATTATTATATGTCTTGGTTTGATTATAGTCTCAAGTAGATTTATAGGAATTTGCAACTCCTATATATTGTCATAACATGGTATTCCCAAGTATTCAAGTTTTAGAAACTGAAAACCTGTGAACTCACCAATATATTTATATTGACGAAACTTTTTAAACATATCTTTCAGGTAATTAGAAGATGAAAGATCAAGCAGGCAGGGTCGGGGAATCTCCATGCGACGTCAGGCTTTTGTGGGGTTTCACCTTTATTTCCCACGGCATTTGGGATATATTTGAGAAACCTCTAAGTTTATTTCAAGAACAATTATCTTTTGTGTAATGTTTAAAACTGATTCGACGTCATAATAAATGACCCATTTTCTTAAATTACTTGTGTTTAGCCATAACCTTGACTTTATGCTTTTGAACCGTCGCGCCACGTGTTTCCGCCTTTGTTGTGGTGTGACAGAACGTGGTATCAGAGCCAAGGTTATAGCGAACTAGAGTATTTTCTTTAAAAACTAGACTATAACCGGATTTGGTTCTAAAGATAAAGTTTTCAAAAGAAAATGTACATGGTTTTAAATAAAAGTAATTTTCAAGAAGCATTGGGCATGAGGAGATTCCGACCAAGCCAGCCATGAGTATTGTTATACTACAACGTGAAAATTAGAAGTTAGGAAGGTTGCTATAGAATAAGCCATAACTGTCTAATTTAAATAAATCATATATACATGTACGGTTCTTTTGCCAGGATGTCGGACGCGGGAAGTATAGCGCCTAGTGTTGACAGCAGTATCCAGATTATACCCGCACCTCCACCGGAGCCAGTCGAGTTGGTTGTACTCGATGCGGAGGAAGACGACGTAGAGATGGACGTCGCAGGAGGGTCAGACGACGATTCAGACGAGACAGATCCTAGCGAGGATCCTGACTGGACACCGGCCGTGATCGACGCGCCACAGCCTATCGTACCGGCCGCACCTTTGGCCGTACGCCCCGTTCGAGCCATCAGGGATTTCCCTGACGGCTGTGCCGGTCCTTCGCGACCAGTTCCCGCCCAGTCAGACGCGGCAGAGTCTCCTTTCCGCCGACAGGCTCACGCCGAGCACGAGCCGGCACCGGTACCCCACATTCACGTACCGGCAGGTATGAGACTCCTACCCATTCCCCGTGGAAGAAACGGATGGATATCCGACGACTCCGATGACGAGTCGGTGGGTTCAGTAGGGCACATGTTGGTGCCAGAGATTCAGGCTGCCCAGGAGGAGCCAGTGGCTCCCATGCTAGAGGACGCCCCAGCCGACCCCATAGCCCCACCAGCACCCGAGCCCATACCCCAGGAGGAGCCAGCACCAGCAGCACTTATACACGAGGGTAGTCCCGCCCGTAGCTCTGAGCTACATAGGGCAGGCTTGGAGGCCTTCGCCACTGCGAGCCCTCCCACACCCCCTGTAGTGGTGTCCACTCCAGAGTGGGCCACTGTCACTGAGCCATTGGTAGCCCCACTAGCTGAGCCCATACCACCACCCACCATTGCCATGACTACACCCATCCCCACCATACCCAGCATGACACCTGCACCATACCCTCTAGGTGCAGGGGACCCTTACCTGATGCCACACCACTTTTCCATCAGGCCACCCAGTTTCTTACTACCACACATACCAGTACCATTCCCCTTCGGGCCTTTCCCATCCACCCACCCTGATGTACCCGGACCATCCCACCTTCCCAGGATGACACCTCCCTCTGGACCAGCCCAGACCTCGACCATCACTTTAGAGCAGGATTTTCAGACTCTAGTCAACACGGTGCAGCGCACCGTGAATCAGGTTGAGCAGCAGACGAGGTTGATGTGGGCTAGGATGATTGACACTCGTGATGCCTTGGCGCATTACGCAGAGGAGCTCTTGCGCATGGATGCGCAGAGCGGGATTACTGGGGATGCACACTGGGCACATCGACAGTTTTTGTACGAGCGCATCTCAGAGATCAGCATGACGATTAGCATGTATGCGCCGCAGTATCAGTACCCACCGCCACCGCCACAGTAGTATGTATCAGGGATGCACAGGAGGCACACCAGCTATTGTACATATTATCAGCATTATGGTAGTACAGCACGGGTTATGACACTCGTCTGCGTTTTGCCTAGCCGTACGGGTATTACGGCGTATGATATGATGTTTTATTATTTCAAAAGCAATGTATTGTATGAGAAGTGTATTCTCCATTTTGTATTATGAACAAGCATTGTACTGACATTATTGAAATTAATGAAAAATCTTATTATTATGGTGAAATATGTTGTTGTCTATGATTATTATTGCTTACTCCATGTGTTGTGGTTTGTATATTTGTGTGGTGATGTTGTGTTGATTACTATTTATTTATGTATGATGTGTTGGTATGTTGTGTGATGATATGGTGTTGATTATTGTGTTCATGCTTTGGTTTGTTAATTATGCTTTGTATTGTATAAATGCTTGCCCAATTAACCTTTGATAATTATTATTGAAGAAAATGGCACCTGCCACCCGAAGCAACAGTGGAGCAGACGGACTGCCCACGACACCGGCTGAGCTCGAAACTATGATTTCTGAACGAATAGCTCGTGCCATCGCTGAACACGAAGCCGCACGCTCGGAACACTCCCTTGACAGGACAGGGAGTGAGCGACGAGAGACCTCCCCCAGTGGTAAGAGGTTTATAAATAAATGAAAAGCGATGGGAGAATATTTCACAAACTCCTATCCCATAATAACATACTATGTTACTATTACAGGGACAGCCTCGGGAGAGCGCGGCTGCACTTTCAAGGCTTTCTTGGACTGTAAGCCACTAAACTTCAGCGGCACTGAGGGTTCCATAGGCCTGGTCAAATGGTTCGAAAAGACCGAGGCCGTTATCCGCATCAGCGGGTGTACCCCTCGACAGTCTGTCATGTACGCCACCAATCTGTTCCTGGATCAAGCCCTAACTTGGTGGAACGGCCAAGTACAGTCTTTAGGAGATGATGTGGCATACACTCTATCATGGGCGGCACTAAAGGAACTGATGACTGCCGAATACCGCCCGGCAAGTGAAGTTCAGAAGTTGGAAACCGAATTCTGGAACCTCACCATGGTAGGAGCAGACGTCACTGGGTATACGTCAAGATTTCATGATCTCGCACGACTGGTACCTCGCCTGGTTACACCAGAGAAGAACAAAGTGGAACGTTACCTATTCGGGCTAGCACCACAGATTCGCAGCATGGTCACCTCTTCCAAACCCACGACCATGCGCGAGGCAATCGATCTGGCACTAAGTCTGACTGAGGATGCTATCCGCATGGGTACCCTTATCCGCCAAGTTTCTGGGTTAAAAATTTCTGAAGCAAGTAGTGTTGAGGGCAAGAAACAAGGATCAAGTTCAGCGGTT
Source organism: Ambrosia x helenae (assembly GCA_030844895.1). NCBI lineage: Eukaryota > Viridiplantae > Streptophyta > Magnoliopsida > Asterales > Asteraceae > Ambrosia > Ambrosia x helenae. The sequence goes on from CM061223.1 coordinate 5,628,829, forward strand.
GCCACTAATGACCAGGGTAACGGACAGAGGTTTGGGAAAAGAAAGAGAGATGAAGGGAAAAGGGATCGAGCATCGGGAAGCTCGAACAAGAAAGGAAAGGGTTATGCCGCCACAGGACGTGGTAACAATAACAACAACAAACAGGGAAACCAGGGAAGAAATAATGGATTGACTTGCGGGAAGTGCCACCGCACCGGGCACAAGACTGAAGAGTGCCGATCTGGAGCACCAAAGAATGGAGGGGCCAGACCCTGTTTTGCATGCGGGTCATTGGACCACTGGAAGAAAGATTGCCCCAAAGTCAACAATCAGGCCCGTGGCCGGGCATTTGTGATTGGAGCCGGTGACGCACGGCAAGACCCCAATGTGGTCACTGGTACGTTTCCTCTAAATGGTCATTATGCCTCTGTATTATTTGATACCGGTGCTGACTTTAGCTTCATATCCATTGAGTTTAAAAGACTACTTGGTTTAAAAACTAGCAAACTAGATACACCCTACTCTATAGAACTGGCTAATGGTAAAACTATTGAAACGAGAGAAGTAGCAAAAGATTGTAAGTTAGAACTCTGTGGGCACGAGTTTGGGATTGATCTATTACCGGTCGTATTGGGAAGTTTTGATATCGTTGTAGGCATGGATTGGTTGTCCGCGCACCGTGCCATTGTGGTTTGCAACGATAAGATTATTCAGGTTCCCCTCGCAAGCGGTGAAACTCTCTCAATTCAAGGGGAAAGACACGGGACGCCATTAAGGATTATTTCGAGCATGAAGGCTCGTAAGTGTCTGAGAAAAGGGCTTGTCGCATTCTTGGCACACGTAGTGGACAAGAAGGCCGACGAGCGAAAGTTGGAAGACATTCCAGTCGCCAGAGATTTTCCGGATGTATTTCCAGAAGATTTGCCGGGGTTACCGCCACCTCGACAAGTCGAGTTTCGCATCGATCTCGTTCCCGGAGCAGCTCCTGTGGCACGATCGCCATACCGCCTAGCTCCATCAGAGATGCAGGAACTGTCCAGCCAGCTACAAGAATTATTGGACAAAGGTTTTATAAGACCGAGTTTCTCACCGTGGGGAGCTCCCGTCTTATTTGTGAAGAAGAAGGATGGCACATTTCGCATGTGCATCGACTATCGTGAACTGAACAAGCTAACCATCAAGAATCGCTATCCTCTCCCCAGGATCGACGATTTATTTGATCAGCTCCAAGGTTCCAGCTATTACTCCAAGATCGATTTGAGGTCAGGCTATCACCAGTTGCGTATACAAGAAGAAGATGTACCAAAAACGGCCTTCAGAACCCGGTATGGACACTATGAATTTTTGGTAATGCCGTTCGGCTTGACCAACGCACCAGCGGTTTTCATGGACCTAATGAACCGCGTGTGTAAGCCATACCTGGACAAATTCGTCATTGTCTTCATTGACGATATTTTGATCTATTCACGTACGAAAGAAGACCACGAGAATCACCTTCGGTTAATTCTTGAAGTATTACGCAAAGAGAAGCTCTATGCTAAATTCTCGAAATGTGACTTTTGGATTCGGGAAGTTCACTTTTTAGGTCACGTGGTAAACAAGAAGGGCATACACGTTGATCCAGCCAAGATCGAGGCGATTAAAAATTGGGAAGCACCTCGAACTCCTACCGAAGTACGACAATTTCTAGGCCTCGCGGGTTATTACAGAAGGTTCATCGAGAACTTTTCAAAGATAGCGCAAGCTTTAACCATGCTAACCCAAAAGGATAAGAAATTTGAGTGGACGGAAAAGCAAGAGGCAGCATTCCAACTGTTAAAAGACAAGTTATGTGGCGCTCCGATACTATCACTCCCCGATGGTACGGAAGATTTTGTGGTTTACTGTGATGCCTCGCATCAAGGTTTGGGATGTGTATTGATGCAGCGAGAAAAAGTAATAGCATATGCTTCCAGGCAACTGAAAATCCATGAGAAGAACTACACTACACACGATTTGGAATTAGGTGCAGTGGTATTCGCTCTCAAGATATGGAGGCACTATTTGTACGGAACCAAGTGCACGATTTTCACCGATCACAAGAGTTTACAGCACATCTTCGACCAGAAGGATTTGAATATGCGACAACGGCGATGGGTTGAATTATTAAACGATTACGATTGTGAGATAAAGTACCATCCCGGTAAGGCGAACGTCGTAGCCGACGCCTTGAGTCGTAAGGAACGGGTTAAACCATTGCGTGTTCGAGCCTTGGGATTGACTATCCACACGAATATGACTGAACGAATTCGTGAAGCTCAAGTTAACGCCCTCAAACCCAAGAATGTCAAAGGTGAAAGGTTACGAAAGATGGTTGATTCACTGGAACCAAAAGCGGACCAGACACTGTATTTCATGAATAGAATTTGGGTTCCAGTATATGGTGGTTTGCGTGAGCTAGTATTGGCCGAAGCTCACAGTTCTAGATATTCGGTTCACCCGGGTGCAGACAAGATGTTCCACGATTTGAAGGAACTTTACTGGTGGCCGAATTTCAAAAGGGATATAGCAGCCTATGTTGCGCGATGTTTGACTTGCGCAAAGGTCAAGGCTGAGCACCAGAGACCTTCCGGTTTGCTCCAGCAACCGGAAATACCGGAATGGAAATGGGAACGAATCACCATGGATTTCATTACCAAGTTACCTAAGACAACAAGCGGCCATGACATGATCTGGGTAATCGTAGATCGATTGACGAAATCTGCACACTTCCTCCCGATTCGCGAAACGGACAGGTTGGAGAAACTGACCCGTTTGTACATTAAGGAAGTGGTATCTAAACACGGTGTACCTGTATCTATCATCTCCGATCGGGATAGTCGTTTCACTTCCAGATTTTGGGAAAGTTTGAACGAAGCCCTCGGTACTCGCCTCGACATGAGTACCGCATATCACCCCCAAACGGATGGTCAAAGTGAACGAACCATCCAGACATTGGAGGATATGTTACGGGCATGCGCGATAGATTTCGGAGGTAATTGGGATACGCACTTGCCATTGGTAGAATTTTCCTATAACAACAGTTATCATACGAGCATTCAAGCCGCACCGTTTGAAGCTTTATATGGACGCAAGTGCCGATCGCCATTATGTTGGGCGGAAGTTGGGGAAAAGCAACTCACCGGGCCCGAAATTGTTCAAGAGACCACGGATAAGGTCTTTTTGATAAAAGAACGTCTCAAAGCGGCCCGGGACCGCTAGAAAAGCTACGCTGATATGAGGCGAAAGCCTTTAGAGTTTCAAGTCGGAGACAGGGTCCTATTGAAGGTGTCACCTTGGAAAGGTGTCGCGCGCTTTGGGAAGCGCGGAAAGCTGAACCCGCGATATATTGGACCATTCAAAGTCTTGTCGAGGGTAGGCACAGTGGCATACAAGCTCGAGTTGCCTCAAGAGCTTAGTGGAATACACGACACGTTTCATGTGTCGAACTTGAAAAAGTGCCTATCCGACGAAACTCTCATTATTCCTGCTGACGAGATCCAGATTGACGACAAGTTACATTTTGTGGAAGAACCAATCGAGGTAACTGATTGGAAGGTCCAAAAATTAAGGCGCAGCAAGATCAGGTTGGTCAAAGTGCGCTGGAATGCCAAGCGTGGACCGGAGTTCACGTGGGAAAGGCTGGACCGGATGAAGCAAAAATACCCCGCCCTATTCGAGAAGACACCTGTACCGGAGAACTCGAAGTGAATTCCGGGACGGAATTCTCTTAACGGGGGGAGAATGTAACAACCGGCAAAAATAAGGTAATTCCGTACAATTAATTAATGTATGATTAACGTAATTAAATGCAATTATGTGTGATTTAATTATCAAGGCCTTAGGGAATAGCAATTTCCAAATAATGCATAGGAATGCATACGTTTAATGGTAAAGCATGATTGGATCATGTGCGAATAAGCTATCCGGTACGGATGTTGGCAATTACCCGGTAATAATTAAATAAACGAAACGGATCCCGGACACCCAGGATATAAAATAAAGGGTATTTTCATAAGATATAATGGGTTTTGGAACTCCAAAACCATAAATGAAAACGTCTTGTACAAATCTCCCGGTAACGAATAAAGTGCGCGTATCGCACCCGATACGCGTATAACTCGTAATTTCACCCGGTAAAGGCCTAAATAATCAATCAACGCTTAAAATAGACTATATTTAAGTGTTATTAAAGGTATATTTAATGTCCGGATAACGCGTGATTAAAACCCGAAAAACACCCGAACGACACCCGAACGACGGGGGATTAAACATAACAATCAATGGGTTAATATTTGAAGTTGTGGACCCCACCAAATCCATCCAAGGGCCGGCCAAGGAGCCTTATTTTACCCACATTTTATGTTGATAATAATAATCCATCAAACTTAGATAAAGCATGCTCACATAAGGCCAAAATGTGTAAGGAAAAGGATGTAGGAAACACTAGTACAAAAGGTGTGCAACTTTCTTGTCCCCTTGAGCCAAATTTTCGGCCATTAGGCCATAAGAAGCCAAGACACACCAACTAAGCATCATTACATGAGTGCATGCATGTATGTGAGGTCTTATAAGTAGGGTAATGATGCCTTAGGAAGATTTAACCAAGATTGCAAGCAAAACACCTATATCTACATACATACATACGGCATTTTACACACACACACATATCTTCATTTCAAAAATCTCCCAAGTACACTCATAATCTTCCATAAGATCTCTTGGATATTTGGCATCATTACATGAGATGGTTATATAGTAACACATGTTAGAAGATTGACAAAGCAAAGCAAAACAATCCCTTCCTTTACCCCCTCTTGGCCGTGAGTTTACACACACATACACACATTGTTCTTTCAAGTTTTTACAACTCCAAATCACTTAAAATCATCCATCATCCAAACCCCTTTTGTGTGTTTCAAGAGCTTGGAGCTAAACCACTAGGAAGAACACACTAAACCCCTCTCAAATCCAAGGTTTTTGTCTTCCCTAGCCTTGTGCTAGTAGTAAGCTTCTTAATCTTGTTTTTGATTGTTATTTTTCATGTATGTGTTCCTAGTAGCAAGTTGTACATGAAGGGTTTAAAAATGGTTTTGAACATAATCTTTAATAGGTTTTCATGTGTAAAATGAAAGGTTAAAGATATAGAAATAAACCATGGATTTGATGATGATGATATATTAGTCTTGAAAATATATGAAGTTTACATATAAGACTAAGTAGGATGATGTTTTGGTTAATATTTTGAGATGAACTTGAATATGTTAAAACTAACTTTAATTCATCTTATTATGATCATTTAAGTTATAATATGTGGTAAAACATGTTAGAAGTTCATAAATGAATAAGATGGAAAATTAAAGTTAACTCACTTGGATGAATGATATTTTGAAGAAATGGACAAATACATAAAACACACATATAATTAGTCTTTCATATGGAATATAAGACTAACATAAGTGTTTTGATACAAAAATAACTTACCAATAAAAAGTTGAATCTTCAAAGTTAACTATTTTGAGTGAAAAATGCCAACTTTGAAAGTTAGAATAGAAAATGCAACTTTTGTAAGTTAAGGGACTAAAGTTGTAACTTTGAAAGTTAAGGGACTAAAATGAACATTTTAGAAACTATTAGTCCAAAAATACAAGTATGGAAAGTTTGGTGTCAAAAATGTAAGTATTAAAGTCTAAGGATGATTTTTGTAAATACTAGTAAAAATACTTGGGTATTTTGTATAAAAGTGTATTTTTGAAAGTTGTAAAAATATAAAGGGTTTTAACATAAGGTTTTTTATAAAATAGAGATTTTATAAAAATATTAAACAAACTTGGGAAACTTATACAAAAATGAATACTTTTATATAAATGGGAATATAAAAGTGTTGGAAACATTTTTGTAGTAAGTTGACAAGTTGGGTTAAAAATACATAAGTATTTTAACCATCCAAGTAACATGTGAAAATAGGAAGAAATATGGTTAAATATTTCTATAAAATACATGTTGGGAAAAACTTGGAAAAATTAACTAATCGAGTTAAGATGTCGAACTAAAACGCGTTAACGAACCATAACCGGACAAAATATGAGAAAAATGCCATTGCGGCAAGATAAGAAAAATATATATTTTAAGAGGTAAAATATATATATACTTTGGGTGAAAATAAATAAACACTTTCCTAAGTGTTGGAGGATTAATTCGTGGGAGAAACACATGACGCAAACGAATAAGACGTTAAAACAAACGTATATACTTAACAAGAAAAATTACACATTTATAAACTTGTACGCTCGTCTCGGCAAAATTCTAGTATATCTACTTAATGGGAAAGTAGATATGCGGGAAGGAAAGCCGCGACGAGAAGACAAAGATATATATATGTGTATGTCGTATCAACGAAATCCTAGTATATTTGTTTAAATGGGAAAATAAATATACGGTGTGGTGAGTTGAATCGGACGTTAAGAATATACGATCGAACGACAAAATCTTAGCATATTTGTTTAAATGGGAAAACAAATGTGTGGCAAGGTGAGTCGGGTCGAGGATTGAAATATATATTATATCGAGCGATGCGATCTTAAGTATAATTATTTAAATGGGAAAATAATTATATGTTAAGTGAAGTCGAGTCGATGATAATAAGATACAAGTTATGGAAATATTAACAAGAGTAATATATAACTTGTAACACAAAGGGTAATGTAACGCCAACAACACCTAGGATACACGCATAATTAAACGGGATTTGGAACAACTTGTGGTCGGGAGTTGGGTGTACAACTTGCCAAGGCACACGCACTATAGGAATAGTGACTTATACGTTTAGGACGTTGTAGGTGCAAGACCACCCGTTGCTATTCACCTTATTGAGCCAGACGCAGTTACAGGTGAGTTTCACGGCCCCATTTTAAACTATTTTTACGTTTTCCGGGGGAAAGATATGTTAGGGATAGTGTTTGACGGATTTAATACTTGAGGTGTGACCGCCACTCGGGGTTGAGTCCTCGCCTCTATAATCATTTGTTCAGGGAATTGAAACCGGAGGAATATTCGAATAGTACTATTGGTGCCTGACAAGGCCCACCCCTAATCGATAGCGTCGATTATGCATTAGGTTATGCCTGGGGTGCAAATATTCTGAACTTAAGTCGTGGGAAACCGAGTAACGACTTGGAGCGGGGCACAATTATTATATGTCTTGGTTTGATTATAGTCTCAAGTAGATTTATAGGAATTTGCAACTCCTATATATTGTCATAACATGGTATTCCCAAGTATTCAAGTTTTAGAAACTGAAAACCTGTGAACTCACCAATATATTTATATTGACGAAACTTTTTAAACATATCTTTCAGGTAATTAGAAGATGAAAGATCAAGCAGGCAGGGTCGGGGAATCTCCATGCGACGTCAGGCTTTTGTGGGGTTTCACCTTTATTTCCCACGGCATTTGGGATATATTTGAGAAACCTCTAAGTTTATTTCAAGAACAATTATCTTTTGTGTAATGTTTAAAACTGATTCGACGTCATAATAAATGACCCATTTTCTTAAATTACTTGTGTTTAGCCATAACCTTGACTTTATGCTTTTGAACCGTCGCGCCACGTGTTTCCGCCTTTGTTGTGGTGTGACATGTTTAATATTAATAAATAATGTTTTATGTTTTTTATTTACTTTTGGTTTCATTTATGTTTAAAACTAACGATTTTAGTAAAAAAAATAACCAAAATGTAGCTTGACAACGGTTATAAATAATAAAAATGAAATTATACTAAATTAAAAATTAAATAATACACGGTTACCAGCCCGTTAGATAGAACTAGCAAAATGGTCCACAGGACCACTACCAGCGTGGGTGGCGACGGTGTTACCGTGTTGGTAGTTGGTACCCGTAGACAATTCGGGTGGCGACCAGTCCCCCTAAGAAATTTTGTAATTTAGAAAAAGTAAAACGAGTAAATAAGTGTCTAGGTTTATGAAGTTGACTTTTTAATTAGAGAGGGTATTGAATGTTGGATCAAATACAAAATCTTTAGGTATTGACTTGTAAGGATTATATGATGATATGACTGAGGAATAAGCCTACGCAGAACGAATTTTCCTCGCCTATCACATCATCTAAATATCAATTACATTTATCACCTCTAACCTAACTCCAAACTAAACCATACACAAACAGAGTCCGGCACACCCACATCTCTTATTTGCACACCCTGTTATCCTATATGCTACGTATAAGGTTATATGCGGCATGAGGGGTCTAACATGGTGAATGTTGTGGTCCCTTATACGTCCACGTGTAGACGTGTAAGCCGTGTATAGACCTATACGCGGTGTATAAGTGCTAATATGACTCTCATTGATAAACATTAATAACGTGTGAGAGTTTGTTCAACCCTCTATACACAACTAGGGGTGTAAATGACACGTAGCGGCTCGGGATCGGCTCGGTAAAAAGCTCGAACGAGCCGAGCCTTAACGAGCCCGAGCCCGAGCGTGAAATATGGCTCGTTTAGTTATCGAGCCCGAGCTCGAGCCCTAGATACAAAGCTCGATTGGGCTCGCGAGCCTTAACGAGCTAGAGGCCGAACCCGAGCCCGAGCCTAAGTTACAGCCGAGCCTAAGTTATAGCCTTAATGATTGGGCTCGCGAGCCTGAGTTATAGCCGAGCTTTTGCGAGCTCGAGCCGAGCTTTTGAGCTCGTTTGAGATTCTCAAATCACCTCGAGCCGAGCCGAGCCGAGCTCGAGCTTTGGATTTTACTAGCGAGCCGAGCTCGAGCTCGAGCTTCACAAAACCTTAACGAGCCCGAGCCGAGCCCAGTCAGGCTCGGACTCGGCTCGGCTCGTTTACACCCCTATACACAACGTATAGAGCTATACTCCACGTATATAGGAGTGTGTAAACAATTTTTAGGTGTACCATTACCACCCCCTTCAAAAAAGATCATGGCTCATTAAAAAATGATCCCCTAAAATCAATTTGATTGTAAAAATAAATTAATTAATTAAAAAGCGCCTAACTTTAAAAAATAAAAATAAAATATTTATGAAACAAGTGTGTGACGTTGTCTTTTTAAATAACAACGTTTGTTCCATACTGTTCGTTATGGACATATGAACAGCACGGCGTGAGCCATTCGAAAGCGACGTGGCTCACGCAAACTACAACAGCCCAACGCTAAGGCCGGTGCGAGCAAGTCACCGTGAGCACAAGCGACCACGGTCACGACGCGAGCGATTGCCGGAACGATGGTTTCGAGGTGGTCACGCCCACTCGCTCGCGCACCACAACACCCAGTCTTACATAAGAAACTTAGTATATCTTAAACAAAGATCTACGAGGCGCTTTTTTTATAGGAAAATTAGATTGTAATAATCCCACCTTTGTGTTGTTGGCCAATAATAATCCCACCTAATTTTATTCTTCCCACCGTCCCACCTTTTAATTTGTTTTTTCTCATTGCACCCGCCGTTAAGTCACACTAACGCCGTTAAACCATCAAACCATGCTCATTCGGCAATTGAACATACCAATATTATCGTCTCGATTCTCTCTTTCAAATCCGGTGAACAATTGACTAAAATTGTGAGTTTCAACTAACGACGTTAGTGTGACTTAACGGCGGGTGCAATGAGAAAAAATAAATTAAAAGGTGAGACTGGTAGGAAATACAAACTTAGATGAGATTATTATTAGCCAACAATACAAAGGTGAGATTATTGGAATCCAATTTTCCTTTTATATATTCTGTTTCAAAACATTCAAAACTTAATATATCTTAAACTCGTTTTCATTGTCCGCGTGATTGCTTTTCAGACATCATCTTTTAATATTTCCGCTTAATTTTTAACAATTTTCTTAAAAATACTTGATGTTACAACATCCGATGACGAAGAGGGTGAATAATTTAAAAAAAGTTCTTTTAAAAATAGCAAAATGCTTGAAGTTTAGAATTGTGTGATTCAAGTTCGTTTATTAAGAAAAAGTATCATTTTTTTTTTCGAAGTTAGTTGTTTGATGACTACATTGCCGTTTGATACAACAAAGATGGGGTAGACTATTTCGTGTTATATGTTGGATATTTTAGTGTAATTGGATTGACTGTTTGACCAATATGTTCATAATAATACATCATATAGGTATGGTGGTGCGGAGTGCACGCCTATTTGAATTTATTATAAACTTAGGGGCGAAGCCCCTAAGGAACGGGGGTCCGGGGGCAGCGCCCCTGGGAGCAGGGTCCAAGGGGCGGCAGCCCCTGGCGGGGTCCAAGGGGCAGAGCCCCTGGCTGGGGTCGAGCTAAACTGCCTAAAAGGCAGTTAATGGCCCCAACATTCATTACGAATTTCTCTTAAAATTGCTATGGTAAAAATGTCTCAGAAATTTAAATTTCGAAAATAGAGGGACTATTTTTGGCAATTTCGAAACCTTAGAAAACTGCCTAAAAGGCAGTTAATGGCCCCAACATTCATTACGAATTTCTCTTCTTGGTCATATCTCTCTGGTTCTAAAATCTCAATCAAAAACATACAGAAAATTCTCAATCTCTGATTGTATCCGATTGAATATTCGATAGAACCGTCGAATTGATTCAATCTGAAAGCGATCACGTGCCTTCAGAGATTTCTGTTATCCGTTATTGTTCGTTTGTTACGGTTACTCCCCAACATTATATGTGTTTTTGGCTGATTTTTCGGGTCTGTTTTGCTGCTCCTTCGAGTTGTGTCGTTGTTGTTTCGGTGTATTCGGATACTTTGTATTGCGCCAGCTTCTTGCTAGCTTGTGAAATAAATTGTTTTGTTAGCCGTTCAAAAAAAAAAAGAAAAGAAATGGTTTCCCTTTTCACGCCAACTCTCTACTATCATTTTTTTCTTTTTTTTTCGACTCGTGAGTTTTGGCCACCTTAGCTCCATGCCCATGCCCTCCCCTATTAGGGGCGGTTCTTTACTAGGGTCAGACCGGGCCTCGGCCTACTTATTTTTTTCGTTTTATAGTGTAAATTTTCGAAAATCTATATATGTATTTTGTCCGTCCCTACCAAATTAAGCCCGACCTTATCAGATTTTTTCGTTGAAAATCCGTCTCCCTACAACACTACACCGCTTGGCCTAACAAACCCTTTAAGGGACATAAAATATTCCTAAAAGTTTCATGTGTATAATATAACAAAGCATTTTGAATAAAATGCAAAAAAAAAACGAAACATAATCACATAAATTATGTGTGGAATTTGGGGAAGCAAAAAAGAAAAAATGTTGAAAGAAGTAACGGGAAATGACCAATTGTTGCAGGACGGCAATGAGAATAGAGCAAGAAAAGCGAAACAGATAGCTCAACATTCTCCTACGCCGACTTGTCTTTTCGTTGGGCTGTCATTTGTCACAGATATATAGCTAGCCCCCCTGTAGTTCTCATAATTACTCTTTTACAAAATATATAGGTTTACATGCACATAGTAAATTAACTTTTATTGTATAAACAAATTAAACATGGTTATAGAAACAATATATGAAAAATATCATAAAACTTTAAATAAAAATTTCAAAAGTGTATTTACACAAATTAAGTTGTCACCATTGTATGCGTAGAACTTTTACATACGTTTTTTAATTGATCTCTAGTATTTACGTGGCATTTGTAATAAATAAATGATATTCAATATATATTGGAGTTCGGTTAATTTACAACTTTTTGAATGAATAATAAGTTAACGAAATTTACAAATATTGCATGGTCCTTTTTTTTTTTTTTAACTCGAAACAAATCTGTATGATTGTATTTCATAACCTCGTAACCTACATTTATCACACCTTATGCCAACATTGAAAGTAATAGGCTTGTATTAGTTGGACACTAGCTCCTCTTGAAATGTCGATAAAGTGTCTCCCTCTCTCACAGACTTGGCTGGTTCTATGCGACTATAAAACTATATGTGTTGTGTAATAATTAAACCATTGTCACATAATCGTTACGTCACTGATACGTAGGAACTTGATCAATAACTAAACACCCAATAACATTTGCCTGCCCACACCTTTTTATCATAAACGACGCCATTAGAATGGCAATGGAGCTCAATGTTGGCGTCTCCATTAACTCCATATAGGAACTTGATCAATAACTAAACACCCAATAACATTTGCCTCCCCACACCTTCTTCTCATAAACGATGCCATTAGAATGGCAATGGAGCTAAATGCTCTAATCTTTTCTTTGGTTTTTTGCAAATTTTACCTACTCGTATACGTATAGTTAATTGAGGGAGTATATAATAGTTTTTAGACAAAATTACAGAAATCAACTTTTGTATATGTCAAAAAAATATAACTTTCATATTTGTCTTTAAAAAGTACCAAAACTGACCGATAACATAATTTTTTTGCTACAATTTAGGACCTTTTGTTAGTAACTTTGTTTAAAAATCTAGTTAACTCCCCTCGCATGCTTGGGCTGCTATTTGGGCCTTTTTCATGGTATTAAACTACAATTTCAGACCTTTTGTTAGTAACTTTGTCCAAGCTTGGGCTGCGCATCTCTGATTTGTTGAAGGTGGACGTGGGGATGGACAAAATACTAAGTTTTGGATTGATCCGTGGCTCCCTGTGGGTCCTCTATACGTCGCCTTCCCGGACCTGTTCAGTTTGGCTGCTGACAAGCAAGGGTGTGTGTTTTCTAGCCATATCAGCAATAGTGGGGACTTCCGGTGGGCGTGGAAGTGGAAAAATTGTCCCAGAAATGGGGCTGAGTGGAGTAGTTTTGGCTCTCTGTTGCCGCTCCTTTCCTAGGTCAGTTTGGCCGATCGAAGCGATGTTTGGAAGTGGGACAACAGCTCAGGGGAGGTATTTTCAGTTAAATCTCTCAGGCTGCAGATTCAGGAGGCAAAAGACCTGAGCTTGGGTGAGCCTGGGGTCAAGTGGGAACCGTGGGTGTCGTTTAAATGCAATATCCTTGTGTGGAGAGCATCTTTGGGCCTCATTACGGTCAAAACGCAGCTGGCTGCAAGAGGTGTTCATCTCCCTAATGTGTGTTGTGACCGATGTGGGTATAGGATTGAAGACCCGGACCATTCGCTCGTCTCCTGCATCATTGTTAAGGGATTTGGTGGAACATTTTTGTGTGGTTAAAAGTTCCTTATCCTGCTGATGTGACCAGCTTCAAAGAGCTTCTCAAGCGCGTTGGTGATTGCCCGGGTCTAGAAGGTGGAAGCGCATTGTCTTTTCTATCTTTTGCGCGACCGTTTGGAGGATTTGGCATGCTCGGAATGCTAAAGTGTTTGATGGTACCTTTATTCAAGCTCGGAGGACTGTTGACTTTATCAAAGAAGAAGTCTACGCTTGGCTCTCTAATCGGGCTAGTATCTCGATTCCGTCTTGGGATAGGTGGCTAGACTTTGATGTGGCTGTGTGTTTGTAATTCGCCTTCTATGGCGTTGTTTTGCTTTTGTTTTGTATCTCAGCCTCTTGCTGGTTCTTTATATTTATATATAAAGTGTTTCGTCGTTTGAAAAAAAAAAGAATTTAGCCTAAAAAAAAGGAAAAAATGACTTGAATTTAGACTTCTAGATTTTAGTTTTTTTAAGCGATCTTTAATCAAAAGTAAGTTAATCTTTCTAAGGTGCTCGGTGATATCAAGGCTCTAAGCTTGTTCTGGATTAGAGCTCGGGCGAAACAATAATCTCTAGTTCATACAACGGTGTAATATGTATGTAAGGTGTATAGCTAGTTTCTCGCCAGCTTGGTGAAATAAAATTTCATTGATTGTTAAAAAAAAAAAAAAATTAGTTTTTTATACGCCTGGATATGAGAGACCTATGAACAAAAGATAGAATTTATTACATTTTGTTATTAAGTGAGGATGAATTTGGATTTTGGACTTTTTTTTACCTTTACAGAAAAAGAATAGCAACGAAAGGAGTGTAGTAGTAAAATTATTCCCTGCAACTTAGTACGTAATTATAGCATGTTGTCAGTTACAGTGGCAACCAACAAAACCCCATTACGTCAAACTCCCTCCTCGGTTTACATTAAATAGGCCCTTTTTGTAACACACATATTCAAATTGAAATGAGCTTTCTAATTAAACCCACTAACTCCTAATTTAACCCTCTAAGTAAAGCGTCTCGTTTAGTCAGAGCGAGACGCATGACCCCATCAGATTTTGGCTATAAATTCGTTTGATTTGATTATAAACCCATTCGATTTCTATTCTTTATCAACAACATATAAAATGTGGTATTACGACTTTATTTTCGGTGATTCTTACACCGAGCCTAAATCATATAATGTCAAGGAGGGTCAGTGCAACTGGACTTGAATACACCCTGGAAGGACCCATATGATTTTGATGACTCTCCCCGTCAACCCGACTACGGTTAAACTTACTACGGTTACGGTGGTGATGACACATTTGAAGAACAAGACTATACGCACTATTAAGACAGCACCGGTGAGGAGAAGCAGGTAAAAGATCCGGAGGAAGGATCTAACCCGATCAAATTTTGGTTCGAGACTGACCGGACATTTTTCACACGTGATGAGTTGGTCGACTGGGTACAAGATACGAGAATGGAAAATGGTTATGTCATCGTTATAAAAGATCAAAGAAAAGAGGAGAACATTGCGTGAAGGTATATATTTCAGTCACTGTTGTTTTTAAGATATTAACAAATACGTATTTTATAAATTGTTATTTAAAAAACCAATATGGGTAAATTTAAACTTATAAAAAGTTAAATAACTTTAATTATAAGCAGTGTTGTAGAACACGCTAGCGCGCTAGTCGGTCGGTGGAGTACCGACTAGGGATTAATCGGGATTAATCAGGATTAATCGGATTGGATTTTTATGTATATTTTTGTTCAAATTTATAGATATATAATGCTAATTTTATACCTTATATGTTTAAATTTAGAAGTTTAGGGGCCAAATATAAACTAGAAAATATGGAGGGGTTAAATATTAAAATAACTAAACTTAAATAACCCTAATCACCTCCATCGTTCATCATATTCCGTTTTTCCTCCCCATTCCTTCTTTAATCGCAAGGAACCAAAAGACGCAACTAAGGTTCATGGATTTTCATCGATTTTGCTTATAAATCATGGATTATCATCCAATTTTCAGGTAAAAACCTTGTTTTATTTGATCGATTTGCTCCAGTTTTGACCCGTTCGAATTCATTTTTTTACCTAATTTTGAGTTTTTTAGGTCTGACTAGGAGCGATTTGGTCCGACTAATCGGTGATTAATCACGACACCAATTAATTGAGTGATTTGGCCAAAATTAATCAGTAAAGTGAGGACTAGCGATTAATCACCGATTAATCGGTGATTAATCGGGATTTTTACAACCTTGATTATAAGAGAAAAAAATGATTTTAGTTAGACTTTCATGAATTGTTATATATAATTAGGGGTGGTTTGACAACTTCTGAACGGGTAAGTACTGGACCAGTAATAGATCTGAATCATTTAGACTCAGTGTACTGCAACCCCATTCAGAGACAAATGTTTGATCGATTTAGACACCTGCTTGCAAACCAAACTGTCTGAATGAACTATGTCTAATTTATTTAGACATCTGTCTCATTAAAAGTTCACTAAGAGCCGAAACAAATAGCCCATAATTCAGATTGTAAAAAACAAAGCTTTATTATTCAAATAGAGGGATGGGCGGTTAGTATCGAGTATGGATACATTCGTTACAGTATTCGGTACCCACGTTTTTCAAAAATTCAATATTGTTATTTTTGGTACAGATAGCATATAGAGATGAACTTTTTGTAACGAGTACTCTTTACCGTACCAAATTTGAGAGTGTACCAATAGATTCGCGATACCAACTTTTGATATATTTGGTACCAATCTTATACCTATTCAAAGATTTTAGATAGTATATTTCTTTATATTATAAGGTAGGGATGGATATGGTACCGGTCCGGTGCCGAAAATACCGGTACCGAATTTTTTTTAAAAGTGGGTACCGGTACCGAAAACAACCGGTACGGTACCGAAAAAGCAAAAATGTGGGTACCGGTAGTAGTACCGAAATTGATTCGATACCGGTTCCTGGTACCATTTGCTCGTCCCTATTATAAGGTTGCGTTTGGTATGATGGAATGTAATGGAGCATTATGAGGTAATGATAAATAGTGTGTTTGATTGATCAATATAATGGAATCACCCATTCTACAAGGCATTCAATTCCTTCAAAACCATTTGATCCACCCCATGTTTTTTTTTATTCCATCCATCTTTCACCCATCATTAACAACACAATAATCCACCACCACCACCACCACAAACTACCACCATCGTCACCACCCACCACCACTGCCGTTGCCACCCACCACCGCTGTCACTACCCACCACCACCGTTGCCGCCACCACCAAACACCGCCACCCACTACCTTCACCAATCCACCGCCATCACTACCCACCACCACCGTTGTTACCGCCACCCGTTGCCACCCACCACTACCGCAATCCAACACCACCCACCACCGTTGCCGCCGCCCACCACCGCCACCACCCACCGTCATCTAGGGGTGTTCAACGAATCGAATAACGAATTTTCGAATTATTCGAATCGAATTATTCGAATTTTTAATATTTTTACCTGAATTCGTATTCGATTCGTATTCGTTTAAAATTCAATTTATTCGATTCGTATTCGATTCGAATAAGAAACTCGAATTCGAATCGAATTCGAATAAATTCGATTTAGTTCAAATTCACCTTAAATAACAAATTGTTTTACTTTTAGTTTTAAAACTAATACAAACTCATTATTTTTAACATATAAAATACAAATCTACAAAATTAATAAACAACAATATGTCAAATACGAGAATAGTAAAAATAGTAGAGAGTATAGTTTTATAGAGTTTTGTGATATATAAGGTAAATATATAAAACATGGTTATGCTAAAAGTTATAGACACTATGGGTTCTTAGAGTTTGACCAAAATTTAGAAGTTTTTTTTTCCAATGTGTATACTTGTGTATATAATAATGTGTATATGTGTATATATATTTAAAAAAATATACATGTACAATTTTTTATTCGAATTTCGAATCGAATCGAATTTAAAATCATAAATTCGTATTCGATTCGTATTCGATTTACTGGACTCGAATTCGAATCGAATCGAATTCGAATTCTTAATAATCGAATCGAATTCTTGGTAATCGAATCGAACTAAATCGAATTTCGAATTTTTTCGAATTCGAATCGAATTCTGAACACCCCTACCGTCATCCACCACAATTTCCTCTACCCACCACTACCTCTGCCACCCACCACCACCCCCATTGCCGTCGCCGTCACCACCCTCCACCGCTACTACTCATCATCGTCACCCGGCCCCATGACCGCCATCCATCCCCACCCACCGCCACTTGCCACCGTCACCACCGCACATCACCACCCACCATCACCGCCACTAACCACCATCCACTGTCGCCACTCATCACCACATCATCCACCCACCATCACCGCCATCCATCTCCACCACCGCCACCGCTACCCACCATCATGCTACCGCTATGTATCACTATCCACTATCACCGCCACTAACCACCACCCACCACCGATTTATTCCTTCGTCTTTTTCTGGCTACCAAACAACACAAAGTAATGTTTTGTTTCATTCCCACATGTCAACCAAACAAGATATATATGAGATGGTAATGATCCATTCCATTACCTCGTCCATAGTGTGCTCCACTTAACTTCCCTGGTTTTCACGAATCCTATACTGCCACATCACTTCACTAAAACACAGTTTTGGAGGCAACACTATACTGAAAAAAAATCCAAAATCCCACAAATACATTCACAGGACTCCTGCTCCATCCGTTAACTAGAATCAACAAATACCTTCACGAAAACCCTACCCATGATTACGACAACAATAAATACGATACCCGTGGCTTTGCTGGTAACGCCCCATCACCCTTATCCATTCCATGACGGTTTATAGAATTATATAGCATACATATATATTGTTTTTTCAATTGCAAACGTGAGAAAGAGAGAAAAAGCATCTATATCCATTTTTAGAGGAATTTTAATTTTAAATGGTGGTTTTGTTATCATGACGACGTTGGCGTATTATATCATCACTAAGCCTACGATTCTAGAGAGAGAAAGCAGAAGAAGCAGATCACAGGGTCAAAGCAGCAGCAGCAACAGCAGAAAAAGATAAGAAAAGAAAAGTAAAACCAATTGAATTTGTAAAACACTCGAAGAGAGAAGAGAACCATATCACGTTTCTCAGAACCCACCCCTCCCTCGTGATCATAATTTTCCATTGCAGACAGAGGGTAATATTATTTTCTTTTCACCCCCTAACAACCCGACCCGACTTGACCCTACTATCCATACTATTTATCCTCATCTACCCCTCTTCCCTTTTTTTCTTAAGACTTCATTTCCATTATAGATATAGATAGATACATAAGATGGGTGGTTGTGAGAGGAATGGAACAGTGAGACAATACATAAGATCAAAGGTTCCAAGACTTAGATGGACTCCTGATCTTCATAGGTGTTTTGTTCATGCTATTCAAACTCTTGGTGGTAGTCATAGTATGTTTTTCTTCCCTTCTTTTTCTTCTTTTATTTCATGATCATCATGATCATGCATATGTATATGTTTGTGTTTAGATGTGTTATATATCTACATACAATCATTTTATTTTTATTTTTTAGTTTTGTAATGGTCATGTTGTGCATGTATATATATGTATGTATGTAGAAGCAACACCAAAGCTTGTTCTTCAAATGATGGATGTAAAAGGGCTCACTATTTCCCATGTTAAAAGTCATCTTCAGGTTCCCACTTCATGATTTCTTACTTTTGTGATTTCTTTAATTATTATGAATATATAAGCATTTTATGTAACATAAGTGTATGGATCTTGTAGATGTATAGAAGCATGAGGAGTGATCTTCATAATCAAGGTAAAATATTATATTGAATACTTTTATTACTTGGCTAAACCAATATAGGAAAATAAAACATTAAAACCTTTCTACAAACAAGATAACATGTGATCTTCATGTGGTGTTGTATTTGAGGAAAAAAAAGTATAATATTTGATTTTCTTTCCCTAAAAGTAGTACTTTTTACAAAAATAGAAAATAAACAAATGATGAACACAACTTCTTGCAAACCTTCTAATTGTGGAATTTAATTTTGAAGAATTCCAGACATAACATTCCTCATTTTTAATTTTCTGTTGGAACAACAAATTTTATTACACCTTAAATTTCACCTCGACTTGCACTTGTAAGGATTTAAACCCATAAACTTAAATTTGTAACGAGACACCGTACCATTAGACCAAGAGGTTACGAGTATTCCTCATTTTTAATTAATGTAGTTTTTTTGGTGTTTAAATTGTTCTTTCATTAAACCCATTTTAAAGATATGACCTTTCAGTCCTTTCTCACCTTAAGTCAAAACACACACACACACACACACAACACACATTCTTGAAAGAGAATAAAGCCTTTTGCTTTGACATATTGTTGTCTGTTTCTGTTTGTTTCCTTGTGGTTTTTCACTTGTACTACAAAGTGATCAGAACATGCTTTGTGAACAACTTTCAAATTGTAGATGATGATGTTCAAGAACCCATTGGGTTATTCAGAAAGGAGTCACATGATCAAGATAGGTGCATTCATCATGAGATTTATGTACACACATCCAGTCCAGAATCTTGTCCTCAATTCATCTACCACCCCTTAACTGTCCCTTCTAAAAGGTTTGCTCCATCATCAATGATATATATACCCTTAAAAGTTAAAACTCATCAAGTTGTCACATTATATTATTAGTTTTGCAGTGTTAAATGGGATCTATGGTACTTAGTTTAAGATTACTAATTTTTTTATATATATATATTTTTAATTTTGGTATCTATAGAGGGAGGACTGAGACAGCAGGGATGCATGGATACTGGGAAAGAAGAATAAAGGGAAAGGAGGGCATTGGTGATCACACATGGCAGCAGCCTCATTCCTTTTCTGCTCCACATTTTCACTTCAATCCTCCCTTTACCCATCTAAAAGAATCTGACTTCCTACAAGTACACTCCCTCTCTCTCTCTCTACAACACAAACACACGCATGCACAGTGTATATAGACTCATATATAACTTTATTGATTCTTTTGGGTGGCTTAGACAAATGAGTATGGGGACGCGGCGGGCTTGGCCCGATTGTAGAACATTGTCTCATAACCAGCCTAATACTCGTCGGGTATCTATTGCGTATTTACCTGACGGATATTGGGATACCCACGTGCATAGGGTATCCGTTTTGGTTAAAAAATTATCCACATTTATTTTCTATGGTTGTCCGTTAACCGATTGTATACAATTTATATCATACTCCAATAACTTTATTGATTCTTTTGGGTGGCTTAAACATACGAGTATAAGAACGGAGCGGGTTTGGGGAACCCTATACAAGATTGTAAAACGGTGTTTCATACTAGCCAAATGCCCGTCAGGTATCTATTGCATATCGGGTATGCTATTTGGTTAAAAAAAATTATCCCCATTTATTTTCAATAGTTGTCCATTAACCAATTGTACATAGTTATATACATCATACTCTCCAAAAACTAATATAAATTTCATAAATACATGAACATAAAAGAAATATATGTTCATTTCTACATGATATTTAGGTTAAATGATTAGTACTATAGATGCATAAAAAAAAATATATGAAAAAAATAATTTCGGGTATATGCTTTAGTGTAACTGGGTCAGGTAATCGGGTATATCACTTAATCCCATACCTGTTCCATACCTTTTAAAAGTCTTAAAACTAAACCCATACCCGAGTACGTACCTACCCCATACTTGTCCCATATATTTCATGTTTCCCGGTCGGGTTAGGGATTGATGGCCATCCTTAAATAAGTTCATGTACTTTACGTTTTGACCTTTTCTAAAAGATTTAAAAAAATTGTTTAGTAGCATAAAGCATTAATGCCAAATAGTGGCGTCCTTAGAAGATTTGTGTTTCATGCCCGATGAGTTAAAAATATACCCCTTAAACATTAAGTATTGAGTTTTAAATGGTTTTCAATGAGCACAAGTTTTAAGTTTAAAATGGATTTATATATAAAGCACGCGCGCACACACATAAAAATTTTATTAAAAAAAATGTGTCCCGAAAAAACCGTAAACGTATACATCGAATATGTAAAAGTGTGTTTGTTCATTTAGAAAATAACAGAAATAGAACCCATATGCATGTCATTTTAAGGGTAATGACCAGATTTTGATACTCAGTTTGACCTTTTCAACTAGTTTAAACTTGATTAGGTTAACCCAAAGATTTTTTTGACTTTATTACAAAAGAACCCTACTATTGAATATAACCTAGTAGGTTGTCAGATATGTACAAATTGTCAGGAAGTTTGTTTTACCCACTCAAATGTGATTTTGACCTGATATCACCAAAGACTTGAGCATATATAGGTAACAATAAATATTCTTTTACAACTCATCTCAATTCCATGACAAGTATCAAAGAGAGAGAGAGTGAATAATTGTACTTTAGACATCCATTTAGGATATCTTGCTAGATTCTTGCACAGTGGTATAAACTTTATTAATCTAAAAGCCTGATTATGCTAGCTAATAGTTCTGCATTGACCACTAAATATAAAAAACTTGGGTATTACACAACTAGTTTATGTAATAATCTATCTCCATAATATGGTTTCTTGAATATCAAAGACTTTCAGTTACATATGTACAAAACTAGAGGTTAGAGAACATGAAAATTGTGGTCCACTCTGTAAGCAATTTAATGCAGTTGGGGAAGGACTGTACCATTCTTTAGAATTTATAAAGAGACAACCTTCCACATTATTTCTTATCTTTGGACCAAATTGAAAACTGCAAAATATAGTTATAAATGATGCAATAGTTTTACCCTTTTTGTTATAAAGTTGAATGAAAAGATTCACAGGACAGTCTTTAAAAAAATCAATAAGTTTACTTATCTTCACATGGACAAAAATTGGTGCAACATGATGATTTACTTTTTTAATTTGTTTACTCAGATTTCCAAACCAGAAAATGGCGAACATGAATCGATAAACGGAGCTGAACTTGAGAAATCAGGACGTAATGAGGAAAAGGTGGATGAGTCTGGTGGATGTGGATTATCGTTGTCACTCTCGTTGAACCATCCATTGACGCAGACGAGCAATAGTTCTCTAACAAGTGAAATCAGCGAGACACACTCGGGGCATAATCTAAGTGATCAGTCTTCTAACAAGTGTAGTGTTAATCTAGATCTGTCTATTGCTCTATGCCTTTGAGGCTCTGATGTATGCAAAGGTTAATGTTATCTCTTGGAAAATATGTTTTCACTAGTTTTTAAGGTAGTTTGTAGATTAAATAGTGACTTAGAGATGGTTTGAGGGATCCATTATACAGTTTTCAATGGTTAATGTGATGGGTCTTCTCAGTCCAGTTCAATATATATAATGGGTGACTGGTTATTTCTACTTTAATGGTAATCAAGGTTGAACAGTCTTCTTTTTTTGTTTTAACTACTAATTATATTTTATTAAAACATCATCGCGAAAAATTACATTAAGATAGCGGGCAGGCGGACAACAAACAGTCTTTTAAAATTTGTTATAAGTTTGTGACCTGTTAATTCAGTTCATGTCTTTTCAATTACTATGCATGTGTTATTTTACTTTGCTATTGTTAGAGTGAGGGGAGTGGAGCGTGGAAACCTCACCCACGCCCCAAACACCATACCATCATGGCGTGGCCCTTTGGGCTTGGGATTTTGGCGGGGGAATAAGTTTAAAATTATATATCGTGTAATTAATTCGTTTATCTATACAAATAAAAGTTAGTCCGTGGGAGTTCGAATAGGGACTTGTTGCAAGACTAGTTGTGGGTAAATTAAAAAGTGCAAAATTTACTGTCACGTAAACGTGGGGCTTTACCTAAACTACCCGTTCATAAGGATGTAGTGGTTTAACTAAAAATCAAATAAAAGAAAAAAAAATGTGTGATTGGTATTAATGATTAATGCTACTAACAATTTTTAAAAACAATCTTCTTTGAACAAAAGTACATGAATTCAAGTCACCTATAAGAATCAATAAACATGTATATGTAACTATGTAAGTGTGCATTTATGGGCCTGGTTATTAACATTGCATAATCGGAATACAAGATTTCCGGTATAACTAATTAGGCCCGTAAACTTTTCTAACTGATAAACATGTTTGATGATTTTTAGATACATTTTCAAGTTGGAAATTTCCAAATCTACAGGGTTTTGGTTTTACTCCATGAATCCCCGTGACAAGAAATAAAGGCGATAACTTTCATTCAATCATTCATACTAGGCTCACAGTGTTCACTATGCTAGTAGAATTGTATAAGAAACCGGTTTGGGCCTGCCAAACTAGTTCCCAACCAGAAATCAATCCACAAAAAAATTCGGCTTGGCCCCGACCCAACCCGTAGCTAGGTTTGGAACCAGTTTGTAGTCTCGTTCTTCGAAACCGGTTTGAAAACAAGTAAAAAAAACCGGGTTATTTTTTTGACCCAAACCATAGGGGCGAAGTATTCAATGGGCCAGGGGTGGCCTTGGCCCCCCTGTTTTTTGACGCAGTGGTAGAAATTTGCGATTTTCGTAGGTAAATTGAGTCCGGGTTGAGCCGGGCCCCCGCCGATTTGCCACTAACAATCGGAAAAAAATTAGTCCGGCCCCTCCCGATCCTTGAACCAAGCTTCGCCACTGCCAATCCATATTGTAATCCGACCCCAAGCGATTTGATAGGTTTGAACATGTTTCCTCCTTAACCGATTTTTAATCCAAACCGGTTTAACCCCATGATGAAAAAAAAAAAAACGATTCGATTTAAAAAAGATTTAAAAAAAAACCTGTTTTATACACCTCTATGGCTCTATTACTATATGCTACTTTAAGTAAAAAGTTAAACAGCTTAAGGCCCAAACGTGGTTGGTTTGAAGTTGACACATTCTTCAATTCTGGTACACGTTTCTTCCCTTTGCTGATGCATACATTACAAACCTAATTAGATTTTTTTTTTTTTTTTTTTGGGGGGGGGGGGGGGGGGGGGGGGATTCACCACACGGGTTTATGTTTGTATAATTGTATCGATTATGTCTGGTGCCTAAGTCTTACGGCTACAAATGCTTAATAAAATATATTCATAATGTATTTAATTGATTGTTGTAGAGCATCATATTAGAGGCGTAAATTGGCAATGGAACTTACTTATGTTGGTTCTGGTTAGTAATATGTTTAGTAGCCTGAATCTAATCATCAATTATTCAACAATTAGCAATGTCATAATCTTTTTTTTTTTTTTTGGTAGCATGAAAATGATCATCAATTATTTTTGTTTGCTTTGGTTAGGACCCCAATTTTTCATTTCACTCTAGGCCTTCAAAGAGGTTGAGTCGGCCCTGATTTGTACCCTAGATATACTTGAGCGCTTTGAGTACGTCATGGTTCTTAAAACTAAGTATATTTTTATTAAAATGGTTCGGGTTAGTCACGTTTATTGAGAGTTGAGGTTGGACATTCCAATGGCGGTTACTATATAACGAAACATTGTGACGAATTAATGTACACATTCAAAGGGGGGTTTGTGATCGAAAGGCCACAAAGACTCCTAGATATTGTAGCTAGTGACCTTATCATAAGTTCATTTGAACATACAATGAAACTTTGTTTTATCTTATGAGCATAGTTTTTGTATTCTTACAATCCTCCAGTAAATTCAACTGTGCAATGTTGATAAGGTATACAATCCGTTGGTTCGTTGTATATTTTAGGATCATATACTCACATGTTTACACTGTCATTGTAACATATTCTAGTGACATCATTAAAATTTTAAAACTTGCATCATAGGAACATTAAAAACAAATAAAGCTGGATATGGATAATAAACTGAAATCAGAACATATGATGCTAAACAATAATGCAAAGAAACATAAATTACAATAAACCTGACAAGATATGGCCTTCCTGTTGCTAAACAGATGCAAAGTAATCTGAATACACAAGGTTTTGCGCCCATTTTCTGTGGTTTATTGCTTCAAAGAACTGAATACGATCACAAAAAATACAAGACTGAAAAATAAAACTTTCTGCTGCAAATAAAAACCAAACTGTTTGAAAGTAACCAAACGGAAATCCAGAAATATCATACGCGCTTTTCAAAACCAAAATCCATGTTGGTTCAAGTGCGGCTCGGATGAGCTACTGCTTGTATGTGCCGTTGCAGCTGATGTTTGAAATTCAGACACTTCCACTGCACCTACATAGTCAAATTGTCCACTTCCATAACCATAGCAACCGTGATGCCCATAACTTCCACCATCATTAATACCTCTAACATGATTCGAGATTCCATTTTGACTAGTGTTATGCATAGTTGGCGTCAAATTAAGAGCGGTTGTAGGATCATACATAAACCTACCATCTGAAAATGAATTTGAACCCTCCCTGGTTCTATAACTCGTGCCATCATCTTCAAGATTCAGGCTGTGTAATGGGATCTTGTCCGTCAACAGATCCGCATACAAGCCTAGATCATTTTTCATCTGACACTCATGTTGGTTTTGGTGAGTTGATGATTGAGAAAAGAAAGTGGTACTCTTGCTGACGTTTAAGCCAAGGGAAGGGTTGGCCATAAGGCTGCTACGATCTTCTCCAAATGGAGATAATTGATACTGGTACGGTGCAATAGAATGGTAGGAATTTGACTGGTTTTGGATAGAGGACATCTGTGAACCCATGAGGTTGTAGTTGTTTTCATTGCCATTAAATCTGGTCAAGTTATCTCCCATGCCTAATGTTGTCGGATGCACCATAGTTGAGCTTATGCGGCTGCTGCTGCTGTTGTCTCTTGTGTTGAGAGTTTGTGGATATTTGGTTGCGGCCACATTCTTTGTTGCGTCACAATTTGCCTGGTGAACAGTGAATTCGTAAGCCCTGCAATATATAATTTGTATAGATTTTAATATTAGCACGTGTAGACAGATGCTTAAGAAAATATGGCGACGAAGTTGTTGAATTTGGACCTGGAGAAAGAACTGCCGCAATGACAACCATATTTTTTCCTGCCACAAACTTTTAAATGCGCTCGCAAGTCAGCCTCAACATTGTAAGCTTTGCTGCAGGTGTCACATTTATAGTTCTTAAGAGTAGAATGTTTTCTTAAATAATGTTTCCTGAGACCACCAAAGTCTCCTAAGGCGTGAGAACGGTTGTGATGGACACATGTGGGCTCAGGGCATAGATACACCTTTCGCGGCGAGGGATCCTTTGATGTCCTTGTCTTGAGAGTGAAAGGAAGATTGTGAGCTCGTCGGTGAAGCGTCAAGTTCTGCTTTCTTGGAAAGCCTTTGTAGCATACTTCACAAACATACCTGTTTGCATCTAATAGAGTGGTGGGAGATACTGCTATTGCAACATCTACATTTGGATCTATCATCAATGAATCAAAGTTCCAAATTAGAAAAGAATAATGTAAAACAGAAAGAGTTAAAAATCGATTCTAGTCCTTGAGGGTTGGTCAAAATATCTATTTTAGTCCAAAACTTTTAAAACATCAACTTCAGTCCAAAAGTTTCATCATTTGTTTCAATTTCAATCCAAAATGATAAAATTTGTGGACTTAAAATGAAACAAATGAGAAAGCGTTTGGACTAAAATTGCAAAAAATATGAAACTTTTGGACTAATATTGATGTTTTTAAACTTTTGGACTAGATGGTCATTTTGGAAAACCTCGAGGACTAAAATCGAATTTATCTAAAACGAAAATTAGAGGGGGGGGGGGGGGGGTTTAGAAAAGCCCATATGGATCTCTCTTGGTTATACATTTCGATTTTTGATCATTTTTTAAAAAATAAACATGTAGCGCAAGATAACGGGTAAATAACTAAAAGTATTAAAGAACTTGCATGACACTTCAGATTGATTGGAATCAACAAAATGATGATTATGTTGAGCAGGAACCGCTGATTGCGACAACAAGAGTTGTGAATCATGTTGAGATTTTGCCATGAGCTCCAGTTTATCTGTTGTGCTTGTGGTGCCAAAGAACATAATTGATGAAGAAGGTGATCCTGAAGCCATCTTTCAAGTTTTCGTATATAGGATGTGTTCTAGTATACCTTCTTGATGTTAGACCCCAAACATACACACACGTATGTGCACATTTAAATAGAGCCACCAAACATGGTTACTATACGTAGTCACCAATGCATTATGATGCCTTGTGGCAATGCAAGGTTCCTCGTTTCTCTTGACATCTCCTCTCTTACTTGTCATTGTTAACGTCATTGTCATTGTCATTAAACGTGGTACTTTACCTATAATAAATTTTGAATCCAAACGGGTGTGAATAATGCGAACTCGCATCTCAATCATGATTTGTTCTCTCTTGATTACACCTCATATTTACTTAATATATTATGTATTTAAATTTAAATGATGGCCCACACACATATACACAAGATTTATAAGGTATGCGTATCATACGAATATATGTATATACTTAGGATCACACGACTTAACTTTTTGTGACAACAGACGATCCTTGCATCCAATCTTATGCTAAAATAAAGTGAATTTGGATTTAACAACAAACAGTACAGAAATAAATTGCATCTTCCTAACAAACACTAGTTTCTCACAAGGCATGAATAAAACCATATTTTAAAATCTAGTAGGATTACCATTTACCACTTTAAAATCTAGTAGGATTACCACGTAAAAATGTATTCATTTTCAAATAAGTTAACTAAAATGAAAAACAACATTAATTTTCTTTTTAGTTGATACCCTGATGCTATAGGTTTTTATGTTTATCTCATAAACGAACCAATGTTCAGTGGATCATTTTATAAGAAAATTATTTGTGTTTGTTCATTCAATAATAAACGAGTAAATGAACCAAGGTTCACTGGGCAATTTGTGAATTGTCCGATGAGAAATTTATTTATGTTCGTTGATTCAATAACAAATTACAATACATCAATATTATTTGTGTGCAATTAATTTAATGAACGAACGTGAACAGATGTTTGTAAGTTAATTTACGTTCGTAAATGTTCGTTCATTTATTTATGTATCTTTATGTTTATTCAATAAATAGTCCATAATATTTATGTTTGTTTTTGTTCGTTCATTTAAATTTGAGTAGGTGACAAAAACCTAGTGTATGAAAATAAAAGTTGTGGTCGCTTGCCTTCATTTCACACTTCCACTTGGTTCTAAAATTTCAAGAAATAAACTTAGTGAGGCCAGACTCAATACATATAAAATTCTCAAACGAAGTACTCGTAAATTTACACTTATAAGCAAAAAAAGAAGGGTGAGCCACCCCGACCCAAAAAAGCTTCTCCCTTGATAACAACACATCATATAACCTGGTTTAAGATACTAGAACCCGGTTTCAAACAAACAAATGAGCTCCGTTTTAAATACCTTTTAAAAAAAAGCTAACCCAACAAGAACTTTTCAAATGCCAAAAAAGTGTACTTTAACACGATCGAGATATGTAGTTTGAGGATTATGCGAAATGCACAAACTAAAGAAAGCAATTAAACTTTTCAAAAGAACTAGTTCGAAAACACTAATAATAAATAGATGAAGAACATTATACAAAAGAGTGTGTATGTGTATATAGATTGGGATTTAAAATGCCATATCCTTTTCAAACAGTTAATGGATGATAAATTATACAAGTCGAAAGAAGTTCAGCAAATACTAATGCACTTAAAATAAATATACATTTTAATATAAGTATTAGAAATAAATGAATAATATAATAATATAATTATATATTAATATAGGGGCAAGTTCAAATACAAAGTAATACAAACGTGCGAATGATGCGAAGGATCACTTTGTACATGATAATTACGTAATGTCTTCATGAACATACAAAAACATTACATAATTATCATTACGTAATTATCATGTACAAAGTGCATGATAATTACGTAATGATAATTACGTAATTATCATGTACAAAGTTTCTTCGCATCCTTCGCACGTTTCTTTTACTTTGTAGAATAACCGCCCCCTATTAATATAATATAATTTGAAGATAAACCTTATGCAACAAAATCTTGAAATATTATATAATTTACAAAGTTACAACCAGTTATCTTCAAAGTATATAAGTGCACATAAGAACATCTATATTAGTTAGTTGTATAGCGTTACAGAGACATCAGTGACGAAGCTTGAATTTTAAGATGGTGTGGGCCGAAAATCACGAGACCCAAATTTATGTAACATCAAATCAAATCGTTGGGTGCCGGACTTAATATATACAAAATTTTCGAACAAAAACATGGTAATTTACACTACGGAGCCAAAAAACGATAGGGGTCGGGCACCTCCATACCCTTCTTAAGCTTCCCCCTGCATGACATATTGTGTTACGCTGTGCTCATAGACTTCTAATCTATGTGTCGTAATGCAAATGTGCACCGCAACACGATTAATCTCTTATAATTATATTAATTTTCTTTATAATTTTAAGACTTAGATGAAAATACGAATTATTAGTATTATAGTTCTCGTAGTTCTTGTAAAATATGCGATTTTTTTTTCTTTCAAATTAATAATATTTCCATTGACAAAAAAACGTAAATTACATAAGGATGGTAGGTAGGCGGGCAACAAGCTGCGCCGCCACCCCTTTTTGAATAGAAAATCTCAATCTGCTAAAAACAAAACCCCGCCCTTTTAAATAGTCTCCCATGTATATAAAATTAATTTCTATTCAGTATTCCATGTTTCTTAATTGACACGTATATAAATGAATTCCAAGTATGTAGTTGGTGCTTAGAGGTACCGCTATAGCTAATCAAAGATGTGTTAGATGTGGGTATGCGGATGAAACGAGAGATCACATTCTAGTCAATCGTGTTGCAACAAAAAATATTTGGTGGGCAGCGGGAGTTTAGACGAAGGCGCAAAATCTTGCTTTGGTTGATACAGTGAAAGATCTTTTGGGTGATGACCTTCATATTAACACAAATCAATAGTCAATAGTCAACAGTCAATAGTCATAGTCAAAGAACTATCTTTATGCCTTTGTAATTATTTAGTCATAGTCAATATTCTTAGTCAATAGTCTAGTCAATAGTCTTCCTAGAATCAAGTCATTGTATTAATGTTGTAGCCACTATATAATCTTCTATGAATAATGAGAAAAGAACATTCGATCCAATTCACTCTATTACCTATTACTTTATATGGTATCAAGAGCCTAAAGCTCCCTTGAGCCAACCGATCCATCACAGCTTTCGACAGCCTTCTGTCCGCAACCCACACAACCCTTTCATTTTTTTTTCCTGATTTGTAGCCTCAATGGCTCCATTTTTTGTTCATCAATCAAACCAAAACTACAATCGGAACCCTTGTTCCTCAGCCTCAAACCCATCATTACAAAACCGACCCTCCTCGTGGTCAAACAAATCCGCAACCCAAACTCAAAACAACCCGACCCACAACAGCCAAACTAACGTTTTTTGTTATTTTTGCAGCATACCCGGTCATGTAACGAAAGATTGTCGCAAACTTCGTCGCTTCCTACGCGACCAACAAGTCTCTACTCATGATTCCTACTCATACCCGGTTGTGAACAATACATCTTCTCACACTACGGTTCCAAACACTCCATGGATGTGGGATACAGGCGCTTCCAATCACACTAACAACAACAACAACAACAAAATGCATGTTCTTTGCGAATATGGTGGCCCGGATGAGATTGTCTTAGGTGACGGTAAAACCCTTCCTATCACACACATTGGTCAAACAACCCTTCACACCAACTCACGACCGCTTTTCTTAAACGATGTCTTAATCGTTCCATCTCTTCGTAATAATCTTATTTCTGTTGCAAAACTTAGTCGTACTAATCAAGTTTCTGTTGAATTTTTTCCATATCATTTCGTGGTTAAGGATCTACGCACGGGGGCGCATCTTATGTGAGGCGTGAACGTCAATGACGTTTACTACGGACCAACCACACTCTCACCTCAAATCAATGCAACAACAACAAGATCTCTACTTGCGCGACACCATATCCTTGGACATCCTTCGTTTCAAGTCTTCAAGTCCTTAATTTCTAAATTAGGACTTAATGGTAATAAAGTGTCACCCGAGTCTTTTCATTGCAAATCTTGTTCGTTAAATAAAAGCCATAAAATTTCTTTTGGTAAAAACTCATTTGTTGCAAAGAAACCATTGCAACTCGTTTACTCAGATGTATGGGGTCCAGTCCAAACATCCATTGACGGCTTCAAGTACTATGTCATATTTGTCGATTATTTTTCTAAATACATTTGGTTATATCCGATAAAAAGAAAATCCGACGTCTCCGTCCTTTTTCCACAATTCAAATCACTAGTGGAAATTTTTTTTCAAACACCTCTTATCTCTCTATTTACCGACAATGGTGGTGAATACATTGGTCTTAAACCATTTCTCACAACTCATGGAATTTCTCACTACACCACACCCCCTCATACACCCGAACAAAATGGGGTGGCCGAACGTCGTCATCGGCACGTTGTTGAAACGAGCCTTGCCCTCCTCCACTATGCTCAACTCCCATCACAATTTTGGTCACATGCCTTTCAAGCCGCAACTTATCTCATCAACCATCTACCCACCACCATCTTGAACAACAAATCATCTTATGACATGTTATTCAATGTTGCTCCAACCTACTCCAAACTAAAACCGTTTGGATGTCTTTGCTATCCTTGGCTCCGCCCATACAACACCTCCAAGTTACAATCTCGCTCCGCATCATGTATCTTTCTTGGATACTCCTCTTCCAGATCAGCATACAAATGCTTTGATCCAGCCACCAACAAACTATATCACTCTCGCCATGTTGAATTCATACCACACATCTTCCCATCCCACACCAATAACTCCGCATCTCCCACTGTCACCTATGAATCATTTCTTCACAACATACCAAATCCTACAAAGCCTTCACACCCTACACAACCTCCCATCGATCCCACACCCCAACCCATACCTCATACACACCCCTCTCCTGACCCTACACAACTTTCTGCTGCACCTACACAGCAGTTGCCTGATACTACACAACACTCATCTGACCATACACAACCTTCTACTACACCTACACAACATTCCCCTAACCCTACACAACTCTTGTCCTCTACACAGTCCTCCAGTGTCCATGCACAGTCCTCATCTCCACAATCCTCCACTCCTACACAGCCTAATTCACCTACACAGCCTTCCAATGACTCTACCACCTCCTCATCTCAAACTCCTTCAACTAACCCCTCTCCTACCACCTCTACTCGCCCACAACGGTCTCGCAATCCAAACCCAAAATATTACAATTCCAACTTCATCAACTCCACCACACTTCACCCACTTCCTACATCCATTGAGCCCTCTACTCACATCCAAGCGATGAAAGATCCACAATGGCGACAAGCAATGGATCTTGAATACAACGCTCTTCTTCAAAACCATATGTGGGAGCTTGTCCCTCATACTACCCAAAATCCAATCGGATGCAAATGGGTATTCCGAACCAAACGAAAACCCGATGGAACTATTGATAAATTTAAAGCGCGCCTAGTCGCAAAAGGGTTTCATCAACAGTACGGTAAGGACTATTTTGATACCTTTAGTCCGGTAACGAAACCTGTCACCATTCGTACTGTTCTTTCCATCGCACTCTCTCGAGGGTGGTCGTTACGCCAACTAGACGTCAATAATGCATTTCTTCATGGCACATTACATGAGGATGTGTACATGATTCAACCACCCGGATTTGCAAATTCGGCGTTTCCTAATCACATTTGCAAACTCAAGAAATCTCTCTACGGCCTTAAACAAGCCCCGCGGGCTTGGTACAATGAATTAACCGCCTTCCTCGTTAGCTTCGGTTTTAAAAAACGCCTCTCTGATGCGTCTCTTTTTGTCTACAACACAAATGGTAACACTTGCTACCTACTCGTCTACGTTGACGACATTGTCCTCACTGGAAACAATAATCCATTCATGGACATCTTTGTTCAAGCCCTAAGCAAAAAAGTTTCGATCAAAGACTTAGGCCCTCTACATCACTTCCTAGGAATCGAAGTCATTCCAACTCCTCATGGTCTATTCCTCTCCCAACACAGGCACATTCAGGACATCTTAACCACTTTCAAAATGGATGGTGCCAAAGAGATCCTCACCCCTCTAAGCGTCTGTTGTACTTTTCCTTTTTTTTTTTCCTAGTATCTTGTTAGAAGTTGGTTTCGTGTGAAATAAAAGTTGTTTGTTGGTTTGTTATTAAAAAAGTTGTAAGTCATTACTTTCATATTCTTATTATTGTAATAGGACAAAAGATTTACTTTCAATATTACGCTACATAGTATTAGGTTATGTTGCAAACTTCTAACTTTTAATTTCATGTTCAAAATTTAATGTGCATTTAATGTGGACAAGTATACTAACATGCATATATACTAAAGCTATGTGTTGTGGAATTACCTCACAAGCTAGTTAGGCCTGTAAATGAATCGAACGTTCGTGAATTGTTTGGTAAGAGGTTCGGTAGGAAGTTCGTTTATGTTCATTTATTTAAATAAATGAACGAACACGAACACAATTTTTTTGTTCGTTCATTGATGTTCATGAACGTTTGTTTATGTTCGTTCATTTATGCCCGTTCGTATTTTTGTTCGTTTAATTAAACTTTACTTTATTTTCATTATTTATTTCTTTTTTGTTAAGTAACCTTAATTCATATTATATATATACACAACTAGCTGATTACCCCGGGAGGGTCCCGGGGTTGAAAAATCTAATTTTACGTGATAACCTATTGTAAATGGCTCAAGTTAACTAACCACAAAATCTCTCAATCATTGCATGTTCATAGTATTCTAATCAGTAATAACTCATATTTCCTAATCTAAAACCTAATCAGTAATCATCTAAAGAATCACTTATGTAAGCTACAACTATTCAAAAACTCATCACATCTCTCTAATTTCTCACATTCTGATGGCTCTTATAATATCTAACCTAATCAACTAAACAAACACTTAAGTTAGAAGTTGTAACCATTGCATCTCATTATGCCACGTGGCATAATCAAGAGATGGTTGAGACCACCATTAAACATCACGCCAGAAACTATCAATTCTTCCCGAGAGCGTCCCGGGGTTGAAAAATATAATCATTCTAATAATACTAATACTAATAGTAATAGTTATTACTCTTGTATTAAATAAATAAAAAAATAACATTGCTATAAGCTGACACCATGTGTTGCAGTGTTGCGCGATTCTTTCTCCTAGCTTTTCTTGATGAAGTATACCTAGTAAAATTCCAATGATAACATAGCGATTGGGCTGATTTTCAACATCGTAGATAAGAACCTGGTTTAAAAGAAAAAACATGATTAATGAATAACATGAACACTTTGTGTGTTTTTCTTCTGTATGAACGAAACCCCACAAAAAATAGTTGATTTTTTCTCCGTTTTTTATATAGCACTATGGTACTCGTTGGAAAGATAATAAAACGCTCGTTAATTTGGTGTAATTTTTTTCTTTAAAAAATCTCGTATATAAAAGATATAAACGTTTAAAAATTATTGGAGGAAATATGAGAGAGAAAATTTTAAATTTATTTTTAATTTTTTTTTCCTAAAATAACTCAATTTAATTAAAAAAGGAAATAATTCAAAAACACTAAAATCTTTCAATTATGATGTCACGTGGCAGTTTCATAGAGAGGTTAAAGGCACCATTGCACGCCACGTCAGCAATGTTCAATTCTTTTATATATATTAATAGATATATTTGATATGTTCTACAAACTTAGCTATAACCCTAACATTCTAAACATTACAGCCGCCCTCCACACCAACCTCCCTTCTACTCCACACTCCACAACCCTACCTTCTTCCACTTCCGGACGACCACCTCCACAGCCTCCACAGCCCCGTCTCCAGCCATCCATAGGAGGAAGGATGGTGGATGGATGTTTTTTTTTGATGAATTATGGTGAACCTTTTTTTAGTAGACACATGATGGATATTTTGAATGAATCATGTACATTAAAATTACTTATTTAGATTTGGTTTTAGTTGCATTATGATGTATCTGACTTTGTTGAATTGTGATGAATCATTATTAACTTGTTTTTGTTTGTGTTTGTTTATGTTCATTTGTATTGATCATTTGTGTTCGTTTATGCTCATGAACTGTTCGTTTAGGTTTTAAATGAACGAACATAAACGAACACGAACACGACAAATTTCTTAATGAACGAACATGAACACAAAAATGTGTTCGATTATGTGTTCGTGTTCATGTTCGTGTTCGGTTAAAGTTAAATGAACAAACACAAACACGCATATGTTCGTATTCGTTCGGTTCATTTACAGGCCTAAAGCTAATAACTAGTTTCATGTAGGCGGATGACAAATAACTAAACCACCACATAAATAGTTGTAATGGATTAATTAAACATTAAATAAAATTTTAAAAAAATTAGAAACAAATAAAAAAGATTTGATTGGATGGAGATGGTGGTGGCCCCAAATGTTCACCTTCTTTCCTCGATAATGATCGTTAACCCAAAACAATGGGCCCAATAACTAAAACGAATAACTAAGGGGCGTGGTGTTAAGCACATTAACAGCTGATGTGGTACCCCTTAGTTATTCCACAATGCATGGTGTAATTTGAATCACACAAATTTATTATTCATACTTTAATATTTATATTATTGAAAAAAGTTTTGTAATTTATATTGCATGTGGTGTCCATTTTATACGTGAAATCAGTGTGAGCGCATCCTATACAATTTCCTAAGTGAAAGAGAATAAATGGTTGGCATTAGCTAAATATATTATACGTGACCAGTGGCGAAGCTTGGTTCTTGAATTGATAGAGACCGAACTCAATTTACCTACGAAAATCGTAAAATTCTATCACTACGCCAAAATTCAGTGGGGGCTGGGGCCCTTTGGGCCCTAAAAAACCTACGCCCCTGTATGTGACATTTAAGTTTTCCAACTTGGATTCCATCACCCCTTTGAGTATTCATATAATCTTAAATGTTCATGAATCATGATGGGCGCAAAAATGTGAACAATCACATCTGGATGGTCATGCTTTCTCCTCTCTCTTTATTACAACTCATAATTACTTAAAATACACATTTTGTGTCATGATTTAATGGCCAACAGATTTGAGATCTTGAACTAGCAAGGATAATATGACTTGTATGTACACACAATATATATGAGCATTAGACCATGGCCAATGCACCATGATGTGGATTTAGCATTGGATTCGAGTGCAACGGTGGAGTTGGCATTTGAGGTAGTGCACGTGGGCATGGATGAGCATTTGGTGAGGTGGTTGGGTCCATGGTAATTTGATAATTTGGATCATTTGAGAACCCTTGGTCTAATTGGAAAATGAGAGAACATTTTGGATCACGCATTTATCTAACGCAAAAAAAAAAAAAAAAAAAAAAAAACCTCTAAAGCGGATTTATTTTATTTTATTTTTTTGCTAAATCGCCCATTTTCTTGCAAAACATGTATGCATATACGTGTTTAAAACTTTCAAAAATAGTATTGTACATTTATGTACATACATGTTTTGTAATGTACACATATGTCAAAATGTGTAGAAACTAGTATTTTTTTCCCCGCCACGCGTTGTGGTGGGTCGAACCGTGTAGTAACACATGAAGTGTAAAACACAATACGTAAATTTAATAAAATATTGGAATGTTGAGAGGAAAAAAAATAAAAGCAGTTGCTTATTTAGTTAGAAAAAAACACTAACGAACAAAGTTATAAGAGGAAAAAAAAACTATTGGGTTGAAATTGCGTATTTAGTTTAATTATATAAAAGGCAAAGTTAAAAATTAAAAAAAGTGTGTAATTGAAGAAAATAAAAAATTCAAAATTAGAACAAAAAAATAAAGTCAAAAGAAATGTTAATAAAAATTTGTAATTGTAAGTATATTAATGGTTACACATACATGTATGGAAATGAACATTATAAAAACATGTTTTTTCTAATATACATACTTGTTAGAACCGAAAAAATAAGCATCACACATATATGTTTGATAAATGCATATACCTATAATTGAAAATTGATAATATACACATATGTATAAATGAAAAAAAAAATTGCATAAAAAGTTGTGATTTAGCAAAAAGAAAATGTCTTATAGAAATATGCGGCCCATAATAGTTCTCTCAACTATTATGTGTGTGTGTGTGTGGAGGGGGTCAAATGAGAAGAAATTTAATGCGATAACAAAAAGAAAAATAACATAATGTTGAAAATTAAATACTTTAACTCTTCTCAAATTAATTATTGTCTCTCTAACAAATTAGTCATTAATATTTTATCTTACACATTATCAAAATTTGTCAAACACATATCAAAATTCATCATACATATATCAAAATTATCATATATGTATCCTATACATATTGAGGTTGTTATACGTTTATCCTACACATATAAAAATCCATCCTACGTATATCCTATACATATCAAAATTATCCTTTACTCTAAATTATGTTTGTTTAAAAAAATATATTTAAAAATGATTTATGATTTTTATTTATTTAATTAGTTTAAGTGAGTTACAAAAAAATTAGTAATTTATTTAACATTTAATACAACTATTAAATGAAAGATTTCTATTGGTTTAAATTTGTTTTTTTTTTCTTTTTTACATGGCATTTTCTTTTGAGAAGAAACTTAATGTGAGAACAAAAATAAGAAATAACATAATGGTAAAACATTAAATACTTTAACTATTATTACATTAATTATTATCTCTTTAATTAATTAGTTATTAAAACTTTATCCTACACATTTTAAAAAAATTTACTGCACATATAAAAAATTCATCATACATATATCAAATTATCATGTGTCTATCATACACATATCGAGATTATCATACGTTTATCTTACACATAAAAAAATTCATCCTAAACATATAAAATTCATCCTACACATGTCAAATTATCATTCACGTTAAATTAGGTTTGCTACGTGAGAATATATTTCAAAAATTAATTATGAGTTTTCTTTATTTAACTATTTTATAGGGGTACAAAAAATTAATAATTTATCTAACATTAAATATAATTATTAAATGGAGGATTCCTATTGGTTTAATTTTTTCCTTTTTCTTCTTAGAGCATTCATAACCCGGGAACCAAATTATGTGAGGGGTTCCCTCAAATTATATGGGGTGGGTGTGAGTGGTTGTAAGTGAAGGATAGATAAAATATTTAGAAAAACCACTGTTTACCCCTATATATGAAAAACTATTGTTCACCCCTATATATATTTTAATATTTTTGTAAGTGGTTGTGAGTGAGGAGAGAGAAAATATAATGATAAAAGTATGAAAAAGTATTATTATTTTAATTAGGAGAGAGAAGATTGATGGGTGGAATGTGGAGTAGTGATTTCTAGTGTAATTTGATGGAGAAAATTTGGTGAAGGGGATGTGAATGCTCTTACAATACATTTTCTTCTCATTTGAAAAAAATTGTTGTGAGACTGAAAATCATGAGACCAAATTTTTTTTCTATCGGTGGGTGCCGGACTAAAATTCATATAAAAATTACCTAAAAAATCACAAACTTCCTGAGAAAAAACAGGGGGCGGGGCACCCTTGCCCCCATTATCTTTCGCAAGTGGTTTATGTAATACACAAACCTCCATAAGGGTTGACAAAACTATAAATAGGCCAGCGTTTCACTTGTCTTGTAGGCGTGGTTCATAGTGCAAGTCACCAACCCTAGAGGAAGCTCACCTAGGGTTGCACACGAGGCATAAGATGTAGATGTAAACTCTTACAAAATTTGTAATCCGTGATGATTAATGAAAACTATCTTTACATCTTTATATCTTTCTTGTTCTTGTTTGTGTGGCTCATACCACACCCGTCTCTACTCGAATCAAGAGTGATGTTTGTTTATCGATCCACTCGCGTACTTACAATAATTTAGTACACTAATCTATATGTAACCTTTACTTAAATTGCTTATGCTTTTGGCATACATTGAACACATTCTAGGGTCAAGTTCATCCATAGACTCCAACCACAAATCCCCAGTAGACAACACAAGTAATTGGATTTACACTTATTTTTTTATTTGAGTTAGTGTTCTCGAAGACGGCCCTGAAGAAGCTCTTAGTACAATTCATCTTGACACACAGATGTACACTCTTACAGTCCAGCACTTGATTTTGTTTGGTATGGGGTCACTCGAACCCGGAATCCAAATGAAAACCAAAATGCCAAATTTGAGCTCAACCCAAAGCTGAGAACTTACCATATTATCTCTATTAATATACCAACTATTCATATGTTAGTTTTAATAATACACCTATCTCATTGCACTATAATGCAGTGGAACTAGCATTCCATCTTATCATTCCTTTTCTTTACAAAAATTGCTACACGAGATACTCTAGTGGAATTGAGTGCTGGTTGGAAGAACTAACACGAAATATAAGATGTTAGCTGACTGCTTCATCTTCAGACAACCCCAGGTGGCGATGCAAAGCAAGACTGTAATATCAAAGGTGAAAAGGAATTGCGTTAAGAGTTGAGTATCGGCATTTTGCAATAAAGGTTATTGACAGAACCATTTCAATGTTGCTTTAGTCAAATTCCACGTGACGCGACTACAATACCCTTTGTTTTGATCCTATATTACAAAAAAATAAAATAAAATTATGGGCTCTTTTTAAAAACTTGCAAGTATCCAAGGGTATGTACATGGTTTAAAAAAACGGGTGAGGCATGCGCCTCGGGGCGCGCCTCAAGGCAAAACTCTAAGAAAACGAGTCTGAGGCGCGCCTCATGGGGTTCAGATTGTACATACGCCTCTAAGGGCTGAGGCGCTAAGAAAATGTGCGCCTCAGGTGGTTTAGGGTATTTTTGATGTGTTTTTTTGGTGTTTTAGACTTTTTGGGTCAATTATTTCATTTTTATGTGTATTTTTGATGTTTTAAGACTTTTCTAGGTCAAGTATTTTATTTTTTATAGACACATAATTTTTATATTTTTTTACTGCGCCTCGGGCTTACGCCTCAATTCGTCTCGAGGATTACGCCTCATGAGGCGAAGGGAAAATGCCTCGATGCTCGTTTCCGTTCTTTTAAACTTTGGGTATGTATAATAGTCATTTGACATGGAAGACTGACCACTACACACTCAATAGTTCAAGAAGTCGGGCCAAACGTCGTAACAAAATATCAGATGATCATACCTGCAGTTTCTAGGAGGGCTCCAAGTTGGGCTTGAAGAAGACTTCATATCAGAAGGAAGAGCCATGAAGTTTTTCCAATCTTGAAGCACGATTTTAAGATCATGAACTTTGTTTTCAAGACCAACACAGCAATTTGCATGCATTGTGCAGACTTTTTCCATGTCTTTACTAGGTTCACAAAATCCACCGAAATATGTTGTATCCAGAAACCTTAAATTCAAGTTGAGGTCTATAAGTATAGCATCAAATTTGATGTTGTTAAGGACATCCTGATCATGCATGTTTGGGTACAATTCTCTTGAATAGTACCAGTACTTGTAAAACTCTATCGACCGGATGTTTGACCGTACAAAATTAAACCCTCCATTGGGTATATTGCTAGAGACATCGGTTGAATTTCCAGAATAATGGTCACATGCAATCTGAAAATCTGCATCTGGATAGAAATGTGGGAAGGGATCCCTAAACCACATGACATCAGCATCCTGTAAGAAAAAAACAGAACAAATCCATAATTGAAAACATAAAGAGTTATGAACATGCGGCCAATGGGTTGATGTAGATAGTAGATTATATTTATCTACATAGGGTTAAAAGTCTAAACTTAGATTTAGTCGGTTAAAAATAAACCGAAGTCAAATGGGTCCAAAGTCATAGAAGTGTATTCGAATGTTTATTGCTACCTTAAACTTACAATCTATCATCTTGAGGTGGTTATGTATCAAGTAGAATAACCAATGCATGATTTTACCTCTTCACCACAGCCCTCAGGGCTGTTTTTATCAAATCCCTTATTTTCATAGCAAAAAACTGCACCTATCGATCTTTGAAATCCTTACATCCGTCATACGGGCTCCTATGAATTTTTCTTTATGTTTATAAAAGAAAAGGATCAATCATGATAACAGAATGAAAAGTAAACCAACTATGGTTAATTTCCATCGCATACATCCATAACCTATACATGAAGGGTTACTTTGCCACACTGTTCATCGGCAAACACTCTAAAGTCTAAACTGAAAAGAATTCTTTATGTGACTTGTTAATGTGTAGTCATTGCGACTGTTATCCTCACTCTACTAGTGTTGTTTTTAGTTAAATGCTCGAGATTAAAAGGAACATTCATGTTGTATCTTCCAAATGCCATTGGCTTCAGTACTAAACTTAACTATATAGTACCTATGTTATTTAAAGTTTAAGCATCGCATTGCATGTGTCAGTGTGTGTGTTTGCGAGAGTCAGAGAAAGAGAGAGAGGATCACCGTAAAAAGAAAGTTGTAACCCATTTCAAGCACAGAACGTAAGAAATCAATCCGTCGCCACATCATCTTCAAGTAATCAGGGGTCATAAAATAGGCCTCGTGAGAGAAATCAACGCCCTCGGTAGTTAGGGCAAAGCAATGTGTATGTACCCGTCTACAACTTGCAAATGCCTTCTGATCTAAAGTAATAATCACCAAATGATTCAAAAGTCTACTGGTCTGGTGACCAAGCCTAAAACTTGTCAGAAAGAGATCCAAAATTGAATTATTCGGGTCTGCCCAAGCCTCATTCAAAGTTGTTAAAATAACCGTGTTGTCTTGCATAGAAGCCGCCTTTAAAACTGCTTCCAGACTAGTATCATCACTGTCCTACAATTTGGTACACAATCTGTTATGAGAGCATGTTGTATAATACATTAATATTTAATACCTCACATGCTACTATGGATGGGAGAATGACTACTGAACATAGTATAATGAACAAAACCTAAACTACGCAATCTATCACAGCTTAAATTAGGTCGGCACATGATTTAAAAAAAACGTTTGAGGCGTGCGCCTCAAGGCGCGCCTCGCCAAAAAAACGAGTCTGAGGCGCACCTCACGGGGTCCGGTCTGCCTCTAAGGGCTGAGGCGTTAAGAAAATGTGCGCCTTAGGGGCTTTAGGGTGTTTTTATGTGTTTTTTTTTTATGTTTTAGACTTTTTGGGTCAATTATTTTATTTTTGATGTTTTAGACTTTTTTGGGTCAATTATTTTATATTTTATAAGATATATAACTTTTATGTTAATTTTTTGATTCTGCCTCGGGCTTACGCATTGGTTCGCCTCGAGGCTTACGCCTCATGAGGCGAAAGGAAAACGCCTCGAGGCTCATTTCCGTTCTTTTAAACTTTACTGCCTATCACTACTGATCACCGTTTTCTTCTTAACGATCAAACTGTTCACAAGGATTATCGGATGTTTTTTACATGCTTGATTCATCTAATCTGCATACACCATAAACCCGATGCCAGAATGATTACTGAACAGAGTATACCGAATAAAACCAAAAGTATGCAATCTATCCCAATCTTAAATTAGTTCCACATGAGTACATTGTCAGTATTGATCACCTAAATCACTATAACAATCAAATCCTAAATTAAAAAATTCACAAAATCAAAACCAGAACATATAACTACTAACAATCAACTGTTACAGCAACATCTAAATTCAACAAACCGATAACCGAATTCGAACACTAACCGAAAACTAGTTCAACTTAATGGCACAATGATTACTAAACACAGTATAACAAATATAACTTAAAGTAAACAATTTATCAGCTTAAATCACTAAATCAGGCCTACATTTTCACACTACTAATCACCTAAGCTTTCCTAACAATTAAATAAGCCA
Organism: Ambrosia x helenae; assembly: GCA_030844895.1. Lineage (NCBI taxonomy): Eukaryota > Viridiplantae > Streptophyta > Magnoliopsida > Asterales > Asteraceae > Ambrosia > Ambrosia x helenae. Next base: position 5,671,896 of record CM061223.1, read on the forward strand.
CAATACACATAACTACATAAAATCAAACCAAAACAGAACATATAATACAACAAAACGATAACTAAATTAAAAAAACCTAACCGACAACGAGTTGAACGAAAGTGCAGAAGAGAACACATCCGTGGACGAACTTAAATACTCAGGAAACCGGATCTGGCATGAATCAATAGCTCTATAAAGAAGAAGATAAGAAAAACCTAACAGGAACAGCAACAGTGTGACGGTTCGAGCACGGTGAAGGACGGTTAGCGGTTTAAATTCCCACAGCATTTTTTTATAAACACACAGATATAATAATATTATAGAATAGAGTAATATATAACAGACGATTGGTGATGGAGATGATGATGTTGTGTGATGGCTAGGTGCTATTGTGCGCGTATGGTGATGTGGTGTCATCGACGAAATCCCTAGGGGAGATCGAGGACGGTTATGGGAAATAATTGAAAGTGCGTAGGTTAATGGTATACGGGGAAGGATGTACAAGTTGATATGCGTAGGGTATAAGTTATTGATGCCTTTATTAGAATGGTTGATTTTGTCGGTTGGCTTATTGGTGATTTGAAAACTCGTGTCCTTCTAATCGAACGGCGTCTTGGTTTTGAATTTAGCTCAATTTTGGTATTATGCAGAACGGTATTGATTAAAGATTTTTATTTTTAGTGGTGATAGAAGATATATAGTACGGATTCATTTTTGATTTTAGCTAAATTTTGGTATAGTATTAGACTGAACGGTGTGCACACCGATTCCCCGAGTCCCCCTCACTTTTCCTCCTCTCTTCCCCCATCAAGGGGGGTGGTGTTCCCCCTTTCCCATTTTCCACCACTTGCACACTCACATACACAATATAATAATATTATAAAAGTCATCGGTGAGATCGGTGAAATGTCCCCGTTTGTCCCGATCCTGATTCGGGGGATGGTGTTCCCCATCGGTAAAGATGCCACATAGGATCCCGACCCCCTTCCCCGAGACCACACCAAATGGTCTTATGGGGTGCGATATCATACCAGTTTGATGCGGTACTAGTACCAATGTCATCCGTATTCTACATGAAAGATATATTGGTATTAATGGCAAAAGTGAGTTAAACGCAAAATCTTTTTTTACATATGCTATATATATAGTACTAGATGATACCCTGGGAGCGTTCCGGGTTGAGAAATTTAATATGATACATCAATTTTACATATGAAATATACTGATGTATAACTCTAATATTAATATCTAACCTAAAACAAATTAACAATGTACAACTCCAATGCTAACACCTAACCTAAAGAATATAGAACTTTAATGTAACTCTAATATTAACACATATCCTAAAGACTAAACAAATGTACAACTCTAACATACTAATATTGATACCTAACTTAAAACAACGTATAACTCTATTAACCTATTCCGCTCTGGTTGAAAAAAATTCATATTTACTGATTTGATATAATTAGTGACTTGCCTATACATGATTAATGATTTACCTGAACACTTTGTGTTTTTTTTCCTGTATGAACAAAACCCCACAAAAAAATTTCTCCGATTTTTATATAGCACTATGGTACTCGTTGGAAAGATAATAAAAAGCTCGCTAATTTGGTGTAATTTTTTTCTTTAAAAAATCTCGTATATTAAAGATATTAACGTTTAAAAATTATGGGAGGAAACATGAGGGTTAAAAATCCAATTTTGTTTTTAAATTATTTTTTTCCTAAAATATCTCAATCCCACATGGGATGACATATGACACACTCTCAAGGAAGAGAATGCCTCTTAGAGTGCCATGTCATTAAAATGGCTTTGGTTTATTATATGTATAGATAGATAGATAGATTATTTATATCAACGTTATTACGTTAATATCATAATCTCGTCTTTTATTTTGAACGAAACCTCTCAAATTTACTGAATTTATTTACAAAATTTATGACATCTTGTAAGCTAGAAAAAAAATAACCGTATACTTCTTTTTGATCAACTTGAAACTTCACTTTAACGAAGTTAAAGATAGCAAATAGTTATTTTATTTTATTTTACATGTTTTATCGGTATATGTATTTTAAACAAGTTTATATAATTTTATACATCAAAATTAGGCAGGTAGAATTTTCCGTTAACATGAGAAAGCATGAAATTGATCACTAGTAATAGTTGACCGATAAAAACATAAGTTACTGATGATGATTAGTGGCAACTTGCTTGTTAGTTGTTGTTGAGTATAAAGTCATAATTCAGTGGTACAGGGAAGTTAAGGGGCTATTTCTGACAATTATCAAAGTTTATTAGTTTACTTCGCATATGAATAAGTGTTGAAAGCTGGAGGACCATTTTTGCTAAAAACAATCAGAAGTCGTTAATGTCTGTTAGGGTTTCTGATTTGGGGCAAATATGGAGCTTATATAATACTTAGACATATCTCGAATATCTCATTCGATTTGTTTACTTTTTCCTTTCATTGTTAAATTCGTCTCGACATTGTTAATCTGTGATGACGAATTCGTTGATTGAATAAAGAATCGTTTGAGTTGTTATTTGTTCTTGATCGTTGATATTGTGTTTTGATTTCTTTAGTGTTTTACAACAATTGGTATCAGAGCCAGGTTGCTTGTTTAAAGAAGTCATTGATTGATCAGAAGTGGGTGATCAGGAGTAGGAGACGATCATGGTGTCAACAAAGTTTGAACTTGAGAAATTTGAAGGAAAGAATGATTTCAGCCTTTGGAGGCTGAAGATGAGGGCCTTGTTGGTTTATCAGGGTGTTGTGGATGCCCTGATGGGTGAAGCCAACTTGCCTGTTGATCTTACTGATAAAGAAAAGAAAGAAATGATGGAAAGAGCACATAGTGCTATTATCTTAAGTTTGGGTGATAGAGTTCTAAGGGAGGTGTCTAAAGAAACCACTGCTGCTGGTGTTTGGGCAAAACTGGAAAGTTTGTACATGACTAAATCTTTAGCTAACAGATTATATCTAAAGAAAAGATTGTACACTTTCCAGATGAGTCCAGGGAAGACAATCACAGATCACACAGATGAGTTTAACAAACTCATTCTTGATCTGGAAAATATTGAAGTTACCCTAGAAGATGAAGACCAGGACATCATATTTCTTACTTCTTTGCCTCAGTCTTTTGAACACTTCGTAGACACTTTAATGTATGGAAGAGATACATTGTCTATGGAGAAAGTGTTGGCTGCTCTGAACTCTAAAGAGTTAAAGAAAAGATCAGATCAAAAAGAGGAAGGTGGAGAAGGTTTATTGGTTAGAGGAAGAACTGAGAAGAGGTTCAAAAAACAAGGCAGAAATCCATCAAGATCCAAATCCAAGTTTAAGAGAAGGTGCTATGTGTGCAACTCTGAGAACCACTTGAGAAGGGACTGTCCTGAGTGGAAGAAAAAGAAACAAGAATCAAATGGGACCAAAGGGCAGAATAGTCATATTGCACAAGATGATTTACATTCATCTGATGGATATGATAGTGCAGATGTTTTGATGGTCCTGTCATGTGATGAAGTGATCAGAAGATGGGTCATGGACTCAGGGGGATCATTTCATATGACCCCTGTCAAAAGATTTTTCAAAACAATTAAGTATGGTGATTATGGTTTTGTAAAATTAGGGGATGACAGGTCCTGTGCAATAAAAGGTATTGGGATTGTTGTGTTCAAGATAGAAAATGGTATGGAGTTTGAACTGAAAGGGGTGAGATACATTCCTGAGTTAAAGAGAAGTTTGTTGTCATTAGGAATCTTTGAAAAAGAAGGTTATAATGTCAGTCTAAAGAATGACAAAGCAAGAGTGATTAAAGGATCTATGGTAGTATTATCTGGATCAAGACAAGAGAATAATATCTATATACTTGATGGAACAGTGATGATGGGTGAGAACTGTAGTGTCCAACATGATGAACTCAGTGATGCAACCTTGTGGCACAGAAGACTTGGTCACATTAGTGATCAAGGGTTACAAGAACTGAGAAAGCAGCAACTTATCAGTTTTAAAGACAAGTGTGAAGGATTTTGTGAAGATTGTATCATGGGAAATGCACACAGAGTGAAATTCACCAGAAGCAAGCACAAAACCAGGGGAATACTTGATTATGTGCATGCAGACTTGTGGGGACCTACAAAGACTGCATCACTGGGTGGTACCAGGTATTTTCTTTCTCTTGTTGATTTTTCAAGAAGGGTATGGGTGTTTGTATTAAAACACAAACATGAAGCCTTTAAAAGTTTTAAAGAGTGGAAAACTTTAATTGAAAATCATTCTGAGAGGAAAATTAAAAGACTGAGAACAGACAATGGACTAGAGTTTTGTTCAAAAGAGTTCAATGAATTTTGTAAGAAACATGGTATTGGGAGGCATCTAACAGTGCCTGGAACCCCTCAACAGAATGGTCTTGTTGAGAGGATGAATAGAACCTTGTTCAACAAGGTTAGATGTATGCTAATCAGTGCAGGAATGCCAAAGAAGTTCTGGGCAGAAGCTGTTACATCAACTGCTTATCTCATAAACAGGTCACCATCTGTTGCCATAGGAAGTAAAACTCCTATGGAAGTTTGGACAGGAGAGAAGCCAGACTATAGCAAAATCAGAATTTTTGGTTCATTGGCTTATGCACATGTGAGTCAAGGGAAACTGGAACCAAGAGCAGTTAGATGTGTTATTTTAGGCTGTCCTGAGGGTACTAAGGGATACAGAGTATGGAAGATGGATGGTGAAGGTTCTAAAGTGTTTTTGAGCAGAGATATAGTGGCATTCAAAGAAGATATTATGTACAAAGACTTGATTGGTGAGAAAGCTTTGAAGACAAAGTATACTGATGATGGTATTCAGGTTGAGGTGGAGCCATTGGGAAATCAGTATGAAGAAGTGCAGACTGATCACAATGAGGGTAACACCTCAGGATCAGTAGACAATCAAGAAACTGATAGTTCAGAACCTTGTATTGCAATAGAGTAAGAAGGCAGATAGTAAAGCCTTTAAGATTCAGAGAAGATACTAACATCTCAGCAGTTGCTTTTATGGCTGCTGAGAATGACAGTATGTATGAGCCTATCACCTATGAAGATGCAGTGAATTCAGGTGAAAGTGAGAAATGGAAGGTTGCCATGGATGAAGAGATGGATTCATTATATAAGAATGGAACCTGGCAACTTGTTGACAAGCCAAAAGATAAGAAGCTTGTGTCATGTAAATGGATTTACAAGCTGAAAGAAGGTGTCAAAGAAGGTGAAGGACCAAGGTATAAAGCCAGACTGGTGGCTAAGGGCTTTACACAGAAAGAAGGTATTGACTACAATGAGATCTTTTCTCCTGTAGTCAAACACACTTCCATTAGAGTGATTCTTTCTGTTGTAGCTGCTTTCAATTTAGAATTGGAGCAGCTATATGTTAAAACAGCTTTTCTTCATGGGAATTTGGAGGAACAGATTTATATGGCTCAACCAAAGGGTTATGAGGTTGAGGGACATGAAGAGAAGGCTTGTTTGTTAAAGAAGTCACTGTATGGGTTGAAACAGTCACCCAGACAGTGGTATAAGAGGTTTGATGATTACATTGTGGCAAATGGGTTCACTAGAAGCAGTTATGACAGTTGTGTTTATCACAAGGAATACAAAAAGGGCAGTTTTGTCTATTTGTTATTGTATGTGGATGATATGCTGTTGGCATGCAAAGACAAAAGTGAAATAGAAGCCACAAAGAAGCTGTTGATGAAGGAATTTGATATGAAAGAATTGGGAGAAGCTAGAAAGATCTTGGGTATGGAGATCAAAAGGAACAGGAGTCTCAAACAGCTGAAGTTGAGTCAAAGCTCTTATGTCAAGAAGGTGTTAATCAATTCTGGTATGATTAATTGTAAACCAGTTATTACTTCATTAGGTGCACATTTTAAGTTGTCCTGTGAGAACTGTCCTAAGACAGAAGAACAGAAGAAGTTCATGGAGAAGGTGCCATATGCAAACACAGTTGGCAGTCTCATGTATTTGATGATCTGTACAAGGCCTGATTTGGCATATGCAGTTAGTGTTGTGAGCAGATTTATGACAAATCCTGGCAAAGAACATTGGGCAGCTGTAAAATGGATTTTGAGATACTTAAAGGGTACTCAAGATGTTGGCTTGGTGTTTGGTGATAAAATCAGTGAAAGGGGCAAAACAGTCATAGGTTTTGTGGATTCTGATTATGCCAAAGACCTTGATAAAGGAAGGTCAATAACTGGTTATTCTTTCCTTGTTTTGGGAAATTTAGTAAGTTGGAAGGCCCAGTTGAAACATGTGGTTGCATTATCAAGTACAGAAGCAGAATTCATAGCTTTGACTGAAGGGGTAAAGGAGTCATTATGGTTAAAAGGGCTGGTGACAGATTTGGGCATTAATCTGGAACATACAGAGGTGTTTTGTGATAATTCTGGAGCAATTCAGTTATCTAAAAACAGTGTGTTTCATGAAAGGACCAAGCATATCAAGGTGAAATTGTTTTTCATTAGAGATGTGGTGAATGCTAAGGAAGTAGATGTGAAATGGATTAGCACTCAAGAGAATCCAGCTGATATGATGACTAAAACATTGCCTGGAACAAAGTTTGATGAGTTTAAAGGATTGCTTGGGGTAACTTGATGACTGATTATACTTTAAGGTGGAGATTGTTGAGTATAAAGTCATAATTCAGTGGTACAGGGAAGTTAAGGGGCTATTTTTGACAATTATCAAAGTTTATTAGTTTACTTCGCATATGAATAAGTGTTGAAAGCTGGAGGACCATTTTTGCTAAAAACAATCAGAAGTCGTTAATGTCTGTTAGGGTTTCTGATTTGGGGCAAATATGGAGCTTATATAATACTTAGACATATCTCGAATAAGATGGTCCTTAACTTCCATATTTGCCTAAGTATTATATAAGCTCCATATTTGCCCCAAATCAGAAACCCTAACAGACATTAACGACTTCTGATTGTTTTTAGCAAAAATGGTCCTCCAGCTTTCAACACTTATTCATATGCGAAGTAAACTAAAAAACTTTGATAATTGTCAGAAATAGCTGTCACACCCCAACCGATGGCGGAAACATCGAGGTGAGACTTGTGATAGATTGTTCAAAGACTTCATAACGCTAAATTGTGACAATAGATTAAAGTAGATTTCATTCGTAATCTAAGATTCAACAAGCATACAATTTATTCGTGAAAAAATACATTAACTTGAACATGACGTAAAATAAAGATTTGTTTCGTTTGTTTCTAAGGCCAAATCCTAAGTGATGTTTCTTGTATCGTCTCATCAAGCTTTCCTGCAACATGTATAAAATATCCGTCAACACATAAAGTATTGGTGAGCATACTAGTTTTGACTTACGTACATAGTATAAGAAAGTTTTACTCAAATCATCATGTTATAGGCATATGCACGTAGAACCATACAAACGGCAACAACACTCGATAACACAAAAGACTTCATCTTATCATGACCCATAAAGGGGGCGGCGTGTCAACCTATAGCGCTATACATGTAAGGTGGGTTGTTAACTAATCGTACATTTGTATGTAAGACTTTGAATTCTAGCATGGCATAGCATAATAGCATTTAGATTGGCATAATAGTTTAAGAGTATGAAATCGTTTAAGTTTTGATAGTGATACATGTTGAGCCCCAAAAAAATAAAGAATAAAAGGGGGACAAGTATGAACTCACTTTGTTTGCGATGATGAGCTAGTAAGGAATCGACGAGAAATCAATGAATTATGCTTGAACCTAAATACCAACCAATAAAGTTAAGGTTGCATCTAGTTCCATTAGATGTTTGTGTCATCAATGTTTGTTTTTATAAGATAGGCTACAGGCTACACTTCTCCATGTATTATTTGTGTCATAGTAATAGATGGATATATAGGTAACATATATCTTCTGGTCTCATATGTGATTTAGTATTAGTAATATATACTAACAGTGTCGTAAAAAGAAACATATATATTTATACATAGGTTGTAAATAAGATTTTTAAAATAGTTGAAAATAATCATATGTAAGTATTTAGTTCATAAAACTCATACTTGATAAATAACAAAAACAATCTAGAAATTCATTAGCTTGTGCAACGTTGTAACATATAATATTTTTATATTAGATACGAAAATTTTTATTAATAAATAATAACCTTGCTAAAATGATTAAAAAGCATTTAAAGGATAATAAACCCACTACACCAGTTTTAGTCACCTTCTTTAACATGTTGTCGGAAAATGAATAGTGAGATTTTGAAAACCATTTAACGGATTAAACCTTGTATACTTGCGACTAGTATATTCTGTGAAGGATTGAGTTTGTTACCTCAATTGCAAGACGATGCAGATGCGGGAACAATGGTTTGTGGCTTGACAAAAGTCGGATAGAAACGAGTGTGATATAGAACTTGCGCCAAGGACGAGACTTGATCGGGGTTGTTGCAGGCGAAGAGAAGATGGAGGGGGAGGTAAGCGGTTCAGGTGGTTGTTGATGGTGTTGTTGTCGGCTCGGGTGGTGGTGGTTGTTGGCGCTGCTTAGAATGAGGGAGGGGAGGAAGGGTTTGAAAGTTGTAAGGGATGAAGGAGATGGTTTTAATGGTGGTTCTTGGTGCTGCTGTTCTTGTCGAGAGAGAGAGGGAAGGAGAAGACAAAAGGGATGGAGTATAGCTGCTGCCATTAAACACACAGGGACAGCAAAAGAAGTTGGGTACTCATGGTGCAATTTAATGGTGTCTTAATATTGTTGGGATTTGATGGAAGGCATATGGATGGTTTTAATATTATGATCAATTAACTTTTATTGAAGTACTACCAACTGAGCATGAATCGACAGAATTGGGAATGATGGTGTTTGACTAGGCTTTTCCTTATTATCTACTTTTGTGTCATGTTTTGTGTAAGTAAATAAAAAAAAATTGATAAGTATAATAGTATTATATTTTCTTGATAAAGAGGCATATGAATGTGGATGTAAGCTTTTAAAGTTTTTAATGCTTTTAATTCTTTTGTTGTTTTGTATTATTATTATTAATTGTTTATGTATACATTCTTGATCTTTTTTTTTTAACGAATTAAAATAATTTTGTAAATAAAATATTATTGTTATCATATTATTCGAGAAAAGCTGGGCGTTACAGTCTCTCCTACTTTAGAAAATTTCGTCCTCGAAATTTAATCGGAATGACTAGGAAGAATGGGAATGTAAGGGCTATAGTTTGTGTTATTGAATTTTAGATGACGAATATGAGTAATGTTTCAAATGTGTTTTTAATAATTGTTAGAATAGTTCTACTTAGACTTAGGGTAGTGCCTATTGTAATTGTCGGGTTGACTAGAGTTGGTTCTTGGTTCGACCCTCAGTTACATCTTCGATACACCATTAGTGTTTATATATATAGAGTGTACCGCAGCTAACCCACCACACCTTTGGTATTTCGAATTTGTACTGAGCATCTACTAACAAACCTAAATAGAATTTCATCTCACCTTAACGTACCTGTAAATTCATGATTACGTTCCGGACCGCAATCGTCAATTTACCTTACATTAGGGTGTTATGTCCTTCTATGACACTACCTCGAAATCAAACGACGGATATGACGTAGATGTGTCCTAACTCTAAGAGCTAATCATTATATTTGTGAAAACTAACACGTTGATATGTGACGACGTGATAACGTACTGATGATGTATGCAGGTAGGCAAGCAAGTATTAATGAAACAAAGCATGTATATGAATATAAGTACGTATGGATTTAGGTATGGGCTACAATCAAAACTGGTCGTCAGGAAGGCTACATCCTAACGAGATGTATTCCTATAATTACTATAAGTGTAACCCACGAAGTAATGTTTATGCATTTATTGAAATAGAAAGGGATCGTTTACATTTCCAAGTTTAAAGGAGTTTCAACATGAGTACTAGGATGTTTGAGTTTTATGTATAAGCGGGTTCAAATTTGTGGATATAATGTTTTTATGACGATTCATATGCATTAAGTGAATAATTAAGCTTATAGAATATTACAAGTATTATAGAATATCCATTTTTAATATCATGGGAAAATCTAGTCTTACGTATAATCACGGCTTAGGCTTCATGGATAAACAAGTTTCATGTATGATCAAGTTTGCAAGTAGCATAGAATATGCATCGAGTTTCAAGTATCAGGTTTCATAGTTTATGAAAAGACATATGTATCAAAACGTATCAAGTAATGTATTATAAGTGTAATTGTATTTTAGAATGTGTATCTAGAAGTGCCTCCCAGATCCGGCTCAACCGTTTTAGGGGCCCAAAACGAAACTAAAATCTGAGGCCCTCAAAAAAATTTTCGATTTCCTCTTTGTTTAGCAGCTTTGGTATGTTCTCTTAAAAGAAGTACTACATGTTTGTGAGGAAGATGTTCTAAAGAGGTTTCAAGAAAACGTTTTGAATTTGCTGCTTAGTTGCAATATTTCGTTAAAAGAGAGTTGGTCATATTTATATTTATGTGGGTGTAAGTTTAAAAATAAAAAAACACTTAATGTTGAGTTATGCAACTTAAGCAATCATATTTAAGTGAAAAGTTTAAACAAAAAGTTCCTAACAAAATTCGACCAATGGTCTTTTTGGCTTCAAGGATAGGGTGTTTACCATTAAGCTAGACGCCATTTATGAATTATATTGTACTTCACAAATATCTATTAGTAATTAGTTTTTTTTTTTCTTTCTTTTTTTTTTAATTATTGGGCCCTATTTAGGTGGAGACCCAAAGCAATTGCTTGGGTTCACTCCCCCACGGGCCGGCCCTGGTGCCCCTACTAGTTGTTGGGTAGATAACGTATTAAAATTGAAAATATATTTGTAAAAGTGTTAAGATGCAATTGTAAACGTATATAGATAACGTCTACAGACAATTAGGATGGACAACCATGTTTGAGTGTATTGAAAAGAAATAGTCATTCCTTTGGTAAGAGAACTTAATGAGTAATTATGCTTTGTAGGAGATGGAGACGTAGAATGAGTTGAAGAATGTTAACAATATATAGATTTTGATTATAGAAATGAAGGAGTATAAAATTAAGTGGATGACAATAAGAAATACTGGTAATGGGAAATGAAGTTTTTGGGTTGATAAGCAACCAATCTCGTAGGAAATGATGTATATGGAATACAGTTGAAATTTAAACGTTGGTTGTGAAAAATGAAAGTGTTGTTGGTAAATAGTTTAACTCGTTAATACTTGCAAATTTGTAGATATGTGGGTATAGACTAGTTGACATGAAATCAAGTTTATGAAAATGATTGGTTATACAAAAATAAGAACTAATAATTTATAGACATCTGCTTGCGAAAAGAACTTATGATTCTTGTTATAACCCATATATGAGAAGGTCAAGTTTCATATGTTGTCAAAAAGATTTCAATTGTAAACTAGGTATGAACTAGGTAAATAAAAGGATTTCATGTTTCATGAAAGAAAAATTCATATTCGCAAACTTTTTTTTTTAATCATACATAACGAAAATAATTGTGTACCTGTTTCGAACAAGATTGTTTTTAGAAGATACATGGGGGATTTAGAACGGTAACAAGAAAGTACGAAAGATAATGAAATCGTAAGGTATAGGTAAATATTTGCTAAAAATTAAAAAAAAAAATGAGTATGCTGTGAGAAGAACCATATGATTTGGATAAAATATGTCATAAGTAGGATAATGTAAAATAATAATTGGTATTATGCATTTCTGTAAATTATACGTTAACGAACGTTAGAAGGTATAAAATAATAATTGAAGTATTAATTTGTTCTTAAAAAAAAGTTAATTTCGTATAACGTAACGTAAATAAGATCAGAATGTGAAGTATGATAATATGAATAAAAATACATGATGTTAAGGTTTTGATGCATGATGCTGAATATTTATAATAATTTATAATACTCGAAAATATTTATTCAATGTTTTATTTGAACACAATGTCATAAACGTGAAAATTTTGATTTGCTTAACACATAACTTTTCATATAATCGATTGTCAATCGATGTATAAGGTTGGAGAAAACTTTGTAAAGTGCATAATTGGAAATACTTGGTAATAGTAAAACGCTTTAATATGAAAGTAGTAGATTTATTATAAAGTATTTGATTAAAATATTTGAGGATATTAAAAATTAAGTATTTTCAGAAATGATGATGTTTACTGATACTTTTAGAAATTTAAAACTAGGATTAGGCAGAAGTGAGAGAGGTTGAAGTAACGCGTCTAATAAAATGGACTTGAAGTTCGCTGCATAACGTAAGAGGGATTTACACAAGACTTGGATTGTTCCTGAACGGGACTGCGACTAACCAAAGTGATTCGAATTTACCGTTGAGTTTGGAAACATGCTTTGGCCTAATAGGTGGAAATACTCTCGCCGAGATTTCGGTTAACGGTATTCACCCTTCCAGTTACTACATGTCCATTCTCAATCGAAAGTTTAAGATTTTAGAGAGATTGAAAAATTCAAGGAATGGAACTAATCATCAAGGTAAAGGGAATCACTCCTAGCTTGATTGATGATAAAGTTGCTATGATAATGCATAGGAATGAAGCGCTACCAAGATAAAGGGATTCACTCTTAACTTGGTAGTAGAGCTTTTACGAAAATGAGAGAATATGAACTAGTCATCAAGATGTGGATATCACTCCTAACTTGATGGTTTCGTTTTCAAAATGTGGATTAGTACTTACCCATAGAGTAAAGGAAGTTAATCCTAACTCTTTGGTAAGGTTTCACTAGAATGAGATGAGTGAATTTGTCATCAAGGTAATGAAATCACTCCTATCTCGATGGAGAAATTTCAAAATTTTAAAAGGAATGAAACGGATTGAAAGTTGTCACCAAAGTAAGGGAATCACTCCTATTTCGGTGAGATTCTTTCGTTTGTGAAATTCGAGTGTTTTTGTATTGGAGAATACTTTGCCTTAGGAAAGGCACGCATCTTTAAGGTTTATGAAATTGATATAAAATAGATAAGAAGCAAGTAAGAAAATCAAGTATTTCAAGCATGTAATAGAAGTACTCAAATAAAGGTTCCTAACTATAGACTAGGTCAATCATGGCGATTTTCCTAATTCCCTATAGTTATGGCTCTGATACCAATCTGTCACACCCCAACCGATGGCGGAAACATCGAGGTGAGACTTGTGATAGATTGTTCAAAGACTTCATAACGCTAAATTGTGACAATAGATTAAAGTAGATTTCATTCGTAATCTAAGATTCAACAAGCATACAATTTGTTCGTGAAAAAATACATTAACTTGAACATGACGTAAAATAAAGATTTGTTTCGTTTGTTTCTAAGGCCAAATCCTAAGTGATGTTTATTGTATCGTCTCATCAAGCTTTCCTGCAACATGTATAAAATATCCGTCAACACATAAAGTATTGGTGAGCATACTAGTTTTGACTTACGTACATAGTATAAGAAAGTTTTACTCAAATCATCATGTTATAGGCATATGCACGTAGAACCATACAAACGGCAACAACACTCGATAACACAAAAGACTTCATCTTATCATGACCCATAAAGGGGGCGGCGTGTCAACCTATAGCGCTATACATGTAAGGTGGGTTGTTAACTAATCGTACATTTGTATGTAAGACTTTGAATTCTAGCATGGCATAGCATAATAGCATTTAGATTGAGCATAATAGTTTAAGAGTATGAAATCGTTTAAGTTTTGATAGTGATACATGTTGAGCCCCAAAAAAATAAAGAATAAAAGGGGGACAAGTATGAACTCACTTTGTTTGCGATGATGAGCTAGTAAGGAATCGACGAGAAATCAATGAATTATGCTTGAACCTAAATACCAACCAATAAAGTTAAGGTTGCATCTAGTTCCATTAGATGTTTGTGTCATCAATGTTTGTTTTTATAAGATAGGCTACAGGCTACACTTCTCCATGTATTATTTGTGTCATAGTAATAGATGGATATATAGGTAACATATATCTTCTGGTCTCATATGTGATTTAGTATTAGTAATATATACTAACAGTGTCGTAAAAAGAAACATATATATTTATACATAGGTTGTAAATAAGATTTTTAAAATAGTTGAAATAATCATATGTAAGTATTTAGTTCATAAAACTCATACTTGATAAATAACAAAAACAATCTAGAAATTCATTAGCTTGTGCAACGTTGTAACATATAATATTTTTATATTAGATACGAAAATTTTTATTAATAAATAATAACCTTGCTAAAATGATTAAAAAGCATTTAAAGGATAATAAACCCACTACACCAGTTTTAGTCACCTTCTTTAACATGTTGTCGGAAAATGAATAGTGAGATTTTGAAAACCATTTAACGGATTAAACCTTGTATACTTGCGACTAGTATATTCTGTGAAGGATTGAGTTTGTTACCTCAATTGCAAGACGATGCAGATGCGGGAACAATGGTTTGTGGCTTGACAAAAGTCGGATAGAAACGAGTGTGATATAGAACTTGCGCCAAGGACGAGACTTGATCGGGGTTGTTGCAGGCGAAGAGAAGAGGGAGGGGGAGGTAAGCGGTTCAGGTGGTTGTTGATGGTGTTGTTGTCGGCTCGGGTGGTGGTGGTTGTTGGCGCTGCTTAGGGTATGTGTAGTGGTAGATAGTTATGTGGGGGTTATATGATTAAAATATTAAAAAGTAATAGAAAAGGGGTTATGTTGGGGTTATGGAAAAAGAGGGTGTAGTGGGAAGGGGGGTTATGTGGGGGTTATAAATGATTGGTAATGATTGGTTAATTATTGTTTTTTATTTAAATAAGAATATTTAATACTTAATAATATTTCATTAAAAATAAAAATAATAATAAAAATAAAAATTTAAACTGAAAGTTTATTAAATTAATAAAATAATAAAAAAATTATTTAGTATTAAAAAATAAAATTTAATAAAAAAAATTTTGAATTTCAAACGGTTACTGTTCCAAACCGTTTGAATTTCAAACAGTTTCCCTCCTACTTCAAAGTTTGAATTTCAAACTTCCCCCCCCCCCCCAAACGTTTAAATTTCAAAGTTTGAATTTCAAAGTTTCCCCCCCCCCCCCACCAAATCTCAGTCACACCTATAAATACCCCCCTCCTCCCAAATCTCAGTCACACCTCTTCCCTCTTCCTCATCCTTTCCTCATCCTGAACACAATGAATAATATGGGCAGTTTTCAAGCAGGAGCTGCCGGACCTTCTAATGTCCGGCAGTACGCTCGCGCGGGTCCGGGGACGGGGCCGGCCCCGGAGACTACCATTCACCTCCTCTCCTCCTCCTCCACAACATTGGATTTATCACCCTCCTCCTCCTGCTGCGGCACCACCAACCTTTCCTCATCCTGAAGTCGATGATGACTTCACGGATGAAGAATGGGCCTGGGCCATGGATTATACCATGGCTATTAATGAAATGGACCGACTGAGGGTGTCGGCCCCCACCCCCCGAATTGCTGCTGCTATCCCCTCCCCCCACCACCAACCTATCCCCACCCCCCAGAATACCCCCACCCACCACCACCAACCTATCCCCACCCCCCATAATACTTGCCCACTCCACCACCACCAACCTATCCCCACCCCACCCCGTGAATATGGGGACCCAACTCCTGAGGACTTGGAAGCCCTCAGGGAACTTGAGGAGGAGGAGCGCCTTTGGAGCATGCCTTCCCCTCGTGGGGAGAACTACTACTTCCCCTCGGATGCAAGGTCCGATGGGAGGGACAGCTCACGTTCCCTATCCCCCGAGTACTACACACTCGAGGACTGGGACAACTACTCTCCGTAGTGGGAGGTTTAGGTTTTAATAAGTAATTTAGGATTATATTATGTCTTTATGTAATGTGTTTATGTAACGTTTTAATAAGTAGTTTAGGATTAGGAACTCTGTTTGTAATAAGTAATTTAGGATTGTAATTTTATGTGTTTATGTGGTTTAAATTTAAAATATTATGTAATCTTTTAAAATAAACTAACATTAAACACAAAAGATTGGTGAAAACGCATTAAACATAAAGCCTAAAACATTAAACATTACAAATACAACACTAAACATAAAACGTAACATTAAACATAAAGCCTAAACATTAAAAATTAAACATAGTGAAAACGCATCAGAGACCACGACAAAAGATTGGTGATTGAGAAGTCGCTATCGTATTGTTGACGATAGGCGTCGTGTGTCAACTGAATTGCCATCTGTTCGCTAACCCCAGGGTGCGCCTGCATCGTCGCTGAATAGACTCCATGCCACCTGTCAACGTTAGTTCGTATAGAATGCCACTTACTGTAGATCTGGTCAACGTTACGGTGGTTCGTTCCCGTGATTTGGTTGAACTCAACCAACACATCCTGCCAAAAAGCCCGCCTATTGGTTGACGGGATCTCCTTAACGTTTATCCACGCCCGCACTAACTCGAGTTGCTCTTGATTCGTCCAGGCTGCCATAGGTTTGGTTTTTGGTTTTTGGTTTGTAAAGAGTGTGTGTATGTATGAATTGTTTGTGTGTGTGAATTGTATATGTGTGTGTTTATGTTGTAGAAGATGAAGTATATATATAGATAAAAATTAAATAAATCAGATTTTTTTTTTAAATATTGGACCGTTCAACAACGGTCAAAGGCACAATCTCTCATGCAAAACGCTCGCTATGTTCAACGCTGGATACCACCATAACGCCACCATAGCGCCTGGGGGCGGTGTTCCCGGCGCTATGGTGGCCTAAAACGCCGGATAACGAGGCCACTACGCATGCTCTTAGAATGAGGGAGAGGAGGAAGGGTTTGAAGGTTGTAAGGGATGAAGGAGATGGTTTTAATGGTGGTTCTTGGTGCTGCTGTTCTTGTCGAGAGAGAGAGGGAAGGAGAAGACAAAAGGGATGGAGTATAGCTGCTGCCATTAAACACACAGGAACATCAAAAGAAGTTGGGTACTCATGGTGCAATTTAATGGTGTCTTAATATTGTTGGGATTTGATGGAAGGCATATGGATGGTTTTAATATTATGATCAATTAACTTTTATTGAAGTACTACCAACTGAGCATGAATCGACAGAATTGGGAATGATGGTGTTTGACTAGGCTTTTCCTTATTATCTACTTTTGTGTCATGTTTTGTGTAAGTAAATAAAAAAAAATTGATAAGTATAATAGTATTATATTTTCTTGATAAAGAGGCATATGAATGTGGATGTAAGCTTTTAAAGTTTTTAATGCTTTTAATTCTTTTGTTGTTTTGTATTATTATTATTAATTGTTTATGTATACATTCTTGATCTTTTTTTTTTAACGAATTAAAATAATTTTGTAAATAAAATATTATTGTTATCATATTATTCGAGAAAAGCTGGGCGTTACAATAGCCCCTTAACTTCCCTGTACCACTGAATTGTGACTTTATACTCAACAATCTCCACCTTAAAGTATAATCAGTCATCAAGTTACCCCAAGCAATCCTTTAAACTCATCAAACTTTATTAATCTGTGATGACGAATTCGTTGATTGAATAAAGAATCGTTTGAGTTGTTATTTGTTCTTGATCGTTGATATTGTGTTTTGATTTCTTTAGTGTTTTACAACAGTTGTAAAGTTACTACTTATGAGCATCACTAACTTGGAATGGTGTCACCCTTGCCATGCAGACTCTTTTGGTGTAGTGGCATGAGAAATGATGGGTAAAGATTAGCCTTCTTAAGGTGCTAGGTTCAATCCTTGATCTTATCGGGTTTTACTGATTTTCTATTGTCGTGCATCCGGGCGGGTGGGGGTTAGGTTTTCCCCGGAACTGGTGGTTTGGTGGGTTCTGGCTACCCAGCGCTACTTGTGGGCGGGCACCTAAGACGTGTCTTCACCCAGGAGCGTATGAGGTGCTTTTGTAACAAATTGATGCAATTGAATGTGTCGATAGTTATAACCACCAACTGAAATGGTGTACTGGTTTTCCAACTGCAAAAGGAGCATCTTTAGGCTGATTATGATAAACACTTTTTCTTTTCATAATAGAACTTTGTATTCAAATGTTTTTTTCTTTGTAAAGTATCTTCTTCATAAGGGATATCGAAGCCCAATGAGTTATGAAAGCTACAACGAATATGATATAGAATTGGCGGTGCTTCAACTGGAATACCATGATGAAGAGGAAAACAAAGAGGAGTGCGATTCAAGAAAGCAAGACAAGTGAGTTAGCAAATGGCAACGGTTATGTAAAACGGGCAACACAATACATATTCAAGGTATTCATCACTCACTACTAGAATTGATGCCTAATTAAAGCAACCTTTTAGGCTACACAAAATAGGGCAGGGCAACATGAAGCATATCGGCATGCTCCACTCCTTGGCCTTCGGCATCTTGTGGCTAGTGACAAGCAGGGGTATACTTTTGCTTCCCTTACCATATGAATCAAGAGTTTGGGGTGTGCCCCTTTCTCCCACTAACAAATCAAATATTTAGTTTTTTTTTTTTTATTATTATTTTTTTTTAATTTGGTATATAATAATGGGCATGGCACGTGAAGAATGAGATATTGATTTCATGTGGTTTGGCAGGTATGTAACAAATAGTGGTGAAAGCTGATGTGACACTAATACGAAGAAGAGATAAATCATGACAAGTGTGGCATAAGAGACAATTAAGTACTCTCTCCACCCTAAGAAGTAACCTTTTTAGCACTAGATACATTTGATTACAAAGCAAGAGTTTTAGGCTATTATTATTTTTTTGGCCATGTTAAAAAAACATATATTTGTAATTGGGCTTAGGTTTTGGGCTGGAAATAGATAAAAATAGGTTGGCCGTGTGTCAAGAGTTTGTGAGGCGGGAACAAGTTAAAAAAAAAAAAGAACTTGAACCTGTTAATCTCAATGAGATGTTCGATTGTTCGCTATCAAAATTATGTCACAACCCTCTTCTTTATTCTCTGAATCCATTTGTTTATCTTCTTCTAAGAATCCATTTTGCGACTTGGTTTGCTTTTCAGCCGAATCGAGTTAGTTCCATTTGTATAACTTCTTAGTTGATATTGATCATTTTCTACACATGCGATAATTTTTCGATGCAGTTACAAGCGCTTCAAATGGATGTACGAGATAAAGAAGGGTAACACGCAGTTAATTTCGATCTGGTTTGCTATTTGATTATATGTATAATTATCCTAATGTTTCCGGACCTTTAGCGGCGACTTTACACGCAGTTAATTTCGATCTGGTTTGCTATTTGATTATATGTATAATTATCCTAATGTTTCTGGACCTTTAGCGGCAGCTAAAGTCGCCGCTAAAAGTCAATCTTTAGCGGCGACATAGCCTTTAGCGGCGATTGTCGCCGCTAATGTTCTCGTCGTCAAAAAAACGTCGCTAATAACATGTGTCGCCGCTAATTGGTCGCTGCTAATACTCTATTTCCACGTGGCATTAATTTTTTATTATTTTTTTTGCCACGTGGCATGACACGTGGCGAAATCCTGTGCATTCTGGACCTTACCTTAAAGGGTTTTTTTTCCTCGCTTTCCTATTCAGCTTTAATACCATTTGTCCACAAACACACAATCAAGCAAAATAACAAGAAAACTAATTAACCAAGCATACTAACATTTACATATATATACACTAGATTATACCCCCGGGAACGTCCCGGGGTTGAGAAATCTAATATGACATATTAATTTTACATATGAAATAGAATGATGCGCTTTACAGTTACATGCAGGAAAGCTTCAGGTAGTGTTTTGGTTAAAAATTACTTAGTAGAAATAATGTTGTTTTCCAAATTAGTAAAAGTGAGGTAAAGTGCTAAATGTATGAAATATAACAAAAGCTTAGTGACATTTTCAGAATGGCAGTTCAAGATAACAAAGAAACAGTAATCTGACAACTATGCTCAGGACGGCAGAGAAACTGGTCAGGATGGACAATTTTATCCTGAGAATGTAACTGTCTGACAGAATGATGAGATAAGCAAAAATAAACGAATGTAAATGTAATGCAACAAGAGAACAACACTCGATGTACGAGGAAAGCCCTTGATCACTTGATGATCGCCGACCCAAAACCTCGGGATGAGTCTAAGCCACTGCCTTGTTTGTTAATATAATGAGGTAAAAATAAGTACAACTTTGGATATGTGATGAACGAGTATTTAAGATTACAAAATGTTTGACGAGTTTTATGATTCTGGTGTGATTAGTAGAGGTTGTAGTTCATCGTTTATAACGTTGATCCCGAAGTTGAAAACTCCTGTTGGTTTAAAAGACTATCGGCCTATAAATTTAATTGGTATTGTGAGCAAGGTTATTTCCAAGGTGTTGGCGATTCGAATTAAGAAGGTGATGAGTTCGGTGATTTCGACTTCTCAATCAGCCTTCTTGAGTGGGAGGTTCATTTTAGATGCTCTGCTGGTCATCAACGAGTCGATTGGTTGGATTAAAAAGAGTGATAAAAAGGCGTTCATTTTGAAGTTGGATTTCGAGAAGGCTTATGATAACGTAAATTGGGGTTTTCTTCTCTATACTCTGGGTCATATGGGTTTTCCAAATAAATGGTGAAGTTGGATCAAAGGTATTTTAGAGTCGGCTCGTTCGGCTGTTTTGGTGAATGGGTCTCCCACGTTTGAATTTAATTGTCAAAAAGGGGTTCGTCAAGGTGATCCTTTATCCCCGTTCTTATTCTTGGTGGTGATGGAAGTGCTTCATTGTATGATAGAAAAGGCGGTGGAGTTGGGTGAATTCAAGGGGATTCAGTTGGGAGCAGATCCTGTTACCATTTCTCATTTATTCTATGCTGATGACGCTCTGGTGATTGGGGAATGGTCTAAGAGTAATATTGAGAGTTTTGCTAGGCTTCTGCGAGTCTTTCATGTGTGCTCGGGTCTTAAAATCAACATCCATAAGTCCTTCTTGTTTGGGGTTGGGGTGGAGGGAAACGAGGTAGAAGACATGGCGGCTTTCTTGGGTTGTAGGTTGGGGGAGATTCCATTTGATTATTTGGGGATTCGGGTAGGGGCAAACATGAACCGGGTGTGTCATTGGAACCCGGTTATTGATACTGTTAAAAACCGGCTTGCTTCATGGAAAGCGAACACTCTTTCTATGGGAGGTAGACTTACGTTGATTAAGTCAGTTTTGTCTAGTTTACCCATTTATTATTTATCTCTATTTAAAGCGCCAGTTAGTGTTTTGGATTATTTGGAGAGATTAATGAGAAATTTCTTGTGGTCTGGGGTGAACGAAGATAAAAAGATGCATTGGGTTTCTTGGGATGTGATCACCGCTCCGAAGAAGGATGGTGGGTTGGGTATCTTGAGGCTGTCTGAGGTCAATTTAGCCCTTTTGGCAAAATGGGCTTGGAGATTTAAAACGGATGATGGTACGATGTGGAGAAAGGTAATAGAAGCGATGCATGGTGGGAGAGGTGGTTGGAGTTTCCTTCCAATTCGGAGGTCTCTTCCGGGCTGCTGGAAAGCTATAGTAAATGTGCTAGAGTCTGCTAAGGTGGAGGATGTTTCGGTCAGTACTATGTTTAGAGGAGTTTTGGGTGGAGGAGATAATCTCCGCTTTTGGCTGGACCTTTGGGCAGGAGATAGTCTTTTAAAGGATCGATGGCCGAACTTATTTCGGAAGGAGAGAATTAAAACGTGTTCTATTGGTGACAGGTTAGTCGTCGAAGCTGATGCTGTGGTAATTAAGGTGGATTGCTTCCGCTCGCTGTCCACTGTTGAAGAGATCTCGGAGTTTCAGGATTTGGAACGTCTTGCTGGGGGTCTGAAGCCGTCGGGAGAGATTGATAGATGGGTTTGGGCCTGTAGGCCCACTGAGGGATACACTGTGAAAAGTTTTCGAGACAAGCTGATTGGAAACAGACCTGATGTTGCTAATGGGACAATGACCAAGGCTTTCAAATGGGTGGGATGGGTTCCTTTAAAAGTTGGTTTGTTGGTATGGAGGGCTGCTAGAGATAGAATTCCTACGCGTGTGGCTTTAGCTAGAAGAAGTATTATGATCCAAGACGATTCGTGTCCGCTATGTGGAAGTAACAGCGAGGACATGAAACATCTTATGGTGGATTGCATATTTTCATATGAGGTGTGGAGCCGGATTTGCAAGTGGTGTAAAATTGACCCGTTTTTCGCGTATGATTATGAGGATTTATTATTGCTATACAAAAATGTTCACGCAGGCAAGTGGAGAAAAAAGATTATTCGAGGAATTGTTATGATAACCACTTGGGCTATTTGGA
The DNA here is from genome assembly GCA_030844895.1 of Ambrosia x helenae. Taxonomy (NCBI): domain Eukaryota; kingdom Viridiplantae; phylum Streptophyta; class Magnoliopsida; order Asterales; family Asteraceae; genus Ambrosia; species Ambrosia x helenae. The sequence continues at coordinate 5,694,151 of CM061223.1, forward strand.
ATGCTAGAAATGCTAAAGTTTTTCAAGATAAAAATTTAAAGGCTATGGAGGTGGTGACGGAAGTGAAATCTAAAGCTTTTGTATGGTTGAAATATAGATCTATTATTAAGGATATTGAGTGGAATGATTGGGTTAAATACCCGTTGTATATGTGTGTATAATTTGGCGGGTCTTTGTCTAGTCCTTGCCGTTTTTTAATGAAAGTTTATGTTCAAAAAAAAAAAAAAAAAAAAAGGTGTCTATGAAGTGTTAAGCAAGTGAGAAGTGTCCTATACTCGTTGATCACCCCATTTTATAGTTACAAATGAAATAAATAGAAGATCCCATGAAATTCGCCCTTTTTAATGAGTCTCCTGACTGTTTCCAGCAAGCTTTGAAGGGTAGTTAACTAATATAGACGTTGGTTAACCGTTTCCTTGATTCTCGCCTCTCATTAATGTCGAGCGGTTACACATTTCACCAATTCTTTAGCAAAAGACTTCTTTCATACGTATTGCTCTTGCATCCTCAGCTTTGTTGGCTTAGTAAGATTATATAGCCGTTGGGGAAGAGTTACAAGTCCTTATTATTGATTGATTCTACCTGGCTACCTGCAATAATGTTACAACAAGATAATTCGTTAGTCTATCCTCAGGATGCACATAGGTCAGAACAGTGTTACATCCTGAAGTCTGCTTAGTCCTTCAGTATCCTGAGGATGCTACACAGAAAATATAGGTTAGTGCTATCCTGAAGATTTCACCACCAACAGGTAGCACCTAACCTAAAACAATTAACAATGTATCTCCAATGTTAACGCCTAACCTTAAACAATGTACACCTCCAATACTAACACATGTTGAAAATAGAATTCATATTTACTGATTTGAACATAATTAGTGACTTGCCTATACATGATTAATGAATTACCTGAACACTTTGTGTTTTTTTTTCCTGTATGAACAAAACCCCACAAAAAAAATAGTCATTTTTTTCTTTGTTTTTTATATAGCACTATGGTACTCGTTGGAAAGATAATAAAATGCTCGTTAATTTGGTGTAATTTTTTTATTTAAAAAATCTCGTATATAAAATATATTAATGTTTAAAAATTATGGGAGGAAATATGAGAGAGAAAAATCAAATTTTGTTTTTAAATTTTTTTCTCTAAAATCAATTAATGTCACATGGCACACTCAAGGGGAAGGATGCCATCTTTGAATGCCGTGTAGGATTTATTGCTTTCAATTATATAATAGATTATACGCCTTAAAACATTTGTCTAAACATACTAACAAAACGAAGTAAACATACCAAGATTTACAATCAAGCATAAACATTATAAATTGTACCATTATTACAAAAATGCCTAAACATCTTCGTCTTCGTGTTCATAATCATCACCACTATTGCTGCTATCGCCTGGATTTCCAAAGTTTGCAAGATTTTGTGACTGGTATAATTGACAAAATGTCTGGAACATTTGCGCTTCGAGTTGAGTATTGGTCATCATCGCGTTAAATTGTTCCTACAAATATATATATTTATACCAAATGGGTCAAATATCCTATTTACTAAACATATTTATACCAAATGTGTCAAATATCAACATTTAGCAAACATATATACACCAAATGGGTCAAATTACAAACATATACTAAATGGGTCAACTATCAACATTAAAACTACCAATATATATCAAACGGGTCAAATATTAGCATTTAAACTACAAATACAAACCAAATGGGTCAAATATCCTATTTACTAAACATATTTATACCAAATGAGTCAACTATCAACAAATAAACTATAAATATATACCAAATGAGTCAAATATCCTATTTACTAAACATATTTATACCAAACGGGTCAAATATTAACATTTAGCAAACATACGTACACCAAATGGGTCAACTATCAACATTAAAACTACCAATATATATCAAACGGGTCAAATATTAACATTTAAACTACAAATATATACCAAATGGGTTAAATATCCTATTTACTAAACATATTTATACCAAATGGGTCAACTATCAACAAATAAACTACAAATATATACCAAATGGGTCAAATATCCTACTTACTAAACATATTTATACCAAACGGGTCAAGTATTAACATTTAAACTACAAAGACATACCGTTGTTAGTTGCGGTTGCGTTGGTGTAAAGTGTGGAAGGCTTTCTCTCGGACAAGGTATAGGCCCAATCCCGCGAACATGTCCACAACGTCTGCCCAACACTTCTTCAAATATACAAACCTTCAAACACCCCAAATAATATTGGTTTTAACATAGTTTAAACCCAACAAACAATCGCACAAACATGAAAACTAAACACACACATACACAAATATATACCCACCTTATCCAACCATTGGGAGCTGCTCCTTCTTCCTCCTCCTCCCCCTCCTTCTTCTTCTTCTTCTTCGGTGATCCGTTGAGTTTCAAACTCAAACTGTGCCTTTAACCTGTACGGTATTTTACAAAAGTGATTAATAGAATTTTATATATATATATATATATATATATATAATAGATTATAAATAAATGCTTACATAATTCTCTTCATTCTAGGGGCTATCAAACGTCCCATGCCTTCCTGTATGTCCCGGACGGTATGCTTCATACCGTTTGATGTTCTGTTTAACATTAAAAGTTAAATTATAAGTTAAATAAACATTATCGTCTATGTATGTGTGTGTGTATACCTTTTGTGACAGTGAGTGGCAAAAGAGCTCATTCCACCTTTGTATGTGGACGTTTGTTTTTGGCAGACGACTTTGTTAGTTTCAGAATTCTTCCTATGTTCCTCACTACAGAAGTGATCAACAGCCCGAAGCCAGTTTTCAGGTTTCATACCCGCGGGGGGACGTTGCCTTGCTCCCTCCACATCATCATAACCTCCCGCTTCAGTCAAAAAAATTTTCTTTGCGTTATTTTTGCGGTCTTTGTACCGCTTTGTGAGAGCCGCCACAATGCCTCATTTTTTTTACCGGCAACGAGATCTTCGTCAACATCTTTGAAATTGAAATTGAACTCGGTCTAATAATTAAATAAAACAAGCTAGTCAGGTAGAAAATAAATCAACAAATAACATATAGAATATATATTTACAAACTGACCTACATAAACTCAAATAACTTGTTTCTATCTAACTCAGAAACATTCCTCCCACCTTCCACATCCAATGGAACTTCACGCCATATATACATAGCCGCCTCCCGGGTGAACATGCTACCAAGCTTGCCTACAGGCATGAAGGTGGCGTCTTCATCAATTGTAATGTCTGTCGGGCGACCTGTTTCTCTAAGATGATTTCTTAACGCAAGGTTTTTTGCCTTGCCCCCGTGTTCTCCTGTGGGGAGCTGCAACTAGAGTTAAAAATAATTAGTCACATTATTAGAATTGAAAAAGAAGTAAAAATAGTAAACATTAAGGAACTGTAAGACTTACCACCGTCTGCCTGGTGCCCGTGTCACCAATCATCACCACCACCGCCACCAGGTGGTGGCGGCGCCCCTGCACCGTCTCCGCCATGGCCAAGGCCCATAATATCGCCATCAAGAAGACAAGCACCACCCAAAATGATATCATGATGTCCTGCAATTAGAAATAAAAATTATTAGTCACATTATCTAGACTACATTATAAAGGAAGAAAAATGTTTACAAATGTCATTTTACATAATTTTAAGATGGCATAGAAAAAGTCTCATGCTTAAAGCCCAAATGTCATGTAATTTTTTCCCTTTCTACCCTTTGTGCGAAACCTATTTGTACACGTTCTTATAACCTCCAATTACCATTAATCTTTATCTATAATACATTGACATGTTTCTTTTCAAGTGAAGTAAAGACTTGCAGCCATTGCCGAATGCTGCGAGTCATTTGTTTATGTTCTTATAAAGTAAATCGAACCCAAGATGACGTCTTCATTTTCCTATGTCATGTAAGTGGGGACCCACCCGTAAAAAAATGAATACGATTATATTTATGTGAACTTTTTAGATGTTTTGGCTTTCTATAGGTGATGGTCTTTGATGGGACTGTTTATGTTTAATCTGAAGTCTTCTTGATGGTACGTGGTCCGTAAAGAAATGAATACAATTAAGAAATCACGAAAAAGAGTTTATAAATTCATTGTGAATACCACCCACATGTTAGCAAGTGTTCTTTCATGTAAAAAAAGTTCATCCACATGTTTTTCTTTATGGTGCACATTGTTTTTTTTTTCCTTTTGAAAATACACATCATGTTCTTTTCAAAGCTGTACCAAGAGTCTCACTATTGAATAATACATGTTTGTCACAGATAAATGTTTTTTTCCTTCTTGTGGTTCATTTATGTTGCAATGCTTAGTGAAAAACTTGTCAATTTTGAATATGTAATGTTTGAATTTCAAATGTCAAACTATATCTTTCCATATCTCTAAAAAATAGTATGCGATGAACAATAAATGGTTATGATTAAGACTTGAGGGTAGCATTAACAAAACATAAATTTATTCAAATAAATGTTGATAGAAGATGCATTATACCAATGGATAAGAACAACTGAGAACTATTTTAAAATTTAGAAAAACTGACATATTACACACACACACATATATATATGTATGTATGTATGTATTTATAAGGTTTAACAATCTATAGTATATTAGGTGCCCCGATACTCACCGAATTCTCGTCGCGTCTCCGCAGCAACGTGCGGGTTCCCTACTAGTTATATGTAATAAATGAAGTAAAAATAGTAAACATTGATTTATTATAATAAATGAAATCATCGGCAATTACTGTTTTTAATCAGACTCCATGTTGTCATAATCGGGATCGTGTAAGACCCTAACCCGTAAACGTGTAATCAACACTTAAACATATGAGATTAGGCCTTAAATAAAACAATTCCCGAATTAATCTTTTATCCTTTCAAGAAAAACGACTCAATTTAAAGTTTCAACATTTGAAATAACACTTTGAATACACTTTTTGGTTGCTAAAACCTACACAAAGTTTTTCTTTCTTTTTAAAACGGGAATCAAATGCGGAAGCCTTTAGGTGTTCGGGTGTGTTCGGCTCTCCTCGTGACTTGATCCTTGCTCCGAAACTTCTATCAAATGTATACCTAGAACCATTACATAGATAATGGTTAGTTGAGTTGATAATAACACTTTTAAAATAGTTAACACGTTGATACGCGTCAAAACGGAAGGAACGAGCTTGGATAACAAAACAAATATTTTGGAATTACATCCTGCCGTAAGCTACGCTGCCAGCGTAAGCTTACGCTGGTTATTGGATACAATTTCCGAGAGGGCCTGGCGTAAGCTATGCTACCAGCATAAGCTACGCTGGCCACTGGGCAAATTTCTTGAGAGGGCCTGGCGTAAGATTAATTCGGCCGCTCTTTTACCTATGTTCATTGTTTTTGCTTGTTTTTCACCACTTTTGGCCGCTCTTTTACCTATGTTCAAAGCCATTTAGAGGGACACTTAGGGACTCATTGATACCATAGTGTCATGCTTATAAGATACCATTTATCGAAATCAAATACACCTTTTCGGTCATTCAATGCTTATGTTGTTTTTTACCCAAATCGGCCCGTTAGGGCTATAGGTTATATAAACAATATTCCAATCATTCAAAAACTATAATATCCATATAGCCAACTCATTTGGCACTCGTTAACTAAAAACATCATCCAATGTATTGATCATGACCCGATAAAATTCCCAAAATGCTCTTATAGGCAAATATTTCAATTTAGCAACCCGTAGGCGACACTACTTGATTCAATTATGTCATTTTCGACTCATTGACTTATTTGGAGCCCCCAAGACCTTTAGGACTTGGGTTTTCACCATTCTCAAGATTTCTCTAAATTTAATCAATTCTAAGCGCGCTAGCGCGCCTAGACATAGTTATGGAAATAACTTACCTGATTGCCACCCATGCTTCGTGTGGGTGGTTTTAGTACACATGTAACTTCGCCTGAAGGCGTTTACTTAACCACGGACTTACCGGGTGGCTTTGACCCACTTCCATACCTTGCGCTCCCTCTCCATGATTCTTGGCATCAAGTGCCCATTCTCAAATGCATTTACCTATATGCTTTCTAAATTGATAACATTAGTTTCTTGGAACCCAAATGGTAATACTTCACCATTTGACCGTTTAACCTCGAGTATCTTAATGCTTGGAATGCAAGCATTAAGTGTTGGACTCAAATGATGATGACACCATCATTTGCCTCTTTTAAACTCATAGTTCATAACACTATGTTATCCAAGCTTTTATCCATGGTCCAAGTGACAACAACACTTGACCCATTTACCAAAACGCCTAACTACTTCATTCAAATGATTTCATATATTCAGTGAGATTGAAACATCATTTTCCACATTGTAACATCGCGAAATTTCCCCAATTTTTGAATTAGTAAAATCACCACTATGCCTACATTATACCTCTTTTGTACAGGTATAATTATGTCTAAAATTTTCTTTTGATTATTTCAAAACATTGTTAGATAGTGCGGATATTTTAAAGTTGGTATAAATTCAAAACGTATATAAAATTTCCTCAATAAACTATCTATTTTTATCCTTATAGTGATTTTATTTATTTATTTATAATAATAATAATAACAATAATAAAAAAATATATTAAACATTTCAGAATTTTTTTAAAAACTGATGAACCTAGACATGAAACCATCCAGATTCACTATGAATCTGGACAGATGGTATGTCCAGATACATTCCAGCACACACCAAACTTCTTCAACTTCAAATCCGTTCAATTCGACCTTCTGGACGCTATTAAATCCCGGATTTTTCTCTCCCTGTCAATTAACACCTTCCGATTTTGAGAAAATCAATGCCAAAACACGTTTTTGACAACTTTTGAATTGGATTCAAACCCTATTTATAACTTCCCAAACCTAAGATTCAATCCCCATCAATGCACGATCTTTTTTCGCAATCAAACAACCCTATATAATCAGAATGTGCCGATTAACATTAACCCTATACCAATTCACGCACAAAAACTCTAAATCAGTCGCAAATGGAAGCTTTTGGGCTCGGCTCTCGTCGCTCGCATTTAACATCCAAATCTGCAATGTATGTTTCAATTAATCTTATGTATATGATCGATTTTCTGTTTATAATAAAAGCCCCATGCTTTCAATCATGTTCTGTTGCGTTTTTGTGTTAATTGAATTGATTAGGAGCTAGGGTTCATAGGACTAAATTGGGGTTTTTAATTTTACAATCTAGAATCTGTTTAAATAAGTAGGTAATGGATTTAAGGTATAAACAGCGACCCAGACCAGCTGGTCTGGGCACTTCTTTTACACAGAATCGGGGCTGGGTTCGAAACCCATATCCAGTAACCCCTTTTCCTATTTCTTTTCCTATTTGTTTTGATTATCTTTCAGAATCTGCATATGAATATTTCGAAAACCAACCTATTAAACAAACCAGCAGCCAGATCAGTGGTCTGGGCTGCTATCTGTAACCAAGAGGTCTCGAGTTCGTACCCCAATAGGGGCGGTTCAATAACCTTTTCTTTCCTTTTATTTTTATTTGTTTTGTTTTATAATGTATACTAATAATCTTAAATTATTCATTTTAAATACATAAACTATTCCAAAAAAATTTATAAAATTATCCTAGCTTCTTAAAACCCTAAAGTTTATGTTTATAATTTTATTTTTCTGAAAAATATTTATTTATTATTTTTAATATATTTATTTAGTTTAAACCATAATTAATTCATTAAAAATTCATTTTAATCATTTTATTACCAAAATTTTTGTGGAGACATTTCTAACCATACAAAAGTTTTTGGTAATTTAATTTTCTGTAAAAATAGTATTTTTACCTGTTTTCATAATTTAATTGTATTTAATTGATTTAATTCAATTAAATTCGCTTTAAAATGAAAATAATATGGAAAATAATTTATTAAATTATTTCCCATTTATAATACATATAAACTACTATACAAAAATGAAAATAACATTTTCGCACTTTATTTGTATTTATTTCCTAATTATTTCCCTTTTAATATAATAAATCAATATACAAAATACCAAAAAATTATAAGTTTTAAAATTCTGAGAATTACTTTATTTCTCAGAATTGAAAGGAATTGTAACTTTAAAATTTATTTTGATTTATTTACTAGTTCTATTAATTTCTACTTTTATTTCATATTAAGTCGCATAAAGTCTATTATTCAAATTCAAGTTATTTCATATTTACACTTTCAATTATTTTACATGTTTTCATAAATTGATGTAATTATTAAAGAATTGAGTTATAAAATTTTCTTTAAATAATTAAAATGATTTAAAACCAATTATGGTTTAACTCAAAAACCCTAAAATCCCCAAATCTAGTCTATAAAACCCTAAGTGCCTAATCCTAGATAACCTAGACTCTAAGTTCATTCCCTTATAAATTATTTATTTCTTTAGGTTAATCCTTTGGGATAATCCTAATTCATATCACGTTGTTCGGTAGAGTTTCAAGTTATTACGCAAACTGTGAGTATTTCCTATCCCCTTTTTGCTTTTATTCATTTTTGGGGTGTTACATATACACTTATACAAATTACAAATACAAGTTCACATTTTTACAATACAATTCTAGTACTATGTGCATTTGCTTACAAACGTGCTTTATGCTTAGATATTACATGTAAAATACATTTGTACTTAGTGAAATCATTAACATTGTACAAGCCGACCTTAACATTGGATAACGCTATTGGATTGACAACCCACCTAGGTGATTCTCCCCTTTTTTCATCGGAGAATCCATGGTCATTGTTAAGTTATTATCCAATTATTTGGATAAGTACACCGCCGTTCATTTAGTACATTATACAGTCACAGGATTGATTTCGCTCATTTGTATGATACATAGTTTACATAATTGCACTGTAGCTTTGCACTTGAATTGTATACCATTTTTTCAACTTACTATATGTATTAAAACTAGGAATGCTCACCAACATTTCATATGTTGACAAAACCTATTTTGTACATATTTCAGGTGCAGTTTGATCTTAGTTCCATAACATTGGATTTTAGTGCTTGCTTATAATAAGTTATTTCAAATTTCATGTTTTGTTTCAGACTTTTGTATTTTTCCCATTTCATCCATGTAAGACAATTTAATTTATTCAATAATATAGTTACATTTTAGTACCATGTGCTTTTGGACAATAGTCACTACGTGATACCTCGATGATTCCGCCATCGGTTGGGGTGTTACACACATATTCGTACTAATTAACCCGTTTGGTGAATTTCCCCATTCGGTCACAACTCATTTTTTTCATTTAATAACGTAAATCTTATTTTGTTATGAGTTCACATAAATCTACCCACTTAAGGATTTCACCCTTTGGGGTTTACCTTTATCCCTTACTCAAGATTAACTCCAATGTGTACAACACTTAAGCCATGTTTATAGTCTCAGAGTGTAAGTAAAACTTACCTAGTATTCATCCTCATTTCCTTGCACTTTAGGCTTGTATTCACTTGACCCATTTGCTTGTTGATCCATCCCTTCCAAGCTTACACCTAGCTTGACAAGATCAACATTCACTATACTCATAAGATTGACCAAGTTAGTCATCATGTCCAATAACTAGCACATCTCATGAGTTTATTCACACCATTATATAACAATCTAAGTTCGGGTCAGTTTGACTTCTAAAAGTCAACTACCCTTAGCATTATCATGTGCATTATCAATTTCCCAAACATCATTAGGATACCTTTTTGTATATGGTGTGATTTATCTTTTAAGGCTTGTGTTTCATATTTATATACAAGAGTTCCATGATCACTTAACAAGATATAACTCAATCTTTGCAAACTAGTTTAATGAGGCATCATTCAACATGTTAGCATCTAGCATTGTAAGAACAATATTTAACACCATCTTTCGACCCGTATAAAATCATTGGGCATTTTCATTCCCAAACATGAATCCTACACATTTTATGCATCATATTGCAAGCATTCATGTTCTCACATGTTCTACACATTTATTTTCTCATTCAAGCATTTCATCAAATACCTTATATGCACTATTTTCATCATATTAATTCTAGGTGTTAAACACTTCCTAGATTCCACCATGGCCTAGTTAACAATTTGCACATGATCATTCCACCAATCGGCACACATACATGATACCAACTACATATAAATTGCAAGATTATACCACATACTAGTGTAATCCATGTTTAGGATATACATAATGAAATTCACAATTTCATATGAATCAACAACATATAACAATTCTTCACGTTTTTATAGCTTCCTTGATGTCTACTAACACATAGAAATCTATAGAAGCTAAGAAATCACGTTTTTGATATGAACCCTAATTCACCATCTTTCACATACAAGTGTTTTAGGTGAGATTAAAGGGGTCTAGAGATACCTTATGATGTGTAGAACACTAGATGACTAGAATTTACACCATGCACCAAGAATTCTTCTTTGATTTGTGCTAGAATGTTGTAGGTGTTTTGTTGTTGAAGGAGAAGGGATCTCCTGAGGATTTTTTTTATCGATCACACGCACAAGTGTGTGTGTGTGTGTGTGTTATTGTTTTATTGATTTTATTAATAAAATCAAGTTTACCACATTGACAACTATAGTCCCTCAAGTCTAGTAAATCAAAGCTTTTGATTTTTGTTTTAAGTCAAGGTTTTGAATCAACTAACTAATTTAGCGGGTTTGTTTTCCTATTATAATAAAATCCCCGTGTTATTTTCTGATAGAATGTTCACGTTATTATTTATCTCGTTTTTGTTATTTGCTAATCATGCTACTTGGCATGATTAGGCGAAACTGGTTTTCGGGGTGTTACAGATCGTCCTCGTCATAATATGTTGTCATAATCGGGATCGTCCTAGTCTCAATATGTATTAACATACACGCATATATACATACATACATACATACATACATACATACATACATACATACACATACATGCTTACATACATACACACATACATATAAACACACACGCATACATACATACATACATACATACATACATACATACATACATACATACATACATACACTCATACATACATACATAGTTACATACATACACGCATACATACATACATACAAACATACACCCATACATACATACATACATACATACAAACATACACGCATGCATACTTACAAATTTACACACATACTTACATACATATACTTACATACCTACATACATACACATATACATACACTATATTTTTAATAAACTTACTTACATATACTCATATACATACACTTACCTACATACATACTTACATACATACACTCATAGGATTAGGTTCAAATGAAAACCACCATTTCGCGAAAGAACCGTAAGAACCCCGACGTAAAATGTGAATTTTAAATTTTTTTTACAGCGGTTAAAGACCTGGGCCCACCTTGTTTTGTCTTTTTCCAAAAGAGAATATTCCCTTTAATACTTTATTCTCCTTTAATTCTCAACCACAAATTTTTTTTTGAATAAAATATGTTTGTGGTTAAAAAGTGAGTTCCGTGGTTCTTTCACGAAAGTGTGATTCTCATTTTACCCTTTCCCTACACTCATATATACACATATAACATATTTTTTTAAAAACGTGCATACATAATATATACATAATATAATTTGAAAAAAAAAATATACATACATATTATATTTTGTAAAAAAAATACACATATAGTATATCTAAAAAAATCTACATACATAATATATTGTTTTAAAATATTTATACATTATACATTTTTTGAAAAATAAATATTTACTTACATATATCTTTTTTTAAAAATATATATACATAATATATTTTTTTAAAATAAAAATACACAATTTAATATAAATATACATACCTAAATGCACACATACAAACCTAATACTAACAATATAAAGCATAAATATTTAAAAAAAAACAATTAGCTGCGACTAACCGGTATTTTTGACGAAACTTCACGTGGTTCACTAGATCGGTGCTTCCCTACAATCATATTATCATAAAAAAAAAAAAAAACTAAAAGAAAAAACAAAAAGAAGAAGAAAAAAAACTAACCTAGAGAGGAGGGTGGTGGCCGGTGCTTCGGTGGTGGTGGCCGGTTCCGGGGTAGTGGTGGTGGTGCTTCGGTGGTGGGGTGAAAGAGAAGGAGGTCGAGAGTTGTGGTGATTGTGCAGCGGTGGTGGGGTGAAAGAGAGGGAGGTTGTGGTGGAGAAGGAGGTTGTTGTGGTTGTGCAACGGTGGCGACGACAATCGAACGAGAGGGAAGGAAAGGGGGAAAGGGAGAAGGAAAGGGAAGGATGAGCAGAGTGAGAGCGAGAGAGATCAGGAGGTTGGGAGACACAACAGTGAGAGGGAAAATGAGCAGAGCGAGGGAAAGGGAAGGATGAGCAGAGTGAGAGCGAGAGAGATCAGGAGGTTGGGAGGGACAACGTACGATTGATTTGGGGCCGTTGGATCTGCATCTGATCAAGGGTGGGGCTTGCTTGATCTCAAGCTTAGACCTTTAGCGGCGACCCGCCTGGTCATCGCCGCTAATTAGGGTCGCCGTTAATGGTCATTTTTCTTGTAGTGCTAACTAATTAAAAATATGGCCGTGATACAACAACTTATAATATTGGTATATTTCGTTGCAATATATATAGTTGGATTACACAACTTCACTGATTACAAGTTCATACTACTTTAATCAAACGAAAGGAGGTTGATCATATACTTAAAATTGTTGCAAGAAATTAAACCAGTTATTGAGTTGAACATATCTTTCCAAAATTATACAATGATATGATCACTCCTATCTATAGAAACATCCTCTATATGTTGGAGTCCAGTAGTCTGTTGTTCCATTGTTTTCATGGTACACTTGAGGAGTACATGACACAGGAACCAAACACAGGCCTTTACTCTGTAGATCAAACTTCGTATCTCCTCTATCTTTCGTTTCAAATCGCACCCATGAGTCCTGATCAATCCAAATCCAAATTAAGTAATCAATGTTTGTTCACTTGTTTAACGTAATTGTAATTGTTAAAATTCCGTATTTTGTGTATAATCATGAGGCTCACCTTAATGATATTGTTCTTTAAGTATGGATTGCTCAACAACTGCAAAGGATATGTGTTAAATTAGTCACATGTTTTTTCTTTACATAAGGATTATGGTGAGTTTGATAGAAACTCTAATAATAGCTCTTGATTTAATTATGTTATCATTATTAGATAGCTAGCGAAGTAATATCCCCGGACCTTGTTTTAGGAGTGAGATACTACTGGGTACGTTTGCTTGTTTGTTTGTTAGGTAGTGAAGAAATATGTAAAAACACAAGTGTAAGTGATCTTTTACCTGTACTTGCTCTTGTAGACACTTGATATAACCAATTGCTTCCCATAATACTGAAGCCGTATCCGTCTGAAAAGTTTAACCAAACTTATATTTCCAATTGCAACAAAAGAAAAATATTAGATGAATAATTTTCATGTGTGCTTGATCAGTACCTTGCCGAATGGCGATACAATTTGCTGAAGGGCTGTTATTTTATCCCCAAGCTTTGCTTTAGGAATTAAAACCTTTGATTCAGCAAAAAAAATATATTAATTAAGAATCACTGAATAGTATTAGAGAAAAAAAACATCAGTATTGGAGTTGGATTAATTTGTGAAGAAGCAGATGGATATATACCTTAGTTGATGAAACTGTAGAAGTCTCAAGCTTAGTCTTCTTTAAAAGTGGCCCTGCAGATTGGTCTTCTGATTTCTTTTTCTTTCCTTCATTAACAACACCATTTCCCCTCCCATTGATTTTAGTAAGTGTGTTGCCTCTTGCTCTTATTGGCTGCAATATTTTTAATCAAACATGTACAACTTTTAAACCCTATTAACACATTTATGTTATTATGTATGCATTTATGTTAAGGTGGAATATTATATATATGTCATAAGTTAGAGAAGTTACAACAAGATCATATAAGGCAGCCTTTGTACATGACTAATAAGAAAACACCACTATTTATTTGTTAGGGCAACTTTTTTAGGGTTTTTTTTTTTATTAGTATTAAATTGCTTCAATCTACTATGTCAATTTAATTTCAGAACCATTATATTTGGCCTTCAATAACTTCTCAAAAACATTAGTAGTGTTATGAACACACACAATATCACACATAAATATTACCACATAGTTAATTCTTCATACAGGTTCTCTATAAATTATCTGATTGAATTTTCAAGAGAGAAGATTCTACCTGATAAGAGTTAAGCAGGTCAGGCTTCCTTCGATCCGGAACATTCATGGTATTCATCATAGATTTACTAGACATGTTACTCTCTGATGATGGTTTGTTCATGCAGCTACCAAAAGTAACTAAATCAACAAACCCCTTCCATTACTACACACCATATCTGTCATACCATTGTAATAACACTTATTATTATAATTATTATCATCTCCAACAACCATTTGATTAATATTAATCCCCCCTTCATAATCAACCGCATGACTACTTAATCTCCTTTGAAATAATCCAAGCTGATCATGCTGAGTATCACTTTCTTGATGTTCATTCTTTATTGTTGTGAACTGACCGACGTATTGATCAAACTGTGGACTTATTTCATCTTCTGATGGTGAAATGGACCAACTGTTTGTTGTACATGGAATCTTGCTTTGGTACATGCCATCTTTAAACCCATTATAAATCTTTTGAAACTGGTTGATATTAGTTGGGCCTGAGAACTCCCATCCACTCTCTATTTTCTTCAGATAATCACAGGCTGGTTGATCAAACATACGATTTGGAATGTTTTGCAACTCTCCTGGAGTTCCCGCGTCTCTACATATGTATTAGTTTCCTCAGTATAATCACAAGGATGATTTATGTAAAGTATGTTAATCAGCATATGGTATATACATACATATATGTTTAAGCTAAATTATTATAAGCTAACAAACATAAATTAAATATACATATGGATGTTAGGTTCTGTTAAAGTAAAGTGGAAGAATGGAAAGAACAAAAGGAATCCACTAAAAAACCTTTCCAAGAAGGATCCCCCTTTTAATTTTCTTCTCTCTCAATCAAGCCTTCATCATTACCATATAGCAATAATTAATATTAGATTAGAAGTAGATCTATGACTACAATTAAATAATTTTTTGATCATTTCTAAAGATGGAGAACGTGTGGAAAATAATATATTTTTTTTCTATAAATTAATAGAAGAGTTAATTAATTAAGATTAAAGGTAATATATGTTAGTTAGCTATAGTTTTCTCAAATTCAAAAAGTATATGGAAAATGCTACCAATAGCCCTTGTTATCTTTTTAAAAGAATTCAGTAAGTGAATATGTTTGCCAAAGGATTTAATCTGTTGCGCTAGATTGAAATTTGTTGCGTCAAAAGAAACATGTCACACTTTGGTTGATCAGTAATTCTATAAAAACAAGTACGTCAAGGCAATTTTGTTTATAAATTCCGCGGTCCAAATGGATGTCTTTGCGATTTTCCTTTGGTATTAAGAGATACAACCAATTGAGAGTCAAAAGTAATTGTGTGTGAGAAAATATGGGAGATGGTTGATGATTGTTGGTATACTATATGTGTATTTGGATTTTGGACAATATATTTTTTCAAAACAAAAGTTAAAAAACTAGATTTGTTGTTATCAAAACCTTATATTTATATGCAAGTTTGATATCAAATATATATTTAATAGCTTGATGTAATAACTTACAGTAGCACTTGGTTCCATAGGTGATGATTATCAGAAACCGCCTCTCCATAAGGATCGTTGGTGGACGCTTTCTCAACAAGTCGTCTCGACGACTCCATACTGAGCCCAGAGTTGTTAGAAGCATTGGTTGTAAAAGAAGTAGAGATAGAAACATCTTCTTCACCATTAGAGCAATTAGAATTAGGTTTTTGTGAGTTGTTGCATGGAGGATTACTTGCATAATTAGTAGTACCACCAGTCCATGAACAAATAGAACTTGCATGAACATCTGTCCACCATTTGACTGCAGAAGAAGATGTTGCAATAGAGTTTTTATTGCATTGTTCAGCCATTATACAGTTATCCATTGAATTATGAAACTTAAGAAGATGATTGGGGATGGGGGGTGGGTATATATTTAGAATATAAAGTGAGGCCAGACAATATGTGAATTAAATCATATCTATGTGTAATGCACAGTGCATACACTAAAATATGCAGCCTTAGTTCTTCCACTCATAAGGTGGATAATTATTATATACCAATGGATGGGCCAGCATGAATATGTAGTGTAAGGAATTCAAGTCTCACTTGTTTTTTTTTTTTTTTAAAGGTAAATTTCATTCAAAAAGCACCACAAGTTGTTCACGAAGAAAGGACACCCGGGCAAACAAACGAGATTACATCAAGTCTAGCGGATATTTACACCAAACATTCCAATCTATACCTTTCACATTAGATCTATTTTTAAACCAAAAATACGAAGTTATTTTGATGCTCCCAACCACTTCTGTAGCACGTCGCCTTTTACCTTGAAAAATACGATCATTACGCTCATTCCAAATGGTCCACAAAGTAGTAAAGATTATATATACCTCGCAAAATGTACTTAGCTTGCTTGGTAAGCGGCTGGCTCTTGGTTATCTTCATTAAGTCATTAACATCAAAGACAATCAAGTGAGAAATTAAACAAGAAAATAAATCATTCAAGTCTCACTTGTTATATGTTTAATATTTAATTAACACACCACTCAAATCAAGTGAGAAATTAAACAAGAAAATAAAAACCGAATATTGTACTAAGAATTTTATATCATATCAATCGTATCTGTCGTAAATTTTGGATGCATGTAGTAGACATGAAGTGATTTATCGTTGAAGGGTAATATCATTACACTTTAATTGTTACTAGCTAGTGAAATGCAAGAAAGATATGAATAGTATTCTAATTCCATTTAGCTACTACACATACAAAACAGAAAAGAACAAGATATATGCACCTATGTGTCTCCCTAATTAAGTACGCACGAGTAGGTAGGTTAAGTAGTAATAGGGACAAAGGGTGTGAGTGTTCGAAAAGTACACACGCAACTAAAAGCCATAGGAAACCAACAAATATATATTTTTCCATCAACTCATGAAAACTTATCATTGATCATTCATCAAATAAAGATATTCTAATACTTGTATAACATTTTCACTCTAGAAACTTAGAAAGCAAATATGCACATAGTAAAAATAACAACACTAAATATATCATTAATGAACTAGACAATACATGAAAATTGTCATTAGTGAGACATGAAAACGTGTCACTAAAAGTATAAATTTATTGGCTAAGGTGTCAATATCGTCATCAGTAAAGACCTCTAGTACGTGGCACAAAAATGGTGCGGGGATTATAATTACGTTGTTAAGAAACTGGACCCAAACGACGCACACAAACCATTGCAAAACAAATCAAAAGTGCAAGGAATGAAAAGAACGTATGTGGGAATGTTAAAATGGTTCACGCCATCTATATATGATGTGATTCTGTCATGACAAAAGTATCGGGATTTTTGTTAGAAGTATTAAACCAAAAACATTATTTATCTTATCTTATGTTATGTAATAGATAATTAAGACTTATTATTAGCTTAGTTAAGTCATAAGGCGACGCCTCGGTTGATTCTTGGGACAACAATTATGGACGGTTATGTCCAAAGTTTCCTCCATATTCAACCGTTAATCACCTGCCAAATAACTAACTTTAACCGTCAACCTTGTAGATGTATATATAGAAAGATTGTATTAGTTTTTCATTTATCAAGACATAAAACAAATCCTTTGTTTCTGTCCATCTTTATCCGAGAACAAGTGTGCCCAAGATCAATTCTTTGATCAATAGTTTGTGTGATATTCAAAGTGTGTAAGATCGAGTGTTTATCATTCCTGGGACAACAATTGGTATCAGAGCCAAGTTGTTTCTAGTGTTTATAATTACCGAAGACAATGAAGAATCTCCTGTGAAGAAAATCAAAACCGAAGCATTTTAAGATGTATTGCCAAAAGATGCCTAGAAGGAACTACAAAGAACAACAAGTTTGCTATTATTGCCGATTTAATTCATGGATGTCGAATCAAGCATCGTAACAAATATAGTTTTAAACTTAGAGTGAATGAGCGAATTATTATAATAGGTTAATTTAAGGTACACTATTTAAATTTCAAGTTAATAACATATAAATACATTATTTAAAAAGAATCAATAATTTTTTAATAATGTTACTTCGTTTAGTTAATAAACATTTTCAAGGTATGTCAAATAATTTATTTCTAATAATTTATTATAATATAATTATATTAGTTTATTTATAAAATCATAGTATAAATATATTAAATTGAATTTTGGTAAGTATATTCATAATCATAGTTATAACTGAAATTCCGTCACGCATCAGAATGTTTATAATTACAATGATTGTGTATACACGAACGAATTTAGGGTAAGTCGCTTGTTCCCGGTATTTACAAACTGGCTAGCTAGCTAGAAAGGCGGATCCTACATACAGAGCGTTACACCAACTCTAGCGGCAATCACATCCCCCAGTAGCATCACACTTTATGCCCCATTTGTGACATTATGTATTTTCTCTCGTAAAGAGACGATAAACCCTAAACGTTAGACTACTAAAAATGCTTACAAAGATTAAGACACATTCCTATTCAAAAAGAGTGTTAACATAAACCTTGATCGAGATGCCGTTAAAAAAAAAAAAAAACATAAACCTTGATCAAGTGACTCTTTCCTTGTTGGGACCCAATCATATGTGGAATTCCAACTTAAGATCCATTGTTTATTCAATTCTAACTAGACTCAACATTTATAAAGGTCAAGTTAATCACATCCGTTCATTAATTAGTTGAGACCAATATGAGACACATGCCCTCCCTCCCCAATCTAGTTAGGTCAAATAGCTTTGAATAATTATATTGTGTGAAGAAGTAGCATACGGATTTATCCCAGCCAAATTCATTTCAACTTTTTTGAAGTTCAAATTTTATCACTTTTTAACAACCTTTTAAATATAGAATTTGCTAAACTGAATGGGATTGACATGTCAACCTTTAATTAGGTAGAGAATGGACGAGTTAAGAGAAACATGGTCTCTTATTGGCTTGACGACTAAAACCAATTTAATAAGCTTACCTTTTCGAGTTATTTAAGACATATATTATCTATCATAAAATTGTGTCATATGGTTGAGGGCTATATTATTGGCTAGTGTTAATTTGTTAGGCCTTCAAGCAAATTTATTTAAAAAAAATTCTAGCCACTAATAAATCTTGTGGATATAAACAATGGACGTTAGGTAATTAGGGCTCTCCTGATCGGTAAGTAAGCAGGATTCAATTTGGTTTTGTTTCTTTATAACTAAGCATGGTATTAAAGAGTTTGATGCATACAAAACTACTTTAGTTGGGCGGGCTAAGGGATTCGTGCGTGCGGGGTGGGCCGGGCTGTGCCCCTGTCTTTACCACTGGGGGGCCGCGTACGAAGTACCCGGCGTTGTTTAATTGACCGTTCAAAAAAAACAAAACTACTTTAAGAGACAAGATTGAGTGCTTTATTAAGCAATGATAACTAGCTTGCTTGTTTAATTTCATTGGTTTATTGACTTATTGTATACTTCAAGACATGTTAATGTACGTTTTGTGTCAAACTTAACTAGGAGTAAAACAACTTTAAATAAAAAAAAAAAAGAAATAAAATTGTAACGAACTAACCCTAACGTACTCTTGTACAAGACACAAGTAAGAGAAGAGTGTTAGAGATCTTACAACAAAATGAAGACAGAGATGATTCTAAAACGAACAAACAGGAAGAAAAAGAAAACAGATTAACAAAAAGAACCGGGCTTGTGTTAAACACAATTCCCTAAAACAGATTTGTCGTCTGTTCCCAGGGTACACCGGTTGCTAACAGTGGCGGTGGTGCACTACCGGAATATCTCACTTGCCTAAAAATTAACCAGAACGGAGCTGCTTCTGTTTGTGAGAGAAAGATTATTTCTGCAGTGTATGTGAGTATGTTATGTTTCTGCTGGTGTGTTTTTCTGCAATACTATAGCAGGCCTTTTTAGGCTTTCAAAAACCAAGACTGAAACTGATGGCTTGTAAAATTCGTGATTAATTTCAATTAATCTTTGATTAGCCATTAAACGTAGCTAATGACCAGGCTGAAGATGAAGACCAGGAGACGAAACTGTCAGTCCTCTGGAAGCTTTCTTTTGGTTACAGAAAAAATAAAATGGGTAGCAAAAACCAGTGTCACGCGGACCTGGGTTTTTCGAGCTGCATTCGTGTCCGCAGGTCGTGCGGGCGTCGCGTTGGTTCAAGAATTTTTCTCGAACCATAACCCATTTTTGCACCCCCCCTGCGCGCGCGGGTAGGTGCCAGAGTATAATGTAACACAAAGAATTTAATCTCTTCCATTTGGCTTCACTTTATAAACCCATCGCTATTTCATCTCTCAACCAATGTGGGACAAACCAAACTTAGGGTCTGTTTGGTATGGGGTAATGGAATGGAAGAGGGAATGGAATGGACGAGGTAATGGAATGGACAAGGTAATGGAATGGATCATTACCATTCCATGTCTTGTTTGGTTGCCATGTAGGAATGAAACAAAACATTATTTAGTGTTGTTGGATAGGCATGAAAAGACGAAGGAATAAAATCGGTGGTTAGTGGCGGTGGTGGTGGTGGTCAGTGGCGATAATGGTGGTGGTGATATGTGGCGGTGGTAGGTGGCGGCAGCGACGGTGGTAGGCGGCGGCGGAACGTGGAGGTGGATGGCCATGATGGTAGGTGGGCGACGATGGTGAGTGATGGGTAGTGGTTGGTGGTAGTGATGGTAGGTGGTGGTGTGTGGCGGTAGCGTGGTGGGGGTGGCGGCAACGGTGGCGATGGGTGGAGGTGGATGGCGGTGATGGTGGGTGGGTAACGATGGTGAGCAGTGGCGGTGGTGGGCGGCGGTGGGTGGTGTTGGATGGCGACGGTGGGTGGGTGACGGTGGTGGGTGGCGGCGACGGTGGTGGGTAGGTGGGTGAAGGTAGCGGGTGGCGGTAGCGGTGGTGGGCGACGGTGGTGGGAGGTGACGGTGGTGGTGGTGGTGGCAGCGGTGGTGGGTGGTAGCGACAGCGGTGGTGGGTGGTGACGGTGGTGAGTGGTGGTGGTGGGTTATGATGTTGTTAGTAAAGGATGAATGAGGGATGGAATGAAAAAAAAACATGGGGGGTGGATGGAATGGTTTTGAGGGAATGGAATGCCTTGTGGAATGGGTGATTTCATTCCTTTAACCAACCAAACACACTATTTTTCATTACTTCGTAATGGTCCATTCCATTCCCCCTTACATTCCACCATACCAAACGCTACCTTACATTCACATATAAATTTCCAATAATCCCTCACATGAATGGGATTTATTCTCAGAAACAGCCTCATTCCAATTAAATTTCAACAGTTGAGTTTTGCATACGATAGGTAGGTGTGACCCTTTGAACCTTCGCTCATGAAACGCACTTAGCCCACTATATCTGAGTAGACAGCGATGTCTTTGAACTCGTCTGCCATTTGTGTAGACGACAATACGCTTCACACAAGACTCTCCCTGACAACGTCAACTCCTCATAGTTGTATCCGGTATGGTCATGGGCACGTGCCTGGTTCTGCGAGAGCTCTTAGGTATTGTGCCCCAACAATACCCTTTGAAGTGACCCCACTTCTCTCTCACATAAGTGATTCACTAGGACTGGTTACCTCAATCGAATCATTAAAAGCCATAAGCTTAGCCTCAACCTTGTCATTTTTAGGAATGGACTAGGAAGTTTACCAACTCCTTAGGTAAACTCCCTTTTATTAAAGCCCGGGGTTTCCAACTCTCCCCCACAGTGACCTCATTTATTCATACAATTAGGTTGCCCTATTTACATCTTGGGATCTCCAGTCAGCTGAGTTAGGTTTCCTTCGCATGAATTTAATTTTTCAAGGGCTTTAGTCCCATTCCCATGGACGACTTCTGAACTAACTCTCTGCTTAAGCCTTTTGTTAGCGGATCCGCGATGTTATCCTTTGACTTCACATAGTCAACATTGATAACTCCTGTAGAGATTAGTTGTCGTACCGTATTATGCATACGTCTTATATGCCTTTTCTTACCGTTATACATTGTGCTATGAGCTCTGCCAATTGGCTATCACAATCTATGCATATGGTCGATGTCAGCTTCAGCCACCTTGGTATATCCTCAACAAATTGACGTAGCCATTCTGCCTCTTCACCTGCTTTGTCTAAAGTGATGAATTTTGATTCCATCGTGGATCTAGCAATAACAGTTTGCTTAGATGATTTCCACGATATCGCTGCACCTCCAAGTGTGAACACATACCCACTCGTTGCTTTGGAATCATTCGTGTCAGATATCCAATTTGCATCGCAGTAACCTTCAATAACTGTTGGATATCTACTATAATGCAGCCCGTAGTCTCGTGTGTATCTCAAGTACCGAAGCACCCGTGTCACGCAACCCCAATGATTTGAACTTGGGTTGCTCGTGTATCTACTTAGCTTGCTTACATCATATGCTAAAGCTTGCTTACAGCATATGCTAAGTCTGGTCTGGTACAACTCATCAAATACATCAAGCTACCAATAATTCTTGAGTACTCTAATTGGTTAACAGCTCACCTCGATTTTTAGCTAGATGTTGACTCGTGTCAATGGGAGTTCTGGCCATATTAGAGTCATATGCATTGAACTTCTCAAGAATTTTGTCCACATAGTGAGACTGACTTATCCCAAGTCCATTCTGGGTTTGTGTGATTTGTACTCCCCAAATCACGTTCACTAATCCCATATCTTTCATGTCAAACCTTGCTTTCAGGACGTCCTTTGTAGATTTTATCATTTTCTCATTACTACCAGCAATGAGCATGCCATCCACATATAGACATAAGATGACATATCCATCTGGTGTGTCTTTCACATACACACACTTGTCACATTTGTTGATTTTGAACCCAGAATCAAGCATGACATGATCAAACTTTTGATGCCATTGTTTTGGACCTTGTTTCAAACCATATAAGGATTTTACAAGCTTGTATACTTTCTTTTCTTGTCCCTTGGCCATGAAGCCCTCGGGTTGTTCCATGTAAATCACTTCCTCTAGATTTCCATTCAAGAAAACCGTTTTTCACATCCATTTGGTCAACTTCCAAATTTCTAATGGCTGCAATGGCAAGCACCATCCTGATGGATGTTATTCGCGTAACAGGTGAATATGTGTCAAAATAATCCAAGCCTTCTTGCTGTTTATATCCTTTGATCACCAATCTTGCCTTGTATTTATCAATGATGCCATCTGGCTTCATCTTTTTCTTGAAGATCCATCGATATCCTAGTGGTTTGCATCCCGCAGGAAGATCCACTAGTTCCCAGGTGTGGTTTTGTAAAATAGAATTTATTTCACATTTTATGGCCTCCTTCCATAAGGTCCATCCGAGGAATTTACCGCTTGTTGGTAAGTTTGCGGTTCCTCCTCGACCAAATAGGTGAGGAAATCTAGACCAAAGAATTTTTCAGTCCTTTGTCTTTTACTCCTTCGGATTTCACCTTCATCGATTTGAGGTTCATCATTTGCAACCTCTTGTCTTGAAACACTTTCCCTAGTTAGGTTTGATGGGCCTAGTTCATCATTTAGAACACTCTCATCAAATGGATTTGGTGAACCCAATTAGGCCTATCCAATCATGGGAATATGTGCTCAAACCAAGAAGAATCCTTAGATTCCAATATAGTGTCGTTAGACACCCTAGGGTTCTTCGAGTCATGCACAAGAAAATGAAGAGGACCACCCAAACGAGTGTATCCAATGAGCACACAATCTACAGTTTTGGGTCCTATCACAAGACGCTTTGGTGGTGTTACAATCACCTTAGCTAGGCACCCCCATACTCGCAAGTGTTTGTATGACGTTACATTCAACTTGAACATACCATTAAGGGCATAGCCCTTGCCAACATACATACCATTTTTGGTCAACACGACCTTATCAGACTCAAACACCATTTTAAAACCAAACTTGTTTAACTGCCAACCAGACATGAGATTCTTACGAATATCAGGAACATACAACACATTTGACAAAGTAAGTTCCTTTCCCGAAGTCATCTTCAAGATCACATTTCCTTCCCCTTTGATATCAGCAGTTACAAAATTTCCCATAAAGAACTTTTCACCAGTAACCTCCTTGAAGGTGTTGAACAAGCTCTTATCAAAGCACACATGTCGGGTTGCCCCGGTATCAACCCACCAATCCTTGGCATCTGTACCAACCAGGTTTGCTTCGGTGACCATCATTAAAAAATCAGAAATCATAGTTACAAGCTTATCAATCATGTTTGCATGTTGGGCATTTTCCTTCTTAGGAAGCTTGCATTCACTTGCTTTATGCCCTGGTTTGTCACAATTATAACACGTTCCATTGAACTTCTTCTTCCTAACTCCAACTTTAGGTCCAAGGTGGGAGTTCTTCCTATTGGGTTTCTTAAACCCAGCCCGTTTGTTGCTTTTGTTACCCTTTGATGATTGACCATGTTCAACCACATTAGCTTTAGTGGTTTCGGGAATGACGTTCCTCTTTTGAGCAACCTTGTTGTCTTCTTCAATACAAAGACGCACAACCAAGTCTTCAATGGTCATTTCCTTTCGTTTATGCTTCAAATAATTCTTGAAATCAATCCAACTTGGTGGCAATTTCTCAATAATAGCCGCAACTTGGAATTTCTCGCTAAGCACCATTCCTTCCGCATGTATATCATGAATAATAACTTGTAATTCTTGACCTGACTCATGACAGTTTTTGAGTCCACCATAGAAAAATCCAAGAACTTAGCCACCACAAATTTCTTTGTGCCCGCATCTTCAGTTTTATACTTACGTTCCAAAGATTCCCATAATTCTTTGTCCGTCGTGGCTTTGCAATACACATTGTAAAGCGAATCCACCATTTCATTAATGACATAGTTTCGGCACAGAAAATCCGAATGATTCCAAGCATGAATCGCACTCACAGTTTGAGTGTCCATTTGCTCTTCAGCAACATGAGGAACGGATTCGGTCAAGAACCTTGCAAGGTTCAACGTTGACAAATAAAAGAGCATCTTTTGTTGCCAACGTTTGAAGTTCACACCGGCGAACTTCTCTGGTTTTTCAGCATGGCTTGCTACCGCATTAGGCAACAGTGCCACTAAACCAGTGGTAACAACAACAACATGAGTGAACACTGCAGAAACTCCAGCGACAGTGGAGTTCAGGAGAGGAGCAGCAGTCATGGGCTGCGAGTTCTCCATTTCTAAAAAATAATCAGAACTGTTAGAACAAAAAATCTGTTTAAGTTTGTTAGAGATCTTACAGCAAAATGGAGTCAGAGATGATTCTGAAACGAGCAAACAAGAAGAAAAAGAAAACAGATTAACAAACAGAACCGGGCTGGTGTTGAACATAATTCCTTTAAACAGATTCGTCGTCTGTTCCTAGGGTCCCCGGTTGCTAACAGTGGCGGTGGTGCACTGCCGGACTATCCCACTTGCCTGAAAATTAACCGGAACGGAGCTGCTTCTGTTTGTGAGAGAAAGATTATTTCTGCAGTGTATGTGAGTATGTTATGTTTCTGCTGTGTGTTTTTCTGCAGTACTACAGCAGGCCTTTATTGGCTTTCAAAAACCAAGACTGAAACTGATGACTTTTAAAAGTCATGATTAATTTCAATTAATCACTTTGATTAGCCATTAAACGTAGCTAATGAGCAGGCTGAAGCTGAAGACCAGGAGACGAAACTGTAAGTCTTCAGGAAGCTTTCTTTTGGTTACAGAAAAAATAAAATGGGTAGCAAAAACCAATGTCACGCGGACCCGGATTTTTCAAGTTGCATTCGTGTCCGCAGGTCGTCGCGTTGGTTCAAGAATTTTTCCCGAACCAGAAACCATTTTTGCAACCCCCCTACGCGCGCGGGTAGGTACTAGAATATAATGTAACACAAAGAATTTAATCTCTTCCATTTGGCTTCACTTTATAAACCCATCACTATTTAATCTCCCAACCAATGTGGGACAAACCAAACTCACATTCACATATAAATTTCCAACAAAGAGTACATAAGGGATCACATCAGACTCCACAAACTTAATACCAAGTTCAAGAACCAACGAATAAAATTGTGCTTCGTGAGAAACTAACAACAGAGATAGGCATGAGTCAGTATTATGAGCAATGATGGAGTTACGGAGGGGTTAGACTTGTGAAATTCATATGTTTAACCAACACGTTTGAAAGTTTTAGAATATAATCTCTCGCCATGAAAAGTTATAATCAATTTATCGCATATTTCAATTGCTTACAAAGCCCAAAGCCACTACCTCAAAGAGATGCAACTTAAGACAATGTATGGTGGGGAGTGAAGATAAATCCGCTCCCTTGGACGTTATGCGATATGTGGCATATGAGGCTTGAAGTTAAAAGGTGGTGTATGTTGGAAATATGTGAATGGATTTTATTGAAATTATAATTTGGTGAATTATAATTATTAATTGGAATCTTAATGAAGAGTAAACTCTTGAGTAGAGTTTTATGTTTCTAACTAAAGTTTTTATGTCATTTTATTAGAGCTTTTTATGTCAATTTATTAGAGTTTTATTTATCAAATTAATTCTCTATTTAATTGACTTAGAAATGAAACTCTTGTTAAATCCATGTTCTTATATAATGAAGGTTTGGTGCCTCATTTGAGTATGTAGAAAAGAAATACTTACACACACATATATGTAGAGAACAAACTCAATCGAAGTCCGATTATCTTTCAGGCAAGTGGGATAGTCCGGTAGTGCACCACCACTGTTAAAGAACCGGTGTACCCTGGGAACATACCGTGAATCTGTTTAAGGGAATTGTGTCAAACACAAGCCCGTTTCAATTTGATAATTTCGTCTACAGTTATAATTTTGCTGCAGAAGTGCAACGAGAGGCGTTGCGGCGATTACTATGTAAGTTTTCTAACAAACTTAAACATATTAGTAAACAAACTTTCGTGTTCTTCCTAAGGAATTTGAGTTTGTGAAAGTTTGTAAGTGTTTCCTTTTGGTACATCGAATTGGATTACATTCATAATGGGAATGCAATATTTAATCCGAAAGACTGTTTTACAACACGAATTTTTGATTCAATTTTCGGATTCATGGGTTTTTGGGTTGTCTTTAGCTAAACCGGACTATTAACATTTTTAACATGTGTTTACACGTTTTGGAAATAATAAAGTTCTAATGAAAGTATTAGAAAAAGACAAATTATTTGAAAACCCATGTAAAAATGTTTGATAACGTTTTCTTTCTAGTAAGCGTATTAGAAAGATAATTTCAAAGTATTTGATATGTATACATTTTCTAATAAGAGTATTGGTAAATAAAGGGTTTCAAAATATAAGGTTTTGAAACATGTATTTCTAACAAGCATGTTAGAATCAACGACGTTGAAAGAATAACGTGTCATGAAACATTTCTAATAAGCGTATTAGAAATTATTATTTACAAAATCGTAAGTTTAATTTGTAAACTTATTTATTGATTTCTCTAACGGGCGTGTTAGAAATTGATAATTTTGTAAAGACAAAATAAGATGTTTATATTTTGTAACAAGTGTGTTAGAAAAGATTATTGTACAAAATACACAAACCTGTTGAAAATGATTATTTTGGAAAAATAATCAACATTAAACCAGTTTAGTTAAAATTTGACGGTTTCTAACAAGTGAATTTGAAACGAGTATATTTTGGAAAATCCAAAGTTAATACCTTTTATGTAGATGGTCTAGTTTTCTAACAAGGGTGTTAGATACAGTTTATTTTATATAAACCAACAAGTTCTAAAACGATTGTCTTAATCGTGTATTTCTAACAAGCAGGTTAGAAATGGTTGAGAAAATAAACCAATGACCTTTAAAATGATGTTAATAATCGTTTATTTCTAACGGGTGTGTTAGAAAAAGGTTTATTTGATATAACCAAACTCTATATAATGAAACGTGTAATCGTTTGCATTCTAACAAGTATGTTAGAAATGGTTAATTTTGAAACCGTATATGTTTATATGGTACATGTATAGTTTCTAATGAGCGAATTAGAAACGGTTAATCATGAAAACCATATACTCTAACAAGTGAGTTAGGAATGGTTTAAATAATAAAACTATATTAGAGTTTATGGTTTTGATTTGTAATCAAAACATAAATATGTATAGTTTATGGAAAATACTTGTAAAAGTAGAAATGTTTTGTATGAATAAAACATGTCTTTTGCAAATTATATATGGTTTGATACTTGTATGAAAAGTATGATGACTTGAACCATATAACAGTCTAGAGAGACTATTTAGTGTAAAACAACTTGATGTTGTTTTGGACATATTTACTTGTTCGACTACTTGTGAGTAGTTAAGTATAAACAACTTTGTTGTTTTGATCAGTGTATTGAGGGAGTACCTCGAAACATGCCACGAGACGGTATATTTGTTATTATTTCGTCGAACGATAAAGTGTTGAAGAGAATAACACTTTGAGATTTGATGTTTATATATCCTTATATGAATCCGTTTAAATATATTTGTAATATATTTTATATATTTTGGATTATCTATTATTTTTTTTAAATAATCAAGTGGATTAAAATATATATATATATATATATATATGAAAAGGATATGTAAAACGATTTGTTTTTGGATGACGAATTTAATAAGGATATATATGCATGTATATATACAAGATGCGATTTGCATAAACACAATGAGCGAGTTGTGATTATGACCTATGTAGTTAGTCATAAGTCATACATCAAATGTATTACCACATCATGAGAGAATCATGACCAACGTGGCAAGTGTATTGAGGTTAAATACACGAAAACGAGATATGTCATATAATGTTGAGAACATCAACATAGAAATGCACAAATGTGTTTTCGATGACTATAACATATGAAAGGAGTATATGTTATTATTCATAAGCCTTTGATAAATTTTGGGAGATTTATTATAAAAGGCTTATAATGGTGATGGGTGTGTATAGTCTCTACAAACCATCAATGTTGGTTGAATTATGTGGAGGATTTGTACAATATTTTGGGAGAGTCTCCCAATAAACTGTTTCAACAAAATGTGTATATATATCATTTTAGGCATATGTGAATGATACGTCGTTGAGTGTCAATCTAATTGACTTTTTGATGATGAATATGTTTATCAAAGTGACTTATATTAAGGCTTGTCTTTAAGTCCTAAAGAGTCAATGGTGAAGCCTTGAAGATTAAAGGCAAACGAGTCTTGATCCTAATGGATGGAATTCATTATGGTTTTGAAGCATTCTTAAAACCGAGGTTTTGGAATGTTAAACAAAATCTCATTTTGTGTCTAAATTAAGATGTGAATGTCAGGAAGAGCTAGTGAGTTATCTCTTAAGGTTGTGAAGAATCAGAATGAGCATATTCTGTTCACATGCTAAGTATTTGTAGTCTAAAGCATGCTAGACTAATACTTGTTAATTTAAATGCTCCTTGGAGAATAAATCAACTTTGAACATTCACACATATGTGACGACATAAGAATGAATTTTGTAAAAGCAAATATATAATTCATTAAAAAGGATGACTCAAAAGGACCGAATAAATAGTTCATTGGTTATGATACTATTTAGCTTAATATGAGGAGAACTCATATAGGTTAGAAAACGGTTTGTGTGAGAAATATGGGTTGAGTAATATAATGGATTACCTCAATAACACAAAGATATAGATAGTCACTATCTATCACGGGTGTCTAATGTCATCATGAGTGATATTACTCGAACTTAATCAAAGTGCAAGCAATATGGGGGAAAAGCCATTTAAGAAACAATCCATAGGGATGTAAAAATGGTACTTGATTATTTTTCAAGCTACATATGAAATGAAGAAGCTTTCATCACCCCATTTGGTAGTTATCCAATAACACTTAAGTGTGGAGGTGACTTGCATTTGAAAATAGAAGGTTTGATATGAATGGATGTGATTTTGGGAAATACAATTCACACGAACCTAGAACAGACTTGTTATAAGTCATTCCTATTATGTGGACAAAATTCTTGAGAAGTTCAATGGAAATGACTCTAATGTGGCTAGAACTTTCATTAGTTCTTGAGAAGTTCAATGGAAATGACTCTAATGTGGCTAAAACTTTCATTAATTCTTGAGAAGTTCAATGGAAATGACCCTAATGTGGCTAGAACTTTCATTGACACGAGTCAACGTCTAGCTAAGAATTGAGGTGAGCATGTTAACCAATTAGAGTACTCAAGAATTATTGGCAGTCTGATGTATCTGATGTATCTGATGAGTTGTATCAGACCAGACTTAGCAAGCAAGCTAAGTAGATACACGAGCAACGTAAGTTCAATTCATTGGAATTACGTGACACTGGTGCTTTGGTAATTAGGATACATTCTAGACTACGGGCTGCAATATAAAAGATATCCAGCAGTTGTTGAAGGTTACTATGATGCGAATTGGATATCTGACACGAATGATTCCAAGGCAACGAGTGGGTATTTGTTCACACTTGGAGGTGCTACGATAACATGGAAATCATCTAAGCAAATGGTTATTGCTAGATCCATGATGGAATCAAAATTCATCGCTTTAGATGATGAATAGACAGAATGGCTACGTCAATTTGTTAAGGATATATCTAGGTGGCCGAAGCCGGCATTGGCCTAATGCATACGTTGTGATAGTCAATCGGTAATTGGCAGAGCTCATATCACAATGTGTATCAATAAGAACATGTATATAAGACGTAGGCATAATACGGTACGACAACTAATCTTTATAGGAGTTATCACTGTTGACTACGTGAAGTCAAAGGATAACATCGCGGATCCGCTAACAAAAGGCTTAAGTAGAGAGTTAGTTCAGAAGTCGTTCATGGGAATGGGACTAAAGCCCATGAAAGGCTAAGTTTATGCGAAGGAAACCTAACTCAGCTGACTGGAGATCCTAAGATCGGAGTTCAATAGGACAACCTAATTGTATGAACTGGTGAAGGTCACTGTGGGGGAGAGTTGATGGAAACCCCACGTTTTGAAAAAGGAAGTTTACTATAAGATTTAATAAGCTTCCTAGTCCATTCCTAAAAGTGACAAGGTTGAGGTTAAGCTTATGGCTTTTAATGATTCGACTGAGGTAACCAGTCCTAGTAGATCACCTATGTGAGAGAGAGGTGGGGTCGCTTCGAAGGGTATTGTTGGGGCACAATACCTAAGAGCTCTCGCAGAACCAAGCACGTGTCCATGACCATAACGGACACAACTATGAGGACTTGTCGTTGTCAGGGAGAGTTTTGTGTGAAGTGTATTGTCGTCTACACAAACGGCGATCTAGTGGGCTAAGTGTGTTTCATAAGCGAAGGTTCAAAGTGTCACACCTACCTATCGTATGCAAAACTCAACTGTTGAAATTTAGTCGGAATGAGGTTGCTTCTGAGAATGACTCCCATTCATGTGGGAGTTTGTTGGAAATTTTGTGTGTTTTGATCAATCTCCATTCATGTGGGGGATTGTTGGAAATATGTGAATGGATTTTATTGAAATTATAATTTGGTAAATTATAATTATTAATTGGAATCTTAATGAAGAGTAAACTCTTGAGTAGAGTTTTATGTTTCTAATTAAAGTTTTTATGTCACTTTATTAGAGTTTTTTATGTCAATTCATTAGAGCTTTATTTATCAAATTAAGTCTCTAATTAATTGAATTAGAAATGAAACTCTTGTTAAATCCATGTTCTTATATAATGAAGGTTTGGTGCCTCATTTGAGTATGTAGAAAAGAAATACTTACACACATATATGTAGAGAACAAACTCAATCGAAGTCCGGTTATCTTTCAGGCAAGTGGGATAGTCCGGCAGTGCACCACCACTGTTAAAGAACCAGTGTACCCTGGAAACAGACCGCGAATCTGTTTAAGGGAATTGTGTCAAACACAAGCCCGGTTCAATTTGATAATTTCGTCTACAGTTATAATTTTGCTGCAGAAGGTGCAATGACTATGATACCTGCGAGCTTCATGTACGAGAGGTGTTGCTGCGATTACTATGTAAATTTTCTAACAGTGTAGTGGTATAACGCCACAAAATGAGGCTTGAAGTTCAAAAGTGGGGCAATGACTTGAAATTCTATTGGTCCAAATCATTTACAGGCTTGAAGTTGGGTGAAGTTGGGACGTTTTTATTTTCACGCCTTAGAGCTCTTTTATTACATCACACCCCGGAAAACCGTGTTCAAGCGTTTTGGGGTGTAAAGTTGGCATCATCATGCTACTTCACATTACCACTACACGTACACATGTCTAAGATTCAGTGTAAAGAAAATTAAAGTTAAAAACCCTTTTGTCTTTACATTGGTTTCCTTCTTTTGGTCATAAATAACAATATTTTATAGTAATATATACTTTAAACCATATCAAAGGTGCAAATTCAATTCGGTTGTAAAATCAAGTTTTCCTTTATGTTTGTTTTTCACCCGCTGATTGCATCCCCGATAAAACTTCATGACAACCTTAAATAAAAAAAAAACAATAAAAGCAAATCTCGGTGCACAAAAAAGAAATAATATATGATTATACATATGACACAAAACAATCGCCCCAACCAACGTGTTATTGTCTTTTCTACTTATAATAATGCATATAGATACATATCTAGTGCATGTATAATCCATGCTCGAAAAGGTTATATGTACTCCAATAATGTATACAAAGTAGGTGAGACCATAGACAAACATTGGTGTCTTTTATTAAAAAAAAAATTATTATTAGTAACTAGATAAGAGTGTGGAGAAACTAAACAACACGTTAATAATTAATTGAAACTTCCTACTCCAAGAACTGGAGGAAGATTTCTTTTCAAGTGAGAGATGAGGCAATGAGAACTCGAATGGATTAAATAAATGTAGTTTAATGAGTTCATCGGACCAATCTATCTATATAATAAATGAAAACACTAGGGTTGAATCCTAGCTTTTGAGAGGGTCTCCTAGGATCCAAATGGTAAATGGAGCTCCATGAAATGTAGTATATAAACCTCTTTTTTTTTGTTTTCTCACCATCCATTTGTATCCTAAAACATTCTTTCTCCTTCCTAGCCTAATTTCATCCTTCATATCCTAATTCCTTTCTCATTCCTCATTCATTTCTCATTGTTCTTTTTGCAAGGTATGTTGTCCATCTAATCTTATATTTATCATATTACATCAATCTTCTATGTAATACAATCGGTTTTTTGGTAATGATCAAAACGTTTTACGATTAACATAAGTGTCGAAATTGTTTTATTATTAATTTTCTGATTTGGATGAGATTGATACATAACTGCTTACAATCATATTACATCAAAGAGAAATACAATCGGTTATGTATTTTCTTTTTACTACACAGAAAAATCACAATCGTATTACATCAACCTTCTACAAAATACAATCGGTTTTTTTTTGTAATGATCAACATGTTTTTTTATTAACATAAGTATCTAAACTGTTTACGATTAAGTTTCTGATTTGGATGAGATGATGAAAGTTTCGTAGATGATGAGTAATACGTATACCAATAGAAAGATTTCTAAATTCCGTTCTATACTATTTTCAAACGTATTTATTTAGTTAATATTATGGTTATATGTAAATCGATGTTTTGCTCAGTTTTATTCATTTACATTTTATGGATTCATTTAGTTGTATTCATTTGAATCTTTGGGTCATTTGATATTTTTTAAGAAGTCCGTTAGGATGATGAATAGATAGATGTACATATAACTGTCATCAGTGTTTTTTACATATATATTGAATCGGTTTTACATATATATTTGAAAATCAGGATTTGATCCAAAGACACAAACGCTATTATGACTTATCACAATGGTTCTCAATTCTTGAAGGTTTTGCATGACCCTGTGTCAACAGTCTTGGTATTTTCTTATTTTCAAGTTCATATGACTAATTAATTTTTTAAAACGGTTCTTTATTTTTTAATATTGTTTATAATGTGTCAAACTAAATTTACCATATCTATTATATACCATATTTATGTAATCGTTTTATGTAATCGTTTTAGGATTGTTTAATTAAATTATATTACTATTGACCGAAATTCATTGACTGAAATTTATTAGGATTGTTTTTTGTCTCCTTAAATTATATTTACTATTGACCGAAATTTACTATATTTATTAGGATTGTTTAATATTATTTATTGTCCTTGATAATAATTGACCGAAATTTACCATACTTATTACGATTTTTTTGTCTCATTAAATTATATTACTATTGACCGAAATTTACCATATTTATTACGATTGTTTGGTATTATTTATTATTATTAATAAAAATTGACCGAAATTTACCATATTTATTACGATTTTTTTGTCTTATTAAATTCGGTTTACTATAATAACTCTTATTAAATTTATTACGATTTTTTTGTCTTATTAAATTATTTTACAATATTATGTCTCATTAAATTGATTATGAATCAATTTAACCCGTAATTTCAGCTTACCATAATTTAATGAGAAGAAAATTAAGTTTAATACGAAATTATTGTTGGTAATTATGAATCAATTTAATCTGTAATTATGAATCAATTTAATCAATTTTTTATTATATATGATTGATTATGAATCAATTTAACCCGTAATTTAGACTTACCATAATTTAATGAGACGAATTTAATTTTAGTACGAAATTGTTTTTGATAATTATTAATCAATTTAATCAGTAAGATGGCACATCAATTTAATCCGTAATTATTAATTTAATCAATTTTTTATTATGTATGATTGATTATGAACCAATTTAATCCGTAATTTAGGCTTACCATAATTTATTGATCGAATTTATGTATGATTGATTATGAATCAATCATATCCGTAATTATTAATCAATTTAATCCGTAATTTAAGCTTACCATAGTTTATTGACCGAATTTATGTATGATTGATTAAGAATCAATTTAATCTGTAATTATGAATCAATTTAACCCGTAATTTAGGCTTACCATAATTTAATCTCATTAATTTTTTTTACCCAATATAAACGTCAATGCACTAACAATTTTGAATTTATGAGTAGTATTAATTATATAAAAATAATTGTAATGGACGTTTATGTATATAAGTGGATTTTAATAAAACAAAAACAAATTTTGTTAATACTATATAAGCACACTAATTTTCTGTAATCACATTAATAACAATGTTGACTTCTCCTACTAAAAATAGTCTTGATGTCATTGTAAAACATCAAATATAAACAACTGTAGACGAATCTTATTTTTAGAAGTTATATTTATGTATCTTATCTCCCAAAATACTAAATAGAGAATGGTAAGTAACCATTTTACTATACAAATTTAATAAATTCAATAAAGCATTCATTTGTATATTATTCAAAATATAGAATCGATTACCAGTATAAATGGTAAGTTAATGAATATTCATTAGAAATACCGACTTTTTAAATCGGTATTGATAGATATACAGTGAATCGGATTTACCTTTAAATGGACTTAATCATTCTATGTTTTACTTATTTTAAAAAACAGGATCTCATCTGAACACACCAACGTTATTATATCTTATCACAAATGTTCTCAATTCTTCAAGGTTTTGCATGACCCTTCGTCACCCGTGTTCGTATGTTTGTTAGTTTTTTGTGTAAAAATGCATATTTCATTTTATAAAATGATTTTTTTATACGTATCTTTCCAGACTGTGTCGAAGGCAATGAACAAATTTCTGTTATCTAAAAACATCATATGCAATGACGTTACAGTTTCCACATACGAATTATGATTAGTCTTGATTGCAATTAATAAGATTTATTCATTTTTAATGTTATTTATTAAAATATTTAATATTAATTATTGACATTAATAATAATTGACCGAATTTAATGTTATTTATTAAAAATGTTAATCTCATTTATTTATATTACTTTTTTTCGAATTTATGTTTAATAAGATTTAATCATTTTAATGTATTTTTAGTATGTTAGAATTAATGTTATTTATTGACATTAATAATAATTGACCGAATTGAATGTTATTTATTACGATTTTTTAATCTCATTTATTTATATTAATATTACTACAAAATTATGTTTAATCTATATTTATGAAATTATGTTTAATATTATTTATATTACTATTTGTTCGAATTATTATTGGTGTTTTCTGCAATTAATAGGATTTATTTATTTTTTAATGATATTTATTATGAGTTTTAATGACATTAATAATAATTGACCGAATTTAATGTTATATATTACGATTTTAAGCTCATTTATTTATTATTGACCGAATTGACCGAATTAATTTACGAATATATTACTAATACTAATATTACGATTTTTAATTTTAATCTACAGTGAATCGGATTTACCTTTAAATGGACTTAATCATTCTATGTTTTACTTATTTTAAAAAACAGGATCTCATCCGAACACACCAACGTTATTATATCTTATCACAAAGGTTCTCAATCCTTCAAGGTTTTGCATGACCCTTCGTCACCCGTGTTCGTATGTTTGTTAGTTTTTTGTGTAAAAATGCCTATTTCATTTTATAAAATGATTTTTTTATACGTGTCTTTCCAGACTGTGTCGAAGGCCATGAACAAATTTCTGTTATCTAAAAACATCATATGCAATGACGTTACAGTTTCCACATAAGAATTATGATTAGTCTTGATTGCAATTAATAAGATTTATTCATTTTTAATGTTGTTTATTAAGATATTTAATATTAATTATTGACATTAATAATAATTGACCGAATTTAATGTTATTTATTAAAAATTTTAATCTCATTTATTTATATTAATTTTTTTTTTTGAATTTATGTTTAATAAGATTTAATCATTTTAATGTATTTTTAGTATGTTAGAATTAATGTTATTTATTGACATTAATAATAATTGACCGAATTGAATGTTATTTATTACGAGTTTTTAATCTCATTTATTTATATTAATATTACTATAAATCTATGTTTAATCTATATTTATGAAATTATGTTTAATATTATTTATATTACTATTTGTTCGAATTATTATTGGTGTTTTCTGCAATTAATAGGATTTATTCATTTTTAATGATATTTATTATGACTTTTAATGACATTAATAATCATTGAGCGAATTTAATGTTATATATTACGATTTTAAGCTCATTTATTTATTATTGACCGAATTGACCGAATTAATTTACGAATATATTACTAATACTAATATTACGATTTTTAATTTTAATCTCATTTATTTCTTATTGACCGAATTAAATTACGAATTTTTTACTAATACTAAAACTAATATTACGATTTTTAATTTTAATCCCATTTATATCTTATTGACTGAATTAAAATTTTCTATTACTATTTTTACGAATATATTACTAATTACTAATAATTACTAATACTAATCCCATTTAGTTTTACTATTCCACAAGATGTCGTTGATTTTTGAAATTTAAATTATGATTTTGATGTTATTTATGAAAAGTTTTAATATTATTTAAGATGATTTTAATGTCATTGGTTTGAATGATTGATTATGATTTGGTTGTTATTTATTAAGATTTTTAATCTTATTTATTGATATTATTAATATTACGAAATTCATTTTAATATTGTTGACCAACTTTAATTTTGATATTACAACTTTCCTTTAATCAAATGTCATGAAACGATATTCTTTTAAACATATAGGAATTTCTTTCAAACATTTATTTAAATATATTTAACAATGTTAAACCTATTTAATAGTTTATAATTTAAATATAATCCAAAGATAACAATGTACATTTATTTTCATAAACTTTTATTATTCTTTTAATAATAAATATAATTTAAATATATTTAACAGTTTCCTAAAATATATAATGTATTCATAATAAATTTCAATGCTATTACTAATATTACGACCTTAATTTTAATATTGTTGACCGAATATGAGTACAAACTATTTACGTTTTTGTTAAATTGAAGGAGGTCAATTCTTTGACTATATGTCCTTGAGTTTGATTGTGCTAATTTTAAGCGTTGTTGACCAATTCACGTCAATTACCAATCCTTCCATTTTTTTATAATTCAAAGACTTTCCTTTAATCAATTGTCATGAAACGATATTCTTTTAAACATATATGACTTTCCTTTAAACATTTATTTAAATCTATTTAACAATGTTAAATCTATTTAACAGTTTATAATTTAAATACAATCCGAAGATAGGAGTGTACATTTATTTTCCTACACTTTTATTATTCTTTTAATAATAAATATAGAGTAAAGATCAAATACAAAGTGTTTTTTGGTGAGAACTGTGAGAATCAGGGGGAATTTATTTTTTTAGAATTTTTTTCCCATGTGCTTAAACATACTTTCTAGATGAATAATACAAAAAAAATTAAATTTTTTTAGTGTAATTACGTTATTAAAGTAAATACATTAGTTTACACTAGAGTAATTATGTAATTACTCTACAACAGTAATTACGTAATTACTCTACACCAAAATTTATTTATTTTTTTGTTGTTTTAAATTTCAATACTATAATATATGTTTAACAATATGGGAAAAAATTTCGAAAAAAATACCCTCATTTGATTCTCACAGTTCTTACAAAAAAACACTTTGTACAAGATCTTTCCCTAATAAATATAATTCAAATCTATTTAACAGTTTTCAAAAATATATAATGTATTCAAGATAATTTTCAATTCTATTACTAATATTACGACCTTAATTTTAATATTGTTGACCCAATTTGTGTAAAAACTTTTTACGTTTTTGTTAATTTGATGGAGGCCAATTCTTTGACTTTATGTCTTTGAGTTTGATTGTGTTAATTTTAAGCGTTGTTGACCAATTTACGTCAATTACCAATCCTTCCATTTTTTATAATTCAAATATATAAATAAATTCCTACTTGATCACGTCAATCGAGACATAGCATTTCCGATTTTGCAGAATTGTTCGAGACACATCAATACTATATAAACCTTAACAAATAATAAAATCATTTAATCATCATACCAATTTTAACAACGAAATTAAATGATAATATAAATTTTCAAAATGTTACTTTCTATTAAATAATTATATTACTTCAATCACAACTAATATTGATTACTAAATATGTCAATGATAATTTGTATATAATGGGTAAGGAATTTTGAGACGCAGATGATTTTAATGTCGTTTATTTGAGTGATTGATTATGATTTTGATGTTATTTATTAAGATTTCTAATCGTATTCATTGATGTTACTAATATTACGAATTTCATTTTAACATTGTTGACCGACTTTCATTTTGATATTACGACTTTTCTTTAATCAATTGTCACTAAACGATAATCATCATCTTGATTTCAATAAGTGTGCTAATTTTAAGTGTGCTAATTTTTAGATGTCAATAAAAATTTGTATATAATGGGTAAGGCAATTTCAGACGCGGATTATTTTAATGCCATTGATTTGAATGATTGATTATGATTTTGATGTTATTTATTAAGATTTTTAATTGTTAAGTACTATATTTGCACAGTTTAAATAATGACTTTTTTTGGCGGCATTTTGTAACATGTCAAAAGTTGCTTAAAGTGTGTGTACAATGGGTCCTTTTGGCTACATGTTGAAATGGGTCTGGGGTTGATCCTTTTGGTGTCTATTTTTTTAATAAAATATAGGAAATTTATATTACAGCATGTGACATTGGACCCATTTTCTTATTAGTTGTTTTTTAGCTATGTAATCGGTTTGAACCATTAGAGAGATAGCATGTAAAATTTAAGCTACCCATTCAAGTAAGTGGGTTAAGGATTGTTTTTTGATTTACTCATCACCGTATCCATATCTTTACAACAACTATATTTTATGTAGAACACAAATATGGAATATAATGGTGGAGGTTTTCATAAATTATTGAAAATAAGCTGCATTTCGAGGATTGTGATGACAATGATAACAACTTCGAATGTGAAAAATCAGCTATCAATGAAGAAGACTTGGAAGATTTTGATTGAAGTAATGAAAATGGACCATTGGTTGAAGTTCGTTAAGCCCCAACTAAATGATAAGTGTTCTATGCTTAATTTTAGTTATGATTAGAATATAGATATTATCCAAATGATGTAATGTGTGATATTGGTTGAAGTTCGTTAAGCCCCAACTAAATGATAAGTGTTCTATGCTTAAGCTTAGTTACGATTAGAATATAGATATTACCCAAATGATGTAATGTGTGATACTGTGATAGTATGCTATGTAGTTTGCAGTTGTCAAATTAAACTTTACTTACTCGATATATCCATCATTTCGTTGCATTAAACTCTTAGATGACATTTTGCATTTAACATCAAAATTCATACATGTTGCATTATCAAACATTTAGTAACCGAAACAAATTGCATAATACAATTCTTATTTTCCTACTTTTTTTATTTTACTTTCGGATGAACCGTGGGTCCCCACGGGACTCTAACCTAGTCTACATTAAATGAGTTTGTTTGGCCATCACTAGGTACCTAAAATACCCTAATAATGACCTGATACTGTAACCAGGGCCGGCTCAACATTTTTGGTGGCCCAAAGCAAAATCTAAAATTGGGGCCCTTTTAAAGACACCTAAGTCTAGTAAAATGGGTGGGTTGGGTCAGATGCGTCGATTTTAAAAGGATTCATTAATAGCATAATTATAGACCATATTATTTTATCATAATATACATCGACACTAAACTTATGCGATCAAACATAAAATTTCCAAAATTCTCAAGCATATCAGTTAAACATGGCATAGCAAATGAATTATTTCCCTGTGCCATTCATAAATATAAATTGCTTTAGCAATTTAAATTAAACGATAACTATTCAATATTCATGAGAAACATAAAACTAAATGAAACTTTTTTTTTTTAAAAGAGAATTTCATTAACCAACGACCCGCATGTCCTCAAAGAAAGGACCTACGAGCAAAAAACAAACGAACACAACATCATCCCAAAGGATAAATACACCAAGTTTTCCAATCTACATTTTTCCATCTAGACCTATTTCGAATCCAAAAATACGTCGTCGACTTGATTTGTTGCACTATCTCAATAGGCCTTCGACTCTTGTTGTGAAAGATCCGAGCATTGCGTTCGTTCCATAAAACCCAAAGTGTGGAATAAACGATACCCTGAAGAATGATTCTAGTATTTTTCGAATGCATTTGGTTCTCCGGGGCTCGAATAATATCGAGAACATCAAACACGAAACTATGAGGTATGCGACACCACACTTCTATTCTATTCCAAACTTCTTGAGAATACACACAACCCGTGAAGAGGTGCAAAGAGGTCTCCAAAACGCCGTTGCAGAGATAACAATCCGTCTGATGTATGATAACTCCTCTTTTAAGAAGTTCCGCAATAGTGGGAAGCCTATTTCGAGCAAGTCGCCACACCATAATTTTGCATTTAAGAGGCACCCAACCCTTCTATTTAATCAAAGACCCTTCACCCGTGGAGTGTTGAGCAAGAGCCAGTTTGGCAGAAGAAACAGAGAACAACCCATCGTTAGCCGGTTTCCATTTCCATTTATCACCTCCATTGATGCGACTAAAGCTGAAAATGTCTTGCAGCAATTGATAAAGCTCCGTGAGTTCAGCATGGTTCTCAGGAGACACACGCCAATCCCAGACAACATACTTCGACCCATTGTTGTACCGAATACGGTCCAAAACCTTAGACCATTTACATTTTCAAGTCTGAATAAACTCGGGTAAATGACCCTGAGAGGGGCCTCTCGTAACCAACAATCTTCCCAAAAGAATGTTTCCGCACCTGTTCCGACTTCAACGATGAATAACGATTTAATAGGGAGACCACTCGCAATCTTCCGTTCCCCAGTTTTTGCAATATATTTCCAGCAGCTACCATAAGAGTTATTACACGGCAAAAGCGTCCAAGGCCTACTAGAACCATGGCACCCTACAATGATTTTCTTCCACAGACCATGATCTTCATTCTTAAACCTCCAAGTCCACTTTAACAAGAGGGCTTCATTCACATGTTGCAACTTAGACACTCCCAAACCCCCATTATTTTTTGGGGAGGTAACAATATCCCAAGAAACCCACGCAATCTTCTTATCGTCACTAGAACCCGCCCAAAGGAACCGACACATAATAGACTCCATACAATCTAGAACGGCTTTTGGGGCTTTGTAGAGCGATAAATAATAAACCGGTAGACTTTCTAGTACCAATTTAATAAGAACTAGACGGCCTCCTATGGATAAATACTTTGCTTTCCAAGATACAAGACGATTTCTAATCACCTCAATGACCGGCTCCCATTGACTAATACGAGTCATCTTGGCACCGACTTTGATACCGAGATAACTAAACGGCATCATACCTCTTTTACAACCCAAAAACTCCATCATGTTATCAACCTCCAAATCCTCCGTACCAATACCATAGATATTTGACTTATGGAGATTGATCTGAAGGCCCGAACATAAATAAAATATCCGAAGAATCCGAGCAATACATTTAATATTATCGATCGACCAGTCACCCATGATAAGAGCGTCATCCGCGTAAAAAAGATGAGTAATACCATCACCATCATCTGCGATATTAACTCCCTTGAAAACGCCAATCTCCTTAGCCTTCTTTAATAGCCACGACAATGCTTCCATGACAATTAAGAAAAGGAAAGGAGATAGAGGATCGCCTTGACGAAACCCCTTTTCACAACTAAACTCGAAAGTAGGAGACCCGTTGACCAATACGGCGGCTCTAGATGATAAACAAATGCCCTTTATCCAATCACACCATTTCGAAGGAAAGCCCATTTGATTTAAAATAGAAATAAAAAAATTCCAATTAACGTTGTCATAAGCTTTTTCGAAATCTATTTTTAACATAAACGTCTATTTTCTCTTTTTCTTTAGCCGCTCCAAAATCTCATTCACCATAAGCGGCCCGTCTAATATAAAACGGTCCGAAAGGAAAGCCGATTGCGTCTCTGAAATAACCTTACCCATAACCATTTTTAAGCGATTAGCAAGTATTTTAGAAATAACCTTGCTAATCATCCCAACAAGCGTAATCGGCCTATAATCTTTAAGGCCCAATGGAGTTTTAACCTTAGGTATTAAGGTTATAAAAGAAGACCCGCACCCCAAACTAAGCGACCCTGAACCATGAAACTCCGACATGATATTAAAAAAATCTTCTTCAAATAGATTCCAGAAGCGCTTCACAAAGCGAAAATTGAAACCGTCCGGACCAGGGGCTTTATTAGAACCGCATTCGAAAACCGCGTTTTTTATCTCCTGTTTAGAGAATAAAGCTACCAAAGAAATGGCATCCATATCATTTATTTTCTTCAATCCTGTACATAATAAATTCGTCCTCGAGCTCATTTGTTCTTTAAAGTGACTTCTAAAGAAACGGAGAACTTCTTTTTTAACGAGAGTCGGTTTTGTGATCCATTCACCATTCACCATGAGACCCGGGATAGCATTTCGAGCCTTCCTACCGTTAACAACCCTATGGAAAAAATTAGAGTTTTCGTCACCCAAAGCGGCCCACTTGACACGCGATTTTTGTCGAATATCGCGCGCCTTATGCTCTTCAATCTCGTCAATAGCTTTCTTACATTCTGACCAAATCCACAAATCGGCTTCCTCCAAGTCTTTGCTCTCCATTTGAACTTCCATATCTTCCTTTTCTTTTCTTAAACGAGCCTCCTCTTCATTTTCTTTTATGCTACAAACCGTAAACCACTCTCTTAAATGAGCCCGAAGAACTTTCAGCTTGTTTAAAAGGTTATAATCAACCGGACCATTAGGAACCCAGCCAACGAAAACCGAGTTAACAACATCACAACAACCATGGCGATCCAACCACGAATCGAACATTCTAAATGGTTTCGGACCGAAATTAGAATCTTCAATAGATAAGACAACAGGCGAGTGGTCCGAGAGG
Organism: Ambrosia x helenae; assembly: GCA_030844895.1. Classification (NCBI taxonomy): domain Eukaryota; kingdom Viridiplantae; phylum Streptophyta; class Magnoliopsida; order Asterales; family Asteraceae; genus Ambrosia; species Ambrosia x helenae. Next base: position 5,738,346 of record CM061223.1, read on the forward strand.
TCTCTATTCAAGGCGCGGACACAAGCATTCGGCCACTTGTTAATGACGTTATCACAAACCAAGAAGCGATCAATTCTACTCCACGTACACTTACCCCTTCTGTTGGACATATAAGTAAATCGGAACCCTTTTAAATTATATTCTTGCAATCCGGCACTGTCTATGAAGTCATTAAAATCTCGAGCACAAACCGGATCGAAAGCCGAATTTTTTCTTTCCTCCCTATTCCTCACCACATTAAAATCACCGAAAATAACCCACCAACCTATACTCGAATTCATCTGTATCTCAATCTTCGCCCACAACCGCCTTTTATCAACATTCGTTTATGGGGCGTAAACATTCAACAAATTCAAACGAACCGACCCCGCCGATACTAGACCAGCGACATGAATGAAGTTATTATCTTTAGTCACCAAATCCTTCACAAACATCATAGGATCCCATATACTAATAAGACCGCCCGAATTACCAATAGCATTGACATATTCGGAATCAAAACCCAAACCACCCCAATACTTAGAAAGCAAAGCCGGTTGAACGTCACTAACCATTGTCTCTTGCATACCAATAAACGAAATCCCGAAGTCCTTTTTAATTTTGTTAATCCACCTCGATTTACCATCACCCCTACCCCTCTAATGTTGATCGAGAGGCAATTCATTTATTAACTCCTTGTAACCCTTTAATAATTAATAATAATCGACTCACGAATCAAATCTTGAGCGTTGTGTAAATTAGCTCCCAACCGATCTCCCAAAACAATAGTCGCCTCTACCTCGGTGCCCTGATCATGTCTTTCACTATTGGCTTCATCTCGATGATAAATATATACATTATAAGTTTTGTTTTTTTTCAAAAAAATGAGGCCCAAAAAATTTGGGGCCCAAAGCCCTAGCTTGGTTTTACTTATGCTTGGGCCGGCCCTGACTGTAACAACATTATTTTTAACTGTAAACTTGGATTACTGACGGACCGATAGAGTATCATCGTGTCGCTAGCGGACCCACCTGATCATATAATGGAGATAATGGCTATACACCAATAAATCTAGGAAAAACCCCATTGTGAGAATTGAACCCAGAACCAGTTAATCCCTAAGCATTATCTCACCCCTAAGATGCCACTAGGTTGTAATGCTATGGACAACTTGTAAGCACATGATAAACATTAACACATAAGACATAGGTCAAATATTTATTAACTTCGTTTTGATGATACAATGAAACACTATGCAACGTGGTATTTGTTAAAGAATGTTTGTAGTGTATGACATGTGTAACCCAAGTCAAATAGAAGGTTCTGTATAAAAAATGAAGGTTTTTTTTGGTAAACCAAAATAACGGTTTCAATTAAATATCAATTAAACGGCAAAGTGTTGGCTTTATGGTTATTAAATTGTATAATTTCTTTTTGAAGCACTAGTTATAAAGAAATAAATTTGGAATTATACATGGTGTAGAATTATCGACAATTGTTATTGTGTGATGGTCTACTTCCACTAAATTTTGTGGGCACAAGAAGGTGAAAGTTATTGCAAATATCAAACAAGGTCGTCTTACACATGATGTAGTTATACCAATATTTTCTTACATTCAAATCATTGGGGGTATAAGTGAGTTGAACCATTTTTAAATTACTTGAGGTCGACTTGTTAACTTAAATCAAGTTGGGTTTAAACAAACTCAAGCCCAAGCGTAAATCGAAGCTTCTTTTAACAAATCCGAGTTTCATATACCAGCTTGACTAGACCAACAAGCCTGTTCTTTATATAATTTATAATAATTATTGATAGGTATAGAAACTTATATTACATAAAAGATATTTTTTATATAAAAGTAACTAAATAATATATATTATGTTATATGTGTAATTATAATTATAAATATATATGAATTTTGCATATAATATTATTAAGTAACCAATAAATAATAAATGGACGAAACTCAAGTTTATTTATTTATTTATTTTTTCATGAATCGAGCTTGAGTTTTAGATATAGAGCTTAAACTACCCAAACTCAAGGCCGGCTGGTTTACATCCCCGACTTTAAATAGAAATTTGTTCTCTCTTGTGCCTTTAAATGCATACATTATTCTTTATAACATTTTTATTTTATTTTATCTTAATATAAATACAATGTTATTGCTTAAATAAAGACATGATTGGTGATCATTTCTGGTTTCACCTGATGTTATTATAATGAAATAAAGTTTTAAACATTTGAAATTGTTAGAATTCAACTCGTGATTATGATGGCAATCACATCAAAATGATCAAATGTGGATTTTCTTTGGTTTGGATGGTGTCACATCCCCTTATAATTGCACATTCCTATCCCTTATACGTCGTGTATAGGGCTATACGCGTCATATAGGGGTTGTACAAACTTTCACGCAACCCTCTATACGTCACGTATAAAACTATACGCGGCGTATGAGACTCTGACAGTCTCTGATTGATAAGCATTAATGACGCGTTAAAGTTTGTGTAACCTCCTATGACGTATAGGGGTGTGCAAATAATTTAGAGGGAGTGTAAATACCATCACCCTTTTCATTTCATCAAATTAACAAAGAAAAGTTTATACATAACCATATAGTCATGTACACTATACAGCAACAGCAGAGAATAACTATATAGAACAATGAATAAGACAAAAAAAGTCAAAGGAGAACCTAGAATTCTAAATCAAAAATGTTCAATGCAATGCAAAGATCATATCATCTTCATTCCCAAGTGACCGAATTTATGGAATGACCACAACAAGTCAACAACTGAAAAAAAAAAAAAAACAAATCATTATTAGTTAATCAAAAGTTGAAAGGTAAAAAGTCAAAAGTCAAAAGGACAAAGAATGTTATTACTTTGGGTTATTCAGGCAATGGTGGATAACTATGTTTTTCAGATTTTGGGATTTCTCTTTTAATATTTATTTATAACATATGAATCTTTGGAGGGTTCTCTAATGCTACTTTGCATAGTTGTTTCCATGGATGTGCTCACCGCATGTCTTCATCTTCTTCATTAGTTCCATCTGCAACTAGGGCTGTAAACAAACCAAACGTTCGGTGAACAGTTCGTAAACCGTTCGGCGGGAAGTTCGTTTGTGTCCGTTTGTTTAATAAATGAACGAACGCGAACAAAAAATTCCGTTCGATTAAATAAACAAACAAACATGAACAAATGTCTCGTTCGTTCGATTGCGCTCGTGAACGTTCGGCAATGTGTTTGTTTACGTTCGTTTGTTTATATCTATTCGTGTATGTTTGTTTATGTTCGATCACTAGTCAAAACTTAGGATAATTATGAACTTTTGAATTAGAAAGATCATGTATTCATGCCTAAGTTAATTATGTCTAAGTTAGTACAATTTGACTTATCGTTTAGTGGATGTACTTTGTCTAACGGTTAATATTAACAATGTTTTTTTAGTTAGTTGCATATTAAATGTTTGTTTTTGTTTGTTTGTGTTCAAGACCCGTGTTCACGAACAGTTCGCAAACAACTGAATTTCTTAACAAACAAACACAAACATAGAATTATGTTCGTTGGTGTGTTCGTGAACGGTTCGTTTATCCAAGAAACCTTAACAAACAAACACGAACAAAGCCTTGTTCGTGTTCGTTTGATTCGTTTACAGCCCTATCTGCAACCACTGCATCCTCCTAAGTAATGATGCCAAAACAGGTGGGTCGGGTTACAGGTCAAACAAATTTGGGTCAAAAGAGTTCTTTGTTGTAATTTTAAGTGATAAAGAGATTTAATGCATTAGAAACACACTGTGGGCGGTTATCATAATATCATCCCATTCGACACTTGTCCATTTTAACTATATTTTAATCTATTTCATCCGTCAGACCGTTAGAGATCAAACATAACCTAGATCAACCGACTTTGTTAGTATCAAATTCCAAGTGAACCAATATATAGTTGTGTGGAAACTAAACAAATACTCGAAAAACAAATAATTTGGACCAAAGAAAAGAAAAAAATTAGAAGCTTTCTAGTCATTTTAAGGATGCAACAAAAACGACCACATATGTCATGTATATCGTCACTCTTTCGAAACAAGTGGGAACTGGAGGGATGATAAATAAATTCCTGTGTAACAACAATTGACCCACCAACAAAAATAAATTAAAAATCATATAGAAGAGGTTAAAAACCTGGCATAACTCGGATTTAGGGAGGTAGGGCCTTAGAATTTTCTCTTGGACGTTTGTGGGACAAGTTAATATGATGATCCTTAGATCTGTCATCTATGGATTGCATCAAATCCTATTGTAATATATATTTTTGGGGTATTGGATTTTAATAATCCAAACTTTCACCCATTGGCCGGCGATAATCTGTACTTTAAAAATTCCCAATAACGATCCCAACTTTCAACGTATTGGCCGACAATGAACCTTTGTTAACTTAGAACTAACTTAGTTAGTGGATGATGACGTGAACGCTGATGTGGCATGATCACGCTGATGTGGATGATGACGTGGCATGCCATGTCAGCGTCCACGTCAGCGTCCACTAACTGAGTTAGTTCTCAGTTAACAATGTTGATTCTTTTAATTGAAAATGAGAGAGAAAATGTAGTGACAATTAGGGTATGTTTGGTAAGTAATTTTTGGAGCTTCAAGCTTTTAAGAAAAAGTTCATACCCAATAAAACGTTTTGTTTAGTTGAAGAAGCTTGAAGTTTTTAGGTTATAAGAAAAAACTTTATATTTGAACGCTACTACTATTATCGTTTAAAAAAAGCTACAAGCTTTTAGTATTTAAAATTACTTAAATAACCTTCGAAGACAATATTTTATTTCTGGATTATATTTATTTATGATGCCCATTTTGGTTATTTTGTACATTTTATTAAAAGTTTCAGTTACTCTGCCAAACACTTAAATATATCTAAAATGCTACAGCTACCAGCTAGTTTTGCCAAACATACTCTATCAAGATGGATATGCTACTGTGAATGCTCTAAGGTGGCTGGCCTTCACTAATCCGCTTGGTCAGTAAGCACCTGCCAGTTGTCGTTGGCTCTGGCTAGTCGCTTGATGACCGGTAGCAGGGGCGTTTTTGGGGAGGTCCGAGGAGGCTAACCGGACAGGGTCCATAAATTTTGGTGGCATATTTTATTTATATAGCTCATTTAACACTTAATCTTGGGTCTAAGGGGCCTATTTTTTAACCGCTTCAATAGGGTACGTAAATTTTCAGATATTTTCATGGACGGCTCTGACCGGTAGACCATAGATGTATAGGTTTTTCATGTTCTCACTGATTGGAACTTCTAAAGGGGGTAAATTGGCAACTGGCCAAAGTTAAATAAAAGTGGGCTCCCAGTTTAATAAATGGGCTTTTAAGATGGGTTGAAGGATGTTAGGCTCACCATGTTTAATAAAAATGTCGTTCTAAATTTAAATTGGTGAAAGGTATGTTGGGCTTATTATTATCAGTATAATTGGGCTCCTAGTTTAACTTTTATCTGACTAAAAGTTTAAGCAAAATGTTTGGATAAGCCATATAGGGGCCATAGTGGTACTAAACATTTTTCACTGGGGCGGTACAAACATCAGTTGTTGCTCAAAAAAACAGTTCGGGATCGGACGATCCGGCATACACGTCCGTCAGATGCCACGTCAGCCGTTTTTGGGCTCACGGTCCATGGACAAGCCATTGCAGAAGGTAGACTAGTATTCTAAACTCCAACCCGGAACTACTTGCACATGGATCAACTTACTTTGTAATAGGGGTGTAAACGAGTCGAGCCCGAGCCTGACTGGGCTCGAGCTCGGCTCGTCATGGTTTTATAAAGCTCGAGCTCGAGCTCGGCTCGGTTCGAGCCTACAATCTTGAGCTCGAGCTCGGCTCGCTAGCAAAATCAAAAGCTCGAGCTCGGCTCGAGGTGATTTTAGAACAATCTCAAACGAGCTCAAAGCTCGACTCGAGATCGCAAAAGCTCGGCTCGCGACTGTTTTTAAATGGGCCTATGAAATAAGGACTTGGGCTTCGGAGATGTGGGCTATAAATTATAAGAGATATATAAATAACTTATAATTATGTTTGGGCTCGTTTAGGCTCGCGAGCCCAATCGAGCTTTGAATATAGGGCTCGAGCTCAGGCTTGATAACTAAACTAGCCATATTTCAGGCTCGAGCTCGGGCTCGTTAAGGGTCGGCTCGTTCGAGCTTTTTACCGAGCCGATCCCGGGTAGCTCTCGAGCCGCTACGTGTCATTTACACTCCAGTTCGTAACATTATTTTTGACCCCCCCCCCTCTCCCTCTTATCAATTATCAACACCCATCAGCTCAATCTAAAATACATTAAATGCATCAGTTGGTCAATGAAAAATTGAATTATAGTGTCAAGAAAGGTGAACCAAGTTATAAATATCACGGCTCCACACATCCAGGCTTGGTCTAAATGGCCAATTCAACAACGAAATAATGAATAATATTGATTATTCATTCCATCAATTGAACCACTTGACACCACTAGGCTGAACCACTTGTATATATACCTCAAGTCATGACACTTCTCTCATACAAACCAAGCTTCCCTTTAAACCACAAGGCTAAAAGCTCATTTTCAGCTATTGAACCACATGGCTCATCATCGATCTCTCCGAACCATTTTTGTTTTTGCCATCATATTAATCCTTTCATTGAACAATATTGAGATCAAGGCTCAGTTGTCCCCTACTTTTTATGATACCACATGCCCCAATGCACTCACCACCATTAGAACTTCTATTAGAACCGCAGTGTCACGCCAACGTCGCATGGCGGCTCTTCTTATTCGTCTTCATTTTCATGATTGTTTTGTTCAGGTTCGTTTCATTTGTTCCCTTTACACACACTTTTTTCTACACGGTTTTAAAAATGCGTACATTTTGTTCTAGTTGTTCACACTTATAATAGTTTAAAAGATGTTTAGATTAATAATGTAACATCCGGTCCTTATGCCAGCCAATATTATCCGCTTTGCCCACAAGAGACTTACAGTTTATTTTTCATTATCCGAATGGAGACTTACCCAATAGTGCTTAACTGTGGAGTTCTCCCGTCTCATACATAGTCAATAAGCTCAAAACGCATTAGGCCATTAGTGATATTTGAGGCGAGACATTCTCTATGACCCAGTATCTCTCCTATGAGTAATAAACCGATGTGGGATTTACCTAATTAAGGTGTCCCATATAACCATGCAAAATATAAACTTTTTACACTTGTGTATAACACATAAAATTTGCAGGGTTGCGATGCATCCATTTTACTAAACGATCCTGCAACAACCGAGAGAACAGCATTGTCCAATACTGGAGTTGGTGGCTATGAAGTTATAGATGCAGCAAAATCTGCTGTCGAGAACATTTGTCCAGGGATAGTTTCATGCGCTGATATACTCGCTGTTGCAGCTCGTGATGCTTCTGTTGCGGTAACTAACGTTTTACTACATATGAAACTATAATCTTGCATCTTTGTGTTGATCATTTGTGAATAACTTGAAAAATGTTTAGGTGGGTGGGCCTTCATGGTCAGTAGGCCTTGGCAGAAGAGATTCTACTACAGCAAACCGAGCGCTAGCTGATAGTCTTCCACGAGCTGATCAGGATCTAGCATCACTGATTAGAGATTTTGATGCAAAGGATCTAAATGAAAGAGACATGGTTGCTTTATCTGGTTAGAATTTATACCCTTAAACCCTCTTAATTATTTTTAACATGTTCATTTATGTTTTTTCGATTGAGATGATGATGATCATCATCATACTCAGTTAATCCCATCAATAGCAAAAGCTAAGGTAGGGTCTGAAGAGGGTAAGACGTAGACAGCGTTACCTCTACCCCATGGGAATAGAGATGCTGCTTCCAATGAGACCCCCAGCTCAATAGTGGTTTTGTATCAAGCCTTAGACATAAGGCACGTACATAACACTTAGCAATCAGGACAAACCCGATTGGTGCATGTACCCCGTTGTCTTTTGGCTATCATCGTCACCAGCTGATGCATGATTAACCGTCCGTCATTTTTAACGTTATTTTCACGAAATTAGTAAAATAGCGTTAAAATTAGTGCAACTTTACTTTTGCCCCCCCCCCCCCCCGAGGGCCACACATATATACATTCGATGCGCACAGCCGTAAGCGGGGCTTTTCGATTGAGATGTATTTGATAAATTTTTAAAATTATATAGTTTGTAAACTTCTAAAAAAACTGTAAACTAATATAAACTTTGTAAAGAAAAAAAGAAAATTTTACTAAAGAATTTGAATTAAATTTAAGGATTTATAATATATGTTGAATTTTTTGTAATGTGATTCATGAAAACTGAATCTTAGTTGATCAACTTAAATCAAATGTTTTGAAACTTTGATGGTTTTTGTAATTTTCTGTCTCTCTTTTGTAACCCAAAATCAACTCTATTTTTTTATAACTAGGGTCTCATACTATTGGGCAATCGCGATGTGTTGCATTTCGAGCCAGGATATATGGTAACGCGTCAAACATAGATGCCAATTTTGCTAGCACGCGTAGGCGCAACTGCCCAGCAAATAGGGGAAATGGAGATGGAAACTTGGCACCACTAGATTTGGTGACACCAAACTCATTTGATAACAATTACTTCAGGAATCTTGTACAAAGGAGAGGTCTTCTTCACTCAGACCAGGTACTGTTCAATGGCGGCTCAACTGATAGCATTGTGTTAGAGTACAGCAACAATCCTAGAAGATTTGCATCTGATTTCGCTGCATCCATGGTAAAAATGGGAGAAATTGAGCCGCGTACGGGTGCTAATGGAGTCATAAGAACTACCTGCAGTGTTGCCAATTAATAAAATAAAATCTTATATTTATCCAACAATTTCATAAGTTTGTTATATGATTTTTACATAATTGTAAATTATGATTCAAATCTTTTGTATCTTTTAATTTGCTATAATGTTATTGTCAAAGACCATATGATTGATTTTAAGTATTTGATGTCAAATTGTAAGAACACCAAGCAATGAATAATAATTTGTTAAGTTACATAAGAATAGTTTATAATCTTAGAAGACACCATTTTATAAGTCACATGGACGGGTACTTTTGATGTTTAACGACCATAATAAGATAAGTAGACATTGCTAAATAACAAAATAATAATTAAAGTTGAAGATAATTGGGTAACATAACATTTACTCTAAACTAACTTTTTTTTTTTTTTTTTTTTTTTTGTAATCTTCTTGTTGTATATTTAAGAAAGAAACTAAGAAAGTATATTGATTTTAAAGATCTATGTGAAACGACATAAAAAATTCAAACTAAAATTTATAGAAAAATATTCAAGATCGACAGTGCTACAAGAAAAAAAAGCAATAAATTAACTCTAGTATTTTTCATTGATGAAGTCATATATTTTTTGCTCTATGTTTTCCTTACATAAGGTTTTGAATTGATTTTAATCTTTGGAGATAGGGAAATTGGAATTAAATAATCTTAATTTTGTTGGGTTGGAAAATAATAATCTTAACTTGAAAACTAAAATCTAACAGGCCTAACTTGTATTGTTTTTTATTTCACTGGACCAAAATTAAGTTGGTTTAATCCAGTTAGTTTTCTGCCTGTGTAGAATGCCATAAAGTGCAAATTGGTTAATAGAATGCATAAAATGGCATGTCATGTAGGCAGAAAACTAACTGGGTTAGTTTTGGTGCAATGAAATAAAAGCAAAGACAAGTTAGACCTGTTAGATTTCAATTTTCAAGTTTGGATTATTGTTTTTTTTTTTTCAACCCAACAAAGTTAGGATTATTAATTCCAATCCCTTTCATTTTATATTCTTTTAGTTATCCTATTTTTTATTCGTTTGCTATCCCATCACACATTTTATTTTCTTACTAACTCAATTAGTAAATGCACGATATTCACTTTCACACGTATAGTCGTTTCAGACTTTCAATTTGAGGACTGATTCAAAAGGTTTTGGTTATTGACACACCCCTATATATTTGGACATCCATGTAGTGATGAAGCATGAAAAAAATAGTGGTGGGAGCCGAAAGTCTCAAAACCCAAATATTTTCCTATTGGTGGGGTCAAAAGATCAAATCGATGGGGCCAGACTCAATTCATATAAAAATTACCTATGAAAAGCGCAAACTTCAACCACTGGGCCAAAAAACAGGGGAACCAGGGCACCCCTGGCCCTCATGATGCTTCGCCATTATCCATGTCCCTTATACGCCGCGTATAGGTCTCTTGACATGTCTATGACTTATAAGTATTAATTCCGCATGAATGTTTGTGTAACTCCATATACGCCACGTATAGCTCTATATAAGGGAGTATAAGCAGAGTGTGCAAATAATGTAGAGACGTATAAACACCATTGCCCTTCACATAATCGTTTTGAATTCAAGGAGTGTAGAATAGTTTTATCATTTTCAAAGTAAAGAAACTGTTTTTAATCTAGTATAATAATATATAAGATGATCGAGTGAGGAGAAGAAAATAAGAAAAGAATCTTACAAGTTAGAAGACTTCAAAGGTAAAAGTGAAGTCAATGCTTCATTCGTTGCTCCTTCCTGTCTCCTTCCTTCAAGGGATAGCTTTGGCATTAATCATTAATAAACATTGTCTTATATTTCATTCTGTTATGGGTCACAATCGTCGTACTATTCATATTTAATAGAAAGTAATAATATAATTCAATTTTTATTAATTATGATTAGAATTAACGTTAAGTTTTATTTTATTCTTTAGTAACATATCCTTCTATTTCATCATTTTAAAAAGAGATGATGTTATCTAAAAAATATACGACATAGATTTTAAGGAAAAATAAAAGTACCTCTTGAAAACTTAGTTATATTTAAAAATTATAAAATGTTAAAACACGTTACTAAATCACAAAATTTTGGATAGAGATACGTGAATAATCATTTTCCTCCTCTCAATTAGTATCGAATATAACTTTAGATAATCATTATAAATCGTTTAGTGATTATTTTTTCGTTTCACCATTGTATATGTTAAGTATTTATACCCGCGAATAATGAGAAATCATATGTCTTGTGAAATTATATACTTCCATAGATACATATAGTGTTTGTATTTACATAAGGTGTTTTACCGTCCAAGTTTCGTTCGGACAAACCAATGGAATTTAAGGTTTGTGTATTTTAAATAATACTTATATCTAAATTATAAAAAAAAAATCTTTCTAAATAAATCCTAATTAGTAGAAAACAATATTTTTATTAAATTATCATTTACTTGATAATCTACGGCGATTAGGGTTTGCTCCGACTATGTCGGGACGAGATCGGTTTCGAGAAGACACATGGTACGACGCTCCATCCACGAAGAACAAGGGCAATCGTAATCAACAGCAAACGACGGGAAAGGATCAGGGAGTTAAGTTTTTCGTCTCTAATCTTCCTGAGGGATGCGCTTCGGCAGATCTTGTTAGGGTTTTGAAGGGGTTCGGTGACATCAAAGGTACGTACATCGCTCGAAAGTTTGATCGGCTAGGTAAAAGGTTTGGTTTCGTTACGATTAATAAGGGAAGGAACATGGACGATTTGGAAGCAGCCCTGAAAGATGTGTGGATAGGATCATACAAACTTTTTATAGTACCAGCGAGATTCGTAGACGGGAAAGAGATTCCAAGGAAGGAGGAGAAGGTTTGGCAACAGGTTAAGGGGACGGTTGTACAAGAGGAGGATAAGGGAGAGTCTAGCGAGAAAGGCTCGGTACCTTTGGATGTTAGAACGGAGGATGGTAGATCGTTCAAAGACACTCTGTTGAATAAAGAGCCGGCAAATAGTGTCGTAAACAAAGTGGAGATTCAGGTGGATCAGTCGGTGGCAGCTTTCGGATATTGGTATGATCGAGCTGTTATTGTTCATCTGAAAACTCTGGAGGCGCTGACGAGTATGAAAACTTGGCTGAGGAAGATATATGTCAAGGAAGTTGATATCAAGTATGTAGGTGGATTTTGTGCTATTTTGGTGTTCAAACATAGAGATGATAAGATCGAGTTTACGTCGAAAAAAACTGCATGGAGTGAGTATGTTGATCTTTTAGAAGAGTGGTATGGTCAGACTTTCAAGGTGCCTAGGGTGGCATGGATTAAAGTCCGTGGTGTTCCGTTGAGTTTATCGTGTTCTAAGGTGTTTGATGAGGTCGCTGGAAAGTTCGGAACGGTGATTCAGTCATCGATATTTCCGGAGGAGGACGGAGATTTATCAGTTGCATGCGTTGGTATCCTTCGTCAAGCTCCGGAAAGGGTAAATCAGAAAGTATCTTTGGTTTGGAAGGCGTCCAGTTTTGATGTGTGGGTTGAAGAGGAAACGGCGGATTGGATCCCTGATTGTTTGTTAGACTTGGAGGAACTAGGAGATGGGGAGGGAGTGTTAGACGATGGTGTGGTTGACAAGATAGACAATTCGGTTGATTTGAATGCTGTTGTTGAAGATAGAACGCAAGTAGCTGATATGGAAGCCGAAGTGTCTGTGGAACCCGAAAGTGCAATTCAAATGCAAATTGGTGAAGGTAGCACGGCGATAAAAAAAAGAAAAGGTTTTTGTAGGAAAAAAGGTTCCAGGAACAAATCTGTTTCACCCATGGGAAACGATAGACCGAAAAAACGACAGCGTGAGGGTGAGGACTTGTTTGATCTAGATAGGTTCATTTACGCGGTTAACGAAGGTCAGACGGCACTGGAGAAAGTGTACGATGGAAGTCTGAATGGGCATAATAATGGCGAAGGGGCAGAGGGTATTGGTGATACTTCGAATAGTGTTGACACCGGGGTGGAGGAATGTAATACAGTTAGCAAGGAAAGGGATCACACTATTTTAATGGCTAAGTCTTTGGGTGTGAGAAATATGGATAGCTTCTCAGAAGAGCTAACCCAGGTAATTGTTAATGAAGGCTGTCAAGATGTTAAACAATGAACTTTCTTTCGGTAAATATTCGTGGTATGGGTAATGAAGACAAAGGTAAATGGGTTCGTAAGCTAAGGGTTGTTAATGAAATCGGGTTTATCTTACTTCAAGAGACAATGTTCGAGTCTCTTGATGGTATAGATTTAGGCCGTTTCTGGGGTAGAGGCAGTTTTGAATGTGAATGGGTGGGAGCGACAGGTAGGTCCGGTGGTCTGGTTTCTTTTTGGGATCCTACTAGATTTACGGTGTCAAGGGTGGTTAAGAATCGGCATTTTTTATGTATTCATGGCATGTCCAAAGATGATGGTAAGTTTTTGTCTATTATCAATGTTTATGCTCCTCAGAAGTTAAGCGATAAACGGTTGGTTTGGGCGGATCTTGAGAGAGAAATCACTCAGGATGATGCTTTTTGGGTGGTGGCGGGGGATTTTAACTGTGTTCGGGACCGGTCAGATCGCCGAAATTCGAAGTTTAATGCTAAAGTTGCTAGTGAGTTCAATGACTTTATAGATAAAGTGCATCTCCTTGAATATGCGCTTAAAGGAAAGAGCTTTACTTTTATTTCCGGGAACAAATGTAGTCGCATAGACCGCATCTTGCTTTCGCCAAATGTTATAAACGAATGGCCTAACGCGGAGTACCGGGCGTTAGCTAGGGAGGAGTCGGATCATTGTCCTCTCGTGTTGAAAATTGAGGCTCGTAATTTTGGCCCGAAACCATTTCGTTTCTTTGATTCATGGTTGACTAGAGATGGTATTAATCAAGTGGTGGAAAAGGTATGTCAAGACTTTGTGGTGGATCAGGGCTACGGCTCTTATCAGTTGGGTTTGCTACATAAATTTAGATTGTTGAAATATAGTATTTTGGAGTGGAAGAGCAAGTGGCAGAATAGTGAGACGGAGGAAATGGATAATTTGAAAGCAGACATCCGTGTTCTAGACGAGGCCTTAGAGAGTAGAGACTTGACCGAAGCCGAGTTATGGGTATTCGAGGAAGCTAAAAATCGGTTAAAGGAATTGGGAGATTTGAACAAGAAAGATTTAAAACAAAAAGCCCGGGTCCGTTGGGCTAAAGAAGGGGATGAAAATACTAGATTTTTCCATACCTATGTTTCTTTGCGTAGGGTGTCTAACAACATACCAGGCGTAAATATTGACGGTAGATGGATTTTTAAACCGAAGGAAGTTAAGAGGGAGGTTTGTTCTTTTTTCAGGAAGCGGTTTATCGATGAGATGGTTGTTAGACCGGTTTTGGAGTGTCAAGGTGTTAAGAAATTGAATTCAGCCGAAGCAGACTCTCTGGTTGCTCCGTTCTCTGAACCGGAAATAAAGGAGGCAGTTTTCGATTGTGGGAGTGACAAGGCTCCGGGCCCTGACGGGTTCAATTTTCGCTTTTTAAAGCGGTTTTGGCCGCTTTTAGCTAATGACTTTTTTAAAGTTTTGCAGGAATTTTTTGATACAGGTCAGATTAGTCGCGGGGTGGGTTCCTCTTTTATTACTCTCATTCCTAAGACTAAAGACCCGGTGAGTTTGAATGACTATCGCCCCATTACATTGATTGGGGCAATCAGCAAAGTTATTTCAAAGGTGCTTGCTAATCGTTTAAAAAAGGTGATGGGTAGCATAATTCACGAGACTCAATCGGCTTTTCTGACGGGTAGGTATATTCTTGACGGCCCTCTTATTATCAACGAGATTTTATCTTGGGCAAAGAAGACGGGGAGAGATTTGTTTTTCTTAAAAATTGATTTTGAGAAAGCATACGATAACGTGAATTGGCGCTTCATGGTTTCCATTATGAGGCAAATGAATTTCCCGGAGAGATGGTGTAAGTGGATTCAAGGGATTCTCAGTTCGGCTCGGTCTTCGGTGTTAGTGAACGGTTCCCCGACGTTCGAATTCAATTGCGAGAAGGGGATTAGACAAGGAGATCCCATCTCTCCTTTTCTTTTCTTGATTGTTATGGAAGGTCTCTCTTCTATGATCAGGACGGCTTGTATTAATGGGTCGTTTAAGGGAGTCCGGTTGGATAATGACGGCCTGGTAGTCTCTCATCTTTTATATGCCGACGACGCCTTGGTTATGGGTGATTGGTCCCTTGATAATTTGTACGCGGTTAAGAGGATTCTGCGCATTTTTCATATGTGTTCGGGTCTTCGAATAAACTTGAACAAATCTAATTTGTTCGGTTTAGGAAAGAGACCCGAGGAGGTGGACAGGTTTGCTAGTGAGATGGGTTGTCGCCCGGGGTCCTTTCCCTTCAAATACTTGGGTATACAGGTGGGCGCGAACATGAACCGTATAACTAACTGGGACCCGGTCTTGGACATTTTCAAAAAACGCTTAACTTCTTGGAAGGCTAGTGTAGTGTCTATGGCTGGGAGAGTGACTCTTATAAAGGCGGTTCTCGAAAGTTTACCAACGTATTACTTTTCTATATATAAAGCACCGATTGCGGTGACTAACAAGATGGAGATAATCGTCAAAAGGTTCTTATGGGGCGGCACTGAAGACAAAAACAAAATACATTGGGTGGCGTGGGAGAGAATCACTAGAAATGTTAAACATGGAGGTTTGGGTTTGTCGAAGATGGAAGATGTTAATCACGCTCTTTTATTAAAATGGTTATGGAGGTACCGTACTTGCAATGATGCGTTATGGAGACATGTGGTGGACGCGATACATGATTCTTCTAGACGATGGGAGACAATTCCATGCAATAATCGTTTCGTAGGAGCATGGTCCAGGTTGGTAAAGGCCGGTTTTAATCTTAAAGTTGAAGGTAATACAATTGTCAAATGGTTTAAAGGGGTGGTAGGCGACGGTCAGTCCTTAAAATTTTGGATAGACCCGTGGCTGTGCACAGAACCTTTGAAGGACAGGTTTCCTGCGTTGTTTCGTCTGGAACAAAACAAGCGTTGCACAATCGGAGAGCGGCTGCAGGGTACTTTCAGTCCGGTCCATATTAGCTGGGGTTGGAAGCAGCAACCAAGTAACGAGCTGGAAATTCAGGAGCTTATGCATTGTCTCAATCTGTTGTGGAACGTGTCTTTAAATGAGCAGCGTGATACTTGGAGGTGGGACTTGGGCGATAGCGGTGTGTATACGGTTCAGGAAGTGCGAAAGTGGCTGAAAGGAGTTAGGGATTCGAGCAACGAGACGAGTTTTCAATGGTGTAAGTGGATACCGCGTAAATGTAATATTTTTATGTGGAGGGCGGTTCTGAATCGTCTTCCAACTAAAGATGCGCTCATGTATCGCAACGTGTTTGTAGAAAGCGATCTTTGTGACTTATGTGGCGATTATGTAGAGACGGTAGACCACTTGTTTTCGGGTTGCAGAACTGTGAGCGCAGTGTGGGACGCCATCGCTGGTTGGTGTAATATTCCTAGATTCTTCGTGTTCTCTGTCTCCGATGTCTTACATGTCTTGGATGGGTTGCCTTTCGATTCGAAGAAGAAAGAGATTGTGTATGGGATTATGATAACCGCGTGTTGGAGAGTTTGGAAGGCTAGGAACGAAAAGATTTTCAACGGTACAGAAGCTAACTTGGCTCATTTGATTGCAGATATAAAGTCCATGGCGTATTTGTGGTATAAGTATAGGAATAAAGAGGTTTCAATTGATTGGAGAAATTGGTGTAACTTTTCTTTTTCGTTGATGTAGTTTTTTCCGGTTTTCGGTAGTCTCTATCTTGGAGTCTATCGGCCGGGTTGTGTTTTAATGAAAGTTGCCTTCCAAAAAAAAAAAAAAATCCTAATTATATATGATAACTAAGAGAGAAAAAGGAAAAAAAGAAAAGAATCTTGAAGACTTTGAAGCAAAAAAGTGATGTCAATCTTTCATGTTCCTTCCTTAGTTCATTCTGTTACGGGTCACGTACAATCGTACTATTCATATTTAGTGAAAGTAATTATGATTATAATTTTAGGTATAGGTTACTATACAAAGTAATTTTTTTAGAAGTATATATAGTCATTGTATTTTAAACTTTGGCTATGATGTTTTCGATTTCTTTTGCATTGTACTATATTAAAAAACACCAAACACAAATTTAGAATACAATATGTATTTTAGACATGAAATTTAAAACACGCTGATTACTTTTTTCGCATGGTGTTTTAAATTGCATGTCGTGAAATAAACTAGTGTTTTAAATTGTTAAATTTTGTGTTTTTCTATATAATACTAAGCTAAAAGAATATAAAACATCATGCTTAAAATTTAAATTCAATGTTTATATAGACTTTTCACACTTTGAACAAAACTCTACCCTACAATGTTATTGACTATAACTATAATTAAATGCTAAGGAGTTTATACAAAATTTTCTTGGATTTAAGTTCAACATAAAATATGAAAATACAAAGACTAAAAACATGTAAAAACAATGCTTTTAAACCCCACTGGTCGGATACAAAATCGAACAACTTGCCAGTTTAGTTCGCACAGGTTGAAACATGCAACTTGATGTGACTAAGCGGACCCAAGATTTTTTTGTAGTGGGTTCACCACTTTTTGCTCCAATTTCACAAGAACAGACATAAAAGTTTTTGTGTCGGTTCAACTATTCGGGTAAGTGAATGGGTTGGAAAGTGGTAGATTTACGGTGGCCAGTAGTTTCATACGAGGGTCGGGGGTGCCAGAGAGTGGGGGTCGCCACACGACTGGTCGGACTACAGTTGGTGGCACAGCGTGTCATGCGGCTGTAGGTTGTGGCTTGGTGTAGATAACGTGTTATGTTTGAGTAAGAGTGGGAAATGATGGTATACTTAGTTTTCACATGCTTCACATAATCTAATGGAATTGACAATGAAAGCGGAAAAACATTCCATAAAAAATGGTGTTTGGTTACCCAAATATGGCTTTCTACTAGAAGTTTAAACATAAGTAGGTTTGTGTGAACCCACTTCTTGATATGTGGATCCACCCGTTGAACAAGACTCGTAGATGAGTGAATTTTCTAAATTGGATAGGTCCACGCGTTGTTTATAAAATTTTATGTACCTTCATTTATGTGATGAAATTTTTTAGCTTTAGCAATTTAGTTTTAGAGTTCATAAGGGAGGCTGTGGCACCTTCAGCTTGAGGCAATCGGCTACGAAGCCTAATCGGCTACACCGCCTCATGTCCTTAGGCTTTGGATCTAGGCTAGAAATATTGGCTTCCTCTCCAAAGAAAGAAGAGGAAAGAAAGTGGGTTTGTGGATGGGGTCCATCTCATGAGGTGTGTGCGATTGGTGGGTATAGTAAAGTGGTGGGACCTTTGGTTCCCAGCTACTTTAGGCTTGGCGCTTCTGGTGTTTAGGTACTTTAGGCTAGTTTAGGGTTGAAATGACGTAGCGCGATGAAATTGAAAAACCTTAATCTAGAAGCCTAAGGCACCCCTTCCTCTCTAATACAAACTTAGCAGTGTAAGAGAACACGTAATAATTTAGAAACAGATTTCATAATACAAAAACTATATATGTGAGTTCTAAGTTGTGTAGCATACAATATCGCTAATATATGGCTAATTACCACCGTAGCCACCATCATAAGTGTATTCTATGATATTAAAATTCATTTGTATCCATGTTGGGTTTTTAAAATGCAGTAGTATTTTTATTATTATCTTACTAGATATTTGCCCGCGTGTACACGCGGTTCACCAACTTACAATTATTTGGAGCGGTAAAACGTATAAAAAATATAGTAGAAATATTTTATTAAAATCGGATAGAGCGTTGTCAAAGAATACGGTTGTATGTAGAGTTGTGTCTAATATGACTTAATAAAAATGATAAAAGTAGAATCGTAAACTCAGTCATACGGATCATTAATTCCCATTTGTGTTCACCAACCTGAACCTTGAAGCAAATGTGGCGATTCATAGCTCAATTAAGCAATAGCTTCGGTTTTCTCTTCATACTCCTGTGGTGGCTGAAGAGTACAGATGAGGTTGCGGTCTCCATAGCAGTCCAACTTTCCAAACCAAATGGTCCAGATCCTTTAGCATTTACACCAGGAGTCTACAGAAATAAACATAGAATTTACATACAATTAGATTTGGTAAAATAAACAAAACATATTCTAAATAGATATTAGATACGTAAAATTATTGAGGGGTGGGGGTGCTTTGATCCCACCAATTTTTGGCTCAGTGGTGTACATCTCCGGTTTTGTCCAAAAATTTTGTATATTTTGAGTCCGGTCCCCACCGATTTGAAATTTTTTTTGAGTCTCTGGACTTTTGACCCTCACCATCTAAAATTTAAAGCTTCGCCATTGACGGGTAATATATCACCGCAAACATGTGTTGAGTAATGAGCATTTGCTTTTAGTTATAATAATTTCATAAGTTTATTATGGCTTTAAATTTACTTTAGCTTGGTACAGAAGGGTGATCTAACTGCAGATCAATTAATAGTATATGGTCACCATAAAGCTTATGTTCTACAACCGGTAAATCGCTACTTTTGCTTTATTTTATTTTTGGGACATAGATTGTGATATATAATTAATTTGTAACTACAACTTCTTACAAATTTGATTATATCATACACAAATAATCAGAGAATTAGAATCAATATATGATTTTGCCAATTACTATAATTTCAAGTTACAATAATCCTTATAAACACACAATCCAAAGCTATTGATATCCAACAACACCTCAATCACCACAACTCCCAAAGCAGGTCTTCATTTTCATCATATATCTCCTAACCCAAACAAAGAGCTTCATCAACAGTTCTAGTGAAGGAGTGGATAAGAACAAAACTAAAAAAAAAAAAAAAAGCTTCATGGAACTGGTTATAGCCAAACGTGCACGATCACGTCCTGGGTCAGCATTCTTGCAGTCACCAAGTGGACTGCTCACAAGAACCACATCACAAGTCTCGTATCCATGGTCTTCGTTCACGTTGATGTGGTATGTTCCTATTGCATCGGTCGTTCCTCCAATGGTGTATAGAAGTTTTTGTGTCTTGTTCTTGCATTCCACACTAACCTTGGCACATGCTAACCAATAATCAATGCAATAAACCACTTGTGAAACAGAATTCGAAAACAAAATACCATCAATATCAATTTTACCTTTATCTCACAATAACCGCATCATAATTCCATATCTAGCAACTTTCGATCAGAAATCTATATCTAAATTTGCCCAAATCAAAATTATCCTATACATTCATGTCAACTATTAAATTCCTACACATTTGTTAAATTATAACATCAATCAAATCTAACTATTTAAACACATAATTAACAAAAACGAACATTCAAAAAACAGCTTTCCAGCTTCCACTAAATCAAACCATACCAATATCCTTGCAGCCAACAAATTCGACGGACCACGACTCGCGAGTGCATTAAGAGCCACCTCAGCTGCTGAATGCTCCACCTGCCTCAACGTGGTGCAGTAGTTCGGACTCATACGTCTCACTGTTAAAATTAACCGTCGCCTTAAACCGAGGCGCGTGATCTGGACCTCCCCTTATACTTATATAAGACGGTAGATTAAAACAGCTCCTTTGTGCGAGCTCCTGCAGCTGGTTCTTATACATCTCTCCCAATCACAAATAAGTCACGAACGCATTTTGCTGTCCGTTTACCTGCCAATGTTGTCATCCAGTTCACGATCTGATTTAGCAAACACAAACACATAACAACAATTCACAACTATGAGCATAATAATCGATATACAAATACATACATACATACATGCATCTAATTGATTCAATCTAATGTACGGATTTGACGAAAAAAAGACAGAAATCAGATTTTGCAAAGCACAAATTGAAATAATAATAATAATAATAATAGAAAGGCGATGAAATCTGATAAATGGAAATTAAATTCAGATCGATAAAGATGGAATGACTGACCTGAATTGCAAGTAGATGATTTTCTGTAAACTCGAGAAAAGTTGGTGAAGGAAGCTCTGGTTGCCAAATGATATAATATCCTTACCAAGAACACCACTGCTAGAACTCATTTCAGCATATTGTCTTTCATATATGCATTGCTTCTTGTCTTCGTCACATGTGCATTCATTATTGCATTTCACAGGTTCATATGTGCTAGATGAATCTGGATCAAACTTCGGATCCTGGTCACGATTTCACACGTTCATACATGCTAAATGCAACATATTATTGTATTCATAATATTGTACCTGATGCTTGCCATATTGTTCACCTCCCTGTGTCAACAATAAGCGCAAACTTCTACGGCGGAGACCCAATCCACATCCTCGTCGTATAATACCTAACATTCATAATCCAATTCAATCAAAACTCTTCACCTAAAGTCATACCAGTCAATTATCAAACAAAAACTTACAAACAAACATAACAAAACTACACATATTGATAATATTATGATGAACCAACAATATCCATTGGATAAAAGATCATCATACAGACCCATACGCACATTGGACCGGTTCGTATCCGATTTCTGAAGGTGACATGCTAATAATATTAACATTTGTGAGTAAGATGGTATACATTGCTGTAGGAACTGGTTTACATATACAAACATTAACTGCTAGTGACTTATAGATGTATAATGAGCAAGATTGATGAGTTATTGATGTGTGATTTCTATCTTTGCTGTTCGGTTTATTACCAGAGCATTAATATTGTGATGAAGTTCGAGTTGGTCCTTTACACCAAAAGCATAAATAGGTGGAATATTGACCCATGAACTAACCAAATATAGGGTAGAAGTCATCCGCAGTCGGTGATTTAAACTGGTGCCTGTACGTTTCCAAGTTCCATACTATCACGCTTCTTGATTAAGCCGCCTAAGTTTCCAATTCTGCAAGATATTTCAATCTTTGTTACTCTTAAAACCAAATTCAAGCATAATTATTTATCTTGCCAAACATGAGTATATTTCTACAATTAACAGCACAAACATGAGTATTTGCAACATTACAAAGAAACTGTTAAATTTGAAAGCTTACCTGCAAATGGCCTTCACTTCATCATTGGTGAGACCATCTATGCACATAAGTTCTCTAATCTGCTTACGCGTCGCAGCTGCAAGACAATTTGAACATATCTCAATTTAGAATTTTCATGAACCAATCAATTTCCAAGCATGAAGACCAAATACAAATCTTGAAGTTTTATAGGAAATTCAAACTATGATCTAATAAATTATATCCAACATGTTTACAATGAAATGCACTTAAACTCCTTATGATCTAACCTTTTGAACCACCAAGCTGCTGCAGCGCATTGACAAACCGTCTATGCAACTCGGTCGACCAACATCTTCTTTGTTTCCTAGATGTCGTTCCATTCAAACAAATCATCAAACACTAAAAAATATTAACAACCCATATCTAATCAACCAATCATTGATAAACATACGGCAATACTTTGAGTTTTCTTCATCGATCTCTCGACCGCCATAAGAATCACTTCCTGGTTACCCGAATCATCCGGTGGACTGTATGAGGAACCAAGGCGGCCATCGTCTACCTCCTTCGCAGCTGTTTGAACGGCGTTCTTCTGCTCAGTTAGATGCATATCCCAATCCTAAAAATGTTAAAAGCTATAAAGATTTAAGTTATAAATTAAGGTTAGTTAATCTAGTTAGTCTGTTAAAGGTCAACTTGTATGATAGGATACTTAGATGCAGAAGTGAACACTTATGTAACTATTGGTCATAATGAGTTTCGATGCAAAAAAAATAAATAAATAAATAAATAAATAAAACTTATTTAAAATTATCATTTCTTCTAGAGTTGTGTGCTTTGTGGTGATATTTATAATATGGCATGATGTGTTGTGATTACGTCAATCATATTTAATGGGGAATAAACGCAAACAAAGAACAGCAACTCAAATAACAAAATAAGAGCAGGAATAAAATATAAAAGCAATAAGCTAATGGCAAAATAAGAGTAAAGCAAGTAATATACATACCAATTAACAACAGAAGCAAGAATTTGCTAGTGCATAAATTCATCAGGCATGCCTTCAACACCATTAAGATCATGTTCCAATTTGGCTGAATTTTTGTAACAAAATATCAGTTGCTTGCCACACCCTGTTAAATGAATGATATTTGTAAAGCTTTTGGTGAATGTAATCTTATAAAACTCTAAACATGCTCATAGTATTTTATGCTTTCCAATTAGTAGTGCCCACCTTGTGTACTCAAACATAGTCATATAGTGGAGTATGCACTAACTAACAAACACTCTGTTAACCTAGTAGCTTCTGTCCCACCTGTAACACATTTAACACAAAACAGTTTTCAATATATATAACCTTAATTAATAAGTAATTAAATAACTGAATTGAAATTAATAAGTAATAATTAAATAATTGAATTGAAAATGTATTATTATTTTCAAGAGTAAAAAAACAGAGGAAATCATTATGACATTTGAAAGCCAAATTTGAAACGATACATCAGAATAAGCCTAATTTAAGATGCCAAAAAAACCGAAAAAATGTAAACAATTCATAAGCAAGAAAAACAGAAACCCGGAAATGAGTTTGAATCAAGTAATAGTAGAAATCCATTACCTCGAATAGTAGCTGGACTGGTCATCCTCACAATTGACAAAATGTAATCTTTTTTCCATGTATATTTTTGAAACATCAAAGATTACGTCAGATTATCGCAATATTGAGATAGTAGTTCTGCAATTCAGCATAAGAGATATAGTTATATGTATATATATGTGTGTGTGTGTGTGCGCGCGGATGTGTGTAAATGTATAAAAAGACTTACCAGATAGAAGCCAAAATAGACTAAAGTTGGACATATATGTTGTTCTGAAATGAAGCATGTATCAGCAGCTAGCCTCCAGCCTTCTGTTTCAGGCTCTGTATCTCTTCTCTCTATATTTGTAGAAAAGAAGCGACAAAATAAGTTTCTGATTCAATCAAACTAAGAAATATATAACCCTAGTCATCTATCTAAAACAAAAGAATGATTAATCTTAACTTTACGTTACCTCAATGACAGGAACTCCCAAAAGGCTGGGAAAAAACCAACCCTAAACATATATAAACATAATCAATCAGGGTATGTTCATCTAAAATCATTAAACATATGCAACAACACACAATACATCAACATTCAAAGGTAAATCATATATACATATGAACCCTAAAAAAATAATCGCACATCAACCCTAAAACATGAACCCTAAAACTAAATA
Organism: Ambrosia x helenae; assembly: GCA_030844895.1. NCBI lineage: Eukaryota > Viridiplantae > Streptophyta > Magnoliopsida > Asterales > Asteraceae > Ambrosia > Ambrosia x helenae. Next base: position 5,762,459 of record CM061223.1, read on the forward strand.
TCAATAAACCTGACCAATAATAGACGTAAACGCAAGTATTATAAGGTAAATAATTGAAATCAAACAAAATAGACACAAAAAAAAACTTAATTGACAAACAAATCAGGAAGAAAGACGAAAAAATTCAGAGAAAACATATATATGAAGGACCATTGATTGACATAAGAATAGAAGAGAGAATACCTTGAAGATGAGATGAAGAAGACGGCAAGAGATCTCTGATTTGGCCGATCGCCGATCGTTGTTGATTAGGGTTCTTCATTTGGAAGGAGGCGACTATGATGTGTGGTAGGTGATGAGCGTGTCTTTTTTTTAGGGATTTTATATTTTTCTGGATTTTGATTTAAAAAAAAGAAAAATTTTATAAATTCCCACAATGAGACACTTGGCACAATATGATTGGCTACACAATTGAGGATGAATGTGGGAGTGCCAAGTGTCCTCATGGACTTTTGTTTATTAGATGTATAGATATTCTTATTGTACCGGTAATAGCTAAGCATATGATTTTTCATTCTGTCCTATATCCCTCAAATATCATCGTACTATTCAATATTCATATCTAAGTCAACTTTAAACTAATAAATAGTCTTCTTTGATAGGAAAAGGGAAGATTCCGGCTCCTGATGACCAGGACAGTAGAGCCTGAATACCTACAAAACAAACCACTGTTAGGACTCGTCACAGGAATGGAAAGATTCATGTGGCCACCATCCAGCGTGAGAATAAGTATGTGTGGTGGGGATGAAAGTTAAGAGAGTTTCGAAGGAGTTGCTAAATGAATATGACTTACCTCATGTCCCCTTTTTTATAGTTTTCTCGTGCCTTTTGTGATAACCCTCAAGGATCAAATCTTCAATAACAGAGTCTCCGAGAGTCATGGAGATAAGCTTTATCTCTCGTATTTGAAACGTTCTCCCCTTTATTGTGATAATGGGGTTGAGCTTATCAGGTGGCCATCAACCTTATACTTTCGTAATTTGAACCTTAGCGATCCAGACTGTTGATCAACTTTGTAATGTGGGCCAACCCGAGTGGACTTTCTGGGCCTTATACGGTGTAGGCCAATCCATTTGGATTGGGCCCACCTCATAAATAATAATAATAATAATTCTATTTTATTAATTTCAATCTTGTCTGGTTTCGTGACGTTCTTTGGGATATTTTAAGAAGGGCTGGGATCTCAGCAAAAAAGGAGGCTCCTGTGAATTTCCTCTCGGACCCCGCAGAAGGGAGATCCACCCTACGTCCAACAGACCTGCTTGTCTTTGGGTGGATCCGGGGGAAACACGCTTGTGTCGACCTAACAGGTGTATCTCCCCTGGTTGGTTTGAAGGATCATGGTTTTGTAGTAGGGCAAGCGGTGCGGAAAGCAGAGACGAAGAAAGTTGAGAAACATGCTAAAGCTTGTGAGGAGAACCAACACGTTTTCGTACCCTAGCATTTGATACCTTTGGCTCCCTGGCATCGGAAGCCATCCATTTCCTGACTAGAGTCCAACGGGTTATTCATAACAATGTCTCGGCGCCATGAGGGCATGAGTTCGTTCTTAGTAGATAGGGTTTGACATTCAGAAAGGGTTGACGACGCAACTTATTACCCGCCTGTCCGCTATCTTGATATAATTTTTCACAGTTATGTGTTAATTTCAATCATAATATTAAAAAAATTATATAAAATTAAACCCAAGGAAAAAAAAAAAATTCAAACAATAACAAACATAGGACCACACGGTTTGGATATAACTTTTCACGGAACATTCTAGACTTAAAACATGTCCCACCTTTGCTTGGTGAGCAAGCGAGAAGGGCTAATCGTCATTTACCACTAATAATAACCACCCAGCTCCCACTCCCCATCATATAAGTAAACCCACAACCCGACACTTCAATCGTCATTACAAACTGCAACACACAATTCACACTCAATGGAGCGAACAAACAGCTACAATCGCGGCGGAAACAACGGCGGCTACCGTGGTGGCCGGAACAACAACGACGGCGGTGGCAGAGGCGGCAACGGACGCGGTGGCGGCGGTGGTGGTGGTTATCATCAAGGTGGACGGAATGGAAATCAGTGGCCACAGTATGGTGGTAATCAACATCAGGAACAGTACCAGGAACACTATGGCGGCGGTAGAGGTAGGGGTAGGGGTCGAGATAATTCCGATCCGATCGGAAGTGGTCGTGGCCGTGGTCAACAGCCTTACCGGACTCCGGCTAATCTTAACCCTAACCCTAACCCTAGACAGAGTGCTGATCGAGTACCGGAAGGCAACGCTTGGAGTCGTGTTGCGTCTGGTCAACCGGCTGTGCCTCAGACACAAACCCTAACTCAGAACCGTCAACCGGCTGTGCCTCAGACACAAACCCTAACTCAGAACCGTCAGGGTATGACTCACTCCACTCATTATGTTAGGTTAATTTCATTATGTTAATCAATTTAGTTGTTTAAATCAATTTTTATTAATTTATATAGTTTTGATTTAGTTTTTTTTTATTATTCTATAAAATTTTAAATTGTGTTGATTTAGTTTCTTCAATCGATTTTGAGATTGTGTTTATTTAGTTTTTTCAATCGATTTTTTTTAATTTGTATTGATTTTTTTTTTCAATCAAATTTTAATTTTAAATTGTGTTGATTCAATCAATTTTTAAATAGTGTTCTTTTATAGGTTTTTTAGTGGATTTCGAAATTATGTTATGTTTTCAATTGATTTTTTAATTTTAATTGTATAAGTTTATTTTTTTTGAATGATTTAGAATTTTGAAGCTGTGTTATTCTCTGTTTTCAGATCTTCAGGTTCAGGAAGTTGAGGGACGGGTATCAAACCTGAGTGTTGCGGAACACTCTAAGGATGCTGGAATAAATGTTCATGTGCCAATTAAGCGTCCGGACCGCGGTACGCTTGCAATGAGATCTGTGAAGCTTCTTGTTAACCATTTCCCGGTTAACTTCAATCCGTCAAACAGTATCCTACGCTACGACGTAGAAATTAAACATGCGCCTGAACAAGGTGCATCGTCTAATACTCGAGCTTTGAAAAAGCCGATCCCAAAAACAGCCCTGCGACTGATCCAGGAACAACTCTGTGTTGAATATCCTGACCGGTTTCCGTTACTCCATACTGGTTATGATGGTGAAAAGAATATTTTCAGTGCAGTCACTTTGAAGCCGGGGATATACAATGTTCAATTTGGTGGTCGGTCTTACGTGTGCACTATCAAGTTTGGAAATGAGCTAAACCTTTCAAAGCTACATGATTTCTTGAAGGGGAATGCTTTGCACGTCCCTCGTGATGTCCTGCAGGCTTTGGATGTTGTTATGAAGGCGAATCAATTTAGAGAAAAGGTTTCAGTTGGTAGGGGTATGTACCCGCGTGCGCACAGAAGGGAAGATGACTTTCGTTGTGGTGTGGCTGCATACAGAGGATCTCAGCAGAGTTTGAAGGTTACTTCTAATGGGTTGATAATGTGCACGGATTATTCTGTTGTGCCGTTTCGTAAACGGATGCCTGTTCTTGATTTCCTTAAAGAACATGTTTTCCTACAAGTGAATGACATTTCACGGAACAAACCCAAGGTTTTGATGGCTTTGAAAGGATTAAAGGTGACTGTGAATCATCGGAAAACAAACCAGAAGTACACTGTGTTTGGTTTATCTGATAAACTTACAAAGGATATTTCGTTTATGCAAGAGGATCTTGAAGGGAACCAAGAGCCACAAGAGGTTATGTTGACAGATTATTTTAGAGAAAAGTGGGGTAAGGAAATTGCGTATAAAGGTATTCCGTGTTTGCAATTGGGGAACGGAAAAAGGGCGAATTATGTTCCAATGGAGTTTTGTGTGATGGCTGAAGATAGAAGGTTTCCAAAGGAGCACTTGACTAGGGAAGTTGGTAAAAAGCTAAAGGATTTGTCTCTTCTTCCACCGGATCATAGGATGAGGGAAATATATAACGCGGTTGGTGAAGAGTATGCACCGGGCAAGAATGGGTATGTATCCTACTCTTCCATTTTTTTCTTCAATTTTATTGTCAGATCATCATGGTGTAGATACTCTTCTACACATGTTTTTAACTCACGTTCGCTGTTTTTAAAAAATATGGCAAAATGGGTGTGTCAAGAAACATGTGTATTTTATACGGGTTGAAACGGGTCAGGTTGAGATCACCTGGAATGTTTTTTGTTTAAATATTTTCACTATTACAAATATAAGTAGTGTCTTAACTAATCTATATGATAAGTAAATGTGGGCTGGGCAACTAACGACATGTCAAAATGGGCAAGCTAGATACACGTCACCTGAATGTTTTTTTTTTTTTTTTTTTTTTTTTTTTTTTTTTTTGTTAAACCTATGATCTTTTTTACCAGCTTAAGTTGTGTTTCCAACATAATGTCAAGTTTGTATTATCTCTGTGATACTTGTAATATCTTTTAGTAAATTATGGGTTCTAGGATTCATACACCCTGTGACATCACATGAGCTTTTATGCTTAATCATTGTGTATATTTTCAAACTGATGTTTGACTCATTTATTTAAACTAGTATCTATTTTGAAATATAAATACAACTATCAACCCATTTTTATTAGTAAATGGTCAGTCTGGCAACAACCTGTTAGTCATAACAGTAATTTTGGATATGGGTCAAAACAGGCCAGGTTGTGTTCTCTCGGAATGCTTTTGGTTCAAATAGGCTTTTTAATATTTAAGTAGTGTGTATAGTGTCTTACAAAAACCATGTATTATCTTTGTGATATTTTTAATATTTTGAATGAAGTGATTTAGGAGGTCTTATGCTTATGATCTTTTTTACCAGCTTAAGTTGTGTTTCCAACGTAATGTCAAGTTTGTATTATCTCTGTGATACTTGTAATATCTTTTAGTAAATTATTTAGGAGCTTTTATGCTTAATCATTGTGTCTATTTTCAAACTGATTTGCATGTTTTGACTCATTTATTTAAACTAGTATCTATTTTGAAATATAAATACAACTATCAACCCATTTTTATTAGTAAATGGTCAGTCTGGCAACAACCTGTTAGTCATAACAGTAATTTTGGATATGGGTCAAAACAGGCCAGGTTGTGTTCTCTCGGAATGCTTTTGGTTCAAATAGACTTTTTAATATTTAAGTAGTGTGTATAGTGTCTTACAAAAACATGTATTATCTTTGTGATATTTTTAATATTTTGAATGAAGTGATTTAGGAGGTCTTATGCTTATGATCTTTTTTACCAGCTTAAGTTGTGTTTCCAACATAATGTCGAGTTTGTATTATCTCTGTGATACTTGTAATATCGTTTCCTAAATTATTTAGGAGCTTTTATGCTTAATCATTGTGTCTATTTTCAAAATGATTTGCATGTTTGACTCATTTATTTGAACTAGTATCTATTTTGAAATATAAATACAACTATGAACTATCAACCCATTTTTATTAGTAAATGGTCAGTCTGGCAACAACCTGATAGTCATAACAGTAATTTTGGATATGGGTCAAAACAGGCCAGGTTGCGTTCTCTCTGAACGCTTTTGGTTCAAATAGACTTTTTAATATTTAAGTAGTGTGTAATTTGCCTCTTTTATTGAAGGGGGTGGCGGCGCAGCTTGTTGCCCGCCTACCTGCTATTCTTATGTAATTTGCCTCTTTTATTGAAATGGAAATCTTATCTAAAATTAAAAAAAAAAAGTAGTGTGTATGGTATCTTACAAAAACATGTATTATCTTTGTGATATTTTTAATATTTTGAATGAAGTGATTTAGGAGGTCTTATGCTTTGCAAACATATTTTTGTTAATGTTGACATGTTCAACTCATATTAACTCATTTCGTTTCACATTTACAGTGCGGAGGTGATTAAAAATTTTGAAGTTGGTGTTGGGATGAACATGACAGAGGTCAATGGACGTGTGATTGAGCCACCTAAACTGAAGCTTGGCAGCGCAAATGGTAAAACCATCACAGTTACAGTTGACAAACTGAAATGTCACTATAATCTTATGCAAGGGAGAACTTTAGTAGCTGGAAAATCAGTTGAAAGGTGGGCATTGATAGATTTCAGTCAAGAGCATCGGCATTGGCTGGATGTTGACTCCTTCATCCCACAATTGATGAGCAGGTGCAAAACTTTAGGGGTGCGAATGGAAGAGCCTCTTAAAGTGTATCAAACAACTATGAGGGAGTTATCGACTATTAATGTAGTTCGTGATCTTCTTAAATGGATTGTGGATGAATGTAGCAAAAAAGACAAGGGCCGGTTGCAAATGATCATTTGTGTGATGCCTGAAACACACGATGGGTACAAGTCTCTCAAGTTGGTGTCAGAGACTGAAATTGGTGTCATGACCCAGTGTTGTTTATCGGAGAATGCGAACAAACAAAAAAATGATCAGTTTCTTGCCAACTTAGGTTTGAAGATCAACGCTAAGTTGAATGGTTGCAATATGCAACTTCTTGAGCCGTTTCCAAATTTCAACAAAGATGATCGTTATATGTTTATTGGAGCCGATGTGAATCACCCGGCTGCATCCAACGTGTCATCTCCGTCAATTGCAGCCATTGTTGGCTCGATGGACCGTGGTGCAACTCGTTATGTCCCTCGTGTGGTCCCACAAGCCCACCGCAAAGAGGAGATTGTTACATTTGGGAGCCTGTGTTTGGACCTGGTCACCACTTACGAGAAAGTCAATGGTGTGAAGCCGAACAAGATTGTGGTGTTTCGTGATGGTGTTAGTGACGACCAATTTGAGATGGTTCTGAACAAAGAAATGATTGATATGAAGAAAGCCATTTACACTGACAGCTACCGTCCGTTTGTCACATTTGTTGTGGCTCAAAAACGCCACACAACTCGCTTATTTCTGAACAACGGGCGCGACGTTGGGAACGTGCCTCCAGGAACAGTAGTGGACACAAACATAGTCCATCCTTCCAATTTTGATTTCTACCTTTGTAGCCATTTTGGAGGCATTGGTACAAGTAAGCCCACTCACTACTCGGTGATTTGGGATGAGATCGGGTTTTCATCTGATGAGATACAGAGGACGATCTACGACTTGTGCTTCGTTTTTGCACGTTGCACTAAACCCGTATCATTGGTACCACCTGTGTTCTATGCGGATCTTTTGGCATACAGAGGTCGAATGTATCAAGAGTCGTTGGCGGAAATGGAAGCGTCTGGTTCTGCTCCACCTTCAAGTTCGTTTGATCAGGCGTTCTACAATCTTGATCAGCACCTCAAGGACTCCATGTTCTTCATATAGATTAATCTTGAGATGGGTCGAAGTGTCTACGCATATCAAATATCCTTTCAAAACCGGATTTTAGAAAGGGTTTGTGCGTGAATCTAATGCATTTCGTTCTTTCAGTGTGTGTGTGTGTGTTGAATAATAGCTACAGGTGGGTGTCGCCTGTAGTCAAGGTCGCTTGGGTTTGTTTTGTTATCCTTTGATTTCCTTGGAGGTTGAAGGGTATTTTATGTTTTAAGATGTGTGAGACGGTTGATGTTTATTGTATTGTGTGTTTTTAATTATAAGTTATTGTTGGTGTTGGATATTTGTGTCAACTTTGTTATATGAACTGTACTGAACTTTGGTTCTTAGCCTCATTTTTAAACTTTGTTTTTCTTGTTTGATTGTCTCGTTTTAGTTTTTGTATTGTTCTATTCTAGTGATAATGGATAAAACAAAGAAAAAGCCATAAACACCTTTTTCTTGCAAGTGTGTGAAGTCATCGTATTGACACAAAGTGTTACCATTTTGCTCAAAAATGAACATTCAAAGTTATTAGTCAACACCATTCCCCTTAAATCTATAACAAATTCAGCCTTGTTTTTTCACTAGAAAAATATAAAAATAGTTGAATACAAGATCTTATCTATAAATTTCATCGAAGTGAACATAATATTCATTTCTCTGACTACGCCTAATTTCATACACAAATAATAGCAAAACAGAAATCTAGGTGTGTTAGCAAATTTGAAATTAGCAAGGACGATATGGTGTGGGATAGGCAAGGTTTTTAGGGAGGGTAACATGGCCACAGCCACGGTGAGGCCGCCTCTCCCCCAGTTATTTCGGTGACTTCGGTGGGTATACCCCAGGTCCGTGAGCACTATACATCTCCCTCCCCCCCCCCTCTCTTAGTAAAGTTATTGGTAGGGTATGAGATGTAAGAAGACTTTTCCCCTATTTCTAGTTAGACTGTTTTCGGCGAGACGAGGGAAGTGGTTTCGGTGATGGTGGATAGTTGCATCACCAGAGATGGGTGGTGTGTTTGGTGTTTTGAAGAAAAAGAAAAGGCGGGAGAGGAGGTGGAGGTTTATGTTTGTTTATTTATTTTAAAATAATGGAAGGCGCTTTAGTCATTTACATAGATTTCACATCGCAAGTTGATGTCAGTCCCGAGTAACGACCAATCGAGTGTAAAAGTGTATACCATTGGAACTAGTGGCGGAGCTTGAAATTTCTTTTCGGGGGGGGGGGGGGGGGAGTCATGGAACACTTAAAACCCTTAAAACGAATGGTGGGAGGAACTCAATACGTATAAAATGTTTGGGCGAAAACTCGTAAATTTACACCACTGAGTAAACCATATGTGTTAACTGAGGACATTCATACAATCTCTGCCACCCCTCAACTTTTAAGCTTTGTGTTTTTTTACCCTTTGCACTATTACTTCATTTTTGCATACTCGCCCAACTTTTTATAATTGCAATTTTAACTCATAGAGTACTACTACTTTTCGTCAAGTTTTAAAATTTGTGTTTTAACTGTTGCACTATTACTTCATATTTACACCCCCTGCTCCTACTTTTGCAAATGTTAATGTATCCTCTTTTACAAAATTTGTGTAGCATATTATGTCTTAAAGCATTGTGTATTATGCTTCATGTCTAGCAATGCATTTTACACTTTTTTGTAATTGTCTTTTACGCATTATATTACGAATTATGTGTAGCAGATTGCGTCTTACAAGTCGTGTTTCATACTTCGTATCTTACTGCACGCCTCCACCACGTTGCGTGTCGCCGTATCGCTCGACGAGCAAAATACTAGTTCTATGTAATTAATATATTCAAATTCTATTTATATAAAAATTAATCACAGTTAAATTAAATAAAATCAAAAATAGTACAAGCACCAAGCCACCAACAAACAAGCAAAAAACCGGACCCACACGGTTAGGCTTTCAGCTTTCACGGAACATTCTAGACTTGAAACATTGTCCGACCTTTGCGTGACGACCAAGACAGAAGGACATGATCGTCATTTACCATTAATAACCACAGTTCCCACTCCCCCACTTATAAGTAACCGGACCACACCCTTCAGTTCACTCATCACCAAACACACAATTCACACTAATCAAAATCAATGGAGCGAACAAACAGCTACAATCGCGGCGGCAACCGTGGTGGTGGCCGGAGCACCGCCGGTGGCAGAGGCGGCAGTGGCCGTGGTGGTGGTGGTGGTGGTGGTGGTGGACGGAACGGAAATCAACAATACGGTAATCAACAGCAGGAACAGTATGGAGGTGGTAGGGGTAGGGGTCGTGGTCAACATAGTCAACGTACTCCGGCTAACCCTAACCCTAACCCTAACCCTAACCCTGGACAGAATGCTGATCGAGTGCCGGCAGTCAACGCTTGGAGTCGTGTTGCTTCTGGTCAACCGCCTGTGTCTCAGACACAAACAGTAACTCAGAACCGTCAGGGTATGACTCACGTCACTCATTGTTTTATATTGTTGATTGGTTGCGTTTAAGTAGTTGGATATTTTTGTTTCATTTTTTCAGGTTTCAGTTAGGGTAATTTCATTATGTTAATTAATTTAGTTTTTTTTTCAATTAACTTTTAAATTGTGTTAATTTAGTTTTTTAATCAATTTTGAGATTGTGTAGATTTAGTTTCTTCAATATTTTTTAGATTGTGTGTTAATTTAGGTTTTTAATTAGTTTTGAAATTGTGCTGATTTAGATTTGTAATCATTTTTGTGATTATTTTAATTTAGTTTTTTCAATCAATTTTGAGATTGTGTTATTTTAGTTTTTACAATCAATTTTGAAATTGTGTTATTTTCAGTCATTTTTTGAAGTGTATAAATCTTATTTTTTTTCAATTAATTTTTAAATTGTGTTAATTTAGTTTTTTAATCATCTTTGAGATTGTGTTGATTCTGTTACTTCAATATTTTTTAGATTTTGTGTTAATTTAGGTGTTTACGTAGTTTCGAAATTGTGTTTGTTTAGATTTTTAATCTTTTTTGTGATTATGTTAATTTAGTTTTTTTTTTTTCAATCAATTTTGAGATTGTGTTATTTTCAGTCATTTTTTGAATTGTATAAATCTTAATTTTTTTTTTCAATCAATTTTGAAGTTGTGTTGTGCTCTGATTTCAGATATTCAGGTTCAGGAAGTTGAGAGACGGGTATCATCTATGAGTGTTACAGAACACTCTAAGGATGGTGTGGCAAATGTTTATATGCCAATTAAGCGTCCGGACCGCGGTACGCTTGCAATGAGATCTGTGAACCTTCTTGTGAACCATTTTCCTGTCAGGTTTAATCCATCAAACAGTATACTACGCTACGATGTAGAGATTAAACACGCGGATGAACAAGGCGCGTCGTCTTCTACTCATGCTTTGAAAAAAACGATCCCGAAATCATCCCTGCGACTGATCCAAGAGAAGCTGTGTGTTGAATATCCTGACCGGTTTCCGTTGCTCCAGACTGGTTATGATGGTGAAAAGAATATTTTCAGTGCAGTTCCTTTGGAGTCGGGGATCTACAATGTTCAATTTTGTGGTCGGTCATATGTGTGCAGTATCAAGTTTGGAAATGAGCTAAACCTTTCAAAGCTACAAGATTTCTTGAATGGGAATGCTCTGCACGTGCCTCGTGATGTCCTGCAGGCTTTAGATGTGGTGATGAAGGCACATCTTTACAGGGAAAAGATTCCGGTTGGGAAAGGAATGTACCCGCGAGTGCACCGAAGGGAAGATGACCTTCGTTGTGGTGTTGCTGCTTATAGAGGGTCTCAGCAGAGCTTGAAGGTCACTTCTAATGGGTTGATAATGTGTACTGATTATTCTGTTATGCCGTTTCGTAAAAGGATGCCTGTTCTTGAGTTTATTAAAGAACATATTTGGGACATTAAACAAGTCAATGACATCTTAAGCCAAAGGAATCGGATCAAAGTTATGGATGCATTGAAAGGCTTGAAGGTGACTGTAACTCATCGTCGTACAAACCAAAAGTACACTGTGTTTGGTTTTTCGGAGAAACTTACAAAGGACATTTCATTTGTGCAAGAAGATCTTGAAGGGAAGAAAGAACCAGAAGTTGTCAAGCTGACAGATTATTTTAGAACTAAGTGGGGTAAAGAAATCATGCATAAGGGTATTCCCAGTTTGCAATTGGGGACCGACAAAAAGCCGAACTATGTTCCCATGGAATTTTGTGTGTTGGCTGAAGACAGAAGGTTTCCGAAGGAGCAGTTGGGTAAAGAAGCTGCCAGGAGGCTAAAAGATTTGTCTCTTCTTGCACCGGATAATAGGAGGAAGGAGATATGCGGCATTGTTCGTGAGGAGTATGCAACTGGAAAGCAAGGGTATGTAGCTACTTTTCAATTTTGTTATGTTATAGTCTTCCCATGGTGCGTGTTTATACATTATTTGGACTTCATGTGGGAATTGTGTAGTCATTTATATATGTGCATTGATTTGTGGCACGGGCAACATTTCAAAACAGGTAGTCTTTTGTGTGGGTTAAAACTGATTTTGTTGGGGTTGTCTGGTATGGTTTTCCTTTAGGTATTATAATTTTGACCATGTTAGTGTTAGATGATCATGGATTCTTGGATATGTAGCCAGCTCTTTTGGTTTTCTTAAGTTTAAGATTTCCTATAAGTTGCTTTTAACTCATGAGAGTGGTTTGGATTTCCACCCTTCTGAATTGGCATAGGAACTGTGTAGTCTGTTATATATGTTTAATACGTTTGCTGTTTTAATGGATATGGCAAATTGGGCGAGTCAAGCAACATGTGGTAGTATTTTATACGAATTGAAACAGGTCCATCTGAGTTCACCTGGAATGTGTCCTGGTAAATTATCATTACGTTTAAACATTCATCTTATAGGTAGATGTGAAAAACCTTACATGTCAAAATGCGTAATCTAGATATGCACTTTTAACGGTTCACCTTGAATGTTTTTTTTTTTTGTTAAAATTATGATCATTTTTACAAACTTAACCTGTGTGTTTAATATATTGCTAAACTTGTATTATTTCTAAGATAATCTAATTTTTGAATAAATTATTTAATAGCTTTTATGCTTTACTGTGATATTTTTAATTTCTTGATTATATTATTTAGTGGCTCTTATGCTTTAAATTGACACATACTGTCTACTTTTGAACTGGTTTTCATGTTCGACCCATATACTAGTTTCCCTCTAGAAATACAACACAACTTTAATCAAACTATTCATAAGTAAATGGTGGGTCATGCAACAACTCTCAGGTCAAAAAGTGTGATTTTGGATACGGGGCGAAACGGGCTAGGTTGCGTTTTTTTTGGAATGCTTTTGGTTCAAGTATATATTCACTTCTTTTTTCTCGTATTTAATTAGTGTGTCTAGTATCTTACTGAACATATATATTGGTTTGGTGATTATTTCTGTGCTGTTTTTTATATTTCGAATGAAGTGATATAGGAGGTTTTATTCTTTACAAAATACAAACACATTTCTGTTTATTTTTTACATGTTTTTTCTTAGATATAAAATAAGAGTTGTTTCACATCAAGTTTTCAATAATAATACTATTGTTTGACATTGCAGTGCGGAGGTGATTCAGAATTTTGAACTCGGGGTTGGTATGAACATGACAAAGGTTGTTGGACGTGTGATGGAACCGCCTAAACTGAAGCTTGGTAGCTCAAATGGCAAACCCAACATTGTCATGGTTGACAAACAGAAGTGTCACTATAATCTTCTTCAAGGGAGAACTTTGGTAGCTGGAAAATCAGTTGAGAGGTGGGCATTGATAGATTTTAGTCAAGGGCATCGGGATCGGCTAGATGTTAACTCCTTCATTCCAAAATTGATAAGGAGGTGCACAAGTTTAGCGGTACGAATGGAAGAACCTCTTTATGTGTATCCAACCAACATGAGGGAGTTATATGATCTAAAAACAGTTCGTGGTCTTCTCAAATGGATTGTGGAGGAGTGTAGGAAAGTTGACAAGGGGCGGTTGCAAATGATCGTATGTGTGATGCCTGAGAGACATGATGGATACAAGTCTCTCAAATTGGTGTCGGAGACCGAAATTGGGGTCATGACGCAGTGTTGTTTGTCTCAAAATGCTAACAAATCAAATGATCAGTTTCTTGCCAACTTAGGGTTGAAGATCAACGCAAAGTTAGATGGTTGCAATGTGGAACTTGTTGAACGGTTTCCTCTTTTCAGTAAAGATGATCGTTACATGTTTATTGGAGCCGATGTCAATCACCCGGCTGCATCAAACAAATCATCTCCATCTGTTGCAGCCGTTGTTGGCTCTAGGGACCGTGCTGCAACTCGGTATGTTGCTCGTGTATCACCACAAGAGCACCGCAAAGAGGAGATTGTTAATTTTGGGAGCTTGTGTTTGGACCTGGTCAACACTTACGCTAAATTCAACGGAGTGAAACCAAACAAAATTGTGGTCTTCCGTGATGGTGTTAGCGATGACCAGTTTGAGATGGTTCTGAATAAAGAAATGGTTGATATGAAGCAAGCCATTTACACCAAAGATTACCGTCCCTTTGTCACATTTGTCGTGGCTCAAAAACGCCACATAACTCGCTTGTTTCCGGATGACACCGAGAATGATGTTGGGAATGTGCCTCCGGGAACAATTGTGGACACCAACATAGTCCATACTTCTAATTTTGATTTCTACCTTTGTAGCCATTTCGGAGGCATGGGAACGAGTAAGCCCACACACTACTCCGTGATCTGGGATGAAATTGGGTTTTCATCTAATGAGATACAGAGGATGACCTACGACTTGTGCTACATTTTTGCACGTTGTACCAAACCAGTATCGTTGGTCACACCTGTGTACTATGCAGATCTTTTGGCGTACAGGGGCCGGATGTTTCAAGAGGAGGTGATGGCAATGGAAGCTTCTGGTTCTGCTCCAGCTTCGAGTTCGTTTGATCAGGCCTTCTACAATCTTGATCAACACCTCAAGGACTCTATGTTCTTTATCTAAATCCACAACCTTGAGATGGGTCGAAGTGTCCATACGCATATCAAACATCCTTTCTAAACTGGGTTAGCGAAAGGGTTTGTGCGTGAATCTAATGCATTTCGTTCTTTTTCAGTGTTATTTCTCTGTGTGTTGAATAAAACCTACAGGTGCTGTGTCACCTGTAGTGAAGGTCAGTTGGGCTTGTTTTGTTATGTTATGTGTCTTTACCTATATAATCTCCTTGTGGAGGTTGAAGGGTAGTTTATGTTTTAAGATGTGTCAAGCGGTTGATGTTAGCTGTTATTTTGTTTATTGTGTGTTAATTATGTTCGGTTATCGTATTGTGTGTTAATTATGTTCAGTTAACTTTTGTGTGTTCACTTATTAATATAAACTAGTTTTTTGTCGCCCCGCGTTGCGGCGGCAAACGACGGGAGGGAATGTGTAGCAAAACACAATACGTAAGGTACATTGTTTTACACATAATTCATAAAACACAATACGATACACTGGGTTAGAAAACATTTTAGTATTTTACTTTGATAAATTAAAAAAAAAATAAAAACAAAATTTCACTATACTAAGAGATGGTACAATGAGAAAATAAACAGTTATTATTAATCACACCAAACCTTGAACTTTTAAATAAACAATTTCAACATGCCAAAATACCAAGACATTAAGCAAATGTAACTTGATTTTCATTAATTTCTTATCCTCAAAAGAAAAGTGTAAGGTTATAAAATGTTTTTAACTAAAAGCTTGCTTTGACCTGTTATTCAAACCACAAAAGTTGGCACCTAATTAACGAAAGTCAATATGGGTCAAAAAAAAAATAGCATGAGTTTCTCCATAGGCATCCACTCATTGGGCCAAGAAATCGATAACTTAGAATTTAATTTACTTTTATTAATTTATTATTTTTGGATGTGGATCTTATTATCTAAGCTTTTAATACAGAGCACCATTGGCTTGGGTTCGAGTCCTGATCCCGACCGGTTTTACCGACTATTTCACCGTCGTGCCTTCGGGCGGGTGAGTGGTCGGGTTTTCCCGGGAATTGGTGGCAATTGGTGGCCCGGGTACTCTCGAGTACCTGATTCGCCAAAAGGGTGTCCGAGAGTGCTCGGAATTGATTCGTTGGCCGTTCAAAAAAAAAAAATACAGAGCACCAACACCTTTTTGTTCTGTTCTTTTCTCTCATCACTGTCACCATCACCAATTCCCCACCACCACCACAAAACGGTTCATACTTCATAGATCTGAAAATCGGATATCGTGTAGTGACTCACCAACACCAGATCAACATCTAAAGTCACTTTGGAATGGGTCTAAAACCCAAAAATCTGACCCAAAATTCTTCACCATCCAACCCCGCCGCATCATTTTGCTGACTTGACTCCCGATCTATCGTCATGGTCCCATGGATGTGGTTCAGATCCGTCATCGTCTTCAATTCTCTATTTTTTTTCTCTCCCTCTCTCCTACGCACACCACCCCGGTCCCCCTTGACGACAATATCATCATCGGCATGTCTTCTGTTTGCCGTGAAGGTTGGATGGTGAATCAACCGGCGACTGCTTTTAAGAGGAAAATAGAGAATGTTATCAAAGATTAACACGTAGGATGATGGTGAAGCATGACATGTGTGATGTGTCAAAGAGTGTGAAAGAAAGAGAATAATATATAAGTGATGGCAGTTTGGTAAATAAGAGTAAAACGAAGGGCAAGTTAGTTACTGTTCCTAAGGCAAGACAGATTTTAATTATACTAGTGGGGAACCCG
This sequence comes from Ambrosia x helenae, assembly GCA_030844895.1. Classification (NCBI taxonomy): domain Eukaryota; kingdom Viridiplantae; phylum Streptophyta; class Magnoliopsida; order Asterales; family Asteraceae; genus Ambrosia; species Ambrosia x helenae. The sequence goes on from CM061223.1 coordinate 5,778,489, forward strand.
CGCGTTGCCGCGGAGTCCATAATATAAGGCGGGAATATAATTCAAACTTTAATATGAATAAAAAAATAATGTAGAAGTTATATGTATGTATGCATGTATGTGTGTATCCTCTATTTTTTTAGGACTTTCAATCCCTACTTGTTAAAGATTTGCAACTAATTGAAAAAGACAATTGATTTTCAACATTACTACTTATTTGGATAGAAATAAGGTGCAACTGTTGCAACATCGTTTAAATATGAATTTAGCTAGCTCACCTAAATTTGTTTACACACCAATGTATATCATGAAAAATACGAACCCTTCCAAAAAGAATCAAATTGAAATGAAAAAAAAAAAAACTGAAACATGCAAATAAATTTGTTTACACACCAATGTATATCATGAAATTTATGAAGGGGTTACATGTGGAGAGAGAGCATTATACGAGTTGTATTAGTGACTTATACATGTGCCATCAAATATTGTACATAGGGGCATAATAGGAAGAAAATGGTAAAAGTTAGGGATTTATGCTTGTGCCTCTTGATATGTCATCTTAAAATGGTTGTGAAATTACCATTCTAGCCATCTCTCCTCCTTAATAAGGTAGCATAGATATAGAATAAATATCAAGATGAAGTGCATTGCATTAGAGTTGTAAAAAACCTGTTTTTTAACCGAAAAAAAAAAACCTAAACCGGTTTTGTACAACCAAAAGCTGCACGTGTCTCATCTCTTTTACATATTAATTTGTGACTCAGAGGTGCATTTAGTATCGTCTCCTCAATTTTGGTTTAAAAAAGCATGCCACAGGCCCCAAGGCACTTAGGAAAAGCATTTTTGTTTGGCAAAAGCGCTAGAATAGATGAAGCGTCTAAGGCGATGCATTAAGCACAAGGTTTTTTTCTTTTTTTTTTTTTTTTGGCAAAAGTGTTGGAATACATCATCCATTCTATTAAATTTGACCCAAAAGTTTTTCTAATATTTTTATTTTATATCTTTTTTTGTTTTTGAGTTTTGTTTAGTGTACATATAGTTTTGTTAGTTGTCCATATAGTTTTGTTCAACTGACGCGATATATGGAAAGTATGTCTCTTTACTGAAGAAGTGCACAATATTTGATCGATTCTTCGTGAGTGCGTTGAACGACAATCCGGGTTTAAACGAAGACGAGGCGATTGAAGAGGCTCGTAATCAATACCGTGTCTTGCACAATGATAACTACCCGAGGGTTGCGGTTTGGAGATCTATGAGAGCAAGATTTCAACAATAGTCGCGTTTCTAATATTTAATTATGTTTTTAAATATTTATGTGATGTTATGGTTTGATGTTATTTTATGTAACGTTTATTTTAATATTTATGCAATGTAGTGTTATAAAAAAAAATTTAAAACATAAAAATACAAAAGAAAAAACATGATAAAGCTATCGCTCAAAGTGAGCCACAACAGGATCAAGTGACAAGAGTCACACTTTAGCCAGTGTCACGTCAGCGCTTACTTGTCTTTTTTTATAGGATAAAGTGTGGGCTTGAGATGAGACACAACACTTAGTCTAATGTGTATTTTAAAAATCAATAAAGTCTTCACATTTTTAATTTATATTATGCAGATTAAATGAATACTTGGTTTATGTTTTGGTTGTTTTTCAGGTGCTTTAGTCGGCTGCTCACTTGAAGGAAGCATACCTGTCATTGTCGAGCAAAGTAGGATCAAACAGGTCAAAACTCATTGAAAATTGGTAACGTTCGAGTCTCCAATGGACAGGTTGGGTGAGGTATTGAAAAGGTAAATTTCAATGTGTGTTATATTGGTCATGTAGGGATAGGAAAATGGACGGAGTGGGTAATGGGTTAGATGGTTAATTTACAATGTGTTATATTGGTCAAGTAGAGATAGGAAAACCGGAAGGGATAAGGGGTCAAACGGCTAATTTTTTAATGTGTTATTTTTTTTCCTCGGGCTGGGGAAGACAAAGACGAATACTCGGGTAATTCACGAAAGATGGTCGAGTTTTGGGCAACCTTTATTTATAGGTTATATTTTGTATATACACAATATTTTTGTTAATTTTAAAAAAAAATGTTAGTATATTTGATTTATGATAAGAAATGGATTGTTTTGGTATATATACGAATCTTGGGTAAATTAGTAATTTATAGGGTTTTTTTTTGTCAAAAAAGATAACGTGTGTCATTAAGGCGTGTCATAAACTGTTGTCATTAAAAAGTGCAATTAATGCATGTCATAAAAAGGTGACATGCGGTTGCGTGTCATATTAATTTTACTACGTGTCCTATAACGACACTTTTTGGTGTGTCATAAACACATTTTTGTGACGCGCATTCATGAGGATCAACCAACACTGTCGTCCACCCTACCCGTCTCCCTTTGTCACCTCGGCGCAACCACTGATGATATGGTGGACGACCGTCGCACCTCATCGTTGCCGATCTACGTTACCGATCTGGTTGAATGGGAAGCATATGCACACAAGACCACCACCAAACGTCGATGATTGTTGATTTTGAGAGGTACCCAGATAGTAAAGTGATGATATGGTGGACGACCTCTTGAAACAAGCGATGATGGGTGTCTTTTTCTAACATCTTGGTTATTATTGTTCAAACCCATCAATGATTGTTGATTTTGAGAGGTACCCAGATAGTAAAGTTGGTTGCTTTGAAGGAAAGATTAGTGATTTAGAAAGAATTTTTGATAATTTAGGTTGTGAAACGAAGGGAAACTTATTAAGAAAAAAAATGGTGATTATTATGGGTGTTGTTGGTGATGGTGGATATGTATGTCTTTGAAGAGAAATGATGGTGGGTTGAAGAGAAGAGGGAGGTAGAGATTTGTACCATTTGAGAGAGATGACACAAGGAAATGTGAGGAGAGATGGATTGATGGAGAGATAAATTTTTTTTTGTCCAAAATACCCTTCTCTCAATATTCAAAGATGTAAACGTGGAAGAATGATAGCCATGTAATGGGGTTTTCATGGTTTGCTTAAGTGAGAGTGGTTTTCAAATTATAATTGGCCTATAAATATATATATATATGTGTGTGTGTTACATACTTATATACTTTCACATAGATTATTCGTATTGGTTTCTTAAGGTATTATACATAAAATAACAAGCCAAACATACCTGAGGGGCTAAAATTGTCAAAAATCAAGCTTTTCTCAACATAATGTCACGTCGCAGTACGCGGGGAATCTTAGTTATCCGCCCACGGTAGGCGGCATGCTTCTGGATGTTTTCTTTATTTTAATTTTCTCACGGACCGCGAAGAGAAGGCCTCTCTTCCCAACAGAAAGTGAGGAAAGTGAGGATGCTTCTGGTTTCGTCTTTTTTCACCTATTTTCCACTAATTACACTTGTTTATTATGTATTTTGACCGAATCTTGAACCCTACACTTGTCCTAACTCCCAACTAACATCATTAAGCCTTAATTCAACTATATAGCCATCAACTATCCGATTAATCGCAACCCAAGTACATTCAAATTGATCGGCCTCTTGCACCCCCTCGATAGCCTCTCCCTATAAATTGAAGGCATCTCCATGTTCATTTTCTTTTTCCCTACATTTCTCCTACACTCTTACTCTCAATTGCTCTCTTTTCCTCACAAAATCAAAAGATCAAAAACCATAAGTTTGACTTCATTTTCTAATTTCATACTTCAGCCTTTTTAACTCATTTTTTTTTGCTAAGTGTTAGCACTAATCCAAGGATTAAAACCCCTTAACAGATTTTGGCTTTCATTTACTGGATTCATTCAAAGTTAAACAAAAGATCTTGTTTAGATTTTAGTTTGTTAATTTAAGGCCCAATTACCAAACCAAAACACAACCTATCTCAAATGGTTGATCTTGAGTTCAAACCCACCTCCCACATTCCTAATTTTATTTATTTAATTATTTATTTACACCCATGCAATCTAACCATAATCTAACATAACTCGAACCTATTACCAAACCGAAGTACCAACCTAATCAATGGTTGGAACCTTTGTGCTATGGTCAGGAAATGACGAGGTCTAGAGTTCAAAACCCCAACTCCCGCACTTGTCTATTTTATTTTTACTAACCTAATATAGTTTTTTAAATCATTTTTTCGTCTACTTATTCGGGTAATATCCACGGTCCATGCAAATGCTTATGGACATTATAATAAGCATTACAGACCACAAAATATGGAATAAAACCCGACAAATGATAAGTATCATGAACACTAATATATTAACAATCGCATTTACATATGTTATTTATTTTACGAAGCTACATAAAGGTAATATCTAAGTCACCAATACTTCTATGATTACCTTACGGTTGATTTCATCCGTAAATCCACCATGTTTAGGATAATCTTTAAGTTAGAAATGCTTTTATGATTATTACCAAATGTATGATAATTCGGTTCGTATTTCATACTCCTCCTTTATCATTATTTATTTCTTTTTATTTCATCTTACCAAGATCCAATCCTATTTCAAATCTGAATCCTTTCATTCTCTTTAATTATTATGTTGCCTTTTATACTTTTTCCTAGACTTATACATTTTCCTTATACGTTTAGTGCTACCTTGACTCCCTTACGTTCACCCACCATTCGTGCTTTTCGTGAAAATTCTTCGCGAACCATGAGTATACATGACCTCTTATTATTTATGCACTTTTGGGTGTAAACATGTGCCTATGAAACGTACACTTATAACATGCACTTACATTTTACAAATAATCCATGCACATGTTCTTAGATACATTATGCTATACTTGATACTTGTTACATTTGTCCTATGCAAATTCATTAACTTTGATCAAGCCAACTTTAACATGCATAGTGCTATAGGATTGACAACCTAGTCATGCCCTAGTGAGAGGGATAGTCATTGTCATGTTAAGTATTTTATTTGACGTAGTATTTCGATACTATGGTATGCTTTGTCACATTAGGTTTGAGTTTGTCATTTGTATGCAATGTGTGTTCATAGCACCATTATTGTAATTAGACATGTGGATTGTACTCTTCAAACGTATGATACTTATATATTAAACTTGTATGCTCGCATTCAAATTATTCTGTTGACATGTATTTTACACATGTTTACAAGATATGCTTGATATGATATTGCCAGAGACATGATCATATAGTGCCCATGGACTTAGTTTAACAATTTAGAATTGATGTATTTTGTTCTGTTATTTGAACTATGTGTTTTTATTCCATGTTTTTGTTGGAATAATACAAATTTGCAGCTGATTTATTATTGTTTTCTGAATGAATTTGTAATCGAATAATAAACAAGGAACAATTGATCGAAACAAGACACTGATTTGGACAGAAAATATGGATTGTATTAGGATAGACAATCTTGGTAAATACAAATGAAAGATATAAATCCTATATATACATTATCAAACGGTGTGTTCCCTTGACAGTTAATCACTGAACCGTTGTGATGGTTGTATTGGTTGTTAACTGCCACCTTTTGGCGCCAAATAACTGTTTTTCAACCGTCAAGGGTATAATGGTCTTTTCCTTAATATGTCCCGCCCTTTTTTCTTGTCTACTGCTACCTTTTCTTGATTTGCTTGACCCATTTGATCTTCTATTTTGTTGCAGCCTTGTTTAACCTTGCTAGGACCCTTCTGATGTGATCTTGTTCATATCCGTTTGACCCATATGATTTCTATCCTACTTAAGCTAACATCCTTATAACTAGTGTTTACAACTAATAACATTTATACTATTACATACATACACACATTACTTTACATATGTTCAGATTACACATACTAATAAACATATAAACATAAAGTTTAATTTAAATATCTAACAGTTTTGTAAGACGATTTAAAACGGTTGATTAATGATATTTCAATTTAGTAACTTGAACTTTTGTACATCACATTGCACCCCAATATTTCCGTCATCGGTTGGGGTGTGACATCAACTAATCCTGATTTTGCTCTTTATAGCCATTTACGGGTATAAATACTCAACACCAACAAACTAACACTCCAAGTAGCGAAATCGGGAGGTATAGTGATTCGAACTTTAATTTACAAAGTATGACTCCACAACAATTTAAGAATTTCTGATTCTAGCTAGCTGTCATGGCCCGAGATTTACTAAGTGTCCAAGCTTCGGAATCATATTTTTCTACTAGTGACAGGGCCTTATCGATAATGAGAACGAGGTAACTCCTAAGGCGGTTGAGATATCCATTTGCTTGAAGGTTTACTTGGATGCGGCTGAAATAGTACAAGAGAAACACTCACTTAAAGGAGAATTAGATTACGAAGCCGAATTGTACAAGGACGAGGTGAATGGCGGATTGACGGAACCAATGACTGACGAAGAAGCCGCATATGATGAGTTCTTCCTTCAAATAGCTTTGGTTCAGGCGAAGATTAGATGTCGGTTTTCAAAAGATGTTTGCTTATTTTAGTTTTTAATTCCACCAAAAATAAAATATATATTAGTGAAAAAACTATGAATGATTAAGTTTTTATATTTCGAGATGTTGATTGTTTAAGTCTTTAATTTTAAATGAAATGATGAATTTTTAGCTAACTTAGGGGCTGTTTGGTAGCCTCTTAATGAGGCTCTTAACTATTCAGCGTTGAATGATTCAACATTCAACGCATTTGTTTCAGCTTCTGAATGGAATGGTTAAGTCTGAATCAATAAGATTTGAGATGTTGCTGAATTATTAAGCGCTGAATTATTAAGCACTGAACTGGGCTGAACCTTAATGAGGCTCTCCTACCAATGTGGGACAAGAAAACTAACCATTAAGAGCTCCAACTTATTGATTCAGTGCTTAACCATTCAGACCTCTTAACCATTCAGACCTCTTAACCATTCAGCACTTAATCAACCAAACAGCCCCTTATATTGGTATGAAAAAAAAGCAGCAGCAGTGAACAAGCAGCACAAGTAAATAGCCCCTGGAAAACTGGTCGTTTTGTTTGAATAAAAACCGATTTGTACAAGATTGGGTTTTCAAAAGAAAAACCGGTTTTACACCCGAACCGGTTCTGGAAAAAACCAGTTTCGATTGGAAAAAACCCGTTTAATTTGTACACGTCTACATTACACTACATATAATATATTCTAGTATATGAAAGACAAGATAAACCCATCAATAACAAGTGAACGGACTATATAACAAAATTGCTGCTAATAAGATAAATTTAACATAGATTTACACTTTGGCCAAGATAATTCCAAAGAGAAAACAAGAGCCAGCTACGTACTTCTGTCAACAAGTTACTATAGATAGCCTAGCAACATAACAATCCCTTTAACTTTTTGCCAACAAAAATGGTAGTATGTTTACTTTTGAGATTCCCCAAAATATGAAATAATAATGTTAGACAGAAAATCGGAAGGCGTCATTAAGAAATGCCATATCTCAGGACTTGGACCTTTTTATGGATGTTGGGGGCGCCCTTCAAGAAGGGGCCAAATGGCTTTGTGGGAGGTGCATGGTGATGCATGCTCTTAGTAAAAGGTGTAATCACGGCGCTGATGATGTCCTATCCTTCTCTGTGAATACAGGGATGTGGAAGATTTCATTGTTGGGATTCAGAAACCTCGTTATGTGACTCTTGATATGGAACCGGGTCCTTCAGGAGGGGTTGTCGGGGACTTATCCCTCCTTGAAAAGATTTTCTCTATGCCCATTCAAACTGTCAAGAGCATTCCCCCAAGCTGCCGATTGGCGTTCGCCCAAGCTTTGACAGGTGCCTTACGAAAGGTGGTGGCCTCTCCAGGGTCTGTAGAAAGTTGGGTCAAATTGCTTTTATTGCCGAGGTGTACCCTGCGGGTGGTCAAACCGTCCAATAGGCAGGAGCGGAGGTCTGGGAATAGGAAATCATTGCAGTGTAGTAGCATTCTGCAAGCGCTTTCCTTGTGGAAAGACGGTTCTGGGTTTGCAGATTTGGTTTCTTCCCTTTTTGATAGTGAGGGGGAAGGTGGTTTCTTTACCCAGGATGTAAGGGGGATTGAGCCTTCTGAAGAGAGCCCCAATGTCAAACAATGCCTAAGGAAAGTTAGGGACGGTCACTTCACAGCTGCTGTCAAGGTGTTGTGTTCCAGTGGGGTTGCTCCATTTGGGGAATCTACCATGAAAGCCCTTATTGACAAACATCCGGTGATGCCTCCTCCGTCCTTGCCTGCCAACCCTGACGTCATGCCCGCCCTTATTGTGGATATGGATTGTGTGATTGGATGTCTCCGATCTTTCCCTAAAGGGACTTCCTGTGGGAGGGACGGTCTGAGGGCCCAACATTTGCTAGATGCTCTTACTGGAGAAGGGTCAGTGACTTCCACGGGGCTGCTCTCAGCTATTACTGAAGTCGTCAACCTTTGGCTAGGGGGTTTGTGCCCAAGGGTTCTAGCTGAATTCATTTCTTCGGCCCCTCTTACCCCTTTATTGAAACCTGATAACGGGATTCGGCCCATTGCAGTAGGGGCCATTTGGCGCAGATTAGTTTCTAAAGTGGCTATGAGGAAGGTCGGGAAGGAAATGGCTAAGTACCTTGGAGACTTTCAATTTGGGGTGGGAACTCCCAATGGGGCAGAGGCGGTGCTTCACAGTGCGAATAGGTTCTTAAACTCCTTCCATGCAGACGGGTCCTTGGCTATGCTCACGGTGGATTTTTCGAACGCGTTTAATATGATTGACCGTACTGCTCTTCTTCGAGAGGTACATCAACATTGCCCGTCTATCTATCCATGGGTCCAGTTCTTATATGCCCAACCAGCTAGGTTGTATGTTGGTAATGAGTGTATAGGGGCTACTACGGGGGTTCAGCAGGGGGACCCTTTAGGTCCCCTCCTTTTTGCCCTCGCTTTACACCCTATGGTTCTCCGGGTACAAGAAAATTGTAAAATCCCATTTCATGCGTGGTACCTCGACGATGGGACGATTATTGGTGAGGCTACCGAAGTTGCTAAAGCCTTAGACATTATCCGGCTGGAGGGGCCATCCTTGGGGCTTCAGCTTAATATTAAGAAAACAGAGGTTTTTTGGCCGTCATGTAATGGGGTGAAACTTCAGGATAGGCTTTTTCCTAGTGATACTGGTAGGCCAAAAAAAGGGGTGAAGCTCCTCGGAGGGGCCGTTAGCCGGGACTCTCAATTTATCCGCGAATTGGCAAGGCGGAGGGCATCGCGTGCGGTTGAACTTATGAAACTCTTGCCCTGACTTAGAGATCCCCAGAGTGAACTCCTCTTGCTCAGGTCCTGTATGGGGGTTGCTAAGTTGCTTTTTGGGTTACGGACCTGCCAACCCCCCATGATGGATGAAGCAGTGTCATGTTTTGACAAGGGTCTAAGGGAAGCAATTGAAGACATAGTGGTATGCGGGGGGCCTTTCTTTGGTGACCTACAATGGCGGATGGCGTCTTTGCCGATGCGTATGGGAGGATTAGGGCTCCTCTCCGCGAAGGATGTCGGCATGTATGCGTTTGTGGCGTCGCGAGCTCAGTCCTGGAACCTTCAAGACCACATCCTACGAAAAAGCGGGGTTTTCGGCGCAGACTTGGACTACATGCAGGCCCTCGAAAAGCTAAATGACTATCTCCCAGGTTTTGATATTGGTGGTTTTTCTAACAAGGACACCGCCCCCCCAAAGCCTCAGAAAACTTTGGCGAATGCCCTTTTTGGCAAAATCGCTCAGAGCCTGGGTGAAGTTTTTAGTCTATCCCCTCGTCAGAGGGCAGTTATTGAATGCTTGCAAAGCCCCCACGCCCAAGATTTCCTGACTGTTATCCCGATCGAAGGTCTAGGCCAAAGCATGTCCGCTATTGAATACAGGGCCATTCTTAAATATCGTCTCATGATCCCCGTGTACCAGGAGGATGGAATATGTCCGATTTGCCGTAAGGTCTGCATGGATGAATACGGGGAACATGCAGTTCATTGTAAGGAGTTACCCGGTTTCAAATATCGGCATGATTGGGTTCGGGACATTTTGTGGGACATTTTAAGACGGGCTGGGATCTCAGCCAAGAAGGAGGCCCCTGTGAACTTCCTCTCAGATCCAACAGAAGGGAGATCCACTCTACGACCTGCAGATCTCCTTGTCTTTGGGTGGGCCGGGGGGAAGCATGCTTGTGTTGACCTGACGGGTGTATCTCCCCTAGTTGGGTTGAGGGGTAGTGGCTTTGTAGCAGGACAAGCGGTGCGAAAAGCGGAGGCAAAGAAGGTAGAAAAACATGCTAAAGCCTGTGAGGAGAACCAACACGTTTTTGTGCCATTGGCCTTTGATACCTTTGGCTCATTGGCACCGGAGGCTACCCGTTTCCTGACCAGGGTCCAACGGGTTATTCATAGTAGTGTATTGGCTCCGGGTGGGCAGGGTTACGTTTTTAGTAGATTAGGATTTGCTATTCAGAAAGGGGTGGCGGCGCAGCTTGTTGCTCGCCTGCCCGTTATCTTGATGTAATTTTCCTTGTTCTGGAATGAAAGAAGTTTGCATAAAAAAAAATAAAAAATTTAGGCTTTGTTTTTTTAAAACTTTTTCCACGTTAGGGTTGCGAGTAGGTGGGTGCCGATGACAATTATTGTTCACCAGTGGTGTTGATTGGTGGTTGCAGTGGTGGATGAGTGAATTAGGGAAGACGATGGTAATATAGCCATTTCATCACATTTGTAACGTTTGTTAGCGGCATGGACTTGATTGACAAATTAATTTAACGTCGGGGACTCGAAAGAGGGGGGGGGGGGGGATTCACATAAGTATGGACTCGAATTGTATTTCACCGGGCCCCAAACCTTAGAGACTCAAAAGATGGTTTACCTGAATTGTTACTTACCCTTTAAATGATCTTACATGATTAGTGTATTTCACCCCCAACCTATGCTAGATTCTAACTTATATATTTTATATCATTCGATCTGCCTTCCCAAAAAACAAGAAAAAAAAATCTTAAAAGTGTGGGTATAACTGTATATATATTTCTTGAATCTTAAAAGTGGTGATTACGGATTACTCACAAAGAAATCTCAATTCTAGCAAAATTTTACAAAGCTCGTATAAGGACAAAAGAAAGCCACTAGTATTGTGAAAAAAAAAAACGGCTTGTTTTCTAACAATTTTTCAGAATTAAAAGTATAAAATGTGCTGGTTATTGTAATCCCCCACCCACGTATTGGTATTTTTTTAGAGCTATATGATGAGTGTCGAGCTACGCCCCACTTACGGTGTGCGCATATAATGTTTATATGTGTGGCTCTTGGGGGGCAAAAGCAAAGTTGCACTACTTTTAACGTTATTTTACTAATTTCGTGAAAATAACGTTAAAAACGACCGACGGTTAATCATGCATCATGTGGTGGCGTGGATAGCCAAAAGACAAAAGGGTACATGCACTAATCGGGTTTGTCCCGATTGCTAAGTGTTTTGTGCCTTATGTCCAAAGCTTGATACCAAACCACATTGAGTCGGGGGTCTCACTGGAAGCAGCCTCTCTATTCTTAGGGGTAGAGGTAAGGCTGTCTACATCTTACCCTCCTCAGACCCTACCTTAGCTTTGCTATAGATGGGATTAACTGAGTATGATGATGATGATGATGATGATGAGTGTCGAGCTATGATGGAGGAGATAATGAGTTTAAATACAAATTACAATTTACTATAATTAATTACATTATCTTTTTTTTTTTTTTTTGGAACGGCCGACGGTACACACCCATAACGAAGTCCCGCACCCTTTAGGTCCGGTCCTCGGGCCCCCTAAGGTCCAGCCCCTTATTTCAGAATAACCCTACTCTGAGTGGGATTCGAACCTGTGACCTCCCAGAACAGGAATCCCACAAAGTGGGTAAACATTCCCACCTCCATTGCAAGCGACAACATCATTGGCTATAATTACATTATCTATTATTCACATTATTATTAATATATTGTTCACCACCCATTAACTTCTAAGATTTGCATTAAAAACTGTTTTTTCACTTAATCTGAACCATTGATTGATCAGTATAAGCCTCCAACCCTATAATTCTCGGTTCTCTCTCAATGTTTTTGCTCTCTAGCATCAGATATGAGTACCCCTCCAACCCTAGCTGCATTTTTTTTATAAGGGTATATAATATTTATAAATGTTGAAGATCCTATATCACTATATCTATGTTGTTATGGTTTCAACCTGATGGAAATGATGTGGTAAAAAGGAATTTGGAAAACATATACATATTGTTAAAGATCTCTAAAACTTATGCATATGAGTTGTTCGACGAGATGCATTAAAAAATTGTTACGTTATCTTTATCCGAAAGAGTTTGGTGAGTTAAAAATGAACTGTATCAATGTGGAAATCTCTGTTTTTCAGTATATTTATTCAGTGTGATATCATATAAATTTGTAGTGTGAAAGGAATTTACAGATGTGATGGGTGTTTAGGAAATGACTACCATGAGTGAAAAAGAATTACAAGAGTCCTTAGAAGATGTGCATGTTCATATTCTATCATCCCTGCAAGTCAATTTGGACATATAATTTTGTTTTCTTTTATCTGCTTTTAAAACACATTACATTATATATTATTAATTTTATTGATTATGCTTGTTCAACTATTGTAGGACAACCATGTGTCTTGAATATACCCCCTCCTCCTTGAACATATGACTGATCTACTAAAAGACGGTGACAAAGGTTCGTATAATTATTTATTTATTTACTCATGCCAAAGAGGAATTTTCAACTTGAGTAAAGATCCGGTACAAATAGTTTTTTTGGTAAGAACTGTGAGAATCAAAGGAGGGTATTTTTTTTTATTTTTTTTTTCAAAATTTTTTTTTCCCATATTGTTAAACAAGTATTATAGTATTGAAAACTAAAAAAAAAAAAAATTGGTGTAGAGTAATTACGTGTAGAGTAATTACATAATTACTCTAGTGTAAACTAATGTATTTACCTTAATGACGTAATTACACTAAAAAAATTTTTTTTTAAAATTTTTTTTTTTTGTATTATTCATCTAGAAAGAATGTTTAAGCACATGGGAAAAAAAATTCTAAAAAAAAATAATTTTTTTTACCCCCTTTGATTCTCACAGTTCTTACAAAAAAACTATATGTATTTGATCTTTACTCTTTTCAACTTAAAACTTATTATTGTTATTATTTTAAAATAGGTTGAAGCTGTTGAAAAGGTTGTTAAGTTTACGCATGAGTACTCCATCAGCCAGGAGGACTTTGAGTTGCTAATGGTCATATCTAAATTTAAGGTATGACTACTATACAAAAACTTATAAACAACGATTCTGCTCCCAAATCAGACCAACTCACAATCATGTCCCCTGTGGTATGTATATCTCTCAATATACCCTATAGACGAAAGAAGTTGTTTGAAAACCATCTACCTGTTGGATGATTGTTTGACTTACTACACGATAAGCTATATGAATACTTTGGATCGGTCAAACGTATATTTATTTTGTATAATTTCGTTGTACTACTCGATTTTTTGAAATAGCAAGTGAAAACCGATTATTATCATTATTCTAAATCATGAATTGTTTGAATCTTTTGCAGTTACCACCCCTATGCAAATTAGAGAGCTTATGCAAGTTAATGGTCTTATGAATGATGAACTGAACATTCATGCACTAAGTGAGTTTTAACCTTTGATGCTTTGTGCACATAAAGCTCTAACACATTTTTATTTAAAGTTGTCTAAATTTAGGTGAAATTCTTGTGTATAAACACGTATCAAGAAACAAGAGGTGTTTAGAGCATTCACATCCCCTCCACCATTTTATACCATATAATATAACAAAAATCATAATTTTCAAAATTTATCTCTCATTTTAAAAAACCTTCCACATCCCCTCCACCATATTTACCTTTATCTTACTCACAAACACTTATTTTATAATATTCCTCGTTAAAATACACTCATAATAATTTGATGGGGGTGAATAGTAGCTTTTTATATATAAAAAGCTAGAAGATGGATTTTTCATAATATAAAGATGGAGTATAAAATGGTGGAGGGGATGTAGGATGTTTTTAGTAAGTTTTTTTAAATTTTAGATATGGGGGGAGGTTTGATGGAGGGGATGTGAATGCTCTAAGGTGTTATTACTACTTAAAAGTGGCCATAGGGCTTGCTTTTGATCAAGAAACAATAAAAAAAGATGAGAGTTGGTCCATGAAAAAAGAGCCGTGATTACTATTGTTCAAATTGGTAACAGGGCTTGGTTTTTTCGGTAAAATAAAGTTAAAGAAAAAAGAACAAAATAAATAAATTTACAGTTTTGGAATTACTGATTTAGAACCAACTTAAATTTAATTATAAATGTTAGCAACATATTTTAAAACATTGAAGGAGACAGAAGACAGAACTAAACTGATCAGCAAAAACATCACCGTTGGGTTAATCGGGTTGTTTACGGGTCAGTGGGTCAACTGGGTCAGCGGGTACGGGTCAAGTCACGGAGCGAAATGGCTTGAAACGGTCAAAGTAACTGTTTTTAGTGGGGTTAAAATCGTGGTCAAATTATCGATTTTGTAGGAGTATATTTAGAGTGACGTTGCATGGTAGGATTCTATTTATGTTCTTTGTTTTATTGAATATAGAAGTAAGCCTTTATTTTCTTTCTGCATCTATTTTTTACCTGCAAGTTCACATTTACGTTACAAACAAACTAGTGTGTGGTGTGTGTGTTTAATTTTGGCCTGAACCAACAATCACAAGTGAGGTCAAAGTGGATAGCAACTCAAAGAGACAGAAGTTGAGTTTATTTTGTTTTTCATGCTTATTTACTTTATGTCAATGTGAGGACCGACTATGTTGTTTAATACTTAAGTTGACCTGGCTTAGCGCTCATCTTACAAAGATCTGGCCCCATGTTGATCAGGTTAGTCTTGCACATGTCGACTGTGTTTGATGCCTGATTTCTTCTTTGTCGTACATTATGTCGCAACCATACTATGTTTACACTTCTATAATGATTTTTATCTTTGCAGCCTTTTGATAATATGAGAATGTTGTTCTTACAGTACTACGTAAGGTCAGGGTTGGCTATAATGGAACGTTGGTGGTATAAGGCAACCTAGGAGGTAACTTTTTTTTGCTATCCGTGGTACATATGCACGCTTTTTTTTATTTATTTTAGAAGTGACAATTTTGACAAATATTTAATAAGTTATGTATAGAAACGAAACGTGGCAAAGTCTGGCCAAAGTGTGTTTTTAATGCATACATGATGCGACCTCTTAAATATTTTTCTTCGAAATATTAGATTAGTGAAGGGATAGGGAGCCTAATCTGAAAGGCGTCCCTATCCCCGTGAAACAACAACCCTACGCCAGAACATGGCGCAGGAACGCAACCGCGCGGGGACAAGCAATCAACATGTCTCGCGCGCCAAGACAAATGATAAGCAGCAACAACACCTGATACGCGCGTGCAATCACGCGCGGAATCTTCCCTTAGCACTTTTCATACGAAGTACAAAGAACGGCAGAAGGAAGATTCATAAAGATCCATGTCAGAGTACACACCAGCAGGAGAAGGACATGTGGCAGATAGTACAAAAGGTGAACGGCTACACTGTGCATGCTGTCGTGAACAGTGACCAGCAGGCATTACCTCGCCAACTGTCAGACGTCACATCAGACAGCAAAGATAGCCTGAACACTGTAGCAAGTACGACGTTACTACGCACCACCAGAAATCCGCCACGTGTCCAGCTACAACAACGACCACACTGTAGCGTGATGTCATCAACAGTAACCTGCCTTTTCCCGCCATTTTCAGAAGGACTATGGACTTGGGCCTCGGTTGGGCCCAGATCAATGGTGTCACCTGTGGGCCTCTCCACGCAGCCCACTTCGGTGCTTATAAATAGGATTAGATGCAATCCTTGTAGATTCATTCAGAAACAACCATAACCACTATACTCACTCCTTGTAATCTCTCTCGTTATTAATAACATTCCGGTGTACTTACAGTGGACGTAGGTCATTAACGACCGAACCACTTAAACTTTGTGTTCTCACACACTTCATACACACATTTTCACCTGCACTCACACTCACACGGGTTACCATCACGGTTTGGGTAAAGGATTAACCTGGTAGTTACGTAAGTATAAACCCCCCGGTGATTAGTCCTAATCTCCGGTATACTTATTGTTTCTTCAATTAGTATTGTGTTAATATAACTTTTGTTTTCATATATAACAAGCTAATTATTTTCTGAAAAAAATTGTCCAGTCAACTTGACCCTTTGTTTGACCCGACTTAACGCTTTTACTATTTATATTGACTTCCAAGAAGTCAAATCTAAGTATGCAGGATCAGTTTGAGGTGAGCTCAAATTAAGCCAAGCTTTTGTTTCCTGGTGTTGTGTTTTAATCTATGACTATTTTGTACATGGAATGAGGCAAGGTGTTGGTCCTATGCAAACCTTTTTGTACCAGTTGCCCAAGCAGTTTGTTCCAGTGATGCAGCCGCAGGTATGTGCTTCAATCGACTAAAACTACAAACTTTCAGTATTACTGCTAAATTTCGTGAAAATAAATTGTTTTGATAATTTGGTTGTTGTTTCTCTGCTTAGATGGTTCAAAGAGGACGTATGTAACGTTATCCAGGTAGAAACTTGGCAGATGCAATATGACAGTGCGTTTTGGCATTCGATTGCTTCCTGTACCTTTTGGCGTGGCGGGTGTTGGTGGCATGCTTCCACGTGATGCTTCTGCCTCCACCCCACAACTAATGCATAATACAACGGTGGCTTCTACTCTTGCGAATGCATCGCCTGACCAACAGAGGATGGTTTATATCTCCACCAAGCATATACTGCTAATTAAATATGATAGTACCTAAAATTTTTGAATTGTTGTTTGAATATAGACTCCCTGCTTAAGTTTCATGGTGCAAACTGATGCTATATTTGATACGAATGTATTTGATTATCCGTTAGTGTTGATAATGCTCATAAATGAAGTGATTTGTTCCGAGTAAGTGTTTTTGGGTTATGCTGTTGTTCCTAAGAAGATTTCGGGTCAATGCTTTTGGTTGGAGAAACTGTTTAAAAGCACATTGAAGATGTTAACCATTTTAATGATTTGATACTGCTCAATTGTATGTGTTGCTGACAACCTATTTTTATGGTTCTGGTGTTGAACAAATTTTGGTAGAGGCAATAGATATTATGTGCATGAGTAAGAGGACTAATAACTTGGTTGCAATTATTATTATTAATTAGTTGATGGAGTACTAAATATATAATATTTATATGTCTTTGTATAATGTCATTTTACAACCAACCCGTACTGGGACGGGTATAAAACTAGAGGGCATCTCTTTTCCTATTACTATAAATTTATTGCGTGGCTTTACTCATAACAATTTTATGAAGGTTTTAGGGGGTGTTTGGGATTGATTATTCAAAACAGATTATGCATTTTGAAAAAGCAGGGGTGGAGCTGCTTATAGATTATTGCGTTTTGGCAGCCTAAAAAACTGATTATCTGCGTTTTCAAAACGCAATCCCAAACACTAAAAACTGATTATTTGCGTTTTCAAAACGCAATAATCTAAAAATCATATTCAAAACGCAATCCCAAACACCCTCCTAAGTGAGGATTTAAGAAAGTATTTGTCATTCTTCACTTATTAGTTATCAACTTATTATTAAGAAATTTCATCGCAATAGTTTTAGCTATTATTGATGTAGGTCTTTCCTTTGACATAAATGACATAAAGACTTGTCTATTGCTACTTTGAGTTTTTATGATAAGAATTAAGAATATTGTTTGACTGATTGGAACTTTTTTTTTTCCTTCTTAGACTCAATTCAATAATATTATTGGTGTAAACTGCTCCAATGCCCCTTTAATTATTGTTTGAAAATTGCTTTTGATTTAAAACGCATTGCTAGCCGTCACACCCTGGTATAATTTGTGGATAGATCCAAGGAGCCTAATGTTGGTATGAGCAATATAAACATAAACAGATGAACACTCAAATGAACTACTCAATAGAGATTCAATTTTATTGATAGTAAAATAATGAGAGTACATGCTAATTATAAAGTGAAGCCTAGACTCCTATATATAGGAAAAGGAAAGGGTAATAAACTGGAAGATCCAAAGGAACCGGACAAAAGCAACAACCTGCCAAAGGGCATTATTGAAAAATTCAAAATACTAAAGGAGTCTTCAACTTGCATGCATGAAAGTAGGACTTGAATTATTATTCAACACCTAATGATGAAGTCCAAATATATTCTTGGATGGAAGAAACAAAACTTGAGCCGACAGATATGGTATGCGAAACGGTCCAAATTTGAGAAAAAAAAAATTAATTATGTTTGTGGTCAAAAGTGTAATTTTTTTTTTGTCCCTTGATTAAGGTGTATTGAGATAAAAATTATGAAGCTTTTTTAAGCCATATGTTGGGATGTGATGGTACATTTGGTAACAAAAAGATAAACTTAAGCGATCATCAAGTGATCAGAGAAATCTTTGAAGTGATGGGTGTGGTATACATGTGAATATGACATTATGTCATTAAACAACTTGGCCACTGGATGGGTGTGGTATACATGTGAATATGAACTCACTAATGAAACATTCCACACATATTGGATTTTTTAAACAAATAATGTTCTTTTATAATTCAAATATTAAAAAAAAAAAAAAAAAATTACCCGTCCGGTAAGATACACACAATAAAATAGATTAGAGATAAAAAAAAAAGAAAAAAAAACATTACGAATATGAAGAAAACATTGTATCCTAATCTAAGCTAATAAAAACTTAACACAAACACGTACGGTAAATATTATTAACTACCATATATGATCAACAAAAGCATGCACTACAGTATTTGAGTCAGAGAAACATGCACTTGGAACCAACAATAAACTATAAACTATATATCTGGAAGAAGGACCATACTGTACGTAGCAAACCTTAAACTAATCAACGACGTCCGCAACAGAGAATGGCAATGATCATGAAAATGGAAAAGAAAATGATCATGCGACGGTACGCCCACCACACTATAACAACGTCACCACTTGTGGTGGAAGACGTTGTGGAAGACATCGTAGGCCAGGTACAACATATACAAATGTTGTCGACACAAGCTGATCTTGCCATCATGTCAGTAATGAATTCATCAGAGCAAAATGTTGTGCAGGAATCGTCTCTACAATCAGCTGGGATGACATAGGTAGAGAGACCAGCCCCTGCATGCATGTACGGAAACCAAATTATGATAATAATAATAATAATATAAACTTGCTTAAAGATAGTTAGACATAATTTAAGAAAGTGTTATAAACAAATTAAGCATATATAGTACTGTTGTTGCTGATTTTTTTGCAGAATTCCATGTCTTGATGGAATGAAGATGGAGCGGGAGAAGGAGAAGGTGAAGGTGAAGGTGAAAGACTCATAACATGAGCAACCACAGATGTGAATATTAGCATCATGTAAAAGAAGACTATGTTTTTCTCCATTGGATTAAGTAAAACAAAAGAAGAGATATTATAGAGGACCAAAAAGAGAATCTGGTCAAATGTAGGCATGAGTTTTGAAGGAGAGAACTTCAAAAATGAAGTTGGAGGGAGGTTGGATTTAGGAAATGGGTATATAGAGATGATGACACTTTTTACTTTACAACTATATCAATTTTTTTATTATTATTATTATACTTCCTAAACTTTAAGTACTTATTCATATACGGTTTTTATTTGTATACTACTTAAAAAAAAAATTAGTTGTTATTTTGTTATGACTTTTAATAAACTAGATAAATTTTTGTTTAAGATGATTAATGTGTTTTGCTTCTTTAAATGTTTAATAGGTTATGCTGGATTAAAGTAGCTAGTTTTGTTCTTAAATTTGGTCTAACCTGTGAATCCATAAGACGTCATATTTTCAGTCCAGTCCTATTATAAATAGTTAATATAGTGTGGTGTTATCAAACCTTTTACATTAACTTACAAATGAATTTATTTGACTAATCATTGCGATCCAACCATTTTTTTCATGCGACTCAATGTTACTAATGAATATGTAATTGAACGTTCTCAAAAGATAAAAACACGTAAAAGACAAACGTAATCGAGGTATTTTCATATTATATTTAAATATTTAATGAACTATATATGTTATTTTATCACAATTCTTTCTTGCCTCACTCATTTTTAGCTAACCTGTATTATGCCCCCGTACGAAAAAATTATGTATCCGCCACTGTGGTTTAGGGAAGAGGTAGAGGAGATGTGACGGAGGAAGAGTGGTGGTGAGGGGAATTTGGAGGCGATTGATTGAGAGAGTAGAAGAAAGATGTTATAATCAAGAAACAAGACCACCTTAGATTTTTTTTCTCTCTCTTTAATTTCCTACTTTCGATGGTACCCCCCCCCCTTTTTATTACCAAAACCGTCTTTGTTAGGGATGTAAACGAACCGGACAAACACAAACAAGGTCTTGTTCGTGTTCATTCGTTAAGGAAATTATTTGTTCACGAACAGTTCATAAACACTTACCGAACGAATTTTTTATTTGTGTTCGTTTGTTAAGGAGCACTCGTGTTCGTGTTCGTTTGTTAATTTTATTCATGAACGCACACGAATACAAACGGACATATATTAACTTTCGAATAAGATCGAATTTACATACATTAAGACATTAACTAGATCCACTTAAAGTATAACCTAAATATCCAAACATGCGGAGGGTGTCGGGGCTGTTTGCTTGATTAGGTACTGAATCATTAAGTTGGACCTCTTAATGGTTAATTTTCTTGTCCCATATTGGTAGGAGAGTCTCATTAAGGTTTAGCGTAGTTCAGTGCTTAATGGTTCAGCAACATCTTAAATCTTAATGGTTCAGCCTTAACCATTACATTCAGAAGCTGAAACAAACAAACTGAATACTGCATCATTCAGCGCTGAATGGTTCAGAGCCTCATTAAAAGGCTTACCAAACAGCCCCTAACAATCGCAATTACATATGTTATTTATTTTACGAAGATACATAAAGGTAATCTCTAAGTTACAAATACTTATATGATTACCTTATGGTTGTATTCATTTGTAAATCCTGGGATAATTAGTAATGCTTTTATGATTATTACCAACGTATGATAATTCGGTTCGTATTTCATACTCCGCTTTTATCATTATTTATTTCTTTTTATTTCATATTACCAAGATCCAATCCTATTTTCGAATCCGAATCCTTTCATTCTCTTTAATCATTATTTTGCATTTTATACTTATTCCTAGACTTATCCATTAGCCTTATACGTTTAGGGCTAGCTTGACTCCCTTACGTTCCACCCGCTATTCGTGCTTTTCGTAGAAATTCTTCACAAACCGTGAGTATACATGACCCCTTATTATTTATGCACTTTTGGGTGTAAAACATTTGTAATATCCGCATCCACTTGTTGTAATTAAGATTCAGTGTTAGCTAAAATCGTCAAAATTTTTATATACTTTCGTTTTATCCATTTTTTTATCACGTATACATACCTATATACGAAAAAAATACATGCATAAATATTTTTATTAATAACAATATTTATAGTTTATAAAGGTTTTATTTATTAATATTTTCTATAAATATTTACCAACTATACTAACCACCTTCATTAACTATTTTTCACCCACCTCCTAACTCCCAACCACCATATTTATTACCTCAATCTTCATCCTCCTTATAAATACCTACCTCCATCACCTCCTAGACACTTCCCACGCTCTCTAATCACTCCCAAATCTCTCTAATCTTTGAGATTTTCAAGCAAAAATTATGTTCAAAATTTGTAAGTTGCAAAGCCTTAATCTTCACTTTTCTTCCATTTACTTCACCTCTCCTCTTCTTCTAACCTCATACCATTAACCATAACCAAACTTCGGTTATGGTTAATCGGTTATGAATTTGGTCATGGTTCGATTTTGGTTATTTCAGTTATTAACCATAAACTTCAACTAAAACTAACGTTCGACTGAAGTTTAAAAATTAATATCGCGTGGGTCTACAAAATAAAAAATGGAACCTACGATGGTGGACTTAGCTTAAGATATTTCTAGAAAATAAAAAAACTTACCTAAGCTTTAAGTTTAATTCTTTATTAAAATAAAAGTCACCTACATCAAGATCGTTTTGTTACTAGCATACTTTTATCTTAGTAGAAAATTTTACATGGTTTGTAACATAAACCTATTACAAGACTTAAATTTAGAAGTTCGGTTCGGTTTTGGTTATATCGGTTAACCAAAGTTTCATAACCATGACCATAACCGCTAGGTCGGTTAAAGAAATTTTATAACCATAACCATTGGTTATGTCGGTTATCGGTTAAAATCGGTTTGGTTATGTCTTATGGTTCTGTTATTGGTTATGGCAGTTAATTTTGCTCACCCCTAGTTTAGTGCTAGGGACGAATGTGGCAAAAAATGTAAAGTAGAAGGACCCAGATTTAAAAGGTTTGGGTTTTGGACTGAAGTGGCAAAAGTGCCCAAACCTCAGGGACGATTTTGGCTATTAACTCTAAAAATAAACTAAACAAGATTAAACAAAAACTAAAACTTTTATTGGAATACTATTGTGCCACATGGGCGCAGACTGGGCATTGAAAAAAGCGCCTGCTCGCTCACTTGACCTTGTTGTGGATAAACCACCCACCCTCGCTCGCTACCCTCAAATCCAAGATAAACCACCCACCCTCGCTCGCTACCCTCAAATCCAAGATAAAATCCAAGATAAAACCACGTGAATCATTAGATCGTGTACCACAATGGACAGTCTTATAGTATCACAAATAATTGCTATATGCAACAAATCTAGAATAACTATTATTAAAAATGTAACTAAATTTTTGAAAGAGAACACAAATGGACATTGGGTGAAATAAAGGAGAGCATTTGGTGTGTAGATTGAAGAACTCATCTTGTGTTAAAATCAGGGGTCTAAAAAGGATTTCCATTAGATTATTATGGATTTCCTTCACACGAATAAATGTACGAGTCGTATTTAAAGCACCTATTCAACACATGAATACCCAACCCAACACAAGATCATTTAATCCCTTAATGCAATATGAAATTCAACAAATTATACATAGGAAACCCTGTGACATACATATCACAAACACAATGTCAGCTTTTTAGTCTTTTTTTGTTTGTCTTTATAGAGATATTAAAACTATGACCGACCAAAGATTGAGTCAAAAAGTAATTTCAGCTATAGAGCTAGGAAGCGTAAACTTTTACCCTTTGTAAAATAGAAATTTCGATGTGTTGATGCAGCTTCCTGGAAGCTTCCCATTGCTTCATTGGGGAAAATGTACATGAGTAAGTCATTAAACACTCATATGTGTTGTTGGTTTATTAATAGATAGGAGAATTTATGTTGAAAACAAAACAAAACAAAAATAATTCTTTCCTATATAAACAATAAACTTAAATTATACACCATATAGTTTCAGAAAATTCTCATTTACATTTTACAAAATCAGGGTTATTTATTGTCATGCGAAGAAACACGAATTCAAGATTGTCGGGTTAGCGCCAATCTTAGTAGTGATTCCACGGGGTGTTTATGAAAAGGTATGTTTATAAAATGTGATAGGTCTAAGGACAAGACCAAGGATGTTTAGTGACAACAAGTTAGAAGAGCCGAGCCTCTAAATGTTAGCAAATAAACAAGAGTTGGAAAAGTACGATGTGCCCGTAGTCTTTTCTGTGAAAGTGTTCATAAATATCGGATGCCCCTAAAATGAGAAGGGTCTCCTCCTTTTATAGTACCTCGATATACGACTTTCTCAACCCGTCCTCCACCCTTGATGGGGCCCGACCTAGGTAGAGGTGTCTCTAGGTTTCCGGCCCAAATCCTCAGGCCCAATGGTGCAGGTGGGTTTTGATAAAAAAGAGAGGAAAGGGGGGATGTTACCGTCCTGACGAAAATACACGTGGCGTCCGTCGAGTGGACGCTGGTGAGCGGCGGACATGTGGCGTCCGCCTATTGATTGATAAAGGGCGGTGGGTAATCATACCCTTCTAGAAGAACATGAGACAAGTTGGAGGGTTGCAAAAGTCTCCAGAGAGATATCTTGGCTGGGAGGCTGCCACGTCGTTGTCCTTTCTGACTGTCAGTTTGAGCGCAACCGTTGATTGGCTGGGAAGTCTGACGGGCAGCCTGCAGCGTCAGGAACAATTTCCTGGGGCAGGAGTGTGTGTCTCGAGGCTGCCCCAAAAGGCATCTTTCAATCGTGTTGACGAAGCTTTGTTTATCTTGCTGAAGAAGCTTCGTATGGTGCCTGTCCCGCTGACGTAGAACGGGCGGATAGGTCTGCGTCATCTGTCTGATGTACGCGAGTTGTTCCGCTAACGTAAAACGAGCGGGACGATGTGCGTCAGGCGCTTGCCACTCCGCTGACGTAGAATGGGCGGGTAACTCTGCGTCATCTGTCTGATGGACGCGAGTTATTCAGCCTACGTAAAGCGGGCGGAGTGTGTTTTAGCTAGTTTGTGATATGGTATTTGCTAGTGCTTTGGTACCATATCCCTTCGAGTCCCCCTAGTCCAGTGCTGCCTTGTTGGTTTTTAGAAGGGGGTGCTGGACTCGTTTGTGGACTTTGAAGGTGCAGAGTTTTTTACATGTGTACTTTGAGTTACATCCAGTCGTCACTGGGTTTTCATGTAACAAAGTGTACATATAAGTTTATGACATCGTCAACTGGTGCGCGTGGCAGTGATCAAGCTGCGGGCGTATGACGGAATGAGAAATCCAGTGGTTTAGGCGTTATGCATCCGGAGGATGGGAAAGAAGAAAAGATGTTTAAAATTCTTCTTCTTGCGCAGGCTTGACGCCAAAATAGGCATCGTGCCTGATAGCGCATTTAAAAGACGAGGCGCTGTTTAAATTTCTCATCGTGGCGCGGGGGTGACGCCAGATTAGACGTCATGCCTTGTAGCGCATTTGAGAGATGAGAAAATGTATAAATTGTTCGTCTTGGAACTTGTTTGACACCAGATTAGGTGTCAGGCTTTGTAGCGCACGTGAAAGATGAGCATAAGAAAGGTTGAAGTTTATTATCTTGGCGCTGACACGATGCCTAACCAGGCGTCGGTGGTTGGAGCGCTTTTGAGAGATGAGATGAAAACGTAGCTTTTTGTCTGCTTCTGTGCTTGCTGAAGTGCACTTATTGCGCATTGAATTTGTCTTTTCGAATTCTGTGTAAATTTAATGGCGGGAATGTTGGTCTGAGAGAGGACGCGTCTGACGGTTCGTGCACTGTTCTCGGAGAATGTGTCTGACACGTGGTATAGTTGTTGAGCTGATGGGTCGCCACGTGTCAATCGTCGGTGGTGCGTAAACAGCTGGTAATGGTGCATTTGAACGTGGGCGTACACGTGTCGATCATCTGTGGTCTGTGACATCTGTTTGGGTATTGCAACCATCAGGCGAGTGTGCCACGCGCCGCACGTGAGACGGATGTCATGTGGTCCTTCTGACGTGTCGTCTCTTGAATGGACCTCCGTCTGAAAAGTTGGTTTTGTCATCATGACCTTCTATCCCATCGCAATTAATGCGATGGGTATAAATAGGGGCTCCAATCTTGGTAGTGATTCCACAGGGTGTTTATGAAAAGGTATGTTTATAAAATGTGATAGGTCTAAGGACAAGACTAAGGATGTTTAGAGACAACAAGTTAGAAGAGCCGAGCCTCTAAATGTTAGCAAATAAACAAGAGTTGGAAAAGTACGATGTGCTCGTAGTCTTTCCTGTGAAAGTGTTCGTAAATATCGGATGCCACTAAAAGGAGAAGGGTCTCCTCCTTTTATAGTACCTCGATATACGACTTTCTCAACCCCTCCTCTACCCTTGATGGGGCCCGGCCCGGCCCAGGTAGAGGTGTCTCTAGGTTTCCGACCTAAGTCCTCAGGCCCAATGGTGCAAGTGGGTTTTGATAAAAAAAAAAAAAAGAGAAAAGTGGGGATGTTACCATCCTGACGAAAATACACGTGGCGTCCGTCGAGTGGTTCTCGTGGGTCATGCATAAACAATCAAACTTGCTGAACAGCGTAAGCAAGATCAGGGCGAGTAATAGTCAAATATTGTAAGGCTCCTGCGAGACAATGTCCCATCAACTGTCAGAGAATCAGGGGAGGCGCTTAGCTTTGATCCTGCGTCAACAGGAGTGGTGCAGGGTTTGCATGTGGAAATGTTTGCACGCTTGAGGATGTCGTTAGCATAAATGACTGAGATAAGAAGAGACCGTTGTGCTTGTGTTCAACTTTGAGACCCAGAAAATGATGCAGGTGGCCAAGATCCGTCATAGCAAATTCTTTCTTCAAGACAGAAATAAAGTGGGTCGGTAGCGATGTGGAGGATGCAGTGAGTATGATGTCACCGACGTACAATAAGAGGTAGGCCGTGTGTCCTCCCTTGTTGTAAACAAATAGCGATGTATCACATATGCTGCTTTGAAAACCACACTGTGTAATAAATGCTGAGAAACGTCGATACCATGCCCTTGGAGCTTGCATTAGCCCATACAGAGACTTGTTTAACCTGCAAACAAAACTTGGATTATTCTGATCAACAAAACCAGGTGGCTGGTGCATAAATACAGTTTCCTTTAATTGACCGTGAAGAAACACATTTTTAACATCAAGTTGGTGAATCGGCCAGGAGCGAGATACGGCTAAACTCAAGACTGTGCGAATAGTGGTTGGTTTGACCACTGGGCTAAAGGTCTCGTTAAAGTCGACCCCAACAATTTGGCTTTTACCATTCACTACCAAACGAGCTTTATGCCGTTCTAACTGTCCATTAGCATGATACTTGTGTTTAAACAGCCACATACATCGTATAATGGGAGCCGAGGTAGGCCTAGGTACAAGTTCCCACATATTATTATCCAATAAAGCCTTAAATTCAGATTTCATGGCATCGTTCCAGTTCGGGTCTTGAAGGGCAGATAGATGAGATTTGGGTAAAGGAGAAATGGTGGAGGATAGCGTAGAGAGATTGAGGGGGACACGAGGCTTGGTGATGCCAGCTCGTGCTTGTGTGACCATAGGATGGGTAGGATGGGCGGGTTGGGCTGAAGCCGGTTGAAGGTCAGTGGGTGCGGAATTGTTGGGTGAATGAGGCGGGCTAAGAGGTGAACCAGGTGATGGTTGGGGGGTAATGGGCCGGGTGAAGAGGATGGTCCGGGAAGATCGGATAAGGGTGAAGAGGGAGCGGAAGGGAGGTTAGTGGGTTGTGGTTCGAGGTGTTGGTAGGTAAATAGAGGAGAGGTTTCAACACAGAAAGTGTGGTCGGGTTTGGGGTCCGAGGAGAAAGTCATAGGGAAGACAGTTTCGGCAAAAGCTATGTGCCGGGAGAAAATGACTTTTCCCGTGGATAAATCTAGGCATCGATAGCCCCGGTAATTGGCCGGGTAGCCTAAGAAAACACAACGAGGGGAACGAGGGTGAAGTTTATGGGCTCGTATGTCAGATTCGTTTGGGTAACATGCACACCCGAACACTCGTAAGTGTTCATATGAAGGATGGCGAAGGTAGAGGAGGGAGCACGATGTGGAGTTGTTAATTGTTTTGGATGGAAGGATGTTGTGAAGGTATGAGGCGGTGTGAATAGCTTCAACCCAGAATTTAGATGGTAGGGAGGCATGAACAAGAAGACTAAGCATGATATCATTTAATCGTCGTATCTTCCGTTCAGACTTCCCATTTTGTTGAGATGTGTGAGGGCACGAAAAACGAAATTGCATACCTTGTTTGTTAGCAAAATCGAGAATGTTGTGGTTATTGAACTCACCCCCCATGTCACATTGGAATTGTTGGATTTTTAATTTGAATTGTGTTTGGACAAAGGTGTGGAAGTTGCAAAATTTAGTAAATGTTTCTGATTTAAATTTTAGTGGATAAGTGTATTGTGAGTATTCGTCAACAAGAACCATATAGTACTTATAACCAGAGGTGCTGACGACTGGGGAGGTCCATAGGTCACAATGAATGATAGCAAAAGGCATCGATGTTTTGGTGGTAGAATCAACAAAAGACAACTTTTTTATTTTTAGCTAATTGACAAGCCTGGCAAACATACGAGGCGTCAAGTTTATTACAAGGTAAAAAGCAACGTGAACTAAGAAAATCAGTAACATGGTATCCTGGATGACCAAGTCGTTCATGCCATGACTGGGGTGTGGATACGGAGACAAAAGCAATAGCGAGAGAATTCTTGGTGAAGGAATAAAGGCCGCTTGAGCTATCATGGCGACTGAGGGGCGTGCCATCCTCAAAATCCTTCACCAAAAATCCAAATGGATCAAATTCAACTGAAACGTTATTGTTAGTAGTGAATTGACGAACATATATAAGGTTTTTAATAAAGTGAGGATCGTAGAGGACAATTTTTAAGTTATAAGTTTTGGACGAGGTTTTTAAGGTGGTGTTGCCCGAGGCATGAACCGGAAGACGATTACCATTTCCAACTAATATAGACTTTATATGGGAATACGGGGAAAGTGTAGAAAGCTTACCTTGGTCCAACGTGACATGAGATGTCGCCCCGGTGTCCATGTCCCAATTATCATCCTCGTCATTCATAGAAATTGCTTGAAAGGCTTGAGCAAGCTGAGATGGGTCCAAAGCATCAAAAGAGGTGTAATGGGCCTGAGCGTCTTGGGCCGAAGAGTTATGAGAGTGTTGTGACTGCTGGGCTTGTCCACGAGGATGTAGAGAGTTCGGCCTAGGCCCATAAGGCATCCAAGGAGTATTCAAATCTCCATAAGTTGGATATGGACATAGAGGTGGGACCCATAAAGGAGGGGTCCAATAAGGATAAGGATGTGTGGTAGTTGGTCGATAATTGGGGGAAAAAATAAGACTGTTGATTAGAAATCCTCTAGCCATTTCCACGACTACCACATCCTCTTCGAGAAGAGTTGTGTCGTGACCGATTGTCACGAGTTTGTTCTCTGGGTTGGGGTTCAGATGTGTATGTTGACTAATAAGTAATAATATAATTCAATTTTCATTAATTATAATAATAATTAACGTTAAGCTTTATTTTATTCTTTTGGTTTATGCCATCACTTGTTTGCGACTTGATCGCACGGTGCGTGTTGATCGATGCGACTACTTTTAACATTTTAACATGCGTGAATACAGACCTTAAGTTTGATGTGCAAAAAAATATGATCTTTGGAAACTACATCTTCTAAGTCACGTGGATGAATGTGCTTTTGTTTCACGATGATAACAAGATAGTTTGTCATTAATATTTAAATAATAAAGTTATTATAATTTGGTCATCTCTCACACCATTTAAGTAAAAAATAGAGGGTCAATCTATGGTTGGGACCGGCATAGTTCAAAAATACATACCATCAGGAATATATATGTATAATGTATAGTCTTGAGAAGTTGATAAACGACATTCAAAGTTGCAATATACGTAAATCACATGTCCAACACTTGTAGCCCAGTTGGTAGAGGGCCTAAAGTTTCCTATGGGAGGCTTGGGTTCAATTTCCACTATCTACATTTGGAGGACATTGGTGGATGAGAAATGATGGATGACCCGGCCATTAGCTTGGGTTCGAGTCCTGATCCCGACCGGTTTTACCGACTATTTCACCGTCGTCGGAATTGATTTGTTGGCTGTTCAAAAAAAAAACGTAAATCACATTAACCTCCTCCCTTTTTGCCAAACCATGTTCAAGGAATGGTTGTCGTCCAAACCTGCTTTTCTTTTTCAAATAGTTAACTCTACCTTCAATACGGTTAAAATACTCACTCATGTTAAGATTAAAAGTTTCATCATTTTAATAAGAGATGATGTTATCTAAAAAATATACGACATAGATTTTAAGGAAAAATAAAAGTACCTCTTGAAAACTTAGTTATTTTTAAAAATCATAAAATGTTAAAACACGTTACTAAATCACAAAATTTTGGATAGAGATACGTGAATAATCATTTTCCTCCTCTCAATTAGTATCGAATATAACTTTAGATAATCATTAGATTAGACAACATCGATTGAATTTCTGTCGCGTAGCTCAGAAATCGCCCGGCGCGTTGCGCCGGTTATTATACCACTAGTTAATGTTAAAAAGAACTGGTTTAACCGGTTTTTTCGATTATGAACGTTGGGAGACTATATAGTCGTTATGCTGCAAAATGGTCGTTTTTTATATATTTTTTTCTCCACCTATTTTTTATATCGGCTTTCTATAAAATACTATATGGATGTTTTGGGTCAATTAAACAAGTCTAGAACACTCTTTGCACTATCTAAAATCTCAAAAAACGTGTACTAACTTCGACAACGTTCATAAGGAAAAAAAACGCAATGTTTTGAAACCCGGACCGGACCGGCCGGTTCGAGAGGGAAACGGACCCCCGGCCGATCCGGGTCGCTATATCGGACCGCCAATGCATCGAGCCGCTGTTGACCCGGCCGGTTGGACCGTTTTTTTATTTTTTGGGGGTTTTGGTTCGTTTTTTTGGGCCGGTGAACAACAGGGGACTCCGTTTCAACGTTCAGTCCGGTTCTAAAAACATTTGAAAAACGTTTACTCACCAAGAATATCTCAATTCTAGCAAAATTTACAAAGCTCCTATAATTAGGACAAAAGAAAGCCACTAAAAGAAAAAAACGGCTTGTTTTCTAACAATTTTTTAGAATTAAAAGTATAAAATGTGCTAGGTATTGTAATCCCCCCACCCACACACAAAACTATAGCCATATATCACTCAAATTAAAAGATATATAAACCATTAGTATATAATCGGTTCTTAAATCTGTTCCGTTCAAGAACATTGCTTCTTTTTCTTTTACTTGACTATAATTGATATATTTTTAGAGCTACATGATTGTCGAGCCATGATTCACAACTTCCTACAAGGTCGGCACAAGCATTTTAAAGCTAGGGCTTTAGACCCTAAAATGTTTAGGGCCCTAAAATGATTTTTTAAAGTATGTGTTATAATCATTCAACCAAAAATATTCCACTAAAATGTAATTGCAATTGAAGAATATTGTCTATAATAAGACCCTCAACAGACTAATGATTACTCCAAACACCTCAATATATTTCAAGGGTCCGAATTTTTAAAGTATGTGATAATCATTCAACCCAAAATATTCCACTAAAATGTAATTGCAATTGAAGAATATTGTCTACAATAAGACCCTCGGCAGATCCAAACACCTCAAAAGGGGGTAGCGGCGCAACTTGTGGTCCGCTTACCTGCCTCCCACTTGTAAAGAGTTATTGGTAAAATTAATTTTAGGACTTCAAAACGGTTAAGCTGGCACTGATTTCACGTTACCAAGAATAACAGGAAAGATACACACAATAAAATAGATTAGAGAAAAAACATTACAAATATGAAGAAAACATTGTGTCCTAATCTAAGCTAATAAAAACACAAACACGTACGGTAAATATTAACTACCATATTATATCATATATGATCAACAAAAGCATGCACTACAGTATATATTTGAGTCAGAGAAACACTTGGAACCAACAATAAACTCTAAACTATATATCTGGAAGGACCATACTATAGCAAACCTTAAACTAATCAACGTCCGCTGCAGAGAATGGCAATGATCATGAACATGATCATGAAAATGGAAAGGATAGTGAAGAGACGGTACGCCGACCACGATACAACAATGTCATCAACGATGGTGGGGGAATACGTTGTGGAAGACGTACAACATATACAAATGTTGTCGACACAAGCTGATCTTGCCATCATGTCAGTAATGAATTCATCAGAGCAAAATGTTGTGCAGGAATCGTCTCTACAATCAGCTGGGATGACATAGGAAGATAGACCAGCCCCTGCATGCATGTATGGAAACCAAAATGATAATAATAATAATATAAACTTCTAGATAGTTAAATCTTTAAGCTATCTGTGGAACAAGCATAAATCCACATTAAGATAAAGAAAGTGTTATAATTAGCAAAGCATACTGTGGCAGAATTCCATGTCTTGCTCGAATGAGGATGGAGCTGGAGAAGGTGAAGGACTCATAATGTGAGTAACCGCGCATGTGAATAACATCATGTAAAAGAAGGCGAAACAGGTTACGATTTTCTCCATATTAAATGTTTTGCTGGAAGAAGAATAGAAGAGATGACAAATAGTGAGGTTTATTTGTAGTTTTTTTTTTTTAAGTTTAAAGATCAAGGAAGGAATTGTGGGAGAAAGATAATGATTGTGTGTGTGTTTTGTCAAGTGTTGATTGGTCTTTGTGGTTTATTCTTCATCATATACACTTTTCTCGTAAAAAGAAAGAATTTTTTGTATATTTGAATACATTTATTTTTTCTATTTTACATTTAAATATTTGATGTTTCTAATATTTTAACAATATAGTTATTTTGTATTTGAGTTAAGGGATAAATTTATATTTGATTTTTGTTTTAAGTTTATTTTCTAGAGTTTAATTAATTTATAATATAGTTAATTAATAACCATAGTTACATTCTGTTAACTTTTTTTTAGCAATATTTGTAATAGAACTCATTAATAAAGACAAGTTACATTTGGTAATTGTGGTTTATTCTTCATCAGTAGATTTTTAACGATGGTAATGTCAAGGATAAACTACATGCATTCGTCTAGCTTCAGTGTGAAGCTAACGCGTCTCTATGGCATATTATTCTAGACTTCTAGTTCAATCTAGTTTTCATGAATTTAGAACTTTTCTTTAGGTAAAGAGTGTTGCACACTACTTGCACGAAAAATCGCTTAATTGAAATAAAAGACTATGGTGCCACGGAATACAGTAATTAAATTATAGTTTTTTCAAATTAAAAGTAATGTTTACAAAGTAACGATCAAGACTGAATTGACTTATTTTAAAAGAGAAAACCATTTTTAATTAAAATTAGTTGAAGACATATATAAGTTTTTTTTTTTTTTTACTTTTCCTAACTATACGTAAACATTAGTGATGCATCTTTCTCATTTCTCTCATAATAAACCTTTTCTAATAAATTAAATAAAAACCAATTTAAATTATAACATGAAACTCAAAAATTAAAATTGTATACAAAATAACATTTCATAGTTAAAAATAAACTAGGTTTTATAACTCGCGCGCGCTGCTGCGCGTTAAACCATGACTTATTTGTCACCTAACCTATGCGGTTCCCGTCATAAAAAAAACTAAGCATGTTAAAAGTTTTAAAGAAAAATATGTTAACTAACAAAAATTCGTGTTTTAAAAAATCAACTTGAATTAGAATAGTAATATAAAAATAAATTATAATAGAAAGGGCAAATTAATTGGTAAGTAAAATCTTAAACTAAATGGTCATTAAAAAATAGAAAATTAATTTTAATTCAGTTTGGTTGCTCTCAAATATAATTAGAGTGCAAGCCAAATACTATTTTTTGTTTCCTTGGAATTAAACTGTATGAGAAGTGACCTGTTCTCCTGAATCTTTGCTTTTTACTTTTTTCAATTCACAATTTACAGTACATATTAAAAAAAATGACGTTGCAAGCTCAAACAACTTTCTTGTACTCATCTTCTTCCAACTACCCATCATCCCACTATATCCCTTTCTCTCTCCATAAAATCTAGTTCACATAATAACTAACACCAAACACCAACAATACAATTTTCGTTTACGGTACTCGTCAGATAATAGATTGCGCAAATGAAGAATATTACATCTAAACACTTGCAAACTTCGGCCAACAACCGCCACACTCTGAAAAATCAGGCCATGTACCACCACCGCTTGAATAGTTCGACCATCAAGGTAAAGCTTCAAGATGTCTCAGGATAACCAAAGTACACCATCATCGACCAATCATAACAATTATCAAGCAACAACAAAAATTAAAAGACAACCCCAAAACGTTTTGAATCGAGCTATGGCATCATTACCGACCCAACATCATATTTGGAGAAAAAACACAAAAAAAAAATAATAGGGTTTAAACTCATGAATATCAAGTTGTAGGTCCAAGACTGTCTCAGATGAGCTATTGCTCACCATCATCGACCAACCATCACCAAAATAAAATTTGGTTTAAATAGATACAAATCATATTCGAAACCCACAACAATGGTGAGGACACCACGCCGGCCAGAAAGGATGACGGACACAAAAAGCGTCATCTTTCTGCATCCATCTGTTTCTTGTCTCTGAAATCAGTAAAATATGGTGGTTTAAAGCACAAAACCAAAGAAGAAGCGGACCATCGCCGGCCAAATTAGACGCCGGAGTTGACAACCGTTTTTTCTCGACATATATATATATATATAGAGTAAAGATCCGGTACAAATAACTTTTTTTGTAAGAACTGTGAGAATCAAAGGAGGGTATTTTTTTTTTATTTTTTTTTTCAAAATTTTTTTTTTCCATATTGTTAAACATGTATTATAGTATTGAAAACTAAAAAAAAAATAAAAATAAAAAATTTGGTGTAGAGTAATTACGTGTAGAGTAATTACATAATTACTCTAGTGTAAACTAATCTATTTACCTTAATGACGTAATTACACTAAAAAAAATTTTTTTTTTTAATTTTTTTTTGTATTATTCATCTAGAAAGAATGTTTAAGCACATGGGAAAAAAAAATTCTAAAAAAAAATAATTTTTTTTTACCCCCTTTGATTCTCACAGTTCTTACAAAAAAACTATATGTATTTGATCTTTACTCTATATATATATATATATATATATATATATATATATATATATCTTTCTCTCTTTCTCTCTCTTTTCTCTTTTCGTTGGAATGGGCATATAGGGGTTTAAAACACAGCAGAGGAGTGTAGGTGGCAAAAAAGTGGCTCAGATGGTGACACGTACTCCACAAATGCACCACCACTCACACCATCGAATGACTAAAATACCCTTCTTAAGTGTATAAAAAAGAAGGAAAAAAATCATGTAAAGAGGGCTCGAACCCTGGTCAACTGAAACGACAACAAACAAACAAACCACTATTTGAAAAAAGGAACAAAACCGGCCAAATACAGGGGTCGAACCTGCTCACCCTTCATCACACATCAACACCCTCACCACTGCACCACAGTCATATCATCTTACCCTGACTCATAAGAAATTGTATTTATCACCTGCTTAGAAACCTACTGTTCACTCGATTTACTATTCAATCCGTTCATACATTAATATAGTTAAATGTGAGATAATATCATAACATAGACGTACAATTAAATAAATTGCATTGTTTTCTTTGGAGGTGGATTCAATCGACCACGTTTTCAATTAATTATGCAAGTTCTTTAAAGAAATTTGGTTGCATGTT
Source organism: Ambrosia x helenae (assembly GCA_030844895.1). Lineage (NCBI taxonomy): Eukaryota > Viridiplantae > Streptophyta > Magnoliopsida > Asterales > Asteraceae > Ambrosia > Ambrosia x helenae. Next base: position 5,813,807 of record CM061223.1, read on the forward strand.
GGTTCTTTGTGTGGTTGGTCCTTCTTGAGCTCTCACTCAAAGTATAAAATCTCAAACGGAGGTTCTTGAAGAAAACAAATGACAACTTTTATCTTGGATTAAACATAGATGGAATCTTCACTCCTTGAATTGGAAAACCTCGTGGCGATCTCTTCTTCAATGTCTCTGATCAGTACTTTTTATTAGATATATATGGCATGATTGATAGATATGTATGGAATGATTGTAATCTCATTATTGTAATTATCTCTACCCTAAAATAGGGGATATCACTTTTATGGCATGATTGATAGATATGTATGGAATGATTGTAATCTTATTATTGTAATTATCTCTACCCTAAAATAGGGGATATCACTTGTATTATTTAAACCATTGACATGAATGGAAAAGGGCAAGGATCCATTCTTACATGGTATCAGAGACCAGGCTCTCTAAACTCTAATCGCCTCTTGCTTCTACCTCTGTCTCGCCGCTGCCTTTCTTCCATCTAATGGCTGCCGGCGATGACTCCTCCCTCTCCTCCGTAACACACACACCTTCTAACCATAAACTTCATCCCGCCACTACAGTTTCCAACATCAAGAACCACATACCCATCACCCTAGAAATCGATTCTTCGCAATATGTTTCCTGGTCCACTCTGTTTAAAATCCACTGTAAGGCACATCTAGTTTACGACCATCTACTCCCACGGCCAGCCTCCTCCCCCACTTCTGAAACCGCTGATTCCGATCAGCCTATGTCCGAATGGGATCGCTTGGACAGTATTGTACTCCAATGGATGTACAGTACCGTTTCAAACGATCTCCTCCATACCGTCATTCAGAAAACCTCCACCGCTCATGAAGCATGGATCGCCATTGAAGATCTGTTTCAGGATAATAAAGCCTCCCGAGCAAATCATCTGATGAATAAATTCACTAACACTCGCCTTGATAATTTTTCTTCTATGTCTGCTTATTGCCAGGAACTGAAGACTCTCGCAGATCAACTTTCTAATGTGGATGCACCGGTTGACAACGATAGATTGGTACTTCAACTGATTGCAGGGCTGAACGAACAATATGAAAGTATGGCTACTATCTTATTGGGCACTGAACCTTTACCCATGTTTTACAAAGCAAGGTCCAAACTTATTGATGCCGAAACACGGAAAAACGCAAACACTTTACAGGCTTCAAAGACCGCCTCTACTGCCTTGAACACGGGTACCGGTCCCACAACTCGGCCTCCGGCTTCCTCGGATAACAATAGTTTCGATGAGCGTTATTCGGGTCAATCCCGAGGTCGGGGCCGCTCCCGTGGTCGTGGAAGGGGACGTGGCTCTCAAGGCCGCGACAGATTTTTTCCTCAGCAAACCTTCACTCCACAGCAGGTTCTATCCATGCTACAGTCTTGGGCCAATTCCTCAACCCAATCGCAGCAGGCTTCTTCTCACTGGGCCGCCCCACCGTGCCCGTACCCCACCAACTCAAACAGGCCCAACAACAACTCAGCTTCTGCTCCTGGACTTCTTGAGCCGCGTCCTTCACAGGCCCATCATGCTTACACACCCACCGACATAGAGCAAGCACTCTACACTATGTCGCTACAGCAACCGGATCCTACTCAGTATTTCGATACTGGTGCAAGCAATACCATGACTCATGATACAGGTGACTTCCATTCCTTTTCTAATGATTGCATTTCTAAACATATTATTGTAGGTAATGGCAACACCATTCCGGTCTTAGGACAGGGCACCAAATACCTACCCAAACCCTTCCCTCCCTTTATCCTTAAAAATGTCCTTTACTCCCCAAAACTTTTAAAGAACCTAATTTCTGTACGTAAGTTCACTAGAGAAAACAAAGTTTCTATTGAATTTGACGAATTTGGTTTTCTTGTGAAGGACTACCAGACCAAGACCCCTCTGCTTCGATGCAACAGCAGCGGTGATCTGTACCCACTCGTACTTGGATCCGGTTCCCACACACCATCCGCTTTTGCTGCTATCTCTTCCACACTCTGGCATCAACGTCTTGGACACACGGGGCAACCTGGTTTACATTCTTTAAAAAATAATTGTTCTATTTCATTTTCTAGACTCAATAATAATAATGTATGCCAGTCGTGTGTTTTTGGGAAGAGTACTCGTTTACCATTTATATCATCTGTTAATTGCACTTTACAACCTTTTGACATCATTCACAATGATTTGTGGACATCCCCGATTCTAAGTTCGGGTGGTCATAGATATTATGTTTTATTTTTAGATGATCACACCAACTTTCTTTGGACCTACCCCATGACAAACAAATCCCAAACATTCACCATGTTCTCTCAATTTGCTAAACATATCAAAACACAATTTGAACGCGCCATTAAAACATTTCAATGTGATAATGGACGCGAATATGTTAATCATAATTTCCAAACCTTTTTTAACACCAATGGCATCATATACCGACTTTCCTGCCCACACACCTCCCCACAAAATGGTAAAGCCGAAAGGAAAATCCGTACCATCAATAATATGGTGCGGACTCTCCTAGCTCACGCTTCCCTCCCACCCTCCTATTGGCATCATGCCTTGGAAACCGCCACCTATCTACTCAACATCCTTCCCAACACCGTCACCAAACTGAAAACACCCACTGAACTACTCTACCTTCAATCCCCCACCTATGACCACCTCCGTGTTTTTGGATGCCTATGCTATCCCTTAACACCCCCCACCTCCATTCACAAACTTGATCATCGCTCTAACCCGTGTGTCTTTCTTGGTTATCCTCCTACACATCGAGGATACAAATGTCTACACCTCCCCTCCAAACAAATCTTCATCTCACGCCACGTGGCATTTGATGAAACAACTTTTCCCTTCGCCACTACCATCACCTCCACACCCTCCTATGACTTTCTCACTGACCCATTATCCGCCCAACTATGGCCCCATATCTCCAACCCACTGTCCCAACCAACCGCCCCACACAACTCCAGCCCAACACCTTCTGGCCCAACAGTTTCCCCTGGCCCAACACCTTCACCCGCTCCACAACCCCCCTAACCCAACGATAGCCCCACATCAGCCTCGCCCACAAACCAGACTGCCTCACCCGGCCCAAACCAGTCCACCTCACCTGGCCCAAACCCACTACCTACCGTCCCCGTCAACCCCACTTCTCACCCATCCGGCCCACCTGTAACATCGCGAATTTCCCCTAATTTTTTTATGATAAAAAGAATGTATTGTTTTAAACATTATATGTTTTAAATACCTTAAACTAATAATTATTTGTATCTCGACACTTTTGTACGTTTTAAAAATATTTCGAGTCACTTTCGGGCTTATATAATCATATTATGAATTTAGAATAATATAGTTTTAGGGAAATAATTGCCAAAAAAAGATTTGTGTGGACCGGGACTCGAACCCGCGTCCACAGCCAACCAACACACAGTGACAACCAACTGAGCCAACTATCATCTTGTGTAGTATTTCAAAAGAAAATAAACTTAACACACTCCTTAAATTGATCAGTCAAAGTCCTGGTCAAAGTCCTAGTCAAAGTCTTAGTCAAACAGTCAAAGTCTTAGTCAAATAGTCAATTCATCATAAAAACCTTACTTTATGGTGTTGACCAATTTTAATGGCTAATTGAATCCAAAACTAGTATAAAAACCCACCTATGACCCATTATACTTTGCACCTCTAAATCGATTGTTTCAATCCGATTAAACTTTCCCTCATACCCTTCTTCTATAGTCTATTACTTCTACAATTGAAGCTTTGATTATAAGCTCTTGTAATTGGCGAATTGGAAGCTTGATATTCTTTCTTTTTCGACTAGCTACGTTGTTGAGTCTTTGGGATTCGCCTCGCATACATTCACAACACTTAGAGGATAATTCACCTTAGCCAATGTGAGTTTACATAGCCCCTTTACTCTATTTTCACTATTTTTGGGGTGAAACATGTTTAAACATTTTATACTATCATTTACTCATATTTACTTGTGATTCAATTACAACATCATTCTATCATTTGACTGTAACAAAAAGACACATTACAATCATTAACAATGATCAAGCCGCCTGTTTAGATTATAGCGCTATAGGTCTGACAAACCCATCCCCCCGCATAAATTCAGGGATGATCGATAACAGTAACAACATTTAACTAACTTGCGAGTTAGTCATCAGTCGACACAAGGTTTGATTGTACAAAGACGCATTGTTACATGTCGGAATCATACTCTATCATCATACAACTGTGATTGTTGTACAAACTATTGTTATCAATTATATTCAAAAACCTACGTATTCTCACCAACTTTTGTTGACCCAAAATATTTTCAAACTTAACATGTTTCAGGTTCTACTTGCTTGAAGATTTGAATTAATGCTTGAAGATGTGTGCATAGTATTATTCATTTTGATGTACGAATTCTTGTATAACAATTGTATGTAATTTATTTAAATCATTTAATGAAATTTATTATTCACCATGAGCTACTGAACAATCATCAATACGTGACATCCCGATGTTTCCGCCATCGGTTGGGGTGTTACACCACCCACCGTACCTGCCCCTATACCACACGACCAACATCAACGCACCATTCACACCCGGTCTATGAGTGGCATCTTCAAACCTAAACACCCCCTCAATCTCCACACCTCCACCACCACCCGCACTCTCATACCCATACCTAAAAACCCGACCGATGCCCTTACTAGTCCGGAATGGTATGCTGCCATGACTACAGAGTTTAATGCACTCATTAGAAACGGTACTTGGGAGTTGGTTCCTCGGCAACCCAACATGAATGTCATTCGCAGCATGTGGCTTTTCTAACATAAGTTTAAGTCTGATGGTTCGTTGGAGCGCTACAAAGCGCGCTTAGTGTGTGATGGCCGTACACAACAGGTTGGGGTTGATTGTGGTGAAACATTTAGCCCGGTAGTAAAACCGGCTACCATACGTACAGTACTTTCTATTGCTCTCTCTCAAGGTTAGGCCGTTCACCAGTTGGATGTTACTAACGCCTTCTTACATGGCACCTTACATGAGACAGTTTATATGTATCAGCCGATGGGTTTTCGTGATCGGAATTATCCAGATTATGTGTGCTCTCTCAAAAAGTCTCTTTACGGCTTAAAACAGGCACCTCGGGCATGGTACCAGCGGTTCACCGACTATGTTCTCACTCTTGGTTTTCTCCATAGTCGTTGTGACGCCTCCTTATTCACTCTTCATCAAGGAAAGGATACCGCCTACCTTCTGCTATATGTAGATGACATTCTTCTAGTTACATCATCTACACAACTACGCCAACGGCTCATGACCAGTCTATATGCTGAATTTGCAATGAAAGACCTTGGCCCCCTCAGCTACTTTCTGGGCATCTCTGTCACTCGGAAGGGTAACAACATGTTTCTATCTCAACAGTCTTACGCCTCGGATATCATATCCCGAGCTCGCATGCACTCATGCAATCCGGTTGCTACCCCTGTGGACACCTCTCTTAAACTAAGTGCCACTTCCGGAACACTCTTTGAGGACCCCACATTGTACCGCAGCTTAGCCGGGGCCCTTCAATATCTCACCTTCACTCGGCCATATATTACATACGCGGTTCAGCAGGTCTGCATGCACATGCACGCTCCACATACGGCCCACTGGAATGCCCTGAAACGCATCATCAGATACATCAAGGGTACCTCGGCGTTTGGTCTTACCTTGGGCGGCTCCTCCGCCCCCTCTTTAGTTGCATATACAGATGCCGACTGGGCCAGCTGCCCGGATACTCGTCGCTCGACCAGTGGTTATTGTATATATCTGGGTGATCATCTTATTTCCTGGTCCTCCAAACGGCAGAGCACCGTCTCTCGTTCCAGTGCAGAGGCGGAATATCGCGGAGTGGCCAATGTCGTCGCTGAAATTTGCTGGCTTCGCAATCTACTACTTGAGCTTCATCGTCCTCCTGACCGCGCTACAATTGTGTACTGTGACAACGTTAGCGCCATTTACCTTTCCGGCAATCCCGTGCAGCATCAACGTACTAAACATATTGAGCTTGATATTCACTTTGTCCGTGAACAGGTTCAGCGTGGTCATGTGCGTGTATTACATGTTCCCTCCCGTTACCAGATTGCCGACATCTTTACCAAAGAGCTACCACGGATTCTGTTTGAAGATTTTCGGGACAGTCTCAGCATCCGCTCTCCTCCCGCTTCGACTGCGGGGGTATATTAGATATATATGGCATGATTGATAGATATGTATGGAATGATTGTAATCTCATTATTGTAATTATCTCTACCCAAAAATAGGGGATATCACTTGTATTATTTAAACCATTGACATGAATGGAAAAGGGCAAGGATCCATTCTTACACTTTTCTTTGTGTGTTAGTGTTGCGTTGTCTCACTATGGCCGTAGTGTACGTTCACTCTTGTATTAGCCTAGTTTTTAAGATGCTAGTTACTTAGTTCTTGGCCACTTATGTAATTTATCGTTTACTACTGTAACAAAATTATATAAAACTAAATTAATTTACATTTACAATTTACAGCTTGGGTTCAAGATCACTCCAAGAAAATAACAAGAGCCATTTACAGCTTGGAGTAGCTATAAGTGGCCTAGCAACATTGCAGCTCCCTTTTTTTTCCTCTACATTGCAGCTCCCTTTTTTTTTCCCTCTACATAAATGGCCTAGCAACATTGCAGCTCCATTTCTTTTCCTCTACGTTTTGAATTGATTATGCAAGTTCTTCAAAGAAATTTGGTTACATGTTGGTTCTTTGTGTGGCTGGTCCTTCTTGAACTCTAACTCAAAGTATAATATCTCAAACGAAGGTTCTTGAAGAAAACAAATGACAACTGTTATCTTGGATTAAACATAGATGGAATCTTCACTTCTTGAATTGGACAACCTCGTGGCGATCTCTTCTTCAATGTCTCTGATCAGTACTTTTCTTTGTGTGTTAGTGTTGGGTTGTCTCACTATGGCCGTAGTGTACGTTCACTCTTATATTAGCCTAGTTTTTAAGATGCTAGTTACTTAGTTCTTGGCCACTTATGTAATTTATCGTTTACTACTGTTACAAAATTATATAAAACTAAATTAATTTACATTTACAATTTACAGCTTGGGTTCAAGATCACTCCAAGAAAATAACAAGAGCCATTTACAGCTTGGAGTAGCTATAAGTGGCCTAGCAACATTGCAGCTCCCTTTTTTTTCCTCTACATTGCAGCTCCCTTTTTTTTTTTCCTCTACATAAATGGCCTAGCAACATTGCAGCTCCCTTTTTTTTCCTCTACGTTTTTAATTGATTATGCAAGTTCTTCAAAGAAATTTGGTTGCATGTTGGTTCTTTGTGTGGCAGGTCCTTCTTGAGCTCTCACTCAAAGTATAATATCTCAAACGAAGGTTCTTGAAGAAAACAAATGACAACTTTTATCTTGGATTAAACATAGATGGAATCTTCACTCCTTGAATTGGACAACCTCGTGGCGATCTCTTCTTCAATGTCTCTGATCAGTACTTTTGTTTGTGTGTTAGTGTTGGGTTGTCTCACTATGGCCGTAGTGTACGTTCACTCTTGTATTAGCCAAGTTTTTAAGATGCTGGTTACTTAGTTCTTGGCCACTTATGTAATTTATCGTTTACTACTGTTACAAAATTATATAAAACTAAATTAATTTACATTTACAATTTACATCTTGGGTTCAAGATCACTCCAACAAAATAACAAGAGCTATTTACAGCTTGGAGTAGCTATAAGTGGCCTAGCAACATTGCAACTCCATTTTTTTTCCTCTACATTGCAGCTCCCTTTTTTTCCTCTACATAAATGGCCTAGCAACATTGCAGCCCCCTTTCTTTTCGTCTACGTTTTTAATTGATTGTGCAAGTTCTTCAAAGAAATTTGGTTGCATGTTGGTTTTTTGTGTGGCTGGTCCTTCTTGAGCTCTCACTCAAAGTATAATATCTCAAACGGAGGTTCTTGAATAAAACAAATGACAACTTTTATCTTGGATTAAACATAGATGGAATCTTCACTCCTTGAATAGGACAACCTCGTGGCGATCTCTTCTTCAATGTCTCTGATCAGTACTTTTGTTTGTGTGTTAGTGTTGGGTTGTCTCACTATGGCCGTAGTGTACGTTCACTCTTGTATTAGCCTAGTTTTTAAGATGCTAGTTACTTAGTACTTGGCCACTTACGTAATTTATCGTTTACTACTGTTACAAAATTATATAAAACTAAATTAATTTACATTTACAATTTACAGCTTGGGTTCAAGATCACTCTAAGAAAATAACAAGAGCCATTTACAGCTTGGAGTAGCTATAAATGACCTTGCAACATTGCAGCTCCCTTTTTTTCCACTACATTGCAGCTCCCTTTTTTTTCCTCTATATAAATGGCCTAGCAACATTGCAGCTCCCTTTCTTTTCCTCTACGTTTTTAATTGATTATGCAAGTTCTTCAAAGAAATTTGGTTGCATGTTGGTTCTTTGTGTGCTGGTCCTTCTTGAGCTCTCACTCAAGGTATAATATCTCAAACGAAGGTTCTTGAAGAAAACAAATGACAACTTTTATCTTGGATTAAACATAGATGGAATCTTCACTCCTTGAATTCGACAACCTCGTGGCGATCTCTTCTTCAATGTCTCGCTCGCCGCTCGTGGATCGCTCGTCACTCCTTCGGAAAATGCTCGGAAAATGCTCGCTCGATCTTTTGCTCGGTTGTATATGAGCCGATCGGCTCAGTTCGGTTTGTAAATGAGCCAAGAACGAGCAAAGGTACGCTCGGCTCGGTTCAGCTCGAATAAATTTTTATTTATTTAATAATAATAATAAATATACACACAATTTACAGATAAATTTATGGCCTTATGTATAAGATTCTATTGGATTTGACTCAGTATATGCAAATAAAATATAACCAGCACACTTAACTCAATAAAAAAAATTAACACTAGATTTAATAGTAAAACAATAAGTCATGAGATGACAGTCTTGACTTATTAATCTTATTAGTCGTCCATTGCTAATTGTCGCTTGATATCACACCTACGTCACAATGCAACAACTGTTCTCTGACGTATGCTCATCACCTCATCAGCCTCAATCTAAGCCTCATCCTTGGACACTGGGATCTCAATATTAGTGTTATCATCGGACATTTCAACCTTAGTTGTCACCCGACAATGAAAACATCGAAGGAAACATCCCAATTTTATGATCGTCCATATTATTCTCCGCTCGATTCTCGCTCGGCGCTCGCTCGGAAAATTTGTGCTCGAAGAATGCTCGTTCGGTTTTCGACTCGATTGTAAACGAGCCGCTCCGCTCGATTCGGTTTGTAAATGAGCCAAGCACGAGCAAAGCTCCGATTGGATCGGCTCAGCTCGTGAACAGCCCTAGTTATGTATATAATTTACATTTCCCACACTGGAAATCAACCTTATACTCGAATGACGATAACCGTATTGAGGAAGATTAGGTGTGAGCTAAAAGATGTCAATTACACAAGAAACCTATCTCTATAAACTTGCTTTCTTGCACGTGTGTGGGATTTTATAGTTTTTATATGATGTTTCTACTTACTATAATATCCTTAAAGTGTTATTTTACTCATTTGTAACAACACTCATGATTCTACAAATCAATTTTATTCGTCAAAATGCATATGAATGCTTTAGTCAGATGATTTTACTACACAATTTGGAGCCATGGGTTTATTGATATGATTATGCAATTTATTAGTCTTGTTCTCTAGGATATTGATAAAAATGAAGTACGCTAATAATATACAAAATCATAATGAGATTTAAAATTTTAAGCAACAGGTAGTTATTGGATGAGTGAAGCCACAAGCACCATCTGAGATCATACTGTACATAGTCCCTGCCACACCACACACTTTGTTCTTCCTCTTTTATACTGCCGCACCCTATTCGAATGTCTTCGTTCCGTGTTCCCCGAGGATTGACGCCGCACTACAACCACAAATCGTCGCTGCATCGGTATCTTCACCGCTGTCACCCCATCGCCATCAATCCTGAATCAGCCATCGTCATCGATGTTTAATATTGGTGTGTTAGTGTTGTGTGTATGTGAGTATGTGTTGCGTGTATGCCTGCATGTCTCTGAATTTATGTTGAGATGTGTGTGTCTCATGAGTGTAAATATTTTTAAAGCAAATGCAGTAATGTATATATGGGTGGTTTTGTGTGATATTGGTTTAATAATTTGTTTTGAATTTAATACATCCTATATCTAATGAATCTGGTCTTACCCTTGGAATGTGTTAGTGTTAAATATTTTTAAGAGTTACATGAATGATTTTCGTTACTTTGTGTTTGTTTTAATGAAGTTGGTTATTAATGAATATTGTGTTGCGAATTTTGCAATCATATATAACCATCAATACATTGGTTTCTAAATCATGGGCAACGGTCTTTATGTTCAACCCAGCCCGTTTTCTACTCATCTCATCACGCTAGAGTTTGGACTCGAAAATGACACTTCTACTCAATTCATCACTAAATTTCTCTTGAAAGTGAGCCATTAGTTTGATTATTAAGATTAAATTATATGTAACTTGTAAATTGTCGCACCCGCAGCATCGCGCGACCATCCCACTAGTTTTTTATAGTGGGGTAATATGTTTTTATAAAAAAATGAGAGAGAAATGAGAAGATTTAAGAGATTTTTTTTAAATGTGGGGTTGTGGGTGTAATTTATAGAGGGGAAAAGTTTGTTAATTTTTTTTTGTTACAAACGAATATGTTACCGTTTGAGGGGGCCCCACCAAAATCTCCACCAGTCAAAAGCTCCGTCTTGGTCGGCTGATTTTGGACGAATAAGACGAGCCGCCCCGTTCGGGGAGGTGTAGGCCGGGCCTGGACGACGAGGACGGGCCAAAATCGATCTCCACACGGTTAGTCTAAAATGGATTTCCTTGACCTGAATCCCTTTAGTTTCTGCTCAAGGGCGTTTAAATTTAAGTAAGATAGATAATAAAATAGAGGTTAAAGAATCAAAGATGATGAGTTGATTTGATCATTCCTGTCGAAGCCTTGATGAATAGTGTATTTTTTTAAAAATTCCAAAACTAGAAGACAATTAAAAAGACACATACTTTAACTTATTGCCGTTTTTCAAATAACTAAAAAGAATTTGTTTTATTTTCTGGACTTCTTGGTCTTTTGAAGTGAGATTTTTCTAAAACTACTAGCGGGGTATCCTGTGTTGTAGCGGGAAACGAAATTTAGATTGGTTCGGTTAAGCCATAATCAATTAATCAAAATATTTGTCTTGTTGTCTGGCATAATCATCAGCGAAGCTAGAACTGAATTTTCGGTAAAATCAAGGGCATACTCAATACATATAAATAGGGGTGTGCATGAATCGGTTTGTGTCAGTTTTGACTCAAAACCATAACTGATATTTCGGTTAATGGATATTCATAACCATAACCTATCGATTATGGCGGTTTCGGTTAATCGGTTAAGAAGGTTATAGCGGGTGGTTTTGGGTCGGTTAATCATGAAATGTGACCCAACTAAAATTAGCTCAAAACAATAAAATTATGCAAAAGTTATGGACGTTTAAAAATCGTGGGTGTAGTTAGTTAAAAAATGATGCAAAAGTGTAATTACTATTTATATTAACAAAAGTTAAGTAAAGTTAAGAGGACAAATATATAAGTATTATATAAAAGACATATTTACTGTCAAAAAATAGTTAACAAGTGCATTGTGTATTGTACTCTAAACAATGATACTTGTAAAACTTAAAGTTTAAGAGGTGATTGGAATATATATATATATATATATATATATATATAGTGTTAGGTTATTTTCAGAAGAGGGTTTTAGTGCGAGAAGAAACCTAAATATTAATTTTTATTAGTAATGGTTCATATATTATTGAAGTTTTTACTTTTTATATATCATTGTTTATGTTATATATACAAAAGGCCCCAGCTATTCACACCCCCACCCTTCTATTTCAACCCCCCCTCCCAAAGCGCCTCGCTTTGACCTAAGCGAGGTGCTTGGGGTCAAATCGGCCGAGGTGTACGAGGTGGCAGAAAAAGTGGAATATTTTGATCCAAAGCGCCTAGCTTTGGCCAAAGCGAGGCGCTTTGGATCAAAGTTTTAATTTGGGGGGTGTTTTGAATTGGTTTTTTATTTTTATTTTTTTTAATATAATTATTTAAAAAAGTTTAAAAAAAAAATTTGACATCATCAACCACGTATACTCAAAGATTTTAACAATAGATTCAGGAAGCTTGAACAATAGATTTAGTACTTCTGGGAAAAATACAACATTAATCTTCGTTATCCTTTATCATCTCTAATCATGAAAACCTTGATCTGCAATATTTGAAAATTATCATTTCTTGACATGCTTGGTAACAGAGAACAACACTTTCTTCTTTTGTTCTACAATTTTTTTGTTAGTTGTTAATGTTTTTATAGTTTTTTCTACTTTTAGAAAAAATAAAAAACCAATTCGAATGCAGTATGCGCGTTAAATTTCATTAAATAAGTGAAAAACGCGAATTGATCAAACTTTGTAGAGGCCTATGTTCTACGGGAGGTGAGTTGGCAATCAAAGGATCCAATTGGAGTCTAAAGCTTCGCGTGTCATCTCTAAGTATTCAATTCCAATAATCCACACCTTTCTCCTGAAGCAAAACCTCTCTAGGTTTACCGTCACCAAACGGATTCACCTTAGGCCTCGGTTTGTCCACTCCAATTCCTAACATTAATTCCAATTCCAATTCCAATTCAATTCCACCGGTGCAATCAGAATCTGAAGAGAAGTTGTTATTATCATCATCCACAATGTTCTTACCTAGAACTACTGTCACACCACGCCAATGGCGGAAACACGTGGCGCGACGGTTCAAGCGTATAAAGTCAAGGTTAACGCAAATCACAAGTAATTAAGAAAACGAGTCATTTATTTAGGCGTTAAAACCATGTTTAAAGATTACACATAATCTAAGTTGTTTTTAACATAATAAAGGAGGTTTCTCAAATATATCCCATATACTTGGGAAATAAAGGTGAAACCCCGCAAAAACGCCCGACGCCCGCATAAGAGATTCCGATGACCCAGCTCGCCATGCCCGTCTCCGTTTAGTTACCTGAAAGATATGTTTAAAATTTCGTCAATATATAAATATTGGTGAGTTCACAGGTTTTTAGTTTCCAAAACTTACACACTTGGGAAGTACCATGTTATGACAATATATAGGAGTTGCAAGTTCCTATAATTCTACTTGAGCCTATAATCAAACCAAGACAAATAATAATAATGCCCCGCTCTAAGTCGTGACTCGGTATCCTACGACTTAATTTCAGAATACGTGCACCCCAGGCATACGCCGATGCATAATCGACGCTATCGATTAGGGGTGGGCATTGTCAGGCACCAATAGTACTATTCAAATATTCCTTCGGTTTCATTTCCCTGAATAAATGATTATAGAAGAGAGGTCTCAACCCCAAGTGGCGATCACATCTCAAGTAATTATCCTGTCAAACACTTTCCCTAACATATCTTTCCCCCGAAAACGTAAAATAGTTTAAAATGGGGCCGTGAGACTCACCTGAATCTGTGTCTGGCTCACAAGGGAAATAGCAAATGGGTGGTCTCGCACCTACAAACGTCCTAGACGTATAAGTCACAATTCCTATAGTGCATGTGCCTTGGCAAGTTGTACACCCAACTCCCCGACCACGAGTTATTCCAATTCCCGTTTAATTTAACGCGTATCCTAGGTTCGTTGGCGTTGGATTACCCTATTCTTACAAGTTATATATTATTCTTGTCAATATTTCCTTAACTTGTTTATTATTATCCTCGACTCGACTTCACTTAACGTATAATTATTTTCCCATTCAAATAATTATACTTAAGATCGCATCGTTCGATATAATGTATTTTTAACACCCGACCCGACTCACTTTGCCGCATATTTATTTTCCCATTCAAATAAATATGCTAAGGTCTTGTCGTTCGGTAGTATATTCTTAACACCCGATTCGACTCGCCATGCCGTATATTTATTTTCCCATTCAAATAAATATACTAGGACCTCGTCGGCTCGGCATACACACACACACACACACACACACATATATATATATATATATATATATATATATATATTTTGTCTACTCGTCTCGGTTTTCCTTCCCACATATCTACTTTCCCATTAAGTAGATATACTAGAATTTCGCCGAGACGAGCATACATATGTATATATATATAAACGTGTAGTCTTTCTTGTTAAGTCCATACGTTTGCTTAACGTCTTAATCATTTACGTTATGTTTTTCTCCCACGAATAATTTCTCCAACACTTAGGAATGTGTTAAATAAATTTTCACCCATGTTATATATATTTTACTTCCTAAAATATATATTTTTCTTATCTTGCCGCAATGGCATTTTTCTCTTGTTTTGTCCGTTTATTGTTGGTTAACATGTCCAAGTCCGCTATCTTAACTTGTATTGTTAATTTTTCCAAGTTTTCCCAATATGTGTTTTATAGAAATATTATTCATATTTCAAATTCCAATCACACATTACTTGGAAAGTTTAAAAATATGTTTGTATTTTTAACTCAACTTGTTAACTTATATACAAAAATGTTTCCAACACCTTTATATTCCCATTTATATAAAAGTGTTCATTTTTGTGTAAGTTTCTCAAGTTTTTACTTTTGTTTAACATTTTTATAAAAATCTCTATTTTTATAAAATCATTATGTTAATACAAGTCCATATTTTTATAACTTCCATTTTTATAAAAATACCCTTTTTCTACAAAATACATGAGTAGTTTACTAGTGTTTACCAAAACTATCCTTGAAAAATCATTATTTATACTTTTGACACCAAACTTTCCATTATTGTATTTTTGGACTAATAGTTTCTAAAATATTCATTTTAGTCCCCTAACTTTCAAGTTTACAACATTAGTCCCTTAACTTGCAAATATTGCATTTTTCCATCCTAACTTCCAAAGTTAGCATTTTTCTCCCAATTTAGTGGACTTTGAAGGTTCATCTTCTTAATGTTAGGTTATTATTACCTCATACCACTTTTAATAGTCTTATATTCCATAAGTAAGGCTACTAGTATGTGTGTTTTGTGTATTTGTCCATTATATCCAAATTTCACTCATCTAAGTGAGTAGACTTTAATTTTGTAACTTCTACATTTATGATTTCCTAACACATTCCATCTTATATTATACTTTAGATGATCATTTTATGATGATTGAAACTATCTTTTAACATATTCAAGTTTCTTTCACAAATCATATTCAAATCATCATCCTACATGGTGTATGTGTAGATTTTATAATTTTTAAGAAACACTACATTATTATCATCAAATCCATGATCCATTTACATGTCTTTAATCATCCATTTTACTCATGTAAAATCTATTAAAGCTTATGTTTCAAAACCACATTTTAACCCTTCATGTACAACTTGCTTCTAAGAACACATACATGAATATTAATGATCAAAGCAAGGTTAAGAAGCTTACTACTAGCACAAGGCTAGGGAAGACAAAAACCTTGGATTTGAGAGGGGTTTAGTGTGTTCTTCCAAGGGGTTAAGCTCCAAGCTCTTGAAACACACAATGGGGTTTTGATGGATGGGTGTTTGGAAGTGATTTGTATGTGTTAAACTTGAAAGAAATATGTGTGTGGGTGGGGGTATTCCTACGGCCAAAGAACAAAGAAAGGAAGAAGTTTTGCTTTGTTTCTTCAAATGTCTAACACATGTTATATAACCTTACCATATCTTCCATAGATTACACATGATCTTTCTAAAGATTTAAGAGATTTAAGTAGTACAAAAGGTGATCTTGGATGGATATTTTAGAGGGTATTTGGCCGTGAGTTTGTGAGGGAGAGATGATGATTTTGTGTATCTTATGAGAGATATCCTAATCTCTTGCATCTTTCTTATAATCTTCCAAAGATTTTACATAGGTTAGGAGATATAATATTACTTGTACTAGTGATCTTTTGTGTGTGTGTTGTCTTGGACACTTGGCCGAAAAATGGGGACACAAAAGCAAAGCTTAGGCTTGCTTTTGTACTTCCTAATCTTACATAGTATCCTCCCATGCATGCTCACCACACATGTTCATCTTATGGATACTTAGACAAAAAGAAGGGATATTATGTAAGTGTGTTTAGGCCGGCCCCTTTATGGGTTTGGGTGGGGTCCACAACACCAAATATTTCCCAATATTAAGTTAAGTTTAATCCCTCGTCGTTCGGGTGTCGTTCGGGTATTTTTCGGGTTTTAAACCGCGCGTCATTCGGACATTAAAATACCTTTAATAACCCTTAAACATAGCCTAATTTAAGCGTTGATTGGTTATTTAGGCTCTTGTCGGGTGAAATTATAAGTTATACGCGTACCGGGTGCGGTACGCGCACTTTACTCGTTACCGGGAGATTTGTATGGAGAGTTTTCACTTATGGCTTTGGAGTTCCAAAACCCATTATATTTTGTGAAAATACCCTTTATTTTATATCCTGGGTGTCCGGGATCCTTTTCGTTTATTTAATTTTTACCGGGTAATCGCCAACGTCCATGCCGGATAAGTTTATTCGCACATGATCCTATCATGTTTCGTCATTAAACGTACGCATTCCTATGCATTATTTGGAAATTGCTATCTCCTAAGGCCTTGATAAATAATCAACACATAATTGCATTTAATTACGTTAATCATATATTAATTAATTAGTACGGAATTACCTTATTTTTGTCGGTTGTTACAACTACCAACCATCCGGTTGAAAGAAGAAGAAGATGACAGATATCACTAACATAACTTGCACCATCTTGAGATATGTGTTTGATTAGCTTAAATCTCTCTGATCCATGGTATCCACTTTCACCTAAAGCTTTACTTTCCTAAGAAGAAGATCAGAGCTCCAAAAGCAAGTGTGAAGATCAAGAGGATGCAAGTTGAAAAAGAAGATGACAGGTATCACTAACATAACTTGCACCGGCTTAAGATATGAGTTTGATTAGCTTAAATCTCCCTGATCCATGGTATCCACTTTCAAAGGATCCATGACACGCGATAATCGCTACGGTTATTGGATACCATGGATCAGAGAGATTCAAGCTAATCAAACTCATATCTCAAGTTGGTCCAACAACTGAATTTGACTTGCTTGCATTGGAATCTTGTACGAAATCATCTCATTGCATATTCTCCATATCCATACCTTGTTTCAAGTATCTTGTAAAATTCATTTGGTCTTCAAGACTTCTAGGAGTCAACAAAGGTTGACTTCTTTGAGCATTAACCATGACTATATTACATTATTATTATTTAACATATTATTATATTTGCAACCTAGTTCCTTTGTTTTATTATTATAATAATAAATAATTATTATTATTTATTTTTATTTTATTTTCTTTTCTTTTTTGAGAGTGTAATGATGATGATGGTTATGATTTGACAAACGATTTATGAAAGTATCAAGAATCGCAAATTAGTAAAATGATTTATGAAAGTATCAAGAATCAGGAATTAGTAAAATGATTTTATAATTGTTTAAAGGCTGAACACGAGTATACTCAAACAAGGGTTCCGCGTTTCGGTACGTTTTAATTGATCAGATGTGACTTCTGAAAACCACAAACGATCAATTAAACATTACGAAACGTGTCAAACAGAGACCGGAAGTCCAGCATGTCGATTAGACATGCAAAAAGCGTGTTTTGGAATAATATGGGTATCGAATGTATAGTCGGAGCACCACGTGCAATGATTCATGAAAGTTGAACAAACTCGGATGTTTCAACCAAAACACACAAACGAGCAATAAACGACCCGTAACGCCTCAAACGAATTTTGTTGTATTGGGAACAACTAAAAACATTTTAAAATGAATTAAGTGACACATGAGTCATGACACTGGTGATGCATTCATTTCCTTTATTTTCCTCCAAAAGTCTTTTTCACCTTCACGTTTCTCCCACAATTTTTAAATGTTAATAATTTTTATATACGATACCAAACTAACGAGCGTTTTATTATATTTCAACGAGTAGAATAGTGTTATACAAAAAAACCGAAAAAATGACCTTTTTAGTGGGTTTTTGTTCATACAAGAAAAAAAAACATAATGTGTGCAGTTAATGTATTAATCATTTGTAGCATTAGAGACTTCACTCGAGCAAGAGTTGTACACGTAAAATTAGAAGTAAGTTTTATTTGTTATCGAGTGTTGATTATTTACAATAAAAATTATAAAAAAACGGCATATTCGTTTTATAGCACACACGTTTTGTCGTTTTATATTAAATTTGTCTACACCGGAATGCTCTCGGGGTATAAAATAGTATATTATAATACGGTATAGATAATTTTATTTACAACTTTACTAGACTGAAAGTATTGTTTCATACCAAGTTTATAAAATGTAAAATCGTCAACAAACACAATAAACTATTTTATATTTGAGGATGCTTGTAGGCACAGTAAAGTAACCGCAACTCGCAAGGAGATATTTTAAACACATATCTACCTTTTTTTTTTGTTTTTATTCCACCAAAGGTTCCTGAGACGTTACTTTAAACACACGTGATATTTTAAACACATATCTACCGTGTTTTTGTTTTTATTTCTTTTCATTCTTCTATGGTGCTTGACTTATCATCATGCTTCTGGATGCATTATTGTGTTTTAAAGTGATAGATATTCGTAGGAAAAGAGAGTGAAAACATTATCTAGGAAAAAAATCTATCAAATTATATCACACATCAGGTAAAGAGTTTGTTTACTTTATCGTTCTCTCTATCTTACTATCTATATATGTATATATAGATAGAGAATGAGGGTGTACGTAACACCCCCCTTGTTTAATGGTACACTATGATAAAAAAAAATTATTGATTAAAGATTTTTTTTTAAAATACTCTTTAAACTTTTTAAGTTGCGTGTTTGAAAAATTCGTGTCACGGAGTTCTTTTTCAAGGCATCAAGTTGCGCCATCGATTGCCCAAGGATAACTCGTTCTATCTCGGTGACTCGGTAATTAATATGAGTCAATGGTTTCGTCCTGTCATATACTCATTAGGGGCGTGACCACAACACAGACAATGGTACATCTAGATGCACAAGCACTACAAAGGTACGTACATCCATTTGTTGGGATCACTCCTAAATGTTGTAGGATTAGTTAGTAAACCCAAACGACACAACACAACTGAGGGAGATCAAATTGACGCAATGCCAAACATCTTTTTTCTGCATCATCTAGTCAACTTCAAAACAAAATTGTAAGAGATTTTAGATATGCACCACGGTTTATACCGGGGGTTAGAGCATTCAAATCAGTTTCTCCATCTTCCATTCACTCACAATCAATCATAACCACATATTACATTAAAAATTATTACATTTTCTCTTTCATTCACTCACAACCACTTTCAACAAATATTAAAAAATAAATACAGTTTTCTGTTTTTTTCCAAAAGATTCCTAAATAACCTCAATTATACCGATCAACACTAGATTCCCCAATTTTTTTCACTCACAACCCCTCAAGCCCGCCTTATATGATTTGGGGGACACTCTCACAAAAAAATGGAGGACCTACAGTGAATGCTCTTAATAGGTTTGCCCACCTTTTTTAATCTTTAATTTTTTAACTTTAAACCCAGTACCTTTAAAATTTTTTACAATTTAGTCCTAAATTTTTTCACTTTCAGTTTTAGTTTCCTATACTTTTTATTAATTACATTTTGGTCTAAATTTTGCTGGTTAACACGTCAAAACGTGCGTGTGTAGTTTAACGTTTTTACCTCATTTTTTCTCGTTTAACCGCCATAGCAACAAGCTAATCCTAGATAAACTTAGTTATTGTTTTCTATGTCTTACGTTTCGCTTGCATGGTTCAACATTTTTACGTCTACTTTTCATTCAGTTATTTTTTTCCGTTTTCTTCCTTTTTCTAATAAGGAGTTTTTTTTAAGGTGTGTGGTGCAAGAGTGTTATCCCTTGCCACCTCAGCCATTTCACCAAAAATGGTGACCATCTCCTATTTCCTGGGCCCCATTTGGGAGTGGGGGCGGGAATTTACCCTTCATGAGTGAAATAACAAGCACGAATGGGTGGTCGGGTGGGGCCCTTTTAAATAAACCACTTAACTTTTTTTTCCTTTTCTCTTTTTTTTTCCATCTTTTTTAATTAAAAATACGTTATTCTATTTCTTGATAATTATTGAAAGAGGAAAATAAAACTCCCTTTTGACATGATGCATAACGTGACATTAAGACAGCAAAACGATCTTCATTCTATACCACCCAGTCTTATTGTTGGTGGTTTGTGACGGTGGTGTACCATTGGTAGGTAAACGTTTCGGTAGTTAGGTACGTTATAAATTTGTTTTATGACTTTTATTTTAATTTTGTTATTTACCATAAGAATATTCAGATTCTTAATAAATGAGTGATGTGACACGTCTTGTTCCTATTCCTATGATATAATATCTATTTGCCTCGTATATGTAGAATCTTTTGTTCTACTAAATCACAATCACCTGGTTTACCCTCTTTCACGTCTCCTTTGAAGCTTTCATCTAATAATAATGGGTAGTCATCAAGAAGACTCATTGCTCTTAGAAGATGCACTCATCCAGGTTAATTTTATTATTATTATTATTAATATTATTATTACTCTCATTTACTTTTTCACTTTCAATTCACTTGTTGTTAGTCAACCAGATCGAACCATTTCGAATCTTGAGATGAAATTGATTGGATTTTTATTGATTATTATTTTCACGATCAGTCGATCATTTACCCTTTAGGTCTTTGATATGTGATTTTATTTTATTTTTTTTTATTTTTTAAAGTGGGATTATTTGTTTCTGATCAAGGATCAGTTTTTTTATTATTATTATTATTATTATTATTATTATTATTATTATTATTATTATTATTATTATTATTATGATGATGATGATGATGATGATGATGATGATGATGATGATTTACTAAAATTATTATTATTATTATTATTATTATTATTATTATTATTATTATTATTATTATTATTATTATTATTATTATTATTTGTTAGAATAGTTTGGGATTATGAAGATGAGAGAAGGCGTTCACTGGAGTTTCTTTCTGCAACTAGAGTGTTGGTTATTTAAAGAAACATTAAAGAATGATGATTTAATATAGTATATCATGTTTGTACAAAACAAGATCAAATCCAATAAATAGATCAAAACAACCGACCTGCTTGTCTTTGGGTGGGCCGGGGGAAACACGCGTGTGTGGTCCTGACCTAACAGGTGTATCTCCCCTGGCTGATTTGAGGGATAATGGTTTTGTAGTAGGGCAAGCGGTGCGGAAAGCAGAGGCGAAGAAAGTTAAGAAACATGCTAAAACTTGTGAGGAGAACCAACACGTTTTCGTACCCCTGGCATTTTGATACCTTTGGCTCCTTGGCACCGGAAGCCATCTGTTTCCTGACCAGAGTCCAACCGGTTATTCATAGCAGTGTCTCGGCGCCACGAGTGCATGGGTTTGTTTTTAGTAGGTTAGGGTTTGCTATTTAGAATGGGGTGGCGGCGCAGCTTGTTGCCCGCCTGCTATCTTGATGTAATTTGTCACGGTTATGTGCTTGTTGCCCAATCAGGCTCGGGCCCGGATCGGCTAGTTTACACCCCTAGATGTATTACGCACTTTTGTTTTACATTTTTTTATTTTTTGTAGAGTGATGAGAGCAGCCTGTATACAGGAGACGGGTCGGTCGACATTAAGGGGCGACCTGTTTTGAAAAGCGATACCGGAACTTGGAGAGCTTGCCCCTTTATACTTGGTACGCCTATTCTTCTATTGGTTTCATAACATTTATATTTGACAAAAAGGTTTCATTAAGTTGTTTTGCAACGGTTTTGAGCTGAATACAGGTAACGAGTGTTGTGAGCGCCTAGCCTATTATGGTATAGCTACTAATCTGGTCAGCTACCTTACCAAAAAGTTGCATCAAGGAAACGCTGCGGCTGCAACGAATGTTACGACGTGGCAAGGAACTTGCTACCTCACTCCTCTTATCGGCGCTGTCTTGGCAGATGCATATTGGGGAAGATATTGGACTATTGCTGTCTTCTCTATGATATATTTCATTGTAAAGATGAAATCTTTAACCTTTATATATTCTCCTTCGTTTCTTGAATCCGTTCACTGAAATTTTCGAACCTTTTGTTCACAGGGAATGTGCACGTTGACTCTCTCGGCTTCGCTCCCGTCTTTGAAACCTATCGAATGTGTAGACGATATTTGTCCTTCCGCTACCCCTTTACAATATGCATTTTTCTTTACCGGGCTTTACTTGATTGCACTTGGAACCGGCGGAATCAAACCATGTGTTTCTTCATTTGGCGCTGATCAGTTTGACGACACTGATCCAAAGGAGCGCGTGAAAAAGGGATCATTTTTCAATTGGTTTTATTTTTCAATCAATATTGGGGCTCTGTTCTCGGGTACTTTTATTGTTTGGATTCAAGAAAACAAAGGATGGGGATTAGGTTTTGCAGTTCCTGCGCTCTTTATGGGCGTTGCTATCTTTAGTTTCTTTATCGGAACACCTCTTTATAGATTTCAGAAACCCGGCGGAAGCCCAATTACCAGAATGTGTCAGGTTTTGGTAGCGTCATTTCACAAAAGAAATGCGCCAGTCCCTAATGACAGCTCTCTCTTGTTTGAAACCCCTGATAAAGTGTCGGCGATTGGCGGTAGTCGGAAAATCTTGCATACCGATGAGCTCAAGTAATTTTTCTCTCGACTTGGTAGATTCCAAATCAATTATATATTGAAATTTATATTACAAATATTAGCGATTTCTCTTCGCAGGTTTCTTGATAAAGCTGCTGTGGTGTCATCTATAGAACACGAAAATGGAAACTACTCGAGTTCGTGGAGGCTATGCACCGTAACACAAGTAGAAGAACTCAAAATCTTGATCCGGATGTTTCCAATTTGGGCAACGGGAATCGTGTTTTCTGCAGTTTATGCACAAATGTCGACAATGTTTGTGGAGCAAGGGATGGCGATGGACACCACCATTGGGTCATTCACGCTGCCCGCAGCTACTCTTGCAGCCTTTGACGTTGTCAGTGTCATTTTCTGGGTCCCAGTTTATGACAGAATCATTGTACCGTTAGCAAGGAAATTCACAGGTCAGGGACGAGGCTTTTCTGAACTGCAACGGATGGGTATCGGTCTTTTTCTCTCCGTATTTTGCATGGCGGCTGCAGCTTTGGTTGAAATAAAGCGTCTTGATCTTGCAAAGTCACTTGATTTGGTCGACCAAAATGTTGCAGTACCGATTAGTGTCTTCTGGCAAGCACCTCAGTATATCTTTCTAGGCGCTGCTGAAGTTTTTTTCTTCATCGGGCAGCTTGAGTTCTTTTATGATCAGTCGCCTGATGCCATGCGTAGCTTGTGCAGCGCTCTTTCGTTGCTGACCACTGCGTTGGGGAATTATTTGAGTTCTTTTATTTTGACAATGGTTACATATTTTACTGCTCGGGCCGGAAAGCCAGGTTGGATAGCCGACAATTTGAACGAAGGCCATCTCGATTACTTCTTTTGGCTTTTGGCTGGGCTTAGCTGCCTGAACATGCTCGTTTATATCGTATGCGCTAAGGTATACAAGTCCAAGGCTGCTTCTTAATAAGGTTATTGTTGGTACAGAATTTGTTGATATTGTATTCTAGTCACACTTTGTTCCTTTTGTTGCTACTATATATAACTAAGCATGATTAATTGGCTTTTGATTCAGTGCCTCATAATAATACATCATACAAATATATAGAGAATAAATTTACATCTAGCACCATATACAATATTACAAATGATATTATCTAACATCCCCGCAAGCTGAAGGGTGGAGGACCAATATGAAGCATTTGGTGGAAAATGTTGAATTGCGAACTCGGAAGACTTTTTGTAAAGATGTCAGCCACCTGAAGCTTGGTTGGAACAAACTTGGTTGCAGGTTTCCCGGCAGCAACCAACTCACAAAGAAAGTGATAATCAAGATCAATGTGTTTAGCCCTTTTATGCGAGACTGGATTTTGTGTAAGAAAAATGGCACTTTGATTGTTGCATAAAATTGTCGGTCTGTCGGGAGGTAAGGCATGTAGTTCTTGAAGAAGATGGGTTATCCAAACAATTTTAGCAGCAGTGTTGGCTATGACCCTGTACTCAAACTCACAACTAGACCTTGCAACAGCCGGTTGTTTTTTAGCACTCTAAGAAATGAGATTTCCCAAAAATAATAATAATAATAATATAAAATAGCCATAAGTGGAGCGGCGAGTTTCCAAGCAGCGAGCCCAATCAGCATCAGAGTAGCCAAGTAAAGAAGTGTGAGTCGAACGACTGTAGTGAAGACCATACGAAAGCGTACCCTTGAGATAGCGAAGAATCCTTTTAACTTCCTGAAAGTGAGCAAGAGTTGGAGCATGAAGAAACTGACTAACTTGATTCACAGCATAAGCAATGTCAGGTCTTGTGATCATCAAGTATTGGAGAGCACCTACGATGGAACGGTAATGAGTAGCATCTGGAAACAAGTCACCTGTAGAAACAAAAGAAACATTCGTGCTTAAGGGTGTTGGTGCAGGTTTTGCATCCAACATCTTAGCACGACTGAGAATATCTAAAGTATATTTAGATTGATTCAAGAAAAGACCATTTTGAGTGTAGGTAACCTCCAATCCCAAAAAGTAATTGAGTTTCCCTAGATCCTTAATGGCGGATTCTTTATTGAGGCAAGTGATGAACGAAGACAGAGTGGATTTTTGATTTCCGGTCAAAATGAGATCATCAATGTACACAAGTAGGTACATAACACACGAACCACGTTTGTATATAAATAAAGATGGATCTGCACGACTACATTTAAACCCAACGTTCGTAAGAAACAAGCTTAGATGATGAAACCATGCCCTTGGAGCTTGTTTTAAACCATAGATAGCTTTATTTAGTTTGCAAACATAGGAAGGATGGTGAGGATCAACAAAGCCCTTAGGTTGTTCCATATAGACACTTTCAGCTCAAGCACAAGTACCTAGCGAGATAAGAGTTGGTTGCAAGTGTTTAAAAGTTGATGCCTTGATGGGATTAGGGTTGTACGAGTTTAGCAACTTAGAGGATAAGCTAGTTTAAAGACTATCTAAGTTGCATAAGCTTGTAAACCAAATAACATGCCGATATGCCATGACATGTAACTCCTAGATTACAACTAGTTAAGGGTGTTTCACGGCACAGTTTTGACAGATTTTTTTATTATTAAAAACTGAAAAGAACCATTGAAATTTGAAACCAAACGGTTACTAACAGTTTGGTTCTTGGTTGAGCTCATGGGGCCGTAAACAGATAGATCTCCTTAACAAACCATTGTTGTGGAACAAACCTTAGTAAACAGACTTTGCTTGCAACAGATGATTGAGTTCTTGATTTGGTGTTTAGTAAACAGACCTTAGTAAAGTTTGTTTACGTTCTCTATAATTTGGGATTAATTGTCTTAAAAAATGATATAGACTACCAATGTTTTCACGCGGGATTGCACCTAGTAGTATATATAGGATGTTAAAGAAACAAAGTTATCGGTGCATCTTCTCCTTCAGCTTGGGACCAGACTAGCACCAAAAGAAATGTGTGCAACTTGACAATAATAAAAAGGCAAAGCCTTTACTCTGTCAAGAATAGTTATTGGAACCTGTCCACTAACAGATTCAACTGCCACAACACATTATGCTTCATAATTTAACAAGTTATAGATAAAGTTATACAACGTATGAAGTTATTTAAAAAAAAAAGACATAATAAGAAGGTCATCTTCCCAATATAAGAATAAAATTCGTAGCTATATGCCTATATCTGCTATGCAAAATAGACGTGTTAGTGTTGTTAGATGTGAAAGTATACGGAAAAAGCCGTAAATCCGATCTGTGTACGATCATTTATAAATTATAATCATCTTGCGGCATAAATGTAATAAATGTGGCAATATGCTTTTAAGCTATGTGTAACAGGGTAACCCTAGGCAATGTCTCTGAAAAAACAATGAGTGTTAATTACCTTGATAATAGGTGATTATGGTTGTGAACTTGTGTTGCTACAGGGACAATTCTTTGCACACACTCGTGGACGAGAACCGAACCTACAAGAAGAAGAATGAAAGGGCCGTACGAAGGGAGGCGTTTGCTAGGTAGTCAAGAATGACTCCAACGTACATATACAAAAATGGTGTTGGCTTTCTAAGTGAAACATAACATGTCTATACAAGGGAGGGTGACCTCCTTATATAGAACATGCATGGGCCAAACATTACTAACCCATAACCACAACGATGGGCTTGGGTCCGGATTAAGGGCCTGCCTCCCATCGGCCCACATAATTAATATAAAAAGCATGTGGTAATAAATGTTGATGTGAGAGAAAGAGAATCCTCCCCCGCCAAGGCGTCATGTGGCGTAACGAGGGTGGCTACCGGTGGTTCCTTTTTTAACGGGCAGCATTGTTGACTTGCAAGGAGTGTCTGACGTGACGTCTGTCCACTTGCAGGGCGACGTGTAGTGTACAGTACCTCTGACGGTACTGTACAGGCATGGCTTCAGCATGTGCAACACAAAAGCTGTCACGTCGTTGTGCTTGGGGCAGGCTTGTTAGACCAACCTGCCACGCGTCACTATCCAGTTGGCTCAGCATGTGCCCAGATCTGACAGATCTGACAGGATCTTCCGTACGTTCTCGTACTTGCATACGATGTTGCTTGTTTGTCTACGCGTGATGGCCACACACATTGAATATGTTGTTGCTGACATCTTCTGCGTTGAGGGTTGTTGCGCATGTAATGCATGACCATCAACGTGTATATGCGTTGAGAATTGCTTGCGCATGATCTTCCGTAGAATAGGCTGCGCAGGCTACATGATTTGAGCTATTTTATGGGATAGGGTTATCCTTGTCTGAGCTAGGATTTGGTACCATATCCCTTTAGTCACTTGCCTCTCGGTGTTAAACACCGCCTCATGGGGTGTTACCCGATCGTTAAAGAATGAGAGCGTTATCAGACTAACCGGTGTGAAGGTGGAGAAATGTTTGAATGTGGGGCCATATCAATGGTCATGTTACCATTTACAATAAAAAAGAAAACTATTGTTTTACCATTTTACAATATATATACATGTATAACATCGAATACCTCTCAAACTCTCTTATTCTCGTCCTTTCTTCATCTATGTTTTATAAAAAAAAAATCACGAGTTATTGGTTTTCACTTGACCCCGAACAACCCCTACAGTCAAAACCTACCCAAACTGAACACCACGAACAATCCGAAAGTTAAAACCCACTCAACATTTTCTCTCCACACCTTATAGCGGGATACTACCACCCTACTATTGAATCCGAACAACCTTGTACGTTTATTCAAAGCCAAAACTCGCAACGTTCCACCTAACATTCCGTACCCAAAACTCAATGCAAAATGCTACAACTATTGGATCTGTCAAAACTGAAAAGGGAGCATAAAAGAAGGGGCCAGATGCCAAGCATGTAGAAAAGTCAGTCATGCACAGGAAGTCGACTAAGTAAGTAGCTATGGCTCGTGCGTCAGTCAACATTTCTGAGGACTCGGCTATCGGTAAAAATGTTTATATACTTTAACATAATGAATTTAGTTTGTGGAGGGGTCCAAAAGCATTTTGGAAAATGGGTATTTCGTTCGTACTATTAGCGGATTTTGACCTTGGAAGATGAATTCCGTTTGTACTACTAGTGGATTTGCTCGAAACTCATCGACGATGCAAAGTGACAATTAGAGCTGTTCGTTTTGTCTTCCAAAGTCAAAAGTTTTGAGCAAATCAGCTGGTAATACAAGCGGAATTCATCTTCCAAAGTCAGAATTCGCTGGTAGTACCAGCAGAAAACCTATTTCCAAAATGTTTTGTTCCTCCTCCACCTCCACAAACCAAATTCATCATGCCATATCCCATATTTTGCTATAAGAACTCCACATTCACACCGGAACAAGCATGGCAAATCTTAAAGAAAAACACCATGTTGTATCTTATTCCAACGATGGACCCTCAAGAAGCACGGTCAAAACGATCGAAGACCACATCGTCTACCGACTACACATCCACTTAAGCCACCTCGGATGCACGTAAGAATTAAAATGAGTAAAGTACATGGATAGTCCCTGTGGTTTTAATTTATTTTGAAAATAATCTCTAGGTATGAGAAATTACACAGATAGTCCAAACTTTTGCAATTTGTAACAACTTTCCTGAAATTAGATGACATATGGGGACTAAAAGTATTACAAATTGCAAAAGTTTGGGCTAAAGGTGTTACAAATAGCAAAAGATTAAAGTATCTATGCAATTCTTCATATTAGGGACCTTTTTCAAAATGTACTAAATCCACATGTACTATCCGTCCACTTTACTCCATTAGAATTTAATGACTTGAACAACTAGTTTAAATTTGCCAAAAGAGCAGACTCCTCCTGTTGACCTGGTTCATCCGATGAGATGAGATCGCTCAAAAAATGAAAACAATTGTGTCACTGGCGACATGAAACGAGTTCTAAGGGGGTGTTTGGGATTGATTATTTAAAACAGATTATGCGTTTTGAAAAAGCAAGGGTGGAGTTGCTTATAGATTATTGCGTTTTGATAGCCTAAAAAACTGATTATCTGCGTTTTCAAAACGCAATCCCAAACACTAAAAACTGATTATCTACGTTTTCAAAACGCAATAATCTAAAAATCAGATTCAAAACGCAATCCCAAATACCCTTTAAGACTAACTTATGTTAACTCGTATGATGGGATGAGTTTAAAGCCTAGTTATATATTAGGTCCCAACTTATATATAAAGTTAAGTACAATTAAAGTTCATGTGGTTCTGTTGGGTGAGCCCCTAATTTTTCAGAATTGGTCCCTTGAGTCCCTACGGTTTCTACATTGGTTAATCGATTTCATCCCTCTAGCAGAGTAATTCCTATAAAATAGTTATTATTCAATGCTTAACAAGGCGAAAAAAAAATTAGTAATGCACTTTTTATTACCATTTGAAATATCTTAAATTCAGGAAATAAATGTAAATAAAATAAGTATTGTGTAAATCTACTCAATTATGGAAGGGATGAATCAAAATATTAAAATATAGAGATTGATTTATTAATTGACACATGGGTTTTGAGACAAATGGATAGGACAATTGATTAATATTTTATTACTAGGAAAAAAATAAAATTGTTTTTTTTTTTAAATTTGTTTTGTTTCTGTTGCCAAAGTTTTAAAATATGAACTTTTATAATATGTTTTGTACACTAATACCTTGTTAGATTACTTTTAAAATGGCCTTAAACTTTAATTCACGCACGCTACATTATCTTTATCCATTTTCACCAATAGTAGCACTCTCCACTACCAATTACCATCCCCACTATAAACAATAAACTTGTGCATTTAACCTTCCAGTGGGTTATGAGTTGGAATCTCACTTAGATCAAAACTAATATAGGTTGAGTCAGAGTTTTACCATAGTTGGCCTTCGAGTGATGAGTTTCTTCTGGAATGGTGGCAGGTCGGGTCACCAGCGCCGTCTGTGTTTGCAAACGTTGTTGGAAAGTTTAGAAGGTGAATGGAGTTTTAAGTAAATGAAATTATAATTTAGTGAAATTATAATTATTGAGGAAAAACTCTTTAATAGAGTTAATTTATTTGTGACACTTTATTATAGTTTTAAAACTAAAATTAAGTGTATAACTCTTCATGTGGTGAATTGAAGAAACACTTATGATACTTGATTATAGTTTTAAGACTAACATTTAGTGTCTAATTATGTTAGACTCTTCATTCCCCATTGCCTCTTGTATATATTAGAGACTTTTGTGTCATATATGATATATGGGAAAATACACATAAGAATATACATGAGCAATATTCACTAAGAAACTCTTGCAACACTCATAACTCTAGAGTAGCAACCAAGTATCGATTATTTTTCAGGCAAGTGGGATAGTCCGGCAGTGCACCATCGTCACTGTTTCGAACCGGTGTACCCTGGGAACAGACGACGAATATGTTTAAGGGAATTGTGTCAAACACAAGCCCGGTTCCTTTTCTTTGATTTCGTTTTCTGTTACAGTTCATTGCAGAAAGTACAAGGACTTGGAAACATGTGAGGTTCATGTATGAAAGGCATTGCGACGATTATTATGTAAGTTTTCCAACAAACTTAAACAGATTCGTAAAACAGACTTTCGTGTAGATTGGGAACCAATCTTTAAACCTTCTTCTTAAGGATTTTTGGTTCGCGAAATTTTGTAAATATTTTTCTTTGAAATATGTTGTGGTACATCGAATCGGATTAAATTTGTGATTGGAGTGAAATCTTAAATCCGAATGTTCATGGTCTTTCGGGTTCATGGGTTTTGGGTCGTGTTTAGATAAACCCAATTATTAACATATATCTAGACGTTTTTGAAATACTAAAATTCTAATGAGAGTATTAGAAAAGTCATAATATTTGTAAACCCATGAAAAACATTTGATAATGTTTTCTTTCTAAGCATATTAGAAAGATAATTTCAATGTATTTGAAATGTTTACATTTTCTAATAAGAGTATTGGAAAATTAAAAGGTTTCGAAATAGAAGGTTTTGAAACATGTATTTCTAACAAGCGTGTTAGAATCGACGACGTTGAAAGAATAACGTGTCATGAAAAATTTCTAATAAGCGTATTAGAAATAATTATTTACAAAATCAAAAGTTTAATCTTTAAACTTATATATTGATTTTCTAACAATCGTGTTAGAAATTGATGATTTTGTAAAGGCAAATAAGATGTTTATATTTCTAACGAATGTGTTAGAAAAGATTATTGTACAAAATACACAAACGGGTTAGAAATGGTTATTTTGGAAAATAATCAACATTGAACCAGTTTAGTTAAAATTCGACGGTTTCGAACGAGCGAGCTTGAAACGGGTATATTTTGGAAAATCCGAAGTTAATACCATTTAGATGGTTTAATTTTCTAACGAGCGTGTTAGAAATGGTTTATTTTATATAAACCAATAAGGTCTAAAATGATTGTCATAATCATGTATTTCTAACAAACCTGTTAGAAACGGTTGAGAATATCAATGATATTTAAAACGATTTTGGATATTCATTTATTTTTAACTTGTAATCGTTTGTATTCTAACAAGTATGTTAGAAATGGTTAATTTTGTAACCGTATATGTTTATATGGTACACGTATAGTTTCTAATGAGCGAATTAGAAATGGTTAATAATGAAAACCATATACTCTAACTAGTGAGTTAAGAATGATTTAAATAATAAAACTATATTAGAGTTTATGGTTTTGATTTGTAATCAAAACATAAATATGTATAGTTTATAGAAAATACTTGTAAAAGTAGAAATGTGTTGTATGAGTAAAACATGTCTTTTACAAATTATATATGGTTTGATACTTGTATGAGAAGTATGATGACTTGAACCATATAATAGTCTAGAGAGACTATTTAGTGTAAAACAACTTGATGTTGTTTTGGATATATTTACTGGTTCGACTACTTGTGAGTGGCTAAGTATAAACAACTTTGTTGTTTTGAACAGTGTATTGAGGGAGTACCTCGAAACATGCCACGAGACGATATAATTGGTATTATTTCGTCGAACGATAAAGTGTTGAAGAGAATAACACTTTGAGATTTGATGTTTATATATCCTTATAATCCGTTTAAATATATATGTAATATGTTATATATAGTTTGGATTATATTAAAATTATAATTTGATAAATTATAATTATTAATTGGAAATATGGTGAATGGATGATATTGAAATTATAATTTAAAAAATTATAATTATTAATAAGTCCTTAATTTGGTGAATTAAAGACTAAAACTCTTGAGTAGAGTTTTATGTCTTTGATTAGAGAGTTTCATTTGTTGTCACTTAATTAGAGTCTTTATGTCTCAAATTAAGTCTCTAATTATGAAGACTCTTCATATATCCATGTTCTTATATAATGGAAGGCTTTGTGCCTCATTTGGATATATATAGAAAGAAGATACATGGAAATAAGAGTAAACTCTTGAGTAGAGTTTCATGTTTTCTGGAATAAGAGTAAACTCTTGAGTTGAGTTTCATGTTTTCTAATTAAAGTTTTATGTTACTTTATTAGAACTTTTATGTCAATTTATTAGAGCCTTTGTTTTAAATTAAGTCTCTAATTAAATTAAGTGACTAAGAAGAAAAACTCTTCATTTATTCCCATTAAGATAATCATGATCAACGTGGCAAGGGTATTGAAGTTAAATGCACGAAAACGAGATATGTCGTCTAATGTTGAGAACATTTACGTAGCAATGCGCAAATGTAGTTTTGATGACTATAACATATGATAGAAATATATGTTATTATTTATAAGTCTTTGATAAATATTGCGAAATTTTTATAAAAGACTTAGAATGGTGATGGATGTGTAGAGTCTCTACAAACCATCATTGTTAGTTGAATTATATGGAGGATTCGTGATATATTTTGGGAGAGTTACCCAATAAATAGTTTCAACAAAATATATACCTATCATTTAGGCATATGTGAATGTCATGTGGTTGAGTGTCAATCTAATTGACTTGTTGATGATGAATATGTTCATCAAAGTGACTTATATTAAGACTTATGTTTAAGTCCTAAAGAGTCAATGGTGATGCCTTGGAGATTAAAGGCAAATGAGTCTTGATCTTAATGGATGGAATGAATTATGGTTTTGAAGCATTCTTTAAACCAAGGTTTTGGAATGGTAAACAAAATCCCATTTTGTGTCTAAACTAAGACGTGAATGTTAGGAAGAGATAATGAGTTATCTCTTAAAGCTGTGAAGAATCAGATTGATGCATCTTCTGTTCACATGCTAAGTATTCATAGTCTAAAGCATGCTAGACTAATACTTGTTAATTTAGATGCTCCACGGAGATTAAATTAACTTTGAACATTCAAACATATGTGACGACATAAGAATGAATTTTGTAAAAGCAAATATATAATTCATTAAAATGATGACTCAAAAGGACCGAATAAATAGTTCATTGGTAATGATACTATTTAGCTGAATGTGAGGAGAATTCATATAGCTCAGAAAACGGTTCGTGTGAGAAATATGGGTTGAGTAATATAATGGATGACCTAAATAACACAAAGATA
Source organism: Ambrosia x helenae (assembly GCA_030844895.1). Classification (NCBI taxonomy): domain Eukaryota; kingdom Viridiplantae; phylum Streptophyta; class Magnoliopsida; order Asterales; family Asteraceae; genus Ambrosia; species Ambrosia x helenae. The sequence continues at coordinate 5,847,154 of CM061223.1, forward strand.
TAGATAGTCGCTATCTTATCACGGGTGTCTAATATCATCACGAGTGATATTACTCAAACTTAATCAAAGTGCAAGCAATGTGGGGGGAAGAGCCATTTAAGAAACAATCCGTAGGGATGTAAAAATGGTACTTGAGAAGTTTTCAAGCTACATATGAAAGGAAGAAACTTTCATCACCCCATTTGGTAGTTATCCAATAAACACATAAGTGTGGAGGTGACTTGCATTTGAAAATATAAGGTTTGATATGAACGGATGTGATTTTGGGAAGTACAAATCACACGAACCTAGAACAGACTTATTTTAAGTCAGTCCTATTATGCGGACAAAATTCTTGAGAAGTTCAATGGAAATGACTCTAATGTGGCTAGAATTTTCATTAATTCTTGAGAAGTTCAATGGAAATGATTCTAATGTGGCTAGAACTTTCATTGACACAAGTCAACGTCTAGCTAAGAATCGAGGTGAGCTTGTTAACCAATTAGAGTACTCAAGAATTATTGGCAGCTAGATGTATCTGATGAGTTGTATCAGACCAGACTTAGCAAGCAAGCTAAGTAGATACACGGGCAACCTAAGTTCAATTCATTGGAATTGCGTGGCCCAGTTGCTTCGGTACTTAAGATACATACGAGATTACGGGCTGCAATATAAAAGATATCCAGCAGTTATTGAAGGTTACTGTGATGCGAATTGGATATCTTACACGAATGATTCCAAGGCAACAAGTGGGTATTTGTTCACACTTAGAGGTGCTGCGATGACATGGAAATCATCTAAGCAAGCGTTTATTGCTAGATCCACGATGGAATCATAATTCATCGCTTTAGAGGATGAATAGGCAAAATGGCTACGTCAATTTGTTAAGGATATACCTAGGTGGCCGAAGCCGGTATTGGCCCAATGCATATGTTGTGATAGTCAATCGGAAATTGGCAGAGCTCATATCACAATGCGTATCAGTAAGAACAGGTATATAAGACGTAGGCATAATACGGTACGACAACTAATCTCTATAAGAGTTATCACTATTGACTATGTGAAGTCAAAGGATAACATCGCGGATCCGCTAACAAAAGGCTTAAGCAGAGAGTTAGTTTAGAAGTCGTCAATGGGAATGGGGCTAAAGCCCGTTAAAGGCTAGGTTTATGCGAAGGAAACCTAACTCAGCTGACTGGAGATCCCAAGATCTGAGTTCAATAGGACAACCTAATTGTATGAACTGGCGAAGGTCACTGTGGGGGAGAGTTGGTGAAAACCCCACATATTAAAAAGGGAGTTTACTATAAGATTTAATAAGCTTCCTAGTCCATTCCTAAAAAGTGACAAGGTTGAGGTTAAGCTTATAGCTTTTAATGATCTGACTGAGGTAACCAGTCCTAGTAGATCACCTATGTGAGAGAGAAGTGGGGTCGCTTCGAAGGGTATTGTTGGGGCACAATACTTAATAGCTCTCGCAGAACCAGGCACGTGTCCATGACCATAACGGACACAACTATGAGGACTTGACGTTGTCAGGGAGAGTCTTGTGTGAAGCGTATTGTCGTCCACACAAACGGCAGACGAGTTCAAAGACATCGCGTTCTACTCAGAGCCAGTGGGCTAAGTGCGTTTCATAAGCGAAGGTTCAAAGGGTCACACCTACCTATCGTATGCAAAACTCAACTGTTGAAATTTAATCGGAATGAGGTTGCTTCTTAGAATGACTCCTATTCATATAGGGGTTTGTTCGAAATATGCGTGTTTTGATAAATCTCCATTCATGTGGGGATTGTTGGAAAGTTTAGAAGGTGAATGGAGTTTTAAGTAAATGAAATTATAATTTAGTGAAATTATAATTATTGAGGAAAAACTCTTTAATAGAGTTAATTTATTTGTGACACTTTATTATAGTTTTAAAACTAAAATTAAGTGTATAACTCTTCATGTGGTGAATTGAAGAAACACTTATGATACTTGATTATAGTTTTAAGACTAACATTTAGTGTCTAATTATGTTAGACTCTTCATTCCCCATTGCCTCTTGTATATATTAGAGACTTTTGTGTCATATATGATATATGGGAAAATACACATAAGAATATACATGAGCAATATTCACTAAGAAACTCTTGCAACACTCATAACTCTAGAGTAGCAACCAAGTATCGATTATTTTTCAGGCAAGTGGGATAGTCCGGCAGTGCACCATCGTCACTGTTTCGAACCGGTGTACCCTGGGAACAGACGACGAATATGTTTAAGGGAATTGTGTCAAACACAAGCCCGGTTCCTTTTCTTTGATTTCGTTTTCTGTTACAGTTCATTGCAGAAAGTACAAGGACTTGGAAACATGTGAGGTTCATGTATGAAAGGCATTGCGACGATTATTATGTAAGTTTTCCAACAAACGTGGGTGACTTTTTGCCATTAAATTTACCCAAGTGATCAGGCTTTCGTTGGTCGTTCTAGAAAAAAAATAAAAAAATAAAGCTAAACCTATGAATAATTCGAAGATCTTGATGAAGAACTAGATTTGGTAAATAAAAGATTATGAAACTAGATTAAATAGCAAAACTACAAAAAATTCCTCAACTACTCATTCATTCAACCAATCAGTCAACTGATGGTTACGGATGAACAAAACAATGATAATAGATATGCATACGTATAATAGTGGATTAGATATGGATGACGATTTTTTTACCACATTAAATATTTATATAATCGAGTTCACAAAATGCATCAATCGATATTTTTTTTAACGGCAAATTTTGTAACATCTTAGTTCCATGTCACCTTACACTTGCAGGATTTGAACTCACAACCTCACATTTGTAAAGAGGGACACCATACCACTAGACCAAGAGGTCATGGGTCATCAATCGATATCTAGTTGTGAGTACTCAGTGTCGTCGTAATCTTTTGCCATGTTCAATGACGAACAAGTTCAGCAGCGGACCTGGAAATTATTTTCTTGCGGGACATTCAGGGGTTTTAAGCGAACTTTTAGAAGGTACGATCATGATTTTTGCCTACAAATTATACTAATTTTTTTTTTCTTTTTAAGGGGAAGTGTCTGCCCCTTTTGCAATATATGTAAGTCCGCCAATGAACAAGTATATAATTTTATCTTAGATATAGATATGGCTTCATTTAATCCATATGGGCTCCATTACAACCTTAGATTTAACCTAACAATCTATTACAAGTCAACACTCTCACTCCCAACGCTATGGGAGTAGTATCTGGTGTAGGCTTGATACAATTTATGTAATTTTATAACACAAACTTATCAATATTTTGACTTTTCGTACAAACTTATAAATATGAAGTGGAGTTGTCAAATTTTGACTTTTCGTACTTTCTACCATTTTTAATTATCAATATTTTTTTTAATACTTTGTTACTAAAAGAACATTCAAACTTATTAGAACAATCTGTTTAACTCAACAATACATCTTTATTTTCAAAGATACGTTGAAAGCATTCTTAATTACAATGACGCATTCACTCTCAAGCCTGATGCACCGTTGTAAGCATTGTTTAGCACCGTTGATTCACTGTTCAACTGTTAAAAGCATCGTGGCCTAAAGATATGTGTAACTAAAGAATTAACTAAATGGTTTACCCTTTTTTACAATTTGATACTTTTTTTAATCATAAATTACACAATTAGCCTACGATTCAAAAAGTCAACCATCTGATGATACGAAATAGATAGAATTGTATTATTATTATTATTATTATTATTATTATTATTATTATTATTATTATTATTATTATTATTATTTTAAGTGATATGAAATGACCAAAATACTCACTTGAAATCCAAAGAAATGAAGTTCGGTATATGAAGATTCTATTGAAGTTTATATATTAAACGACTATATGTTCGCCACTTAGGTTATAGCTTATAGCTTAGTGTTAGAGAGAAAATCCTCTCTTAAGTGAGGTTGGGAGTTTAACTTCAAGGTGTGCAAAAAATGTGTAAAACGGGTGTAAAAGATGTAAAGAAAGATATGTAAAAAATTGGCCGTTAAAAAAACTAATATATATTCAATCATTTTGGATTTGATTTGAGTAAATATCCGGTAGTTATTGGACTAAAAAGCAGTTTAATTTGAATTAGGAAGGCCTGGGCCCACATGCATTAACCAAAGACCATGAGTTTTGATTTTGTTACCAAAATTCTAAACCAGTCCAGCATGAAATGGGATGGGCCCACTCCCAACATATTTGACCCCCACAATGATGAAAAGAATGTATGGCCCACACTACCAATTCATAGAAAAAAGTGAATAAAATGTTCCAGTAGAGTACAAGCCCTCTCCAATCATGCATCTTCGACATTCATATAGTAAAGTAAACTAGTCAAACTCTGTTTTTTCCTCACAAGTGTAAACTTGCAAAAAGCTAGAGGTGGGATGCTTAGACATTTATGTTTTTTTAATTACTTATTAAACATAGGTTTTCTATAGATCAATATAAAAATACTATGAAAAAATGTCAATATTATGTTTTGAGAGGATTACAAAAAGAATGTCTTTTAATTATTATAAATATTGTACATTTTGTCTTTTATGGAAATTTTTTACTTATTCTGTCATTTATTTTCTCAATTTGTTACACCCTCTGTCCTTTAGCTTAATTAGTTCAAAAAACTTGGTTAACTTTATTTTCTAAGTTTACACTTTTAGCCCTTATAGTTTTGATCGAACCCTAACCCTTGATTCACCTTGAATTCGACCACGACAATTAACGAAATCATAGGGCTATTATAGAACATCAAATTCCGATCAAAACCATGTATAATAATCGTACTGACCTGATCATTTTCGAGGCTAAATAGAACGATTAAAATTGCGATTGGTTGATCTTGTTCTTCAAATTGCGAACGATTTGGTGGGTGTTTATGGTATATTTTTGCACAGAAACGGTCAACTAAGGCATAAGATGTTTAGCACGTTCCATAAACGTTTAAAATGTATTTTGAGAAAATAAAGGTCTTTAAACGTTTAAAACCCCACTTGGAAACCGAGCCTATATACCATAAATTGAAACCTATTATAACATCTTATGCTTTAGTCGACCGTTTCTGTGCAAAAATATACTATAAACACCCACCAAATCGTTCGCAATTTGAAGAACAGGATCAAACAGTCACAATTTTAATCGTTCGATTTAGCCTAAAAAACGATCAGGTCAGTACGATTATTATACATGGTTTTGATCAAAATTTGATATTCTATAATAGCCCTATGATTTCGTTAATTGTCGTGGTCGAATTCGAGGTCAATCAAGGGTTAGGGTTCGATTAAAACTATAGGGGCTAAAAGTGTAAACTTAGAAAATAAGGTTAACCAAGTTTTTTTAAATAAGTTAGGCTAAATGACAGAGGGTTTAGCAAATTTCGAAAATAAAGGATAGAATGAATGAAAAAAATTCCATAAAGAACAAAACATGCAATTTTTCTAATAATTAAAGGACAATCTTTGTAATTATCTCTTATGTTTTTAATAGGGAAATCACGAAGAAATGGAATTCCTTTACTATAGTTTTTAATCATGTTATTTATTTATTTATATCGAGATTATGTGACTTTATGATCATATATCTACTTTAATCATTGTATCATTTTATTTCACATGAATACTGTCTTACGCCACATGTTACTCGACACTATGTCGTGGATCAACTTTACATTCGCGTATCATCGTCTAATATTATTCGGTGCTAGATGATACAAATTCATTATATACATGGGCATATGTTGCATACCATGTATTTTTTTTTCATACTTCGGGTTATCAACTTATTTGTAGATAATATAAAGGAGTAAATAGCCAAACAGTCCTTGTGGTTTGTGCCATTTTGACAGTCTAGCCCAAAATTAAAATAATTTCTTAAACGGTCCCTTGAGTTTGACGAAATAGGCCAAAACAGTCCATTTCATTAACGGGGTTAACTCAACCTCGTTAAGTCATGGGCAAAATCGTCTATTTATCTTCTGAGCTCTTTATATCCCCTTGACTCGTTTTCCCTCCACAACTGCTCATTTCATTCCATTAACCCTCCACAACTGCCCCTTTCCCTCCATTAACCCTCCACAACAGCGCCACAAATCGAAAATAACGTTCGAAAGAATAGGAAGATGACACAATGGGTTGTGCGAACTGGGGAAGAGGAAGATGACACAATGGGTTATGCGAACTGGGGAAGAGGAAGTCAATCTTGAAGAACTCTACAGTAAGGCAATCGATCCACATTCTTACATTGAAACCCCATGTTTGTTATACCCGTAATGATCATAATACGTAAGCTCAAAATTTGCTTAACAATCAACAATGCAGGTCACTCGCCCGAAAAAAATCACTTGCAATTCATCATGACGGGGAGTTTACTGATCCAACGCAACTAAATCTGATGTACCTTAAGGGGAAGGTTAACTACGCCGATGAGGTGAACTCTGTTTATTTCTCTATAATCACCTTGTATGACATGCTGGTGGAACTTGGTTATTGCGAGGATGACGAGTTTAGGTTTCACTATAGGCTGCCATGGGAAGATTTGGGACTAAGTTTATGACAACTGTTAAATGAAAGTAATGTGCGCGCGTTGAATAAAATTGTTGAAACTAATAAATCAATTGATATATATATATATATATATATATTGAGCATATTGATCCTGACTATGATACATTAAAAAACAGAGTTGTACGTCTTTCATCAGCTTTGGCATGAGCAAGTTTGGCAGCAGCTTGAGGATGATCCTTTTGAGCAGGTTGAGAATGATCCTTTTGATAAGGTCGAGAAGGAGGTTGAGCATGATGACCCAATTCCAGATATTGATCCAAATTTTTTGAAGCAGGCATTTGATTATGACAGCCCTGATGAGTGGTACCATGATCCATATGAAGCAGAGTATGATCCATTATATTTACCCTACTGTTCGGATGATGATTGTCATTGGAAGTAGTGTAGGTGTGTTAGTAGGTTAAGATGATTTGTACTTCAGTCTTTTGGTATGACAAACAATGGTAAACTGATGTGGTATGTAAACTAATGTATTGAACTTGAGTCTTTTGGTATATAATATGCGGTTGATCAATAGTGCATATGTGTGCATATATGCTTTGGCTATGTATATTAGTGCAGTTGTTGACCAATTTAATGCATATGTGCATATCATGACCCATTTGTATGCATATGCTATTGGCCTATCTGTGCAGTTTTGAACTTGCACAAATGTGCAGTGTTGGTAAATAGGCAATGTGTAGTTTGGTCAATGGGTTAGCTTGCACAAATGTGCAGTTTTGAACTTGATCAATCAAAATGGGTCATACAGTAGCTGCACAAGTGGTAAATAGGCAGCGGTTGACTTGAAAAACCCAAATGGGTCATATAGCAGCAGAGGGGGCTCATGCATATGCACAATTGTGCAGGCTCATGCATGACCCATGACCCAGTAGTAGATTTGTTTTATGTTAACTTTTGTAACTAACCCATGACCAATTATCTGTGTTATGATGTTTTCTATTGGCTGCATATGCATATTTGTGCAGGCTCATGTATGACCCATTTTGGTTGATCAATAGTGCATATGTATGCATCTGTATGCATCCGTGTGCAATGTGTTGTCTTGTCCAAATGTGTAGCTGCACAACTGCCTATTCTTTAACGTGCAAATGGGTCATGGGTCAGCTACACAAGTGGTAAATAGGCAGTAGTTGACTTGATCAACCGAAATGGGTAATTAAACAGCATATGCAACATTATCAATACTCTATAATTGTTTTCATTCACACTACAATGTAAATCAGAACATTAATTGAAGCAATACATACATACATACATACATACATACATACATACATACATACATACATACATACATACATACATACATACATACATACATACATACATACATACCTAAACCCTAAATCAGAAGAAGCAGAAGTCACCTGCAGAAGACGAGCTGCTATGGAGGGGAAATAGAGTGGAGGTAAGGATGAGGAGAGCATGGATATGAGGAAGAGGAGAAGAGGGACAGTTTTGGCAATTAACTATAAGTTTTAACACAGATGGACAATTTTACCCCTGACTTTATGAGGTTGAGTTAACCCCGTTAAGTAATTGGACTGTTTTGACCTATTACGTGAAACTCAAGGGACTGTTCAAACAATTATTTTGTTTTAGTTATTTACTATAATATAAAGGGGATGAACATTAAATACTCAAACATTTTTTTTGGATGGCTAACGTGGTGGTCCAACAGGACCCCTTCTCCTTGGTCTCCGGTTCGATCCCCTTCCCACACAACTAGATTACATTGTCTTAACCGGTCCTGGAGTCGAACCTGTGAGCTCACCTGGGTAGAAAAGGTTAGGTAAACCTTCCACCTTAAACCAGCTGGGCTGGAGATCATCGGCATTAAGTACTCGAACATAATTCATGTATCCTTAATACTGACATTTGATATTTAAGGGCTTGCACTTTTAAAATTTCGTTATCACTAAAACAACCTAATCTAAGCACATATAGACTATAGAGAGATTATAATTTATGGAATGTTTGAACAGTAAGAGTGTTGGCCTAAACATGGAACCAATTGTTGCTCATGTTTGGTTCGTAATGGCTATATCAACTACTCATACAAGTGGTGAGAAGTATGATTTGATGAACTATCATTGCATTTAGAGACAAGTTGTACTTCTTGATGGTAATTAGAAGCAATTGTTGGTATGTGATTAAAAGAACTTTGTTGTTCTACTGGGTCTACTATACTTTTGAGTAATGTTCATATTCTAACCATCTCTGTGGTTATGGATTATGTTAGTAAACTAGTTGAACATGGATAAATGATACATTCCTGACACACACCCATGATCGCAAAGAACCAAAGGCATACGTAATTTAACATACGAGGAGCATTGTTAAGAGTTTTGTATTGTTAGGCTTTTGTGGGTGACTTACCAACTGCAATTGGTAAGTCACCCACAACACAAGAGTCAAGAATGATGTTATGACATCTAAGGTTATTTTTTGACAAGGATAAAAAACATCATTTCCTCCAACAATGAATATTTTGTCAATGTAACAATCGTAGATTGACCCTATATCCATTAATCATAGGTGTTCGAAAAATATGACTAAAGCAGTAATCGATGATCGCAAATATTAGTTTGATAAGTGAATAAAAATGGATACATGATTATCTTAAAACTATACATTCTATAATTCTCTTATAATTTCCTGGTTAATTATTGGAGATAATATTATTCTTTGGTATATGGTTTATATTTTGGTTTTGAGGTTTATATTTCAGGTTGGACCCGGTGTCATATAAAGGTGCCTGGGCTATGTTATGTTGGGTTTTGCTATTGATGAGCCTAGTTGTTGAGTCCAGTTCGTATACAAGGTGGATGGGTCCATCCAGCTCATCGGTCTCTATTTCCCAGGCTATATAATGAGGGGGTTGCTAAATATACCCCCCTTTATGCAAAATGAAACGGAGGAGATCTACATTTGGGTGTTTGTGATAACCCGCAATTTCAAGTTCTCACTTTAACTAAATTCTAGTTACTTGTAGTTACATTCCTTGCATTTTACTTAACTAGGGTTAGCTAGATAATTCACACGTTGCACAGTTATAGGTTAATAACTGCATGAAGTGGTAATTCGAGAAACTACCAAACTATATACATGAGTAGTGAACCCCGGACGTTGGTGAATTGTGAAATTAGATAATTATGAATTAATTGATTTAGATTGATTGCAATTACGCGCTTCTGTGAAACTATGTGCAAATTGTATGTGATTACGTAAACTTAAACTGAACGCGTTATTAAAAACCGTAATGGATGAACCGATAGGATGGTTGGTGTCTTAATACATGGGGTTATGCTTGGTATGGCCCAAAATAACGAAAACATCAAAGAAAACAGGCTATACAACGAACTGGGCCGCTCGAAACGGACTAAACCATTCCGAACGGCTGTTCACAATTCCGAACGGGTGTTCGGAACATGCTGATGTGTTAAAACCAACTTAATGCCTATATTTAAGCAATCTTAAGCCCCAAGTACCTCATAACCCTAACCCTAATCGCCCCCTACTGCCTTATTACGAAAATATCAAACCCCAAACACCTTCTAAGGCTCAAGAACACCATTCGGGAAGCTTGGAGAGCAATCGATTGGTGGATCTGAAGTGCTTTCGGTATAATACTTAATCCTATATGTTTTAATTATTCTTAATGTATGTTAAAACATCATAACCAAGTTTGTCCAGATCTGAAACACTTTTATAAAGATTAAAACTTGTTGTTCATAAAGATTAATGGGGTTAAACATGATGTTGTGCGATGATTGTTGTATGTATTGCATGAGTTTGCATGTTTTTTGATGTTTTAGACTTCTAGGGTTTATGATTGATGATGTTTAACATGTATCTTGCTAGATCTTGATCAGGTTATGTGTTATTAATTTTATATGATGTTTGTTGAGTATTGTTGATTGTTAATATGCAAAGATAGTGATTAAAACTAGGGTTTATGCATGATTTAAAATCTGGACAGAATGTTTAAATCGACTTGCAGAGGCTGTAACGTGATGTTAAAATGTTTGTTTTGATGATTTCCTTGTATGAAGACATTGTACGTGGTCTTAGCTTTTCATAATGGGTAAAATCATCTGTTTTGGACGTTGTTTGATAGGTTTTTGGAATTTTCTTTGATTAAAGGTCATATCAGATTTTCGGATTAGTAAACTGGGTCAACTTTAAACGATCATAACTTGAGTTTTACAAAGAGTTAGATTATGAAATTTGGACAGTAGGTCAACATTGGAATAACTTGGCTTGTCCAAGTGGATTCATCCTATTTGGATGAATACACAATTCTTGGAAAGTTTTCTACCAATCTGATCTGTTGTGAGTATTTTCTGGACATAGCTGTATTGTGTGATTTTACATAATTTTTTTGTATGGTTTTGTCATGAACTAAAAATATGGACTTGTCCGATAGAATCCCTGGAATATTTAGTAAACTTTTGGGAGTCTAATTCATTGGATAAGTATTTTTAATAAATTGGTTTTCACAGTGCATAATTTGTCCTAAAAACGCAGATTATGTAATGTACACTTATGTGGCTATTTGGAGTCTTGTATGACTGGTATTTGACATGAAATTATATGAGCACTTATATGAGGTGTATATTAAGTGCATAACTGATGTTAATCATTTTTCTCACCAACGGGTCCGTAGGGTTTACTTGTGCATTTAGAATCATTAGGTGTCACTTACACGGTTTTGAACTTTTAAACGTCTTGGAAAAACGGGTTATATGGTGTATTGATTGTACACATATACTCACTTAGTGACACATGTAATAGGGAGTCCATAGTACATCCTATTTGCGGAGTTTGGATTATTTGCTTGCAACCTAAGGTGAGTTTCGCTACTCTTTTCTCAAAAGCATGTGTCTCGAGGAGACAACTTACTTACTTTTCTAGTCCAGGTTTGGGACTACTGTTTTGATCCCGGGTTTTGGGATGGGTTGATTCCTGTGAGGAATCGGGTTTTGCTAATTTCACACTCTGTGTCCTTGATGAACTAAACTGCATACTATCACGGAAGTCCTTCACTTATACCGAATGAGTTGCCGGGTGGCAAGCGGGTTACTAGTTGATAGCGCTTTTAGGTTTGACAAACCTCACACCGTGCTGGGAGCCGGGAGTGAACTACGACCTTAGATTTTATCATTGTTGATAGGCAATGATGGGAGACAAAAACCAGCTTGCGGGGCGAGTGCATTGTTTAAATAGCAGTTCGGTACTTTCATTGTTTAGTTATCATGAATGGGTTAGCTACCCTTGGCATACGCTGAACTAGTGGTTATTGATTACTGTTTTGGGTTTGGGAAACCAAACTGTTGTTCTTGGTTTGGGAAACCTACACTTTTACTTACCTTACTTTGTGAACTCGCCAACTTTATTTTGGCACACGATATACATGCTTTTGCAGGTAGTTAGCTTCCGGTGTCACGATTAGGAAGCACTGCACGTTTCACTGCATTTGGGGTCTTGGGCATACACCTAAATTACATATCATGCTTTTACGTTTTCTTTCATATGGTTTTAATTTGGGCGCGTTGTTTTGCGCATGGTTTTAGAATGTTTAAATTTGGTTTACGCTTCCGCAGCCTAACTAAACTCGATTTTTTGAAAACGAACTAAATGGTTTGGGCATTTAGAGTTTGTTCATATAACTTATGGCTATGGGATCCTGGTATGTCATGCGCCTCGCGGTATAAACCCCGCAGTAGAAATTTGAGGGTGTGACAGTGTTAAAGCACTTACAATCAATACTAGATGAACGCATGCAACCACGTGTTATAGTTACAGACAGAGAGTTTGCTTTCATGAATGCATGCCAACGGATTTTTCCACATGCTACTCGATTACCTTGTAGATGGCACATTTCTCAAGCGATATTTAGAAAGTGCAGGCCATCTATCAAATCAAGACAAGCTTGGGAATCCTTCAATTCACAATTGAGTTTACTAATTGAATCTCAAACATTGACATCATTCAAGAAAAATTACGAGCAACTTCAATCCTTGCTGATTGATTATCCAGGTATTATTGTTGTTGTTGTTGGTCGTGGTTTTGTTATTATTGTTTTTATTACTAGTATTAATATTTTATCATCCACAACATCATTATCTTACAGGTGTTTTAAATTACCTGGATGATACTTGGTTGAACAAACACAAAGAAATGTTTGTATCCGTCTGGACTGATAAATGCCTACATTTTGGAAATCAGACAACGAACAGAGTTGAGAGCCAACATTCAAAGCTAAAAGCATACTTGAAATCATCGAATTCTACCATAGATAAGTTTGTTCGCCGTATTGATGAAATTGTGGAATCACAAAAAAACATCTATTAAAGCGAGTTTTGAGAAAAGTAAAATAGTAATAAAGCATCAACACAACTTTCCAATCTTCAAACTCCTACATGGTTTTGTTTCCCATGATGCGCTAGATATAATAAGAGAAGAGATAGAGTTAAACCCTTTAAATTGTGGTTGTAGACTTCGTAAGAGTTACGGATTACCATGTGCTTGCGAAGCGTCAATGCATTCCAAAGCAGGTTAGTATTATAACGTAATTTTTTAATTATGTTTTTGATAAATATATTATAAATATAACAAAAAAGGTAATTTATATTTGTATGCAGGTATTCCTTTGGATTCAATCGACATATTTTGGAGGAAACTTAATATGTCACCATTAACACATGAGGAAAATGAAAACATTACTTGTGATGTTGAGTTAAAAATGTTTGAAGAAGTCTTTAAGAAACAGTCCATGCTTGGAAAGAAAATTATGCTACAAAAGCTAAAAGCCATAATCGATCCAAGTATACCTTCAGTTGAAGAACCTACTGTTAAGATAAATACCCGTGGATGGCCAAGCTTGAAGAAACAACAAAAACATCAAGCTAATCAAAGCATACCATTAGATGAAACCCACTTTTAAGAGAAATACTCGTGGGCGACCAAGCTTGAAGAAACAACAACAAAAACCCCAAGCTGATCAGGTATGCCTTTAGCTAAAGAACCTACTATTAAGAAAAAAGCTCGTGGATGACCAAACTTGAAGAAACGACAAAAAAAGTCGAGCTGATCCTCAATATCCTTCTAAACGTGGTTGTTTAACCATGTCGAATGTTGTTGAATATAACTTTATGGACTTGAAACCATCACCACAGAAACATAGTTCATACGTGCCCGATTCTGAGCGTTTATTGAAAGAAATCCCATACATCTTTCATCCTTATATCACATCTGTACAAGATGTTGAACCTGGTGGACATTGTGGATTTCGATCAATAGCTTTTTGTCTAGGGCTCAGTGAAGATCGGTGGCCCGATATCCGTAATGAATTGGTAGACGAATTGTCTCAAGATCGATACAGGGACGTGTTTGGTACTGACTATGATGAAATGTATCTGTCAATGTATTTCGTAGGAACAGGTTATGCATCGGAAAGAAATTGGATGATTATGCCTCATACTGCTGTCCTGATTGCAAACCGGTTTGGTGTTGTTGTTCATTTCTTGAGCAAAAAGGGTTCGAGCACTTGTTTCCCGCTTTGGAAAGGCCATGAAAACTTTCAAGACCATCGAGCGATTACTATCGCACACGTGCATGGTAACCATTTTATCATGGTGCAACTAGAAGGCGAGTACCCAATGCTGCCTACTATGGCATTATGGAATCAGTATAAACACCCCTCTGCAAATTCATGGAAGTCAAAGTACAAACAACGTCTGGATATGTTTACTGATTCTGTTGTTTCTTATTCTTCAAAGGTCGTTATAGATGAGTAGGGAATTTATTATCACTATAACATTATTGTCATTGACGTTTACTTTTCTATTTATACATTTTTAGTATTGCTATTCGTTTTCATTCGTTATTTTGAATATAAATTATTAAATATTCACGAAAATATTAATGTAGAATTGATATTCATGTTTAATTCTTTTTAAAATTAACAAATGTGAAAAAATGTAAGGGGTGAATTTGATAAATTTTAAAGTGGTTTTCTAGGGGGGGGGGGGGGGGTTACGTTTAGCCCACCCCTATAATGAGGAGAAGAGTCTGGAATCTAGGGTTAGCACATTATTATTGTTTCTCTCATTCTTTCTCGTCTCTCTGGTCTCGTAGTTGGCGATTAAGGTTTTCTTCAACAAGATAGTTGAAGATCCTATCAACAGCAGCTAGGGGTGTAAATGACACGTAGCGGCTCGGGATCGGCTCGGGATCGGCTCGGTAAAAAGCTCGAACGAGCCGAGCCTTAACGAGCCCGAGCCCGAGCCCGAGCCTGAAATATGGCTCGTTTAGTTATCGAGCCCGAGCTCGAGCCCTAGATACAAAGCTCGATTGGGCTCGCGAGCCTAATCGAGCCTTAACGAGCTAGAGCCCGAACCCGAGCCCGAGCCTAAGTTACAGCCGAGCCTAAGTTATAGCCTTAACGATTGGGCTCGCGAGCCTAAGTTATAGCCGAGCTTTTGCGAGCTCGAGCCGAGCTTTTGAGCTCGTTTGAGATTCTCAAATCACCTCGAGCCGAGCCGAGCCGAGCTCGAGCTTTGGATTTTGCTAGCGAGCCGAGCTCGAGCTCAAGATTGTAGGCTCGAACCGAGCCGAGCTCGAGCTCGAGCTTCACAAAACCTTAACGAGCCCGAGCCGAGCCCAGTCAGGCTCGGGCTCGGCTCGGCTCGTTTACACCCCTAACAGCAGCTGCCATTGTCTTGTATTTGTTTAGATCAAACGTCTGTAAGATCAATCTGTCTTATTTTCTATATTTCTAGTTGATTAAAGATCAACTGATTTGTAAATCAGTTGATCAGACTTTGTATCTTTAAAGTTCTTCTGTTTGGAATAACTTCCAAGGTTTGGTTGATTGTTTTTGGGTTGGTCAACCTAATAATATTTTGGTCACTTGTTTTGTCGCTATATCTGGTGTTCTTGGTTTGTTATTGCGTTGTTCTTGTGTATGTTTGAGAGAATAGTCTTGGCCTTAGATTTTTTACACATAATGATAACAAAGTTACACATATGGTTTAAGGAAGAGACTTTGCCTGATATAAGTATAGATTGCATAATGCATCTAATAAAATAACTATTGTATCACTTATACTCTTAATCATAAGCTGTATTAAAAACAAAAACATTTTTGGAAAGAAAAAAAAACAGGGTGAGAATTTGAATTTTGTCTGGTAAGCATGTTCTGTTGTCAACATTGCTTTTTTACACTTTCTATATTGGATTTATCTTAAGCAACTCCAACAAACATCATATCATAACCACTGCAATTATTTAGTCTCCCACACCCTTCCCAAAAGGCTCAAAAGTAGTCCCCAACATTTTGATTATCCCAATAAACCCCCTATACTTTTCCCTTTTTTTCTTTTTTCTTTTTCTATTTTCCCTCTCTCTCAGTTCACTGACAACTTCTTCACCACTTTATTCTCTATTTCTCTCTATTTACTTTGCCTTTGTGTCTCTTGAAAACCGTGCTACCGGCGCACACCTCATCAAGCACAAAGTACAACTTCAATAACATGATAACAACCTCTAACAACCTCTACATAAACACACACACACATTTGCATATCATTCATCTTATTATTTACATCATCACCTACCATCATAATAGGTTAACTTCATCCCAAGAAAATGGGTGACCTTCACTCCATTGCTTACTTTAGCCATGCATCTTCCCTATGTTTGGATATCCACAATAATCTTCAATGTCTCAACTCAGACATCTCTCATTGTAAGTTAACATACTATCCATACCTATATTTATTTGTACACATTCTTTTCTAAACCAATATTATGTTGAGAACCGCATAAAACATAACATAGGCAGTTATACGGTTCTCACAGCTCTCAACATATTTTATATATTTTGGTTATGTTTTGAACACTATCCCTTGTGTATATGTACATGTTTGTGTACTTGCATGGTGATAATTAATAAGGTAGGTAATGATAATACATTTCTCAACATATTTTATATATTTTGGACACTTTCCCTTGTGTATAATGTACATGTTTGTGTACCCGCATGGTGATCATTAATAAAGGTAGGTAACAATAATAAAGTTCTCAACATGTCTTATATATTTTTGTTATGATTTGAACACTTCCATAATATGTATATACATAATGATGCAGGTATGGAGATAAACAACACTCCGCCGTTTGACGATCAGTCACTGTTGGATTCGGATCACTCATCAGGTTACTTAGAGGATGCTTTATTCGAATTCAGACCCAAACGACGTCGTGTGATGATGACACATGATGATCACCATCAACCCATCAACCAGAATGCAACTCCTTCCTTATTTCCGGTAACCTTTTCAATTCTTATTGTCTAATTTATAATTTTCTTAATTTAATTAAATTGTTTATAATGGGTTAATTTTATTTAAATTTTGTGTCTTGATCTCATATTCCATAGAGCAACTGGGATTATAATCCTACTGATCAAGACTTTGAGAATTTTGGTGCATTTACAGGTATAATAATTATATATATATATTTTTAATATTTACGTTAAATAATTATTCATTTATTAATCTATCTATATATATATGTCATTGTAGTAAGTGGAGAAAATTCAAGTTCGTCGACACAAAGCAAGAGTTCAACCAACACTCGTTTCTTGTATGATAAAGAGACCATGAGCTCATCAGGCCATCATGTCACAGGTATGTTAAAAAAAGTACCACATGTTTTACCACTCATGACGATCATGAACAGAAAAGTCATTTAATTTCTTTTGTTTGTTACGTTTAAACCTATAGAATATATACTAAAAACAAGTATCTAGCTAGTTATAGCAAATAAGTACGTTACATTAAAATCTTACTAAAACGGTTAACCATTTATCCAGATAATTATGAAATAAAAAATATATATATATTTCTCCAAAAAAGAAGTGTATTTTTTAACCATTTAGATATATTTTTTTTAGAAAGACGACCTACACTTCCTAACTCTACCCTACAAAATCCATCTGAATACCCTTAATCAGGGGCGGGAGGGGCGCGCGTTCCCCTGAAATTTTCGCTCAGAACTTCCGATTATATAGTATCCGTATACATTTTTTTGGTATATACAGTTTCGACCTCCTGTAAACGGTAATTTCCGACCCCCCAAAATTTTCGCTCAAACTTTGACACTGCACATAATGAAGCTTAAACCATGGGGGAGTTAAAGGTCTCTTTGGCCATTTGAAATAAATAAGTATATATAATGTTTTATTAAAGCTACTATTTTAATTATGTAAGAAACAGTCAAAAGATGATGCCAAAATTTGAAATTTGTTTTTAAGACAAAAGTAAACGGATTTGGTAATTCTAAACTAATATATTGACAATGACTTTTTTTGTTTTAATTTATTTTGTGACTCGTGATTTGAATAATCTAACCATGTTAATTAAAGTTACTCACTTTATTTAACCATCATAACATCATTAAAGTTTCATAATTAGCAACTATTTTGGTATCATAATAATAGGTGGAATTGAGGAGAGAAAAAGGAAGGTGATAACAAGAGTGGTGTATCCATTTGCATTGGTAAAGCCTGGAGGATTTAAAGGGGATATGACATTGAAAGATATCAATGAAAGAATCCTAATGCCCCCAACGAGGCCACTCCGGCATCCGGTGGGAGATTTCGCTTGTCGGCCATTGGTTTCGTTAGACAGACCAGGTCTCTCAGGGAAGGTTGTGGTGGCTCTCACAAGGATCCAAACACATGAGAGAGGCACAATCACCATTATTAGGACCAAAAACTAGGTTCATATTTATGTATTTTTAATATGTATATATGTTTGTATCTCGATCGTACAAAGTATAATATTAGTCGTGATTTACCGAACAAATGTATTTTAGAGGGTGTTTGGGATTGCGTTTTGAATCTGATTTTTAGATTATTGCATTTTGAAAACGCAAAGAAAAAGCAACGAGCTTCCGTTTGATCTAATTAGACGTTAAAAAAAGATTAGTGCCCAATACAGGAAGGCTTTCTCCCAGGAATGTATTCTTGATTTTAAAATGAATCCTAAATATTACCACTCTCCATTCCATAATGGAGAAGTATGTGTATCAGAAATAGTATATTGATTGAAAAATTTCCAAAATCAAAAGAGCGATTGGGTTGAAAAAAGTAAAGGATTTCTAATCATCTTGTTATTCTATAATGAAAACGAACATAAATCTCAGTTTTTAGTGTTTGGGATTGCGTTTTGAAAACACAGATAATCAATTTTTTAAGCTACCAAAACACAATAATCTATAAGCAGCTTCACCTCTGCTTTTTCAAAACGCATAATCTCTTTTTAATAATCAATCCCAAACACCCGTCTGCTTGTCATTTATTGACTGACCACAGACCACTCATCAATTCTAGCATGCAAGTGATAAAGTTATTAATTGATCTATGATATGATAAAAGATCATGCATTATATTGTCTATTTGTCTGGTTATATTTAGTTCTAGGGCTCTCATGCATATGCTGTACTTACTTTCACATGTCCATGTATTCATCTTTAATTTTACAAGTGAACAAATGAAGACAATTTGGTTACAAGGACAGATGATGAAAGCCTGCTTAGTTGTGAAAAAGAGAATGCGACTGGACTTACTGAAGACGGTGAACATCGTACTAATGAAGGTGAAATTTTTTAAAAGAGATGTGTTCATATGTCCACATCAAATAAAGAGGTATTTATGGTTAATAGTACGTATTTCTTTCGTATTCGGTTGAAAATCGTTGCGAGGGAAAGTCCCTCGCAAATTATTCGTATGACAAATGTATACTATGCATACCGTATTGTTAGTTGTAATTGGTGTTTTTGAATGTTTGAAATGACAAATGTGACATATGACAGTTTTAACAAAATATAATGTAGGTACGGTAACATATGTCAGTTTTAAACATATATAGGGGCCGGACTAGCATGTCCAAAAGCATACATATCATTGTAGCTTTACACGAAGCCCTTTGTTGACAAGTTATTCTAGTAAAACAGAGTTATGTCAATGGGAAAATTGGTCCGGTTGGGTGAACATGGAATTAGAGCATCTACAATGCATTTCCACCGGGCGGTCCATTAGGAGTGGACGGACCAAGGAGAAGCTTTTTAGCATTGGAGGAGGTTGAATATGTGCAGTCCATCCGGTGCAATTAATAGACCGGTCCATTGGGTTTGAGGTGGGGCCTGCATGATACTTTAATATTGAATAGGGGAATTATAATTAAATAATCCTAACTTTGTCAGGTTGGAAGATAATAATCCCAACTTGAAAATTGAAATCTAACAGGTCTAACTTGTCTTGATTTTTATTTCACTGATCCAAAACTAATTTATCTTGGCTTTTATTTCATTGGGCCAAAACTAATTGGGGTTAACCAATAAGAATTCGGGATTATTGCCTATGTGAAAGTGGTCCTCGTACCAATCCGACCTGACGGTGATACTACACTACACTACTAGAAAAATACCCTTTCTTGACATTATTTTTATGACATACACCTTTTTAATGACATGCAAAAGTGTATGTCATAAAAAAATGTCATCTTTGAAAAAAACTGATAAATTCTTGACGTTTTTTTCTGCATGTCAATAATTTTCCGTCATAAATTAAAAAAAATGTCGTTAAATAAAGTTGAGTGTCATCATTTTATGTCACGAAAATTTCAAATTCCCTCCACTCTCTTGCTCGCTTCCCCATAAACCCTCCACCTCTCTTCTCTCTCCCTCTCAGGGTGTGTGTAGTGGTGGATAGTTATGTTGGGGTTATAGGATTAAAATATTAAAAAGTAATAGAAAAGGTGTTATGTTGGGGTTATGGAAAAAGAGGGTGTAGTGGGAAGGAGGGTTATGTTGGGGTTATAAATGATTGGTAATGATTGGTTAATTATTGTTTTTTATTTAAATAAGAATATTTAATACTTAATAATATTTCATTAAAAATAAAAAAAATTACAAATACTAAAACAAAAAAAAATACAAATACTAAAAAAAAAATTACAAACCATAAATAAAAGATAAAAATACTAGAAACCATATTTTTTTTCGATTTTTGCCTTTCGGCTCATAGCCATTTCCAGCGCTTTCCCCTCTAGGTGGTCAAAGTTTGACGTGTAAAACGCAAAGTCGCGTTCAAACTGTCGTTCCTTCATGATGTCAACGACCTCTCGGTTTTCTTGGATACGCTGAGCCCCGATATCGCGCAAGTCTTGGAGCCGCTGGTTCATTTCAGCAAATGCCGGGACTAACTTATCAACCCCCGACGAAGACTCCGTCCTTGCGGCTCGAGCAGCCCGTCGACCGGGGGGACGAGGTAGCTCCTCCGCCCCCTCCTCCCCTGCAAAAAAGGGATTTTCTTCTGGTGAGTTGAGGTCGACATAACGCGCGTCAGACGTAGGCGTTTCGGGATCAACCGAGTCAGAGGTCCTCGACTTTTTTGAAGGCCTCATATTTTTGGCCCTAGATGAAGAAGATCCAACAGTTGGGCGCACGGGGTGCCATTTGGTGCAGTCTTTCAGCACGCGCCAACATTTCACGTACGGGAAATTCCCGTACGTCTGATTGTATTCTTCCAAAGCCGCCACAAAGACATCCTCGTCACTTTGCCCACTTTTCCACCCGAACTTGGTGCGCTGATAAATGCCCTGAAAATTAGTGCATTTTTGGTTGATATCGGTCCACTTGCCCGATATCGAATCATTCTCCCGGTAGCCTTCTCCTTTACCCGAGAGATCAAAAAATATTTCCCGTACTCTTTTCCAAAAATCGCCTTTAGATTGATAGTTGGCTGAAAAAAACATACCAAAAAATATAACATTACCAAAAATTATATATCTTACCAAAAAAATTTAACATTACCAAAAAAATATATAATATCTTACCGACTTCAGGATCCTCCGACACGTCAACCCACGCTCGGGTTAACGAGTACAACTCGTGGTCGGTCCATGGTATAACCTTTTTCTTGGCACGACCGCCCGTCTCTTTTCTTGCG
The DNA here is from genome assembly GCA_030844895.1 of Ambrosia x helenae. NCBI lineage: Eukaryota > Viridiplantae > Streptophyta > Magnoliopsida > Asterales > Asteraceae > Ambrosia > Ambrosia x helenae. Next base: position 5,868,757 of record CM061223.1, read on the forward strand.
TGACTCCGTCGCGCGGGTGCCTTGCCTCGCCCGGGCTCTTCCTCTTCAACCGGGCCTTGTGTCTCCGGAACCGACTCTTGCCAAGCATTTGAAGAGCCGAACATTTGGGATGACCGTACACTTGTGTTTGGCCAAACCCACCTCCTATGGGCATCCCAAAACTCCCTCCCATGTTAACATTATACATGTTCGGGTCCCAACCATACGGTTGGTTTAAGAGGTGCGTGAAACTTTGCGGGTTTGAACCCGAACCCGGAGCTATAGGTCGGGTGTTTTCGCCACTGGTTTGAGAACCAAACCCGAAACCTTGACCGAAAGGATTCATCTCTTCCCTCACAATAATATTTCAAAGTGTGTGTGTGTAGTGTTTGTGCAGATTGTGTTGTATGTGTGTGAGTCTTGTGTTGTATGTATATTTATATACAAAATTTTTTTTTTTTTTTTTTTTTTTTAATAAATGCTTCGAACCACCCACACCCCAACCACCGGTCAACATTCAAACCTGCAATAACACTCCCCAAGGCATGCATAACGCTCGCTATGTGGGGAACAATCCAAGCCCAAAACGCCCTATAGCGCCTGGGGGGGCGGTGTTCCCCGGCGCTATAGGGGTTATAGCGCCTCACAACGCTTCCACTACATATACTCTCATAACATAACAAAACATCTGCTCTCATTCTTGGTCAAGAACAAAACCCTAAGTTCTTTCAATGTTACAATCAAATCTTATAATCTCAGGGGAAGTAGTTCACTCACTTCGCATATTGCATTTCGCCCTAACCTTGATTTAGTACTTTGGAGCCGGAGATCCGATTCAGTCTTCATCAGATCCGGAGTTCATTCTTCATCAGATCCGATTCAGCTTCATTGAGAAGGTGCGGTTTCTCTCTACTCTCAATTCTAACGCATCAGCATCTTCTAAGGTATCATTTTCTTCGTCTGATTTTTTAATTAATTAATTGGTTGATTGTTTCGTCATGTTGACTTTTGGCTTTTGAATTAAATTGTTTGATTGTTGATGAAATGGATAAGTAATTGTGATGATCATATAGGTTTTTGTTGATGAATATTGATTCTTTATACAAAATGGATTTGGATTATATTTATGTTCGTTTTTCTATGCATTTTTATTTGGATCCATGGTTTTGGATTATATATGTTTATTGTGCATTCATCATTGATTTATATATTCACTCGATACAAAGGATTGCATCCAAAGATGTTTCAAGATGTTTATTATATTAAAAGTACAATGATATCCTTTAGTTATACTAGTACATCTATACTCCTTTTAATCATCTTATTATGTTTTGTTGTTTTCAGACACACATTATAGGCAACTTGGCTCCAGATTCCAATAATCTTGTTCAGCAATTCTGTTGTTAAGAGCAAATCTGTATCATGCTGATTGATTTTTATAATAACACTCTATTTTCAGGGCTGTCCTTTGCTGATTAAATAAATAATAATAATAATAATCAGCCGTGTGTTATCCGTTTGGAATACAAACCACCGATGATTACTTCACAAGGTAAGCATCAATTTCTTCTCACTAGTGATGACTTGTTACATTCGGCTAAGACTTTCTCTCTTCATTCACTTATGATACTAGCTCTGGGGGCAAGCAGGTTGATACAATGAATATTGATGACGGGTTTACCCGAGTGACTCCGAACAACACTAAAATGGGATACTAACAACATATTTCTATTTCCACTTAACTAGCCATCATTTTACTCTTTATTTTTACACTGAAACATGGAAATGGACTGTTGTTATGTGCAAGGATCATAGTTCTGTCGAAAATGCCCTTCATTCACCATATCTACTTTATTCATTACCGACTTAAGATGTTCGTTCAGAACTTCAGATCTGTAGATAACATTTTTCCCTTTGCCGTGACACGCACATTTTTGTCCAACACAAGAAGATCTACATATTCAGCAGCAATGAGATCAGTGTCATAACGAACCAATTTTTTCGCTTCCAAATGTCGTAACTTTTCCTCAAATAATATTTGGTGTTTTTCTATTTCTTCACCATCATTAACAACAACAGTGTCTTGAATCTCTCTTTTATCCTTATCATTTTTTATAACCACTTTTTCCACATTTTTAGAACCATTCCGTATACTTACTGAATCTAGAACAAAGTCTTCTAATTTTGCTAAACAATAGGCATGATAAATCGTTGTAGGATTAAACATTCTCACCTTAATTTGAATGTCTTATTTCAATCCTTTCATGAAACACTTCAATGCATAATCTTGTTAAATGCATCATAATACTCCTTTACGTTACCACTATATTTTGGATATGCAGGATTGTACTGTAACTAGTTACCTAAAGAAGTGGTCAGTGTTTGATATGCAGGCTCTTACATGAAATATGTAGACCAAAAACTCGTTTGTGAATATGATACTAACAATATATATTGTTTTTGGTACGGGTTGAAACACTTTAATCTATTGAGTTTCGAGTTAACGTTGATTTTTCGCAGGGTTGATCGTTGGCTGACTTGCGAATATTTCGAACACAAAAACTAGTATCATGTTGTTGACTGAATTTAGTTACTGTTTTTTTTTTTTAACTTCATGAACCCTAGTTTGTTGAAGATACTAATGCTAACTGGTGCAATTTGATTTTTAAATGTAGGGCCTGACCATTTGGAAAACAAAAGGATGCAATTGTATGATTAGAGGTAAATCTATTTTATCAGTTATACTTGGAAGTGGTATTTTCATTTTTTATATAGTTGTTATAATCATTATAAAATGCATTAGTTGTTTATATTTCTGAAAGGACACGGGTTGGCAACCTGATCTGACCGCTAAAAAAGTACATGTTTTTCCATACAAAAAAATATTGTTACGAGTTGTTTTTTCATTTGATGTGCTCGTTAAGGTCTAAGATGTACATCATGTTGATTTCTTGGTTGTCGAATCAAATTTCTTACTATGAGAATGTTAGCAGTTGATGTTTGATGCGGTATTTCTTATGTCTCATCCAATTGCTTTTCTTTAGAAGAGCCACCTTTTCCTGCTATCCTGGTGTTTTTATGCGGGCGATTACAGGTAGCAGTTTTTACCCATTTACCAATAATTGGGTGAATTAGGTTATATTCCATCACTAATGGGTAAGCTCTAAAACTCTCAAAATTAAATAGGTTGAATGTCCCAAACTGTTTATTCAAATGCGAACCTTCTAAATCGCTTTATTTATAGAACTTGGATTGTTATATTGTTGATATAGGTTTTGTAATCATATACAACATTAATAGTTATAAAATTCCAATGACAAAACATGTGGTAATTTAGTTTACTCATTGCTAGGCTTTTCACAAGATAGCAACTGCTTTACCTGTGAATAACTAATTACCTTTTGTCACCTCAGGCTTTAACTTTGAGATATATGTTTGTATATCTTAAAAGGGCCAGTATGCCTCTAATAAAAAATTACTGTTAATTATATTAATGGTGAGAAGCTTATGATTGCTTATTTGTAGACGTTCAAGCATCATGGAGGGCGTTATGGCTGAATTTCAGTCAGGGAAAAAAGGTTTTCAAGTTGATGACGATGAAGGAGAGAAGATTTCTAAGCTACTAGAACAAGCTGCTGAACCGGAAGTTGTTATGGCGGACATGAGTTTAGAACAGCTGACGTCATTTGCTACTTATCAAGCAAAGATTGAGGTATGAATGTATATAATTGTTTATGTCTATTGTGTCGAATGGGCCAAAAATAATGCAAAATTAGTCAAATGGTGAAATGGGCAATGTAAGTTAAGGCAAAATAAACGTAGCGATGCGTTATGATTTATGTAATTTAATTGGCCGGCTTCGACTAATGTATTAATTTTATTGTTGTCTCAGGTTGGGGGGGAGCGGATCATTACGGGGATGAGGACATGGATGTCGTTCGCGAAAAATGACCAGGCTATGCCGCGACATTTATTTTCAAATGATCGAAACTTGTTTGAAGGCAATGTAATCTCGATACAATATTTTTGTAAACGTTAAACATTGTCTCGGATTAGTTTGTAATTTGATAAATATGGATGATATAATGAAATGATGTTTTTGTTATTAGTTTGTTAAATATTTTGCATATAATAAAATGGCTATAAATCCAAGATGGTAAATCTGTAATTTTACAGAATTTTTTTTAGATTAATAAAATATGACACGCAAAGAACGTCATAAAATTCTGTCATAAAAATGTGTCATTAAAAAGTGTCATAACGCGTGTCAATAATTGCTGTCATAAATGTGTGTCATAAACAGATGACACGCGAAAATATGTCATGTTAAATTTATGACACCGCCATCCTTGACATTCTTTTCCCTGTCATCAGACCCCTTTCTTGACACGCAATGCGTGTCAAGAAAGGGCTTTTTTCTAGTAGTGCTAGTAAGAATTCGGAAAACATGGTATGGGTAAAGAAGTACGTGAAAAAGTTTGAATCTTCTCTTCGTTTTCCGAAGTGTAGTATCACCGTCAGGTCAGGTCGGATTGGTACGAGGAACACTTTCACCGAGGGACTTTCGATGTATTTATCCATCCTTAAAGATCATCTAAAAACACCTTGCTTTATAGTGTTATTTTTGTATCTCTTTTAATATATTTTTTATCGTAATACATATTTCTCCTGATTTATTAATTATGTTCACCAACTACTAAGTACTAATCCTTGCATTGTCACCATCTTACTGTTTCTTCCATTTCTGCAAATACTTCCACCATCAACTTGTTAACTCACTGAACTCCTTTATGTGGGAATTACGTACACAGTTAGTCCCTACGGTATACTCATTTTTTGGATTTAATTTATATATTTTTCAGAAATAACACGTTTGGACCAATGAGTATGAGAAAAGTAACCTATTTAATCCCCAACTCTACTTGATGAGGAAATAGCAACTTTATGAAAATGAATACATTACTCAAGGGTATTTTAGTCATTTCACACAACTAAACATCAAAAGATAATTGTATCTATACGCGGTCAATGGGTATTTTAGTCATTTCACACAACTTGACATCAAAGATAACCGTATCTATGCGCGGTCGGGGATCAAATAAGTTACTTTTTTCAAACTCACTAGTCTGACATTACAATTTCAAAAACACGATGTATCAAATCCAAGATATGGGTATACCATGAGTACCAATCGTGTACTTAATTCTTCTATTTATTTGTTTTTTTAAATAAAACTTGTAAATTTTGTTGTAAAAAGTAATGCGTATTTTAAAACATCTATACCTGTATTATACAATAAAATAAGATATCAAATGCATGTGTCACCAATGGTGGAGAGTGAATTTTTTTTGCCGAAAGTCATGGGACCCTTAAAATGGGAAGGGTCAGACTCACTACATATAAAATTTTTGATTGAAAACGCATAAAATACTAATAGGCAAAAAACGGTGAGGGACGTGGCTTAATGAGCTCCGCCCATGTGTGTCACCTCCGTATCTATTCTGAATTGTTTTTCTCACCTATTTGTCTTATTAAATTTACCTTTCTGTTTTTGATAGCGTACTAATAAATTACATTTATTATAAACTAGTAAATTACGCGTCGCGCTAAGCGCGGCATAGAAACATAACTGGCGCCGATTCGTAAAAACCTGCAGATTTTTCCGACGAACAGCGGAGTTACACCAGCGGTATTGCGAGTGTCTGCTAATCGGATAACACAAGGTAGAGAGTCGTATTGTTCTGTCGGTACGTCGGTGCGCGTTGCAGCGAGCAAAACGCCTAAACCGCCAGAAAACAATTGGTAAAAGAAAACATCTACGATCCTGGCCACCAACCGACGGCGTCGCTGTCATCGCTTGAAAAAGAGGATTTAGTAATAAAAGTACTGCGATGACATTTTCGTAATTACCTCGAAAGTAAATGCTTTTTATTTTGGTTTTAATAATAAAACTACTGCGATGACATTTTCGTAATTACTTTGAAACTTAAGGCCCTTTATTTCGCAGTTACTATCACCAAGGATGGGAAATGTTATATATATAATTATCTCTTGTTTTAAGAAACTTTGAATTCTAAAATTGGGTTTCAAATATACATTTATAGAGGAGTGGTATGAAGTACTAATGATAAGTGATTTGGGGTCTAATGATCATAAGTTCGAGTCTTGAAGGATACCGGGTTTTACCGATTATTCACTGTCGTGACTTTGGATGGATGAGTGGTCGGCTTTTCCCTGGATTGGAGGACCGGCTGTCCCGTGGATATCCTAAATTCATCATAAAGGGATTCTCACGAGAGCCCGTAACGACTTTATTGGCCTTTAAAAAATATTAATTTATAAATCTACATACAAACCTAAGAATTTTATGTATTGATATTTTTCAGCCTACAGTAAACGAGATTTTAAAATATAAAATAAATATATTTTAGCTTTTTAGTGATAATTACATTGCCATTTTTTATTTTCAAAAGATAAAATGCTTTAGTCAAAACCCATAATTGAGGAAGAAAAAAAAACGTAAGGACACGAAATTTGTAATTTTTACTAATATTTATTTTTAAAACACATTAATTAAATCTTAATCATCTGATATTGTTTACGTCATACGACCATTTGATGGAAAAAGTGAAAAACCAACCACTCAAATACATATGCCCCTCCTACCACCTAAAATATGGACAATGTTGTCCCAAAACCGATGCTATATTTTCTTTTAAGGGGAAATGGAATCTAATAATCTCAACTTTGAGGGGTTGGAAGGTAACAGTTTCAACTTGAAAGTTGTAAGATAACAATCCCAACTTGTCATGTATTTTATTTTGTTGGTCCCAAACTAACCTCAGTTAAGTTTTTTTGTTAAATGCTGACGTGGACTGCCACGTGGCGTCTGACGTGGCCAATCTGTCCCACTTGGCAAAAAAAATGGGCCCTCATGTGATACAACTGGGATTCAAAACTCAAACCCTCAAAATGGTGGGGAGTGGAGGGGCTCGAATTTGGGTTTCATTTATTATAAAGGTTATTAAAAAAAACCAACCAATCAACATATCCTAGAATCAAACCCACCAATAACAAACCACCACATCACCACCCATACCCCCTCCACCTCACGCCGGCCAAAACCCAAGCCCAAGGGGCCACGCTGCTCACCACGCCATGAGAGGGTGATGTTCCTGGTGTGGGTTGGCTTTTCACGCCATTCCCACGCCATCACTCCCATCATTCTAAGATGTTAATATTTTGACTGATAATCATGTACCCTTTGAAATTATTTAAATGTTTGAAAACGTATATTAGGGATATTGACTAAAAAAACCATAATAGTAAACATTAAACAAAGATTTTAACTTGAACAAGTGTAAAATATAGGGGTCTCATTTATAGGGCTGCAAATGAACTGAACTTTCAGTGAATAGTTCATAAATTGTTTGGCAGGAAGTTCGTTTGTGTTCGTTCGTTTAATAAATGAACGAACACAAACAAAAAATTCCGTTCGTTTAGTTAAACAAATGAACATGAACAGAGGTCGCGTTCGTTCGTTTATGTTCGTGAATGTTCAGTAACATGTCCGTTTATGTTCGTTTGTGTTCGATAGTTTATTAAGGTTTTTCATTTTTATACTTTTTTATATTCTTTTATTTTTATTTGTTTTACCCAATAAATAATATATATGAGGTAAATATATGACTATATGAGATCAATAAACCTACTTTTTTTTTATCCAAGCTCATTATGTGTTTCCATGTTCCAGTGTTGATGTCCTCTACCTCCAACACCTTCTGCCATCCACCTCCAATGCCCTTCTCCAGTACTAAGTATGTTTGGACAATTAGGTTATTTTTTGAGTGGATCTAGCTAATGTCTTAATGTATGTGAATTCGATGTTATTCAAGAGTTAATATATGCATGTTTGTGTTTTTTTCCGTTCATGAACATTTTTTTGTGTTCATTAATGTCCTTTTGTGTTCGTGTGCGTTCATGAACAAAATTAACAAACGAACACGAACATGAGTGTTTTCTTAACAAACGAACACGAACAGAAAATCTCGTTCGGTAAGTGTTCATAAACTGTTCGTGAACACATAATTTTCTTAACAAACGAACACGAACAAGGCCTTGTTCATGTTCGTTCGGTTCGTTTGCAGCCTTACTCATTTATGTTGGGTTAGTGAGTTGACTGATTGAAATGTACCACCCGAAGCTAACTCATATTATTACTTGTGTTAAATATCCCAACCCAAACCTGCACACATTTTTTTTGAATTAGTCATATATGTTGATGAAATTTAAATTCAGGTAACATAAACGCGATCCGTTTAATCCTTTTTTTAATGAGTCATACATGATGATTAGTTATAAACGGATTGTTGGGTTGTAAAATGTGAAATATGAGTAACTTTTTTAATAATATTAAAGATCTTCAAAATGGATTGGAAATTGCAAGAGTACATTATGAGTACCCTTTCACCTTTCTTCAAAAGATCTTGAAAGTTGACCTTCTGCAAAGTCAATGCAGCTCTCGATTCCTTCCATGTGAAAGCAAGCATACCGTCCTCAAACACAAATAGTGAGCCCGAATACCTAAATCCATACCTATTTGCGATACTTTCGCCACTAAATACTTCTTTCAAATCAAGGCTCGTTTAAAGGACATCAACCATCCAATAAACAGTATTAGTTTAAGAAATATATCCCTCGCCGTTTAAAGGTATATTATTCTTAAATTACAATCCAATTTAATAAAAGCACCAAACAAACACATCCAATGATTTCAACTAAAAGCACATCAAGTTAATCACTCAACAATCCATACCTAACCTAAAGCCTATATTCACATCCAAATTCTATCATCATCAAAATAAAACACAAAATCTATCGCATAAGTTAGGGTTTCATGAAATCAACAACACAGGTACTCAAATTAAACATCATAATACCAATCCATAACGTTCACCAGACAAAAAAATAGTTTCTGCTGCTCATAGCCTGAGAATAAAGCTGTGACAGAGAATTAGTAGCGCTGCTAAAATTGGTGCACATCGTACTATGGACTTCGTCTAGACTCGTAGCCATCGATTTCCTTTTTTAGCCATTTTTTATAAACAAATTGATCAGTTTCACACAATTACAATAATAATAATAACAAGGTTGAAGGGGTTAATGTGTTTTCCGGGAATTCAACATAGCACATTCTGGAGCGACAATTATTATTACTGATGGCTCTTGATTTCAAAAGATGAAAAATTGAAAAGGTGAAGCATTCAATCTCTGATTGAATTGCTGATTGAGGCTATCACTGTTATTATTAAAACATAATTATTTGCATTGATAGGGTTGCGATTTCAAATCTTCTAGAATGATTTGTGTATGAGATGCAGTGTATTAGTCATTTGTATAATTTGCATAAAACATTGTACATCAAGGGCATAGAGGAAAAAAAGAGGTAAAAATTAGGGTTGCCCAAAAAGCTCGCGGCTCGGAACTCGCTCGGATTTAGCTTGAAAAAAGTTCGCTCGATATGGCTCGGTTTGAAACTGAGCCGAGCTGGCTTAGTTTGGCTCGGATAATTCTAATTTTAATATATATTTTTTATATACATATAACTATAAAAATGTTAAAAAAGATGGGGAACATTTTACATATTTAATATTTGGTAATAGTAGCATGGAGATTGTGTGCTTGGTATTGAAGTTACAACTAATCAAGTTATTTAAATGAACCATAGCATAATGATAATTATCCAAGTACTCAAGTTATCAAACTCAATATTGCTTTTGATTTCAAAGATGTCAGTATTTAAGAGTTCAATCAGACATCTATTGCATATTTAGGAGGTTAATTCGTATATTGATGAACTTATACTTTATTCCGTTGAAATTTGAGATTTATTTTGTATTTGCTTAACATTATTTCAGCTTGTAATGTATTAGGTTGAACTTATTTTAAATGTTTTATTTTTAACTATTGAATAATATTTTAGACTATTGAATTTTGAAAGCCATTTTTCTTTTTTTCTTTTTAAATTCGAGCCAAACCAAGCCGAGTCGAGTCGGTTCGGTTTAAAACCAAGCCGAGCTCGAGCTTCGATTTTTAACTCGGTTTCAAATCCGAGCCGAGCTGAGCCAGCTCGGTTTATAACCAAGTCGAGCGTGAGCTTGACCTGACTCGGCTCGGCTCATGAACAGCCCTAGTAAATATTAGAGAATTAAACTTGTGGCCTTTGAGATGACATCTTTAAAAAGAGATGAAATTACCATTAAGGTCATCTTTGACTCTTTATAATTTAGTATAGACTAGCGGGATTCGAAGCGGCGCGTTGCGCCTATGTTAAGCTGGTATATAATTCTCTACATGTGACGCATTTTAAGGTTTTAAAAACTTTGTGTTCAAAGTATAAAAAAAGTAAACATCACTATTGCCTAAGATGTTTGTATTTAGTATCTATATTTTATCTTATTAAGGAGGAGTGATGGCTAAAATAGTCATTTTCATTTCCGTACAACTTAACAAACAAGATGTATAACATCTTTAAGCAAAAAAAATTAAGGGTATTATTGGCATACTTGTGACTATTAAGACACTTAGGAGGATAGATTAGTAAATTTAACATAATCCAATACCTCACATCCTAAAATCTTATCCCAATTATGCCCTTATGTTCAACTTTTAAACACAAAATACAACCTAACCTATGATGCATCTTAAATGTGAGACCTTTCAACCCCCCATCTATATTATTATATATATTTCATTATAATCAATTTCTTGAATGCTAATAGTCTTTTCATAACCTCAAACAAAATCTTAGAGCTAATTTCATGCTTTGAAACATTGTTTTGTCAAAAAAAAAAAAAATGCATGTCTTCATTAGATGGGAAGAGAAAAAAAATCAATAAGAAGTTAAGACGCTTGCAAGATATGGTTCCCGGATGCTACAAGGTATAAAATATGAGTTAATCTTTATATACATATATACATTTTTTTCTACTTGTTCATATGTTGTTTGACAATACAAAAATTTATCTTCATAATATATCATTGTTTTGCTCCATTTAAATTTAGTTATTTGCTATAGACAATGGGAATGCCAGTGATGTTGGATGTAATAATCAACTATGTTGGATCGTTGCATAATCAAATTGAGGTAATTTAATTGTGCAACTAACAATTAAAACAATAAACAAACAATATTCAGAATTATTTATGAGAAAATATTTTTCAAAACTAATTAGTACAATTCTTTCTCTTCTTTGTGCATTTTTAGTTTCTCTCCATGAAGCTTTCAGAAGCCAGCATGTTCAATGATCTATTAACCTCAACTCTACTGAATTAGATGATATGGCCCCTATGAAGGTGACAAATGGCTTTCCTAACTATCCTTGTTAAGAAGTTGTGTATCTTGAATCATATATATTGTTAACTAAATAAAACGGACAAAATTATAAATAACATTCTAGATTTGCTAATATGTTTCTAATATATTATAAATATTACTTCCACTTACTGTATGGGATGAAAACTGATGTTGCAGGGAACAAATGGACATGAAGGATAGATGATGGAAAGGATGATTGGAGAAGGGTATGGAGACTAATTTCCTCAATTTCAATCAACATGGTCTCCTTGAACACAATGAAATAGTTAACTCAATCTATAAATCTATATATGCATGCTCAAATATAACTTTATACGTAAACTATATTTGTTCTTAGACTTTTAAGGTATTTGTTGATCTATTTAATGTTCTTGTTAAACGTTGTATGAAGTGTGGTTCACAATATTGTTTTGCTTTCGGCAATTGTATATTGTTTAAGTTCTAATTCTAATTAATAAAATAAATTAAACACTAGCATAAAGAGAAAACAAAAACTTAACTATGTGTTAATTACTTATGTTATTTGTGTTAAGAAATAAGAAATCGAAAAGCCATAAATTCATGCTCACACTAATGAATCAACCCGAATCTTTATCTTCTATACTATATTATAAAACATCAGTGAAGGATACCCGCAAAATTTAAGTAAATACAACCTTTATTGCTTATAATACAATGCTTATTGAAGTCGTTTAGAGGGTAAAATTGCCTTTCTACCTAAATATTAAATTGTTAAAGAAATTAATTTAAACATAATTATAAAATTGATGAGGAAATTAACAATAATGTGGTGACTCTTTACATTCATAACCTCCATGTCTTTATTATGTTTGTATCAATGTTATAGTTTTATACTTTTATAAATAGTGGTCATGTATTTGGTATATAAATAATATGGTGACTCTTCACATACATAACTTACATATCTTTCAATGTTTATAATAAATAAATTGCATCATATATTATCTATATCTATATCTATATCTATATCTATATCTATATCTATATCTATATCTATATCTATATCTATATCTATATCTATATCTATAAAGCATTTGACAAGGACTTCTTAAATTTTAAGAGGTATAAGTCTAAATGCCTATGATACAACACATAATGTATAAAATAACTACTTTTTAAGGGTAAATATGTCTTTCAAACACCACATTTAATTAAAAGAAACTCAAGAGTCATGAGATGTTTATGAAACCACATGACATTCAATTTTATAATTACTTTACACATATTAAATAGAAAACATATAAAAAACAATTCATGATGTTATATGTTATGTTATAACATTTTATATAGAGTTTGGTACTTTAAAAAAACTTGGAGTTTTATAAACTAGACAATACTATATAGAAATCGAGAAATCAATAGTGAAAGTTGTGTTTTTAATCATGACGTAACGATTCGAATTCTGAAATTACTACGTTATATTCACACACACAAACATGCCTAATTTGATGTAAACTATATGATCATCGGATTCAATAACTGAAGAAGAAAGCTTCTATTTATAATGAATTTCAAACAAAGGTATTCAGAAATATTCATGTAATAATGGTTAGGTTCATAGTAGGTATGTTAGGTTAGTATGTGCTCTACAAAAGAGTTTCGGTTACACCCGCTGCATCGCGCGGGCCAATTCACTAGTATAGAGTAATAACTGTCACTTGTAGGGCTGTGCAAAGGGTCCGGAACCGACCCGACCCGGACCCACCAGAACCGTATACCCTTTTATTGTTGAAATTAGGAACCACAAACCGAACCTTAAAAGGCTATGTGGTTTCGGGTCCTAAAGGTTCTGATGGGTCGGGTAAAAGGGTCTGACCCTCTAGAACCCTTTAATGTAATAGCCACTTTTAGAGGATTTACATGTTCCTATTCTTTTACCATGCTCGTAAAAGAATTCCTTCATATGGTTCTAAGGTCGTCCGTTGTGGACGCGCGAGCGAACGTGCGCAAGCCACCGACGTGACTATCAAGTAATTCGGTCACTTGACTCCGTTGTGGCTGGAGGTGAGCAATGACGCAACCAAATTAAGGTCACTTTTTCCCATTAACCCACGGGACCACCATCGCTTGTGCTACTCGCGCTTCCACAACAGACAGTCTAACAATAGTCCATTGAGTTTTTTTAAGTCATTTTTCGTTTCTCGACTTATGTTTTCGTAACAAATTTGTCATTCTCATCAATAGAAACATTATGTGAATCTGTTATGTATACATAACACACATCAGAGCGATATATATATGTGTATATATATATATATATTTACTTCAAATTTGGATATAAGATATATTATATAATATATCACATCTATGCATATCCATTAAGCCGAACAATATTTCAAGAAAAATACATTGTTATTATTATAAATAATATTTTTAATATTGTATTAACATTACATGAAATCGATTACAATAAAATGTAAAAACGAATAGTGTAAAGACTAAAAAAAATTATTATTTTATTTTTTAATTAAAATACAAATGGTTCTTATGGTTCTTATATTAGAACCGTGGGTTTGGAACCGACCCGACCCGAAAACGATAATTCATATAAATCTAGAACCGGAAACCGACCCATATATTTAAAAAGGTTCGGGTCCAAGGTTCCTGTGGGTCCGAACCACGAAATGCTCACCCCTAATCACTTGATACTTTTTGATTTTTCATGGACTTCGAAGTTGGACCACATTCAAAAAGTGTATTTACTTTGGTGTTTTGGGCCCGGCTGGGCCTTTGCCAGGAATTTGGATTTTGTACTGATTATTTGGGCTTATTTGATATCATCCGACCACCAGAACAAATTCGTTAAGGGTAACATTTTATTATTGTAATATTTTCATCTTGGAAGTTTATAACTGCCTGCGTTTCCTTTTATGTGTAGAAGTAGTAAAGATTAATCTTAATAGGCAGTAAAGTTTGAAGGGTTGAAGTGGAGAGTTTAATTAATTAGTATTTAATAAATTTTTTTAATATTTAGAATTATTTAGTTTGTTTAATTAGTAGAAATAATGATGTGCGGTTAGTATTAAAATTGGTAGTAGTATTTGAGTAGGATTAGTATGGTTAATTTAGTATAAATAGGGGTTTAGATTCATGTTTTTAATTGTCTCTTTGCATGTAAGTTTGTGAAGTTCGTTTTGGTTGAATAGAAAGAGTCGTGGGTTCGTCTCTCCAAATATTTTGTGTTCGTGTTTCATCTGATTGTTTGGGCCAACCAGAGGCGTCCCCGAAAATTTACGTGCCCTATCCGAGCCGTTAAAAAATATGCCCCTTAATCTTTAATAAATTAAATAATTTAACTAAATTTTACAAGGATCAATAGTATAGCAATAAACATAACAATTGCAAAATAATAGTATTAGAATGAGTGAAATTACATACAATAATATACTAGTATCTAACCGACGATTCGTTAAGTTCTCCCGGTATATATTCTTGCTAGCAAATTGGTGGGCCAACTCTTCGCACTTTATAGAATCTATGATTTCGTTCTTGATAACTATCATCGCTAACCCACCAATTCACTAAGTCTTTCTTGGGACATTGTGGATCATAAGTATGATTTCAACAACTTTAATTTTGAAAAGCTCTTTTCTTTGGATGCCATCGTGACTGGAATGATCAATAACATTCTATATGCAATGCACGCATTTGGGAAATAACATTCTTTTTTCGTATGCTCCAAAACATCTATAAGGTCGCTAAATTTTTGTGATGTGTCAAATAAGTTCAACATGTCTTTATCCCTTTGGCCTTTGATACCTTTGGCTCCCTAGCACCAGAAGCTATTCGTTTCTTGACTAGGGTCCAACGGGTCGTCCACAACAACAGTTCATCTCCAGGGGGCAAGGATTTGTCTTTGGTAGACTAGGTTTCGCTATCCAAAAAGGGGTGGCGGCGCAGCTTGTTGCCCGTCTACCTTCTATTGTAATGTAACTTTCGTATTTTGTTTTAATGAAAAGTATTTACAAAAAAAAAAAAAAAAAAAATTATTATTGGGTCCAACGTTTAATTGTTCAATGAGTTTTCTATTTTAAAAATACACATACATATATGTAAGAATTTTATAAAAGAAATAATAAATTTCATTTCAACAAAAAGGGGCAAATTACATATAATAGCAGGTAGGCGGGCAACAAGCTGCGCCGCCACCCCTTCTGGATAGAGAACCCTAATCTAGAGAAAACAAATCCTCGTCCCTGGGGAGTCGAGACGTTGCTGTGGACCCTAATCTAGAGAAAAGAAATTGTGGCCACAATAAAAATGGGCCCAAGCCGCATTGCCTTCCCGACTAGGGCCAAAGCCGCCTATGGCAACTATGACAGATAGTCTTGTTTGTTTGTTTGACAAGTGAATAGATTCTTGAATTGTTTTAATCCTTCTTGGTGATTTTTTTTTTTTTTGAAACATCAACAGTTCCATTAGTTGGAAGTTTTTTTATATAGTTTCACACAGTTAGCATTCCCGACCCATGTGTGATTTACCCTACAATCAGGACTAAGACCATTGACCTAGCGTGAGTCAGACCTGGTAGAATTGGTAGCAAAATGTACCGGACATGTGGATTTTTGAAACATGGCAAAAGTAATAAATTTTTTTATGGTTGAAATCACTATGTGATTTAGCAGATGCGTCCCTGAAAATTTACGTGCGCTATCCAACCCGTTAAAAAATATGCTCCTTAATCTTTAATAAATTAAATAATTTAACTAAATGTTACGAGAATCAATATTATAACAATAAACATAACAATTGCAAAACAATAGTATTAGAATGAGTGAAATTACATACCGTAATAGACTAGTATCTAACCGACGATTCATTAAGTTCTCTCGGTATTCTTGCTAGCAAATTGGTGGACCAACTCTTCGCACTTTATACAATCTATGATTTTGTTCTTGATAACTATCATCGCTAACCCGCTAAGTCTTTCTTGGGACATTTTGGATCGTAAGTATTGTTTCAACAACTTTAATTTTGAAAAGCTCCTTTCTATGGATGCCATCGTGACTGGAATGATCAATAACATTCTATATGCAATGCACGCATTTGGGAAATAACATTCTTTTTCATATGCTTCAAAATATATATAGGGTCGTTAAATTTTTGTGTTGTGTCAAATAAGTTCAACTCTAAACAGGAAAAAAAACGTTGTTTTTTTTATTTAGTAGGTTTAAAAGGTATTGGGCTTATAATGTAATGAGCTTTGAGTTAATAATATTTAAGTTTTAAATTGATTATTATTGAGCCCAACGTTTAAGTGTTCAATGAGTTTTCTATTTTAAAAATACACACACACACACACACATACACACACATATATATATAGGAATTTTATAAAAGAAATTGTGCCCCCGATAAAAATAGGCCCAAACCGAATGACCTCCCCAACTTAGGCCAAAGCCGCCTATGGGGCCAACAAGTAGATTGCAACATATTTATCATCACAATTTCAATTTACGAGTTAATAAAACTTATAGTTTTCTACGTTCACAAATTTCATACTTTTCTACTTCACAATTGTTCAATGGTTAACTCGGTTAACTAAGTACCATATATATGTATGTATAACATACATGTATGATTGATGTACGTATATGTTCTATTTGAAGAAAGTATAAGGATATAATATAGTAAAAGGAGAAGAGAAGTTAGTTCAAAAATGGTACGAAGGGAACGACCCCTTATAGGAAGGAGGGTTTGGCCGTCTAATTTAATGTAGAGGTTTCAAATTCAATTCTTAGCTTTAGCACCATATTCATTTTTTTTTAATTCATTCACCTTTACAAAATTTTGGGCCCAAGTTTTTTTCGCCTAAGACCCAAATTTTTTTTAGTGTTCTCGAAGACGGCCCTGCCTAGAGGTGCACAAAACTGGTTTTTGGGCCAAATAGGTTATGATCAAGTCAATGAAAGTCAAAACTGGATTGGCAGCCCAAACCAGTCAGGTTGAAAACCGGTGTCTAAGGAAAAACTGTACTGGATCAAGCGGATCGGTTTTTCAATGTATTAATTAAATAGCGTTCTCCCAAAGCGGTTTCAAAATACACTAGTGGTTCTCCCAAGCCGGTTTCAAAACCGAATTTAAAGTATATTTACTTAAACCGGTTTTGAAGTGGTACGCCTAATCTGATCCGAATCGGTTTCACCCAAACACGTATATGGTTCAGTTTAGGATCCAGTTTCAAACTGAATCTGGTTTGAATTTGCACTTGTAAATGTGGCGCGTGGTTTGGCTGTTGTGACATCCGTCACCCTCGTCTTTCACCTAATTGACATTAATAGCCCTTCAAATATTTCCATTATAATCCCGATAAGTTTCGCCGTTTTTTTTTTAAATTTAATTTTAAAGCGAATTAAAATTTTAATCATTTATTATAGATCGGGTATAAGCTTTAATCAAATGCGAATGTTTAAACGTAATCGTAAAAGATTCTATTAATTTTTTTTTTTAAGTTTTATTAAAAGTTTTAAATTAAACTTGGTTAGTGTTTATAAAAGAAAAACTAACTAAATTAGAAAATAATTAACCTAGTTAAAGTTGAGGGGCCTAGGTTGCCAAGTTGTGAAAGTTTAAAAAAAAAAACAAAAACTCTATCCCTGTTCGCCTGCTCGTATTTTCCGGCCATTTCCCACGTCGCCGCCGGCGACGATTCCGGCGAGCCTCGACCTTTTTTTGGGGCATTAACCTGTTTTAAAGGTTCCAAAGCTTTTCTCCATTGATTCTAGAACGTATTCATGATTAATAACGAACATTTAACGTGTTTTAATCGGGTTTTAATTCGAATTTAAGTTATAACCGATCGGAAGTATTATTGTCTCCAAATACGTTTTCTTTTGCACAATATCATAAATTGATTGAACCATTCTACCTCTGCATCTTTTTCGCATCTAAACCAGCGAATAAACGCATCTAAACTGTGGGTTTTGGCACCCATCGGAGCTTCGCCGGAGTCCCACTTTTTTCGGTCAGAAACCTTCATATTTTCCGGTTTATACTCGATGGTAAGGCCGATTTTAAATGTAGATTTACTTACTTTTCATTGCTCTATTAAAGCCCTATAGAATCAGCCTTGATTGTGGCTTAATTTGGTTAATCTAGGGTTAGGGTTCTTGACTAAGAAAATTTAGGGAAGAAGATGACCATTGATATAGTATTTATATATTATTCGAAATTAAATCTTTCAACATATGTACCAAGTGTCCTAGTGGATGTGCTTCTGCTTGTGCCTAGAACCCACTCAGGTTCGACTCCCCCCAGCCACGACTCCTTTACCATTTTTTTTATATCATTCATATAATGTTATTTATAATAATTATATAAATGCATTAAACTTACAATATTCATAATAAATTCATTTTTACTTCAAAAATTATAAAAATTTAGGTGTAGCATCTTGACACCCTAAAGAAAATTTTCACACTTTTATTTTCTGAAAAATATATTATTTTTATATTTTTAATGAATTAAATTGTTTTAATCATAATTAATTGATTAAAAATTCATTTTTAATGATTTCGATCTCAAAATTTTAGGATAATTATTTCTAAGCATTCTAATCTGAAATAAAAATTATTGGTTCAGAAAACATTTATTTTTATTGATTTTCCTATTTTTTGTCATTTAAACATGATTTAATCCCATTAAATCAGTTTAAAAATAAATAAGTTTATAAAAATTATGAGAAAATTATTTTCATTAATTTACATCAGAAATCATCCAATTTCTATGAAAATAGAATTTTTGGATCATGTCTTGAATTATTAGTCTTATTTATGTTTAATTAGACATAATTAATCATTTATTTATTTATACTATTAAATATCTATTTTATAAATACTTTTCCTATAAAATAGAAATAGTTCTATGTTTTAGAAATCTTTATTATCATTTATGGATCATTGAGTAACTCATAATTATTTGTTTCAATATTTATGATTATTGTAATTATTTACAATAATTAGTTAAATTATTTCGTCTTAATTATTCAAACATATTTTTATTTAAAAATTCTTTTGATAATAATTATATTACTCAAATCATATTCACAAATTTTGACATATTATTTTTAATATACAACTTTTATATTAATTCGACTTATCATAATCATAAAAACTCTAATTTCCCCAAATCGACTTAGCAAACCCTAATGCCTTAGACCCTAGTTACCTTAGACTTTTTTAGACACTTCCTTATTAGTATTCTTACACATTATAGGTTGAATTCCTCGGAATTCCCATTACTTAGCTCACGACCGCTTAAGTGGATTTTGATCGCTTTCGCAAACTGTGAGTATATCTTTCCCCTTTTTACTGTTTTACTATTCTGGGGTGACTCATGTACTTACTATCAAGTTTCTATTTCTTTTACTAAATGCAATTCTCATGTGTGTTTGCTTTATGTTAATTGGTGTGTCTATGACTTGTCAAAATCATTAACCGCTGGGCAGCCTAGCTTTTAAATGAATAGTACTATGGTATACCCCCTTGAGACTCTGTTAAGAGAATCTTGGTCATTGTCTTGTTAATTCATTATTCAGTTGGTTAGTCATGTGTTAGTCATTATTCTCAGGTTTGGTTTTGAACGGATATTACTTATTACATAATTGCAAATGGTACCGCACATGAATTGCTAAACACTTTTCTTAATATATATAAATATATATATTCAAACAGGGTATGCTCACCAATACAATTTTTGTATTGACCAAAATTATTTTGTACATGTTTCAGGTTGTTTTGAGATGCATCCTTTAAGCTTTCAGATTTATATTTAGATTTTGATTCATTGTATTTCAATTTAGTTGGCAGTTAGAATTGTTGTATTTCATTTCAATGTAATAAATTATTTAATCAATGTATTCAAAATTTACACTTTAGTCCATGTGCTATTGAACAATCGTCACTACGTGACACCTCGATGTTTCCGCCATCGGTTGGGGTGTTACAGCTGTGCATGTGTAAATGTTGCAAACCCGAACCGGATCCCGATATTCATTACTAGTCATGATGATATATCTATTTATATTCGAGATTATAAGTGTGAAATGTCTTATGATTTTACATGATTTTCATGCTTAGACCACCCATAGTGGGGCGGTATTCTGAGCGGTATGCATAACATAGCGTCCCCAACACCATTACATGGAGCGTTATGCTTCATTCTCCTCCCCAAGCGTTATGTTGTTAACGCCGGACACCACATTCCACAACCAACCAAAATCCCCCACGTGTCCCTGTGAGTTTAAACGGTTAAAAAATTAAATTGAGGGGCAACGGTTATTTTTTTTGAACGGTCATTTTTTTGCAAGTGTGTGTATATATATACAAACACATTTTTTAACCTAATTACAAAACCAACTACACTATCAAATTAAAAAACAACTACAAAATATTTAAAGATATGAGTGATGGATATCCAAACGAACCTGTCGAACCATCCAATCTCCGGCGATACTCTCGCCGGAGACGTCGTCTACCAGTGTTCTCTTCCGCTCCTCCTCAACCAATGTTCTCTTCTCTTCTCCTCCTCCTCCTCCTCAACCAATGTTCTTTTCTCCTCCACCTACTCAACCAATGTTCTCTTCTCCTCCTCCTCCTCCTCCTCCTCCTCAACCAATGTTCTTTTCTCCTCCACCTACTCAACCAATCTTCTCTCTCTCCTCCTCCTCAACCAATGTTTTCTCCTCTTTCTCCTTCTACTCAACTAGTCTCCACCCCACATTCCTTCTCTACCAGGGTACACTCCCCCAACACCAGATGCTGAGCCAACTGATGAGGAATGCATCTGGACGTTGGAGTATACTATGGCTACACTGGGAATGGGGCATCTACGGTTGGTGGACACCCAACCAAACCCCACCCCAAACCCTCCTGCTCGGGAGCCAACCGAGGAGGAATACGAAGCAGCTAGGACTGCTATGGATGATGAACGATACTATGTATCAACTCCTGTGTATTGTCACATCCGCTAGGACAGCAGATCCGACGTTCGCGATAGCGATCGTTCCGTGTCCTCACCAGAGTACACTTTAGAGGACTGGGATAATTATTCTCCATAGGGGAGAAATTTAGGATTAATTATGTAATCTTTTAATAAGTAGTTTAGGATTACGTAGTATTTAAATAAGTAATTTAGGATTATGTAATTTTTAAATTTATATTAGTTGTGTGTTTTAATATTATTTATAACTTTTTTTTTTATAATATTTGTCTTTTTTTTTTTTTTTTTACTTTTAGGTAAATAGTTTAAAAATAAAATAAAATAAACAACAAATCACAAACAGGGGCCTTATGTTTTTCACCCCACCACTACACTCCATTTTCACTTCAAGCCCCATACTGACTCAACTGCCACATGGACCAATCAGAAACAGGGGCATTATAATTATCACTCTCCATTACACATGGTCTTATAAATGTAAATATTTTCTCATGTTTTTAAATGTTATAAAGTAAAATTTCCATTTAATAAGACCATGTGTAGTGGGGCTTGAAAAATATAATGCCCTTGTTTTTTATTGGTTCACGTGGCAGCTGAGTCAGTATGGGGTTTGAGGTGAAAATTGGGTGTAGTGGGAGGGGGAAAAAATGGGACGCTATATTATAAAAAAAAAAAAAAACAAAAACTTATCATCCTTCTTCTTCATGTGACCACCACCACCACCAAACCCTTCTTCTTCATCTCACCCACCACCACCATTCACCTACCTCTTCTTCTTCCTTTTCCCTCTTCTTCCTCTCTCTCTACAGATTTGGCCACCACCACCATTCACCTACCTGCAACAATATTCTACATAGATTTCTCTATCGTTATAAATCAACGTGGTGATGGTGCTGATGAAGAAGAAACGTGGCACACTATTATTGGTGAAACATTTTGTATTCCAAGGTTATAAACTTAGCGCTCGGGCTTCATTTTGGTCCATAGCGCCCCCGTATCATTATGGGGGGCGCGAATTTAAAGAAAACGTCCAAAATGACGCTACACTACACATGGTATAAGGATGAAAAAAAAATAATGCAATGAGTAATGCTTTCTTGAGTACCTTCTGTTTTTACATCATACCCTCTCTATTTGTTTTTATTTGCATTGTATAAGTTAACTTTAATATATATAGGACGAGATATGTTACAGTTGATGTAGCTCTTCGATATCGGTGCTAAATCCATCAACCATTTTAATGCAGAAAGCGATATTAAAATAAATGAAGAAAATGACATGTGGGCAGTCAAAAGGGAGAAGTAATGAGGGTATTTGTGTCTTGAGGTGTTGTTTGAGAGTGACGAGTGCCTGCATTTATCCACTCAAACAAGGCACTGAAAAACATAATTTTATAGGTTTTCGCATGCGTTTATTATATTATATCAAATCAAATATTCTAAGATGTGAGTCTTCATGCTTCACGTGAAAAGAAATATCACAATCTAGCTACATGCCTTTGTTTTCTTCTCCTTGTTCCTTTATCACAATGATGAGTGTTATGGGATACCTAACATAAATGCACGTTTTATCTTGGGAAATGTGACAACAATGCTTATAAACAAATTAAATGTATGTTATTGTTTACAATTAACATTACTAAAACATACTCAAAACACAACTTGTAATGCATATATGTGAGTTTTGCTACTTTGAGGACCTTGAACCTTGATCCAAACATTAATCCATATCCGAAGGTATTTTGAATCAAAAGGTCAGGTCGCTCACGTATGTTTAGTAACTTTAAGCTCAACTAATCATAGAGTGGTGATAGGTATGTTTTAATGAACTCTCACCTTGTTGAGACTACTTGAAAGCGGTTGCTTGTATAAGCCTAGTAACATTTAGGCTTATAATGCATTATATGCATTACAAGTTGTGATAGGTATGTTTTAATGAACTCTCACCTTGTTGAGACTACTTGGCGAACCGGTTGAAGACCGTTATCGGGGATCTTATCTCTGATTCGCAGTCCGCGTTTGTGGGAGGTAGGAATATAACTGATAGTCCTCTGATCGTCAGCGAGTTAATCTCCTGGGTCAAGAAGAGGAAAATGAAGATGATGATTTTTAAAGTGGATTTCGAAAAGGCGTACGACTCGGTTAATTGGAAATTCTTAATTAAAACCATGGAGCACATGAATTTCCCTAGCTTATGGATCTCCTGGATTCAAGGCTGTCTCAAATCGGGCACAGGTTCGGTTTTGGTTAATGGTTCCCCGACTGAGGAGTTCAAGTTCAAAAGGGGCCTAAGGCAAGGCGACCTGCTTTCGCCTTTCCTATTCATTTTGGTAATGGAAATCCTGGACATGTTCATGAAGAAGGCTAGCATATTGGGTTTGTTTAACGGTTTGCGCCACCTAAATGGTGGCCCGACAATCACTCATTTATGCTATGCGGATGATGTCTTATTCATTGGCGAATGGTCGGAACACAATGTACTAAGTGTTAAGCGCTTCCTTAGATGTATTCACCTTGTGATAGGGCTGAAAATCAATCTCAAAAAATGCAATCTATATGGCGTCGGAGTTGAAGAGGACGAAGTGGTGCGATTAGCGTCCATGGCGAAATGTGGGGTCGGGTCGTTTCCTTTTGTTTATCTTGGTATACCAATCGGAGCGAACATGAAAAGATTGACACATTGGCAGCCGGTTGTTGATAAGTTCAAGAAGAAATTATCAAGGTGGAAGGCGAATTATCTCTCGTTTGGTGGTAGAATTACGCTCGCGAAGTCGGTGCTCGGTAGCCTTCCTTCTTACTTTCTCTCCCTATTTCTGGTGCCTAAGGGAATTATCAAAAAGCTGGAAAGTATCCGTAGGGACTTTATATGGGGTATGAAGGGGTCGGGAAGGAAAATAAGGTGGGTTCGATGGTCGAAGGTCATTGCGTCTAAGAAAGCGGGTGGTATCGGTTTGGGTGGCATTAGCGATTTCGATATCGCCTTGATTGCAAAGTGGTGGTGGAGGTATAAGTCCGATCCGAACCAACTTTGGGCCAAGGTAGTGAAGGCTATTCATGATAACGGTTCTAGTACGAAGATGGTTCCGGTTAGAAATACGATTCCTGGACTTTGGAAAGATATTGGGAGGATTGACTCGGTGTTGCTGAATTACGGGATCGACATCTATGATGGCCTTAAAGTGGTTGTGGGTGATGGTAGGAAGACTAAATTCTGGACGGATAGATGGGTTGCGAGCGATTCGCTGCGCGGTCTTTTTCCTGAGTTATACTGCTTGGCGAAGGATAAAAACGCGCTGGTTGCGGACAAGTTCAGGATCACAGAAGGGGGTCGGGTCTGGGATTGGTCTTGGGCTAGAGATCTGGACTCGGCTGGAGCTTCTAACAGCCTGCAGAATGTTGTTAATCTGCTGCAAGGGCACGGGTTTGGGGTTGGGTCTGACATGTGGACGTGGCCATTCGAGGACGGGGAGAACTTCTCGGTAAGGGGCTTGAGGCGGCTGATCTTGACTGTTGGGTCCGACTCTTCGGGAAGTTATAACTTCATCTGGAACCATTGGGCGACATTCAAAAGTAACCTTCTTTTGTAGCGTGCGCTTATGGGCAAAGTCGCTACGAAGATGGAGCTATCGAGCAGAGGGATTAACATTCCAAATACTATATGTGAAAGATGCTATATGGGGATCGAAGAGGAGAATCATTGCTTCGCTTCTTGTTTATTCGCGCGTAGTGTATGGTGGAACGTCTTCAGATGGATCAAAGTTCAGGTGCCCGACGACTTCTCATCTCTTACCGGTATTGTCCGACTTTTAGAAGAGAGCCCTGGCAGCAAGGTGTGGAAGAAGCTGGTGCGCACGATCATGATGGCGACGGTGTGGCGTATTTGGAATGCAAGGAATATTAAAGTGTTTGAAGGCAGATTTATCCCGGTTAGCAAAATTGTGGATCACATCAAGGAAGACTCGTTTATTTGGTTGTCTTGTAGGTCCAATGTGTCTATTCCGAAGTGGGAAAGTTGGCTTGATTTCGATATTGTCGATATGGTGTAACTGCTCTGATTGGGGTTTTGTAGTTGGGGTTTCCAGCTCCTTGCTGGGCCTTTATATTTATATATAAAGTTTTTGCCAATAAAAAAAAATCTAGTTGTCCTACTATTCGTATTCACCATATTATACTTATAAGAGATGTTCACATTCCATCAATCTCAAAGGTTGTTAATTAGTAAACTGGTTCATGAAGCATACGTGATACATTTGACACACCTTCAATGATTACGGATGTAACACCCCAACCGATGGCGGAATCATCGAGGTGCCACGTAGTGACGATTGTTCAAAAGCACATGGTACTAAAATGTAAATATTATTGAATAAACCAGAATTGTCTTACATAATAATGGAAATTACATTGTCTAAATGAAATGTAAATATAGAAATGACTGAAATAAAATAAAGCGCTAAAAGTCTCTTGCTAAAGCATTAGATCAAACTGCACCTGAAACATGTACAAAAATAGGTTTGGTCAACATAAGAAATGTTGGTGAGCATTCCTAGTTTTGATATATATAGTAGTTTAAAAAGATATACAATTCAAGTGCAAGCTACAGTGCAAATATGTAAACCATGTATCAAACAAATGAGCGAAATCAACCCTGTGACTGTATAATGTACTGTATGAACTGTAGTGTACTTATCCAATAAATGGATAAAAGGCTTAACACTGGCCACGGATTCTCCGATGAAAAAGGGGGAGAATCAATCTAGGCGGGTTGTCAATCCAAATAGCGCTATCCAATGTTAAGGTCGGCTTGTACCATGTTAATGATTTCACTAAGTACAAATGTAATCCACATGTATTGTCTAAGCATAAAGCACGTTGTAAGCAATGCACATAGTACTAGAATTGTATTTGTAAAATTGTAAACTTGTATTTGAAATTGTAATAGTGTACATGTAACACCCCAAAAATGTATAAAAGCAAAAAGGGGTAGGAATACTCACTGTATACGTAATAGCTTGTAATTGAACTGGACAACGAAATATGCGTTGGAAATATTCCAAAGAATCAACCTAAAGAATTTAATAATGTGTAAGGAATAACTCTAGGATACATGAAATTCTAGGGTTTCGAATTGGGGATAAACGTTTATTTGATTAATAAATAAATTGTTTATTAAAATATAAGAAATTTATTAAATAAATAAATAAAAGTCTTTTTGTAAAATTTTAAGTTAAACATTGTCACAACATAAGATTTTGGTTATGAAAATAATTTTTATAAAATTATTTTCTTGAAAATAGCATATTTACTTTAATTATTTCAAATTGTCAAAATATGACTTTAATATCTAAAAATATTAAAATTAAAGAATTTCTGAGTTAAAAATTGTATTTCAGTTCTAGATAGTTAGAAATAATTTATATAAAATTTTGGTGCAAAAATATTGAAAAATAAAATTTATTATGATTTATATATGATTAAAACTAACAAAAATTATTTAAAAATATAAAAAGGCCGGTTTTTCAGAATTAAAAATTGTTTCTGAAATGTTTATGAATATACAAGTTTAGGATAATTTTTGTGAGATTTAATAAAATCGTTTAGATATTTTTATAGAATTTAATAAATATAAATGAATAAACTTGTATTATTAATAATATATATTAGATAAATTATTTTTGAAAAACTAAAAATTGGGTAATGAACTTTATCATTAGAAGATCATATGATAATTTTTGTAGAATTTATAAAGCACTTTTAGTATTTAAAATTGATTTTAGAAGATTTAATGTATTAAATATATATATAAAAGTGACAAAAAAAATACTTGTTGGTTATGGGAATCGAACCCGGGCCTCTGGCCGGTTCGGGTTTTATCACAAGCGTGGCCACCAACTGAGCCACACCCTGAGAACGGAATATATTAGATTTAAATTGATTATATAGGTTTAATGGTTTAATTGAAAAAAAGAAAAGAAAATCAAATGTGTATGTGGGATTCGAACCTGGCCACAGGGCCGGTTCGTTCCCTTGGCCTACGCGTGCAAACCAACTGAGCTGATCAGTTGGTTGTGTTTCATTTCCTTTAGTTTAATTATATACCAAACAGTTTCAATGTGTTCTTCCCCAAACCTTACCAACCCGTGCCCTAATCCTCAAATCACTACAATTGGTGATCATTAGCCTCTGAAACCTTAGGGCTAATGATCACAAGGGGCCGATTAAGAGAACCCACAAAGAAAAGAGAACTTACAAGCCTCGTGAACGGGTCTGCGAGTTCAAACAAAAACGCTAAAAAAACGACTTGAATAGCTTCAATACTGGATTTAAAACAGAAATTGGATGTGGGGAAAGGATAATCGGCGCTTAGAGAGGATGTGGGTACGTTCAATTTATAGTATAAGGGTTGGATTGAAGATTTGGTAAGTTTTTAACTTGGTTTGACGAGTGACGCGGCAATTGGCTCATTTTAGGAATGTTTTGACTGAATAACTTTGTGTAAATGGTGCGACTTTGGTCAATCCATCATTACCTTTCCATAATCAGATTGATTAACGCGTTTAGGGGATTGATTGATGATGATGAACGCGTCAGTTGACTTTTTCAAGTCAACTGGTCTGAAATAAAACATAGTATAAGATAATAAAGCATGAGATTCAAACAGATGTGTTGATGTAGCCTAGTTGGTTGGAGTATGTAATGAACGGCTTGGGACGCGGGTTCGAACCCCGTCCCAAGCATTTATTTTTAGACAAGGTTTTATATATAATATTATTATTATCATCCTACATTATAATTAAACGAACACGAAAATATCACAAAATAATTTTTAAAACGTTCGAGAATAAGGAAGATGTCGCGTTTTTATTAATTGTGGTATAACGTACATATAATCATAAAAAGAAATACAACGAAAAGTGACGGATGTCACAGCATCCCTACTTTTAGAAATTTCGTCCCGAAATTCCTTCAAGTGGTAGTCTCTGGAAAAAGATGAGGATACTTTGACATCATTTGGTCCTCACGCTCCCAAGTAAACTCTGGGCCTCGTTTGGATTCCCAACGAACTTTGACAATAGGAATTCGGCTTCGCTTAAGCGTCTTGACATCTCGATCCATAATCTCCACAGGTTTCTCTATGAAGCGCATCGATTCGTCAATCTGGATATCCTCTAAAGGAACATGGAGGTTATCTTCAGCCAAACACTTTTTGAGATTAGAAACATGAAACGTTGGATGAACATTATTGAGCTCTGGTGGTAAATCGAGCTTGTAAGCCACCTTCCCAACTCGCTCAAGGATCTTAAAAGGGCCTACGAACCGTGGTGCAAGTTTCCCTTTCTTCCCAAACCGAAATACACCCTTCCAAGGTGAAACCTTGAGAAGTACCATGTCTCCGACTTGAAATTCTAGAGGTTTGCGCCTTTGATCAGCATAGCTCTTTTGTCTGCTCCGAGCAACTTGTAAGTTCTCACGAATGCGATGAATTTTGTCTGTCGTTTCTTGTATCAGTTCGGGACCGGTGATTTGTGTTTCACCAACCTCGCTCCAACACACAGGGGAACGACATTTGCGACCATAAAGTGCCTCGAATGGTGCCATGTTGATACTGGAATGGTAGCTGTTTGTGACACCTGGCAAATTCGGGTTAACAACGTGGTCTAGATGAAAGTCTACCTTAGCGAGTCACGCGTATATTGTACTTAACTGGGTTAGTTAAGCCGGGTTATGGTTCGGGAACTATTAGTTAGTCTAGAAGATCATTGGATGTTGGTCTAGAGGTTCATTAGATGTCGGTCCTTAATCAAGTATACAAACGGTGACGATTTGTAGGATCGTCAGGGCATACGGAACGTACGAGTCTCGAGTCCCGGGAATTGGTGAACGAGTGTAAATATGTGTATTTACTTGTGTTATGTGTTTACAATCATTATGTGACTTGTCGGTACATGAATATGCATTAACGTATGTTAAAACGGGGTTTAACGCGCAAAACACACCAACATGGGGGCTATAGGCGATTAGGCTTGGGGAATAGCCTAATCGCATGACTTTGGGGCGAGTAGGAGGATTCCTATAGGCGAATAGGGCTAATCGCATGAACAGTCATGCGATTAGGCACCCTACTCGCGTATAAACCTGCACAATCGCATGGAACGGGCTGGACGACTAGAAACGCCTATAAATACCATACTTAACCTCCTAAACTCAATTAGACAAACCCTAGTCGTCCCATAACCGCCCCAAACACTTAAACAACCTCTGGAAGGCGATTTTGATCAAAAACACAAGGTTTCAAGGTCTAACCATCATCCTTTTGCAATTCCAAGGTTTGATTCTCATCCATAACACTTTGTAAACGTTTTTAATAAATCCCTAATGGTCCAGACCTGTTCATAAACGAAAAAGCTTTCTGAAAATCGTCAATAATGGTTGTTAATCGGATTATAACTAATATACATGCGTTATGGGTGTGTATGATTAGAAAGATAGGATTTTTATGATTCTTGATGATGATTTGATGTGTTATCATGCTAGGTCAGAATAAATATTGTTAGTATGATGATAGAAATCTCAGTAATTGGATAATAGGGTTATGATTACATGCGTTAATTGAATGTTGCATGCTATGTGTATGTGTTTGGATTGCTTTGGTTGCATGCAGGACTGATTTTACGAGGATGAACGAAGGGTTTTGGGTTAAACATGTTTAGGATAGTGTTTGGGATGATATTGGGTAGTTACACACGCTCTGGATCTGATTTGGAGCGTTAAACGCGCGAAAAACCGGAACAGCATGGTTACAGGCGAGTAGCAATGCTAATCGCCTGTAACTCATGCGATTGGGGTGCTAATCGCCAATAATATCATGTGATTAGCCCCAATCGCCTATAACTTCATGTGATTAGCCCAATTGCTAGTAAGTTCATGTGATTAGCCCCAATTGCTAGTAAGTTCATGTGATTAGCCCCAATTGCTAGTAACTTCATGTGATTAGCCCTAATTGCTAGTTTTTACATGTGGTATAGCCCTAAATGCTAGTTTTACATGTGGTATAGCCCTAATTGCTAGTAGTTACATGTGGTATAGCCCTAAATGCTAGTAGTTACATGTGGTATAGCCCTAAATGCTAGTAATTCATGCGATTAGGATTCCTAATTGCTAGTTGACCAACCTAAATGCTAGTTGACTTTTCCTAATCGCGTGTACTGCTGCTGTAAGTGTAAATTAGCATTCCGAGACCCGATTTGACATGTAGTAACATGCTAGGAACCCCGTAACATGTCTAATAACTTGGTAACATATATTTGGATGTATTTCGGTGATACGTGAACTAGGTGCTATAATTTGTTGTGTGCTAACGTATGTTAAGTATACTTGCGTTATTGTATGTTTTGGAGCGTAAACATAACACGGGGAGTCTCGGGTCACCAATGGGATGTCGAGTCTTGTACTTTGGGTCAGTTAAACAGTCACGGTGTTTTTCAAACGAACTTGGTTATGGTCTGGACATCTAGGGACTAATTAACCTGCGGGTTATTAGTCTAAGTACTTGTAACTGTCGTATGTTAGGTCGCCACTGTACGGGACTAACATAGCAGCTGAGTTTACTCGGGATTAGGAGTAAAGCAACTTAAGGTGAGTTTACGGCCCCTCTTTTAAACTGGTTTTATACTTTCGGGGGAGAAAACATGTGTTAAAACGATTGTTTGGTAAATTCTGTCATACTATGGGTTCTAACGTATACTACACGATCTTTGGAAGTCCGGGGGGAACCATGAATGTGCGGGTTTGCACAACGGGGAAATGTGAATAGCGCTATTGGGAGTGACCAACCCCGCTCGTCGGCTTGGAGGGCCGGGCGAGTGCATATTGTCTCAAACAGGAACAACAGGAACATTTGGAACTATTCGGGCACAAAACTGGTATTCGAGTTAGTAATGGTTTTCCAATCGTGGTAGTAGCAAAACGTACGCCTAGCTAGCGTATACTGGTTTTCTATTTGTTATAGTATGGACAGGTGGACTTGGTATTTGAACTGCAAACCTGTAAACTCACCAGCATTTTTGTGCTGACGTAAACTTTTACATGTTTTCTCAGGTCGCTAAGGTAGCACATGGAACTAGGGCGCACGCGTCTGCACGGCGTCTAGATAGAGTTGCATGATTTCATAAACATTGAACTTTGGTTAATTATGTTGAACTTTATTTTGAATAAGCTTCCGCTGTAAACGGGATTTTAAAACTATGTTTTGGTATTGCATTAATTACATTTAGACTTGTTTATTGTGATCGTTGGTTTGGATCCTGGTTTGTCATGCGCCTCGCGGTAAAACTCCGCAAGTGGATTTTGAGGGTGTGACAGATTGGTATCAGAGCCAGGTTATAGTGAACTAGGACTGCATGTAGAGTCTAGTCTATAGCGAGTCGCACACACTAGACGATCACATGGTACTAAACGTTATAGTGGTTTACGTATGGTCTTGTCGGGGTGTCTCTAAATCGTTGGTCTTTCTACGTTACATCATCCGTTCTATCTTAGGTTGGGTTACCTGTTTTCTAGGCAGTATGGTCTGTTGGAGTAACTCGTGTGTTCTCGAGATTTGTCCAAGGCTCGGATATCTCCCTTTCGCACTCCAATAGAAACACTTGTCATGAACTACCGTAGTATTACGGTGTGTAGCTAAGAGTCTATGTTCGGTGATTTGAACTTTGAACTAGGAGAACACTTGGAGGACCATGTAGAGCGTTTTATCATTTTGGGTGCACACAAAATCATAAAACGAAATGCATGGAAGCCCTAGTGAGCTCTGGGTTTGAAGGGATAGTCCTGGATTGGATCTAGCTTTGATCTTGTGAACATTAGTGGTTATCTTTAACTGCGAAACTAAATTTTCTCGTTCTTTCTGCCAGAATCATGTCTGGAGTGCGTGGAGGACGAGGAGGTGGTCGCAATGGTGGACGCGGTGGTGGTCGCGGTGGTGCTGGTGGTCGTGGTGGAGGAATTAACCTATCACAGGCTGATCTGAACAACTTGCTCCAGGCTGCCTTTCAGTTAGGGCACAACGGTGGTGGTAAGTTGTTTTATCTGTTTTCTTTGCCTCATTGGTGAATCTTGTGTACGTTATTCGTGGTTTCTCATACGTTTCATTTCAGGTGGTCCTGTTGACCCACCCCCACCCATGTGCACCTACAAGATGTTCCGGGACTGCAAGCCCCAGGAATTCTCTGGCACTGAGGGTGCGGTTAGCTTGCTTAGGTGGTTGGAGAAAGTGGAGTCGGTATTCCTGATGTGTAACTGTCTCCCCGAAGATCGGGTGAAGTATTCGGCTGCGTTATTTCAGGACGTGGCATTGACTTGGTGGAATGGTATTACCCAGAACATGGGTATTGGGGAGGCATATGCTATGCCATGGGAGAACTTTGTGCAGTTACTGAAGCGGGGAGTATTGCCCGAGGGAAGAGGTACAGAAGCTGGAGCATGAGGTGTGGAACCTCAAGATGACTGGATCGGAAATCGAGAAGTATACCGTGAGGAGAAATGAGTTGGCGGTGCTGTGTCCCGATTTGCATGTGCCGGAGTATCGTAAGATTGAACATTATGTCTCAGGGTTAGTGCCGGAAATTGCAGGGTTAGTGGCTGCTGGGAATCATCCTACTTATGCGGAGGTAGTTCGATCGGCACATAGGATGACCAATTTAAAAGTGAATGAGGGGATTTTGCCGGCGAAAGGTTCGACTGCTAAGGCTCCAGAGAACAATAAGCGCAAGTGGGAAAACGACGGGAAGGGATCTGGGTCTACGCAGCAGGGTAAAAAGTTTGATAATGGGGGGTTCATCGTCTTCGGGTAATAAGCAGGGTGGTTATGCAGGAAAACTGCCCAAATGCAACAAGTGTGGACGCCATCACCTAGGGAACTGCGACAGTAACCGTTGTCACCGCTGCCAGCGAACAGGCCATTATGCTAAAGACTGTCGGGTTACACTTCCATCGACTCAGGCTCCGACCAACAGTTCAGCTCCGACTACTCAGTGAACTACAGGGAAACAGGGATGCTACAACTGTGGTGACACTGGGCATTACAAGAAGGATTGCCCAAAACTGAAACAGGGTGGAAACAACGGGAATGGGAACAACGGGGGCGGCGGCAGAAATGCACGTGCCTTCGTCATTGGAGCTGCTGAGGCGAGGCAAGACCCTGATACAGTCACCGGTACGTTTCTTCTCAATAATCATTCCGTTAGCGTGTTATTTGATTCTGGTGCCGACAAGAGTTTTGTATCCATGGGTGTTAGTCGACTGCTAGATATAGTACCTGTACCATTAGAGACCAAGTATATTATTGAGTTGGCCGACGGTAAAACGATTGAAGCTACTAGTGTTCTTCGGGAGTGTCAGTTAGAGTTGTCGGGTTTATCGTTCCCTATCGATCTTATGCCGGTACCATTGGGTAGTTTTGACGTTGTGGTAGGAATGGATTGGTTATCTTTATATCGCGCGGAGATTGTTGTTACGATAAGGTTATTCGGATTCCTCTCCCTGATGGAGAATTTCTTTCTGTATACGGTATCAAGGGTGGTGTTTCGCTAAACATCATCTCTAGCATGAAAGCCCTTAAGTGTCTTCGAAAGGGTTATCCAGCCGTTTTGGCGCTCTTATCTGTTTCCACTAGTGATGAGAAGAAGATTGACGACATTCCGGTGGTACGCGAGTTTTCTGATGTTTTTCCCGATGATTTATCTGGTCTTCCTCCTCATCGTCAAGTCGAGTTCGGTATTGATCTCGTACCAGGGGCTGCTCCTATTGCTCGGGCCCCCTATCGTCTTGCACCTCCCGAGATGCAGGAGTTGTCTAGTCAGTTACAGGAACTTTTGGACAAGGGTTTCATCCGGCCAAGTTCTTCCCCTTGGGGAGCCCCAATTTTATTTGTCAAGAAGAAGGATGGGAGTTTCCGATTGTGTGTAGACTACAGAGAGCTGAACAAGTTGACCATCAAGAACCGTTATCCTCTTCCACGTATCGATGATCTATTCGACCAGCTTCAGGGTTCTAGTTATTATTCCAAGATCGACTTGAGGTCCGGTTATCACCAGCTGCGCGTCAGGGAGGCTGACGTTGCAAAGACTGCTTTTCGAACACGTTATGGCCATTTTGAATTCTTGGTCATGCCTTTCGGTCTCACGAACGCACCGGCGGTTTTCATGGACTTGATGAACCGCGTCTGTAAACCGTATCTGGACAAGTTTGTCATTGTGTTTATTGATGACATTCTGATCTACTCCAAGAACGAGACCGAACACGGGGAACATCTGCGGTTAGTCTTGGAACTTTTACGACGGGAGCAACTTTACGCCAAGTTCTCAAAGTGTGACTTTTGGTTACGCGAAGTTCAATTCCTAGGACATGTGGTTAATGAACTAGGAATTCATGTCGATCCCGCAAAAATCGAAGCGATCAAGGACTGGGGAGCACCAAAGACGCCAACTGAGGTGCGGCAATTCCTAGGCCTTGCGGGCTATTATCGTCGTTTCATTCAGGGGTTCTCGAAGATTGCTCTACCCCTCACCACTCTCACTCAGAAGGATAGGAAGTTCGACTGGGGTGAATCACAAGAGTCCGCGTTTGAAGAACTGAAGTCTAAACTGTGTTCTGCTCCTATTCTGTCTTTACCTGAGGGTCCTGATGATTTTGTCGTTTACTGTGATGCTTCCATTCATGGACTCGGTTGCGTGTTGATGCAACGCGAGAAAGTGATTGCGTATGCTTCTCGTCAACTCAAAGTGCACGAGAAGAACTACACAACTCATGACTTGGAGTTGGGTGCCGTGGTATTCGCGTTAAAAATTTGGAGACATTACTTGTACGGTACCAAATGCACCATCTACACCGATCACAAGAGTCTCCAACACATTTTCGACCAACAACACTTGAACATACGGCAGCGCCGTTGGATCGAACTTTTGAACGACTATGATTGTGCTATTAAGTACCATCCTGGCAAGGCGAATGTTGTAGCAGACGCCTTGAGCAGGAAGGAATCTTCTAAACCTCGTCGCGTTCGGGCGTTGCAGCTCACTATCCATTCGTCGTTACCTGATCAACTCCGTTCTGCCCAATTAGAAGCTTTGAAGGAGGAAAACCTTAAAGCTGAAACCATGCACGGTGCCGACAAGCACCTAGAGCGAAGGCCTGATGGCCTGCACTATTTCGCAGAGCGCATATGGGTTCCTTTATTCGGGGGACTACGGGAGCTTGTTCTTGATGAGGCTCATAAGTCCCGGTATTCTATTCATCCTGGTTCGGATAAGATGTACCAAGATCTAAAGGTGCTTTACTGGTGGCCAAACATGAGGTCGGACATAGCCTCATACGTGAGCAAATGCTTGACCTGTGCTAAGGTCAAAGTGGAATACCAGAAACCGTCGGGTCTCCTGCAACAACCTGAAATTCCGGAATGGAAATGGGAACGGATTACTATGGATTTTGTCACACAACTTCCTAAGTCACCAAGCGAGAATGACAAGATATGGGTGATTGTCGATCGGTTGACGAAATCAGCCCATTTTCTTGCTATTAAGGAGACCGACACTATGGATCGTTTGGCTCGCCTTACTTGAAAGAAGTTGTTTCTAAGCACGGGGTACCAGTTTCTATTATTTCGGATCGCGATTCTCGTTTTACTTCTCACTTCTGGAAGTCTTTGCACAAGGCTTTGGGTACCCAACTAGACATGAGTACGGCTTACCATCCACAGACTGACGGTCAGAGTGAGCGTACGATTCAAACCTTAGAAGACATGCTGCGGGCGTGTGTGATCGATTTTGGGAAGGGTTGGGAAGCTCATCTGCCGTTGGTAGAATTCTCGTACAACAACAGTTATCACACGAGCATCAAGGCTGCTCCGTTCGAGGCACTGTACGGACGGAAATGCCGCTCTCCTCTTTGTTGGGCTGAGGTGGGTGAGAGTCAACTCACTGGGCCCGAACTAGTGTACGAAACTTCGGAAAAGATCGTACAGATTCGAAATCGGTTGGCGGCGGCACGGGACCGGCAAAAGAGTTATGCTGATCAGCGTCGCAAACCACTGGAGTTCCAAGTCAATGACAAGGTACTTCTAAAAGTCTCACCGTGGAAGGGCGTCATACGCTTTGGGAAGCGTGGCAAACTCAATCCACGATATGTCGGCCCATTTACGATCCTGGAACGGATTGGGCCGGTGGCATATCGACTTGATCTACCGACGGAGCTCGGTAACGTACATAACGTCTTTCACGTGTCAAACTTGAAGAAGTGTCTGGCTGACGAGTCTCTCATCGTTCCACTAGAAGAGATCAAGGTTGATGATCGTCTTCGGATTGTGGAAGAACCTGTGGAGATCCTTGATTACAAGATTCGTAGCCTACGTCACAGCAAGATTCGTATCGTTAAGGTTCGGTGGAACTCGAACCGGGGACCGGAATATACGTGGGAACGGGAGGATCAGATGAAGTCTAAGTATCCTCATCTCTTTCCTAAGGAAGCGTTCGAGTCGAGACACGTCTCTTCGGCAGCTGAATGAATCTCGGGTCGAGATTCCTTTTAACGTGGGGATGATGTGACAACTCGGGTAAATCTCTCTCTTTTGGTTTCTACCTTTTGCTTGTTTCCTTCGTTATTTCTTTTGATTCTTTCTGTACTTGTACAAATTTTCGGGACGAAAATTCTTTTAACGTGGGGATGATGTGACACCTGGCAAATTCGGGTTAACAACGTGGTCTAGATGAAAGTCTACCTTAGCGAGTCACGCGTATATTGTACTTAACTGGGTTAGTTAAGCCGGGTTATGGTTCGGGAACTATTAGTTAGTCTAGAAGATCATTGGATGTTGGTCTAGAGGTTCATTAGATGTCGGTCCTTAATCAAGTATACAAACGGTGACGATTTGTAGGATCGTCAGGGCATACGGAACGTACGAGTCTCGAGTCCGGGAATTGGTGAACGAGTGTAAATATGTGTATTTACTTGTGTTATGTGTTTACAATCATTATGTGACTTGTCGGTACATGAATATGCATTAACGTATGTTAAAACGGGGTTTAACGCGCAAAACACACCAACATGGGGGCTATAGGCGATTAGGCTTGGGGAATAGCCTAATCGCATGACTTTGGGGCGAGTAGGAGGATTCCTATAGGCGAATAGGGCTAATCGCATGAACAGTCATGCGATTAGGCACCCTACTCGCGTATAAACCTGCACAATCGCATGGAACGGGCTGGACGACTAGAAACG
The DNA here is from genome assembly GCA_030844895.1 of Ambrosia x helenae. Lineage (NCBI taxonomy): Eukaryota > Viridiplantae > Streptophyta > Magnoliopsida > Asterales > Asteraceae > Ambrosia > Ambrosia x helenae. The sequence goes on from CM061223.1 coordinate 5,906,341, forward strand.
CCTATAAATACCATACTTAACCTCCTAAACTCAATTAGACAAACCCTAGTCGTCCCATAACCGCCCCAAACACTTAAACAACCTCTGGAAGGCGATTTTGATCAAAAACACAAGGTTTCAAGGTCTAACCATCATCCTTTTGCAATTCCAAGGTTTGATTCTCATCCATAACACTTTGTAAACGTTTTTAATAAATCCCTAATGGTCCAGACCTGTTCATAAACGAAAAAGCTTTCTGAAAATCGTCAATAATGGTTGTTAATCGGATTATAACTAATATACATGCGTTATGGGTGTGTATGATTAGAAAGATAGGATTTTTATGATTCTTGATGATGATTTGATGTGTTATCATGCTAGGTCAGAATAAATATTGTTAGTATGATGATAGAAATCTCAGTAATTGGATAATAGGGTTATGATTACATGCGTTAATTGAATGTTGCATGCTATGTGTATGTGTTTGGATTGCTTTGGTTGCATGCAGGACTGATTTTACGAGGATGAACGAAGGGTTTTGGGTTAAACATGTTTAGGATAGTGTTTGGGATGATATTGGGTAGTTACACACGCTCTGGATCTGATTTGGAGCGTTAAACGCGCGAAAAACCGGAACAGCATGGTTACAGGCGAGTAGCAATGCTAATCGCCTGTAACTCATGCGATTGGGGTGCTAATCGCCAATAATATCATGTGATTAGCCCCAATCGCCTATAACTTCATGTGATTAGCCCCAATTGCTAGTAAGTTCATGTGATTAGCCCCAATTGCTAGTAAGTTCATGTGATTAGCCCCAATTGCTAGTAACTTCATGTGATTAGCCCTAATTGCTAGTTTTTACATGTGGTATAGCCCTAAATGCTAGTTTTACATGTGGTATAGCCCTAATTGCTAGTAGTTACATGTGGTATAGCCCTAAATGCTAGTAGTTACATGTGGTATAGCCCTAAATGCTAGTAATTCATGCGATTAGGATTCCTAATTGCTAGTTGACCAACCTAAATGCTAGTTGACTTTTCCTAATCGCGTGTACTGCTGCTGTAAGTGTAAATTAGCATTCCGAGACCCGATTTGACATGTAGTAACATGCTAGGAACCCCGTAACATGTCTAATAACTTGGTAACATATATTTGGATGTATTTCGGTGATACGTGAACTAGGTGCTATAATTTGTTGTGTGCTAACGTATGTTAAGTATACTTGCGTTATTGTATGTTTTGGAGCGTAAACATAACACGGGGAGTCTCGGGTCACCAATGGGATGTCGAGTCTTGTACTTTGGGTCAGTTAAACAGTCACGGTGTTTTTCAAACGAACTTGGTTATGGTCTGGACATCTAGGGACTAATTAACCTGCGGGTTATTAGTCTAAGTACTTGTAACTGTCGTATGTTAGGTCGCCACTGTACGGGACTAACATAGCAGCTGAGTTTACTCGGGATTAGGAGTAAAGCAACTTAAGGTGAGTTTACGGCCCCTCTTTTAAACTGGTTTTATACTTTCGGGGGAGAAAACATGTGTTAAAACGATTGTTTGGTAAATTCTGTCATACTATGGGTTCTAACGTATACTACACGATCTTTGGAAGTCCCGGGGGGAACCATGAATGTGCGGGTTTGCACAACGGGGAAATGTGAATAGCGCTATTGGGAGTGACCAACCCCGCTCGTCGGCTTGGAGGGCCGGGCGAGTGCATATTGTCTCAAACAGGAACAACAGGAACATTTGGAACTATTCGGGCACAAAACTGGTATTCGAGTTAGTAATGGTTTTCCAATCGTGGTAGTAGCAAAACGTACGCCTAGCTAGCGTATACTGGTTTTCTATTTGTTATAGTATGGACAGGTGGACTTGGTATTTGAACTGCAAACCTGTAAACTCACCAGCATTTTTGTGCTGACGTAAACTTTTACATGTTTTCTCAGGTCGCTAAGGTAGCACATGGAACTAGGGCGCACGCGTCTGCACGGCGTCTAGATAGAGTTGCATGATTTCATAAACATTGAACTTTGGTTAATTATGTTGAACTTTATTTTGAATAAGCTTCCGCTGTAAACGGGATTTTAAAACTATGTTTTGGTATTGCATTAATTACATTTAGACTTGTTTATTGTGATCGTTGGTTTGGATCCTGGTTTGTCATGCGCCTCGCGGTAAAACTCCGCAAGTGGATTTTGAGGGTGTGACACTGTTATTATACGAGAACTCAACCAAGGGTAGGTGCGTGTCCCAATTACCACCAAAGTCGATGATGCACGCTCGAAGCATATCCTCCAATGTTTGGATGGTTCGTTCAGTTTGACCATCCGTCTGTGGGTGATAAGCCGTGCTAAGATTCAGTTGTGTACCAAGTGCGGACTGAAATGTCTGCCAAAAGCGAGAAGTAAACCAGCTATCACGATCGGAAATAATGTCTAGAGGGATACCATGACGGCTGACAATCTCACTGATGTAAATCTTAGCCAGCTTCTCAGCTGTGTAGGTCTCACGAATGGGTAGGAAGTGAGCAGATTTGGTCAAACGATCGACAATAACCCAGATACTGTCATGCCCACGAGTGGTGCGTGGAAGCTTCGTGATGAAGTCCATAGCAATGTTCTCCCACTTCCACACTGGTATTTCTGGTTGCACAAGTAAACCAGATGGACGTTGGTGCTCAGCTTTGACTTTGGAACAAGTAAGGCATTTAGCCACATAAAGAGCTATGTCCTTCTTCATACCGGGCCACCAATACAAAGTACGCAGATCCTGATACATCTTATCTGCACCAGGGTGAATGGAGTAACGAGACTTATGGGACTCGTCCATGAGGAAGGTACGCAGGTTGTCACGATCAGGGATCCAAAGACGTTTCATGAAATAAAGTAAACCATTTTTGGTTTCCAACTGATTTTCGGCTCCATACGACATTTCTTCGTACATGTTGCCCTCAGTAACAGAGACATGTTGGGCTTCAATGATGCGGAGTTTGATATCAGACTGGACCTGAGCACAATAAAGCTGGGCATGACCTTTACGACTAAGGGCATCGGCTACAACATTCGCCTTGCCAGGATAGTAGCGAATCTCGCAGTCGTAGTCGTTTAACAACTCGACCCATCGTCGTTGTCGTATATTCAGATCTTTCTGGTTGAAAATGTGTTGAAGACTCTTGTGGTCAGTGAAGATCACACACTTTGTACCATATAAATAGTGCCGCCAAATCTTAAGTGCGAAAACGACCGCTCCAAGTTCAAGATCATGGGTAGTGTAATTTTTCTCATGGTTTTTCAGTTGTCGTGATGCATATGCTATAACCTTGCCTCGTTGCATGAGAACACAACCAAGGCCTTGGTTAGAGGCATCACAGTAAACCACAAAATCCTCATTGCCGTCAGGTAAAGTGAGGATTGGAGCATCACACAGTTTCTGCTTCAAAGTCTGGAATGCCTCTTCCTGACTGGGTCCCCATACATATGGTTTATCCTTATGGGTCAAGGAAGTGAGAGGTAAGGCAATCTTGGAAAAGTTGAGAATAAATCGTCGATAATAACCCGCTAAGCCAAGAAAAGAGCGAACTTCCGTGGGAGATTTGGGTGTAATCCAATTCTTAACAGCCTCAATCTTAGCTGGATCCACGTGTATACCCTTATCACTGATAATGTGTCCCAAAAATTGAACTTCCTTAAGCCAGAATTCACACTTGGAGAATTTGGCATACAGTTGTTCATTCTTCAAAAGACTCAAAATTTGTCTAAGGTGTTGCTCGTGAGCTGATTTGGTTTTAGAGTAAATGAGAATGTCATCGATGAAAACAATTACGAACTTATCCAAGAAGGGTTTGCACACGCGATTCATGAGATCCATGAAGACAGCGGGTGCATTCGTTAGTCCAAATGGCATAACCATGAACTCGTAATGCCCATAGCGTGTACGGAAAGCTGTCTTTGGAATATCGTCTTCATGGACTCGTAGCTGATGATATCCCGAACGAAGATCGATCTTTGAGAAGCAAGTTGAACCTTGAAGTTGATCAAAGAGGTCATCAATGCGGGGTAAAGGGTACCGGTTTTTAATGGTGAGTTTATTCAGCTCCCGATAATCAATACACATACGGAAAGATCCATCCTTCTTCTTTACAAATAAGACTGGAGCTCCCCAAGGTGATGAACTGGGGCGAATGAAACCCTTGTCTGCCAACTCTTGAAGTTGACTCGCAAGTTCTTGCATCTCGGAAGGTGCAAGGCGGTACGGAGATTTAGCAACGGGCGTAGCACCAGGTACAAGATCAATACGAAATTCAACAGGACGCACCGGTGGAAGTCCGGGCAAATCATCAGGAAAAACTTCTGGAAACTCACGAACAACAGGAACATCTTGAATACTCTTGTCTTTACCCTTCTTTTCCACAATATGGGCCAAGAAAGCTACATATTTCTTGCGTAGATATTTCTGTGCTTGGGTGCAAGACATGAGTTTAAGACCACTGGATGGTTTCTCACCATAAACCCGTAAAAAGTCACCCGATGCGAGAGGAAACCGAATAAATTTCTCAAAGCAGACAACTTCGGCATGATGTTTAGAAAGCCAATCCATACCCACGATAACATCAAAGCTTCCCAATTTCATGGGTATAAGATCAATGGTGAAGTCATGTTCGTTAAGGCTAATAGTACAACCCTGAATGATAGAATCGATTGAGATGGGTTTACCATCCGCGACCTCGACAGTGAAAGGCGCTCCTAATCTAGAGCGAGTGTGAGATAATAAAGGTTCGAATGCTAACGACACAAAACTTTTATCCGCACCAGTATCAAATAAAATTGAAGCATAACGACCATCAAGTAAAAACGTACCATTCACCACGTCATTTGTTTCCTGAGCTTCTGTTGCATTGATGTTGAAAGCCCTACCACGAGCCACTGGGTTTGCTGCACGGTTTGCTGAGACAAGTGCTGGACATTGGTTTCTAAGGTGGTTCGGATCACCACAATTGAAGCAAGCTCGACCATATGCTATAGGTTGTGGGTTTTGGCGAGCTGGTTGAGGGTTGGCTGGTTGAGGGTTAACAGGTTGAGCATTAATTGGTTGAGGTCGAAACATAGATCGACATGTGGCAGCTACATGACCATACCTACCACAGGTGGTACAGTGGCGACAAGGAAAATTTGCGGGTGATGGTACTGACAGGTGGCACACTTGGGTAAGTTTCCACTATAAACCTTCTTAACAGGAGGAGCCTGAGCCATTGGAGCCTGGGCTATTGGAGCCTGAGTTACTGGGGCTACAACAGCGTAGTTTCTACCTCTGGACTTCCGCTTCCTAGTGTTGGAACCGGTATTGTCTACAGCAACTCTTGATGATTCAGTAGTAGAGGTGGGGGTCTTCTCAGCTGGTTTCTTGGTTCCTTTCCTAACCAAATTTCCCTTTTTGACGTGCTTGTCAGTCAAGGAGGCTGCAAGCTGGATGGCTTCTTCCACCGTAGTGGGTCTGTTTCCAGTGACTACATCTTGAATTAGGTCAGGCAATCCCTCAATATACTTCTCGATTGCTCGAGAGACCGGGGTAACCATGTGTGGAACCAAAATACTGAGCTCATGATATCGAGTGTTGTACGCAAGATTTTCACCACTGTCTTGTTTTAACCCATGGAACTCTTCCTCTAGCTTCCTCATTTCGTTCCTAGGGCAGAACTTGGCGATCATAAGTTCCTTGACCTCAGCCCAAGACAAGGATAGAGCAACATCAGCGCCCCGATTACGCTTTTCACCATTCCACCAGGTCAATGCCCCCTTTTGAAGGACACTGGTAGCATAGCGAACGCGGAGGTTATCAGGACACTCGCTGTTCACGAAGGTACTTTCCATACTTTCAAACCATTGGAGGAGGCCAGTAGCACCCTCCTCCCCAGTAAACTTCGTGGGGTTGCATGAGTTGAAGTGTTTGAATGTACACCGGATTGAGTTGCACCCTCTGTGTTGGTACTGTTGCTGTTTTGGGTTAACTCACTAACAAGATTTGGAATCACTGCAGGAATTTGCTCAGCAACAAGAGAAGCAAGGCGACGATCAGAACGTTGTCCAGAAGCACGAACAGTTCGTTGGCTAGCATCACGGAGCATACGGCGAGCAGACATCTACAAGGCAGTCAATGAAAAAATTATGAGATTAATAAATGTAAGTGTATAATTGCATAAGGATTATGATCACAAGATATTGTATGTGAAATAGAAGTATATCATTTGAAATATTTGTATAACATGTTTGGATTGCCCTTGTCTAGCTATAAAGCCCAACAAGAACGTTGACTTTTCAAAGAAATTGAGCCCAATGGTGATCAAAGAAGACATGCTTTAGCCTATAAGTGGACACTCACTCCAGGAATCCCCATGTAAGCATAACAGGTCCGTAAATGGATTTATGCGCTATGCTTGCCTATGCCAGAAAACCCAGTGTACAGGCGTCCACCCTTCCAGATTGCACGTGTCCTTTTTCACACTCATTAAAGTTCAACAACTTTGAAGGAGCAAAAATAAGAGTAGGCATTATGCCTAAGAGTGTCTTCATGAAAAGTACTGCTCCCGCTCCATGATGATGTAGTCTTTCCACTCCTTGTAGGACACCATCTTTATACACCGTGATAAAAGATGAGGAGAAATGGAGAAGAAGGGGAAAGATTGAGGAAGGAAAGTGGAGGGTAATGAGGGGAATGATAAATTAGGAAGTGTTGTACCTGAAAGTTGAAATTCGGTTATAGTCTAGGCTAAAAGGCATTCTAATAACCTAATTCCCTATAACCATGGCTCTGATACCAATCTGTAACACCCCAACCGATGGCGGAATCATCGAGGTGCCACGTAGTGACGATTGTTCAAAAGCACATGGTACTAAAATGTAAATATTATTGAATAAACCAGAATTGTCTTACATAATAATGGAAATTACATTGTCTAAATGAAATGTAAATATAGAAATGACTGAAATAAAATAAAGCGCTAAAAGTCTCTTGCTAAAGCATTAGATCAAACTGCACCTGAAACATGTACAAAAATAGGTTTGGTCAACATAAGAAATGTTGGTGAGCATTCCTAGTTTTGATATATATAGTAGTTTAAAAAGATATACAATTCAAGTGCAAGCTACAGTGCAAATATGTAAACCATGTATCAAACAAATGAGCGAAATCAACCCTGTGACTGTATAATGTACTATATGAACTGTAGTGTACTTATCCAATAAATGGATAAAAGGCTTAACACTGGCCACGGATTCTCCGATGAAAAAGGGGGAGAATCAATCTAGGCGGGTTGTCAATCCAAATAGCGCTATCCAATGTTAAGGTCGGCTTGTACCATGTTAATGATTTCACTAAGTACAAATGTAATCCACATGTATTGTCTAAGCATAAAGCACGTTGTAAGCAATGCACATAGTACTAGAATTGTATTTGTAAAATTGTAAACTTGTATTTGAAATTGTAATAGTGTACATGTAACACCCCAAAAATGTATAAAAGCAAAAAGGGGTAGGAATACTCACTGTATACGTAATAGCTTGTAATTGAACTGGACAACGAAATATGCGTTGGAAATATTCCAAAGAATCAACCTAAAGAATTTAATAATGTGTAAGGAATAACTCTAGGATACATGAAATTCTAGGGTTTCGAATTGGGGATAAACGTTTATTTGATTAATAAATAAATTGTTTATTAAAATATAAGAAATTTATTAAATAAATAAATAAAAGTCTTTTTGTAAAATTTTAAGTTAAACATTGTCACAACATAAGATTTTGGTTATGAAAATAATTTTTATAAAATTATTTTCTTGAAAATAGCATATTTACTTTAATTATTTCAAATTGTCAAAATATGACTTTAATATCTAAAAATATTAAAATTAAAGAATTTCTGAGTTAAAAATTGTATTTCAGTTCTAGATAGTTAGAAATAATTTATATAAAATTTTGGTGCAAAAATATTGAAAAATAAATTTATTATGATTTATTTATGATTAAAACTAACAAAAATTATTTAAAAATATAAAAAGGCCGGTTTTTCAGAATTAAAAATTGTTTCTGAAATGTTTATGAATATACAAGTTTAGGATAATTTTTGTGAGATTTAATAAAATCGTTTAGATATTTTTATAGAATTTAATAAATATAAATGAATAAACTTGTATTATTAATAATATATATTAGATAAATTATTTTTGAAAAACTAAAAATTGGGTAATGAACTTTATCATTAGAAGATCATATGATAATTTTTGTAGAATTTATAAAGCACTTTTAGTATTTAAAATTGATTTTAGAAGATTTAATGTATTAAATATATATATAAAAGTGACAAAAAAATACTTGTTGGTTATGGGAATCGAACCCGGGCCTCTGGCCGGTTCGGGTTTTATCACAAGCGTGGCCACCAACTGAGCCACACCCTGAGAACGGAATATATTAGATTTAAATTGATTATATAGGTTTAATGGTTTAATTGAAAAAAAGAAAAGAAAATCAAATGTGTATGTGGGATTCGAACCTGGCCACAGGGCCGGTTCGTTCCCTTGGCCTACGCGTGCAAACCAACTGAGCTGATCAGTTGGTTGTGTTTCATTTCCTTTAGTTTAATTATATACCAAACAGTTTCAAAGTGTTCTTCCCCAAACCTTACCAACCCGTGCCCTAATCCTCAAATCACTACAATTGGTGATCATTAGCCTCTGAAACCTTAGGGCTAATGATCACAAGGGGCCGATTAAGAGAACCCACAAAGAAAAGAGAACTTACAAGCCTCGTGAACGGGTCTGCGAGTTCAAACAAAAACGCTCAAAAAAAACGACTTGAATAGCTTCAATACTGGATTTAAAACAGAAATTGGATGTGGGGAAAGGATAATCGGCGCTTAGAGAGGATGTGGGTACGTTCAATTTATAGTATAAGGGTTGGATTGAAGATTTGGTAAGTTTTTAACTTGGTTTGACGAGTGACGCGGCAATTGGCTCATTTTAGGAATGTTTTGACTGAATAACTTTGTGTAAATGGTGCGACTTTGGTCAATCCATCATTACCTTTCCATAATCAGATTGATTAACGCGTTTAGGGGATTGATTGATGATGATGAACGCGTCAGTTGACTTTTTCAAGTCAACTGGTCTGAAATAAACATAGTATAAGATAATAAAGCATGAGATTCAAACAGATGTGTTGATGTAGCCTAGTTGGTTGGAGTATGTAATGAACCGGCTTGGGACGCGGGTTCGAACCCCGTCCCAAGCATTTATTTTTAGACAAGGTTTTATATATAATATTATTATTATCATCCTACATTATAATTAAACGAACACGAAAATATCACAAAATAATTTTTAAAACGTTCGAGAATAAGGAAGATGTCGCGTTTTTATTAATTGTGGTATAACGTACATATAATCATAAAAAGAAATACAACGAAAAGTGACGGATGTCACAACGGACAACAAAAGGCATACAAAATTTAGAGTTGACGAGTCTTGCATCTCGTAACAATCCTAGCCACCAAGTGTATTGACCGATGTCGAAGTGTCAGTCAAAAATAATATTAAAATCAATCCCTAATACCTTATTAGATAGGGTAAGTCGGATGTCAAATCACGAGAAGTACTGTGAAAAGTGTTAGGTTTAGATTGCTTTGACTACTACTTAATAATGACTGAAATTAAATTGATTGTTTGAAAGTTGTATGAAACTAAATTAAGAGGGTGTTTGGGATTGAGTTTTAAAACAACTTATTGACTTATTGGCTTTTCCAAAAAGCCAATAAGTCAATAAGCTGTTTGTGTAACCCAAAAGCACTTTCTGTTTTGACTTTTGGCTTTTAAGGGTGGAAAAATTGTTTTTGAGAAGTTAGAAATCCTGGCTTTTGACTTTTGGAAAAAAAATTACAAATCTACCACCCATACAACCAATATTCACAATAAGTTAAGCGAAACACTTATAAAAACAACAATTTATTGACTTTTTTGACGTTTCTCATCCCAAAAGCTAATCCAAACACTTTTTTTTAAAACTCCTTTTCAAAAGTCATAAGCCAATAAGCACTTTTGACCAAAAGCACTTTTGCATTTCCAAACTCAATCTAAAACAAATTGTAAACAATTGGAGAGAAAAGCGATTCCTCCAGGTTTCAGATTCATAGTGAATTCTATTAGAGATACACTAAATTCGCATTGTTATAATTGTATATTTTGGATATGTATTTCCATGTCAAAGTCATAGTCAAAGTCTTGGTCGAGGTCAAGGTCATAGTCAAAGTTGTTATTCGTATTTAATATTTTGTAGGTTATTTCTTTCTTCATTGTGTGTATATATAGTGTATGAATTATGAATAAAATGTGGTTGATCATTCTCTTATATGGTATCAGAGCATTATCTCTAACGAGAAAGCTCTTGATCCTATCAACATGGGACTGTCGCCCATCACCCCTAAATTTCTTTTTAGGCTACTGCGATCCCCACCATGTCTACCTAAAGCTCCCTTTCTTCAACTATTCCGTGATCACCACCACTCTAAAATTCTTTAAAACATCTCCTACCATTTTTATCACCTTTCTAACATCTCTAAAAATCACATGACTACCAACATCTTCATACTTCGATTTCATCCCCTCAACAGGCTCTATCTACCTCACACTATTACACTTTGTTACTCGTTCAAAGTTCAAGCATAACTTATTCTCCTTCTACATGGTTTTGCAAAACCTAAAATCCTTTTTGTGCCACAACCTATATGTTCCGGACAAACTGTACCTCTAATCTTCTATCACCTATTCCGTTTACCCTCTGATCATTCTTCTCTATTTCTCTTGTGTGGCTTTTAACCATCTCTATTTCATCCATATAAGAGATGCATCAAATTCTCATTTATTCATGTTCTTCACCTGCAATATTAAAAAAAAACACAATGTATTTTCTCTTGATTCATCTGGTTAATCAAGTTCATCTTTCTTTACATCTTCAACTTCATCAACTTCTTCTCTTGCTCAAACAACTACATCATCTACTTCTATACAAGATTGGACTTATTCCAATGTCGTCCATCTTGCGGGGGCATATTAAAGATCCATCAAATTCTCATTGTTATAATTGTCTATTTTGGATATGTATTTCCATGTCAAAGTCATAGTCAAAGTCTTGGTCAAGGTCAAGGTCATAGTCAAAGTTGTTATTCGTATTTAATATTTTGTAGGTTATTTCTTTCTTCATTGTGTATATATATAGTGTATGAATTATGAATAAATTGACGACAATTTACTCTAGGTTGCAAAACAACGAGAGGTTATTAAACAATTATCAGTTAAGATTACCAAACCAAACCCTTCTCTAATAGATCCCAATTCTAGAACTCTTGGGAATTGAAAGATATAGAACAAGGTTTTAAGCAAAATCAACAATTTACAATTTTTTTAACCATTGGTGTAACTTTCATGAATAATTTCCATTAAAAACGGTCAAGTTTACATCTGGATAATGGGTAAACGAGCAACAAGTTGCGCCGCTATCCCATTTTGAATTGCGAAGCCTACTCTACTAAAAACAAACCCTTGGTTCCTTGGGCTTTGCGAGTCACTGTGAACCACCTTCTGAACCCGCTCCAAGAAACTAACCGCCTCAGGGACTAAGGACCCAAATGTGTCGAAGGCAAACGGAAGGAACACGTGCTGATTCTCTAGATATGCTGCCTCATGCTTTGCCACCTTCCTAGCTTCCGCCCTCAAAACTGCTTGTCCCGGAACGAAGCCACTATATCTCAACCCCACCAACGGGGAGACCCCCGTGAGGTCGACACATGCATGCTTGCCCCCACCCAGCCAAACACAGGGATATCCGCAGGACGTTATGTAGATCTTCCCTCTCGCGTCTAAGCACGTCCCATAAAACATCCTGATAACATAGGACGTATAATTAGGAATTTAACATGACACTTAAACAAGGTTAAGAAATAAGCAAAAGATAATAGTAATAGACCGAGCCGATCCATCAGCGAGATGACCGATCAGAAAAAAGCATAGGACCATCAAACCTTTAAGAATACTGATCAGAAAAGGACATAAGACGATCCGATAAACAAACCGAACGGAGTATACGTTGGACAAAAGACAATGGACCATTGAACAAACTAAAAACGGCTATTAACCATCGGATAAGAAAAGACGGCCACTACCCATCGGACCATGGCCGCATTCAATAAATTAATAATATAACCCATACCTCATCAGCAGCTACAGTGACATCCGTCACTGTTCACGCCGACTAAATCATTACGCGCCATAAATGCATGTCCCCCAGCAGGGCTATAAATACCCGGTTGGTGGGTGCATTAAAACACACATTAATACCCATTGGAGGGAGTTCTGCCTCCGAACCATCACATTAACCTAATCATAATCAAACCACTTAAACATTTTGGCACCCACCGTGGGGCTGAAGTAGAACCACTTGAGGATACTTTATCCCCACAACCAATGTCATCATCCGACCCATTCCCTGCGAGCAACGTTACCTTGCCCCCGGCGGAAAACGTCAACCTAACTTCTAACCCGGACGTGACCCCTACCATATCGCCAGAGCTGGTCCGATCCAACTTCCTCCAGATACGACAACTTATGAACGATTACGTGAGATAAGAAATAGCCAAGGGCCTAGCCCTAAGGTTATCCTTTGACGACGAAGAGGCTACTCCGGGGGGAACGTCCCAAGCGCTCCCCTTCCCCGGGCAGGGCACCTCGCACCCGGCGGTAACCCCAGCCTCTTGGCTCGCTGACATGATCCAAAGGAATGCCAGGCACCCCATTGCAACCCATGTCACCATGACACCGCTAACTTCCCACATGGCCAGGCCCATAGCGAAGACTAAGCCGGCTATAGAGACACCGATTAACGACCTAACCCAACCTTACCGACCCGGAAGATCATATACTGCTGTTCGACAGTGTAGCATGCATGGAAGGATGGCCGATGCCGACATGGTGTCATATATTCATACAAACTCTGTCGGGGGTTGCTCGAGTCTGGTTCAATGGCATCCCTTCGGAAAGTTTGGATAGTTTTCATGATCTGAAAGTTAGGTTCTTAGAGCATTTTAGGCAACAACGAAAACACATGAAAGATCTTGTGGAGTTGCACAACATCAAACAGAAAGAAGGGGAGAGTTTAAAGGAATTCGTGGCTCGTTTCAAGGAGGAATCCTTGCAAGTCAAAGACGCAGACGAAAGGATGCGTATTTTTGGTTTCCTGCACGGTTTAAGGACAAAGCAGTTAGTGGAAAATCTTAATGCCAGGGTCCCGGCAACCATGGAAGAAGCTATAGAAAGAACAGAAGCATTTGTGAGGGATAAGGAGGCCGCTCAATCCATAGAGTTTAGAAAGAGGCCGGAAGAACTAACCAAAACCCCGCAATAAATCTTGACCACCGAAGCGGAAACCCTCGGACGACAAGAGGGACAGGAATGACAGTGCACGAGGGGGTGACCATAGGGGATTCATTTTCACTGAACTAACCAAAACCCCGCAAGAAATCTTGACCACCGAAGCGGCCAACATCAAATTCAAACATCCTTACCCATTGCGCAAGACACCCAAACAGCAAAGTTCACAAAAGTACTATGAATTCCACGAAGATAAAGGCCATGACACCAATGAATGTTTCCAGCTCAAGAAACAGATAGAAGAAGCCGTTCAGTCCGGACAGCTGGACCACCTGATAAAAGACATAAGAAACAGAAAACGAAAGAGTGATGGAAGAAATGGTAAAGAAGTCCTAATGGTTCGGCCAACCGTTTCCCTAAAACGACCAAGAGTGATGTTCGAAGCAGGGGGACGATCAATGCATTAAAGTGAACTGCCGATTCAGTTCCCCTCCATAAGAACGGAAGATGCCAAAGAAGATCCCCTCATCATTCAAGCTACCATAGGAAACCAACTTATCCACCGGGTGTACATAGATGAAGGGGTGGCTTCAGACATCATGTACGAACATTGTTTTATCCGGCTCCCCGAGTATATTCAAAGTGAAATCACCCTGGTATCCTACCCCTTGGTAGGATTCTCAGGGGAACAGGTTTCCCCAAAGGGGCAAATTCAACTCTTCGTCAGCATTGGAGAGGACCCTCAAAAGAGAGTGGAGATGTTGAACTTCATTATAGTACCCGCAAGAACCCCACACAACATGTTAATCGGTAGACCGGGGATACGAGCGTTTGGCATGGTAACTTCCAGCAAGCATGGGTTGATAAAATTCCCCACACTAGAAGGAATAGCCACCCTAAGTACTCTCGCCCGATATCCTGAAATCGGGTACTCTGACGCCAACGACAACGAGCCGGAAAAATGGTACATCAATAAAAATCACCAGGAGCAGGCCATCATGGTAGGAAGGACGCTCAGCCCCGAAGGAAAAGAACACCTGTACCGGTACCTGAAAAGCAACATGGATGTATTTGCGTGGGAGCCGAGCGACATGACCGATATCCCCAGATATATCATTAAACATCACTTGAACGTTTATCCATGTTGCACGCCGATCGTACAGAAGAAGAGATCTCTGGCTCCGAAAAGAAGCAAGATAGTGGTGGAGGAAGTGCGAGCCTTGCAGAGCACGGGAATCATGAAGCCGGTCCAGTACCCTTCCTGGGTCTCAAACCCGGTAATGGTAGAAAAAGCTAATGGGTCATGGAGAATGTGTATTGATTACAGAGACCTCAACAAAGCCTGTCCCAAGGATCATTATTCGGGCCCTGGCTCAAGCAGTGGGCTTAGATCATGCCCCTTCAAGCATTTCCATGAGTGTAAAGATGGTAAACCGGGGTTTTTCCGCCTTCTCGAGCACATGCAGAGTCTGCATTTCAAGACAGAAAATCGGAAGGCGTCATTGCGAGATGCCATGTCTCAAGATCCGGACCTGTTTATGGATGTTGGGGGCGCCCTTCAAGATGGGGCCAAATGGCTATGTGGGAGGTGCATGGTGATGCATGCTCTTAGCAAAAGGTGTACCCACGGCGTTGATGATGTCTTCTCCTTTTCTGTGAATACAGGGGATGTGGAAGATTTCATTGTGGGGATTCAGAAACCTCGGCGTGCGGCTACTGATATGGAACCAGGTCCTTCAGGAGGGGTTGTCGGGGACTTATCCCTCCTTGAAAAGGTTTTCTCTCTGCCCATACAAACTGTCAAAAGCATTCCGCCAAGCTGTTGATTGGCGTTCGCCCAAGTTTTGACAGGTGCCTTACGAAAGGTGGTGGCCTCTCCAGGGTCTGTAGAAAGTTGGGTCAAGTTGCTTTTATTGCCGAGGTGTACTCTACGGGTGGTCAAACCGTCCACTAGGCAGGAGCGGAGGTCTGGGAATAGGAAATCCTTGCAATGTAGTAGCATCCTGCAAGCGCTTTCCTTGTGGAAAGACGGTTCTGGGTTTTCAGATTTGGTTTCTTCCCTTTTGATAGTGCGGGGAGGGTGTTTTCTTTACCCAGGGTGTAAGGGGGATTAAGTCTTCTGAAGAGAGCCCCAATGTCAAACAATGCCTAAGAAAAGTTAGGGATGGTCACTTCACAACTGCTGTCAAGGTGTTGTGTTCCAGTGGGTTGCTCCTTTTGGGGAATCTACCATGAACGCCCTTATTGACAAACATCCGGTGATGCCTCCTCCGTCCCTGCCCGCCAACTCTGACGTCATGCCCGCCCTTATTGTGGATATGGATTGTGTGCTTGGATGTCTCCGGTCTTTCCCTAAAGGGACTTCTTGTGGGAAGGACGGTTTGAGGGCCCAACATTTGATAGACGCTCTTACTGGAGAAGGGTCAGTGACTTCCACGGGGTTGCTCTCAGCTATTACTGAAGTCGTCAACCTTTGGCTAGGGGTTTGTGTCCAAGGGTTCTAGCTGAATTTATTTCTTCGGCCCCTCACCCCTTTATTGAAACCTGATAACGGGATTCGGCCCATTGCCGTAGGGGCCATTTGGCGCAGATTAGTTTCTAAAGTGGCTATGAGGAAGGTTGGGAAGGAAATGGCTAAGTACCTTAGGGACATTCAATTTGGGGTGGGAACACCCAATGGGGCGGAGGCGGTGCTTCACAGCGCGAACAGGTTCTTAAGCTCCTTCCATGCGGACGAGTCCTTGGCTATGCTCACGGTAGATTTTTCGAACGCCTTTAATATGATCGACCGCACTGCCCTTCTTCGAGAGGTCCATCAACGTTGCCCGTCTATCTATTCATGGGTCCAGTTCCTATATGCCCAGCCAGCTAGGTTGTATGTTGGTAATGACTGTATAAGGGCCACCACGGGGGTTCAGCAGGGGGACCCTTTAGGTCCCCTCCTTTTCGCCCTTGCTTTACACCCTATGGTTCTCCGGGTACAAGAAATTTGTAAACTCCCATTTCATGCGTGGTACCTGGACGATGGGACGATTATTGGTGAGGCCACCGAAGTTGCTAAAGCCTTAGACATTATCCGGCTAGAGGGGCCATCCTTGGGGCTTCAGCTTAATATTAAGAAAACAGAGGTTTTTTGGCCGTCTTGTAATGGGGTGAAACTTCAGGAGGGGCTTTTTCCCAGCGGGATTGGTAGGTCAGAAAAAGGGGTGAAGTGTAACATCGCGAAATTTTCCCCAAATTCTATATTATTTTATGCCTAAGTTTTTACCATCCAACTTATATATATATTGGTGTAATAATAATAATAATAATAATAATAACAAAAAAAAAATCAGATTTCATTTAATGTTTGTCAAGATTCTTGACTAAACCAAGCCTACAAATACAATAAACATTCCTTAAGCCCAAACCGGAGCCCAGGCCGTAGGCCCAACAGCTGGGCGGCCCACTACTCCCCTCCCATCCTTACTCTGCCTTATTAAAAAGAAAAGAAATCTTGCTACTCGCGTGGATCGAACTCGCGTCTGACACAACAACACATATCATAACAACCAACTAATCTATGATTTTAATTGTATACATATCCTATACATATGTATTATATAGACTTAGCTGTGCAGTTGACTTCTGAAGTCAACCTGCGAAAGTAGCAACTTTGACCGATAATCTATTGCTTAATTCACACACCAAACTTCAATCTAATCCCGACAATCACGCATCTTGATTCCCTCTACCTTCCTAAACAATCACTCACGCATTTAGACCGTGATTTGTGCATTAATTAGAGCCATTCGCAAGGGTGTTTATAAACATTCTTATGGTCACAATTCAAATCAGTAAATATATAATGAATTGATGCAATTAGACCTGCATACACACATATACAGCAGCGATTTAGAGAAGCCCTCTAAGACCTCTCACTTCCACGGCCTCTAGCTCTTGATTTGAAGTCATTTTTGGTCTCAGCTGAGTCATTCAATTCCGCCTCTGTTTCGCACCGGTTAGTATCAATTAAACCCACTAAAAGGAACGATTTTACATGATTTACTATAGCCCCATATTAGTTTTTATAATCTGCATCGAATTATAGATTAGTTGGAGCTAGGGTTCTTAGGATTCATATTGGGAATTAGGGATCTTCATATAAACTAGTCATATATATTTTATCTATGCATCTGTTAACAAAATCTCGCCCAGACCAGTTGGTCTGGGCCTTGTGCTTAAAAACTCAGAACCGTTCAGGTCCTAGGTTCGATTCCCAGCAACACCACACTTTTTTTTAGAACCTTGTATTTTACATTTTTCGTGTATTTATCTTTTAAATAATTTTAAAATACCTAAAATGATTTATAAATTCTCAAAAAAATTTATTTTATGTTATTCAAGTGATAAACTTTAATATCCAATTTTTAGTTTTTCAAAAATCTTTTATTTATTATATATAATAAATATTACAAATTTATTCAATTATAATTGTAAAATTCTATAAATATATCAAAACGACTTTATTATATTCCACAAAAATTATTCTAAATTTATAAAACATTAAACATTCCAGAAATGATTTTTATTTCTGAAAAATCATTTATTTAATATTTTTAATTGATTTTTTGTTATTTTAATCATAAATAAATCATAATAAATTCATTTTTCATTATTTTTACATCAAAATTTCACATAAATTATTATTAATAATTTTGATCAGAAATATAAATTTTTAATTCGAAATTTATAATTTTTAATATTTTTAAATGTTAAGTCTATATTTTGTCAAATAAGTATTTAAATATAAATATTCATTAATTAAGAAAATAATTTTATAAAAATTATTTTCACATTTATTACATTATAACTCAACTACTTTTAGATAATATTGGTCAAAAATCATTTTTATTAATTATTTCCTTATTTATTTATATTATTCAATTTTAATCATAAATCAATTAATAATTCCCAAATTAGGAACCCTGGCACATTTTAGACTAGAAAACTTAGATTTATTAAGTTTTACTCAACATTTATTTATTACCTTGAAAATAGGGTGATATTTGGATACATACGAGCCACATTTAACAAGGGTCATCATTTTAACACTAAGGTGAGTTTTACATAGCCCCTTTTCTATTTATCACCATTTTTGGGGTGAAACATGTTACCACATCATTTATGCAATTCAATCATCAATGTGTCTATGTGTTTTCTATGTTGCATTATGTCTTGAGCATGATTAGAGTAAGCACCATTCTAGCATAATCATTAACTCCGTACAAGCCGGCGGTATACATTGATAGATCTATTGGACTGACAATCCCACCCGGATACGTGCCTCCTACAAAGGTAGCGTGGGTGTTTGTTATCGTATAACATATTCAATTGGACCATGAGCGTATGGTATGTATCATATTATAACAGTCATCAGGGTTGATTATGCACTCGATTTATTTCTAGTATGTTCTCACATATGGACTAGATTGACATGACACATGAATTGCACAACATTTTTATTCAATTATCAAAAACCTATGTAATTCTCACCAACTTTTGTTGACCCAAAAATATTTTCAACTTAACATGTTTCAGGTTCTATTTGCTTGAAGATTTGAATTGATGCTTGAAGATATATGTATAGTTTTATTCAATTTGATGTACAAATTCTAGAACAATTGTATGTAATTCATTTAAATTATTTAATGGAATCTATTATTCACCATCAGCTACTGAACAATCATCATTACGTGACATCCCGATGTTTCCGCCATCGGTTGGGGTGTTACATGAAGCTCCTCGGAGGGGCTGTTAGCCGTGACCCTTATTTTATCCGCGGATTGGCAAGGCGGAGGGCATCGCGCGCTGTTGAACTCATGCAACTTTTGCCCTGCCTTAGGGATCCCCAGAGTGAACTCCTCCTGCTCAGGTCATGTATGGGGGTTGCTAAGTTGCTTTTTGGGCTACGGACCTGCCAACCCTCCATGATGGATGAAGCAGTATCATGTTTTGACAAGGGTTTACGGGAAGCCATTGAAGACATAGTGGTATGTGGGGGGCCTTTCTTTGGTGACCTACAATGGCGGATGGCGTCTTTGCCGATGCGTGTGGGAGGATTAGGGCTCCTCTCTGCGAAGGATGTCGGCATGTATGCGTTTGTGGCGTCACGAGCTCAGTCCTGGAACCTTCAAGACCACATCCTACGAAATAGCGGGGTTTCCGGCGCAGACTTGGACTACGTGCAGGCCCTCGAAAAGCTAAATGACTATCTCCCAGGTTTTGATATTGGCGGTTTTTCTAACAAGGACACCCCCCCCAAAGCCTCAGAAAACTTTGGCGAATGCCCTTTATGGCAAAATCGCTCAGAACCTGGGTGAAGTTTTTGGTTTGTCCCCCCGTCAGAGGGCAGTTATTGAATGCCTGCAAACCCCCCACGCCCAAGATTTCCTAACTGTTATCCCGATCGAAGGTTTAGGCCAAAGCATGTCCGCTATTGAATACAGGGCCATTCTTAAATATCGTCTGATGATCCCAATGTACCAGGAGGATGACATCTGTCCGATGTGCCGTAAGGCCTGCCTGGATGAATACGGGGAACACGCGGTTCATTGTAAGGAGTTGCCCGGTTTTAAATATCGGCATGATTGGGTTCGAGACATTCTGTGGGACATTTTAAGACGGGCTGGGATCTCAGCCAAGAAGGAGGCCCCTGTAAACTTCCTCTCGGATCCAGCAGAAGGGAGATCCACCCTACGACCAGCAGATCTCCTTGTCTTTGGGTGGGCCGGGGGGAAGCATGCTTGTGTTGACCTGACGGGTGTATCTCCCCTAGTTGGGTTGAGGGATAGTGGCTTTGTTGCAGGGCAAGCGGTCCGGAAAGCAGAGGCAAAGAAGGTAGAAAAACATGCTAAAGCCTGCGAGGAGAACCAACACGTTTTTGTACCTTTGGCTTTTGATACCTTTGGCTCATTGGCACCGGAGGCTACCCGTTTCCTGACCAGGGTCCAGCGGGTTATTCACAGTAGTGTCTCGGCTCCGGGTGGACATGGTTATGATTTTAGTAGATTAGGATTTGCTATCCAGAAAGGGGTGGCGGCACAGCTTGTTGCCCACCTGCCCGCTATCTTAATGTAATTTTCTTCGTCCTGGAATGAATTAGTTGATTTTTTTCCCATCTGTTTAAACATATTTTATAGATGAATAATATAAAAATTAAAAAAAATTAACGTAATTACGTTATTAGAGTAATTATAGTAGTTTACACTAGAGTAATTACTCTACAACAGTAATTAATTAAGTACTGTACACTAATTATTTTTTTAGATTTTAGTAATAAAATACATGTTTAACAATATGGAAAAAAAATTCAAAAAAAAAAAATAATAATATTCTCCTTCACTTCTTACGTTAAGGGTTATTTGTAGGATAAAAACCACTTATACAAAAACTTTTCTATATTTGTTGGGTAGGGATTCTAAGAGAATACTAAAACTACGTGTAGTGGTTTTCCAATTTTTACTCCTCTATTCACCTTGGACTAATTTGATTAGCTCCTAAAAAATAGGAAATTTTGACACCCAAATCCAACGTGTTTCATTTCACACCAAAACCAATTTGTGAAGGAAAACGCCCTGAGAGGCAGTTTGCGAGGCATTATAGAATTTACCACTACGCATTGTCTAAGCTAATTGAGAACCATAAAAAACATTACGAACCACTTATCTCTTAAGCCATTATTGTTTTTCTTAATAACCCCTTTATAAGATTTTTTTTATACACTATTATAAATGTTAATTAAATTTGTGGTTTTTAGGTTATAAGAGGTCTTGAGTTCAAGTCTGAAAGACCACTTGATTTAAAAAAAAGTAATTAACTTTAAAAAAAAAAAAAATCTTTCAATTTAACATTTTATCCATACAGCCCCATTAAAAAATCATAATCTTTACTTACTTCCTAAAATGACATGTTTTAATATTTATAATTGATTATCTATAATACATTATAAAGGAGGATGCATGAGCAAATATGTTTAAATTGTCCAAAGCTAAGATGGCCGTATACCAATGGTTTCTTTACAATTTCCTAAAATTTACCACTTTTCTTTCCTAAATGCCCTTATAAGATAATCAACTTTTATATGAAAATGGAACTCACCCAAACTAAATAAACACACGGGATAACAATATTTTTGAACAAATTTCATATAATGGCAATAAAAGATAATAATTTATGTTACTACAATGAATAATCTTATCTCAGCTAAACTTGTATGAGTTTTAAAACTTTAAAATATAGTGACTAAAGTCTTCCTAAAGTTAAAGTCAAGCTAACCAGAGCACATTTTTTTATATCATTCAACACAATCATTTTTGTTTTCAATTTTAATTATGATAATTACGTGAAATTATTGCAACCCATTTGTGTATCTCGTTGCAATGCGCGGGTAAACTCACTAGTGCAAAATAAAGGGCCAACATATATACACACACTATATTACAATACATAAAAGGAGAAGATAAAAGTTATTTTATATGATTTTAAGAGTTTAAGTAATATAACTTTTAAAACATGTTGTCGAATATTAAACAAAACATTAAATACACATCTATATTTAATTTTTTCTCAATTACGATAAATTTAATTGAAAATGATGTTGGATTGCTTTGGGGAACATATGTTACATTATAAGGATCTCAAGGGTTCAAGTACCAACACGATTTGGTTAGGCGATTTTTTGATATATTCCGACGTGATGGGATTTCTTTAAGAAAGATGACTTGGTGAATTTATTGAGTAAACGATTGAAAAGAAGTTCAACACTTAGACGAGGAAACATTTTGGTATTTTTATGGATGATAGGAAAATGCACATGTGTGGATCTAATAGGGGTTTTACTTTCTTGTAGGCTTGGGGACTAGTGTTTTTACGGTGGGTCAAGCTGTTACACCCTCAATTTTCACTGCGGGGCATATACTGCGAGACGTGTGACACACCAGGATCCCCATAGCAATAAGTTATATGAATGTTTTATTTGTGAAAAGATAATTTAGCGTTTTATTTGAAAATTTAAAGTAATGTGGAAGCGTAAACCAAACATTAACAGTCTAAAACCATGCGCAAACAACGCGCCCAAAACCAATGTAAATGAAAGCAAAATGATAGTTTAATAATGTTTAATGCCCATGACACAATGATGCATGTCCTAGAGTGCTCCGTACCTAGCGACCTGCAAAAGCACGCTAACGTGTGTCAACATAAAATCGGTGAGTTCACAGTTTAAGTAAGCAAAAGTATGGTTTTCAAAGTTCAAATTAACCAAACATCAGTTTCTATATTATCAGGGGTAGCTAACCCAAATGTAACTAAACAAAAGTATATTGGCAACATACATAAGTTATATAATTTGCCTTAGAGGCTAGTGTCTATCAACACTAGTGAGAAATATGGTCAAAAGTTCGACAACATGTTTTGTTTAATATTCGACACAAGCGAACTCTACATACCCTAATCATCAAATATTCACATACAACATATAATCATCACATATTATCATGTTTGAATCAATATTTTTCATATTACAAAACCCTAGTTATGATAACATCAATCAAATCTCATAAACCTTCATACAAAACAATCCAATTATTCACACACACACATACATATGTGATTTTAACACATAGGGTTTCTAGGGTTTTTAAAAACTTTTCAAGACATCATGAATCATTATAAAATTCATAAAGACTATACCTTCCTATGCAAGAAATCCCCATGGTTTGAAGGTTCCACCCTACACAACTTGAATCCACACAAGAAGCTTGATTGTTTGATTGAAATTGAGATAGAGTGCGTGGGGAAGGGGTTACGGCTGCAAGTTGTTGTGGTTAGGGTTCCATAATTTTTTTTATAACAATAATAAGTTAGGATTTGGATCTTGGGCCAAAACTACGGGCTTATGAGGCCTTTTTTGTCAAACGGACCCGTTAATAAGACTTAGCCCCAGGAATAAGCCAAATAATATTATTCCCTACTGAATTACAAAAAAACTATAGTTTTAGTCATCCCGTAACATATTAATTACATACTGATCACAAAGTGCACATAATTCGCAGGATTAACGTAACGGCCATCTGTTAAGCAAAAATTCACATAATCATGTTGATTCACATCCACTATCATACAATTACACATATGATCATGTATGTTTGACAAATCACCAACGTTCGGGATATAGGACTCGTGTGTGTGTTTTGATAATAACTTTCCTTATTATAATGTAACGTACGTTATTATCACATAACATGTGTTATTATCACATAACATGTGTTATTACCCTACAACATATAGAAAGACCTTCTTAAATAACCCTAATCAAGTGTTTAGTAACGTATACACATGCAAGTTAACTAGAGTTTAGTTAAAGTGTTAACCTGAAATTGCAGGGCATGACACAGGCTGATTTAAAAGTTGTTTCCAGCAAAGTGACCAAACACAAGATAACGTGACTTGACAACTAACACGTCTTTATACCATTTTCATTTGATACTTCGTTGAGTTTAACGGGGCATACCAAGACCTAAGACCTATTAATGTAATTTTTATAAGACGTAGCTTTACTATTATAAAAGGGTTAGCGGCACAATTTACCTATGCCGATGCATTAGATGTATTTATATTTTCCTAAAAAGATTCCTTTATCTTCCTCAAAACACATATTCAAGCCTCATAGAAAAGCAAGAAACATCAACTTACAAGAACTACCATCCTTTATTAGGTCTCAAAATGGACATAAAGTAGAATTTCAGATGAAATATTACAGTACCAAAATCTATATACACACGTACACATACATATGTGTATATAACGTTGTTTCCCAAAGACCAAGGAAAAAAGACATGATCAATATCACATAGAAACTAACAAATGCAACTTAGCAAAAAGAAATAAATTGCCAAAAAGAAGGGGAGAGAGAGAGAGAGAGATTAGTTTGCCTGATCAATCTCCTTCTCCGGTTACAACCGATGACATTTCATCGGTTGTAACTGCTGCGCCATTGTTACTTGTGGCTTGGAACCGTTGCTTACAAGAATAACAAGTGATCTCTGATATGGTGGAGCTAACTTTCTTTGTAGCTTGTTCTCTTAACAATTTAGCCCTTTCCAACTCCGCTTGAGCTTGTTTCCTAATCTGTTTCGCTTTCGCAAACTCAAGTTCGGCTATTTCAATTTGCCTCTTTGCTTGTTGTCTAGCTTCTTCTGCATAATCCTTTTCAGCCATTGCAACCTTCATCTTTTGTTCTTCTTTTGGGTAGCTCGGTCCGCTCCCAATCGAGAGCTTCAAGTCGGTTTGATTATCATATAAGGATGGTGATGGTAGAAGTTGTAGTTCCAAGTTGTTTTGCTTGTTTTGAGTTTGTGAAAATGTAGTCTTTAAAGGTGAGATAGTTTGTTGCAATAATGATGGGATGGTGCCTATATTGGTGTCACTTGATGGGCTTGTACTTGATGAACATGCTGGTTGGAAGTTGGGTAAGTCTGGATGGACTCGCCTAACAGTACAAGCATCTTGGTGCTCGATGAAACTCTCAACTCTACAAAGCCAAATGAGTCAAAAAAATAAAAAAATAAAAAATAGCGTACAACAATAATCATTAAAAGTGGACAGAAGAATTTATATACGTAAAGATAATTACATGGAGACAAAGACCAATGGCTATATGACAAAATATCAAATCACATTAATAAGTAATCAAAGGCAAGCTTTCTCGTGTAGGGCTAGCAACAAGAAAACATAATATTTAAAGATAGTTTATGAGATTATGATCGACTTGTAAAAATATAAGATTTAGTTTATATGAATTAGATCCAAATAATAATCATTAGTTCTTGGATTACTATCAAATAATTATTATTATTCTAATATATAGACAACCTAATTAATGCCTAATATAAAATTAGAAAAAAAGACATGAGATCCTAGATATATTTGTTTATGGGTTTGCTGTACATTCTACATAGTGAAAACCATAAAGATATTGTACATTTGTACCGATTGTAACAACAAATTTCAAAGAATTTAATGTTAAATTAATTATAATGAACCAAAAATCATTAAAGAGCTTCTGTTTCTTATCCGTAGTTACTGAAATCCATGTATGATGATGAAAAACAATAAACACCATGGTGGAAAAATGTCATAACTTCCACTCTTTCCCATTTTTTTAGATTAATTTAACTTTTTTAACGGTAAAGGTAAATTGAGATTACAGACGGACTACTGGTGTACCATCGTGTCAACAGAGCTATCCGATCATATCTAGGCAATGATGCCTTTACACCGCTTTAGGAGGTAACCCAATAAACACGGAAAAAAATCCTGTATAGGAATATAACCTAGGACCAAATGGTCCCTAAATCTTATCCCCTCTAAGGCTATGATATTATGTGCTATAGATTAATTTGATGACCTTGAACAATCAAAACTATTTATGTTTGGATATAATAATCATTAAATATTTATAACAAAACATAAGAACAAAAAAAACCTGGAAAAAACTCGGCCACAGTCGCAAGAATGTCCACGAGTGCCACATGTTTTGAGATGAGCTTTATAATCTGACTGAACAGCATAACCTTTAGAACACTTATCACAAACCCATTGTTTATCATCACTATGTTTTCTCCGATAATGTTTCTTGATCCCAACAAGATCTCCAAGTGCATGACAAGGATCATGGTGCAAGCAGCTCGGTTCCGGGCACACAAAGACCCTTTTCTTCACCTCAGGTGTCTCTCTTTTCAACAGCTTCCATGGTACTTTATGTCGTCTCCTATGCATCTGCAAGTTTTGATCTCTTTGGAACCTTGGTTACAGATCTCACACACGTATCTATCTGACTCCATCAATGTTTTTGGTGATAAAGATACCACTTCTGCATCCGGATCTATTAAAGTTCATAATACATGATTAACTTCAACAAAATATATTAAATAATATTGTCCGCTTTGCCCATCAGGTTAAATAAATTCAAGACATAATACTAATACTAAATAAGTATTAAATAATATTGTCCGTTTTTCCATCATCAACAAAAATGATATGATATTGTCCGCTTTGCCATCAGGGTTAAATTCAACACATAAATATATAATATTAATAAGTATTAAATAATATTGAACGTTTTGCCATCAGGTTAAATCAACAAAAATAATATTAAATAAATATTGTTTGTTTTGGCATCATTGTTGCCAATTCAGTAACTCACTTTTTTTTTACTAAAGCAACAAAACGCGTTCCGGTAGAGAAGGTTTTCCACCTCGGGTTAGTTCTCCTTCTCAACCGATTACTAGAGTAAGTAAATGAGTACCTGGAGTGCCAGCTGGACGTCTTTTTCTTTTGTTGGAAAGACCATTTTCCGGTGAAAGAAAGGGATCAGAAGAAGTGGATTCCAACATATTAGTGTGTTTGGATATTATGTAGTTGAACAAAATCTATCAGAGATTACAGTACAGATGGTGCAGTACAGATGTTGAGATGAAGGGGTAAGATGTTATAGAGAAAGAGATAGAGAAGATGGAGGGTGTGGATGAATGAAAAAGTGGTTTGCTTTGGGAATAAACAGCTTTCTTTTAAGCTTTAAAAGCTTTAAGCTTTTTCAATGAACTTTCCTTCATTGACCCCTCACCTTGAGCAGGTAAGGTTGAGCTAAGTCTTGTATATAAAGCCTGCAACAGTGGAATCAAGAGAAAATATTATTAATATTATTATTATTATTATTATTATTACACATTCATAACTACTAAACACACACTAACAAACACATAGTGTAGTGTGGGGTTTAGGGTAGGGTGAGAATGAAAGAGATATAGCTTCTTAAACCAATCAAATGAATAGAAACTAGAGCCCACAAGAGGGAAATTCATCAGATGAAACCAAAACACATCCCCACCACATAACAAAAAACAAACCAAACTGTCATTATTTCTTTAAATGTTCTTCTTTTTACTGGTATTAAAAGGAAAATGTAATGTTTTGCATGAATAAATGTAGGTCTAGAAATACCCTTACACGTGACTTCCTGCTTCTCTCACGTGACCTCCTCTTTTTCTCTACTGTAAAGTTGAAAAGGGGTTAAAAAATAGTGATGGAAGTCGTCAAAAGTACCCCCTAGCTACTACTGTTAGAAAGTAAAAAACCATGATTATGAATAGCATAGTAGATGGTGTTTATTTGGAAAAAGCATAAAACTAACCGTAGTGTCAAGCGTGAAATCTCCCGTTAGCGTCCATTAGGGGATGGGGCGCCTACCGATTTAGTCACGAGTATCCCATTATCAGCACGATAACACCGTCGTCACCCATGCTGGTAGTGGTCATGTGAACCAAATTCGGGTTCTAGTTACCGATCAGTGAAGCATTGACCTTTCTCTCTCTATCTGTCTCTGTCTCTCTCTTTGATATTTTATCTTTATCCTCTCCCAATAAGTAATTGAAAGAAAAATGTTAAGGAACGAGAAGGTAGGTGATACATAGTTTACAAAAGTGTAGGCATTGACAGTTGAATGGAAGATTAAAGAGGTTTCAAGAAGGATTGGGAAGGGAAGCCAGGAGGTTCTAGAGAGAGAGAGAGGAGAGAGAGAGTAGGAAAGGGTAATATATATTATTAATATTATATTATTATGCGTAAAAATAATTAATTGTTGGGTAAAGAATCAGCGGAGTATTGTCTACAAAAAACTGTTTCAGTGAAGTGATATGGCCGTGTAGGATTGACAAATCAGTGAAGTTGAAAATATTTCAGTGGAGCACTCCCCCCCCCCCCTAGCGCCTCAACACCGCCTCCGGGGGCGTTAAGCTTCAAAATTTGCTTCTGATGTTAAAAATTTAACGCGTGAACATGGCGTGAAATCGGACTTTTTTGGATGAACCAGTGAAATAAAGGCAAATGGAGGTGGACGCTAATTTTAACATGTCCCTATGTTCAGTCTAATAGTGCTATGTTAAAAAGTACCAGAATAGTGGTGTGGGTTAAAGGGACTTTAAGAATAGGGCCTAAGGTGATGGATTGACAAATCAGTGAAGTTGAAAATGTTCAGTCTTTTTTGGCACATTTTTTGAAGTCACTCCATCATGTTTATATGGCAACTTAAACTATTAGGTGTGAGTTAAAGGGACTTTAAGAATAGGGCCTAAGGTGGTGGTCGTGATTGTTTTAGTGTTACATGAAATGAAATAAAAGGTGTTTGATTGGTCAAGGTAGTGAAATAATCCATTATATCCTTTATTGCATTCCTTCTAAAAACCCCAAAATTCATTACATCCAAACCCCCTAAATTTTTTTTCAATTTCTTTCCCTCTATGATCACCCTTCATCACCACTGACCACTACCACCACCACCCACTACCTTTACCACTACCACTCATCGCCACTACCACCACCTGACGCCACCACTGACCACCGCCATCGCTGTCACACCCTCAAATTTCACTTACGGGGTTTTACCGTGAGTCGTGTGACATACCAAGATCCAAGTCAACGGTCAAAATAAACGATAACTATATGATATGAAAACAACATAATAAAAACAAGCCTAACAGTTTAAAAGTTTACACAAGCCAATCAACCACAACAGAAGCAAGTTAGAGTTTACAACCATAATCCAAAAGTAAGTAGTTCGAAAACGTAAATGTAAAGTTCGACCATGCATGACACAATGAGACTCAGTGCGACTCCAGTGCGCCTAGTCTCGCTGCTACCTTAATGACCTGAGAAAACATGCAATGTCAGTCAACACATAAAGTGTCGGTGAGTCACAGAGTTTTAAGTTTGCAAAATTAAATAATGTTTGTGAATCCAGACCCAACAATCCTTACATCTATACCTCATGCTAGCTAGGCATCGTTACATGATACTAAAGTGTCTTGAACCACTGCTGAACGTTAGAATGCCTCAATACCCGCCACCGGACATCACCCAGTGTCGTAAGTTAGATAGGACAAATATGCACCCGTCCGACCTCCAGTCAAACCGAGTGGGGCTTGCCGGGACCAATAGATCTATTCACACTTCCCCCGCTATGTATCCACATATTAATGGTTAACAAAGTTAAGAGGACTTTAATGATGTAATGTCACATAGTAACAATGTGATATAATGTAATATGTTGGTCTAAAAGTTCGTAAAGTTCGTACCGCATGTTTCTCTCCCAAATATGAAAACAGTAAGATGTGAGGTTGTGACACTCACCTTAGATTGCGTCTTCTCAAAAACAGAATAACCGATAATGAATTTGATAGTCCCAATTAAAACATAATATTATATTATTATGTGTGAAAATATTTAATTTTTGGGTAAAGAATCAGCGGAGTATTGTCTACAAAAAATTGTTTCAGTGAAGTGATATGGTCGTGTAAGATTGACAAATCAGTGAAGTTGAAAATGTTTCAGTGGAGCACTCCCCCTCCCCTTAGCGCCCCAACACCACTTCCGGGGGCGTTAAGCTTCAAAATTTGCTTCTGATGTTAAAATTTAACGCGTGAACATGGCGTGAAATCGGACTTTTTTGGATGAACCAGTGAAATAAAGGCAAATGGAGGTGGGCGCTAATTTTAACCTGTCCCTACGTTCAGTCTAATAGTGCTACGTTAAAAAGTACCAGAAGAGTGGTGTGGGTTAAAGGGATTTTAAGAATAGGGCCTAAGTTGGTGGATTGACAAATCAGTGAAGTTGAAAATGTTAGTCTTTTTTGGCACATTTTTTGAAGTCACTCCATCATGTTTATATGGTAACTTAAACTATTAGGTGTGGGTTAAAGGGACTTTCAGAATAGGGCCTAAGGTGGTGGTCGTGATTGTTTTAGTGTTACATGAAAAATTTTAAGGTAGTGTTTGGTACACTGGAATGAAAGACGGAATGGAATAAATCATTACGATTAAATGAAATAAAAGGTGTTTGATTGGTTAAGGTAGTGGAATAATCCATTATATCTTTCATTTCATTCCCTCTAAAAACCCCAAAATTCATTACATCCAAACCCCCTATCATATCTGGACACTTAGGGCTTGATAAAAACATATGAAATTCAATTAAAAAGAGTTTAGATGATTAACACACATTGAATCTTTACTTGTTTTGATTATAGAACGTGTTTTAGCTTTAGGATATGAAAAACGAGAGCAAAAACTCCTTTCTACAGGTTTGGGGTTGAGAGAGAGCACTTGGAGGCGGGTTAGGATTGTGAAATGATAAAAATATGGCAATGTGTTATGTTTATAGTCAGGTTTGGTTCGCCCCTTTACAAGGTCGAATCAAGTTTTAATGATTTGGTTCGACCTTTCCCAAAACTCATTCGACCCCTCTCTAGGTCGAATGGGAATCTGGGTTTCCATTTCGATCATTTGATTCATAGTTTTACCATTTTAACACATGTCAACTCATTTTAACACATGAACATGCATTTCTAACATACGCTAATCATATCAAATCATATAAACACGTATTCACAAGTTGTACATCGTTTATAAAACATTCAATACTTGATACTTAATCCAACTATGTAATTTCACCCACAACGGGACTCAAGACTCGTGTGTGCGTACGTTTCCCCCAATGATTCTCCGAATCATTGAACCCTGGACAATACGTAAGTGTAAATCAACTCCCGATGATTCCCCAAATCATCAAACCGACTCAACTGACTCGGTTAAGTACGTTAAGTAAATATTTTCGCTAAGGTAGACTTATATGTTTGTAAAAGTATTAACCTGTGTTTGCCGGGTGTCACAATTGTCGACCACCGCCACCATCCACTGACCACCACTGCCACTCTCCGTTACCGACCACCGCCACTCACCGATTACCACCATCACCGACCACCACCTCCACTGCCAAGCACCGACCGCCACCACTAACACTCTATATCACCGACCATTGCCACCCACCGACCACCACCACCATCGCCAACCGCCACCGCCACCACTCATTGTCGCCGTTACCCCTTGTAGCCACCCCACCGCCACCAACCACCACAACCGTTACCGATCACCACAATCGTCACCGCTACTATTACCATCATACATCGCCAACGACCCCAACTGACCACCAACACCCATCGTCGTCGTCGCTACTAACCACTACTACGATCACTGACCACCACTGTCGTTGTCAATGCCCCGGCCACCACTACCCACCAACCACCTCTGCTACCACCAACCACCGTTGGCGGCACCTACTGCCAATAGCCACCACCACCATTCACCACTGTCGATTTTGTTCCCTTTTCTTTTTCTACATACCAAACAATACAAAGTAATGATTCATTCAATTCTTACGTCTAACCAAACAAAACCATAGAATGATAATGATCCATTTCATTCATTTGTCCATTCCTTTACCTTTTCCATTCCATTTCCTTGTCCATTCCATGACCACATACCAAACAGACCCTAAGGTTTTTTTTTTTTTTTTTTTTTTTTTTCAAGTTGGGGGTCTGGAATGTTTTGGTGGATTTCAAATCAAACCTCAACTTAGCATTGGGTATGCTTGAAAAGGTGTTGCTACGTAGCGCCACATATACGTGTTTTTTTCTACGTGTAAGTATACTTCATGTATGTCCCTAGCTAGTGATAGGTCTATATTAGTCTGTAGGCTAAGTTATTGTGTTGATATAGTGTGTGAGACAGTGTTTCGCAGTTGATTAGATTGAATTTTGTATGTTGAAAACTTAAGGCTAATGATTTCGGGTGTATGGAGCATGAGCTATACATACAATCCTTAGTTTCTCATTCAGTAAACTTTTGCACTCAAATAAAAACTAGTCGAATTGCTATCAAAATTTCATGAAATTTTTTTCTATCAGAAAATCTAAAAAGGTGTTTTTGTTTATTTTTATTTCACTTTTTGAATTTTACGAGGAGAAGTATTCAGAAAAACTCAAACATTGAAAAACTCTTTTGGACGTGGGAGGGGCATTCACACCCCACAACGCTCGAGCACACTGCCTCCGTGGGCGTGAATTATCCAAATCAAGCCCAAGCATGAAAGATTTCACGCTGAAAATCACATTCCACCAACCAATCAAAACCTTCCAAGTCCAACGGATATATTATTAAAATGGCTATATGACCGTGTTTTAAAAAACAAATTTTTGATCAATTTTCTTTACCTTTTTAAAACTTAACACAACCTATTTTTTTATACATTATCCTCATATAATCTTATACCATCTCTCATTTTTTTTAATAAACTCTCTCCTATATTTAAAAAAAATATGATCATGCATCTATTCCGCCCCCCTTTTGGTGTTCCATCTCACCCAACCAACCCAAACGCATATCGCCAAACCCACACAACTGCTACCAACCTTTAAATACCAAGATTGCAATCCGAGTATGATGGTGTTTTCGCATTACTTAACATGCCCCAACAATATTTTCAAGGTCCAATGGGTTTCGCAACCAATATGAATGTTAGCGTAGGTGGTATGTCAGGTTTTCAAGAAGAACCTGACCTCGAACATGTGTCGGAGACACAACCTGAGCGGGGACCCGAGAGTTCTCAACATGGAAAAGCTTTCATAAAAAAGGGAGATGCGTATACTCGTACACGAAGGATCTATCAACCTTGGAGCAAAGACGAGGAATACGCGCTCGCACAGGCTTGGCTAGACATTTCGGAGGATCCCGATGTTGTTAAGTGTTATTTTTTATAATTCTATTTATTTTTATAAAATAAAGTAAAATAATATATATGTTCTTTTATTTTTTAAAATAAAGTATAATAATATATATGTTCTATTTATTTATATAAAATATAGTATACTAACATATATGTTCTAATTTTTGTAGCCAACTATCAAAGTTCTCCCCTATTTTAAGCGAGGATTCGAGAAACATTTTCAAAACAATGGGTAGATGAGAATATCCGGAAAACGACTCGATTTTAAGCAAATAGACTGACATAAAAGGAGATGTCATGCATTTCAAAAAGTTTTCCAACATGTGAAGGATAATTGGTGTAGCGGTTGTAACAATGCGGATATACTGAAAAAAATGTTGGAGGAGTTCAACGCATCGCGTGGGACGTTCGCCTACATGAGGTGTTGGGAGCTTCTAAAAGGAAGTCCTAAATAGGCTAACGTACTAGGCATGACGTCTACTAGTAGACGCAAAGCCAAACGATCCAAAACCACTTCTTCGCTCGAGCCAAAAACGCCTACTTCTGATGCTCGAAACGTGGATTTAAATGAGGATATTGCCAAAAAGGAAGAGGAGTTGGCCCGACTGCCCGGTAGAAGACGCACATGAAAGTGGAGAAGAGCGGAGTCGTCAGCTACGGGTGGTGAAATGAAAGAAGACTTCGAAGAGATGAATCAACGGCTTCAAGATATATGAGACCTTGGAGCTAGGCGTTTGGACACAATGCAAGAAAGAATCTTCAAAAACAAAACGTTCGTCGCGATCCAAGAGGCGAGGCAAATGGAGAAAGACATCGATTTTATGTCTAAATCGATTGATCTGCTCACAAGAGAGGCGTTACTTTTAGCTCAAATGCGTATGCAACAAATCCGTGATAAATACGGACAGACTTTAGATTGTTTCGTCTTTTATTTTATTTTTTAGTATGTTTCGTTTTTTTGAATTTATGGTATTGTAATTTTTATTATTTGTGTTTAATGAAATATTTTTAATGAAATATTTGTTTTAATGAAATATTATATGTGAGCGAATCTTGTACACGACTACTTATTCACATATGAATGTATGATATAATTAATGTTATTCGTGTATGACAATGAAAATGTAGTTCAATTCATGCAGGACATAAACATGAATTTGATGGAATTAAAAGACGCGAGCACAAATAAAAATACGAGTAAGGATTCGCGAGATGCTATTTTTTATCTTACATAGCTAAAGTGCCCTTATTTTATAAATAAAAAGATTGTATAAGGCAAAAAAGGAGGATTTTAAGAGGAAGGGCATGATGGAGTAGGATTGTGAGATCAGATACTCAGATGCGGGCAGAGTGAGTGAGGGGTGTAATCATTACTCCCAAGTCTTCCTCGATTTGCATCTTATTTTTTTTTGTTATTTTTTTTAACGAAAAAGAATCTCACGTGTAAACCCATCATTTCGAAGCTAGGTCAAAGGTTGACTTCTCGACCGCCGTGAGACCGTATTCTCTTGATGCGTGGAAACCGGATGAAATCCGTAAATCCTGGCCCCATCAGGCTCGAACCCGGGATTAAAGCCCTTAATCGTCCCTTCACCCAGATATCCGTCAAAAATGATCCAAACGGGAATCAGACTCGTGGTTAAGATGCTTGCCCTTTGTAGATAAAGCTATCTAAATATACAAAAATTTTGTAATTAGTTTACTTTTGGTATGCTATAAATATTTGATGTTTAGAATTTTTGTGATCGTGGTTTGGTGCGAACCTTTTGTAGAATAAGGATTATTATTGTTAGGGGTGGAAACAAGGTGAGCCGGCCCGAGTCTGATTAGGCTCAAGATTGGCTCGTCATCAAAATTAAATCCAAATTATAGAACAATTTAAAATGAGCTAAAAGCTCGGCTCAAGCTCCATTTGATAGCTTAAACGAGTAAAAGCTTGGCTCGAGTTTGACTCACCAATCTTAAATGGTAGTATACTATATATAAAATAATAACCAATAATATAAAAATATTTTGGGCTCGTTTAGGCTCACGAGCCTAAACGGTATTTGTATGAAAAACTCGAGCTCAAACTCGATAACTAAACGAGTCATGTTTCAAGCTCGAGCTCAGGCTCGTTAAGGCTCGGTTCATTCAAGCTTTTTACCGATCCGATCCCGAGTAGTTCTCGAGTCGTTGCGCATCATTTACACCCCTAATTATTGTACACAAACAAATATTAGAAACTCAAATAATTACCGTAAAAATAGGGTTATCAAACGGACTCTGATTGAACTCATTCAAGCGGCATTGAAACCGTCTCTTCGAACCCTACGATTAGCTTTTAGGTTTTCGCTTTTTTGAATTTTTAGCTTGAATTTTTAGAATTTATGTTATATCATTGTGTCTTTTTTTCTCCAGCATTGTGTTCTATTTTTCGGCATTTTGTTATATTTTGTGGCTCGTTGTATCATATTTCGTGATCTATTGTGTTTTTGGCATCCTTCTCATTTTTGTTACACTGTGTAGGATAACTTGATCAAAATAATATAAACTAGTTTTTAGGAACCAGGTGTTAAGGGGGACAGTTAAACCGAACCAATAATAGACGTAAAGGCTAAAGACGTTGAACCACTCACGCACATTACAGTGTGTTAACTTGTCAAATTTAGACCGGACATAAAACATTACAATAGAGAAAAAGTAAATAAGGAGAAACGATAGCAAAATCCACATAATAAAAGGATAAAAAACTAAAAACGCTTTAATGACTTATTCGTCTATGCTTGGATGAGTTGTACATTTCCACGTGTAACTCTGTGTTAAATAAACTTACATTGGAATATTGATAAAAATAAAACTAATCAAATGCAACTATTTTGAATTAATTAGTATAGTAATAATAATGATAATAAGATTTATTCAAATTCATACTAAACCATAAATGTTGTTTTGTATTTTTATCAACACTCTAAAGAAACAAGAGTAAAATATATCACATGCTATATAAGCTTATACGAAAACTTGTGAAAATATAATAAGAAACAAAAAGAAAATGATGGTTGATGCATTGTGGCATCCACACATAGGTTTGGAAACTGAATAGTAACGTGAGGAGAGTTGCTTATTGGATTGTGTATCGTGATGGTCACCCAAGTTCTAGTCTTCGGTAAGGTGTAATTTAAGAGGGTGTTTGGGATTGAGTTTCAAAACAGCTTATTGACTTATGGGTTTTTTGGAAAAGCCAATAAGTCAATAAGCTGTTTGTGTAACCTAAAATCACTTTCTGTTTTGACTTTTGGCTTTTGGCTTTTAAGAGTAGAAAAGTTGTTTTTGAAGGTTAGAAATCCTGGCTTTTGCCTTTTGACTTTTAGGAAAAAATTATAAATTTACCACCCATAAAACCAATATTCACAATAAGTTAAGAAACACTTAAAAAAAGACAATCTATTGACTTTTTGACGTTTCTCATCCCAAAAGCTAATCCAAACACTTTTTTTAAAACTCCCTTTTAAAAAGTCATAAGCCAAAAAACATTTTTGACCAAAGGCACTTTTGCATTTCCAAACTCAATCCCAAACACCCTCTAAGAGTTACATATATAGGTGACTGAGTGTTAGCCTTTCAAAAAGCAATGTGAGGGGAGTAATGTTGCTAATTAATATGCTATGATGTATTTAACCCGTAACATTTATATAAACATCAGAAATTCTTGATACTATCTACAAGACTACAAAAACACATTTGGCTATGTCGGTGTGTCATGGTTTTGTCCTTGTGGGCAAATACACAAAAGAGAACTCACTTGAGAATTTTAATAAAAAAAATTATATTTTTTAATTCAATTACATTTTCTTAATTTAGACTCAACTGAATTTATATTTAGTCAAAAAAAAAAAAAAAAAAGTTGATCTCAAGGAATTTTTCACCAAACCTTGTATCCATATATAACACGAGAGAATGGGGTTTATGGAAAAAACTTCATAAGATGGAAATAACTTAGAAAACACGTAACTTAAATGGGAAAACGTTTGATACGGGGAATATATTGGGGGCCTACAAACAGTTTGTCTGAATAAAATGAAGCAATTCAAAGAGGTAGACTCCTCCATAGACAATGAGAGCATGAAAAGGAGGTAAGAAAGAAACCCGATTTTCAATGATGATAACTTTCGAATTGTAAAGAATTATGGGGTCTACAATACAATATAATGCATGTACATGTCCACAAAAAGCATCAAACACGCTCTCTCTTATCGTAAACGGTCAGGGGCGTTAAATGGGTCATGTTTACCGGTTAGTGGATCAAACTTGATACGATATAGAAATATACATGAATTGGAAAAAGCATGCTAAACATAGGAACCCACAACAACGCATGTAGTTACGAGTTGACATGAACACAAGTAATGTAACTAGGACTTCTTTATGCATAATAAATTAATAATTAATAATACTCCATATAATGAATTCACAACAAGAAATACAATGTGTACATAGGGGGTCTACAATATTCGAATCGGACTCGAAATTCAATTCAAATCGAATTCAAGTTATGCAATTTAATGTACACATTAGTTAGGCGCTCGTGCAATGCGACAGGGAACATCGTGCCAACGTTAGGTCAAGTCTAACTCAAACTTCAAACCGAGCGAGCCCGATTCAAAATTAAAATCAATCTAAAATCTTAAACACAAGTTCCACTCGATTAAAAATCTGCTTTACTCATTTTGACTCAACTTTTACATATAGTTATTCTTAACAAAGGGATAAAAATAAAGTTGTAAATAAACAAAGGGCTAAAAATAAAACTTTTCTTAGCCAAATAGTTAAGTGTGTAAGTTACACATTTTATTTATTTGTTTGCCTTGCTTTTATAGAGTTGTTGGTTACCTCACTTTTGGTTTTTCTTCGGTGTGGGACAAAGTTAACTATTTGTATACTTTAGGGGTGCAAATGAGCCGAGCAGCTCGCGAGTTTTTCGAGCTCGGCTTGGTAAAAGCTCGAAACGAGTCGAGTCTTATCGAGGTCGAGTCGAGCTTGAGCCTAAAACAAATCTCGTTTATTAATCGAGCATGAGCTCGACCCTGGCATATGAGGCTCGACTGGCTCGTCAGGCTTGTCGAGCCTTAATATAATATTACTTTTATTAATATTTAATAATATTTACCCCTCATTTGAGTTTGTTTTCTAAACGAGCCCGAACCGAGCTTCATTTATCGAGCTCACGAGCCTATTATATATATTATTTTTATTTAATATTAAGTAGTGGATAGTAAACGAGCCAATCCCGAGTCGAGCTCGAGCTTAAGAAATTTCCAACAAGCAAGCTTGAGCTCTTAAAAGTTTTTCGAGCTCAGGTTCGGCTCAACTTTATAGACTTGTATAGTGTGTTTTGGTACTTCTGATTACTTAAACTAACATTTAATGTTCAATCCAATGATCAACTCAATTAATAATTACGCTAAAATCGTCCAACATTTGTAGCTTAGTTGGTTGAGGGCCTAAAGTTTCTTATGGAGGGTTGGGTTCAATTCCCACTAGCTACATTTGGAGGACATTGGTGGAGGGGAAATGAGGGATGACCCAGCCATTGGCTTTGGTTCGAGTCCTGATCCCGACCGGTTTTACCGATTATTTCACTGTCGTGCCTTCGGGAGGGTGAGTGGTCGGGTTTTCCCGGAAATTGGTGGCAATTGGTGGCCTGGGTACTCTCGAGTACCTGATTCGCCAAAAGGGTGCCCGAAAGTGCTCGGAAATTGATTCGTTGGCCGTTCAAAAAAAAAATACGCTAAAATCACTAATGTTTAGCATTTACGCTTCTTCGACATTTCTACTCTAGTCGACAACCATCCTTGTAAAACAAAACGTTCAATTTTATACTTTATGTATTCTTCGAGTCCATTTAGTTTGTTACTATATATGATTTTGAGTTAATTATTTCAACTTTCGAATAAAATTCAATAACTGAAATCAGCTTTCATTGGAATTTTGAAATTGGATTCGAATTTTGTACTCGAACTCGAATCCAACTTCAAAAGTTTCAATTCGATTTACTCGATTCAAATTCTGTAATCAATTTTCGAATGGAATTGGATTCCAGCTTTTAACTTTGAATACTTGATTAGTTCAATTATTCTCAATTCGATTCGTTGAACACTCCTTATTATGGGTGAAATTAGTACTATATACAGAAGTAATAAAAAAAAATACTAGGTACTGATACCACTTTGTACCAAAACCGAAATAAAAAAAAATAAAAAATCTAATGCCGGTAGTCTGATGCCGGTTTAGTTTGATCGGTATGATAGCAATTAAGGTATTCAAGAAAAATATCTCACCCCTAAACAGGATGTGTATAGCGTTTAAAGTATAAAATCAGACTTTCATCTTTGTTTTTTATTTATATTTTGGGATAAAATACCCAATCAGTTTTACTATTGAAATAACTTTTGATTTATTAAAAAAACTATGAAAATAAACTAAAAGTGCTTATGATATTATTATTGTGAATGAATCAATACAATGGAATTGTCCCTTTATATAGACAAGGAGGGCATTGGGGTTGGTGACCCAATGGTAGAAGCAAAGCTTCTAGTAACACCTAAGGGGGGGGTCATGGGTTCAAGTCTCACAATGAGTAGAAATTTGCCGTTCAAAAAAATATATATAGACAAGGAGGACCATAACCCTAGCATAATATAAGGAATAGATATACATGAATAATAAGAAACTATATCTCCTAAAATATGGTAACTGGTAATGCACATAATATTATCGCTAAGATCCTCTCGCAGTTTGATCGGTCAGACGGTCAAACTGGATCTAAATGACTGGAAAAGCTGACGTGAGAGACCTTTTGTAAAGATGTCAGCATACTGAAAAGCGGAGGGTACATGTAACACCTGAATATCACCGACCCGAACCTTTTCTTTGACAAAGTGAATATCAATTGCTATATGCTTAGTTCGTTGATGTTGAACCGGGTTGCGAGACAAGTAAACCGCAGAGACGTTGTCACAGTAAACCATTGTTGCGTGACGTAACGAAACTGTAAGTTCAAGTAACAAATTCTAAATCCAAGTCGCTTCAGCTACCGCATTCGCCACATCTCGATATTCAGCTTCAGCGCTGGATCGTGAAACTGTCGGCTAACGCTTAGAAGACCATGAAATTAAGTTAGCCCTAAGGAAGACACAATACCCGCTAGTAGATCGACGGGAATCTGGACAACCACCCCAATTAGCATCCGAATAGGCAATCAAAGAGTACGTATCCGAGCGTACCATACAAATACCATAGTCGACTGTGCCCTGTAAGTACCAAAGGATACGCTTCATGAACGCAAAGTGACTGTCACGTGGCTCATGCATAAACAGGCAAACGTGTTGAACAACATAAGATATGTCGGGTCTAGTAAATGTATGTTACTGTAGTGCCCCTGCCAAAGTGCGGTATAAAGTCGGGTCGTGAAATAAATACAAGGAGGGACCATAACCCTAGAACAATATAAGGAATAGATATACGTGAATAATAAGAAACTATATCTCCAAAAATATGGTAACTGATAATGCACATAATATTATCGCTAAGATAAACATGTTAAACAAGTTACCCACAAACCCTTCAGGGGACCGACCCGGACCATTTAGACAAACATGTTCATGGATTGATCTAAAATCTCCCTAAGTTTATGATTTTCTTCTTCAGTTAATTTCGTGTTAGAAATTCATGATGTTTTGGTTTGAAAAACACTAAACAAAACAATTTAAAACACAACTAAAATACATTGATTAACATTTAAAATACACTGCTTAATATTCTTGGCATAGTGTTTTAAGTTTTAAGCCTAAAATACATTGTTTTCGTTTTTTAATTGTTATGTTTAGTGTTTTTCTAGGTAAAACAATCCAAAATATATGAAATAAGTTCAAAAATGATGCATACATATCAATTTTTAATCCTTCTCACACTTTTCACAAAAACATATTTTCCTACATGATCCCTACCCTATATGTATATAATTTTAAAAAAACTTTGGGCCCTCGGGATTTTCATGCCTGAGTTGTCACCCACGCTGGCCCTATATACGTTGCCTTGATCGAATTAATTCACTGTTGTTTCAATGTGTCTTCATGGTTTTAGTCAAGGCACTGAGTTAAACGGGATGCTTTGTAAACTATCAAGTCATTTGTATACCATCAATTTATTGTTTCAAAAGATTTAAGCTTAGACAACAAAGAAAGACCAAAATATGCTAATAATACAAGGGTAAAGTTGTCAAGAAATAAAAGGTGATGGTGTGAAAATAAGGTTCATAAATTGCAAAGCATACAAAACCTTTCAACTTATCCTAAAGATATATTGCCAAATTCCTTGAGGAGTTGTTAAGAATGGGCAATCTAAGCATGTTCAAAAACAAAGGAAGGGAGACACAAACTGTTAAAGGGGCATCAATGAGTGAAACCAATCTATTTACTTTTTTGGATACAAGAGATGGTTCCATGCAATAATTATCTTGTTGAAACAATGGGTGTTGCTTAAAAAATTAATTATTTTCTTTATGGGTCTATATGCTTTATCCTTTAATCATTTCAGAAAAGTATGAAAGATTTAAGAACAAAAAGGGGGAGGGGTACAAACATTAGAAACATTTTTATGCATGTGCACCTCAATAATTTCATGATGGGAATAGTGTAAATTAGTGATGGCCCCTTTTGGTTGCAGCTGGTAGCTGTGGCATTTGTCTGGTTTATTTTTGTTGCCATCTATTTGTGTTAGCGAGTCATCAACTACTTCATGTTGACATCTTGAACACTCAGTTCAGAACCAAAAAAATACAATAGCATGAGTACTGAAACACTAGAATACACTACTTGTAGCACTATCAAAGAAAAAATTTGCATTTGTGTGTTTATGCTTGGACCGGAGAAGATGTGTTTTTGGCCGGATTTAGGTGCTAATCATGTTTTAAAAAAAGGATTTTTGCGCATGCTAGCTACTTATGTTTACAAAACCGATTCATGTTTAAAACAAATAGGAAATTTATCAAAATATGTACGTAGTGAAAACTGGAGTTGACTAGGCTAAGGGGCTATTTGGTTGATTAAGTGCTGAATCATTAAGATGGTCTGAATGGTTAAGAGCTGAATCATTCAGCATACCTTATTAGCTTAATAGTTCAGCACTTAATCATTCCATTTAGATGCTGAAACGAACAGTCTGAATGCTGAATGATTCAGACCTGAATAGTTAAGAGGCTGATTAAGAGGCTACCAAACAGCTCCTAAGACTTGTTTAGACTAGGAAATTTAATCTAGAAATCTTTAGTCATATCCGAATTTCCATGTCACGCATAGGCGGTAATTTATCCCTCAATTAGTCACCTTCAGGCTTCAACGAAGGTTAGTCTTCACTCTAACTGATGAGGTATCAAATTCTTGTTTGGACCAGCTAAATACGGGGTAACACAGCCGAAATTACCCAAACTTTAAATGAACATAATTTATGCTACAGTTTGAGTTAGGTTCCCATGACCAGGGGACGAAAAGGACTGTGAAGTGTGGGGCTGTGAAGTGTGAAGAGCGGATAATAAGTGATATGTTTAGAATGTTAGGGTTAAGTTTTAGAACATATGAATTAAGGTTACTTAACAAAAGGAAATAAATAATAAAAATAAAGCTAAGTTTAATTAAACGAACATAAACGAACAAAATAAACGAACATAAATGAACGAACATAAACGAACGTTCATGAACATAAATGAACGAACACAACGTGTGTTCATGTTCGTTCGTTTAATTAAACGAACAAAAAATTGTGTTCGTGTTCGTTCATTTATTTAAATAAACGAACATAAACGAACTTCCCGCCGAACAGTTCACGAACAGTTCATGAACGTTCGGTTCGTTTACAGGCCTAGGTTTGACCCAACTGTCAAATTCGGTTTCCCCTAATTTCGTCGATCATCCGGACTTTCTTTTCAGTCTAAAATGTGTGAATCCATAATTGAATCAATTTGCACATTTAGTCAGTGGCGAATCCAGAATTTTTTTCCAGTGGGTTCACTATTTTAGATAGTTTAATTTGATAGGATTGGACATAAAAAGTTTCGGGCCGGTTTGACGATTCGGGTCAGGTATGGACGTATGCATTGTCGTAGCTTTATAGGGGCGGGACCCCCACCGAATTTTTTGCTCAGAAGTTCCGATTATATAGTAACAGTATATAATTTTTTTGGTATATACGGTTTCGACCCTCCGTAACCGGTGACTTCCGACCCCGAGATTTTTGCTCAAGCTTCGCCTCTGGACGTATTGTTCTTCACGTAATAAAAATATGATACAATAATAAAAAAAACATCTTCTTTAGAAATTGAAAAAACACATAATATAGATACCATGGTCGTTGCAAATTAAAAAAAAAACTAATAAAACATACAAGTTGAACAAACTAATAAAATATGCTCAACAAATTAACAAACTGATAAACGAGTTCAACAAATTAACAAATAAACAATTGAATTAGTAAGTTGGTAGCTTAGTAAAATAAATTGTACCCACAAAAAAAATTATCATATATGCACTTCTATTGTTGACAAGGTCCAGTTTTGACTTTTGGGTCAACCTACAAGGTTACAAGTTATATAACAGATTAACAGAGATAATGGTGGGTATTAGATGAAGGAAAGGGGCTGAGGGAGGATAAAAAATGAAACAAAAAGACGCAATAAAGCAGGTTTGAACTGTAGACCTAAAGTTTGAATAGTGGAAGCCTTAACCATTTAGCCACTTCTAAGATATGTCAATGGGTTCATCTCAAATTTTCTTATGGGTTCATAGCCTATTTTTCATATACATTTCTACTAAAAATTGAAAACCGAGTGGGTTCGACTGAACCCGTCGCTCCCTATATAAATCCGCCCCTGCATTTAGTTACGTATTTAATTTCAGCAAATTCTTTTTAATTTGTAATTTAAAACTAGAACATTCATATAAAAAGGAATCTCATGTATTGCTTTATGCATTCAGTTTTAGGGTATTTTAGCAAAACTAGCTTGTGGCCGATAGATGAAAGCTTTTTAAATATATTTTGGTGTTTGGCAGAGTAGCTAGAACTTTAAATAAAATGTATAAAATGACCAAAATGTGCATAATTAAAAGCTTGTAACTAGTAGAGTTTTTTCTTAAACGCTAGTACTAGTATCTTTTCACTATAGAGTTTTTTCTCCTAACCTAAAAGCTTCTAGCTCCTTCAACCAAACTAGGCTTTTTATTGAGTAGGAGGTTTTTCTTAAAAACTTAAAGCTCATATAAGCTCTTAAAAGCTTCTTGCCAAACAATCTCTTAGTCAAATTTCTTTGAGAAGTATATTCTATCTTCAATTTTAATCAAATTTATCATGCCTTGGTAGCTAAGGTTTTAGCCCCACTGCCACACTAAACCTATGTGCATCAGTCTTACTATGTTCACTTTTTATTAAAA
This sequence comes from Ambrosia x helenae, assembly GCA_030844895.1. NCBI lineage: Eukaryota > Viridiplantae > Streptophyta > Magnoliopsida > Asterales > Asteraceae > Ambrosia > Ambrosia x helenae. The sequence goes on from CM061223.1 coordinate 5,950,843, forward strand.
TAATTAAGGAAAATACAATAACAATACTCTTCTTAATCTTGGAAAACAACTAGTACAATGTCGTGTACAATAACGAATAAACATAAATGTGAAGTACAAATTTATGTGAATAAATGATTCTAACAATTTTTTTAAGAACTTCAACCGCACCCCCTATTGCAGGAACCTTCGTTGCATGAATGATGAATAAATAAATAGTCGTCTGTGATCTTTTTAGTTGAGGGTTATATTTGACACGCGCTACTTAAAATAAATTTTGCATAACTTTTAAGACGAACATGCTTGTCTCCTAGGGGTACAATAGCGTATCGAAAGAGTATGTGTACGACCAAGATGACTCTGACGCCCGAGATTGCAAGATTGGTTGACAACTGTTGTTGACCAAACATTTAACAAGTACATTAAACAATGTGTGTTGGTCAAACCATAGTTGTTAAAGGCGCAACTGGTGAGCCTTGAGCCTCAGTGTTGCTTTAAAAACAAGGGCTTTTTTAAAGCGAGACACACAGTATAAAAATACATTTTTAGGGGGTTTTAAAACATTTTTAGGCTTGTTTTGAGTTAGTTTAGGTTGTTTTATGTTGATTATAGACTTGTTTAGGGCTAGTATAATTGTTTCAAACCTATTCAGACGATTCTTGACCAGAATTATGTCAGAACTTGGCCTGAAAAATGCGTCTGAGGGCCTGAAAGTAGGCTTTTGAAGAGAAGCGAGAAGGCTGCAATGAGCCTGAAAAGTGGGCCTAGGCGCGCGCCTGAGTGGGCTTTGACAACAGAGGGTCAAACAACTGACCAGTGAACAACTGCTTGTTTGATTCTGCACTTCGGCTAGAACCACAAAAGTGCAAAGTGCGCCACATTGTGTCCATCGCCACACCTTTTAGGGTCCCCATTTGCCTTTAAGGAAACAATTTAGAGGGTGTTTGGGATTGAGTTTCAAAACAACTTATTAACTTATTGGTTTTTTTCAAGAAGCCAATAAGTCAATAAGCTGTTTGTGTAACCCAAAAGCACTTTCTGTTTTGACTTTTGGCTTTTATGGATGGAAAAGTTGTTTTTGAGAAGTTAGAAATCCTGGCTTTTGGCTTTTGACTTTTGACTTTTGGAAAAAAAATTACAAATTTACCACCCATACAACCAATATTCACAATAAGTTAAGCGAAACACTTAAAAAACGCAATCTATTGACTTTTTGACGTTTCTCATCCCAAAAGTTAATCCAAACACTTTTTTTAAAACTCATTTTCAAAAAGCCATATGCCAATAAGCACTTTTAACCAAAAGCACTTTTGCATTCCCAAACTCAATCCCAAACACCCTCTTAAAAGAAGTGTTTCTTCTTATATATCACTTTTTGTCATACCGCCTATGTGGGACAAGTTAATATAGCTTAATCTGTTTTCTCATCCTTAATTGTTCCAACCATACAACTTCAAGCATCGATATCGTATTCATCTTAACTCCATTTCGCGGTTTGGTTCGTTGTGATGCTCGCAGATTGTAGAACACAAATCCGATAAACTAACCAATTTTCCCAAAAACAAGCACATATATCCATCTCATTAATGCTTGTAAGTAGTGAATAACATGTAGGTGTATATATCATCTATGCTTGATCAAAATAAACTAGGGAATTAGATCTTACAAAACCACATTAACCTAATCAAACCCAAAAAAACCTAATGTTATATATCCGACCAAAAAGATCAATATCAATAATGTTAATAAAACTCAGTTAAATCTCCTTATAGATATGGGTATGCAAGTTTTATTAAAAAGAAGAACACTACTTGGCTAGCAAACAATATTATTCGTGACAAAAGATGTCCTCTTTGTCCACACATACAGAAAAAAAACGAGAAGTAGAGAATATAGAGTGTCTGTTGTTTCTGATAATTTCTTTGTAACACTTAATGGATTTATATAAAGAAAGAGAGAACTGACAAGTAGAACATGGTGTCGGAGACACATATATAACCAATTTGTATGGACTTTCCTTATCACCATATCCGGCCATCATTTTCCTCTATATATTCTCAACAAAACCTGGCCACTAAGAAACAAACAGAATGCAAATATATATATTCATCTCAAGTTATATATATATCAAGACTGATTAATGTTGTAGCTTAATCCTGTATAGTCTTTAAATATATATATATATGTGTGTGGCTATTGTTTAAGTGCACTTTCTATCAATGTCAACTTATTTGGTTAAGATCGAACCTTAGAAAATACTAACTAGATTAAAGGTATGCTAAAAAAGTATGATAGGCCATGAAGTCTATATTATAAAGAAAAATAAAATTTGAAAGCAAAGGTTGTTATTTTCTTTGGTCAGCATCTATTGTGGTACTGGTGGCCAACTTTTGGTTCACATCCTCAAAAGGAAAGAACCCCACATATATATAAAGCTATTCTATGATGTCAATTTGTTATGTTAATCATATGTAGTATATCGTTCTTTTATACTTGGTTTGGTTTGGTGTGATGTTAAGGTCATGACTTCCCTTCTGTCTAAAGAGTTGAGGGAGTTCATATTAGTATGATTAAATTAAATACGAATATATTCGAACAGCATGATGATATTATATTATTATGTACAATCTGGTAAATTAATTTCAATGTGTTTAAATATGACAAAAGCTTCAAGTACCCAAGTGGTTTCTTGGATCCAGTTTTGTAATAAAAGATTCCTTGAACTTGTTGGACCTAAAAACTGCATCACATGACCCGATTATTGATGTAGTGTCTGTTTGTGAAAGATGATTGATTATGATCAGCTACTGTTTGGTCCATTTTGAACTCATCAGAAGTTACCATGTTGATGAGAAGACTGTATGTATATTTTATTTTATTTTATTTTTTGAACTGCGAACAAACGATGTCCTGACTACTTGGGGTACCCACCAATTGGTTACAAAAGCCAGTGGCGAAGCTTGACTCGAAACTTCACGGGGTCGGAAGTCACCGAGGGTCGGAAATCACGAGTTTCGGGGAGTCGAAAACCAATTTCGGAGGGTCGAAACTGTATATACCAAAAAGTTTCTATACGAATACTATATAATTGGAACTTCTGAGCGAAAATTCGGGGGGGGGGGGGGGGGGGGGTGCCCCTTAATAGCTACACCACTGACAAAAGCACCCCATACGCCCCTGGGTGAAGACATGTCTTAGGTGCCCGCCTATAGGTAGCGTTAGGTAGCCAGAACCCACCAAGCCATCAGTTCCGGGGAAACCTGCCCCCCCCCACCCACTCAAAAGGCAGCAAGACATTGTTGTAAAAGAGATTATCAAACAATTCACAGGTTTTGGTATAGAAACAATAATCAATTGACAAATGGGTCAAAAATAAGGAAGCGGATCGAGAGATTATATGACAACCAAATCACAGATGATGTATTTAAAATTAAAATATCTGTTTTACATACTTGCAGACCTATATACACTTCAACTAACGGAAAGACGATAATCAACTACCTGTTCAACCAAAGGAACTTACAAGAAAAAAGGGACGATTAAAAACGTTAACCTACATTCTTATTTATACTAAAATAACCATACTAATCATATTCTAATACTTTAATCAGTAATCTAATACTAACTCTACTAATTAAATCAATCTACATAATTCTAAACATGCAAATAATTAATTAAGTACTAATTAATTATTTTGAATGACAAACTTTTTAACACCCTTAATTCAACATTTATCTTGCACTTGTAAGTATTTGAACCCACAACATTACATTTGTAAGGCGGGACACCAATACTAATTAATTAAACTTGCTACTTTGTAGTCTGTCCCCTTCAACTTTACTACTAATTCAAGATTAATCTTCATTCAACTCTTAATCTTGAATGTTATTTCTTCTTGCCTTTGTTCCTACTTTTACCATGGTTATTTTGTTATTCGGAATTAGTATAGGTAACCGACCATCAAAATTAGTTTTCTCAATTATTTGCTAATCAAAGTTAAGGATTATATCACTAAGGGGTTGATCATAATTAATAGTTTTTTATCGTCTAGATTATGCAGAGGCACTCACAGACTAGATTAACTCCCGTCTCACTAATCACATACTTGTTTTACCGGTATTTCAAACCTAGCATCGTTTCTTCCGTACTTAACTTTGAAGTTGCATTGCTACTTTCTTTCTCGACTCACTTCTTCTCATCAACTCGTTATTTACCAATACTTTCATGAACTCCAACTTAGAATCATTCCAAACCGTATTTCTCTCACTTTCATAATCAGTTTCACATTATGACTTTCTTTCTTTTCATCTTCAAGGTTGTTTGGACTACAACATACCTGGAGCTTAATGTTGTACATTCTATTTTGGTTTCTTTGAACCTTCATCAACAATCTTCCTTTCTAATCATGTAGCCTCATTATCCCATTGGCTATTTCAATCTTACATCTTTCTCTATCCAATTGTCTCAAGATGAGAAGACTAGCCTTCAAGTTAGGCATATAGAAATGGTCACAAAACCTTTTGTTTTCTCTCCGTTCTTACTAACCACACTCACATTACCTTGACCTTTGATTTTGATCTCAGATATATCACCAAACTTTACTTGACTCGAAAATCGTTCATCCAAGGTAGTGAAAAACTCTCTTTCCTGATATATGATGACTTGCGCCATTATCTAAGTATCACATTCCTTCATTCTTTTCATCATTTTAAAACACACTAGGGATAACCCTTTCTTTGGTCAAACTTGCTTTTTTTGTCCAACAAATTGCCATAAACAGAGATGGGTCAATATCACCTGCATCTTTTCTCTTTGTCAAATTCGCTTCCCTTTCTCATTACTATGGGCTTTGCAATCACTCGAATAGTGCCTGATCTTATAATGTTTGTAGAACCTCAGGTTTTTCCTTCCGTCTTGCCATTCTTGAGGATTCTTTTTCCATTGTTCATCATTCTCACTCACGTGTATTATTCCATCTCGGATTCCCTCTGCCATGTCCTCGGTAGTTTTCTACTTTCTTTTCAGTCTGGATGAACATAAACTGACTTTGGGATGAACTTTCGTACTACATTCTTGAACTTGTTTCTTTTTTCATATGCCTTCAAATGTCCAACCACATCCTCAAGCGTCATTGTTTCGATATTTGTGAATTCCTCAATCGAGGAAACAATAGGTACATATTTATTAGGTATGGAGTTCAAGAATTTTCTCACAACATCTTCTTCTAGTGTTGCCCCCAAAGCTCCTATAATTTGACTCACTTCTTAGCATTTGAAGACAAACGTTTTGAGTTCTTTCTGCACCAAGGTAACAAACTCTTATATATTGTTTCCTAAACATCTTTCAGTTCTGAGTACTTGGTCATCTGAAGCATCACATCTTCCGGTAAGGTTTGGAAACCATAAACTTCTTTACTTCATCCTTTGTGGACCTTTTTTTTCCTTATCAATTGCATCTTGCAAACCATTCGTGCCCAAAACGACCTTCACCATAACCGACCATGTTGTGTAGTTGGTCAAGGTTAACTTTGGTATCTGCAAAAACAAACCACCCATCGATTTTTTCACCATTCATCCCTAAACAATCTTCTTTATCACCAGCCATTATATGCCCCCACAGAAACTCTAAAAAAGTGTATATACGAACTCCAAAGAAATACATACTTGATTCTTTTTAAACTTAATCGGAATAACACAGACTGGCGATCTTGAAATACATACTTTTTTTTTTTCAACGAATCCAATTTCTTCAATGATGTGGTACAAGCATTTAATCGAACACCTATGATGCAGTGCATATATAGCAGTTTCAAAACTCAAATCTTTCCAAAAAGTTCTAATAAAACAAACAGAATTTGAATCTGCAAACTTGTGATTCCGCAAAGTCGATGGTTTGTGATGGAAGCGTCGAGAAGCTATCTATGGTTTTCGAGGTATTCAGTTGCTCATACAGACTATAAGTTGACCCCTGATCATAACAATACCATAACTCGTATCTAGTCCAAAGCATTCATTTTCTTCATATGTGAATGGGGGAGGATGATGAGAATGCATTGAATTCAGGTTTTCGAATAACTGCCTACCTAATCCATAACCGCAAAACGATTATGGATGGATGGCCAGCGTCAATAGTGTTTTAAATATTTTTAGATCCCAGAGAGCTCATGTAGCCGTTGTTAACTAATGAGATTAGGTAAAACACAGCTTGCACCGGACAGATGTTATATTATAGTTCTGAAAATCGTCTTCACTTTCAAAAACACTATTTATACAAACATATTTCTGTAAAACAATGTCAATATGCAGCATTAAAAATGGCGATAACAATCGTCCAGAATACAAATGAATAAATAAACCAAAACTTGACCCTGTAATGCACAGGACAAAAACCCAGCCAAAATGACCTCACAAAAATACACCTACAACCACGCGGTCAACCACGGGCACCATCTCCGGTTTGGAGAAAGTCCTTTCACCCTTCAAACCAAAAATACTCTTTTACTCGCAAGTCGCCATAATCTGGCCATCCAGACTCGTCGGGATCTCACTGACGGGTAAAAAATCGAGAACATACAGCAAAATGTATATTATACAATACAAGACAAAGATCATGAGGCTACGGATACTTTTTCCAGTTTTTCTTTCTCGATGACTGCTCTTCTTTGCTCAGCATGCTGAGCAACGCCATTTGCTAGTGCTTGATAATGGAAGTCGAGTGTCTGGGAGAGATTCTGGAACCTAGATGGATCCGAGGCTTGCATAACTACAGATTCATGCCATGAAAAATCCCAAAGATTAATGTTAGCGAAACAAGATGCTAAAACTGTTAAAAACGGAAAGATGTTACCTTTCACAGTATCAACAAAGAGAATAAAGGGATCAACGTCATCAATAGGTGACTGAAAGTCTTCGTCGTCGCTGAAGCCATCATCTGAATCATAATCGTAGTCATCAGTTGACTGGAATACCCTTTCCTGAAAGCAAGTTAGTTACATGATTACATTGGTACCTCACTAAAACAAAGACCGTAACAGAAGTGAACTCTTAACAAACCTGTGCACCCAATTTTTGAAGTCTCGAGCTATTAGCTTCATCACCGTCTTCATCATCTAATCCCATTTCCCTGTCAGACACGTCATCATCATCATCAGTTTGCAAACCATCATCCATATCATCATCATTATCATCGTCGTCATCATCATCCTCTGGCCCTTTCTTCTCAGCTTCTGTAAATTTATTATTATACGTAATTACACGAAAACATAAAAGTATATGCATAAACTAGTAGTTATAAACTTATAATAAAAACCTGCAAGTTGATCCTTGTAGGCAACAAGTAGACCTAGTGTTGCCTTAAAAACGCGCTCTAAGGCCTCCAATGGCAATTGATCAGCAGAAAGTGAAAGCAAGGAAGTCAGCCCCAAACAACAAACTTTCTTATCGTTTTCTCTTTTGAAATTAACCCGTGCGCCATTCTTTTTAGTTTGTTGCAACATTTGAAACAAAAGATTGAAGATTTCTGTAGCCACGCCAAGCTTTTGCAATATATTGAGCGTCAAAGATGGATTGTAATATAAAGCATCAGCGATCTGCACGACAATACACACATTATCAAGAATCATGCAAAAAAACGGAAAAGATGAACGCTTGATTAACTTACAATTTGCATCAAAAGGCATTTTAAAAACGGGCGTTCAGTTCGGTGCAGCCGTTCAACTGTGATTCTAATATATGGTTCAACCCATTGGTCGACCTGACCCCTGCAGTTTTGCAACACCACTGATATAAGCTTGGGTGCAGGATCAATGTCATTGTCTTCCAAGTTTTTGTCATTCATTACCTGAGATAAAATTTGTTTACGTGTGCGCTTACAAAGATTAGTCTTTTAAGATAAAAAACGGAATAAAACATACGTTGGAAAGCATATTCCACAAACTTTGTTGGTAGTCAGGCTCCTTGCATGTTAGATAGCGCACTGTACTTCTGGATATATAGTTGTCCAAAGGAACAAGGATATCTATATAAAGACAGCAAAAAAAAAAAATTAAAAGGATAATATTAAAATGTGAAGAAAGAATATTAACATACTTGAAAAAAAATCAATAGCCCATTCAGCAAGAGCTTCCATCAGTAATGGCCAAAGACTCCACATATCCATGGATATTGTTGGTGAGAAGAAGGTCATGTACGATACAATTTCTAAAACTTCTTCAAATACCTCTGCAAGAAAATTTATAATTAAACTACAAGAAAGTGAAAATTAAATATAAAAAAAAAAAAAAAAAAAAAAAAAAAAAAAAAAAACACCTTACCTTGACCATCACTTGTCAGCATCCGGCGCATGATTGGAAGTAAAGTTGGCTCAACATGAGCAAAGAGGTGAGGAAGCCTGCTGACTGATTCAAGAATAGTGCTAATAGCACGTAAACATCCAACGGCTGCTAATGCACCAGGATCATCAGCTTCAACATCAGCTTCAGATGTATTCATACACTTCCAAAATGTAGCAGCCTGTATCGATGGAAGGTTAGTGTGCGAACAAAAAGGTTAAAAAATTCAGAAAAAAATAATAAATCACCAGATTCTGGCATAAGCCAACAGCATAGGGTGCCATCTCCTCACCAAACTTGTCAACAATAGTTTCAAGGGTGAACACCAAATCTTCGTTTTCGACTTCATTCATAAGCTTGAAAAACTCTGAAAATAAACAATTTGCAGATGAAAATAAGCATATTTGGGATTAGGAGTGAATCCAAATCGATATGGATTATGGATAGTTACATACCATCAAGTAGTTGTGGAAGTATGGGCCTAATTTCACCGAGATCTGTAAGATACAGAAAAATATACAGATACATTGTTGTTCTAGTAAGGTTTTACGCAAACGTTAAATGGTGTGCATTACCTGTGCAGGCTTCAACAAAAGAACGCAATGCAAAAACAGAATCAACACGCACTGGAAGCTCTGGGTCTCGCATCCCAGCAACAACGCTTTGTAATGCTTTGCGGAAATTATTCGGGTCAGAGAAATTTATATGTGCATACTGCCCTGCAACCCATGCAGCCTAATATTCAAAAGAATCATTTTACAATCAAATTATTTTCTTATTGTTTTTTTCAAGGAATAAAAAAATCAAATATTGAAGTTTACCTTTGCTCTGATATGGCCCATTGGACTGTTGAACTCAGGGAAAACATGCTGCACTAACATGGGCTCGAGCTCAGATTTATATGGTTCGGTCTGTTTCAATTTATCACACAGAGTTCCAATGGCAAGAAGTGCCCCGTCCTTTTGTCTGTAAGGCTTAATCTCAATTGGTGCTTGCTCGTATCTGTTGAAAGAAAACCATATTATGAAATTTTATAGAATTCGGCATACAAAATAATATTTTTTAGAATTCTGCTATACAGATGAGACATGACATGCCTCTTAAAAATCTCCACAATGAAAAATATGATTTTTTGAAGGTTTTCTTTTCCACGCTTTCTCACCAACTCAGTCACAAAGTCCATTGCTGCGGTCCTAGAACTGTACAGATCTTCCATAATATCTACAGACAAAATTACACAAAATAAATATTAACAGCCAGAAAAAAAAAATTCTTTTTTTTTGGTAACCATGAGAATCCGCTACTGGGAAACTCATGGCCCCACAACAGTAGCGAAGCTTGGTTCTCGAATCGGCGGGGGCCGGACTCAATTTTTTTCGATCAGTAGTGGCAAATCGGTTGGGGCCGGACTCAACCCGGACTCAATTTACCTATGAAAATCGCAAACTTCTACTACTACGCAAAAAACGGGAGGTGCCAGGGCCACCCCTGGCCCATTGTATGCTTCGCCCCTGCCCCACAATACCCTGTTAACCAACAGGATAAGGTAATCGCAGCTTGTACTGTGCATGTGGCCTTTAAGAGGTTATGGCAGAAAGCGGTGGAAGCAAGATTCAAACCTCAGACCACTGTTAGAGGGGAATCGTGTGCTTACCGATGCACCACCCCTGTAAGTTTAAAACTATGTATGACTCACCATAACCCTTTCTCACATACTCGTGTGGATCTTCCTCCCACAGCTTTTGATCATCGTCATTGAAGCACATAAGTGGAAATATTATCTCAAAAAGAACCACATCAAGCCTTGGTTGGAGCAGACTATATGTAGTGTTCTTGGAGAGACTGCATGCGAAATTGTTGAATTTATTAGAGTATAAGTCAATGTTAACATGCAATAATTACCGACATTCAACAGACCTATTACTCAGATATTGCAAACTTAGGTTGGTGACTCTGTCAGGTAAGTAACCACCAACACGGACGGAATTTAATAAGTTCAGATGGCATTCCAAAATTTTCCCAGCGTAGTTTTTCTGGAAGTGTTGTGCAAAAGCTCTGCTTTCTGCTTTTTGCAATTTCAAATCCCCAAATCTGCAGAAAAGAAAATTCATTGAGATGTTTACATAGACTTAAACTTAAAACAAAAAACATAATAATAAATTTGAAAAAAGAAACATTAAAAAACTCACCGAGTATACAGACGGTTTAATATATGAGCTGTCCACTTTTTTACCTTCCACCATCCCCATGACTTGCGTAACTCTGGATCAGTGGGTTGACCCTCCAATGGAACGGGTCGCTCCAATATATTTAAGAAAAGTACCATCCAAGCATCGAATACATTTGGATCAAACAGTTTCTTTGGAATCTCAAGCTGGACAACGTTGCATAACAAATTGAATACATTACAAGTACAAAAATTGGGACATGACATTAATAAATTATAAACTGAATATTTTAATTAACTTACATAAATGGAAGACCAGAATATTTTACAGATGAGCTTAATCAAATCTGCAATTTCTATTGACGGATTTCCTATCTGTACAAGCCTGCTAAAAATATTAAGTAAATGAGGAAATGTCTCCTCAACTACATGATGAATTGGTGTCCTCTCCTCATCTGATTTGAACCTATAAAAATTGAAATTATAAATAAAGACACGGATTAAAGCTCAAAAGATTTACAATAAAACGGTCCAACATATCAAAATAACATAAGAAGCATCAATAACTAGTTAATGAAAATCTAGACATGTCAAATATCAAAACTTACTCGTATTTTCTAGAAAGAATTCGTAGCACAAATAAAGCTCCATAAACTTGTTGGTCCTGTAAATTATGTGTCACCCACTGCAAAAGAGCCGGCCATTGCTCAGGATAATCTGCATGTATAATTGTCTTGAGACATTCACCCAACTGCGCCCTGTTAACAGATTATTATAAAACGAGTTAAGAAAAACAATAGGCAAAACAAACAATAGCTAAAGCAACCTTGGTTGTAAAGAGCGCGAAGCGCACAAAAGCGACAGGGTCTAAAATCAAAGTGAAGGGCTTTTCGTACTCGACGCGCAAGGTGCTTATATAATTTTTTTTATATATGATATATCCTATAGGTTTTAGCATCCCTTACCCAAAATATAGGTATAATTGTATAAATGAGGTTTATATATGATTTAATGTATCAGTCACTTGAATGTACAACCTTTTTAGCTACATGAACAACACTATGAAGCACAAAAACACCCCCTGTACAAGAAGCGCACTACTCATTGGGTATTTTTTTTTTTCCAAAAAAGTTCGCCTTTCACACAAGGGGCAGCTCTTTGCGCCTTGGGTCACCTCCAAGGCTGTAAAAATCACGATTAATCGGTGATTAATCGCTAGTCCTTACTTTACTAATTAATTTTGGGCTAATCACTCATTTAATCGGTGTCGGTCCAGGGTTGTAAAAATCGCGATTAATCACCTATTAATTAGACCAAAATGGTCCTGGTCGGACCTAAAAAACTCAAAATTAGGTCAAAAATGAATTTGAACGGGTCAAAACGGGAGCAAATCGATCAAATAAAACAAGTTCTTACCTCAAAAGTTGACGATAATCCATGATTTAGAACCAAATTCGATTTAAGTTTAGGTATTTTAATATTTAACCCCCCCCCCTCCATATTCAATAGTTTATATTGGGCCCCTAAACTTCTAAATTTATACATATAAGGTATAAAATTAACATTAAATATGTATAAATCTGGAAAAATATATATATAAATCCAATCTGATTAATCCTGGTTAATCCCGATTAATCCCTAGTCGGTACCCTACCGGCCGACTAACGCCTAGCGAGTTCTACAACACTGGTCACCTCACGTAGTGCACCTAAGGCGCGGTTTTTTTAAACCAAGAAAGCAACTGTCCTTACCTCAACAACGCAGGAACTTGCGCTACAAAACCAAGAATGTTTTGCCTGACTAAGTCTTTATCACTCGGTAAAATCTTGGATTGTTCATCTACAACGGCATAACGTTTAACAAACAAACAAACAATTAAATTAGTTCCTTATACAAACTTGATACACTATCAATCATTCGATGTCCGGCGATTGTACCTGGATCAGGAGGTGACCAATTTTCTGCTATAAAATTCTTGAAATGAATACTAGCCACCTGCCTAACAGCCAAATCACAATTTCCATCCACAATAATCTGCAGCAGCCTTACTAAATGCTGAGGTGTATACTGAAACTGAATACAATACCATCTTCACATTAACAAACACTTCAATTCATCATCAATAACATATACACACACATATATATGATATAATAACATCAATGAAACAATTATAAAACACATCCACTTAAAAATAAAGTATGATAAGTGAATAATAATAATAATAATAATAATAATAATAATAATAATACCTTAATGAGACTGTCTTCAGCTGCTTTACGTTCAGTAAGATTGGGACTAAGTGCTGCTTTTAGAATAAAGGCAAGGCTTTGAAGATCCATATTCGTTTGTGGTGAGTAAATTGGTCAGGGATGAAGAGAATCTGCAAGGAGAGAGATGAGGTGTGCAGAAATCGTTAGGGTTTAGAGGTGACAGCAGAGTTGCAGACTGTTTTCGTTGGTTATGTCTTGACGGCTATAAAGTACTGTTACAAATTTTATAACGGATTTGTAAGAGTTGTCTAAACTAAAATGATATATTGTTGCGCGATGGTGCGGGAATTTGAACCGTATCGGTTAGGTTTGTTACTATATTTCATAGTGGTATGGTATAAACACTTGTGCTATCAGCGTAAGATTATTCGTTGTGGCTCGCGAGCGATCACTCGCGAGCCACAAAACATTTCACGTGGATCACTCGAATCATAACACCCTTTAGTGAGGCCAGACGCAAGCGAGTAGCCGTTAGTGCACTCGCGTCTGTTAGCGAGGCAAAAGTAGCCGTTGGCAGTCAACTAGCCGTTAGCCTACGTCTAGTTAGCCTATTTAAATACAAATTCACAAAACAATCAAATACACTTTGAAAATCAAGCAAACAAAAAATGGATTCTTCACAATGGCAAGGATGCTACCAACCCACTATGGAATTCCTCGATGAAGAAGAGTATGATGTTAATCCAACAAACGAAATTGAACATAACCTTAGCCAAATGCCACCACTTTCACCGGATTTAGTAATCCCGGATACACAACCACCAACAACTCAAAGGCGAGGTGGTAGAGGTGGTGACCGAGGTGGTGCTAGGGATGGTGGTAGGGGCGGTGAATCGCCCGAGCAAGATATTCGACCAAGGCGTCATGTGACCCCTTGGACCAAAGAGGAGAAAATAGCCCTTTGTCGGGCTTGGGTTGAAGTATCGGAAGATCGAAAAGCGGGTATGTATTTTTTTTAACTATATACTTTTTTTTATTATACATAATTGATTTTTTAACATTAATATTTTTTTTTCTTATGTAGCCGATTATCAAAAGGCTAAGGTCTTTTGGCGACGAATCCGAGACCTCTTTTATGAACAAGTAGGGAGTAATACGCGTTCGGCGGATATGATTTCCGGTCGGTGGGCCGAGATTAGGAAATATGTGGGTTTGTTTATGAACCTTAACGCTGCTCGAGTGCGAGCGAGCGGGTCGAGCGATCTTGACGTGTATCAATTTACTTGTGATGAGTGGAAAGAAAAGGTCTTACGTAAGTGCAGGATCAACAAGACGTGGGATGAAGACTATTTGTGGAGAATCCTACGTAATTGCTCCAAATGGGTGGAGCTAATTTCTATTGAAGACATGAGCGAAGGCGACTCAATGGCTCATCATCAAAGCGAGCCAAGACGTCTTCATTGGGTGGGTACGTACCCTCTGCGAGCTCGGATACTCACATGGGGATTGACCTAAACAGTGATGAGGGTCTTCCCCCGTCTCCCCTAGGTCGACCCGCTGGAAGGGACAAGGCGAAAGCCAAACAAACTGCTAACGAATCCGATACGGAGTTATCGGGGGAAATTAGCAAAATAAGGACGACAATGGAGATGACGACTAAAGCTAAAGTCGATAAAGTTCGAATGAGGAACATGGACTTTTTAGCGAAAGACTTCAGCCACATACCAATGCCTCGTCGGAAGATACTTGAACTAGAACAAGCGCGTATCGTGAAGGAATTCGAAGAAGAGCTCAACATCAACGACGAGTAGTTTAGTTGTTTTTTATGTTTTTTTATCAATTATGTCTTTTTAATTAATGAAATTTTTATGCTTATTATTTATTTTGTGTTACAATTTTAAATATTATATTACATTTAAAATAAAAAAGTTTAAAAAATAATAATAAAAAACAAAAAACTGGATAAAGCTGTTGCTCACCTCTAGCCACAACATCATCAGGCGAGTGAGCAGCAACTTTATCACTCTGCCATGTCACCGCCTACGTGGCTGAATATAAGAGGATAGAGCCACTGCTCACCTCTAGCCACAACACATAGTCTAAAAGGATATAAGCAAGTGTTGGTATCGGTTCAATTTGGTACCGATTTTGATAATGTCAGTCAGTATTGGTACTGATGTCGGTATAGGTTTGATTCGTCACGGTCATGCAGTCTTGATGCTGGTCGTGCGATACCAAAAAAAATATTTTATTTTGAATATAACTCAATGACGTAATGTCGATTTAAAAAAAATTTAGACACAGCTAATTCATTTTTTTAAAGTTGATGAATTCAAGTTATTACATAAAGTCAACTAAGAATGAAAACTAAATGAGTTAAAACAAATTCTAGATTTACATATTTATGTTCCCATTGTCTCTAAAAGGGGCGGACGCCCTCCTTAATTTTTTTAGTATTATACCTCTGTGGAAATTTTGAGTACCACGTAAAATTTTGCAATCACGCCCCTAAACCATTCCATATAGTGAAGAGTGAGAGAATTAGAGCATTTAAAATGAAGAGTGTGAAGTTGGAGTAGACAAAAATTCTTTAGTCGATGGAGGCTTGGGTGAGTGAAGCGGCTCTGGAGATTCACAGAAGGTAACAAGCAGAGGCGAAGGATACTTGGAGCCAGGGGTGGCCATGCCCTCCCCCCCCCCCCCCCCCTTGTTTTTTGGTGTAGTAGTGAAAATTTACGATTTTTATAGGTAAATTGAGTCCGGCCCTGCCGATTTTCCACTACCGATCGAAAAAATTGTTCTTAGTTTAGTTGGCTTTGTTTTGTTTTACATTTTATCCTTTTTTGGGAGTTTTTTTATCACAATTTTTCTAATTTTTAAATCTATGATTATTCTTCTATTTTTTTATTGGTTTTTATAAAATCTACCGATGTGGCTTCTTATTTTCTTGGTTTTATAAAATCTCGAACATACGCATGCGATGTTCTTATTGCTATTTATGCTTCCATATACATTTTAAGAAAGATCAATTTGTCAAATATAATTTTAAATCGGTTTTTAGTATCATACTATCTTTATTGTTTTCCATATGAAGGGGTGCAAACAAGGGGAGCTGAGCCCGAGCTCGATTAACTTATAAGAGCTTGAGCTCGGGCTCAGTTCAAACTTTGTCTTTAAAGCTCAAGTTCGGTTCATTGGTAGTTTCTCAAGCTTGAGATCGGCTCGTTGGTAGTTTCTCAAGCTTGAGCTCGGCTCAGGCTCGGCTCGTTTAGTGTTTATTAGTTAATATATTAAATTTAATAATATAAATAATAGGTTCGATTGCTTGATAGGTCAAAAGCTCGGCTTGACTCGTTTATTAAACAAATTTAAATGTGGGATAAATAGTATAAAAATTATTTTAATAAAATTAATATTATACTAAGGCTTGGTAAGGCTCGTCGAGCCTGACGAACTTCATATGTCAGGCTCAAGCTTGGGCTCGATAAGTAAACGATCTTTGTTTTAGGCTCAAACTTGGCTCAGCTTGATAAGGCTCGGTTCGTTTCGAGCTTCTTATCAAGCCGATTTCAAGTAGCTCGTGAGCTGCTCGACTCATTTGCTCCCTACATATGATCTTTATTTTTACCGTCGCGTCTACGTGACCACTTAAATTTTTCTTAAAAAATGGGCTCACCTCGCCTAGGGCATAGGTCTAACCCACTAGTGACTATAAAAAACTGATTTTGAAACTAAAAAAAATATGACATTAATATTCGTATAATCATGAAAATTGTTGGAAGCTCCAACTATTAAAATTTAAGAAAATTTCTGAAAAGGCAAGACAACTTGGACTTTTCTTTATCCAAACGACGTCGTTTAGTCGGGAGTAGCTGCCGCAGTGCCGCCAATATTATTCATTTGAGGCCGCTAGTGCAACGAGCGCTAGTACGCTACAAGTATTTAAAAAATCGTTCCCTTGGTTTTACCAGATATAACAGTAAAACATAAGATTATTATTTCTATTTCTATTTCTAACGATCATTACATTTGTTACACAATAAATAAAAGTTATAGAATGTCATTTTCTTATTTCTAGTTATATTAGTTAGTAATATTCTTTTTGAAAGGCGTGAATAAGTGGTAATATCTATGGTTGCTGAAACACAAGCCGTCCTTCATCCCGAGTTTGAATCTTACACATTATGTCTCTCCCTAAGGGTCATAACACTTTAAGGTAGGTTGTCTGTCCCATTACGAGGATCAAACCGAGGGAACTCCCAAGAGGGACAACCTTCCTACCTCTCCCCAACCATTTGAGGTGCAGGTCATGTAGAGAAATCAATTAATTGGGTTGATGAACATCCGATATAAATTATAAAATGTGATTTTCTTATTTTCTAATAAAAACAATTGTTTTGATGTATTACCCAACCGGTCATCTCTGATAACAAGTTCAGCGAATTGGGTCGGGTATACACTATTAATGGCCACTAAACTAGAATTCTATGTAAAACGGTCAAATCATCAAAGATCTATATACCACTAGAATAAAAGCTCATATTATACATATATATAAATATGTTTCACCAAACCGCATCTAATCCACCAGTAATATCACATTTACTCTAGGTTAAGTGTCATAACGTACACCATTCATGATCGTCAGAATTTTAGAAACCATTAAAGCTAAACTCAGCAACTACAACGTCCATTCGGGACCGTCAAGATTCAAACTTGGGAACTTGCTGAAGCTTACTGAAGACAGGTTTTTGGTGCAAATAAGGATACGTAGGCGACGTTGGAAGCAAGGGCATGATGGTGTTTGTATGGTCATGATGTCTCTTGCGGACCATTCTAAGGGACGGTTCTGTAGCTTCTAGTGCTTTAAAATCTCTGTGAAGAACCCTTTTTGCCTCCGACTTCTTTTGATCTGAAGACCGATCATCTTGCATTCTTTCATCCTATATGATTATGAAAATATATATATAATCAATTTCAAAAACTGATCCGAACACCACCTAAAGGTTCTAAAACAAGTAGCAAAAGGTTGGGAAATTACATTGATGAGGCGGGAAGAGTGAGGCATAGGACACTGGACCGGTCTATCTTCATGGGATGGTTCGGTTGGGTGTTGGATCGGCCAGAAGTCAAGCTCAGTGTCTAAATCAAAATCGTTAATTCCCACATTTTCGATCATGAAGTTGTTTTTACCCTCTCTACTGTCATCTTTCATTTCCTGTGACATTTTGGACCATAACACAAAATATGACATTTGAAAAATGGTTTAATTTAAGCAAACAAAGAAAACAAACACTCACAAGATCAGCCAAGAAAGAAGATCGTCCATATCAAAAATTGACATTATATATATATATATATATATATATATATATAACACAAGTTCAAAACATCGTAAAACACACACAAGTCTCAAAGATAAGCCAAGAAAGAAGAACACATATCAAGATTTGACCTAGATATCTAACACAAACTCAAAACATCATAAAACACACATAAGTCTCAAAGATTAGCTAAGAAAGAAGAACCCATGTCAAGATTTGATAGTTTAGATCACAACAAAAGCTCAAGACATCATAAAACACTCACAAGTCTCAAAGATCAACCAAGAAAGAAGAACTCATATCTAGGATTGGCATTTTATATCACAACAAAAGCTCTAGACAATCGAAAATACACAAGTGTTAAATGTTCAACCAAGAAAGAAGAACCCATATAAAAAGAATTGACATTTTACATCATAACACAAGCTCAAACAACACAAACAAACACAAGTATTAAAGATTGGTGTGTATCTATATGAGAAATGGAAGAGAATGTGAATGCTAGACTAGCTAATCCTCAAATGAAAACCCATTGACATTAGATGATAACACAGCTAAAAAAAAGATCATATAAACACATTCAAACACACAAATTAAGGTGAAATGATGCAAGTGAAATAGCAACAATCATATGGGAAAGCCAGAAAGTAACCAAGGTTAGATAATAAGACACTTACAAGGTCATCTTCAAGTGCACACCCCATATAGACAACTGACATTTCAGATAATAACATAGATCCAAAACACACCACCTAAACTAAATACAAAAAAAAAAGAACACCACTAAAGGACTAAATAGGAAAGTGAGGGAGATAAGGCAACAGCAAAAGAGGATAAAGATTCCTAATAATCATTCTAGTCCATTGATGGCTACTGACCATTCTTTTGTTCTTTCTTTATTTGGGTCCCTATCATTTCCTGTGTGTGCGTGTGCGCCCTATGAGAATACCAATGACAATCACAACTCATGGGTGTTTTTCTATTGTTTTTCTTAAAGTGTGTATCTAATTTTAATAATATATTATTCTATGAGAAGCCGTAACAAAACTTGTTCCTACTAATTAAAGCGTGTTCAATACAAAACCAATTTTAGCTGAAAATCATAGTAACCGCACCGCATAAGCACTTGTATATAATGCTAAGAAGATATAGTAGAGCGAGAGAAAGAGATGTGATTATACATTTACATAACCAACTTATATGTCTTGGTTAAAAGCAACAATACATGCATTTATGCGACTCTAGCAGTTTCTGAGTGTTTGGATGCAAATTGGTGACACTATGTACTTAATTTCAAACTCTTAACCATTATTTCATCTTTTAAATCCTTAACCCAAACACCCCACATTTCATGTCAAACAACTTTAAACTCAATCCCAAACACACCAAAGATACATGCTTTATCACTTTTCCTCTTTTTTTAAAGCTTTGCTTTAACAACAACAGTATATTTTTGTTTGAAAATCAAGACCAAATTTGTTACTTTTTGGCTTTTCCATCTCCTTGGATTTACACAAAATCATTAAAGCCACAAGACAGAATCCTTCCCAATTTAAATGCATACCATCTACAGCTTTTGTTCCCTTTTAAAAATTGGGTGCTTTAATTTCCCAATTAAATTAAAAAAAAAACTAAACCTTTTATTTTAACGTATAGTAAAGCCTGGCCACCTGGGTACACTCATAGGCAAAATGTCACTCACGCGTGCTATCAGAAATAATGCCGGTGACAGGATCGTCACTAAATCCATAGGAAACCCACTGTCCGAAGAAGGGCCGTTGTGGTAAAACTCTTGACCCGCGCATGACATTTTGTCACGAACAAGACTCCAAGCGACAACTTCACCTAGAGAAAGTCATCCGGATACTGCTAGAGCACCGTTAAATTAACTTGTTGGAAGATGCACCATAGGAGAAAGGGACCACCGTGACATTTTTGAGGCCCAAAAAGGTTGCAAAAAATGGGTGATGGAGTGTAAACAATGTGATTCGAAGTGAGATGAATAGATGATGCAAGTGAAACATGATTGACAGCAAAGGGTTTCTTTCTTTGATCTCGATTGTATCTCCGACAACTGAATTGCTGTTAAAGTGACCGACAATTTACTGTTATTTTCTTGATTTTAAGTTTCTTTCAGTTTCTGCATGTCAACCTTTTTTTTAGAAATTATAACGTTTGTGTTGTATAAAATAAAAGATTATCAATTTTTATCACTTATTAGTTTTTTTTAACATTCAATAAAATCTGCACCCGGGTACACTTATAGGCAAATGCCACACACGCCATAGTTATAACACTTAATATTAATACATTTATGTGATTGATAATACACAAATAAAGGAAATATACAGATAAAAAAACTACACACGATATATATGGCATACCACATTAGTTTTAATTCATTTCTTTTAGAAAAAGTATGGTACGCTCTAAATGAGCGATTTGTTTGTGGAATTGCTATATAACACCCTTTGTTCGTGTTCATTCGGTTCACCTAGAGGCCTTATACTAAACCAATTTTTTTAGCTTTTAGAAATGACTTAACGATAATTGACTTATTGGGTTTTTTCAATAAGTCATTTGCAAACTCCATCCCAAACACCCCCCCCCCCCCTATAGCCACCGATGCACTATACACGAGTGTATTATATGATTCTTATAGTTCTCTACCTAAGATTAGTCTATAGTACTATACACGAGTGTATTATACGATCTTGTCTCAATGACACTGCCTGATACATGGTCATGGTTAAGATATTGTTATTCTTTTTGTGTGTCTATATATATACACACACAAAACAAAAAATGGATTTTTGGTAACTTATGGGAAGGAATAAGTAAATAACTAACCAATGCAGTTCCTGCTAATGCCAGATCTCACCAAGATTTCAAAAGCACCTATCTGAAACAATTAGTACAATAATAATCTAAATCGTTGACTAAAACTATTTGGCAGGTTATCTAGATTAAAAACTGACTCGACCCGTTCCCCTTTTTATTTTATTTGACTCATTGCTCT
Organism: Ambrosia x helenae; assembly: GCA_030844895.1. Lineage (NCBI taxonomy): Eukaryota > Viridiplantae > Streptophyta > Magnoliopsida > Asterales > Asteraceae > Ambrosia > Ambrosia x helenae. Next base: position 5,971,874 of record CM061223.1, read on the forward strand.
TTAAAGAAACAAATCCAAACGAAGTCATCATAAGTAAACGGGTCAAAACGGCCACCTTGTTCAATAAAATCAACACCATTAATGTGTGTAATCATGACAGTTATCAATGGGAAAACATGCAATATAGCTTGAGAACAACAAACATTATTAAGTGCTAAATAGTGTATACATACTACATAGCATACAATTCAACAATTGAGGAAGCTCATGTGCAATTACAAAAAGTGTTCTTGACCATCCACCAACCAACTCGTACAAAAGGAATGCACTTCCTCAAGCCATTCCATCAGTAAAATTATGCTGCAATTAGTCCATATTTTTTTAACCATAAACCCATCACCAGATTGGGGTCGCAAGATTGGGCCAGCCCACTTAAATTGTATCAATTATTTTATTTTTGCTTTATTTTATCCTTGTAATCTTAGGTGTTGATTATTGAATTTTGATTAGGCTTATCATTTAAACGGTTTTGTTTATTAACTTCGGGTAGCGTTCGTTTCATGGATTGTAATGAATATGGAATTCGCGCGAGACTATAATTTGATTTGGAATTTAGGTGTGTTCGCTTATTATAATAGAATGAAATTTCGATGGAATTAGAATGTAGATTACCTTCCATATGTTGTTCAATTACAAATCCTTCTTTTGTTGAAACAAACAACATGAGAAGTGGAATATACATTCCAGTTCTATCCGAATTCCATTCCATTTTGTGAAAGGAGTAATGGATTTAAATAATCCGAACTAATGGCCATTGGTCGTTGCGGTCCTAACTAACGAAATATCTGCTAGCAATCCCACTTTTCGACATAGTGGCCACCAACGAACCCAAACTAACTGAGTGCTAACTCCGTTAGTGCTTTGCTGATGTGGCATGGTTGCGTGTCAAAACATGCTAATGTGGCTGCTTAGGTATAATTTTGTAATATAATATTGCCTGCAAGTTCTTTAACCAAGTCCATCTTCTTCACATCTTGATTTTTTATTTCTCTGCCACACACACCAACCTCCATCACACAACAGACCTCCATCGGAATTTGGACGGACTTTAGGTCCTTCAGCCGCCACCGACTCTATTTATGGTTAGAGCTAACTCCTTCCATCATCTTCTACGACAAGCACCACGGGAACTTTAATCTGACCACAATCAGTCCCAAGAAATAAGGAACACGAAAGAAGAACCGGGTCTTACTCGGGACACATCAGAGGTTGATCAGACCTTCTAGCGGAATTAACGTAGAAGGTCTCTTCTTTCGTCTTCCTCTTAGACGCAGACAGTCGAGTCAATCGCCACCCCTTATCTTTTTCCACTGCCATACCGTCATCACCATCATATCATGTTGGACCTAATCGACTCCACCGCCATGCTCCTAACCTCTGTCTTGGTGTTGTAGTTGGAGTGTTTTTTGGGCGGAATCAGATCAGGTAGAGATGGGGAAAAAGGAGGGTGCGTGGTGGTGCTGTGGCAAGTGGCAGGTGGTGGTGGGTGGTGGCTGGGTATGGAGGTGGGAAGAGAGGTTAGGGTTGTGGTTAAAGGTTCGGGTAGCAGTAGGTTGTTGATGGCTAGACAATGGTGGTGATAGTGACGGTGGTGAACGATAGTGGTGGGTTGGTTGTGGTGGTGGTGGTATGTTGTGTTTTAGAGAAAGGGAGGGGGAGGCAGTAGGTGGTGATGATGGGGTGGGTGGTGATGGTGGTGAACAGTGGTGGCATGGAAGAGAGGTTAGGGTTTGTTCTTCAATGGCTTGAGTTAAAGAGACAGGTGCCACGTCATTCACCACGTAGGATCATTTTTTACACGCAAGCATGCCATATCAACAAAGCACTAACGGAGTTAGCACTCAGATAGTATGGGTTCATTGGTGGCCAATATGTCAAAAGGTGAGACTAATGTAAATGGGTTGACCCGCGTGATGCGATGGGCGTCATCGAGGCTCTTTTAGGGAGCGCAATCTAACATGGCATACCTTATACACTGATTATATATGTGTGTTGTTGTTATTGTTATTAATATTATTATATGTAACTATTTAGCAGTCATATACTAATGTATTTAAATAAGGGGTTAGTATTAAATACATAATGAAAACAAATAGGAAGTCGTAGAAAAGATATCAAACGAACACCGATTGAACTCATTCAAGCGATATTGGAACCGGTTCATCGAACTCTACGATCTTAGTTTTTCCATTTTAAAGATTTTTAGCTTGTAGTGTTTAAAATTTGTGTAATATTATTGTGTTTTTTATGTGGCATTGTGTCTTTTTTTCGTCCTTAGTGTCATTATTGCGACTCATTGTGTTTTTTTTTGCTCCGCATAGTGTTATATTTCTCGGCATTGTGATATATTTTGTGACCCATTGTGTTATATTTCGTGATCTATTATGTTTTTTTATATCATTCTCACATTTCTCATTTATTTTACACTGTGTAGGATAAATGTGACACTTAAATAAGATAGTACTAAGATGCAGTGAGTATGACCGAAGCACTTTTGGAGAGTGTAATCTAACACGACATGCCTTAAACATTGTTGTTGTTGTTGTTTTTATTAGTATATAAAAGTAATTGTGGTGGCGCGGTCCTTGTTTTGAGGACCTCGTGTGTTTTGTTACTGAAGTTCAACTTTCAAAAAAAATATTAGTATATAAATAAAATAATACGTAATTATATTTGGGTTATATTATTATGTAGCGAATTAAATAATCTCATTTGCATTAAAATAATGTACTAAATATGAGAAATTTATTACATGAAGGCAAGATAGAAACTATTGCATAAAGCACTTCTACCATATGTTTCTAAAGTTGTAACATGTATCATAAAATTTATGTGAAACTACAATGTGGTTCATCTAAAATGTTTTATTATGTATTATAGATTATAGATAATAAATTATATATAGTTTACAGGTTAATTTCTTGATGATACAAATGAAATTTTACACATTCCAACCCATTTTACGGAGATCGACGACCCAAATGGAATGTCTCGTCTCCAGGGCCGGCTCAACCCTTTAGGGGGCCTAAAGCGAATTATCAATTTGGGGCCCTTTTTCCGAAAGCATAAAAAAAAATTTTAGTTCTTGTATAGTCCGTGTTGCGATACGTTGTGTCTAACGAGCCAAATCAAATCATAATTAAATGGATGGTATTTGTAATTGTCACTTTCTTATGATTTGTTCCTCTACTTCTTGAAATTACACAGCCCAATTCAGTGTTTCAAAATAAAAAATGGTGGCCCTATAGATTTGGGGGCCCAAAGCCCTAGCCTCATTTCACTTGGGCTTCAGCCGGCCCTGCTCGTCTCATGCATAAAGGTATGTAAGTGTCGCTGATCTGACCAAATTGTGGTTAAGATATGTGACCAAAGGAGTTACATCATGGTTAAGATATGTGACCAAAGGGGTTGTAACTTCAATGGCACCAAAGTGTTTCTTACCGTGCAATCCCTCTCAAATATTTTAAGAGTAAATTAGTTTCTCCTTAAAAAAAAAAAAGTTAAGATCTATGGTTATTAATGATATTCGTATCTTAGGTTTCTTGAACACACACTTGAAATTAGCCGCATCTCCATCATGGCCGTAGTCTAGTTTGATAACACTGGTATGTGTAATTAACATTTAGTGAGATGAAGTTGACTTTTTAAAGGGCTTCAATGCTATTCTTATATTAATGTATACAGGTCCTTCACGGGTAACTCAGTTGGTGAATGGACCAAGGATCTCTCTTGGAGGTCTCAGGTTCGATTCCCACGAAGGACATAATGAGAAATGATGGATGACTCATAGCCTATGGTCATGAGTTCGAGTCCTGATTTCGCCAGGTTTTACCGGTTCACTACTGTCGTGCCTTCGGGCGGGTATGTGGGTCGGGTTTTCCCTGGAAGTGGGCTGTCGGGCGGGCTAGGGGCTTCGTGCGTCCGAGGTGGACCGGGCTGTGTCTCTATCTTTACCACTGGGGGGCCGCGTACGAATTACCCGGCGTTGTTTAGTTTGTCGTTCAAAAAAAAATATATATTAACATATACAGAAGGTTCCAGTTAATGTAGGCGTGAACAAAATGTCAAGATGCCACCAACTTTCAGGTAGAAGAACTCAATCACGAATATATATTTAAGTGAATTTTGTTATTTAACAAACTCATGTTCCACACTACTAGAAAATTGGGTTTTTGTCACGCACATAATGGTGACAATTGCTCTGTAGCCACCATTTTGCGACCGAAAATGTGGTAGCAAAAACACACGTGTCTGTTGTCCTAATGCCACCAAATAGCTACCATTTTTGTATTTTGCTACTATATTTTTGTCATCACAAAAGTGTTAAAATCATTGTTACCGCTCCTACAATGTTTTAGGAAGATCTTTTGCTACCATTTTGGTACCATTTAGCCACCGATATTGCCACTATTTAGATACCATTTTTATTGAAAATTTACAACCTTTTTTTGTAACCGTTTTGGTACCATTTAGTTTGCAACCATTTAGTCACCGCTTTAATTCATTGAGAATTTATTACCATTTAGTCACCACTTTCATTGAAAAATTTGTTGCCATTTAACCACCACTTTCATTGAAAATTTGTTACCAATTAGTTACCTTGTCTTATAAGACATATTTTGGTGTAAAATCGGTTACGAAATTTGTTACTATTTTTCTAGGTAGCAACTTTTAATGACAATAACCCAGTTTTCTAGTAATGCCATGAGTGAGAGGGACATCGTTTATTTGTTTATTATATAAATAAAAAAAAGTACTCTACATCAAATAAAGACTTCCAATTGGCCAAATTAATAATGCTTAAATCAACCAGTAAAGACCAACATAATTAGCGAGGTTAAACTATTATGGGGTCTATGTCTATCTGCGTACACAACTTGGCATTGGTCAAATCGCATCTTGTGGCTGCAAATTCATACCCATCTCAACTAGATTCTAACCAATTTGCAAGGTATGTTAATTAGTTGATGAATGATGACGTACAATATGATATATAATTATAGATTACTACTATTAAGTGTGGTGGTAGTTATGGATGAAGCCTGGCCTCGTAGGGTTTCCACCGCTAATAATAATACTTATTGTGACACCCGACAAACTCAGGGTAATATTTTTTAAATATATAAGTCTACATTAGCGAAAACATTTATTTAAAGTACTTGACGGGGTCAGTTGAGTCGGTTTACACTTACGTATTGTCCAGGAATCAATGATTCGGAGGATCATTGAGGGTATCATACGCACACACGAGTCTTGAGTCCCGTTGTGGGTGAAATTACATAGTTGGATTAAGTATCAAGTATTGAAGGTTCTATATATGATATACAACGTGGGAATACTTGTGTATATGATTAGATATAATTAACATATGTTAGAATTGCATGTTCATGTGTTAGAATGTGTTAACATGTGTTAAAATGGATTAAAATGGCGAAATCATAGAGATTTGGTATTCTGGAATTTGGTTCGACCTTATGGGAGGTCGAACCAACCACATAAGAACTTATTCGACCCTTGTTAAGGTCGAATGAAGACAGGTTCGACCCTACGAGGGTGCGAACCAATGCTGACTATAAATACCATACTTTACACCTTTTACATCATTTCACAACCCTAACTCGCATCCAAGTGCTCTCTCTCAACCCCAAACATGTAAGGAGGAGTTTTTGATCTTGTTTTTCAGATCCTAACCTAAAAACACATTCTATAACATAAACAAAAGAAGATTTAAGGTGTGTTCTTCATCTAAAACCTTTTTAATCAAATTTCATTCGTTTTTTTTCAAAAGCTAAGTGTCCAGATCTGATTCAAGCCATTTTTTATGAATAAAAACCTTTCTAACATCTTTACTAAATCAAATTTATGCATTGATAATGAGTTTTCATACAAAATCCCTATATTAATGATGTTTAATGATGTGTTTGTGTGCTATGTGATATGAAATGATGAATAAATGTTTTATTACTGATCTAGAACTATTTTAGATGATGATTTATGGTTATTATTAGGTGTAATTGATGATTGATGAAGTTTCACCCATTTTGAGGGTTTTATGCTAGATCTAGGGTTTGTTCTTGTTGGTATTGATGATGATATGATTGGGGGTTTGCTATACATGATTAATCTATACATAATAATATGTTCATAAGGTTAAAATTGATAAGTTTCCATTTTGGGTAAAGATTACATGCATTGATATGACATTTCCATAATTTACCATTTTGGGAAAGTTGTGATTACTACTTGAAATGGACGGATTTCGGGGCATAAATGGTAGGGTTTATGGGGATAGATTAGATGATATCAACTGCTGTGATTTATGATGTTTCGTGATGTTTTCGAACTGTTTTGATGAGATTTTGTTCGTTTATTGAGTATTTGCAGCAGTTGGGTCAAACCAAAAAACTGGTTCGCACTTTCGGGAGGTTGAACCAACTTTAAGAAGGTCGAACCAACCATCAAAAACCTCATTCGACCCATCTAGAGGTCGAACCAACTGAGATTTGCCCTGGTTCGACCCCACGATTGCAAAAATGCGATTTTTGATGCAAACTAAGTGTTTTATGTGTGATTCTTGTGTGTAAACTATATGTACTTGATCAACTAGTGTAACGGGTCACCAACATGATGTCAGGTCAGTCTGGTGTGTCGGGTTAACGTTCAAACATATTTTCAAAACATACGTGTTCATGATCTGGACAATCGGGGACTAGTTAGCCTACGGGTTATTAGTCAAAACACTTATACATACATTATGATAGGTCGCCGATAGTTGGGACTATGAGTTCGTGTTGGTTATCCTATTGATTGGAAGACGCAACCTAAGGTGAGTTTCACGGCCCCTCTTTCAGTGTTTTTGTTTTCGGGGGAGAAACATGATACGTACTTGTATTCATTAAGATCATGTTATACTAGTGTTATCTTGTGTTTACTATATGATTCGTTTAAGCCCTAGTTCAGTTAGCCGTGGGTTTGGCAGTTCAGTTAGTCGTGGCCTCGACAGTTCATTTAGCCTTGGATGAGGCAGTTCAGTTAGCCATGAATGTGGCAGTTTGTTGGGCGATTCATACGTGGTATCGTATTAGTGAAGTTCACACGCCTAGCTAGCGTCCTTATAACTTAGTAGTAACGTGATTGATCTTTCAAAACTCATGAAACGTTTTACTTAAAATCTGTGAACCCACCAGCATTATGTGTTAACATTTTTAGCATGTTTTCTCAGGTCGCTAAGGTAGCAGTTGTTGATAGGCGCACGGCGTCTAGGATTCACTTTCATTGTTTTAAACTTTGTCAGACTCATAACATTTACTTTTTCGGATGTAAAGATGTTTTATGCTTCCGCTGTTGTCATTAATACTTTCAAAACTTAACGAATGGTTTACGTATCTTTTACATTTAGTTGTCGTTTATTGTGACCGTTGACTTGAATCATGGTGTGTCACGCGCCTCGCGGTAAAACCCGCAAGTGGAATTTGAGGGTGTGACACTTATCAACTTATCATTATATATATAAGTACTATGTATATATTGTTTTAGAAGTGCAACTCACACACCAAACTAAATTACTTCTAATTCTAATCCCTATTCAACGATGGATCGACTATTTTAGGATGGGTCATATGTGATCCCCCACCTTGCGCACCCTAAAAACGCCTTTGCGTCTTGTGAATGATCATTTCATAGGACAACCATTCACAAACTAAAGAATATAAACAAAATATATTAAATTAAAAGTCGAATTACAACACATTGGAAAGGAAAAACAGAATCTGGATACAAACTAAACGAAATACATAATCATAACACTAAAAAATATATGGAAAACAAAACAAACAATAAAAAAGCAAGGATGGTTGGGGATTTATGTTTGACAGAGATCCCTTGAAACAGATTTCAAGCCACCAAGGTGAATCTATCTATCTCCCAGGGTAGAACAGTTTAAGTAGAATGTAGGATTAGCCTAGCGCCTAAAACTATACATGAAAGACAGTATACATATAAGAAAAGTTAAGAAATTCGTCAGAGATCGTGTGTGGTTTTTCGAACATGTATTTTTCTGTGTATTGAACAAGAAACTCATGTCTTGTATATATATACATACATATATTCATGAAAATAAAATAGATGAAGAGTCTGAATTGAATATGTAATTCAATTGAAATGCATTCAAAACTTAATGAAAATTAAATTCATAATATAATGATATCTCATAATAACTGATGGAATCTAAAGAGTCTTCCGTTGACCATCAGGTGCTCGAGCCACACGCCACAAACTCGAGCCACACCAGTGCACAACATGTCAAGTGTGCGAAGTGCGCAATCGAAATATGACTCCTGATGCCACTGGTGTGCCTTGCTATATAGGAATACATTCCTATAAAAATTCTTACTTATAGTTGACTCAAAGTTTATCATTCAATCAATGTGGGACAAACTCAATTTTCACAGTTTTAATGTTCCAGCTAAACAATTTAGAGCTTTGACACCCCATTCATTTTGGCTCTATTTTGGATACAGTTTGGTTCGTTATGATTCTCTTGCGTAGTAGAACACAAACGCCTTAGATACTAATTATATTATTCTCAAATATAAATAATTGTTTGCTTCCAATTTAAAATTAGGTGGAAAACATATTTTCATAACATTTCCTACACATTTTACATACCAAGATATCATTGCGCTAATTAAATGCATTTTGGTAATTACTCTTATATAGATCATGCATACATCATATATAGTTTGTAATAATAATAACGAACGAATGCATCTTCACGTTGATGTATACATTGTAGGACCCGAAAATGGTTTCAGATTGCATGTTATATGTATGTAGCATAAAGATTAAATGTTGATTAGCCAATATATTCTTATAAAGGCAATCATAACTTTAAAATCAAATGAATGATAAGAGATTATTCGTATTCAATTCTTTGAAAAAAGTAAGTTAACAACAAGAAACCTTAATTTATAATTTTAAAACCAAAAACGTCATAGAATAACAACTCTTGTCTATAATTTAATTATGAACTAAAACTAGTAATTATTCCCGGACCTTACGTTGTTTTGGACTTTTTTTTTTAAGTAAACCCAAATTACTGCATTAGGGTTTCTTAAATCATAACACCAGCTCACCTACACCATTGTTATTCATTCGCTAGTTCGCTCCCCATCTATCTATCTATATATATAAAAGAAACGTATATGCTGACGTGGCGTGCAATTAAGGCTCCTTTTTTAATTAAATTGAGTTATTTTAGGAAAAAAAGAATTTAAAAATAAATTTAAAATTTTCTCCCTCATATTTCCTCCCATAATTTTTAAACGTTTATATCTTTTATATACGGGATTTTTTAAAGAAAAAAATTACACCAAATTAACGAGCGTTTTATTATCTTTCCAACGAGTACCATAGTGCTATATAAAAAACGGAGAAAAAATCGACTATTTTTTGTGGGGTTTCGTTCATACAGGAAAAAAAACACACAAAGTGTTCATGTTATCACGTAAAATTAGATTTTGTGGGGAATATGAGTTATTAGTGATTAGAATATTATGAACATGCAATAATTGAGAGATTTTGTGGTTAGTTAACTTGAGCCATTTGCAATAGGTTATCACGTAAAATTAGATTTTTCAACCCGGGACCCTCCTGGGGTAATCAGCTAGTTCCATAATAAAAAAGTTTTAACACAGAGAGAGTCAAGAGGAGACTCACAACCACCACGAGTTAATTGCAGTTTTCGTCCCTGTGGTTTGCTAAACTAACAGGTTCAGCTCAGGCTTAACACCCTGAGTACCTGTGATTTCATTTTCTAACACTTTACGTCCCTAAGACTAACGGCCGTTAGTTGTTCCGTTAGTTTTTGGTGAAATTACTATTATACCCTTAATTTTTTGGGTGAAATGACTCTTATACCCTCTCTTCTTCTTCTCCAACCAACCCACCCACCCACCACCACCATCTCCACCACCACCACCATCTCCACCGCCACCCTCCATCTCCTCACTCCTCCACCATCTCCACTCCACCTCCAAAACCCAATCCAAATAAATACCGGAAAAAAAAAAAAACCATTTTATATACCCTTTAACCTATTTAACAACAAATCAGTAATAATAACAATAAAATTCAAATAACATATAACAAAATCAAGAAAACAAAAAGAACCCAGAACGCACCTCGATGGGAGAGGAAGAAACGATGTCGTTTGGGCACTGAAGCTGCAGATTGAGAAGGAACGGATTAATCTGTGGTAACATATCGACGGAAACGACGATGGAGAAGATGAGGACACGGAGAATAATAGCAGCAGAATGATGGAGATTAATGGAAAAGATAATTTCATAGATGACGTAATAATTACAAGGATTGAATCCTGTTGTTTCTTCATCTGTTTTTATTTTATTATTATCCGTCGTCGATGTCGGTCCGTTAGCTCTACTGACGATTGCTTCTCTTGTCTACTCGAAGCATAAGAAGAAGAAGGAAGAGATCATTGCAACGGATATTGATGATGAAAAATCATCTGGGCACTAGCTAGTGATGGTAAGATTTTGTTACATGTTATGAATCATCAAAAACGACGTCATGTTTGTTTTGGATGTTTGAGTCTTCAACTCCTGTTCAGTCTTCTACGCTGACATCATGTTGACTTGATATTTGGTTTTGTTTTGGTGTTGCAGGTGGAGTGAAGATGGTGGAGGAGAGAGGAGATGGAGATGGTGGTGGTGGTGGTGTTGCAGGTGGTGGTGGTGGTGGGTGTTGCAGGTGGTGGTGATGGTGGTGGGGGGTGGGTGGGTGGGTTGGTTGGAGAAGAAGGAAGAGATGGTATAAGAGTCATTTCACCAAAAAATTAAGGGTATAATAGTAATTTCACCAAAAACTAACGGAACAACTAACGGTCGTTAGTCTCAGGGACGTAAAGTGTTAGAAAATGAAACCACAAGTACTCAGGGTGTTAAGCCTGGGCTGAACCTATTAGTTTAGGCAAACCACAGGGACGAAAATTGCAATTAACTCCAACCACCACCGTCCACCTCCAGCTGGTAGTCACCGTCGCTGGCCTATGTACTTCCCTCAGACTCGATCAATTCAAGTCTGCCCCAGCTCAGAACATGAATTTTGTTTTGATTTGAAGTTCAAACATGAATATGGGACTTGGGAGGCAAACTTTTGATTTCTTTAACTATTTGTTTGTTTTTCGATCTATTTATTTCCAGATTTGCATATGAAAATGTGATTATTAGTGTCCAACAAGTGCTAAAAATTACTAGTAAAAGGTTTTTTTTTTATTGTTGATTAAAATGGACAAGTGTAAGCCTAGGAGCCTCACCTTGTGTGTGGTGGTAAAGGTGTTGAGATTTCAAATGAGAGAATGAGAGTTCAAGCCTCAAAAGAAGCAAAATAAAGGGTGTTAAAATGGGGTAGGAAACTAACCGTTCAAAAGAAAAAGTGTAAGGCCATGTATAATGGTGGGTGAAATTTGTGGGCTAAAAGGGCATTAAAGGGGCATTTTATAACATGTGGTATGTGAGGCCATGTTGGTGGGTTAAAGGGGCAAAGGGTGTAGTGGTAGGTGAAATTTGAAGTGTGACATTTTTTGACATGTGGCATGTGGGCCACATGCCTATTTATATTATTTTTTAAAATTTAAATAAACAAACTACTATTTAATTTAAATATTTAACTAGAATAAACATAAAAAAAATTACATTAATTCACTAAATTACCTAAAAAATTAAAAAAATACGGAAAACAAAAAAAAGCATTAATCCTAAAATTAAAAAATACGGAAAATAATAAAGCTATAATTCATCTTCCTCGTCAAATTCGTCTTCGTCGTCATTCTCGTCTTCTTCTTCCTCTTCTTCGTCTCCCTCGTGCGGAATATACCGAACCGACCATGCATGTTGTACCAAATCCAACATTAAAGCGTTATGCGTCTCCTCGTTACGCACCTCTTACGAGTTGAGGAATCTCTCCGCCAGTGTCGCTTGTGGTGCCATATTTCTATAAAAATAATTTTGTAAAGTTTATAAATTTAAGATGGAAGGGGTGTTGTATTTGGTTTGATTTTGGTTGTTTGTTTTGAATGGTTATATATATTATTATATATATATATATATATATATATATATTTGACCGTTGCACCTATCCTCCAACGTTTATTTTTTTAGCCGTTGCCTTTTTTTTAAGCCACGTGTCCAGGTCTGATTCACCAGTGTCTCCTTTCACCCACGCGAAATATTTGGCCCAAGCCCCTTTAGCGCCCCTTTAACGGGTAGGGGGCGGTGTTTGCAAGTGAACAAAGCGCAAAAATGCCATTTCACGCCCCTTTAACTAGCCACTACGTATGGTCTAAGCCTAGGAAATGGAGATGGAAGAGTCTGAAACTTAACCTCATTTAAAAATCATAATTTTTAGGCCTGTAAACAAATCGAACAAACACAACCAAATGCTGTTTGTGTTTATTGGTGTATTATACCACCAATTTTTTATACAGACGTCAATATATGTATTTAAAAAAAATCAGTGTATTATACCACTAACATATACGATAGTCAAGATATTTATTTAAAAAAAATAAACATTGACGTGACAGTTATAAAGTTTGTTAAGTTAACTTTTAAAACACTTTCTTTGTTCAAATGAGAATTAATTTCGATTTTTTAATACCATCTATTTTTTATTAGTTAACATGTTGTATTTTTATTGTTACTTACCATCCAACACATCAAGTATTTGAAAATTTTTAGATATCACTAATAAAAAATCGTCGTCATAATTTTTCATTTTTGAGATAGAAAGAAATAATATATCTTTAATTAAAAAATAAGCATCCTTACTTAAGTAGGAGAAAACATGTTTAATTAAAAGATAAGTATGGATAATTTTGTCACACCGTCAAATTTTCACTGCGGAGTTTATACCGCGAGGCGCATGACAAACCAGGATCCCATAGCCATAAGTCACATGAACGACTCTAAATGCCCAACCATTTAGTTCGTTATTGTAAAAAACCAAGTTTTAAAGTTTAACCAAACCAATAAAAGTATAGCAGAAGCGAATGAAAAATAGTAAATAAAGTCTGCGCAAAACACCGCGCCCAAAACCAAATAAATAGTAAATGTGCAAAATAGTTTAATGTTTGAGACCCATGATATGATGCATGACCTAACTGTGCTCCGTTCCTAGTTACCTGCAAAAGCATGCTATCGTGTGTCAACATAAAGCTGGTGAGTTCACAAAGTAAAAGTAATTTAATATGCAAATGCGCTGGTTTCCAAAAACCACGTAAGTAAGTAATAACGTAGGTCCTCCAGACCAAAAAGTTAAAGAGTTGTTAGTTTAAGTGTGTCAGGGGTAGCTAGCCCACTCAATGTAACTAAACAAGATTATTGGGACACCTTCAGGAAAATAATTATTTGCCTCAATGACTGGCGTCTATCAACACCAGTCGGAAATTGTGGTCAGAAGTTCATGCCCGTGCCTCAAGCACCTCAGACATGAGGTTGCTGCATCAACCTAATAGCGCTATCAACTAATACCCGTTCGCCTCCAGCGATTAACCCAATAATATGCAAGGACTTCAAATGATAGAGTGTTTAGATTACAAAGGACCAATAAGTTTTAAACTGACCGAAAACCCGATCCACACAAGGAATCGTAAAACCGACCCACACAAGGAGTCCATACCTGAGTAGCCCAAATGGACTAGAAAATGTTTACCAAAGTTGTCTCTAATCCGAGACGCATGCTTTTGAGAAAAAGAGTAGTGAAACTCACCTTAATGTGCAAGCAAAAGAAATCCGAACCGCAAGTAAAGTATGCTACCGACACCCTAACATAAGTGTCACTAAGTGAGTATAGGCGTAATATCGCTACACCACATAACTCGTTTGTCCAAGGCGTTTTAAATGTTCAAAAGTGTGTATGTGACGCCTAGTGATTCTACATGCAATAGTAAACCCTACGGACTCGTTGGTGAATGTATTGGTTTCAATTAGCTTCTACATTCCGTATGTGTCTCAAACAAGTGTACTTCAGTTACATGTCAATTCCATACCACCTAAGACCTCAATTAATCACATAAGCACATAATATACAATCTGTGTTTTCAGGACAGATTGTGCGCATCAAAACGAATTTATTTAAAATAGTAAATCAGTGAGTTAACCTCCAAAGTTTTACTGAATTTTCTTTGGGATTCACTTAACAACACCTATTTTGTTTTGTCTTAAATCCAAACAAAAAAATAATTAAAATTCCTCTAATTCAGCTATGTTCAGAAAACCTTCCTAACAGGTCAGTTTGGTAGATAATTTCTCAAAAATTGTGTATTCATCCAAACGGGATGAATCCACTTGGAAAACTCAAATTACTCCAATATTAACCTTCTGTAAAAATTTCACAACCCAACTCTTTATAAAACTTGAGTTATGATGTTTCAAAGTTGACTCAGTTTGATACCCGAAATTCTGACCTGACCTATTTTCAATGAAAATTCCAAAAACGACTCAACCGACGTCCAAAACACTTGATTTTACCCATTATGAAAAGCTAAGACCAGGTGTGACTCAACCATGCAAAGAAAATACCAAAATCATTATGTTAAGGCCGTGTTACAGCTCCTACAAGTTCGTCTAATCATTCTGTCCAGATTTTAGTTTCGCCTAAATCATACTTTAATCGACTACCGTGTGCATAAAAACAATCAACAAACATCAATCATTATTACCAAACATCCCTAATACTTTTTTTTTATCAGATTCTACTACTAAACATGCAAAGATCACAACTTTAAAGACTAAAACGTCAATAACTTGCGCAACAAGTATTCTATGATGTTACTAATCGTTTATTATTATGTTTGATCCGTTTAATCTTCAAAAACTTCATGTTTTAATGATTATTAAAAACTTTCAGACCTGGACAAACTTTGTTACATGATTTTTATAACAAAAACACAAGATAAAAGTGTAAGGAATCAAAGATTATACCCTTGGCTCTTCGATTCGATCAACCGTGCGCCTTTGGAGCTTCCCAATTGATGATCTTGAGCCTTAGCAGGAGCTTTAGGGTTAATATTTCGTGTGGGGCAGTAAGGGGGCGATAGGGTGAGTTTAGGGTTGCATAGGGGTTAAGGATGCTTAAATAGGAGTGTAAGGCGGTTTAGACCCGTCAGACGAATCCGAGCGGCCGCTCGGGCCTGTGAGCGGCCGCTCACAGGCCCGAGGCCGCGTGATTGTTTCGTTTCGTCACCCGACGCGTTATCCTTCGATGTTTTCGTTATTTCGGACCGTAACAAGTGCAACCCCATGCGTTAAGACCCTAATCAACCTCATGCTCCACTTTTAGTGATTTTTATTAACGTATTCGGTTTAAATTCACACAATCACGTATGGTTTTCACATAAGTTCATCAAATATCACAGAGACACATAAGTTCATTATTCACCAACGTCCGAGGTTCACTAATCATGTAACTATATTAACTCATAACAATGCACGTGTGTCCTATCTAGCTAACCCTAGTTAAGTATAATGCAAGGAACGTAACTAGAGTTTAGTTAAAGTGAGAAATGAATTTGCGGGGTGTCACAAATTTAGTAGGAGAAAAGAGGATAGAAAACCCAAAAGCATATGACTTCAATGAATAACATGTGTCCGAACTTATATTAGTTATTATATATGACAAGATATGTTTAAGAAAGACAAAAAAAAATAATTTTATATAATTTTAAAAGTTCAAGTATTACAATTTTTAAAACACTTTATATAATCATTTAAGACATATCTTTTACTTTTAAACCAATTACAAGGATCGTATCTATGAAATCTTTTTCATACCATAATATTTTTTTTAAAAGCACTACACCATAAAAACGATTATTATATTGGTTTTAGTTTCAGCAGTGATAATCTTTTTTCTGAAAGAACTAACATATCTATCGCACACACTTTGGTAGACTGTGGTGCGGCTCACTTGAACACATACTCTATTATTTAATATTGTGTCAACGAAGGCTGACGTGGCACTGTGATAAAGTTTTAAGTCACTCACTTAATCATGTTTGTGGCTCACCTTGAGCGATGGTGTTATTCAACAGCTATTTTTGGCCAACGGCCATATTTGGCGCGCTATCTCACGCGGGTGCAGCAGCATTTGCTCGCTCGCACCATCTCGCTCGCACGCCAAAACAGGTAGTCTTGCACGGCACCCCTTGTGTTATATAATGCTTAGACTGAGCAGTACACAGACGGGGCAACCACCCCCGTCCCAATTTTTTTCATGTCTAAAAAACTCTACACCACCACCTACCCCCGTCCTTCTTCCCCCGTCTCCCATGTCTTGCTCGAGACATAAAGGACATCCAATCACCTTTTTTTCCTTTTTTTTTCTTTTTTTTTTATTTAAACCACTAGGTATTTTTGTTTTTATTGGATGGTTTATAAGTTTGAGACATAAGATTGTGGTGTCTCCACACCCTTGCCATGTCTTAACCAAGAGAACATAAGAGCCATCCTAGGTGGCATCTTAGGTGGCATTGAGACATAAACATTCTCATGTCTGCACACCCCATAGCCTTATTGCTTACGGTTACGGAATGGCAATTTTGTCTTTTGTGGCCTGAAAACTCCAATGGTCTCTCAACAACACAAACGAATTGTCATTGGACTATTTTTCTCCATATATTAGATTAACTATTTTTTTCAAAGGCATGCCCACAGCCACATTAAATATGCGTCAAGTCAACAAAAACAAACACTAGTTTCATTACAACAAATCTTACTGCCCATTACAACAAATTTTACTGGCTAAAATTAAATAAGTCTATTTCAAACTGTTATATATATTTTTTGAACGGCCAACAAAACATTTTTATTAAACACCAAAGGCTAGCGGATCACTAGCGAAAACACCCAATACAACACCAAAGCATATATACAAACAGAAAAAACAGCAAGAACACTGCAGCAAACAAGATTACAGAGATCGCCCACTTGAATCATTACCACCTAATGTTCGATAAGTTGAAAGCTCGCCACTTCTCCCAATCTAAAGTCGTTTGTTTTGCACGTGCCTTGACCCATAAGTAGCTTAGCGTTTTAATATCCCCAATTGTTTTCTATAACGATACTTGTCTTTGCTTGAAGATCGCCTCATTTCTCGAGTTCCAGATGCACCATACAACCGTAAAAATGACCACATGAAAAGCTTTCTTAATACCATTTGACCCACCTAAGTAACTGTGAAGCTTGAGTAAGTCTTTAAATTCGAATGCGTAAATGTTACCCACTATGCACCATTGTGATACAACTTGCCACACCGATTGAGGGAATCCACATTCTATGAAAAGATGCTCGACCGTCAATCTGTTATATATACACACAACAAATCTGTAACACCCCAACCGATGGCGGAAACATCGAGGTGTCACCTTGTGACGATTGTTCAATAGCACATGGACTAAAGTGTAAATTTGAATACATTGATTAAATAATTTATTACATTGAAATGAAATACAACGATTCTAACTGCCAACTAAATTGTAATACAATGAATCAAAATCTAAATATAAATCCGAAAGCTTAAAGGATGCATCTCAAAACAACCTGAAACATGTACGAAAACGTTTTGGTCAATACAAAATGTATTGGTGAGCATACCATGTTTGAATAAATATAGTAGGAAAAGTGTTTAGCAATTCATGTGCGGTACCATTTGCAATTATGTAATAAGTAATATCCGTTCAAAATCAACCCTATGTAAAGAAAAGCAGATATATATAGTATGCGCTAGTAGTAATGTAATACATAGCAATGACAAGGACTCTCAACAGAGTCACAAGGGTATATACCATAGTACTATTCATTGAAATGCCAGGCCCTCAAAGGTTAATGATTTTGACAAGTCATAGACACACAAATTAACATAAAGCAAACACACATGAGAATTGCATTTAGTAAAAGAAATAGAAACTTGATTGTAAGTACATGAGTCACCCCAAAATGTAAAACAGTAAAAAGGGGAAAGATATACTCACAGTTTGCAAAAGCGATCAAAATCCAACTTAAGCGGTCGTGAGCTAAGTAATGGGAATTCCGAGGAATTCAACCTATAATGTGTAAGAATACTAATAAGGAAGTGTCTAAAAAAATCTAAGGTAACTAGGGTCTAAGGCATTAGGGTTTGCTATGTTGATTTGGGGAATTAGAGTTTTTATGATAAATCTTGTTAATGTAAAAGTCGTATGTCACAAATAATATCTGAAAGTTTGTAAACATGGTTTAAGTAATATAATTATTACCTATTGAATATTTAGATAAAAATATGTTTGAATAATTAAGACAAAATAATTTAGTTAATTACTTTAACTAAATTAAAATAAATACAATAATCATAATGTATAAATAAATGATTATGTGTTTCACAATGATCTAACAAATGATAATTAAGATTTTCAAACATAAAACATTTCTATTTTATAGGAAAGGTATTTATAAAATAGATGTTTAAATAGTGTAAGTAAATAAATGTTCAATTATGTCTAATTAAACATAAATAAAGTTAATAATACAAGACATGATCCAAAAATGCGATTTTCATGAAAAAATAAATATTTTCTGATGTGAAATACTAAAAATAATATTTCCATAATTTCTCACAATTTATTTGTATTTAAAACTGATTTAATGACTTTAAATCATGTTTAAATGATTAAAAATAGAGAAATCAATAAAAATAAGTGTTTTCTGAACCAATAATTTTTATTTCAGTTCATGATGATGAGAAATAATTACTCAAAAAGTTTGAGATTAAAATCATTAAAAATGAATTTTTAATCAATTAAATATGGTTAAAACAAATTAAATCAATAAAAAAATAAAAATGAGACATTTTCCAGAAAATAAAAGTGTGGTAATTTTATTTATGGTGTCAAGATGCTACTCCTAAATTTTTATAATTTTAGAGAAAAAATAAATTTATTATGAATTAATTTCCTTTTAGTGATTATATTAATTTAAACAAAATAAAAATTCATGTTATGATAAAAAAGAAACAGCAACAAAAAAAAGAGGGGTTCCCATGACTAGAACCTGGGTCAGATAATGCCCCAAACCTTAACTATCAAGCACCAACCAATTGAGCTACAACAGATTTTTGTTTATTTATGAAAACATAATATATTTAACTAATATTCACGTTATGTCTTCTTCTTCCCCAATCCTACAAGCAAGAACCCTAACCCTAGCCAAATCAATCAACCCGATCTGACATGAAAACTATTCTGTAAGAGAGGGCTTTCAAGAAGTGATGTATAATTAACAAAATGGCAACGAAAAATGATACTTACAATGTGTTTAAGCATCGAAATTGAGGGAAAAAAAAAGGTCAAGCCAAAAGATCGATCCATAGAGGGTTTCAAACACGATTAAGCTAATATTTATGAGGGGTTATGATGTTAGAAGGTGCAGAACACGTTTGGACTACTGATTATATAATGATTTCGGAAAAAAAAACCGTCCAATGTCCAATTCTTAAAAGATCCGATCGGTTACACATCGAGGGTCTTAAAATCGAATTTTTAATCGATTCAAATGTTAAATGCAGATCATAACTGACCAAAATTGATGAGGAACATCAATATTTATAATAAAAATGGGTTAATGGGTCAAAATAAATGATTAAAAAGCATTAAAGGGTGGTTTTTTTTTTCAAAAACTTGCTGTACAAAGATGCAGATGTGTTAGAGCTTCTTTTCAATTTCAAGTTTCGTGTTTTGACAAAACAGGTCCCTCCCTTATTTAACTAGATTAATATTATGGGTAACTTGGTTAGAAATTTCTTTTATAAATTTAACAAACTAACCAAGGTTCTAAACTTAATTATTATTTCTTTTATAAAATCTTTTACGAATATGTTTCAACATACGCATTTGATTAAAACTTATACCGATCCATAATAAATATAAATGATTAAATTTTAGTTCGCTCTAAAATTAAATTTAAAAACGACGAAACTTGCAGGGATTATAATGGAAATATTTGAAGGACTATTATTGTCAATTAGATGAAAGACGGGGGTGACGGATGTCACAGTCTCCCCTACTTTAGAAAATTTCGTCTCGAAATTTCTTTCAAGTGGAGGCTACTATGAAACAAAAGGCGTTGTAAAAGTCAACTAGATTCCATAAATTACTTCAGTTGTCATTTAACAAAATTTAAAGTAGTCGTTTTAATATCCGAAGCAAAAGCTTCCAAATCTTTGACAGTTAACTTAAAAGAAAAAAATTGAGAGTTTAAATGAGAAAAGTTTTGGGAATGTGGAACTGGTGAGGGAAAGGCGCTGATGAAGGTAGTCTCCCCTACTTTAGGAAAGTTTATGACCGATCTTTACTAAGGACATGCAACAAGATAGAGAGTGTAAGAGTATACAAGGTTTACGTTTTTCAGTAGAGGTAAAAAAAATGTTCCTATCGAAAATGCTAGCTATTAGTCAATGATCTAATGAAGAGGTAGTAATGGGTAGGTCCTTGGTTAAACTCCTAGTCCGTTCCCGTAGTATCGTTTATGCTTATGTATAGGGTGTACCGTAGCTAACCCACCACACTCCCGATACTTTGGACTCGTGCTGATTGTTTACCAATAGCCTAAATAGAATTACACACCACCCTTATGTACCTGTAAACCCATGATTGCGTTCCGGACCGTAATCACCGATTTTACCTTACACTAGGGTGTTATGCTTTTCCATAACCCTAACAAGAAGTAAATGCGTGCAACCAATATGTAATAGCCACTGTAATAAATGATGTTCAATCAAGACATGGTTAGAGGTTCTTCCCTTCCGGGTTTTCCCTTTAACCGTAATGTGAATAACATGTAAGTATAAGACATGGTTAGAGGTTCTTCCCTTTCGGGTTCACCCTTAAATGGTAGTTTCTGTTTACATCGTTGGCTTTAAACACTCGTATTGATAGACTCTGAGATTTACACCGTTCCCTCGGATTAAAGAAATACTCTAATCCGAGTCGTACGTGGGCACTGGCTTAGATCTCATACGAGTTATCAACTAGTATGTTTATTGGCCATGATGAAAAACAAAATAATGCATAGTATAACAGGGTTTTGCTCAAAACAGGAAAGAAAATATGCATACCAAATATGTGTTCATGTAAGTATATAAGTATAACATAAAATTCCGACTGAAAGAATAGTATAACATAAATTGAGTAAATCGCACAATTGCACAAAATGAAAGTAAACGAGTTGAATTAATGCAAATAGGCAATGTGAAAATAATCACAAATAACGTGTTAGAAATAACTATGAATAAAAATGGTGCAAGATTAAAATAATGAAATTTACGGCAAATGAATGTGCACGGAACGGGTGTATAGCCTACTGGCATGTGAGTTTAAAATCTAGTAATTTTACATATATGCGTTATACTATAAAAGACATTTAGCAACATTTTGATAAAAAGATATGTCCATTGTTTTGTTAAACCAAAAGTTTTGCAACTGGAAAAGTATAAGTGTAAAAGGTAAATTTTCGCAGTTTACTCGACTTTGTGATATTGTTGAAAGAATAGTAGTGATGCATGAGAATAACTTTTTAGAAATCGAAGTGTGTTTTAGATTCAAAACAGGTTCATTTGCAAAATCTTCGTAAATACACATTTTCATGTGTTTACGAGAAGTCGAGTTTGAAAAATGTTATAAGGCTTATTATTAGTTGCAAATTTCTCCCGAAAATATATTGGATACGTCGTATGAAAACAAAAGATTTACATTTGGTCTTTAAGATATGCAATACAAGTTTGTAAAATGCAAAATGAAACCATTTCATGAAATATGTGTAAATCTAATGTGTTTTAAAAGACCAAGATTTAAAATGACGTAAATGACAAAATCAACATATGTAATACCAATATTTAAGAAAATTCAACAAAACATAAATATCAATATCATAAAACATTGAGATTGTTTCCATAGAGATTTAAAACGAGATGTAGAAATAGATCCTTGAGATGTGGATTTCACTCCTAACTCAAAGATGTATTTCAAAATTGAAAACGATTGTGGAATGAAACCTATCACTAAGTTTAAGGATATCACTCCCAGCTTAGTGGTTAAGTTCCTTTTTGAAGGAAATACTCTTTGAGGTGTGGATGTCACTCCTATCTCAAAGATATATTCCTAAGATAAATAACATATAGAGGAGTGAAACTAATCACCAAGGTATGGATACCACTCCTATCTTGATGTTATCGTTTCGTTTGTGAAATACGAATGTCTTCTTCGCAAAGCAAAATATCGAAAGAATAATGAGAAATAATCATAACGAAAATATCTTGAATGAAAATATAAGAAATAAGAGAATTATAAACGAGAGGACTCGTGAAAGTAAGCTTAGTTATAGACTAGGCTAAAAGGCATTCTAATAACCTAATTCCCTATAACCTGGCTCTGATACCAATCTGTAACACCCCAACCGATGGCGGAAACATCGAGGTGTCACCTTGTGACGATTGTTCAATAGCACATGGACTAAAGTGTAAATTTGAATACATTGATTAAATAATTTATTACATTGAAATGAAATACAACGATTCTAACTGCCAACTAAATTGTAATACAATGAATCAAAATCTAAATATAAATCCGAAAGCTTAAAGGATGCATCTCAAAACAACCTGAAACATGTACGAAAACGTTTTGGTCAATACAAAATGTATTGGTGAGCATACCATGTTTGAATAAATATAGTAGGAAAAGTGTTTAGCAATTCATGTGCGGTACCATTTGCAATTATGTAATAAGTAATATCCGTTCAAAATCAACCCTATGTAAAGAAAAGCAGATATATATAGTATGCACTAGTAGTAATGTAATACATAGCAATGACAAGGACTCTCAACAGAGTCACAAGGGTATATACCATAGTACTATTCATTGAAATGCCAGGCCCTCAAAGGTTAATGATTTTGACAAGTCATAGACACACAAATTAACATAAAGCAAACACACATGAGAATTGCATTTAGTAAAAGAAATAGAAACTTGATTGTAAGTACATGAGTCACCCCAAAATGTAAAACAGTAAAAAGGGGAAAGATATACTCACAGTTTGCAAAAGCGATCAAAATCCAACTTAAGCGGTCGTGAGCTAAGTAATGGGAATTCCGATGAATTCAACCTATAATGTGTAAGAATACTAATAAGGAAGTGTCTAAAAAAATCTAAGGTAACTAGGGTCTAAGGCATTAGGGTTTGCTATGTCGATTTGGGGAATTAGAGTTTTTATGATAAATCTTGTTAATGTAAAAGTCGTATGTCACAAATAATATCTGAAAGTTTGTAAACATGGTTTAAGTAATATAATTATTACCTATTGAATATTTAGATAAAAATATGTTTGAATAATTAAGACAAAATAATTTAGTTAATTACTTTAGCTAAGTTAAAATAAATACAATAATCATAATGTATAAATAAATGATTATGTGTTTCACAATGATCTAACAAATGATAATTAAGATTTTCAAACATAAAACATTTCTATTTTATAGGAAAGGTATTTATAAAATAGATGTTTAAATAGTGTAAGTAAATAAATGTTCAATTATGTCTAATTAAACATAAATAAAGTTAATAATACAAGACATGCTCCAAAAATGCCATTTTCATGAAAAAATAAATATTTTCTGATGTGAAATACTAAAAATAATATTTCCATAATTTCTCACAATTTATTTGTATTTAAAACTGATTTAATGACTTTAAATCATGTTTAAATGATTAAAAATAGAGAAATCAATAAAAATAAGTGTTTTCTGAACCAATAATTTTTATTTCAGTTCATGATGATGAGAAATAATTACTCAAAAAGTTTGAGATTAAAATCATTAAAAATGAATTTTTAATCAATTAAATATGGTTAAAACAAATTAAATCAATAAAAAAATAAAAATGAGACATTTTCCAGAAAATAAAAGTGTGGTAATTTTATTTATGGTGTCAAGATGCTACTCCTAAATTTTTATAATTTTTAGATCAAAAATGAATTTATTATGAATTAATTTCCTTTTAGTGATTATATTAATTTAAACAAAATAAAAATTCATGTTATGATAAAAAAGAAACAGCAACAAAAAAAAGAGGGGTTCCCATGACTAGAACCTGGGTCAGATAATGCCCCAAACCTTAACTATCAAGCACCAACCAATTGAGCTACAACAGATTTTTGTTTATTTATGAAAACATAATATATTTAACTAATATTCACGTTATGTCTTCTTCTTCCCCAATCCTACAAGCAAGAACCCTAACCCTAGCCAAATCAATCAACCAGATCTGACATGAAAACTATTCTGTAAGAGAGGGCTTTCAAGAAGTGATGTATAATTAACAAAATGGCAACGAAAAATGATACTTACAATGTGTTTAAGCATCGAAATTGAGGGAAAAAAAAGGTCAAGCCAAAAGATCGATCCATAGAGGGTTTCAAACACGATTAAGCTAATATTTATGAGGGGTTATGATGTTAGAAAGTGCAGAACACGTTTGGACTACTGATTATATAATGATTTCGGAAAAAAAAACCGTCCAATGTCCAATTCTTAAAAGATCCGATCGGTTACACATCGAGGGTCTTAAAATCGAATTTTTAATCGATTCAAATGTTAAATGCAGATCATAACTGACCAAAATTGATGAGGAACATCAATATTTATAATAAAAATGGGTTAATGGGTCCAAATAAATGATTAAAAAGCATTAAAGGGTGTTTTTTTTTCAAAAACTTGCTATACAAAGATGCAGAGGTGTTAGAGCTTCTTTTCAATTTCAAGTTTCATGTTTTGACAAAACAGGTCCCTCCCTTATTTAACTAGATTAATATTATGGGTAACTTGGTTAGAAATTTCTTTTATAAATTTAACAAACTAACCAAGGTTTTAAACTTAATTATTATTTCTTTTATAAAATCTTTTACGAATATGTTTCAACATACGCATTTGATTAAAACTTATACCCGATCCATAATAAATATAAATGATTAAATTTTAGTTCGCTCTAAAATTAAATTTAAAAACGACGAAACTTGCAGGGATTATAATGGAAATATTTGAAGGACTATTATTGTCAATTAGATGAAAGACGGGGGTGACGGATGTCACAAAATCTCATCCCTATCTTTCTCTAGCTGTATATATTGTTTTTATTTTAAATAAAGAGTTAAATGTCAATTTTGTCCCTGAGGTTTGATTCAGTTTGTCACTTCAATACAATTTTTTTTTTCAATTCAACATCTGAGGTTTGGATTTTTTTTTTTTTGCTATTTTCATCATTTTCACAAACTCAGTTAAAAATTGACGTTATGTCAAGGGTAGCTTTGTCTTTTTACCTAGAATTTAAAATTTTAATAAAAAAATCTTTAATTTTTCCTAAAAAATCAACATTACCCCACCCCTATAGCACATCCACCAATGCTACTGCCTGTGAAATAGTCCAGTTGGGGATGCCAAAAGGAAACTGGATGTACTTTTCCTCAACCTTCGGGCATTCCACAATTAATATATTTGAAATTACATGACCAGATTGCCATTTAACACGTGTTGTACCACGTGCAGATGTAACATCGGTCCAAGTAATTTCATGCAGATGTAACACCGATCCAAAGACACTAAAAAACCATACCCTCCAACACGACTTTCATTTCAAACTTATAAAACACCACCATTTTTTTTTTCATATACACCCGTATAATAACATCGCGTATTTTTAACCCTTCTACCTTGTAAACACTTGACTTGTCTACCATAATATTTTACTTTGAATGGAAAAGAAAGTAAATAATGTTCTTAATGTTTTCAAGCAATTTACTTTGAATTGAAAATAAAGTACGGAAGATAGAATGCATGAGGCAGTAGGATCATTCGGACTATCCTTTATTTGCCTAGACATGTTGAATGAAGCCTCACTCTAATTTGGCGACTTCAGTTTGAAACCTCAGACCCATTCAGTGACTTCAATACAGAAGCGTCAATCTGATTCAGCGACTTTATTGAAACCTCATTTTGAGTTGGCGAAATCAGAGACATTCTCTTGCACAACGATCAGACTTGGTAGGTGGGTTGTAAAAGAGTGAGAGAAGTCGCTGACCCGTTCGGCGACATCACCAATTTTTCTTTTTTCCTTATACACCTACTAATCGCGCTCTCGAAAAAAATAACTCGCTTATTAGTGTAAATGATTCATGATTTTTGTGAGGAAAACACAATAAGTTCAGTGTCTTTTATGTGCAAAAAAAATTTAAGTGACTTTTATGAAAAAAAAAAACAAAAAGTATATTATTTTTTTATGATATTTCCCATTTCTAGTTTTAGTACTTACAGATTGGAAATCCTAAGACCAGGTGTAGTTGCAACCAAATTTAGACGTGAAATCCTCTCATAACACCCCCAAAACGCCCCTACACCATCCCCATGGGCGTTATGCTTCGAAAATGGGTTGTGGCATGCAGTGGCGGATCTAGACTAAAACTTCAGGGGTAACGTTTTAATTTTTTTACCGTACTTTCATACAATGTAAACAAAACAAAAATAAAAACACGATAATAAATAATGTTCAATTGTTTTACCATGCTTTCATAAGCAATATGTTTTCTTTTTTTATTATTTAGTGCTATATTTTAACTAATGATTTATCAAAACATTTTATATCAACACGTCACCACCTATTAGGATATTCTGTCCATTTAAATTGATGACCTCGTAGTTGAAAAACCTTTTTGACCAGATACAATCTTCTTATGTCATCTATCCAATTAGAGTGATAACTATTAATGGGTGGTCAAGTTCTCCGTTGCTTCTTTTTCCCCACTCTTGATTCTTTTCTTTTATTTTTACCCATTCAAAACTAGGGGTGAAAGCGAGCTGTGCCCGAGCTCGGCTCAGTTCGAGCTTCGCTTTTAAAGCTCGAGCTTGGCTCATTGATAGTGTCTCAAACTCGAGCTCAGTTCGTTTATTATTTATTACTATTAATATTAAATAAAAATAATATAAATAATAGACTCGCTTATGCTCGCGAACTCAATAAGTAAAAAACTCAGCTCGGCTCGTTGGTAGTTTCTCAAGCTCGAGTTTGGCTCTTTTAGAGGTTAATATATTAAATAAAAATAATATAAATAATAGACTCGTTTAGGCTCGCGGGCTCGATAGGTGAAAAGCTCGGCTCGGCTCGACTTGTTGGTAGTTTCTCAAGCTCGAGCTCGACTCGTGTAACATTTATTAGTTAATATATTAAATAAAAATAATGTAAATAATAGACTCGTTTAGGCTCGCGACCATGATAAGTGAAAATCTCGGCTTGACTCGTTTACTAAACAACTTTAAATTAGGGGTAAATAATATAAAATATTAATAAAACAAATATTATGAGCCTGGCGAGCTTCACATGCCAGGCTCGTGCTCGGACTCGAAAAATAAACGAGCTTTGTTTTAAGCTCAAGCTCGACTCGGGAACAATAAAGCCAAGCTCGTTTCAAACTTTTTATTAAGCCGATCTTGACTAACTTGCAAGCTGTTAAGCTCATTTGCACTTTTATTCAATACTTGAACCATGGTCAATAAGCTTGTATATTTTAATTAATAAATTATAAATGAAATGGGTTATGGCCTATTAGGTTTCTATCTTTTTTATGTTAGGCTTATATTAAAAACTTTGAGGGTGTGTTGGTTTTAAAAAAAAATTGAGAGGTAACGTTACATAATTTTCAGGGGTAACGTAATATAAAATACATAAAAATACGTAAAAATTTATACTATGCAGTAACAGTTGAGGGGTACTCGACGCCACCCCTACTTATATTATACATCCGCCCCTGTTGGCGTGAAAATTTTCACTGTGAAATTGCCTTCTTTTTTCTCAGCCAATCACAAAGGTGGAGAAGGAGCGTGAAACCTAACGCCTCAATACATTTGGTAAATGATAAGTTTAAACGGAATGCAGTGTCTTCTAATATGTTAGACGGGCTTATGAAACACAAACAATATTGTTTATCCTAAATCCCAAATATTTATGATATATCAAAATTTTGGAGTGTACTAGTGAGTAGTGACACATACGAAATCATCATATCAATAAAATAATATCAACTAGTATATTTAAATTAAACGTGTTGATTGTGATGAAATATATGATCGGATCTTTATTAATCTATTGTGAGTGTTTTCAGTGAAAGTAAACTTAAGTAATTTGTACGTCATTTTATTGTTTCTATAATTCCAACTTGCTCTCCTCAATAAAATAGTAAAAACACTAAATAACAAAATTAAGTTTACTAAACTAAATAATTAAAAATATGAACTCAATACTCTCTTTCTCTCCTCCCATGTCTTTATATCTCTCTGGATATTCACTTTTGTAGAGGCTTGTGCTCTCCTTCATCTTCAACATATACCTCCACCAACATTTTCCTTCATATTATGAGAGGAGAAGTGAGTCTCTCTCTCTCCCTATCAAACACACACTTACTCTCTCTCTCTCTCTCTCTCTCTCTCTCTCTCACTATCTCTCTCTCTAGGGAAAAGATAATGTGGAAACCCTTGTTATATGGTAAACTCTGGAAACTCTGACTTCCCAATTTTTTTTATTTTTGAAAAAAAAGGCATGTAATATACATGATTTTAAGCATTTTGAGCCAAAAAAATCAAAAAAGCGCCGAGTCGTTTTTTTTTTTAAAAAAAATAAAGTTTTGACTAACACATGTTAAGCGAAACTAACACGTGTTAACCATTTGTTACCCGAAGACGGTTTTTTATTTTTTTTTAAAAAAATGGCCCGTTGCTTTTTCCCTTTTTTTAGCCCAAAATGCTTAAAATCATGTATATTACATACCCTAAAATTTTCATATAAAAAAAGTCGGGAAGTTAGAGTTTCCAGAGTTTTCCATATAACAAGGGTTTCCAATATAATCTTATACTATATATATATATATATATATATATATATATATATATATATATATATATTTGGCGAGGATTAAGAAAAACCACAAAATACTTTGAAACCAATATCATGCAATCAATTTTTTTTTATTTCCTCTAATTAAAATGTTATTATTGTATGTGCTATATATACACACACATATAAGTAGAGGATCTTGTAGGAAAATTTGTTTTCGTGAGAAGGTTCAAGAATTGACATGTAGTCATTATGTTTTGGTTTTATGAATGATGTTTTGTGTTGTTTTGGCTTGAAAAACTAAACACAACAATTTAAAATAGAATACAATGTATTATAGTTATTAAATTTAAAACACAGTTAAACCACACTAGTTAACACTTAAAACACATTGTTTAGTGTTATTGGCACGATGTTTTAAGTTTAAGCCTAAAATACATTGTTTTCGATTTGTAATTGTTATGTTTAGTGTTTTTTTAAGCAAAACAATAAAAAAGATCATGAAATAAGTCCAAAAATGATGCATACATATTAATTTTTAATTATTCTCACACTTCTTACAAATACTAATTTTCCTATAGAATCTATATATATATATATATATATATATATATATATATATATATATATATAGAGAGAGAGAGAGAGACGAAGGTACATATATGTATGCTACTTAGAGTTTTCTTGTAGTTTTCAAATATTTATGTGGTTCCCCCCCCCCCCACCCCCCAGAGACAGAGTGGTGCATCTTTCTCAGACTATGGGGTGTGGTTCCCCTTCCCCCTTCTTTCCCTTTGTCCACATCAACGCCACATCATCTTCCCCTTCTCCTCCCCCTTCTAGAGGAAATGGTTCCCCCTTCCCCTTTCCTTTTTATAATAATTTTTCATACATAAAAAGACAAAATATATATATATATATATAATATTAGTTTTCTTGGATTTTGGATCGGGGAAGACGGGAGAAATGTCCCGAGCACACCGAAGGGAGAAGGGGGGGGGGCGGTGTTCCCCTTGGGGAAAGAAGCCACGTCACACTTCCCGATCCCTTTCCCCACCCACACCCCACAGTCTCACACATAACATGCAAATATATGTGTACATATAACATGCACAAGGAATTAATTAGCTGACATTTCCTATGTTGTGTTTAAGGTTATGTGGCCAAGATTGGTAGCTAGTAAGCTACTAAGGAAAACATTAGGATCTAACAACTTTGTTGCGGACATTCCTGGAAACACAAATTCTTTTTTTGATCTTCCGACGTTGGATCTCGAGTCCGTGCCGAGTCCTAAGATTGTCTTGACTGATCACCATGATACACGGAAGTTCAAGTACGATGCCTGTAAAGTGTAAACACAAATTATATCATATTACGTACCTTTCCTTAATTTGTTAATTAATTAAGTTTTTGTCTTTTTGTGCAATATGAAGGATCTTCGTTAGTACATGGAACATTGGCGGTGTTACACCTACCGAAGATTTAAATATCGAAGAGTTGTTAGATACATGCAACACCACATGTGATATTTATGTACTTGGGTATTCTACTAGAAACTTAAGATTTTTTTTGCTGTTTTAGTAGAAAAACCAAACTTTTTTATGTGTCATAAACAAATTTTGGATTTTCATAGAACCACAATCTAAGATTGCGGTTGTGGTCTAAGTGGCAGCTGATCCAACTAATGGTGTATCGTTGGCACGGACATTATAGGATATATCCGTAATCTGAGATTGCGAGTTTCATTTAATACCGCATTAATCTGAGATTGCGGTAATGTTCCAGTCAGCATCCACCTTGCACTTTTCATCCCAGTCATCCATTCACGTTGTTCGACTCAGTTGCCACATAAGATTAGATTGCGGTTCTACCAAAAAATGATTCTGCCATCTATACCATAGGCAAAAAAAAAAAAAAAAAAAAAAAAAAAGTTGGATTTTCTACTAAAACAACAAAAAAGTCGAAACTTAAAGACAAGTTTGTTTTATTATTTAATATTGCATTAATATACTCATGGAACTAGGTGAATAATCTAATTGCACATGAATGATGAATCCATGCATGTTTTTAAGGTTTCAAGAAGTGGTTCCTCTAAAAGCTTCGAATGTTCTTGGACCGGATAAGAAGAAAATATCGGCGAAATGGAACTCTTTGATTAGGAAAGCTCTAAACAAGAAATCATACAGTCGATACTACAAAACCAATAGCTTGAGCAAGAAGCAACACCTTGTGAAGAAAGGCGAGAAATTGGAAATCGAAAGTAGCATGATCCAACCTGAGTTCAGGTGTCTAATCAGCAAGCAAATGGTTGGAATAATGATATCAGTTTGGGTTCGCAGCGATCTGCATCCATTCTTTCAAAATCCAAGTGTGTCTTGCGTAGGTTGTGGCATCATGGGGTGCCTTGGCAACAAGGTAACTATCGTTAATAGAATGATTTATTGAATTAACTCTTTTATGTCACATGTATTTATATTAACTCCTTTAAAATTAATAATGCCTTGTATAACGTTACTAGATTATACCCCGAGAGCGTCCCGTGTTGAGAAATTTAGTATGATACATCAATTTTACATATAAAATAGACTGATTTATAACTCTAATATTAATATCTAACCTAAAACAAATTAACAATGTACAACATCAATGCTAACACATAACCTAAAAGAATGTAGAACTTTAATGTAACTCTAATATTAACACCTATCCTAAAGACTAAACAAATGTACAATTCTAACATACTAATATTGATACCTAACTTAAAACAACGTATAACTTATTAACCTATTCGGCTCTGTTTGAAAAAAAAAATTCATATTTACTGATTTAAACATAATTAGTGACTTGTCTATACATGATTAATGATTTACCTGAACACTTTGTGGTTTTTTTCCTGTATGAACAAAACCCCACAAAAAAATTTCTCCGTTTTTTATATAGCACTATGGTACTCGTTGGAAAGATAATATAACACTCGTTAATTTTGTGTAATTTTTTTCTTTAAAAAATCTCGTATATTAAAGATATTAGCGTTTAAAAATTTATGGAAGGAAACATGAGGGTGAAAAATCTAATTTTGTTTTTAAATTATTTTTTTCCTAAATTATCTCAATGCCACATGGGATGACACATGACACATTCAAGAAAGAGAATGCCTCTTTGAGTGTCATGTCATTATGGCTTTGGTTTATTATATGTAAAGATAAACCATTGTTTAAAACAAAATCATTTTATTATTTTACTTATATTACCACTTTCTAATAATATCTTTATGTTATAAATATGTATTAGTTTGAAACACTTAAAGGTTTTAAGAAAAAAAAAATGTAAAAGGCTTATAATACAAGCAATAAAAGGACAGATAACTATAAAGCCGGATATTAATGAATACATCTTATGTCCATCTATTTTAATCTTTCATTCAAGAGTTTTCTCTTATTTGAAGTTTTGTTTACTCTTTCGTCACTAGTTCGATCGGTATATTATCATTTAATTACAATCTTCTCTTTGATATAAAAAGGGATAACAAATAAATTTTCTTAACACCTTGATACAGATAATTACCGGTACTCTTCTCTCTAACCAAAGTAAAGATTACACTTGCAACTACTCCTAATTCTTGGTGGGAATCATCAATCATCCTTCGGTTAAAACAAACTCATTATGTTATTTTATACTAGATGATTACCCCGGGAGGGTCCCGGGATTGAAAAATCTAATTTTACGTGATAACCTATTGCAAATGGCTCAAGTTAACTAACCACAAAATCTCTCAATCATTGCATGTTCATAGTATTCTAATCAGTAATAACTCATATTCTCTAATCTAAAACCTAATCAGAAATCATCTAAACAATCACTTATGTAAGCTGCAACTATTAAAAAACTCATCACATCTCTCTAATTTCTCACATTCTAATGGCTCTTATAATTCCTAACCTAATCAACTAAACAAACACTTAAGTTGGAAGTTGTAACCATTGCATCTCATTATGCCATGTGACATAATCAAGAGATGGTTGAGGCCACAATTGAACGCCACTTCAGCAACTATCAATTCTTCCTGGAGCGTCCCGGGATTGAAAAATATAACCATTCTAATAATACTAATAATTATTACTCTTGTAATTAAATAAATAAAAAAATAACCTTGCTATAAGCTGACACCATGTGTTGCAGTGTTGCGCGATTCTTTCTCCTAGCTTCTCTTGATGAAGTATACCTAGTAAATTCCAATGATAACATGACGATTGGGCTGATTTTCAACAACGTATATAAGAACCTGGTTTAAAAAAAAAAACATGATTAATAAATAACATGAACAATTTGTGTTTTTTTTTTATGTATGAACGAAACCCACAAAAAATAGTCGATTTTTTCTCCGTTTTTTATATAGCACTATGGTACTCGTTGGAAAGATAATAAAACGCTCGTTAATTTGGTGTAATTTTTTTCTTTAAAAAATCACGTATATAAAAGATATAAACGTTTAAAAATTATGGGAGGAAATATGAAAGATAAAATTTTAAATTTATTTTTAAATTTATTTTTAATTTTTTTTTCCTAAAATAACTCAATTTAACTAAAAAAGGAAATAATTCAAAAACACTAAAATCATTCAATTATGATGCCACGTGGCACTATCAAGGGGAGGTTGAGGTCTCCATTGCATGCCACGTCAGCATATACGTTTTCCTTTATATATATAGAT
This sequence comes from Ambrosia x helenae, assembly GCA_030844895.1. NCBI lineage: Eukaryota > Viridiplantae > Streptophyta > Magnoliopsida > Asterales > Asteraceae > Ambrosia > Ambrosia x helenae. Next base: position 6,005,560 of record CM061223.1, read on the forward strand.
AGATTACCACTTTCTAATAATATCTTTATGTTATAAATATATTAGTTTGAAACACTTAAAGGTTTTAAGAAAAAAAATGTAAAAGGCTTATCATACAAACAATAAAAGGATAGATAACTATAAAGCTGGATATAGGTCAAGTTATTCTACACGGTGTAACAAAAATGAGAATGGTGAGAAGGATACAAAAAATACAATAGATCATGCAATATGACACAATGAGTCGCAAAATATAACACAATGGCAAAAAGTATGACATAATGTTGAAAAAAAAAAGACATAATGAATCGTAAAAATGACACAATCATGAAAATTACAAAAAGACACAATACTACATAAAATACACAATGATATAACGTAAATTCTAAAATCTACAAGCTAAAAAAAAGCAAAAACCTAAAAACTAAGATTGTACGGTTCGATGAGACGGTTCCAATGCCGCTTGAATGAGTTCAATCGGTGTCCGTTTAATACTCTTCCTACGACTTCCTGTTTTTCTTTCACTGTGTATTTGATATGTCCATCTATTTTAATCTTTCATTAAAGAGTTTTCTCTTATTTGAAGTTTTGTTTACTCTTTCGTCACTAGTTCGATCGATATATTATCATTTAATTACAATCTTCTCTTTGATATAAAAAGGGATAACAAATAAATTTTCTTAAACGAGATACAGATAATTACCAGTACTCTTCTCTCTAACCAAAGTAAAGATTACACTTGTAACTACTCCTAATTCCTGGTTGGGATCATCAACCATCCTTCGGTTAAAGCAAAAAATCACCTTTACAACTTCTTTTTTTTTTTTTGACCGGCAAATTTCAATTTTATTCCAAACCCCAATATGTACAAAAAGCGCTACTATAAGCAAGGAACTAACTAATAGCGCAAGTTACAACCCAACACCATTACTATTACATATTATATTTCAAATTTCTTCCATTTCTCCCAATCAATGTGATTTTGTTTCCCCCTATTGGTTATCCATTACAACTTCTTTTAATTTGTGAATAGAATGAGTGAATGACACACTTAAATTGTGGTAGTGTTTGGTGTTTTTCTAGTCAAAACAACCCAAAAAATCATGCCTAAATCCAAAATTTGATGTAAACATGTTAATTTTAATAGTTCTTACACTTCTCACGAAAACATTTGTATAAATATATATCATGTCAACATTTTGTCTTAGAACCATAATTAATATACGACTTGTTGTATTGCTATACCATACACCAACCTTTAATAATTATCTTGCATTTTCTCTTGGTATATTATCATAGGGTTCGGTTTCAGTTCGATTCCAGTTTCACGAGACAAGTTTCTGCTTTGTATGTTGTCATCTAGCATCGGGAGCGAGAGAAGGAGACGAGAGAATAAGAAACTCTAATGCCGCTGAGATTTTGTCACGCACATGTTTCCCGACCAACATGGGACCATCACTTGACCTGCCCAAAAAGATTCTAGACCACGAGTACGTTTTAAATTAAATACGTGAACTTTTAAACCATATACCTTGTTATAAACAAACCATCAATATTTCCTGAAAAATGACTTACAGTTTCACAACAATAAGCTATTAGGAACTACAAGTGTCATATAATTTGTCAAATTGATCATTATGTAATAAAAATGTAGCTTTTTCGTTTAAATTCGATAGAAAATGATGTTTTGTTTATAGGAAAAAGAAAAATATGTTTGGAAATGTTAATAACTTCTTTGCATACACCGATGATACTCCAGTAGTCTTTGAGTGATTCAATTGATCGCTCAATTTTTTTGTTAGTATAACAATGTCATGATTATTTGAAAAAAAAAACATCCGTTACCTTTTTAACGCAAATGTTACTCTCTTTACACTAATAACCCTAAACCATTTATCCTTACTCACATTTAAATCTAAGATCCTTCAGGCATGTATCTCAATCAAATGTATAACCTAATTTTAATCAAACAGTTTACTTTTGTCTTCTAGAAATTTATTATTTAATACATTATTCTTATGTCATGAAACTTGTGATTTTATTTTTAAAATCTTATGCGGAAAACATAGTATATATATTAGTTACCTAACATTGTAGGAAAGAAAATTAAACTTTTGAATATTGTACATAAATATTTTCATTTTGTTTGTTGTACCATTTCGTTAAAAGGTGTAACAAAGTCAAAACTCGTGTATGATAAACGGTCAAGTTTGTTATATAACCTTTCAAGTTTTGTTGACATAGTATTGTTTTCTTTATTTTGCTGTTTTAACGGTCAAATTTATTTCTATATTTGTAGTAGAGTTATCTTACTCGGAGACCTAAATTACCGGATTTCCTTGCCAGAGAAGGAGACGCGATTACTAGTAAATCGTAACGATTGGAACACACTACTTGAGAACGACCAGGTAACTTAAAATAACAATACCTTATAACCAAGCTTGAATACGTTATGTCAATTTGTATGTTTCTCACTATCCCACATGTAGTATTGTACCACATAATACTCTATGAATTATTATGCTATACAGTGCAACATAAAGTAGATCTTTAATTAAGTTCTCAACTCCTCATAACCATATTTAAATAAGGGGCTCTTTGACAATTTTGAATGAGTAAGTGTTGAACCATTTAGACTGGTGTTTACCAATTTAGAGGCAAATGTCTGACTGATTCAGACATCTACTCATGAAACAGACAATCAGAATGAATTATGTCTTTCTGATTCAGACATTTGTCCCATTAAAAGCTGAAACAAGCAGCTATGTATCATGTAGATTGTTTGTTTTCTACCTTTCTACAACTAATAGTTAAATGAATCATACATCACTTCAAAATCTATTACATCCCATAAATTTCAAATTAGTTCTTTAATATGATTGTATTTGAATTAAATTATTATTATTTTTTTGGCATTCGAATAATGAAAGCTTCGAATGGAACTCATGGATGGTCAAGCATTTGAAAATTGGCATGAAGGAACAATCAACTTTGCTCCTACATACAAGTACCAACTTAATAATGACGAATATTATGGTTGTGGCGCTATTGGTACCAAAGGCAAAAAGAAACGTGCTCCTGCATGGTGTAGTTTTTCTCCTTAATTAAGTTCATTAACCACTGCTTTCTTAGCTTATTTTCAGTAATTCACACACAATATATATATATATATATATATATATATATATTATGAGAGGAACTTCAAATATTTTGTTATGCGAATAGGTGTGACAGGATAATTTGGACTGGCGAGGGATTGAAACAACTGCTATACACAAGAAGTGAAACCCGATTATCAGATCACAGACCCGTGAAATCTATGTTCTGTACTGAAGTTAAAGTTTCACGGATGAGGTACCAAAGCTTTTGCTTTTCGGATAGGTTTGGAAGACGACCCAATACCAATTTAGATTTCCATACCGATGATGAATGCACGAGTCATTCTGACCGGTTAAGCTTACATATCAAATGTAAAATGACCCCGTGACATTGGTCATTGGCAATTTTATAGAAATAATTAGTAGTCACACAAGTATATGAAACAAATCAACTCATACTTCTCAGTCATCATTTTTCTTTGATTGGATATACATATATATGTATAATAGTAAAAGAGAGTAGCATATGTTTGTGTAACATAAAGCTTTTGAGATTCGGTCATCATTTTTTATTAGATATATGTAATGTAATGTAAGCATAAATGTAATAAGAGAGTAGCATATATGTTTGTGTGACATAAAACTTTTGAGATTTGTTGTTTCCGCCAACCAACTTTGATTTCAATACGATTGTACTTGTTTTTTGAATAAGAGAAGCCATACTGATAAAATCTGTAGGAAGTTGGAAATCGTACCTTTCAGATGATTGCTTTTAGCCAAAGCTTAATCCCTGCCCTTAGCCTGCTTTTAGCCTATAAGCTTGATTATAATAAGTATGGTTGGACCTAGAGGTGCACAAACCAGGGGTTTTCAAAACCGGTTCTAGGCATGATCAATTGGTCAAGAGGATTAAAACCCGGGTTTTGTAATAAATGGTTCAGGTATGAAACCGGGTTTTTAATAGAAAATGGCAGTGTTATTTTGGTTTGGGGTATTTTTTGGGTTTTGATCGGTTTGGGTCGGGTACAACTAGATAAGAAACTTGATATATTATGGGGTCTGGAAGCGATTAATACCTTATAGCTAGATTGGTGTCGATTTTTTTTTTTTTGTCAAGTAGATTCCATACCCTTTTTTTCATCCCTATCATGTGAAGATAAATATAAATAATAATAATAAAAATATCACATTTATAAATATCAATTTGCATCACCTTTTTTTTTTTTTTTTTTTTTGAACGGCAAATTTCACTGCTTGTGGGACTTGAACCCATGACCTCCCCCGTAGGTGTTCCTAAAAGCTTTGCTTCTACCATTGAGCCACCAACCCCAATGACAATTTGTATCACGTTTTATAATGAAAACTAGGAAATTGAGAGTAATTAAAAAAGAAATTTCCACACATAAAGTAGAGATTTTGGGTTATTTGATAGTTTCTGAATGGTCATTAAGAGGCCACCTCTTAATGATTCATAGCCTCTTAATGGTTAAGAGGTTATTTGGAAGGGTGTTGCTAAATGCACTCCCACTTTTATTATTTTACTGGTTACACTCCCTCCCTAAAGTTTTTAAATAAATATAATCAAACCTTGTATTTTCTTTTTTCCTTTAAAAAATTGCATTAGAAAATATCTCTAATTATTCTACGTGATAATCGTTGGCAAAACGGGATAATCGACTCTGAGAAAGAAATCGGTGGTGAGGGGAATTTATTTTAAACGAAATTTCATTCTCAACGTCAACGATCAAAACCTTTTTGTTTTCTTTTCTATACAAGAAGCATAATTTAATTCCCTCACCCATATTGAATGATAGTTTCTTCATGGGATTGCTCCAGATACACATACATTAACCTCGATTCCCTAGCACCCACCTGTTCATCATCACGATCCATATTGAATGATAGCTTCCAAATTACCACCATCATCATCTTCATCAAATCAACTAATCAAGAGAAATGGTCCTGTAAACTGTAAAGGTTGCACTTTTTAAACACATTTGCGTCTTCACACCATGAAATATGCGGGACACATAACTCCTCAAATTCTTGGCTAGACAATGATGAATTGAAATTGAGTTCCTCTGCTGCAGGGATTGTTTTCTTACTTCTGTAAGAAAAATGCATCAATGCTAAAAGGAGGTTGTTGATCTTGATGTAGGGTCAAGTATAAAAAAAATAAAAAATTAAAGGGTGAGATTTGAAAAGTTTTAAATTGTTTCTTTTTTGTTTGAAAGGAAGTGTAAAAAGTAGAAAAGGGGGTGCATTTAGCCCACCCTATTTGAAATCTGAATAGTTAAGAGGTAGACATTAAAATATTACATCTTAGGGGCTGTTTGGCAAGTGCTGAACCAGTAAGTGCTGAATTAGTAAGAGGTCTGAATGAGTAAGAGGCTCTGAAGCACTAAGTGATAAGCTAGTAACGGGTTGTTTGGTTAGACCTCTGAATAACTATACAAAATTACTATTTTACCCTTTCTTTTTACAAAAATAAAAAATAAAATCAAGTAAACATAAAAAAATATCACACACAATATATTCTTTCCTCTTTTCTTTCTTTGTCTTTAGCCCACACAAAAACACCAGAGCCACACACACGATTCTCTCTCTCTCTCTCTCTATTCTTCTTTTTCTTTCTTTTTCGTTGACCCACACAAAACACTCACACCACATAACAGTTAAGTAGAGAGAGATGGGAGAAGGAGGAGAAGATGGATGAGGCGGCGGTGACGGAGGACGGTGGTAGCGGAGATGGCAGTGACGGATGATGGCGGTGCAAGAGGAGAGAGAGGAGAGGAAGGGGTAGTGGCGGGCGGGGGAAGCCATTCAGAGGAGAGGGGCAGATGAGTCAAGTTTTTCATTCAGCATGTATACAAGACTAAATCATTCAGTCTTAATGGTTCAGTTTAGAGGGCCAACTTTTTGCAACCAAACACAACCCACCTCTGATCGATTCAGAGGTGAACCAAACAGCCCCTTAATCATTAAAAGGTAGTTTTTTAATAACCATTCAGAGGCTACCAAACAACCTCTTAATGTTTTAATTTGTATCATGTTTTATAATGGGAAGGGTTTAAAGTAATCGATAGGGTTTCTTCGCACGGTGCTACATAAAACATGTTCATTATCTTATTATACAAAAGATGGCATGTATGTTTCGAGCATGTGTAAAGATGTGAATTTACGATGTTGTTTGGTCAGTATCAATTCAATACGATGTCTGTAGACAGTACAAAAACGATAATCCCTATTTACGATACAAAATACTTTATTATAAATACACATCTTTTTTAAATAGAACATTTTAAATTTTGTTAAATTAACAATTTTAAAGCAATTACCTAACAAAACTAAACATAAGCAAAAACTATAAAAACCTAAATATCTAGATTTCATCATTGTCGGGTAGTCACGATACACACACACAAAAAAAAAAAAAAAAAAAAAAAAAAAAAAAACTTTTTAATAATATTGACGATTTTAAAGTAATTCGGTTGCAATACCAAGTGTCAGCATCATACTTGTACTACTGTTACTAATCTGTTACTAATCGAACTAATGCAAACTGCAAGGAATCCCACTAGTACAATAAATGAGAATATATTAATCTACGGTTTGACCCAATATTGTTGTTCAATAAGAGCTAATGAGTCCCGGATCAATTCGTTTGGGAGGAGGCAACTCCATGACCTTCCAATGTGGATATCATGAATTCGAGTCCCACTTTGTGCAATTTTCTTTAGGTGAGTAAGGGGTTTATCACATTAGACCTTCAGACGATAAGTTTCCTCTAGAATGACGCGGGTTTTCCCTAGAATGACGGAAGGGCCGGGTCATGGGGAAGAAATAGAATATAGATATCAATGACTCAATAATCACGCAAGGATGGCAGTTACATGTAGCGATCATTAATTAATTACTTACCTGTTAGTAATGGCGTGTCTAGTTGTCTCAAAATATTTTTGAAACATGCCTAACTTTATATGAACCACTATGTTAACATATGTTGCTTTCAATATAATCTGGATTTTTTTTTTACACAAAACGGGGTACGCTAAAGAAAACAAGTTGGACTTGGTTTAAACAAAACATTTTAGGAACTTGAATTAAGAAAGAATCAACTGGGTTCGATCCTAATTACGTCTTAAAGTAGGATTTCACATATGATATATGTCTGATGCTAGTGGCGAATTCAGAAATAATTTCCAGGGGTTTCTTTTGCAGATTTTCACTAATTTTTCAACTTTTTCCACTAAAATTTTCATTTTTTTCTAAATCGATGGTGTTCCTAAGAACCCCCGAAACCCCCTCTGGATCCACCACGGTCTGACGCCTAGTTTTCCAATGCAGTCCCTTATTTTCAAATATACAAGTCTTCTAATATATGTTCTTTGTTGAATACCAATATAGACTTCACAAGACATATGCTGATCGAAGATGATAGCTAAATCAAATGTGCCTTTTGTGCTAGAGTCTGGCTCAAGATTAGCTCCAATAGCTTGAAAATATATAGGAAAAGAAAATTATGATTAAGAAACCGGTTTGAGTTGACACCATTATTATAGGTTGATCCGGGCTTCATGTTATATGTTTCAACCTTTATTATTGTGCTCCAACTTGGCTAACTCCATGAAACCTTATCTTGTCAACAACCTAACCTACTTGCAAACAACTAATTAATTGCCTTGATCATTGCTTGATTGAAGCCATAGAGGAGGATTACCACGAAAAACGGATTCTTGTGAATCGAACATGGCTTCTATCTTACCATCGAACATATGGTAAATTCCAACATCTCCTCCGCCTCCATCTGGTAGATCGAGGTATGGTTCGTAATGATCATCCGTGAAGTAGATACAATCAGATTTCATGCCTCTACCGGCATTTGTGGCAAACGAAGAATTGAAGCCCAAAAAGACTGATTTGTCCCCAAACTTGTGATTTTCGACCACTTGCCATCATCTAAACTCAGCACGAAACATTGAAAGCTCTTGGTACTATACGGTCCACAACGGTTGTACTCTTCATCATGCTTCTTGTAATACCTACGGTCACGCGTAATCATTAACAAACTATTGTGACCCCATTCGAGGAGATAAGCCGATGGGAGGCACAAACATCCAAATTCTTTTCCAGGGAACGTTGATAATTGACGCAAAGTTAAAGGACGTGATACATCATTATTTAGAATGTCGCATTCGTATATTGTTCCCATGGTCGCCATTACATAGAGGCGTTTTTGTATGCTATGATAAGTGATGTCAAAAAGGTTTCCTTCCCAACCATTTATACGAGTCCAAGAGACATCACCAAGCCTACAAAACCCTAAAGTTTCACCCCAGATGATAACAACACGAAAGGAACCTCCTCTCGTGTTATTATCTGGGGTGAAGTTAGGGTTTGGTGATGTGAAAACAACTCTCCTCATGAAATGGCGGTAGTACGACCACTCATGTTGATCAAAGTACAACTCATGACACATATAAAGTTGTGGTAGATCAATTTGTGTTCGCGAAAGTGGATGAAGGAGTTTCGCGGAAAACTCTTCCTCTCCGGTGGTTAGCAACCACCCATGGGTGGATACGCATGGCTTCCATCGAGCCTCAGGTAGTCTCACCTTACGCATCATGCCACCAGAGAGAAGAAAGAAACTCCGACAATCCTGTTCATCGTCATCATCTTCTTCAGTTTTGGTTTCTGCTAGCATTAGCATGGGAAACCGGGACGGAAGAAGATGTTGATGTCTAATCAAGTCTGCAGTTGTGGTGGCAGAAGACCGCCACGAACTGCAGACACAAAGAAAGTTAATAAAATCTTCATAAAAGGTTAACTTTTCCACAATCTCGTTTAGAATCTCTGGCAGAAGGTCGGACCAAGTGGTCATTGTAGAGGTTTGAAGGAAGTCACCCAATGATCCTTAAGCAAGTCTATGCACAAGAATTGAAGTGAAACTTGGTTGTATTGTATGACACTCTGACCATAAGCCCTTGTACTGGATGTTATAGTTCATGAGTGAGGTTTAGTCAAACCAGACTATGTGGAAATTAAAGAATATAAGCATATGAAACCATTGTCGTAGCTGTACAATGTTTACTAATTATGTTAGCCCAAAAACTTTGACAGCAGAAAAACACACACATTACCGTATGATCAAAATAATTGTGGCTGCTATGTTGGTACCGTATGATCAAAATAATTGTGGCTGCTATATGTTGGAATTTGGATTTAAGTAATTAATCAGCTGCACATAAGGTGGCTGCTGGCGCACCTTTGGTAAATTTTCAATTTCATTAATAGTTGATAAACACTTTAAACTTATGTGCTTCCCGTTAGTTGCGGCGGCCTAGTTGGTCTTTATCAGTTACATGATATGATACCGGCACTCGGTTAAACAACTGAAATAGATATGCCTAAGAGGATATTGATATGCGTTTTACATCAATTAAAAACCATAAACGAATACCGGTAGTGGTTCGGATAATATGAAATGTTATTCGATCTACATCGATTCGGTTCATCATGGTAAAGAACAAAATAAATATATTTTTTTTATCTAATCGTAGATAAAAATAATCACGAAATAACGGTTTATTTGAATTTTTTAAGCATTATATTATATCAAAAGTATTGAAAAGGTAAACGACTTCACCTTACATATAAAAAAAAACTAAAACACAAGGCAATTGTGATTACATATTCATTATGATTCAATCACTTGTACGTTACTACTCACCAATATATATATATATATATATATATATGAGATTTAGGTTCGTTTAAAAATGGTCATATTTCGTGAAAAGTGTGAGAATGATTAAGAAATGACATGTAAGCATTATGTTTTAGATTTAGAAATGATGTATTAAATTCAGTGGCGCATCATAGTAGGGGCGGGGAAGGGCGGCCGACCCCCCGGATTTTCGCGCAGAAGTTCCGATTATATAGTATTTGTATAGGATTTTTGAAAATATAGGGTTTCGACCCCCCGAAACTGGTTTTCGGCCCCTCGAAACTAGTGACTTCCGACCCCCCGTTGACTTCCGACCCCCCGAACCTTTGGGTCAAGCTTCGCCACTGATTAAAGTCTTTTGGCTACAAAATTACATCAAATACAACAATTTAAAACACAACACAATGTACTATTGCCATGAAACATAGCTAAATTCACACTACTTAACTTTCTTAACAGAGTGTTTTATGTTTAAGCCTATACATTGTTTTAGGTTTTTAATTGTTATATTTGGTGTTTTTAAGCAAAAAAAAAATCCAAAAATTGAAGTCTACATATCAATTTTTAATCTTTTGCACACTTATCACAAAATATGACATTTATACAAAAACCTCACCCATATATATATACAGAATCCGGATCAAATGAAAACTATGTCGATTTATGAGAACCGTGAGAACTCCGATGTAAAATGTGAATTTTAAATTTTTTTTACACAGTGATGTAAAACGGCTAACTCCGCCGTAAAAAAAATGAAAAAAAAATTATTTACGATGTTTTTACACCGATGTAACAAAATGACTACACCTATGTAAACCATATAACTAAATTAATATTTTATTCAATATTTTATTATGGTTTAACTTACAATCACAAATTCATTACACATTGAAATAACTGTGTGGTTATAAAGTGGGTTCTCACAACTCAACACAGTTCTCAAATTATTCTAACCTTGTATATATATAGGAACTAACTTTGTAACCACATTTATTTTATTCAATAATGAATTTGTGGTTGTAAATTAAACCATTATAAAATATTAATTTACTTATATGGTTTACATAAGCGTGGTCGTTTTCTTACACCAGTGTAAAACCGTCGTAAATAATTTTTTTTTCATTTTTACGGCGGAGTTAGCTGTTTTTACATCAGTGTGTAAAAAAATTAAAATTCACATTTTACGTCAGAGTTCTCACGGTTCTCACAACTCAAACAGATTCTCAAAGGAACCGAATCCTCTCTGTCTTTCTCTATATCTATATATCTATATCTATATATCTCTCTTTCAAAGGAACCAATTATCAAAAAGTTATAATAATAAGTAAAAAAGATCTACTTTTTACCCTTCAATTATCTACAATTTTAAGTTGGAGCAATTAAAATATGATCCTAGAAGTTAGGGAGGGGGGAGGTTCACTAGTATTTAATGAATTACCATGATCTTTTCTCGGTCCTACATTGCCACATCATTTTATTGAAACATAGTTTTAGACGCAACACTTCACTATTTTTTTTATTTTTTTTAATAAATAATACATTTAAAAGCATGGTTAATAACTTATGTTTATTAAAAAAATAACTTTTTTAAAATAACTTATTTTTCATTAAAAAAATTTATGTTGCCAACCTTGGTAGAACAGTAACTTTGACATAGCCAAACAGTTGGATTTTGAAATACAAACCATTTTTACCTTGTAAACACCCATTGTTTTCACCCCAAAACTCATACTCATCTAAAAAATTATACCATAATTTACTCGAAAAATGACATGTTGAAATGAAGAGAAGGAGATCACCTTGGTGATGTCTTATAGTGACGAACAAAACAACCCTACTCATCAACCACAAAACCGATGCCACTCAGGGGCGAATTCGTATTGGAACCACATGTTGGCAGAGTTCAACCAACTAGTTGAAGAAAATAGCCGCACCACCAATTCGCTCGCACGACAGTGGACGGATCTCAACAAGTGTGACCGATGAAACACCCTATTTGCAGCTACCATGAGGGAACACCCTAATTTTACCTAGGATTTGGCAATCAAGCTCACACAAGTCGACTATACGGCTAGGTACCGTAGCAATTTCGACCATGTTTTGACATAATAATTGTTGCGTTAATTAGGTTAAATAATTATGTTTTTTTTTCTATATTAATTGTGTGTTTATGTACTTTAATATTTGTTTATCTTTAATATTAATTTAAAACTTGTGGTTTAAGATTTATTTTCTTGATTTTAATTTTTTTTAACCGTTAGCATTGGTGGGGGTGAAAAATAAAGTTGAAGTTAAAAAATAAACGGTTTTGAAATCGTGGTCAAGCACACGCGAGCGGTCCACGTACCCACTACCAGCACCACCGGCGGCCTTATTGTCGTGTGGGTAGTGGGGTTATCGTTAGGTACCAACTTCGTTCACGGTGAGTGCCCCATCCTCCCTTATACATCATATTTTTCTCAATTTAAACACAATACACACTAGTTTCTCTAATTTCACTCATTCGCATTAGGTATATCAACTTTTGTGAATGAAGTTTTCGTATTTTAAAAAAGTAGTTTGAGGGGTTGTGAGTGAATGGGAGAGAAAAGTTTACTGTCTATCTGTATATTTTTAGGACGGTGTTCCACCCAAATATTTTTTTAAAGTGTTTGTAAGTGGAGGAGAAAGAAAATGTATTGGTAAAGATATACAAAAAAAATATTGTTTAATTGTGTAGTGATTTTTAATGTAATTTGATAGATGAAGATATGGAAGCTGATGAGAATGCTCAAATGTTCTTTTTCGTAAAACTTTGTAATATATAGAAAAAAAAATGTTCGTTTGTCTAATACTCCCTCCGTCCCTATTTAAATGTCCATCTTTCTATTTTTGGTTGTCCCAAATTAAATGTCAATTTCCAAAAAGAGAAATGCAATTTCCAGTTTTGCCCATAAAAGACAAAACACAATCACCACTTTTGAGGATATTATTGTCATTTTACCACATACAAACAAAAGATTTTTTAAAATGTGTGTTTTGGGGCCCATGACATTTAAATAGGGACGGAGGGAGTAGAAGTTTTCACTATTGTGGTGATTCTCAAAATTTTATCACACAGTGTGTGTTGTGTAAAGACATGAACTCGATATCATGTTGTACCGAAAGTCTCTAAAAATGAGTATACAGAAAGTAATAGGTGCGATATGGTATGGTATTTGAAGGTCAGTCAAACCAAAAATATTAGTACCAAACCAAAAGTACTAATCTTGAAAAAAGCCAAAAACGGGTATCGATCTGATACCGAAAATGTCCCGGTACCGTTATTTTCCGCTACCTAATACTAAATGCTCATCTCTAGTTGTGTGTGTATATGAATGCATTGGTATTTTATGTACCAAAGCGTGCCTCTGTGTGTGTGCGCACACACTAGAGGATGGTCGTGCGATATTGCATGGAACACATAATGTTCCATAATCTGGTAATGACGTAACATTTTAATTTTTTAAACTAAAAAGAACTATTACAATCATCAGCAACACAGGCAAAACCAAACATCTCGAACCTCAAAGAACTATTAAGTAGGCCTAATGGAGAATATAAGTTAATCGTTCAAGCCCAATAGAGAAAAATTTCATTTTTAAGTAGGCCCAATAAAGAATATAAATCTTTCATTTTCTTTCTTCTTCTGCAAAATTTCAAGCTTTCCAAAATTCTTGATTATGAATTATTATGAACAATACAAATAAATTATTTGATTAAGGGAGCTTTACATAATAGTTAGCAAGTACAAATTATTTGTAGTTCACATTAGACCATGTGTAGTGGGGCTTTATATTTATAAAGCCCCCGAATGTGATTGGTCCACGTGGCTGCTGAGTCAGCGTGGAGAGAGAAACTGAAAAAGGGGTGTAGTGGTGGGGCTTTATTTATAAAGCCCCTATTAATATTTTATTATATCTTTTTAATTAAAAAAATAATAAAATAATTAAAGAGAGAGAGAGAGTGCTGATGTGGCTGCATTTGATTGGAGGGGCAATTTTTGATCCGGCGTTATATTAATAAAGCCCCAACACATTTTTGAAAAATGGAGCCCCCCCGTAGCGGTGTGGGGGGCGCTATTTTTGAAAATAAAGCCCCAATGGAGCCCCACTACGGGTGGTCTTATAGTTAAGTTATATTTTGATGGCTTAACAACATGACTAAGACTGTGTTGTGGTCCGGGTCTTCACCTGGGGTTATTTAATAGTATTGTTTCATCTTGACGCTGACTGGGCATTGGATAAAGCCCTTGCTCGCTCATTTGATCCCGTTGTAGATAAACCACTCACCCTCGCTCGCGCCCCCTTCAAATCTAACACAAAGCTCTTGCTCACTCCCATGACCGTGGTAACTTGGGCTCGCTCCCGCCGGCGTTAGCCCGGGGATGTTGAGGTTTTCGCGAGCCACGTGGCCTCGCTCGCGCCGGGTGATAACCCAACCACAACGGAAAGTCTTAACTGTTGCTATTTATTGTATAGTTTTGCTAAAATTCTTAAAACTACATCAAGACCAACGCTATATATTTCCGTAACTGCATCCATATTATTACAACTACTAAACTATGAACACTAATCAAATACGAAAACTTCTTGCATCAAGACAACTAAAAAGCCGATCATATTGTCTCCGCCACACGAGCAGAAATCGGATTCCTAGATTTCATAGCCTCCATTTGTCGAATAGCACGTGTTGGATTTAAGCTTTTGGGACATGTGGCAGTGCAATTCTTTATTGTTCTACATCGGTAGATACGTTTATCATTCTCCGTAAGCGCCTGCAATCTCTCGTCCGTGTAGTCATCGCGGCTGTCAACCAGAAAGTAGAAAATCAACACAATAAATAAATATAGAGAAAATCATACATTTTCACCCACGGTTTTAGCGCCAGAGGAAAAAGGTTTGGAATGGTATGGCGTGTTAAGGTAATGGGCTTGAAACCAAACCAAACCTAAGCATCGGGATGCTCTTAGCGTTGTACATCGAAACAAGCAAATCATGATTCGACAAATGATCCCTACATGCTAAGATTAAGATTTAACAGGCAAAACAAACCTTGAAAAGTACAACTGAGTAAAAAAAAAAAAAAAACCAATGAAAATGATACGCTGTAAAGTTTGGGGCTAAATTTAGTTTCCGACTAGGATTTAGCCCCACTTTTATCCGGCTCGCTATAAATTTAGCACATGCTTCTTATCCGCTAGCTAAAATTTAGCCCCGCTTTACACGTATATTATTTTGATTGATTTTTTCAGACTCATTGTAGGCTCTTTTTTCGGCTAAATTCTAGTCGACTTAGCATCCGGTCCCTATTTGTCAAATACTCAAATCATGATCTGCTAGTTTAGACATGCCTACTTTTGCAAAAGCTAAAAGTCGATGGTTCTGTGATCTTACCTGTCAGATATCCAGCGATGCGCGTGCAGCAACGCCGCAGGCCCATCAAACTCTTCCGGGTTCCACCAGTAGGACGGACAAGACGTGCTACAACAAGCACACAATATGCACTCATATAAACCATCAAGTTTCTTTCTATCTGCAGGTGTTTGCCTATATTCTTTTCCATCAGGTGGAGGTCTCTTGGTCTTCAACCACGGCTCAATCGACCTACAAACATCCGCCATAACCATCATTTTCAACCTTTTGTGAGCAGTTATCAACACAGTTAAACATGCAGGATCAAATCTTACTTGTATTGTTGGTAGAAGTTTGTTAGATCAATGACGAGGTAGGCCCACTCCAGATGGATCGGCCCAACTCCAACTAAAGGCCCACATTGTCTTAAGGCTAGTCCAATGGCAGACTAACGCCGGATGGGCCAAGGTGGTCATGTTCCGGGCTATTGATAAGCTCCAACCTTTTCCCTGAACAATAGGAGATGAAGGGTTCAATAGAAGAGATAAGGTCTATCTCCATAAGAACCGTGGACTTAGTTCCTGGAGATAGGCTCAATAAGGCGGTTACGAGAAAGGTTATAAATACAGGTAAAAGGTACGTCAATGATCATTCACTCACAAAAAGCTATTGCTTTACTTTCACCTCAGAAACCCATACTTATTCTCACGCCGGAGGGTGGTCACAGGAAACCCCCCTTTCCTGTGACGAGTCCTAACGGTGCTTTGTTTTGCAGGCATCCGGATCTCACTTAAGCAGGTTGTTTACAATCGGAGCATTATTTCTTGTCTACTCGGAGAGGTATTTACTTCTTCATTGGCGCCATCCGTGGGACACGTACAAGGAACTAGCTACCGGTTAAATAACCTGAAGAACCGAGATGACTTCAAACCAGAATACCATGATTACCGCCAACCCGGCAGGAAGAGATCAGAATTTAATGCCCACAACAGAGCGGATCGATGGTGCAGTAGCATCCGACTCGGAAGGGGAAGGTGACGGAGTGGCTCCGGGGTTTTCTCCAGGAACATCGGCTCCACTCCCGGGAAACACGCAGACTTTTGTGTCACTCGGAGGCCACCAGGGACGTCTCTCTTCTACAAGAGGACCGGTCCCATTGCCCACGTACACTCGACCAATTGTTAGTACAAGCTTCTCAGCTCCTCGAGTTTCGGCACCCGTATCATCGATACCGTGGTTTACAGCAGCACAAAGTCTTCCACTTTTCTCTGCTGCGATCTCGGCAGCCATGACATCATCACCACAAGCAACTCTCATGCAGCCGAACATGCCACCGTACACACCGGTCACTCCCGGAAATCAACCGTTCATGCCTTACTATCCTATGTCCCCATATGGATACATGTGTGCACCGTCAACGGGTGGTGCGTACACATACCCCTATCCTTACATGTATCCCCCGGTGCAACCACCCCCCGGGTGGAACCCTCAGACGGGGATGCCCTCGAACGAAAGATTGAATGAAGTTCGTACGCGCCTCAACTATGAAACCACTCCCGGGGGCACGGGAACTTCCACGGGACCTTCCCAGGAACGACAGCAAAACGCAGTGGTAGTACAGGAAAGTGAAGATCAAGGAGATGATGAAGATCTTACCCGGCCATACCGTCCTCCGACGATGGCAACATACTCCAAATTCACGGAAAGGATAGCCAATGCCCCATTACCTCAGAACCTGAAACTCCCATCGACAGTGGGTAAGTACGATGGAATTGGGGACCCGGATGACCATTTGAGCATCTTTGAATCTGTAGCCACATCCAAGGACTGGCCAATGCAGGCCTGGTGCCACATGTTCGTTCAGACCCTAGTGGGAGCATCACGGGTCTGGTGGGACAGTTTGCCACCCAGGTCTATTTCAAACTGGAGAGACATCCATAAGGGATTCACCCAGCAGTTCAGTCAACAGCGAAGACACACCAAGTATAGGGAGGAGGTAATGCATATCCGCCAAAGAGACAATGAACCAATGGAGAATTTCATAATACGGTTCAACAAAGAAAGACTTCAGATCCCGGGTCTTACTGAAGAGTTGGCATGCACTGCACTCACCATGGGAGTGAATGACGACGGATTGTTAAGAAAGCTCCATGGTCCCCATGGATATCCTCAGACCATGGACGAGATGATGACAATAGCTAAGGCGTATGTCAAACAGGAGAAGTCAATTGCCATGAACCACGCAGTACGGAAGAAGCAAGAGACTACAAAAACAAGTGACAACCAGGACTCCAGAGGCTCCAGAAACAGGGGGCGGTCGGGTCAACCTTATTCAAGGGACGACCGCCGGGACGAACGCCGGGAGGAGCGGAGAGATGATCGTCGCGAGCAGGGGCGAAGGTCCGAAAGGTCTCGTGACTCTTACTCCAGCAGAGGAGATACGGCTTCCAAGCCAAAGTTGGACTACCCGGAGCTGATCAAGACGCCATCACAGATACTAGAAACGGAGAACCTAAGGCTGAACACTCCTCGGCCGGTCAAGGACTCTCCGTCAAAGGACAAGTCAAAATTCTGTGATTACCACAAAGGCAACGGGCATGACACGAATGATTGTTTCCAGTTGAAGAGACAAATAGAGTATTTCGTCAGAACAGGGAAGCTAGCTCACCTGGTCAAAGACACTAAACCGGAAACAACGACCTGGGAAGACAGGGCGACTGGAAAAAAGCCCAGGGAAATCAATACAATACGGCCGGAGGCAAGAGGCGGCTCCAAGAGACGATTTGAAACAATCGAGCCGTGGATGGAAACGGTGATGACTGTACCCCCGTACTACAAAGCGTTAAGAATGGAAGCGCTGGTAATTTCAGCAGCTGTGGGTGACTACAGTATGAAAAGAATCATGGTGGACACGGGCAGTTCAGAAGATATCATTTATGAGCCATGTTTCAGAAGAATGTCAATAGAAGACCAGAAGATGTTAGCACCGGCCCACGGTCCGGTAAAAGGGTTCACGGGAGAATGTATAGAGCCGTTGGGACAACTAACGTTCCCAGTCACACTCGGCGATGGCTATAAGGAACGAACGATCCTTGTTACTTTTTTAGTGATCCCAGCTACCTCACAGTACAATCTAATCATTGGCCGGTACACGTTGGGACGAATAGATGCCCTAGTATCTACAGCCAGGGGTTTTCTCATGTTCCCAACACCACACGGAGTAGCCACTGTGACCGGGGAAAAAGTTGTTGCAGCAGCGGAGGGCACAGCATGCCGTCAGGCACCTTCCGGGATACGGGGACCGGAGAGATGGGTGTTGAGCACGAAACATCCGGATCAAACGGTCACTATCGGAGACTCGTTGGCCCCGGCCACTCAGGAGAAATTGAAGCGGCTATTAAAGCGCAACATGGACGTTTTTGCATTCTCACATTCTGACATGACTGGGATTGCTCGGGAAAAGGCAGAACACAAGCTGTCCACCTACCCAAACGTGAAACCAGTCACACAGAAAAGAAGAAGCATGGCTCCGGATCGAAGAGCGGCGGTAGTGCAGGAGGTAAAAAAGTTGGAAGAAGCCGGGATCCTCAGAAAGACCAAGTATCACACATGGGTGGCCAACCCTGTCATGGTACGAAAGCACGACGGATCATGGAGGATGTGTGTGGACTACAAGGATCTGAATAAAGCATGTCCTAAAGATGCATACCCGCTTCCGGAGATAGACCTCAAGGTCGACTCCCTAGCTCCTTTCCAGTACAAGTGTTTTTTGGATGCATACAAAGGGTATCATCAGATTCAGATGGCTAAGGAGGATGAGGAGAAGACAGCTTTTCACACGGACGCTGGTATATTCTGCTACACCAAAATGCCGTTCGGCTTGAAGAATGCAGGGGCAACTTATCAAAGGCTGATGGACCAAGCGTTCGAACACCAGATCGGCAGGAACTTGGAAGTATACGTGGATGATCTGGTAATCAAAAGCAAGACCGAAGAGATGATGTTAAAAGATATCGAAGAAACGTTTGATACTCTCCGAGAATATAACATCAAGCTGAACCCGGGAAAGTGTTCTTTTGGGGTTGAAGAAGGAAAGTTCCTAGGAGTAATAGTTTCCAAGGACGGGTTCCGGGTCAACCCGGAAAAGGTAGCAGCAATCAGGAATATGCCTGCCCCTAAGACTTTGAAAGATGCCCAAACACTCAATGGAAGATTAGCCGCCATCAGCAGGTTCCTGGCCAGGCATGCCGAGCGTTCGCTACCATTTATCTCCACACTTAAAGACTGCCTGAACAAGAGCAAGTTTAAATGGACTGAAGAAGCGGACAAAGCATTTGAACAGATGAAAACGTTCGTCGGCAACTTGCCCATGCTTACAGCACCTCGGCCGGGAGAAGTATTAAAGATGTATTTGGCGGCTGGTCACCAAGCCGTCAGTTCAGTTTTGCTGGTTGAAAGAAACAAATGCCAGACCCCAATTTACTACATCAGCCGGACATTGTCAGACGCCGAGGCCAGGTATCCTACCTTGGAAAAACTGGTACTGGCACTGGTACACTCATCCCGGAGGTTGCGCAGGTACTTCCAGGCGCACGAAGTGGAAGTCCTCACAAACTTCCAACTGGGACAAATTCTAAACAGGCCAGAGGTGTCGGGACGGCTGGCCAAGTGGGCGATTGAATTGGGAGCATTGGATGTATCATTTAAAAAGCGAACGGCTGTAAAGGGCCAAGTACTGGCTGACTTCATGACAGAAATCCCGGAAGGAGAAGAGATCCAGGAATCGGTGCCGAGAATTGAAGACATGATGGAAGACGAGTCTACCCCGTGGCAGCTATATACGGATGGCTCCTCCAACAGCAAGGGGGCCGGAGCAGGGTTATTGTTGGTTAGCCCGGAGGGTGCACGGTTCCTCTATGCCCTCCGGTTCGACTTTGAATGTTCTAACAATCAGTCTGAATACGAAGCCCTACTGGCGGGACTGCGAGTGGCCCTGGCCATGGGGGCCACCCGGGTAGATGCCCATGTGGACTCACTCTTGGTCAACAATCAGGTGAACGAGTCATACGAAGCCAAGGACGAGTCTATGGCCAGATACCTAGAAAAGACAAAGGAGTTGATGGCCAAATTCAAGCAGGTCACGCTACATCATGTAAGAAGGCACAAGAATGACATTGCTGATGCTCTCAGTAAGTTGGCCTCGTCCGGCACGGATGCAAACGTCCACACAGAAACTTTGAAGCACCCGTCCACACAGATATCAGAAGTTCATTCGGTGCACGCGGTTGAGGTCTCCTGGATGACCCCTATACATAAGTTCTTAACAGATGGAAGTCTGCCGGAAGATAAAGCCGAGGCAATGAAAATTCGGACCAAGGCCATTCAATATGAAATCCAAGCCGGGGTTCTTTACAGAAAGTCTTACCTAGGGCCATCCCTGAGATGTGTATCCCCTTCGGAAGCCAGGTATTTGATCAAGGATATCCATTCGGGAATGTGTGGGATTCATGCAGGACCCCGGGCAGTGGTGGCCAAGATCACAAATGCAGGATACTACTGGCCCGGGATGCACACCATGGCCGTCGAAGAACTCAGGAAGTGCATTAGTTGCCAAAAGTATGCACCGGTAACGACCAGACCAAAGAACAACTTAATTCCGGTAACAGCAGCATGGCCCTTTCAAAAATGGGGCATTGATTTGGTCGGACCTTTTCCTCTAGCCCCAGGAAAGCTCAAGTACCTGGTGGTCGCCATTGACTACTTCACAAAGTGGGTAGAGGCAAAGCCGTTGGCCAAGATAGAGGCGAGCAACATCAAGAAGTTTTTATGGGAACACATAGTATGCAGGTTCGGAGTTCCCTTGTACCTGGTCAGCGACAACGGGACGCAGTTCGCGGATAAGCACATACAAGAATGGTGCAAAAGTCTGAACATACAGCAAGTATTCACGTCTGTGGCTCACCCTCAAGGAAATGGACAGGTTGAAAGGGCGAACAGGAGCATACTGGACGGGTTGAAAAGACGCCTGGACCAGGAAGGAACATCATGGGTTGACCAGCTTTCGCATGTTCTCTGGGCCCATCGGACAACACCCAAGACAAGCAATGGAGAGACCCCTTTCTGTCTGACCTACGGATCAGAAGCGATGATTCCGGCCGAGGTGATGCTGCCGTCTACCAGATACGCCGACCCCAATGCTGACAATGACCAGCTGTTAAGACTCAATCTTGACGCAATAGAGGCCCGGCGTGATGAAGCCCATATCAAGGAAGCCCGGTACAAGAGGTTGATGGAAAAATATTACAACAAAAGAGTCCGGACCTGCTCATTCAAGCCCGGCGACCTGGTCATGAGGGATAATGAGGCAAGCAGACAACTGCCCCCGGGAAAGCTAAGTCCTAACTGGGAGGGACCATATGAAGTCATTGAAAGCCTGGGAAAGGGAGCATACCGACTAAAACAACTGGACGGGACGCCGGTACCCAGAAGTTGGAATGCTGCCCAACTCAGAAAATGCTACATGTAACACAAAAGTTCAGGGCCTTAGGCCATTGTAAACATTGACCGGACGGACACCATGACACCCCGGTCAATCAAGTTTTTATCTTTCTTGTTATTTATTACAATCAATAAAACAACGCCGATAATGGCATTTTCAGTACTTATATTCCATTATAAATAACATGCTAGACAAAGCATAATTACAAAAAACGGTAGGGGCAGGACAAAAATCCAAAGCCAATAATAATAATTTTCCTACCGACTATACATAGCGCTATTTTCCTAAAAGCCTTGTTCAAACTGCAAGCATTAAGAACTGCAACCATCCAACATGGCAAACACCTCCGCAGGGGTATATAGCACATCGCCAGGGGGGTTGCAAGTAGGGGGAGGACCCAGTACTCCTCATACATCTTCATTAACTGGAGATCAAATGACCTAACCCCCGGGTCCTCATCTGCATGGGAAGGTCCAACCAGGTCCACTCCCTGATCAATCACCACTTCCTTCCCCAAGGGTATCCAGGGGGACGGTCGATGTCCAGTGCCTCGCCGGTAGACCAAGCCATAACGTCCAGGAGCTGGGATACTGGTTGATTGCACTCTGACGCCATCTTCGACTCTAGTCAGGTTAGGCAAACCAATGGGGATACCACGATCTCCCCCAATGTCATCTGCAACAACAGGCAGGGGTGGTGGTACAGCCCTTGACCGCCGATGGTAGACCAATCGACACTCCCTTGGGGGACGAAGCTCAGTGGGTTCATCAGCAGGAGGATGGTGCTCAAGGGTTTGGGACTGACGCTGCAGTTCCCTTAATCCTTCCAGAGCATCCAACTCCTTCAGGTACCTTTTGAGGGAGACAAATTTACGTGGCATGATTGAACGAGTTGATTACTTGTGCATGATAGGACACCCTGCTTATATAATGTATGAGTGTGACGGTTAAGATCGTCCTTGGGAGTTTAAAAGAACTCTGTAATTATTACACTGACAAGAGCCGCCTGACACATGGATGGGACGGTCAGGTTGAAAGAATGACGTCAGCAACATCATTACTAACATTAATGACGACACGACGCTTCGAGATATTGCTCGACAAGTGGCCTTTGGCAGAGTCAAAGGTAAAAAACAAACATTAAATAAATGATTAACAAAACATAATGTTTTATAAAAATCACACAAGGCATCAAAATTCCGGGATTACATAAAGCCCTCCGGGCGTGTCAACATACAATTCAATAACACAAAAGACAATCATTCGTCATCAGAAGAACTGGCAATAACGGGCTCAAGAATGGCCCGGACATTGGACATGCCTTCGTCACCTGTTCGGGACTGCAACTGGGTGAGCTCTTCTAGGGAGTCACTACTTAAGGCTTCCAAGGCCTTAGAGGTTCGTTGTTCAACTTCTTTCTCATGGTCAGTAGCTTCAGGGAGTTTGCGCCCCAGCATCCCGTGACGGTGGCCATGCACGAGGCCATCCTGGTACCCGGACTCCACAGCAGTTCGATAAAAGTCGTTAAGTCTCTGCTGATACTGACCTCCTCCCCTGATGTGGCCCCACGAAGCCTGGAATCCTTTCGATATTAACCAATCCCGGTCCATCTCCAGCACACTCACCCGGGCAAGAGCAGTCGTCAACTGTTCAGAAAAGCTTGTAGCATTTTTGGTAGCAGTTTCAGCTTCAGCTTTTTGGATGTTCAGTTGCTCTAGCATGGCATCCCTATCCTCCTCAGCTCTCCGAGCACGAGATTCATAGCCCTCAATCTCGGCAGATAACTGTTGATATCTCTCTTGATCTGCCTTGGCTTTGGAAGCAGCATCTTTCTCCAGTTGCAAATCTCTTTCCAGTTGTTTCACCCGGTTTTCCAAGGACGTTATCAAACGGGTCTGATTATCATGGGAACGAAGAATTTCCAGCTTCTCATCATTGTGGGTGTTGATCAAACGAGTCTTATCTTGCTCATACTTGTCACGGATTGATGACATCTCGGCAAGCTCCTTCCGGCATTCGGTTAAGGATTGCAATACTCCTTCAGCCTCCACGGACAACTTGCCGTGAGACACATGCATGTCATATAAATCCCCAACATCCGAACGCCAGCGGCGTAGCACCTCGTACATAGAAGCAAGTGAACTCACACCGGATCCTAGGGCATTTTCAGCCAGTTGAGCGTTGTCCAGACCCTGGAGGTAGTGCCGCTCGGCCGGGGGAAAGGCATGATCAACCCAGTGCCTTATAATATCCGGACCGATCAGTCGGGTAGATTGAGCTATCTTCCACTTGGGAGTGTATTTAGTATCTGGCAGAGAAGGATTCCAATGAATACCTGGAACATAAGCATGAGAGATCATCTTCTCTGACTCCGCAGGGTCCACATTAAACGGTGTCTGCCCGGACCTTACACCCCCAGGGAATGCAATGGGATGATGTTGAACATCGTGTAACAGTTCGGTAAAGCTCACCTGGGACATATCCCTAAATGCCTTGCTACTAGACCCACCAGCATACAACCCGGTTAGAACAGTTGAAGGTACGGTGGTACTGCTGGGGGTCAAAATAGTACTTGAAGAAGCATCCACTGATGAAGCACTTGAAGGCCCAGCCACTAAAGCAGCAGAAGTTACGACGGTCGAGGAAAAGGTTACACCAACTGATATGGTGTTGTTAGGTTCTTCTACGATCTCCAAACGCGGAGCCGCAACAGGAGACGTGGTGACAGCCGTGGAAAACTCAGCAGCGGGATGAGGAGCGGTTGGCAAAGTGACCACCGGGTCATCAACAACTTGCTCGGATATGGTTTCAGTAGCAGGATTTGCCACTCCAGCTTGTTGTGCAGATGTGGATTCGTCCGGAGAAGGAGCCCCTGGAAACATGAAAACGGATCGTTATAATAACAAGGGAAAAATCAAAGCCTAGCACAGACCCGGCAAGACAAAAACACTCACCAAGCCTTTCTTCTTTGCTGGCCAACAGCTCACGACGCTTGGCCATGAAAGACGACACATCCGGCATGGCGACTTTCCTTTTTCGGATTTTCTTTTTCTTCTCACTGGTCGTAGCAACAGGCTCAGCAACGTTGAGAGGATCCGGGTTGAGCGGGGGAGACACGGGCGCCTCGGAGTTCACCGGAGCAGAGGTATCCGGCTGATTATCCAGACTCTGTAAAGGGCGAGCAGGAATCACAAAATTCTTTACCGTTTGACTCAGCACGTCCGCCTCGTCGTCTCCCAATAAGCGGTCGTGCTCCTCGAGATGGGGAATGGCATGCGGGTCTATGGCATCAAAGTAATGCCATTCATCTGCGACCAAATACAACAATTTAAATACACATCCTTTGCAAACATATTAAAATTATGGAACGAACTTGCCTTGGTCTTTTCTCCGGTACTCGGGGTATATGGTATCGTCAACCCAGATCCGGCTCATGCCAACAGCCACAAGGGCTCGTTCCGGAATGTGTGTGCACGGGGTGGGATGATTTACTAGAGCCGTGTACAACGGAAGCTTCTCAAATACGGCAGGAGCAGGGCTCTCATCGGCAAACCTTGTCTTCCCCTCGGGCGTTTGCACCGGTGCAACAACAGGCAAAACGGCCTCATCGATAAAGAAAAATTTCTTTTTCCAGTTTTTGTCTTGCACATTAGGGGGGAAGTTTTCGATACAAGGAGGTGCACCAGGACGACGGTCAAAGGTAAAATACTCCCCTTTGTAAACGAGAATATAAAAAACTCGGAATACATCCAACTGGGGGGACATACCCAGTCCCCGGGCACAGAACTCAAAATGTTTCACCTTGATTAACCCTAACGGGTGGAGTTGAGAAATGTTCACCTTATAGTATGACAACAATTCCACAAGAAATTGTGTCACCGGTAACCGGAAATGGCAGAACTTGAAGAATTCGGCGTACAAAGTAATTTTCCCAGGTTTCAAGGGAAAAGCAACATCAGTAGGACCTGGACAAACAGGGTTCCACTCCGGCAGTATACGCCATTCGGACAAGAAAGACTGTAGTGCCGTTACCGACCAACTGGTATGAATCTGGGCAACACTCATGGTGGTTCGTGATGTGCTGGTTTTGGGAGCCATTGTAGGTAAAAATGAGAGGTTCTATACTGTGGAACAAGTTCCCAATGGCAACCAGCTAATTTATAGGTGGTGGTTAGTACACGTTTTCAAAATTTTTTGAAAACCACCCGCCAACAGTCACATCCCTTGAGTTTCTCAGACTGTTGAAACGGCTGAGGTGACAACTCAGGGTGACGTCATATCACGTGCCTTAACCATGCGGCGCTACATTCTATGAAGATTTTTATTTGGCATACACGTCATTATTTAAAGATAAATACAGCTTATGATTAAAGCCTAGTCATAACCAAACCTGCTTATCACTAGACTTGGGGGGACATGACGAGGTAGGCCCACTCCAGATGGATCGGCCCAACTCCAACTAAAGGCCCACATTGTCTTAAGGCTAGTCCAATGGCAGACTAACGCCGGATGGGCCAAGGTGGTCATGTTCCGGGCTATTGATAAGCTCCAACCTTTTCCCTGAACAATAGGAGATGAAGGGTTCAATAGAAGAGATAAGGTCTATCTCCATAAGAACCGTGGACTTAGTTCCTGGAGATAGGCTCAATAAGGCGGTTACGAGAAAGGTTATAAATACAGGTAAAAGGTACGTCAATGATCATTCACTCACAAAAAGCTATTGCTTTACTTTCACCTCAGAAACCCATACTTATTCTCACGCCGGAGGGTGGTCACAGGAAACCCCCCTTTCCTGTGACGAGTCCTAACGGTGCTTTGTTTTGCAGGCATCCGGATCTCACTTAAGCAGGTTGTTTACAATCGGAGCATTATTTCTTGTCTACTCGGAGAGGTATTTACTTCTTCAATCAACAACAAGATCTTTGATCACATGCATATGTGGCAAAGGAGTAATGTATGTAGCCTTACTGGTGTCTGTATCAATTGGCTTTAAACATGCAACTGTGTTAGTCCCATCAATGTTCATGGCACATGAAGAAACAACGAGTATAAAAGGGGCTAAGAGTGGGGTTTGAATGGAATATAAGGTAACGACTCGTGTTCGCAGCAGGGTATAATCCTTCGCTCACAACGATGGTTGATCTATGGTTATATACACGAATGATAAGCAATCATGGACAAAGATATAAGTGGTTCGATCTTGTAAGATCTACGTCCACTGTGAAAGATGATCTTTATTAATGTATAGTGTGAATAACGATACAAGTGGAAGTACAAATGTGCTCGTTCTTCTTGGCTAAAATATTACGTGGAGAGAAAGGAGGTTGAGTCCTCCTTTTATAGGAGATGCATGGGCCAAGGATTCTGGAGCCCATTCATCTCTTAATGGGCCGGGCCTGGGGACCGGGCCGGTTAATTGGCAGGCCCCCTTAGTTGGATCCTAACCCTTGGTTAGATAAAGTGATCCAAGTTGGGGAGGGCTTCTTCTGATTGGACGACGTGTCACCTCGTGGTTGGCAGTTTGGGAGGTTCTTTGTCCACCACACACGTGGTGTGCTGTGGATGGTGTGCAGGGGCGTCAGATGTCAGACAGCTGACCACTTGTCAGCTGACATCTGACGGGAGGAAGCAAGTTGGTGTCCAAGGGGAGTGTCTTTGGGTGTTGCCAACTGGTGACCCTGCACCTTTGGCGCTGTGGTGCTCCTGGAAGTGATTCTTCCCGCGGGTGTTAGAACTTCTAGCGGAGGCTTTTTTGTATGGCGGGTAGGGTGCGCCTGAAAGCGGTACCCTACCCCTTCAGCACATGACCCACATATTCCTTCTCTACATGATCTTCTGTAGCTCAATGATGAATCATCTTCTGCTTTTATCTTCTGTAGTGCATCCAAAACCTACAAGAAATTTAAATATCAAGAATATGCATATTATATTATGCGTGTTTTCACTACTAGAAAACTGGGTCGTTTCCTATGGCAAAATTCATCCAAAATGCGTAAGATCTTGGAAAATCAGGCTCTTTGATCGAACACAAAACACACGAGATTGAACAAACTTGTTCAACTCTTTTTATTATCAACCAAAGCACACCAAATACAATAGATTTAACCATCTATTTATACTAACATTATACTAATCCTAACCTAGAGCTGGCATAACAGGTTACACGAACCTGTTAAGACACGAACCTTTTAAGACACGAACACGACACGAAATCTAATCGTGTCATTTTTTTTCAAACACGAACACGAACCTGTGTATAACAGGTTAACACAATAAGACACGATAAGGAACACCTAGTAAAATAAGTTAACACGACAAGACACAACAAGACACGATAAGACACAATAAGACACGACAACACATGATCAGAAACACGATAAGACCTGTTAAGACACGTAGACGATAAGACACGAACACGAAACATGTAAACACGAACACGACACGAAAATAAACAGGTCTTAACGTGTCGACCTGTTATAGACACGAAACCTGTTAAGGCCAAACACGAACCTGTTAAAATCGTGTAGGTTCATGTCAGGTTATCGTGTTCGTGTCTAAATTGCCAGCCCTGGACCTAACCCAACTCTAACTCTATTTAAATAATAAAATAAACCAACTAGATAAACCTTATCTAGTTAAACCAATAATAATCCCTATTAAAAATATAAAAGACTTAATAAATAATTCACCAAGAATTATCTATAACTCGTCTTAATCTTTATCTCCTAATTCACGATTAACGTCTTCATACGAAACAATAACAGGTTTCCAACAAAAATGATTTCATTGGAATCTTTTTCAATTCCTAAAAAAACTTTTTACTAGAAAATTTGGTGGTTTCCTATGACCTATCGCCAAATTTGTCAGAAATGCGTAGAAAACAACTTTTTACTAGAAAATTTAGTGACAACTTTATGACAAAGCTGATTTTGTTGAAAAATCGTAGAAGAAACTTTTTTCTTCACTATTAGAAAATTTTAGAAAATAAAAAAACGGAGTTGCTTGTGAGAGAAAACTTCGTCGGAAAATGGGAAGGTAGCGATCTTTAGCGACAGTTTTCGACAAGACTATTTTCGTTGGAAAATCAATCCCATGAAAGTTCTTTGTCTTCGATACCAGAAAACCGGATAGTTATCGATGATATTTTTTTTTTTTTTTTTTTTTTTACAATAATTCGAAATTTTTATTCCCAGACAAAGAAAATTACATCAAGATAACGGGCAGACGGGCAACAAGCTGCGCCGCCACCCTTTTCTGAATAGCAAATCCTAATCTACTAAAAACGTAACCCTGCCCACTCGAAAACGAGACACTACTATGATAAAATTCATCAAAAATTCGTATGCGTAGGAGACACTCTTTAGCGACAGATTTCCGACAAAACTGATTGTATATGTAGCTATTTCCCAAAACAAAAATTCCAAATTTTTGGCAGAAAATTTCTCCTTCTCTAGTAATTGTTTGTACACTGTAATTGCTAAATTGTTAATCTAGAACAGACATATAATTGCAACGGTGTTGTGTATACCATGGGACCACAGGTGGTAACACTACAACAAAAATGGGTTTTTAGTACACACAAAAGCATCCTAAAATGGTATTTTATAGGACCTTTTGTTTAATAGGACTAACGGTAAAAGCGTTTCATGTAAAGGGGTCATAATAAGTACAAAAACTTAAAAAGCGTCCTAATATCTCAAGTAAGATTATGAAACCAATTTTATGGTCGCATAATATGTCTATGAACAACCCAAAAAACTCCTAATAAAAACATATTAGGACACTTTTACAATGTTTTAACATGTGGTTACATACTTTTAATCTTTTAATACGCATACAAGCGTCCTTAAAAATTAATTTTATAGGACCCTTATGATGTAACACTATAGATACTTTAGTACCTAAGAAAAGGGTCCTAATATCCCAAATAAGATTATGAAACCAATTTTATGGTCGCATAATATGTTATAAACAAAGTTTCAAAGTCCTAACAAGTCATATGATACAACGCTTTTTTAAACAATCACACATACAATTTTACGATATGGTTATAGACATCCAAATAATGGTTTTTATTATACAATAAAAAGGTCATCAACATATAAAATCCTAATAGTTATTGAGTATATTACATCAACTAATGAAAGAAAAAAAAAAACCTATATTATATTTCAAATAAGCATATTCATAACAAAAACATTAAACAAATATAAGTTATAGCATTATACAACATAAAGTCTTATAATATTTAACAAAGAAATTAAAAGCAAAGAAAGAAACAAGCAGCATAGAATCATAGAATCCTGAGTCATCATGCGTCCTCAATCCTCACAGACTACCTACAAATAAACCATCCATGTATAAGCATTAAACATCATTGCTATATATAATTTTCAACATAATATGGCTGATGACCCAGTTAGTCAATTATGACATTTTCTAGAAATAAATGAAATTTGTACTATGTCCGGTATATCAAAATTGTTGCATAAATAAAACAGGATAAATATTTCCCAACCCATTTTTGACCCATATTAAGTTTGCTTTTTAATTATGTAAAGAATTTTAGGTTTCAAACCACAACTATTAAGCTACTGTTATACATAGTTCTACATATTGCAGGGTGTATTTGTAAAAGCATAAGAAATACAATTTTGACTTTTATGGTCAAACTAATTTCTCAAGGCAAAATCTAAATTTTAGCCCAAACTGTAAGGTACACTTGAGCCTTAAGGAGATGTCCCAATGTTATCATTTTTTTACTCTGAGAGAACAAAGTTCACACAATAACTATGAAGAATTTGATACTTACATTTTCAATTCATTATTTAGTATTCAAAATATGTATTATGATTAGCAATACTAAAAAAAACTCATAAAACAAGAAGGGTTAAATTTTTTGAACTCCCTTTTAGTGTGCCTTTTAGTGTTTGGTGCTTCTTATTATTGAAAGAGTTCAGTTGACCTTTATGTACTTCTATGCACATAATCAAAAATCAATTTTACTACACCCGAATACCAATCACAGTTATCCGAGAATCACTTTCAAAATACAATGACAACACCCATAAAATCATAAAACAAAGACAGATGCTCACAGTCAATTTTGGCATCTAGACGAAGAAACAAATCTCTATCCCAATTTTTGTTGGCAGATCTTGAGTTCGGTAACTATGTATGAAAACAACTCATCTTAAGATCCATTGAAAATAACCCTATCCAACCACCATCGCCACTCTTCTCAATATTGGGACCTTAAACAAAAGCAAATTTCACATATTTAATAAAATCCTTAACAACTTCTATAATAAAAAAAAAAAAGACAATGAAATCTGACTTAGGTATTTTCTTTATCATCATCTGGGTAATGATCATCTTTTGAAACCATTCTGAACCGACCAAAGTAGTGTAACCATCAATGAACCCTGGAGACATCAAGAAACCGAAAATATCAGCAAACCCACAAAGAAAAAAGTCAAATTGACCGTGAAGAACCGCCATTAGATCGTTATCGATAAACAAAAGGAATAGTAAACTGAAATTTCACATAATAACATATCCATAAAAGGGAGGATACACTTAATATACCTTGAACATAACTAACCGAAGCAAGTATGTGTTGGTGTTGATCATGGAATATGAAAATCAACCCACTCATAAATACACGGGTAAAAAAACATGCCAGCCTTCTTCATTTAAAATATGAATTGTTTTTCCTAAATAGCCGTAGTAAACATAAAGCAGCTATTGATGGTTTGCAACTGTTGAAAATCGAGGTAAATAGAGTGAGTACCAGATTTTTATTAAAAATTATAATATTCCATGTGTAATTCTAAACGTACTATGAGATAGGCGACATCCATACTGAATAGCCAAATGAATTTCACATTAATCGGGTTTTCACCTGAATAAATTGACTTAGAAGGTTGCACCAATTAAAATAAACTTCGGGTGATTTTCAATACGTTTGATCATTCAACCAATTTATATATGGGTCAGAGTGCAATGAAAGAAAGAGAAGAATGAACCTCGGGTATAGGAAGACTATAATTGGAACCCAAAGTGTTAATTCTTCTATTGTCTGAACAAAACCAAGAAGAGGAGCTCCTGAAACAAAAACAAAAAACATTTAATTTGTAAATTAGCCCCTACATTAAGTGGTGATGTGTATATATGATTTGACTTTGACCAATAAAAGCCCAGTGTACCAAATCTAAGAAATTCACGTAAACATACACCATGGTATTTAATAATTTGGGTAAAGATGCATGAAAATTTGCTTAAATCACATCCAATACTGAGCTTGTGTTCATAACAGAAAGGATAACGTTTGCATCAATATATTTTTCCGACTTTTCATCATGTTGAATATCTAAACATAAAATTGATGTAGCTTTCATTATAGATTAACATAAACTTGTTACTCAGTTAGTGGAGCAAAAGGTAGTGTCTTTTAAACATGTGCAGTATGCTCTGCCTGCCACATAAATTCAAGAGTCCTAATAAAGAGCTTCTAGGGATTGTGAAAGGGCGAAGCAAGTATGTGAAAGGGCTTATCATCGCATCTTCCATCTTGTGAGTTTTGACATTTGCCAACTATTTTACTAATTATTATTTGAAAGAAATGAGTACGAAAATAAACACGATGAGGAACAATGAAACTAAATGTGAACCTGGTTGTTCATAACAGGAAGATCACATAACTTTGAATCCACTGAGTAAACATCTGGTCTTAGCGGAAAAGGAGATGAAAGTTAGCTGGTGATTTTAGGGTTTAGCGTGAATGAGATGAAATTAGAATTAGGGTTTCTTTGGACGGCGGAGGAGAAAAGGGGAGGAGAGTCTTCACCGTAGGTTTGAGATGAAAACAAAACAACTAAATCCCAATTAAATAACATATGAAATGTCAAAGGCATTATAGTCTAGCGGCATCTTAGTGATGAGATAAGACTTACACTCTGTTTTATAGTTTCATTAAAGGATGGAAGAGAAAGGATCTCCCTCCTCTTCCTTTCTCTCTGGTTCCTTCCAAATTGGAAAGATTGAAAATCACCCTAAAAACCTCTTTATTATCCCTCTCATTCCCTCCATTTCCCTCCTACAAAAAACTCTGGAACACATTTTTTCCCCACTTCCTTCTCAATCCTCTCTTCCATCCTTTAATGAAACTCTGGAACAGAGTGTTAGGGATCATAAGGTCCTGGGTTCGAATCTCATAAAGGGGGTTTTCTTATAATTATTATGAGTTTCCTCCTGAATTGATGACTTGGTAGTGGAATATGATCGCGTGGTAACATTGGTGGCACGATAATACTCCAGTGTTCCGTGAGTGATTTCAATTTGTTGGCCGTTTAAAAAAAATAATATATGAAATCTTAAATTTAAATTAGAAGTCTATGAAGTCTTAAACACGTATTCTATCATGTAAGGGACTAAAAACTAGCATATTGCCCAGAATTCGGTATCGGTGTCGATCATCCCAAGCTCATCCCTACTAAAAACGTGTTAAGTTCATACAATTCGGTTTCGCTTCTGGTCTGGTCTGGTTCGAACCCATTGCTCACCCTTGCTCTCCGTTTTTTTAATCACTCTCTTCATTACTAATAATTTACTATCACTCAAAAATATATAAAAACCCGTCTTTTTCTACCTAATTAAGCTTTGATTACAATACTTCCTTGATCACATTTTAGTTAGACGAACCAATAAAAGGGTATCTTTACAATAAATCATTACAAATTACAAATATTAGTAAATTAAAACCCCTAAACCATATCAGGTTCACAATGATTAAGCATCATATAAAAATTAAAGATATAAGACCAATATGTCAAGTGTCCTATTAAGTTATGTTCAAATATGACTTCGACTAGAAAATGTCCTATAACATCAAACATTTATGACTTAACTACAAAGTAACATATTAAGTTATGTTATAATAGGACCCCCGGTGATCAAGTGTCCTATTACATTACCACATGATAGGACATCAACAACTAAATGTCTTATAAATTACTTTATAGGATCTACATTTTAAGTGTCTTATTAAGTTATATGATAATAGGACCTCAAAAAATCATCCATCCTATTAAATAGCTTTTTAGGACACCAGTTTAGTAGCATATATTATAAAAGGATCCCAAAAGTTCATTTGTCTTATTAAATAGTTTTTAGGACCCTATTTTACAAGCGTCCCACACAAAAGGTCCTTAAAAGCCTTTTTTGTTGTAGTGTAAGATCAATGAAATAAGATTTAAGACATGGTTTCTGTGAGGGAAGATCAGGGTTCCATCTATAGATCTTCAACTCTTTTTTGAGAGATTTAATATTATCTTTTAGGTTTTGTTGTGATTCAAAGGCTGCTTGAGCATGGTCCTGACCCACTGGATGATCTTCAAGTATCCCGAACCTCTTGTGTTTTGGGCTCATTGAACCAAGACCAGCCACCACCTTCTTGTACCCTTCCGTTAACCACCTCTTGCTGCTGCTACTGAACCCCATAGCTTGCTTGACCTGTCTTACACGTTGCAGAGTAAAGAGTTATAACTTGTAAGCTTTTGATTATTGCAAGTGAAGATGACGATGCATGTAGAGGTTGGTGGTGATATTGGGGTGAGGTGGAGGCTAATGGTGACACATGGAGGCAAACGGTGACACGTGGAACTTTATCTTCTTTTTTTTTAACGGTCAACAAACGATGTCCCAACTATTCGAGGTACCCATCAATTGGTTACAAAAGCACCCCATACGCCCCCGGTTAAGACACGTCTTAGGTGCCCGCCCACAAGTAGTGTTGGGTAGCCAGAACCCACCAAGCCACCAGTTCCGGAAAAAACCTGACCCCAACACCCGTCTGAAGGCATGACAGTGGAGAATCAGTGAACCTGATGAAATCAAGAATCGAACTTGACGCCTCAAAGAGGCTAGGCTCTACCCATCATTTCACATGCCACTCCACCACAAGGGTAGGGGCGTGGAAACTTTATCTAATACAAATCATAAACACCTTCGATACACCCACATTTGAAACAAAAAAAATTATAAACGCAAGGCCTTTCGTTTTCACTCGACTCGTCTAGTTCGTTTCCGCTCATGCTCGAAGTCGTTGCATCAAATGATTTATGGATTTGGCATGCGTAATTTTGTCCTCCCAGCTCAAACAACATTAATACCTACATCATTCACCGCTATTCGATATCAAGTTACAAGAAACCGCCCTGCTGTAACACCCCAACCGATGGCGGAATCATCGAGGTGCCACGTAGTGACGATTGTTCAAAAGCTCATGGTACTAAAATGTAAATATTATTGAATAATCAAAATTGTCTTACATGGAAATGGAAAATACATTGTCTAAATGAAATGTAAATATTGAAATAACTGAATTAAAATAAAGCACTAAATGTTCCATGCTAAAGCACTAGATCAAACTGCACCTGAAACATGTACAAAATAGATTTGGTCAACATATGAAATGTTGGTGAGCATTCCTAGTTTTGATATATATAGTAGGTTAAAAAGTTATACAATTCAAGTGCAAGCTACAGTGCAATTATGTAAACCATGTATCAAACAAATGAGCGAAATCAACCCTGTGACTGTATAATGTACTGTATGAACTGTAGTGTACTCAACCAATAAATGGATGATAACTTAACACTGGCCACGGATTCTCCGATGAAAAAGGGGGAGAATCAATCTAGGCGGGTTGTCAATCCAAATAGCGCTATCCAATGTTAAGGTCGGCTTGTACCATGTTAATGATTTCACTAAGTACAAATGTAATCCACATGTATTGTCTAAGCATAAAGCACGTTGTAAGCAATGCACATAGTACTAGAATTGTATTGTAAAAATGTAATCTTGTATTTGAAATTGTAATAGTGTACATGTAACACCCCAAAAATGTATAAAAGCAAAAAGGGGTAGGAATACTCACTGTATACGTAATAGCTTGTAATTGAACTGGACAACGAAATATGCGTTGGAAATATTCCAAAGAATCAACCTAAAGAATTTGATAATGTGTAAGGGAAATGACTCTAAGATATATGTATTTCTAGGGCTTCGAATTGGGGATAAATGTTTGTTTGATTATTATTAAAAAGTATTCGCCAATTGAGAGAAATTTAGCAAATAAATAACCAAAAATCTTTTTATGAAATTTAAATTTAAGATGGTCACAAGAATGTGTTTTAAAGTGTAAAAATAATTTTTATAAAATTATTTTCTTTAAAATAGATTATTAAATCTATTTATTACAAATTGTCAAAATCTTAACTTTAATATTTAAAAATATTAAAATCAAAGAATTAGAAGTTTAAAATTTATATTTCTGTTCCAAATAATCAGAAATAATTTCTATAAAATTTTGGTGCAAAAATAATGAAAATTGAATTTATTATGATTTAATTATGATTAAATCTAACAAAAATTGATTAAAAATATAAAATAAATGATTTTACTGAATTAAAAATTATTTCAGTAAAGTTTAATGTTATAAAAACTTAGGATAATTTTTGTGGAAATTAATAAGATCGTTTTGATATTTTTATAGAATT
The DNA here is from genome assembly GCA_030844895.1 of Ambrosia x helenae. Lineage (NCBI taxonomy): Eukaryota > Viridiplantae > Streptophyta > Magnoliopsida > Asterales > Asteraceae > Ambrosia > Ambrosia x helenae. The sequence goes on from CM061223.1 coordinate 6,041,795, forward strand.
TTATAAATAAAATTGAATAAACTTGAATTATTTATTATATATATAAAATAAATATATTTTCAGAAATAAAAATCTGAATAATTATATTTAGGGTATGAACATCATTATGTAAAATTTTGGGAATTTTTGAAGGCTTATAAGTATTTTAAATAATTAAAGTGAGTAATTATATAGTTTAAACCTTTAAATTGAAAACTAAAAAAAAAGAATGCAAGGAGTGGGGTTCGAACCCTGGCCCAGGGCCGGTTCAAATCTCTTAGTCCAAGTGTGTAACCACTGAGCTACATCAGTGTTTTGTTATGTTTTTGCTTTCAACATAATTATATACCTTATCTGTTTAAAGTGTTCTTCCCCAATTTCATACCAATTCGTGCCCTAATTTCCAAATCATCATAATTGGTGATCATTAGCCCCTGAATCTTTGGGGCTAATGATCACAGAGTGCCGAATGATAAAACCCACGAAAAAAAAGACTTACAAAGGACTCGTGTACGGGTATACGGCTCGACAAAGAAGACGTCAAAAGAAACGATTCAAATGGTTTCAATTATCACTTTGTAACAGAAATTGGAGGTGTAGGAGTGTTAATCGGCGAGTAGTGATGGTCTAGACACGTTCAATTTATAGTGAAAAGCTTAGACGAACGAATGGAAGGTTTTGACTCGGTATTGAATGTGACGCGCTAATTTGTTGATAATAGGAAAGGTTTGACTGAATTCATACGTGTAATTGATGCGAATTGGTCAAGCAAATCAATCCCATTCCATTTAAGAATCAATTACGAGTCATAGGTGATGATTAGGCTGGTCAAAATGGAATTTATATTCCTTATTGATGCTGCTGCGCGCTGTCTGTTTACAAGGAAAGGAAGGGCCAGATCAAGGAGGTCTTAAATATAAATTATGTTGGGATGTAATCAACTAAAGGGTGTAGATCAGGTGGTAATTGTGTTGTGTGTGTTTGTGGGTTGATCCCGGTTCGATCCTCGCAAGGAGCAACAGAATACTTTTTTTTTTTTTTAAACAGATACAAGGGGAGGGGGGTTTGGGCTGGAGCTGTTGGGCCTGCTGTCTGGTGGGCCGCACACTAGTGGGCTTCAGATTAAAAGAAAAAGGGTGGGTTTGGGGTTGGCTATGGTATATGGGCTAGCATGGTTGTGATTTTTTTTTTTTTTTGTATACATAAATATAGAATCTGAATTTTATTATATATAATTTATTTATTTATTATTATTATTATTACTATTAAAAAAAAATATTTATATATATATATATAATGAAAAAGTGACGGATGTCACAGCATCCCCTACTTTTAGAAACTTCGTCCCGAAGTTATCAGAAACATAGGGTTATGGATGCTTGGGTAAGAATTTAAAATAACAGTGGTTTGGAAAATTTGGGTTAAGGCACGACGTAAATTTATAGGTAACAAAGTAAACTGTTTCAAATGGTTTGGATGGTAGGTTTGATAGGTATGGGTTAAGGATTTGGATTAGGTTCGTCTATAGTAAGATACTAAACTTCAAGTCTTAGAAATCCTAAAATGAATGCACAAGTTGATTGATCATAGAAGACTAACTGAACTACCAAGTAAACAGAGTTTGTTCCTGGTTCGACTCCCAGTCTCACTTTCAATGCATCATTAGTGTTTGTATACAGGGTGTACCGCAGCTAACCCACCACACCTTTGATACCTCGAAAACGTACTGGATGCCTACCAAAAACTCTAATAGAATTTCACACTACCCTAATGTACCTGTAAATTCATGATTACGTTCCGGACCGGAATCATCAATTTACCTTACATTAAAGTTTTATGTCCTTCTATGATCCCACCGATTGTTGAGCAGGTTCGATAGCCTCCACCAGCCGTGGAGTAGGTTGTAGGGCCTCTCCCGACTGTTTGAAAGGCATAGTGACCCCTACCAATCGTTGAGTATGTTCGATAGCCTCCACCAGTCGTGGAGCAGGTTGTAGGGCCTCTCCCGACTGTTGAAAAAGGCATGATGACCTCTATTAAGTGCAGCAATTATTATTCACATAGATTGCAAATTGATAGCATGTTTATGCAAGCAAGTTTGTAAGTACTACAACCATTAAGTGTAAGTGTTATCATGAATAATTAAATGTTTACGAGTATCATGAATAATTAGATGTTCAATGCGTAGTCAAATTAAGGAAAAATCTAGTTTCATGTAATAACCAATGATGCTTTCTAGAAAAGCTCTGTAGGATCAAGTAAATGTTTCAAATAAATGTAAGGTAGAGTCTTGCATGATTAAAAATAAACGTAATCAATATGATAAATTTCCATTATGTGTTAATACACAATAGTATGCAAGGAAGTTTCTAGATGTTGTATGCTAATGAGTGTGACAAAATTGGGTACAAAATGAAAATAGAATCAAGAAAATGAAAACGCAAGTATCATGAATAATTAAATGTCCAGTGAATAGTCAAGTTAAGAGGAAATCAAGTTTCACAAACAATGATGTTTTGGAAAAATCCTGTAGAATCAAGTATCAGGTTTTTAGTAGTTTGATTATCATGGGTAACTAGCTCATGTGTGAGACTGTGAAGGATATGAATTTAGTTCTTGAGAAGATGATGAAAAATCTTGAAGCAGAATCAAGGTTGTGAGAGAATGTGAAGATAGTTGATAAAGAGTTTATTTTATAGTAAGGAGATTATGTAGCAGTGTAAGTTTTGAGGTTTGGATCAAAGGTTATAATCAAGTGTATAAGAAAACATGATTGTGGTGTATGCCAAATATTGTAAAAATTTGAACAAGTTGAAAATGAGTGAGTGTTGATGTAAAATCTAGAGACTAGATATTATTCCAAAAAAAAATAAATATTTTCAAAATTTGGTTTTGTACATAAGGCAAAAGTTGTTAAATAGTACAAGCTAAGTAGGCTTTGTAATAGTTTAAAACATTATATCGAAAATCGTTTGTTACGTCAATAAATAATCAATTGAATTTAAGTTCGAGGAAAATATGTACTTTGTAAAGTTGCTAGGTAATACAACTAGTTTTAGAAATCTTTAGTTTGTGCTAAAGTATGAGGTTATAGTTTTTAAAATAAATAACATGTGGAGAAAAGAAATAATATGATTTGGGTAGGGTGTTGGATATTAAAAAAGTGGCTAAGAGGGTAAGGTGAAGTGTGATTGTGAAATCCATAGATGGTTATGAAAGTATGAACTTGTAAGCAATATATGAAAATCATGAAATACAAAATATTGTATATGAACCGAGAGAGTATTATTGAAAAAGCTTGCATAAAATGCTTGGAATGCCCTTGTCTAGCTGTAAAGCCCAACAAGAACGTTGACTTTTCAAAGGAATTGAACCCAATGGTGATCAAAAGAAGACGTGCTTTAGCCTATAAGTGAACACTCACTCCAGGAATCCCCAGGTAAGCATAACAGGTCCGTAAATGGATTTATGCGCTATGCTTGCCTATGCCAGAAAACCCAGTGTACAGGCGTCCACCCTTCCAGATTGCACGTGTCCTTATCACACTCATTAAAGTTCAACAACTTCGAAGGAGTAACAATAAGAGTAGATATTATATCTAAGAGTGTCTTCATAAAAGGTATTGTTCCCGTTCCATGATGATGTAAACTTTCCACTCTCTGTAGGACTCCATCTCTATGCACCATGATGAAAGATAAGAAGAATAGGGAGAGAGAAGAAGGGAAAGATAGAAGGAGGAAAGTAGGGAGAAATGAGGAGTAGGGTAATTCAGGAAATATCATGCATGCAAGTTGTAGTTCGGTTATAGTCTAGGCCTTTTTATCTAATAACCTAGTTCCCTATAACCATGGCTCTGATACCAATCTGTAACACCCCAACCGATGGCGGAATCATCGAGGTGCCACGTAGTGACGATTGTTCAAAAGCTCATGGTACTAAAATGTAAATATTATTGAATAATCAAAATTGTCTTACATGGAAATGGAAAATACATTGTCTAAATGAAATGTAAATATTGAAATAACTGAATTAAAATAAAGCACTAAATGTTCCATGCTAAAGCACTAGATCAAACTGCACCTGAAACATGTACAAAATAGATTTGGTCAACATATGAAATGTTGGTGAGCATTCCTAGTTTTGATATATATAGTAGGTTAAAAAGTTATACAATTCAAGTGCAAGCTACAGTGCAATTATGTAAACCATGTATCAAACAAATGAGCGAAATCAACCCTGTGACTGTATAATGTACTGTATGAACTGTAGTGTACTCAACCAATAAATGGATGATAACTTAACACTGGCCACGGATTCTCCGATGAAAAAGGGGGAGAATCAATCTAGGCGGGTTGTCAATCCAAATAGCGCTATCCAATGTTAAGGTCGGCTTGTACCATGTTAATGATTTCACTAAGTACAAATGTAATCCACATGTATTGTCTAAGCATAAAGCACGTTGTAAGCAATGCACATAGTACTAGAATTGTATTGTAAAAATGTAATCTTGTATTTGAAATTGTAATAGTGTACATGTAACACCCCAAAAATGTATAAAAGCAAAAAGGGGTAGGAATACTCACTGTATACGTAATAGCTTGTAATTGAACTGGACAACGAAATATGCGTTGGAAATATTCCAAAGAATCAACCTAAAGAATTTGATAATGTGTAAGGGAAATGACTCTAAGATATATGTATTTCTAGGGCTTCGAATTGGGGATAAATGTTTGTTTGATTATTATTAAAAAGTATTCGCCAATTGAGAGAAATTTAGCAAATAAATAACCAAAAATCTTTTTATGAAATTTAAATTTAAGATGGTCACAAGAATGTGTTTAAAGTGTAAAAATAATTTTTATAAAATTATTTTCTTTAAAATAGATTATTAAATCTATTTATTACAAATTGTCAAAATCTTAACTTTAATATTTAAAAATATTAAAATCAAAGAATTAGAAGTTTAAAATTTATATTTCTGTTCCAAATAATCAGAAATAATTTCTATAAAATTTTGGTGCAAAAATAATGAAAATTGAATTTATTATGATTTAATTATGATTAAATCTAACAAAAATTGATTAAAAATATAAAATAAATGATTTTACTGAATTAAAAATTATTTCAGTAAAGTTTAATGTTATAAAAACTTAGGATAATTTTGTGGAAATTAATAAGATCGTTTTGATATTTTTATAGAATTTTATAAATAAAATTGAATAAACTTGAATTATTTATTATATATATAAAATAAATATATTTTCAGAAATAAAAATCTGAATAATTATATTTAGGGTATGAACATCATTATGTAAAATTTTGGGAATTTTTGAAGGCTTATAAGTATTTTAAATAATTAAAGTGAGTAATTATATAGTTTAAACCTTTAAATTGAAAACTAAAAAAAAAGAATGCAAGGAGTGGGGTTCGAACCCTGGCCCAGGGCCGGTTCAAATCTCTTAGTCCAAGTGTGTAACCACTGAGCTACATCAGTGTTTTGTTATGTTTTTGCTTTCAACATAATTATATACCTTATCTGTTTAAAGTGTTCTTCCCCAATTTCATACCAATTCGTGCCCTAATTTCCAAATCATCATAATTGGTGATCATTAGCCCCTGAATCTTTGGGGCTAATGATCACAGAGTGCCGAATGATAAAACCCACGAAAAAAAAAGACTTACAAAGGACTCGTGTACGGGTATACGGCTCGACAAAGAAGACGTCAAAAGAAACGATTCAAATGGTTTCAATTATCACTTTGTAACAGAAATTGGAGGTGTAGGAGTGTTAATCGGCGAGTAGTGATGGTCTAGACACGTTCAATTTATAGTGAAAAGCTTAGACGAACGAATGGAAGGTTTTGACTCGGTATTGAATGTGACGCGCTAATTTGTTGATAATAGGAAAGGTTTGACTGAATTCATACGTGTAATTGATGCGAATTGGTCAAGCAAATCAATCCCATTCCATTTAAGAATCAATTACGAGTCATAGGTGATGATTAGGCTGGTCAAAATGGAATTTATATTCCTTATTGATGCTGCTGCGCGCTGTCTGTTTACAAGGAAAGGAAGGGCCAGATCAAGGAGGTCTTAAATATAAATTATGTTGGGATGTAATCAACTAAAGGGTGTAGATCAGGTGGTAATTGTGTTGTGTGTGTTTGTGGGTTGATCCCGGTTCGATCCTCGCAAGGAGCAGCAGAATACTTTTTTTTTTTTTAAACAGATACAAGGGGAGGGGGTTTGGGCTGGAGCTGTTGGGCCTGCTGTCTGGTGGGCCGCACACTAGTGGGCTTCAGATTAAAAGAAAAAGGGTGGGTTTGGGGTTGGCTATGGTATATGGGCTAGCATGGTTGTGATTTTTTTTTTTTTTGTATACATAAATATAGAATCTGAATTTTATTATATATAATTTATTTATTTATTATTATTATTATTACTATTAAAAAAAATATTTATATATATATATAATGAAAAAGTGACGGATGTCACACCTGCCCTATCCGTTCACAGTAAACGGGAGACAATATAGACACGGGTTCTGACTTGTTGATGGCATCTACCCTAGCTGGTCTGTTTTTATGAAATCCTATTCGTTTCCGACTGTCGGCAAAGAAAATTTTATTCAAGAAGATACGGGAATCTGCGAGAAAAGACGTTGAGCGTTTGGTTTTTTGAAAACAAGATGGCACATAATTGACCAACCGGGGTGTTTGACTGATCAAGCGAAAATAAGGAGTGTTGTGTACGCGTACATCATTTTGCACAATATGATCATAAAGGGGAGGGACGCGTAATATCTCTAGATTATGTTATGGACCCTCCAACACAGGTAAAGTTAGGGATGATATTATTTTGGAGTTGAGGAATGAACAAACCCACTATCAACATTCAACTACGGTTTGATCTAACGGAACATGTGGTGGTCATGATATTGACTTCAACGAGCCATACTTACTTGTTACTTAATTTTATTATTTAATTTTTCTTTTAACTTGTATATTTTTTTTGTTAATTTTTTATTATTATATTTTATTTCTAATTTAATTTAAAAAAATGTTGGTGTTTAGTGTATTTAATTATTGTTTATATTTTTAACAAAAAGTTTGTGATAGTGTGATGATCACCCCTAGTAAAATGTTATGGAATGTAACAAAATGAGATGACAAATGAGGATTAATTAGTGATAGTGTGATGAGTGATGACATCAGCAATAAATTCCACGAGTTATTTGTCACTTCGTTCAACCGGCCCTTACCCTTAAAGCCGCCACCTAAGCCGACAACATCATACGGCCCCTTGGTTGCGGCGTGGCTTGGCTAATTCTTAGCTCGGCTCGCATCTAACATGGTTAGGCTTTTTATTATTTTTTTTTGTTTGTTTTTTTTTTCAATCGTTTGATTACCTTTCCTTCCTTTTTTACTACTAACCTTTTATTTTTACTTCACTTTTCCTGTATTTTTCCTTCATCTCTTTTACCATCTTCTACTTTCTTTCAAATATTTATCTTCTCTCATATTATATAAAAGTTCAGAAAATAACTACTAGTACTAAATATATAAACAAATAAAAGTACGTAGTTGGGATACATGTGTTAGTTTACAATTTTTTTAATAGGCAGATACCTTTTTGACTTGGGTGAGAAAGTCAAATAGCATTTTTGCTGAGCTTCCATGCATGAGCGAGCAAGATGACAAAGTCAGCCATATTATACAACTGTTGATCAAACAAAGAAACCTTTACCACGCGGTTTACTCCTAACACTATAAATCTAATCAGTCATGTCCTTTTATTTACATTCCATCTCTCAGCTTCATTTCAATTCTCACCCCAACATCAATTCATTTCCCTCAAATGACTTCCCTAAACACTATTGCAACTATCTTATTCTTGCTACTTCTTTCTGTTACAATAAACAATACACCATGTGAAGCACAGTTATCTTCTACATTCTATGACACTTCTTGTCCCAATGCACTACGTACAATCAGGACATCCATCAGAACAGCCATATCTCGTGAGCGTCGCATGGCAGCTTCCATCCTTCGTCTCCACTTCCATGACTGCTTTGTTCAGGTACTATTTTAACCATATATATGATATTCACCATAGCTTCCAGATGTAAACATCAATTTGTGACGATTTTTGTAACATTTAATGCAGGGATGTGACGCGTCAATCTTGCTAGATGACGGCCCTTCAATAATAAGTGAAAAGAGCGCATTGCCTAATAAGGGTTCTGTAAGAGGTTATGAAGTGATAGAGGCTGCAAAATCTGAGGTTGAAAAACTTTGTCCTGGAGTTGTATCATGTGCTGATGTATTAACCGTGGCTGCCCGTGATGCATCTGAAATGGTTGGTGGTCCAACATGGTCTGTGAAGCTTGGAAGAAGAGACTCAACCACAGCTAACCTTGTTTTAGCAGAAACCGGTCTTCCTAGTTTCAAAGCTTCGCTAGACTCACTTATTTCCACGTTCGGTGATCACGGACTTAGTGCCAGGGACATGGTTGCATTATCAGGTACTTCATTACCTAAAAGTTCAATGCGTACCCAATTGATATATAATTTTTTGTATAAAACAAAAAATGTATGCTAATATTAGATATGGTATTAATGTAGGAGCTCATACTATTGGACAAGCTCAATGCTTCTTATTCCGTGATAGGATATACAACAACGGATCAGATATTGATGCAGGCTTTGCTAGCACCCGTAGACGTGGTTGCCCTGTGAACAGTGGTAACGGAAATCTTGCACCACTAGATTTGGTGACACCTAATTCGTTTGATTATAACTACTTCAAGAACTTGATACAAAAGAAGGGTCTTCTTGAGTCCGATCAAGTGTTGTTTAGTGGTGGATCAACAGACAGTATTGTTAGGGAATATAGCAACAATCCTTCGAAGTTCAAGTCGGATTTTGCTGCTGCGATGGTGAAGATGGGTGAAATCAAGCCGCTAATAGGTGAGGAAGGAGTCATAAGGAAGATTTGTGGTGCCCTTCCATAGTTTTCCATATATGGTTGTTTTGATTATGGATCCACTTCATTTTCCAATTCTTTCGAAATTACACTTGTAATCATATCTTGATTCTTTTAATTATTTTCTTTTTAGGTATAAAAAGCAAAACTCCCAAGTGTTCATTACATATGTTTTTTGTATTGTTCATTGTATTCCATCCTACAAGGAAAATATATAAATTATTTATTAGTTTTCTTTTTATTATATTTGAATTTATTATTACTTTTACAAGTTAAAAAATATATATACAAATAATTACAGATATATACTACCCTCAACAATATTATGCTCTAATATTCCCCCTCGAGCTAAACGCTTCTATCAACATTTAGCTTGCAACACAAAAATAACAAAAACTAAACCAAAATTCCTTGACCTAAACCCGCTTCTTTTTTACCCTAACTATTTTTCGGCACTTACTGTGCCTTCTCCTATCCATTTCACCGAACCCACCCACCCAAGCCCGTCTGGCCCATCATGGGCCCATCCAAAACCACCCGACAGCCCAACCCCACCTATCCCACCCATACCATTTGTCCAACCCGGTTCGTACCAGATCCCACTAACTTCATTTCCCTCGCTCAACCAACACCAACTGGCCCATGCCAACCAGCCCACACCTTCATACATTACTGCACCCAACCACCCACCGACCCACTCCATGCAAACTCGTTCACTCTCCGGCATTTTTGAACCTAAACTTCCTTACTCCCTTAATACTCAAATTTCCCCCACCCTGTCTCCTCTTCCAAAATCTCACCTCACCACCTTTACTGACCCAAACTGAAAAGTTGCCATGACTGACAAATATGAAACTCTATTGGCCAACAACACGTGGAAATTTGTCCCCCAACCACCTGATGCTCATGTTAATTCGATGCATGTGACTTTTTAAACACAAGTTCCACGCTAACGGCTCTCTAGAACATCACAAGGCTCGTTTGGTTGTCAATGGAAAAAGCCATACGGTGGGAGTTGACTATGATGAAACGTTTAACCCGATGGTCAAACCCACCACCATTCGCACAATCCTCAGCCTAGTTGTTTCGATAGGATTGTCCACACACCAACTCGATGTCAAAAATGCTTTCCTACAAGGGCATTTAAAAGAAATTGTATGCATGTTTCAACCCCCAGGCTTTACCTCTTCAGCATATCCTAAATATGTAGGCAAACTTAACAAATCTTTACATGGACTTATACAAGCCCCCAGGGCTTTGTATCAACATTTTGCAGGTTATTTGTTCATGTGTAGATTTAAAAGCAGTTTGTGTGATACCTCACTTTTCATCTATCATCACGGGGATCATCACGAGGAACACATGGCTTACTTACTCCTGTATGTGGATGACATCATCTTATAAACTGCATCAAGTGATAATCTACTACAACGCATTATTTCATCCCTTACAGCATAATTCAAGATGACTGAGTTGGGGACTTTACATCATTTTTTGGGTATAACTGTCACAAAACAGGCGAACGGGTTATTATTGTCTCAATCTACGTATGCAGCTGACTGTCTTGTGCAAATATGTCAAATTACAACCCACTAGTACTCCGATCGAAGTTGGGTCAAAACTCAGTGCAGATAGCGGCTCTCCATTTGCTTATGGTTCTTTATACATGAGTTTAGCAGGGGCTTTTCAGTATCTTACTATCACCAGACCTGACATTGCCTATGTCGTCCAACAGGTCTGTTTATTTTGCATGCTCCTAGGGAACCACTTTTTCAGTTTCTCAAAAGGATCCTTCGCTACATCAAAGGCACCATCAACCAAGGCCTATCTATTAAACCTTCCGAGTTTACTTCACTGACCGCCTACTCTGATGTTGATTGAGGTGCATGTCTCGACTCTAGACGTTCCACCTTTGGCTATTGTGTCTTTTTTGGATCCAACTTGATTTCCTGGCCTTGTAAACGCTAAACCAAAATTTCAAGATCAAGTGCAAAAGCTGAATACCGCACGACTGCTGAAATTAGTTGGGTACGCAATCTCTTACTTGAACTACACGTTCCCACTCACCACGCTACTATCATTTACTATGATATCATCTTAGTCGTCTATCTACCTAACAATCTATTTCAACATCAACGCCTAAACTAAAACAATGTTCAATTACATCTGTTGAAACTTAAACACTGTTGAGGCTCCAACAGACCTTTTTTGTCAACAAACCTTGTTGTCTTCCCAGCAGACCTTGACTTCAACAGTTCTTTCATTCTTCATCAGATGTTGTTCTTTAGCAAACCTTGTGCAACAGTCTTTACAACAACAGTTGTTAGGACAACAGTTGTTAGGTCTTTGTCATTGGGAGGATATGTTCTTCAAGTACGGTTTTATTGAGGATCATAAAATAGAATATGTTGGCTTTTCAATCATCTGTTCTTCTATGGGTTCAACAGTACCGCCTCCAAAACATGTTGCATTTTCCATCTTCAAGATATAAAAACTCATTAACCGTAAACCAGATCTGGGATGTTGAGATCTACCGGATATGAAATGCACCAAGCACGGAGAGAGAATTCTAGTAGAAAATAAAGTCACATAGGCGTATGTTATAGCATGTAAAAAGAACATACTTGAATCTCCCACCCTTAGCTTCTTGTAATTGGTAAGTTTATTTAATTTTTTTGAAATCATATAGGCATCTGTTTACATACTATAACAGGCGTCTATGTAACTTTATTTTCCTTCCCTAGCCTCTAGTACTTTACAATATAAAAATATTTCAAATAGCATTTAAAACTAAATATTCATATTTGTAATATATACTTCAAATTAATAAAGAATACACTAGATTATATTTCAAATAAAAATAAAAAAAAATATATTGTTTTGTTAGAGCGTACCAATTTGCTTCACCATTCCGCGCTCCCATATTAAGTTGAATTTATTAACACATCCAATAGCATTTAAAAAAATATTTTTTTCTTAAATCATTGTCCATATTGATATTCATACATGTATTGACCTAGCTACATATATCAAAAAGCCACAAGATATACAGACACACATGCGAATATCTCCATGAAAACACAATTTGGTAGTTTGATACTTTGATTTGGTCCAGCTCGCAAGACGACATTTATACATATATATACTTGCTTGCATGGTCTATGAAACACAACTAAAGAGAATGATTTTATTATTTTTTAAGTTTGTTTTATTACACTATTAGCTGGCGTTTGATTAATTAAGATAATCTCCAACCAATATTAAACTTTAACATTACATCCATGTTTTTAATATACAAATTATAATTATACGAAAACAGTTCTTACACCTTATAGGAGGAGCTAAAACTATGTTAGAGAAGCTAATAATATTTATTTGACAATATATGTAGTTATATTCAACATGTATATACCGATACACCTTACAATTAGAGCATCTACACCCCGTCCGAACAACACCACCTACACACCTCTCCTTTTCTCGTCCGCTCTCCCCTTTCTCTATGCTCCCTCCTCTCACATTTTCGCCTGTTCGTATTGGGAGTTACGGATGCACAATACTCTCTTTTTTATTTCCTCTCACCCCTCTCTCCTCACCTAGCATCCATTACGTAATTGCGTATCGAAAACCAAATCACTCATATATGATCAGAAAACTAATCATTATTATATTATAGATTGGCTATTTCATACGACTCGAAATAACTCATTATCAAACTAAAATCTAACAATTCAACAAAACTTATACAATCGTGCCCTCTATGAAGAAAGATCATTTCGAATGTCTTTAAATTCATTTTTGATGTTTGTAAATTTTAACAAAATTTCTCTTTTTTAAATTTGTGATTTATCAGTTTTTCAAAATCTTACAATTATTTTTATACACGGTTTTTCTTATAATAATAAGTTGTTTCATCTTCATGATATTGTCAGCCTAATCTATGTTTCTAGAGTTGCTAGAAAACATATATATTAAAACATGTACAATAAATATATTTAACAAAATGTCATAAAAAAACAATAAGTAACATTATAAGGTTACTTGCCATGAAACCTTTTTTAACATATATTCAGCTTAGGGAAAAAAAAAAAAAAAAGTAGTGGAGATACATGTGTTAGTTTACAATTTCTAAGGATATAACTTTATTGACTTGGGGAATAGTCAAATACCAAGTTTGCTAGCTTCCATGCATGAACAAGCAAGAGTACAAAGTCAGCCCATTATACCACTGTTGATCAAACAAAGACACCTTCATATATCACGCGGTTTAATCCATATTAACACCTATATATAAATCTCCGTCATTCCTTTTGATTTGCATTCCATCTCTCAACATCAATTCTCACTCAAGCATCCTTCCATTCCTTTTTCTTCAAATGGCTTCCCTAAATATTATTAAAGCTATCTTATTCTTGCTAGTTCTTTCTGTTACAATAAACAATACACCATGTGAAGCACAATTATCTTCTACATTCTATGACACTTCTTGTCCCAATGCACTACGTACAATCAGGACATCCATCAGAACAGCCATATCTCGTGAGCGTCGCATGGCGGCTTCCATCCTTCGTCTCCACTTCCATGATTGCTTTGTTCAGGTACTTTTGTTGGCCATCTATATGATCACCATAGCTTCCATACGTAAACATCAATTTGTAACGATTTTTGTAACATTTAATGCAGGGATGTGACGCGTCAATCTTGCTAGATGACGGCCCTTCAATAATAAGTGAAAAGAACGCATTGCCTAATAAGGGTTCTGTAAGAGGTTATGAAGTAATAGAGGCTGCAAAATCTGAGATTGAAAAACTTTGTCCTGGAGTTGTATCATGTGCTGATGTATTAACCGTGGCTGCCCGCGATGCATCTGAAATGGTTGGTGGTCCATCATGGTCTGTGAAGCTTGGAAGAAGAGACTCAACCACAGCCAACCTTGTTTTAGCAGAAACCGGTCTTCCTAGTTTCAAAGCATCGTTAGATTCCCTTATTTCAACCTTCGGTGATCACGGACTTAGTGCCAGGGACATGGTTGCATTATCAGGTACTTCATTACCTAAAAGTTCAATGCGTACACAATTGATATATAAATTTTTGTATAAAACAAAAAATGTATGCTAATATTGGATATGGTATTAATGCAGGAGCTCATACTATTGGACAAGCTCAATGCTTCTTATTCCGTGATAGGATATACAACAACGGATCAGATATTGATGCAGGATTTGCTAGCACCCGTAGACGTGGTTGCCCTATAAACAGTGGTAACGGAAATCTAGCACCACTAGATTTGGTGACACCTAATTCGTTTGATTATAACTACTTCAAGAACTTGATACAAAAGAAGGGTCTTCTTGAGTCCGATCAAGTGTTGTTTAGCGGTGGATCAACAGACAGCATTGTTAGGGAATATAGCAGCAATCCTTCGAAGTTCAAGTCGGATTTTGCTGTTGCGATGGTGAAGATGAGTGAGATCAGGCCACTAATAGGTCAGGAAGGAGTCATAAGGAAGATTTGTGGTGCCCTTCCATAGGTTTCCATATATAGTTGTTATGATTATGGATCCACTTCATTTTTTCAATTCTTTCGAAATTACAATTGTAATCATATCTCGATTCTTTTAATTATTTTCTTTTTAAGTATAGAAAGCAAAACTCCCAAGTGTTCATTATGTATTTTGTATTGTTCATCCACTTCATTGTATTCCATCCTACAAGAAAAATATATAAATTATTTATTAGTTTTCGTTTTATTATATTTGAATTTATTATTACTTTTCCAAGTTTAAAAAGACAAAAAAAATACAAACAATTACGCAGATATACTACCCTCAACTAATATTACGCTGTAAGATTCCCCCTCCAGCTAAACGTTAATTTCTATCAACATTTAGCTTGCAACACACACAAAAAATACCAAAAACGACTAAACCAAACTTCCTTACTAATCTAACGAAACTCAGAGTCATCCTCAAAGATATGAGGATCCATGGCAAGTAGAAAAAATGGCTCCTCAATGTGATTTTTTTAAATATAAATAACCCACCATGCATGTTCTAAAAAGAACACATTTGAATCTCCCACCCTATCTTCTTGTAATTGGTAAGTTTATCTGATCTTTGTCCAAATCATTTAAATATATTCGTTACGAGAGAGCAATCAATCGTAGTCCCACCCCCAATATTCTTTCCTTTTCATGTCACTCACTTTCACAGCCATAGATTTAGCGAAGGATCCTTCCTATGGAATCCAGAGTCTCGGTATCCCTAACCGGATGTTAGACCTATTGTTTCTTCACTAAGGGCTCGGGACAAATAGAAAAATAGCTCCTAAATATCATATTTTTTGAATATATATATATATATATATATATAATTCAAGCCTCTAGGAAGAGTTCACCCTAGGTGCCCCCCCCCCCCCCCCCCCCCCCACCTTGCCCGTCCTTTGGGCCAACCCTGATGAAACCCAAAACCAAACCAAATTTAGCGGGGTCCTCAAAAGAGGAATCCAACCTACCAAAGAAGTTGGTACACTGATCCTATCAACCATTGTAATTTGGAAGCGGGTTATGATACGAAAAATCAGAAACAAGTGAATCATTTAGACTCAATGGATTTTAAAATGCACTCAATTCGTTTCTAAAATTAGTACTGCCTCCAAAATCAAGTTTGCATTTTCCATCTCCAAGATATAAAAACTCCTTAACCACATACCAAATCTTGGATGTTGAGATCATACCGAATATGAGATGTACCAAGTGCGGAGAGAGAGTGCCAGTGGAAAATAAAGTCACATAGGCTTCTGTTATAGCATGTAAAAAGAACACATTTGAATCTCCAACCCCTAGCTTCTTGTAATTTGTAAGTTTATCTAATCTTTTTTATAGTCAAATAAACATCTGTTTACATGCTATAATAGATGACTATGTAACTTTATTTTCCATCCATAGCTTCTAGTACTTAACAATATAAAAAATATTTCAAGAATAAAATTAAGGACTTTATGATAGATATAAGTTAGTTTCAAGAAAATTTTTATAGAAATATATAAAAATGAAAATTAAAAACTAAATATTCATATTTATACTGTTAGATTAAATTAATAAAGAATAAGCTAGATTAAATTTCATATAAAAATTAAAAATATATATATTGTTTTGTAGATCGTACCAATTTGCTTCACGCTTCCGCGCACCCGGATTAAGTTGAATCCAATAGTATTTTAAAAAATACTTTTTTTTCTTATATATCATTGTCCATATTGGCCACCTAGGTTATAGCCTAGTGGTAGAGAGAAAATTCACTCTTTGGTGAGGTTGGGAGTTCAACTCTAAGTATGTGTAAAAAAGGTGTAAAGAAAAAAGGGTGTAAGAAATTAGCCTCCATATTGCTATTCAGATATATACCGGCCTAGCTACGTATATCAAAAAGCCACAAGATATACACACATGCGAATATCTCCATGAAAACACAATTTGGTGTTTTGATTTGGTCTACAGCTCACAAGACGACATTCATACATATTTACTTGTATCATTGTATGCATAGTCTATGAAGCACAACTAAAGAGAATGATTTTATTATTTTATAAGTTTGTTTTATTACACTACTAATTAACTGGCATTTGATTAATTTAATATAAAATCTCCAATCTTCAAACAATATTAAACTTTGACATTACATTCATGTTTTTAATATTCAAATGATAATTATACGAAAAAAGTTCGTACACATTATAGGAGGAGCTAAAACTATGTTAGAGAAGCTAATAATATTTTTTAACATTACATATGTAGTTATGTTCATCATGCATACACTGATACACCTTACAATGAACATCTGCACCCAAGAAACCCTCTGGACAACTCCATCTCAACGCCTCTCCTTTCCTCGTCCGCTCTCTCCTTTCTATGTCCTCCCTCCTCTCACATTTTCGCCTTAGGATTTATGGATACACAATACACTTCTTCTTTTTTTCCTCTCACCCCTCTCTCCTCAGTACCTAGCATCCACCTTAGATTCGGACAAGAAAAGAGCCTCTCTATTGGGATTGCTCTTAGTACAATAATAATTCTAATAATATAGCTATACAACGACCAACACTACTATAAACATACTAGTGGGTTTACCCGCGCGTTGCAACAGGATTTAAAAACGGATTGCAATACAACATCATGATATTGTATATAACTTGAACTTGTTGATTTAATTGTACACAAGTGTTTGGCTTTTGAAATAGTCCTTCTGAAATTTATATTTAAAGGCTCGGAAGTTGATTGGACAAACTTACCATTTCTCATCTAATATGGACACGATTTTATATGTATTAATAGAGTAAAATCAAATGTGAAGTGTTTAATATGTAATTCTCACCATATCTTAAAGTCTGCTCAAAGTTATTTCATCATTCACTTACAAATAAGACATGTTTACTGAATTTTAGTTGCGTTTGAACATATATCAGATCACCCTTGGGACTTGGGATTAATTTTATGAATCTTTAATATGTTTTTCTTAGTTGAATATCTGCTTATTTGGTTGACATTGTAAGGAACACCAATGAAATATTATAATAAATGAAGAACAAACATACATGTGTATGAACTTTATGTAGATTAAGAAAAACCTTGTTGTTGGTGGTGAAATCCTCAGATGGATTTACCTTGAATATTTTATGTGACATCCTCAGGATGATGAAGGACTAAACAGACTTCAGGATGTAACATCATTCTGACAAGTGTGCATCCTGATGATAGACTAACGAATTACCTTATCTTGATATTTTTGCAGGTACAATCAATGAATGAGTAAGACTTGTAACTCCTTTCCAACGGCTACAAAGTCTTACCAAGTCAATGAAGTCAAGGATACAAGAAGAATACGCGTAAAGGCTTAA
The DNA here is from genome assembly GCA_030844895.1 of Ambrosia x helenae. Lineage (NCBI taxonomy): Eukaryota > Viridiplantae > Streptophyta > Magnoliopsida > Asterales > Asteraceae > Ambrosia > Ambrosia x helenae. The sequence continues at coordinate 6,059,650 of CM061223.1, forward strand.
AAGCGAGTCAAAGTGTAACCGCCAAGACAATGAATGAAAGGCGAGAAAGATGGAAACCGATGCCCAACGTCTAGTTTTGTTGAAACATCCTCAACAACCACCTGAAACAACCAAGAAGATCATTGAAGACAACAGATATTTTGGGATCTTCCAATTATTATCATATAGACTATATATAGGGGTATGATGAACAAAATTAGGACACTTCTCACCTGCCTAAAACTCTGAAACACACCTGATATACTCTTTCTACACACACAACACTAGACAATCATTGTAATCATAGAATCATAGATTGTTCATCATACTTCCAAAGTTGTAACACCTTTTTACCACTTTAATATTAACAAACAAAGGCAGGAGCCTAGACTCCTCCCGAGGTTTTATGCCGAAGATCATCAATTGATCAAGGGCTTTCCTCGTACATCGTGTGTCGTCCACTTATTGTTTTACATACATACTCACCCTTTTTCACTTATTTTACGATTCTGATACACAGTTATATCCTCAGGATATAATTACCCATCCTAAACGATACCCTTGCCATCCTCAGCATAGTTGTCACTTTATAATTGATTTGTCACTATAATCGGCTATCTTGAAAACATAACTGAACTTTTGATATATTTCACACATTTAGCACTCTACCTCACTTTTACTAATTTGAAATACAGGATTATTTCTAGTAGGTAATTTTTGGCCAAAACACTTGCTTAGATTAAAAAAAAAACAACATTGCTTCAACATATTAACATATAGATAGTGAAAATAAAAGTAAAAAAACTACAATTACATATTACATAAAAGAGTGTAAATTGTACTGTCAATAGAAACCTACAAATCAAGAAAGAAGGGTTTCAAATTGCAAACAGAAATGAGTGCATCCCTTAATTACAAAATCCATAAGCATGAAATTCGAGTAAATAAGGTCAAAATGCAAAGCCCAATTTAATAAACAACACTATTAGAATATGCAAACAAACTAAGCAACTGATGACCGAGTGTAAACGTGAAGAACTACACATTATTTATCTGACTATATCCATGTATCCAAATAAAACATGGTTTGATCAGTATATCATTAAAGTAATAAGACAATTAGAATCTTCTAGACCCTTAAAAACATAAGCAAACAATATCAGCTTCATAGCAACTTCTTAATTACTTTGAATGTTAACACTTGCAAATAAACTAAGTAAGCAATTAAGCATTAAAACAAAAAAAAGGTAACAAAAAGACATGACAATAATAACGCAAGAAACACATTATACATAATTATAAAAAAAAAATAACGGTTCGCTCCAAACGGGTAACTTAGATTTTCTTAGTAAAAACATTCTTATGGTAGCTAGCAAATGTTGAAACTATACATTATTCTAGAACAACTTTGCTTAGAGTAAAATAATATTGCTTCAAGATCTTAAAGTTGTGACAGTAAGAGTCTTCAAATACTACATAATATATTAACATATCTACATTCTACAATTTCATACAATTGAAAATATCTCCACCATGACAACAAGGACCGGAACAATTCAATGCCATTTCTCATTTTCTTGTACAATTGTCATGTGATATATTTTTGCAGCACATTGATGGACTCAAATAGTCTTCAAATACTACATAATGTATTAACATAATGAAGGAGATTAACAAACTCACATTAAACTTCAATTTATCAATTGCCCTAATGTAATGTATAACTTCATGACTCATAAAAGCCAATTAACAGTATAGAGAAAAGGATGAGAGAGTGAGGGAGTGTTTTTCTTATGGATGTATCTTATGAAATACAAATGCCTCTTTATATATGACTTTACATAAATACAAAAGTATTACAAATATAGGAGTTAAACATATGAAAAGTAATAAGCTCTTACATAAATACAAGAGTAATACAAATATAGATGTTAAACATATGAAGAATCATCATATAAATGCATGTATGTGAAGAGTCACTTACCAATGGGGTGGTGGTCCATTGACAAAGGGAAAGACTTTAAAACACCTAAGTTGTGGGAGGTCTTGGGGTCAAGTCCCAAAGACCACGAGAATTTAAAATAAATTAATTAGCCTTTCAAAAAAAAAATTAAAGAGTCACTTTACATTACTTATTTGTATAATTGTCATCAAAAGTTATACTATATGGGCATAAAAGAAAAAAAAAGAATAAAATATAAAGATGTATACTTGTTCATCTTACAAGTGTGACAAAATTAAAATCTTATCCATCAAGTTTCTTTAATAAGGTATATAGATATAGATAGTTATCGAGAATAACTCATTATCAAACTAAAATCTAACAATTCAACAAAATTTATACAATCGTGCCCTCTATGAGAAAGATCATTTCAGATGTCTTCAAATTCATTTCTAATGTTTTTAATTTTTAACATTTCTCATTTTTATATTAATTTGTGATTTATCAGTTTTTCATAATCTCATAATTAAAAATATTTTTATACACGTTTTTTTTTCATAATAAGTTGTTTTATCTTCATGATATTGTCAGCCTAATGTATATGTTTCTAGAGTTGCGAGAAAAAAAATATATATTAAAACATGTGTAATAATAAATATATATATATATATATATATATATATATATATATATATATATATATATATAACAAAATGTCATAAAAAACTATTAACAACATTATAAAGTTACAATGAAACCTTTTTTAACATATATTCAGCTTAGGACAAAAAAAAGAATGTAGTGGAGATACATGTGCTAGTTTACAATTTCTAATTAGGATATAACTTTATTGACTTGGTGAATAGTCAAATACCATTTTTGCTAGCTTCCATGCATGAACAAGCAAGAGTACAAAGTCAGCCCATTATACCACTGTTGATCAAACAAAGACACCTTCATATGTCACGCGGTTTAACCCATATTAACACCTATATATAAATCTCCGTCATTCCTTTTGATTTGTATTCCATCTCTCAACATCAATTCTCACCCAAGCATCCTTCCATTCCTTTTTCTTCAAATGGCTTCCCTAAATATTATTAAAGCTATCTTATTCTTGCTAGTTCTTTCTGTTACAATAAACAATACACCATGTGAAGCACAATTATCTTCTACATTCTATGACACTTCTTGTCCCAATGCACTACGTACAATCAGGACATCCATCAGAACAGCCATATCTCGTGAGCGTCGCATGGCAGCTTCCATCCTTCGTCTCCACTTCCATGATTGCTTTGTTCAGGTACTTTTGTTGGCCATCTATATGATCACCATAGCTTCCATACGTAAACATCAATTTGTAACGATTTTTGTAACATTTAATGCAGGGATGTGACGCGTCAATCTTGCTAGATGACGGCCCTTCAATAATAAGTGAAAAGAACGCATTGCCTAATAAGGGTTCTGTAAGAGGTTATGAAGTGATAGAGGCTGCAAAATCTGAGGTTGAAAAACTTTGTCCTGGAGTTGTATCATGTGCTGATGTATTAACCGTGGCTGCCCGTGATGCATCTGAAATGGTTGGTGGTCCATCATGGTCTGTGAAGCTTGGAAGAAGAGACTCAACCACAGCTAACCTTGTTTTAGCAGAAACCGGTCTTCCTAGTTTCAAAGCATCGTTAGATTCCCTTATTTCAACCTTCGGTGATCACGGACTTAGTGCCAGGGACATGGTTGCATTATCAGGTACTTCATTACCTAAAAGTTCAATGCGTACACAATTGATATATAATTTTTTGTATAAAACAAAAAATGTATGCTAATATTGGATATGGTATTAATGCAGGGGCTCATACTATTGGACAAGCTCAATGCTTCTTATTCCGTGATAGGATATACAACAACGGATCAGATATTGATGCAGGATTTGCTAGCACCCGTAGACGTGGTTGCCCTGTAAACAGTGGTAACGGAAATCTTGCACCACTCGATTTGGTGACACCTAATTCGTTTGATTATAACTACTTCAAGAACTTGATACAAAAGAAGGGTCTTCTTGAGTCCGATCAAGTGTTGTTTAGCGGGGGACCAACAGACAACATTGTTAGGGAATATAGCAACAATCCTTCGAAGTTCAAGTCGGATTTTGCTGCTGCGATGGTGAAGATGAGTGAAATCAAGCCGCTAATAGGCCAGGAAGGAGTCATAAGGAAGATTTGTGGTGTCCTTCCATAGTTTTCCATATATGGTCGTTTTGATTATGGATCCACTTCATTTTTCAATTCTTTCGAAATTACACTTGTAATCATATCTTGATTCTTTTAATTATTTTCATTTTAAGTATAAACAGCAAAACTCCCAAGTGTCAATTATATATGTTTTTTGTGTTCATTGTATTCCATCCTACAAGAGAAATATATAAATTATTTATTAGTTTTCTTTTTATTATTACTTTTACAAGTCTAAAAATATATATACAAACAATTACGGATATATCCTACCCTAGACAATATTACACTCTAAGATTCTCACTCCAACTAAACGTTTATATCAACATTTAGCTTGCAATACACAAAAAAAAAAAATAATAACAAAAACTAAACCATACTTCCTTACTAATCTAATGAGACCGAGAGCCATCATCAAGAATTATCAAAAATTGCATGTTCTCTGGGCCAGGCCCTGATGAAACTCAAATCAAGAATTCTCAGGCCACACGTGATGATCCGTGGTGGTCGTGACCATCGCGAACACCACCCTGGTGGTAACGTGATGGTTGTGGCCATCACGCATCGTGATGGCCATCATGTTTCACATAGCCATTGCCAATGGTCATATATATACTTCTCATTTTAACCCAAAATCTACAACCAACAACAATCAAAGAACCTACAACCACAATCAAAATACATTCAAGCTTTCAAAAAAAAAAAGATAACACCTTCATGAAACATTTTAACGGAAGTTGAAAAAAATAAAGATTTGAAGGTGGTGAGGGAATCACATGAAAACGCTGAAGAACCATACAAGCTTTTAGGTTTTGTTTTATGTATTTGTCTTTTTTTTTAAGTTATATTGTACTTTATTTATATTTATAAAATGATTGTTTTAGTTTATTTAAATTTAAAAAAGAAAAAAAAGTTTAGTAATGGGTGTGATAACCACCTCATGTAAATTGTGATGGAATGTGATAAAATAACATGGCACATGAAGATTAATTGGTTTGTTTTAGTTTATTTAAATTTAAAAAAAGAAAAAAAAAAGTTTAGTAATGGGTGTGATAACCACCTCATGTAAATTGTGTGATGGAATGTGATAAAATGATGTGGCACATGAAGATTAATTGGTGTGTGATAGTGTGATGACCACTCCTTACACCCTAAGGCTACATAGTGTGAGGGTTGTGGAAGGTGTCGTGGAGTCCTTTCACGCTAACACACGACTTAAGACCCAATGTGACCCTTTAATAGCTATATTAAGGGCCACCCTAATAAATTACGACCTCTTATGACTCTATAGATCCAATACGACCCATAAAAAAAATGTATGAACCATTATAGCTCAATACAGCATGATATAACTCACCATGACCAGTTAAACCCTTTGTATGTATAATATAATACAACTTAATAAGACACGCTTAACCTATTATTATTATTCATTATTATCTAGTATGATGCACTACAACCAAATGTAACTCAATACGACTTATTGACACATCTTGCTCCATTAAAAGCTACAACTATTAAGACACAAGTTGATACAATCTAAACATTTAACACCTAATACGAAAAGTTGTAATTAAATAAATTTTATCACAATTAATAAAACACACAAGTTGTATCAAAAAAAAAATTCAATTAGAAATAGTTTTTTTTCTTCTTTTATTTTTGGAAAGGCATCATTTTAAAAGAGTGAACCAGCTAGCAAGATGCTAGAGAAACAACAAACAACAATGAAACAGAGAGTGAACAAAAGACCAGCCCAAAATTACAAGAAATCAAAACGATTCCAACGGGACTCATCTAGACCAACAATCTTAGCCCGATTCTTGAGCCACAAAAAACGAGTGACTTAATATCCTTTACTACCTATGAACAATCGGCTTTTTATGGTTGAAAATAATATTGTTATGAGCACGACAAATAGCCCAACAAGAGATTAAATTACTGATTGGAACACCCTTCTACCATTCTTAAAGGCCTTCACCATGTCATGGAACATGAGAACATCTTGAAACTAAACCGGACATATGGACGGAAGACGACTCCATAAGGCAATAACAAGTGCCGCCTATTTATCATGTTGATGAATCTTATAACAGCATAATAGAAAAAGAAACTTGACATGCGCGGAACCCAGCCGATATATTTTAATTTATAACGTATCCTTTTATTTTTAAATTTTGTAATATCTTATACAAATGTTTCTTAAATATTTCTCTAGAAACCAATTATTGTTTTAGTTTATTCATATTCCCGGTCTTTTGTTCCCGCCCCCAGCCTCCTCCAACACCCCCCCCCCCCCCAAGTCCATGGACTGGACCTATGATGAATCAATATCGGTGATTGAAACGCGATTAGCGCTCAGTACTTTCGCACAACAATGGACATACACCCATAGTGCACCTACAAATCAAATAACAATTTTGATGCAGAAGCGTGTACACGTTACTTGAATCCGATTCAATCCCATCGGTGATCCAATTACGATTCGTTAATTATAATATAACCAACGATAGCGGGTTCAGGGTTTTACACCTTTGACAAAAACGAAAAACTTGCACAATGGATCCGACAAACGTCAAGCTAGTTGACACCAGTCACAAAACTCTTAAAATCCTGGTTCGACGCTCAAAACAATGGGACAACGACATGTGGTGAGGTAGTGGTGGCGCGTGGCAACCGGGCTAGCGGCACAGGCTGCGACGACGATGGTGACGGTGGCAACTGTGGAGTTTGGTTGTGGTGTCTGGTTTCTTTTATGATATCTTGTACGCCCAATTAGTTTGTTTACCAACTCTTAAAATCAATTACATATTTTTCCTTTTGGAAAGGAAATATGTAATTGATTTTCTACGTATGTATGTTTTAAGACAGAAAAATATATAATTGATTTTTAAGTTGAGTAAGTATATAACAAATGATATTCACGGATACATGTAAAAAAAAAAAAACGCTGCTGTGGAATTTTCGATTAAGGCTGCTGTCACACCCTCAAATTCCACTTGCGGGGTTTTACCGCGAGGCGCGTGACATACCAGGATCCAAGACAACGGTCACAATAAACGACATCTATATGCAATAAAAGTTACGTAGAAATACCAACCACACAATTTATAAGTAAAGTAGAAAACGACAGCGGAAGCAAAATTTAATGTTTACAAAACCAATGTCAAAATACGAATGCAAACACAACCCGGTTTGCTTATGTATGCAAGACTAGACGCAGTGCGACTCCAGTGCGCCTAAGACTCCCTGCTACCTTAGCGACCTGAGAAAACATGCGAAGTTAGACAACACATAAAGTGCCGGTGAGTCACAGAGATATAGTTTGTAAAAGTTTATCATAAGTAAACCAAACCCAACAATCCTCACATCTATACCTGATGCTAGCTAGACATCGTTACATGATACTATAGTGTCGTGAACCACTGCTGACAAGATAAGAATGCCTCCAACCCGTCACCGGTTCATCACCCGGTGCCGTAAGATATAGGACAAATATGCACCCGCCACCGACCTCCAGTCGGCCCGAGTGGGACTAGTCAAGCCCAATAGATCTATTCACACATTCCCCACTATGTACCCACATATTGATGGTTCACTATGACATGAGAGGACTTTAATGATGAAAGTAAAGGTCACTAAGTATCCATGAGGTATCATGTAATATGTTGGTTTAAAAGTTAGAAAGTTTTACCGCATGTCTCTCCCCTAGAATGTTCCAAAAACAGTAAAGAATGGGGCTGTGACACTCACCTTAGTTTGCGTTCCCGAAACAAGAATTAAGACAAGTCTTGATGATCCCAAATACCGGCGATCTATCAATAAAGGTTGTATAAGAGTTGTGACTAATAACCCCAAGGCTAACTAGTCCCCGATTGTCCAGATCATGATTAAGTAAGTTTGAAAACGTGTTTGACAGTTTAACCGACACACTAGACTGACCCGACATCCCGTTGGTGACCCATTACACAAGCTAATCAAGTACACATAGATTACACACAAGGTTCAAGCATAAAACACGTAGTTTGTATCAAAAATCTCATTTTGGACAACATAGGGTCGAATGTGGTTTTTCACTTCCACATTCGCCCCTTTTCTTCCACCTTCGACCCATTACAAGCCAAGTTCGACCATTTAGTGCAGGTTCGACCATCAGAATCCAGGTTCGACCCTGGAAACCCACCTTCGACCATTCGACCGGTCGAAGGTACTCCAGGTTCGACCCTGTCAGTTCAATTCTTCCAAAAACGCATCAAAAACATCCGAAAACATCACGAAACATCATGAAACACAGCAGTCAAGTATGGGTAATGTATCCCCACATAACCCTACCATTTTTACCCCCAAATCAGTTCGTTTTAATGTTTACCCAAAATGGCAAAATTATGAAGATGTCACATCATGCATGGAAATCTTACCCAATTTGGAAACTTTGTAAAATCACTTAATAGGCACATCTTCATACTCAGATTATCATGTAGATCAAAACCCCTAATCATATTATCCCTAACAACATCATGCATCAATCCCCAAATTAGCCTTAACATCAACATGCCATACTTTGTAATCTAGATAATCAAACTTATCAATTATAACCATCCTAGAACATTCCTATATCATCCATATATCATACAACATCAAATAATCAAATAACATAATCATGAAAGATCATTAACATATGTTTATACTTAAGAAACTCATGTTTTATGATAAGGTTTTGTTTGGAAAGGCTTTAGATAGGTTATTACTCATAAAAATCATCTTAGATCAGATCTGGAACTTTGGGGTTTTATAAAAACGAATCAAAATTGTTTAAAAAGGATTTAGAATGAAGAACACACCTTAGATCTTCACTTGTAATGATTTAGAGAGTTGGATTATGAAAAATAAGCTCAAAAACTCCTTCCCCAATGATAAGAGTCGAAAGAGAGTGTTTAGAGGCGTTTAGGGTTTGTGAAATGATGAAAAATGACTAAGGATGGTATTTATAGTATGTCCAGGTTCGACCCTTTCATGTGGGCGAACGTGGAGTTGGGTGGTCGAATGTAGCATCTTTAAAACAGATAGCCAGGTTCGACCCTTTACATGGGTCGAACGTAGTTTTATTTGGTCGAAAGAGACCTTTAATAGGCTGAGGGTCAGGTTCGACCCTTCGAATGGTCGAACCAGGAAAGAGCCACTTTCCCGATTTCCAGTTTGTCGTGTTTAGCACATTTTAACGCACTCTAACACATGAACATGTAACCCGAATCTATGTTTAACATATATAAGTATGGACAATCATCTAAGTATCATTTAAACACGTATTTGCATATAATCCACCACATAAGAATCAATCTACGCATAACACTTAATCTAGTTTATGTAATTCACCAACAACGGGACTCAAGACTCGTGTATACGTAAAAGACACCAATGATCCTCCAGATCATTGAACCCTGGACAATACGTAAGAAAACCCCGACTCAACTAACCCAGTTAAGTACGTAATTAGACTGCTTCCCGCTAAGGTAGACTTATGAGTTTAAATATGTCAAGTCAAATATGCCGGGTGTCACATCATCCCCCTGTTGAAAGAATTTTTGTCCCGAAAATTGCACGAGGTCAAAAAGGAAGAAGACGAAAAGAAAGAAACGAAAGAAAATTTACCAGTTGTCACATCATCCCCCGTTGAAAGGAATCTCGCCCGAGATTCACTCAGCTTCAGCGGTAACATGTCTATATTCAAACGCACGCTTAGGAAAAAGAAGAGGATATTTGGACTTCATCATGTCCTCCCGTTCCCAAGTGAACTCCGGTCCACGATTAGAATTCCAACGGATCTTAACGATTCGGATTTTACTCCAACGAAGACTACGAATCTTATAGTCTAGAATTTCAACTGGTTCTTCCACAATGCGAAGACGATCGTCAACTTTGATCTCTTCCAAAGGGACAATAAGAGATTCGTCCGTCAAACACTTCTTCAAGTTAGACACATGGAAGACGTTGTGGACACTACCGAGCTCCGCCGGAAAATCAAGTTTGTATGCCACCGGTCCCATCGTTAAGACGTTACTTAAATCTGATTCAATCCCATTCGTGATCCAATTACAATTCGTTTAAACAATTATATTATAACCAACCATAATGGGTTTAGACTTTTACACCTTTGACAAAAACGAAAAACTTGCATAATGGATCCGACAAACGTCAAGCCATTTGAGTATTTGACACCAATCACGAAACTCTTAAATCTTGGTCAGATGCTCAAAACAATGGGATAACGACGTGTGGTGCGGCGGTGGTGGCGTGTGGAAACTGGGCTGGCGGCACGGGCTGTGACGACAACGGTGAAGGTGGTGACGGTGGAGTTTGGTTGTGGTGTCTGGTTTCTTTTTGTGATCTCTTGTACGCCTAATTAGTTTGTTTACCAACTCTTAAAATCAATTACATATTTTTCATTGGGAAAGGAAATATGTAATCGACTTTCTACGTGTGTATGTTTTAAGAGTGGAAAATATATAATTGATTTTAAGTTGAGTAAGTATGTAATAAACGATACTAGCGGAGGTCGGGGTATACATTTTGACAAAAAAAAAGAGTTAATTGCAGTTTTTGTCCCTGTGGTTTGCCTAAACTAACAGGTTCAGCCCAGACTTAACACCCTGAGTACCTGTGTTTTCATTTTCTAACACTTTAGATCCCTGAGACTAACGACCGTCCAACTGCCGTTACATCACCCCACGTGCAGCTCACGTGAGGGGTACCTTGGTCTTTCTAAGTCTTTAATCAAGGGCAGAAGGGTTATTTCATCCATGGAGGGGGTATCTGGGTCATTTCTAGTTGAAATCGAAGGGTATTTTCGTCATTTCACCTTGATTAAAATAAAAAAAAATCAGACGAAAAATATCTACACTCGTTAACTTTCCCTCCCTATTTAATCCCCTAATCTTCAACCCTAATCTTCAATCTGATCTTCAACCCTAATCACAATCAACATGGACAATCAAAATACAATGGTGATGTGCAGGTGTGGAGCAACAACAGACATCAGAATATCATGGACGAGTGAGCATCTGGGACGTAGGTACCATCGTTGCTCAAATGGTTGTGGTTTCGTTGATTGGATGGACCCCCTACTTGTACAAACCCTATTGTGTTGATACCTGCTTTGTTGGCCACCATTCGAAACCATGAAGACAATGTAAGAAGAATGTGTGCAAGGAAATCAGAAGCTGATCAGAAGCTGAAGAAAACAGAGGATGTCTTGAAGAAAACAGAGCAGAAGCTGAAGAAATCAGATAATGAAAACAAGATTTTGAAACTCGGTCTGGTGTTTCTTTTGATGTTTTTGGTCATGTATTTTGTTATGAAGTAGGTCTAGGGTATGTGCATGTGTAGGGTATGTGCAGGTCTAGGGTATGTGTAGGTTTTTGGATGTTTTTTTGGTGGTTTTTGGATGTTTTTTGGTGGTTGTGTAGTCATGGGTCATAGGTGTAACTCATGTTTTGGATGTTTTTTGGGTCAGAAGCTGATCAGGTGTTTTTTGGATGTTTTATGGTGGTTATGTAATGGTGGTTATGTAACTGATGTTAATGTAACTGATGTTTTGCTAATGAAATGAATATTATGGATTAATGAATGTTATTGTGTATGAGTGTTATCTTGATGTTATTGTTATTGTTAATGAATGTATTGTAATGTTATTCTATATGAGTTACAGAATCATCATCAGAGTCTGCATATGTAACTCATGTTTTGTTAATGATTGATTGTGCTGGATCATACTGGTTGGAGAAGACAGACTCGTATGGTTATTGTAAATGATTGTGCATCATAATGGTTGGGCAGTTTGCAAATCAGTCATAGGCTTAAGGTTAATGGTTGTCAAATGGGTCATAATGGTTGGGCAGTCACAAGGTTAATGAAACAGTTGGGCAGTCACTTTGTGTTGATGTTGGATCAGTTCAAGACCCACTGGTTTGTGCAGTTTGCAAATCAGTCATAGGCTTAAGTCAAATGGGTCAAGTATGCAAATGGGTCAATATGAGTCATAGGCTTAAGTCAAATGGGTCATTTGTAACGGCCCTATTGCCCTGTATAACGGCCATATTGTCTATAAATATAGCACAACAAGGGACCAAATGATCATACAATCGAATTAGTAAGATGGATCAAAAAAACACAAAAACCAAAAGACTAAAAACCAAACACACTCAACATGAACATGCTGCTACTGATCAAGATCCAAAGGAAGAAGATGTTGTTGATGATGAAGATCAACAACCAGAACATGCTACTGATGTTGAAGAAGATCCAAATGGAAGTGATGAACAACCAAAACATTCTGGTGATGAGAGTGATGTGCAGTTGAATCAGTGTGCAGCTGCTGATGATGAACATGATCATGAAGGAAAGACAAAAAAGGAACAGGAAGAAGCTAATCCATACGAGGATTATGATCCTGAGATTTTGAAAAAAGCCTGGGATTATGCAGACTCTGATGATGAGTGGTACCACGACCCGTATGAAGATGAGCGTCGGTCTGATTCATGCTCTGATGATGATCGTCACTGGAAGTGATGAACAGCCTAAACATGATGCTGATGTAACAACTTGCTATGTATGAATGCTATGAATGCTATGTATGCATGATATGAATGAAATGTATGCAATGCTTAACTAACATAATCAATTTCATTTCAATCAATTTCATTTCATTCCAATTCAAATTCATTACAATGAACAAAGTACAAGACAAATAACAAAATCTGCAAAATTGGAGGAACATCACTCCATCTTTCAGTTCGTAGATGATAATTTCAGCTTCAATTGGACATTGTTGATCTCGAATTGGAGTAAAATAATGGATTACACATTATGGTTTTTGAAGTGGAATTGGGGAAGAAGGAGATTGCCTCTTCAAATGTAACGTTCATATTCCATGGATGAAATGACCCTTCTGCCCTTGATTAAAGACTTAGAAAGACCAAGGTACCCCTCACTTGAGCTGCACGTGGGGGTGATGTAACGGCAGTTGGACGGCCGTTAGTCTCAGGGATCTAAAGTGTTAGAAAATGAAAACACAGGTACTCAGGGTGTTAAGTCTGGGCTGAACCTGTTAGTTTAGGCAAACCACAGGGACGAAAACTGCAATTAACTCAAAAAAAAAAAAGATAGGTATTCTCTAACGGTTGAACCGGCCCGGTTCACAAAACCCAAGTCATATAATAAATAAGCCGAGTTAGAAAACCCTCCATAACAACAAGAAGCAGAGCAGACATCACACAGTCACAATAATATTATTATTAGGGTTCTTCAAGAAACATCATTTACAGCTCTATCACACATCAAGAACCTTGATCAACAATGGCTCTTGGCTCACAACCCTTGATATTCTTGGTGACCGTCAATCAGGTCAAGATGTTCGCACCCAGAACAGTAAGTCTTTATCTTCTTCTTCTAAAACCCTAATTTCTTCATCTGCAACAGAAATGTAAAAAAATAATATTGACCCATTTGATCCCTTAATGTTTTGTTTCAGTTACTGCTTGTCAATCTGTTTCCAATATTGTGAAGACCTCACTTGGTCCTGTTGGACTTGACAAGGTACTTGTTTTATTATTATTATTATTATTATTTACAAGTTTAGATTTTTAGGGTTTTGTATATTCAAGATTTGTTATAAAAAATGGATCTTTGTATAGATTTAGGTATGTACAATGTTTTTAGAGATGACCCAGAAGTAAAAGATCGGATTTTGTAAAGTTAATATTACTGTTATGCTCCAAGACACACAGACATTACCTTTTAATGGCATTAAGAGGCTACATCTGAATCAGTAAGCATTAAGTGTGCGGTCCAAACCAGTATACCGGATTTTACCAGCGGTATAAAATCGATACCGTTTCCCATATTTACTGGAGTGTTAACGGTAATACCGACCTGTATAACCGGCCGGTATTTACCGGTTTTTAAAACATTGATTATGCAAGTCTGCAAGCAATGAGGCTGAGCCCCTATACTTATTTTAAAGTATATGCGTCCATTATAAAAACAGTTTAGTAGCATTTACGATCGACCTTGTATTTAGAACATAGTATGCTACTATCACTAAATTTGTTGAAGTAAAGGAATATGATATGACAAGGTCTTCTGATACTATCATGAGTGCCCTTATGGCCTTATTAATGGCTGGGAAATACGGCGTTTTCCACTCATTATAGAATTGTTCTTTTAAGTGCTTTGGCCATTGCACTTGCTTCTCTGTTCCTTTTCCGATACTAGTTCATTTTCCATTAACGTTGAACGTTTTGAGTGTAATTATTAATATGAGCTTATTTCTCAGATGTTGGTCGATGACATCGGGGATGTAACCATCACAAATGATGGTGCTACAATTCTCAAGATGTTAGACGTTGAGCATCCAGCTGCCAAGGTTAGACAAAGAAAGTTGTCTTTTATTATCTTGTTGCGCTTTTTCTGTTCAATATACTAATTTTCTTGTTACTTTATAGGTTCTTGTTGAATTGGCCGAGCTTCAAGATAGAGAAGTAGGAGATGGCACTACTTCTGTGGTCATTGTTGCTGCTGAGTTACTCAAGGTATTAACATTCACATTCTAGTGCGTTAATCTTTTGCATTGACGTCTTTTCATAAAGGAATTTGACCCCTGTTGTAAAATGCGTATTAATTTATTGTCATGATAACTCTACAGAGAGCGAATGACCTCGTGAAGAACAAGATTCACCCAACATCTGTTATTAGTGGATACAGAGTGAGTTGATCAATTCTTCATTATCTTTACTATACTCTTTTTGATAAGTCTTGCTCATGTGTTATACTTTTTATTTTTATCTTCGCAGCTTGCAATGAGAGAAGCATGCAAATATGTCGAAGAAAAGCTTGCGATTAAGGTAATAATTGTATAGAGTAATATGTGAATATGCCAAATGTACTTCTTTCATAGTTGTTAAAACTCATCGCCTCTTGCGCCTAGGCCCATCTTAGGCGAGGCGATGCACTTGCGCTTTGAGTCGAGGAAATTGCGCTTTAATTCTCCAGGTGATGGTTTAGGCGCAGATTTATGCTAGATTCCAAATTCTGGAGATTTTCCAACCAAATTCGTTATGTTCTACTTTTATCTAAGGAAAACTACTTCTATACACTAATACATCAATATTTTAAAACTTTTGATACTAAATTGATGAAAAATTGTATTATTTTAATATATTGTTCTTTATTTTCTTTGTTCGCTTTTTTTTTTTTATCTGAGGCCCTAGCTTTTTTTTGCGCCTCACGCCTAGGCCCCAGGTGAGGCCTATGCGCCTTGAGTGCGCCTAGCGCCTATGATAACTATGACTTCTTTCTAGAATTGGATTTTCTTACATTTGTTTTAAAGACGTAGATTCTATACCCCACTTAACCTCTTTCGGTTATCTTATTGTTTTTATTTTTCATTGTTTAGGTTGACAAGCTTGGAAAGGATTCTCTTGTGAATTGTGCAAAGACTAGCATGTCTTCCAAATTGTTATCCGGCGACTCAGACTTCTTTGCAAATTTGGTATTGCTTTTATAAATTTTATTAATATTGTTATTTTTGTTTTTCTGAATTTAAGTTGATTAACTAACATGCACTGGTTACATCTTACACCTTAGGTGGTTGATGCGGTACAAGCTGTTAAAATGACCAATGCACGTGGTGAGATCAAGTATCCAATCAAGGTTTGTTCATAATAACGTCATTTCTTTTTTTTCATTTTTGATGCAAATCAGTGCCATATTTTTTTATCAGTTACGCCTGCAAATGTCTGAAATGTTGTTAATAATATTAGGGAATTAATATTCTTAAAGCTCATGGAAAAAGTGCTAAAGAAAGCTACTTATTAAAAGGTTACGCCCTTAACACTGGGCGTGCAGCACAAGGAATGCCGTTGAAAGTTTCTCCTGCAAGAATTGCATGCCTCGACTTTAATCTTCAAAAAACAAAAATGCAATTAGGTGTTCAAGTTTTAGTCACCGACCCACGTGAGTTGGAGAAAATTCGTCAAAGGTAATCAAACTTATTATTTCATGCGTTTACTTGTTTTGTGTTTTTTTCTTTCTTTCATATAATGATGTGGGAATGTTGTATGAACTTACAGAGAAGCTGATATGACAAAAGAACGTATTGAAAAGATCCTAAAAGCTGGCGCTAATGTTGTTTTAACGACAAAGGGAATTGATGACATGGCACTCAAGGTAATGCTGCTTTATTTTTCAGTAAGTGTTTTAATAATTTTATTCTAACAATTTTCTTTTTTTTTTTTTATCAATTCAGTATTTCGTGGAAGCTGGTGCCATCGCTGTAAGACGAGTTCGGAAAGAAGATTTACGCCATGTTGCCAAAGCAACAGGTGCAACCGCGGTAATGTGCACAGAAATATCTATATTTTTTAGTTTTTTAAACGGACAGTTGAACACATTGATTTTGAAATAACTTATGTTACCATGTACAGGTTTCAACATTTGCTGACATGGAAGGAGAAGAAACTTTCGATTCGTCGTTCCTAGGATATGCAGATGAAGTAGTGGAGGAACGCATTGCTGACGATGATGTCATACTCATCAAAGGAACCAAAACATCCAGTGCCGTATGTTATTCGACATTTGAACTTATTTTTATCTTTTAATAAAAAAAATTTTATCCACATCATAGTTTTTCGAATATTTATATTTCGGATGATTCCAACAGGTATCCGTCATTCTCAGAGGTGCTAACGACTTCATGCTCGATGAAATGGATAGAGCTTTACATGACGCTTTATGCATAGTCAAGAGGACCTTGGAATCAAACTCTGTAATATCCCACTTAATATGTATAGACATAAAACAATATACATACATTCATATATACATATATTGACAACCGGTGGAATGTTTAATCAGGTGGTGGCTGGCGGTGGCGCGGTTGAGGCGGCATTGTCTGTGTATTTGGAATATCTCGCTACAACTTTAGGATCTCGTGAACAGCTGGCGATTGCAGAATTTGCAGAATCCTTGTTGATAATTCCAAAGGTGTCGACTTTCGTGTAGTCAAATTTCAGTTATCTATATCGACTTATTTTCAACGTTACTGATTGTAATACCTATTTATACTCAGGTTCTTGCTGTCAACGCTGCGAAGGATGCAACTGATTTGGTAGCCAAACTGCGTGCTTATCACCACACCGCGCAAACTAAAGCTGATAAGAAACATTTATCAAGGTAAGATTGTTTTATTAATAACTAGGATTCATTTGGATATTACTTAAATTTATTTTGATTTGCAGCATGGGTTTGGACCTAGTAAACGGTACGGTTCGCAACAACTTAGAAGCTGGTGTAATTGAACCTGCAATGAGCAAAGTCAAGATACTACAAGTAAGCGATAAGTCGATAACATTACTTTTACTAACATAACTTTTTATTTAATTTTACAAAGGCATAAATAAAACTGTTAATGTATCGCAGTTTGCAACCGAAGCAGCTATAACAATTCTTCGAATTGATGACATGATCAAGCTAGCCAAAGATGAGAGTCAGGATGGTCAAGATTAGTTTTTTTTTTTTTTTGTCTTCTGGGAAGGATGTTACTTTTAATCTTTCTTTTTTTGGTTTGTTTGTTTGGAAACTTTTGATGAGATTTATGTTTCTATTGTAAGTTGATTTTGTTAGAACTGTGATCATTAGTATGTAGCTCTGGATTTTGAGACCTTTGATATCTTTTTTTTTTTTTTGGAAATTTGGAAATTATTTGCTTAAGATGGCTTGGTTAAAGAATGATTATGGGTTTTTCTGTTTACTGTATAATAAATAAAAATCTTATGAGACCCTGGTTCCTCTCTTAGAAGAGTTAAGAGTTAAGCTCTTCAGACTAGTGGTTAAATCCACCTTGCCTTTAAGGACGTTAGGCTGGTTTATATTATTTGGCATATTAGGTATTTATAAAGCTAAAGTAAAAGAGAGCATTTGTAAGGCAAACCAGCCTAACTTAACTCCTACTAAAATTTGAATGTAGTATGATTGATCTTTTGAGTTAATACAAGGTTTATATGTTGAGATTTGTTGGTCATGTTATTTTTAGTGGAAAATGATAAAGTGTTATCTACAATAATTGTGCATAAAACGTTTGTAGGTGCCCTTTTAGGTTTGTTGTCAAATATAGGGACCTATCTAGACAAACGGTGGAAACTACCAAGATGAAGCATTGCTGGTGAAATGCATAAAAGCAGTGGCGAAGCTTGACCCGAAGGTTCGGGGGGTCGGAAGTCACTAGTTTCGGGGGGTCGAAAACCAGTTTCGGGGGGGTCGAAACCCTATATTTCCAAAATTTTCTATACAATTCGCACTTTCTACGCGAAAATGGGGGGGGGGGGGGGTCGGCCGCCCCCGCCGGCCCCAACTAAGCTTCGCCAGTTCGCCAGTGCATAAAAGCACTATATTCGGTTGAGACCAACGTTTCTAGCGTTCGTTTCATGGACTGCGATGGAATTGGAATAAGCGCGAGAACTATAATTTGATTTGAAATTTAGATGTGTTTGTTTCATAAAACATACACATTCCAATTCCATCCAAATTCCATTCCATTCCCGAGTTTCATTTAAAGAAGGAAAAGAAAGGAAATGGAAGAAAAACTAGGCCAAATCCTTCAGTTTAGTTTTCCTTCCGATTTGGAAGGAAACAGAAGGAAATGATATATATCATTTGTTTTCCCTTCATTCGATTCTTTTCCTTTCTTTTCCCCCTCAAGTAAATTCGGGAACGGAGCGTTAAGGAAGAGCGGTAGACCAACCCTATTAACAAATTTTTAAAACTCAACGCAAAATTACATTTCTGACCTTGTAATTTGCAGGTAAGATATCTGATTTTAGCAATGCTGATGTTGCAGTTGATCAATACAACCTATATGAGGCAAGTAATCTTTATGTTTCATGGGCTCAAGTGTTGCTTCCTATTCATGAATTATGATGCGACAATATCTTCCTTTTAAACAATTTGCCATTAAACTCGTCTCCATCCAATAGTGTTCGGTTAAAACCAACGTGCCACTCATCATGTTTAGATGCGCGTAACATGTTAAAAATATCGTGAAAATGAGACAAACAATATAGTTTGTTGGGTTCTTTCGGGCTAGACTATATTTTAAAGTTTAAACCGTCAATTCAACAAGAATTTACTTGTTTTGATGGTTCAAATGCAGGATGACATACGATTGATGAAGGAAATGGGCATGGATGCGTATAGGTTTTCAATCTCATGGCCAAGAATTTTTCCAAGTAACGATTTTTTTAACTTCTTATGGTCAAGATTCTACTTTTATATAATCTAACAACATTTATTATAAAAAATAGTCTTCCTTGTAATGGTTATAACTTATTTTAGGGTGCAACAATTTAGGCACAAGATACTAGTCAAATGTAACGCCCTACTTACGGTGTGAGCATATAATGTATATATGTGTGGTAATTGGGAGACAAAAGTAAAGTTGCACTAGTTTTAATGTTATTTTACTAATTTCGTGAAAATAACGTTAAAAACGACAGACGGTTAATCATGCATCATGGGAATAGGATTTCATATCTCACCAGTCATGGTCATGCAACGGAAACTAGGGGTTGTATGTGTTGACATGTGTAGTGTTGCAACTAAGAGAGCTTGGACAAGCGATAGGGCATATGGTTTAACTTGATTCAAAGCAAAGAACCTTACTCGGATGCTTGTGTCATAAATTTTGGGTTAAGTCCTACAACGAGCACAACCCTTGGGTTTAGACGTTCAGCTGCCATTGTTGATTTTGTAATTGTGATCAAACTGCGTATGATAAGCAACGAAGATAAGAATAAGTCACGTCCTTCATACCCTAGGCGACATGGTAAAGAATAACTTTAGCCATATGGTTTAAAGGTCAAATCTCTTTCCTTTTAAAAGCGTAACATTTTAAACTTTATGGTAAAAAAAATAAGTCACGGGAAGTAGTCTTGTGTTCATGATATATATAACATGAGATTTAAAAAAAAAAAAACTATTTAAACTTCAATATCTTTTTTTTAATTAAGCTATATATATATTTTTAATTATACAATAAAGGTTGCATGATGGACTTGTCTTTACTCTTTACATACTAATTTCCAAAAATGTACCATCCAAAAAGTAGCCACGTTATCACTCATGTCTTTAAAGAAAAATTATTGTTAATAATTATATAAATCAGAACTGATTTTTAGTGATTTATCAGAACTGATTTTTAGTGATTTGAGCGTACTAATTTTTTTTTTCTTTTTTTTATAATTGCTTGTCGATCAAAACATAGATAAAACGTATTATATTTTGCATGACTCATAAAACGCAAAGTAAGTCGAATTTATACCTTCTAATGAGCACATATTTGACCTGTTCATTTTTAACAAAATATACGTTAAAACGTAGACCAAATGAAACGTTCACAAAAATAAGCACAAAAACATATATTTGAAATGACTCATTTTCAAAAAAAGAATTGACGTTGAAACAACCAAATACAGGAATTACAACACTTTTACTAGTGACCTTTTTGTTGGAAAACAAACCTTTGCCACTACACCAACATTCATCTTATATTATTACTCTTAGAGGGCCTTTTTCTCATATTATTACTCTTATAGGGCCCTTGAAAGTTTACGTTAACAAAAAAAAATATATTCATACTTACAAATAAAGACAAAAGATCAAATACAAACAACTTTTTCGTACGAACTGTACGAATCAAAGGAAAAACACGGAAAAACACGCAGACCGTATATAACTAGAGTAATTATATAATTACTCTAGTTATACACGACTCCGCGTGTTTTTTCATTTGATTCGTACAGTTCGTACGAAAAAGCTATTTGTACGTGAACCTAACCCTACAAATAAAACTAGCATTCAACACTAAAACCTAAAAACTAAGGTCAGTAATATTAAAAAAAAAATGTAAAAATAAGGTTAGATGATGGATTTGTCATTTATTCATCAACCAAAATCTCATATTTTTCCCCACAGTCAAATTATATGCTTACCCACAATTGTCTCATATTCACATAAAAATTAACAAACAAAAAAAAGATCAAAGATGATCAACAAAATAAGAAACTTAAGAAAAAGAAAAGAAAATGATAGTAACATAGAGAAACAACCACCGTGCTTATATCGCTACCGCCTGGCTCTTGCGGTGTCTCTTCCCATGACGGTGGCCACCAAACGTCACGGGATCAAACTTCTTCAACCTTTCCGCTTCTTTCGGGTTAATCACACACTCGGAAGGTGGCGTTTTGTACCTTATTTTGTCGTAACAATACGAATATTGCATGTGTTTCTTTCTAAAACTAACCATTTTCGCCCTTTGTGACGGCGTGATACCGGTTGGGATTGAGTTGGCGTTTGATGCATCTTCGCATTTGAGCGACGTGAGCTCAAGGGGGTCTGCAGTGCATCCGTGGAGGACAAAGTTGGAAAACTCGGCGATGTAAGGGGCGTATTTGTAATTAACCTTGTATTTGCCACCATTTGTTGCCCACTCGGAAGCATCCCATATTGTTGCATATAAAGTCATAGGCTTTGAAGGGAAATCCCCACCCATTGATTCTGTTCTTTTGATCTCTCTTATTGGAACATCATCAACATAGAATCTGAACCAAAAGTTTAAACATCAAAATCAAAATATTAATTAGATCAGTAAAAACAAAATTAAAAAATGACTCGTTAGCATATCATATTATATCATATCATCGTGACTTAATATCGTGTCTTATGCTTTAAAAAACGAAAACAGGGTAAATTTAAAAAAATAAAGTAACGTCTGTTTCGGGCAACCAATTCTATTTGCGAGTAACGTTGACCTTTTTTTCGTGTGGCGCCAAGAAAACACACACACACACAGGTTATCCAAAACAAAGTTTGTCTAAACTTTTTATATATATAAAAAAAAAAAAAAAAAGTTAACCTAATTAGTGAATTGTTCTCCTTTCTATAAGGAATAACTAAAAACTTGAAGGGTGGCAGATGCAGGTGATGCTATGATTGAAGTAATGCAAAGAGATGTCACTATTGTTACATAAAAGCTAACCACTGTTTCTATAACTATATACAATGTACCAGTAAAACAATTATACCTGCAGCTTTAAATAGTAAAAAAAATAAAAAAATAAATAAATCATATCATAGCATGGACCATTTGAGCATTAAAACAGGTTCCATAGCAACCCATAAAGCACTTGAGATACCATGACATACCACATCACATGCCTCATCATGAGATGTTCTAAACATATATGATATTAATATTATGCAATCTTAGGATTGCATTATAACAAACAAATATAATGTGGTGTACATAACAAAATAGCCCTAACAATTAAGCAAATTCGATTCGTTTGTAGTAACATATGCAAACGATGCATGCTACGAAAATCGAATACCCAAGTGTTAGGTGGACCATACCGACAAAATTTCATTTTCGATCTTATTTTTATAGTTTATACTATTTCAAAATCTCTCAAATGCAACATACCAATATCTTTTACTTAATAATAATAATAATAATAATAATAATAATAATAAATATTTAAAAATATATACATATAAATAAAATGTTAAAAAGATAATTCTACATAGCAAGTGGTGTCATATCAACATCTTTTAAAAGCTCTCTAAATGAAAGTAAGGAGATGACACCTTCAGAAATGTGAAAATACTTTTGCAGAAAGAATGTAAACTAGCCAGAAAGAGTTTCATGTTGTGCACTTTTTCAGTAAAAAAAAAAAAAAAAAAAAAAAAAAAAAAACTAAAATTACCTTTACATTCAAATAGTCATCATATACAATCAGTTAACATAACATAACATTGATATTTGTTTTAATTTTACTGAACTAAAGTTGTATTATTATTAATCAAGTTTACATTTTTATTCTTGATAGCTTGTGGTCCATCAAAATAAACCTATTAAATGGACAAAAATAGGGTGATAATTAACTTACATGATGTGTGTGTGTGTCCAAAGGATGCTATATTGATGAAAATCATCAGTAGGATCAAACCAGAGGCCATATCTCTCTTCTCTGCCAACTTTAGTGCTTCCATTTCCATAAATATTTGTCTGAATCCTCCATTCTTTTCCTCTAATATTACCCAAAAATTCAAAATCAATTTCATCATGATTCTTCTCAAATATATCTCCATTTGACATCTGCAAAATTGTAATATGAACAAAAAGGTATAAGAATCTTGATGTGTTCAATGTCAAAAAATAAGTAAAGATTCCATTCAAGACTTTAGTAAAAAGAGTAATGCACGCGAACCGGAGTATGTTTGATCCACCAATGTCAGTTTTTATAAAAAATTTAAACTGAAATTTTATTGTGTGAACATTTTGACATTATATCATCACACTACACAAAGGCAACTTTAATGTTTGAAAAATTGTTGAATTTCGCTTTCTGAACCTTTGTTTGTTTTCGAAAAATGTGATTTGGCTCAGGATTGCCCATTTTTATTAATTCCAGGGTTCCGTAAAAGTTTAGTAAAAATATTTAAGTTTAATACGGTGCACTAGCGTGAGCGTGTTGTGCATACACGCCCTTTAACAAAGACGACAATATAAGGTATAGTTAATCAAGCAATGATTTTTTTTTTAATACTAACGAGCCGGATTAAAATCGGAATAAAAATGTTACCGTGTTTACATTATAATTCTAGAAATTGCTGCGAGTTTTGCAGCGTAAATGACGATAATCGTCTTATTATTTGTTTACTGTCTTGTTACATTGAACACATTACTCATAACAATCATGGACATGGACTAGAATACAAACAATAATAATCAGCATAAACCAGACAAGAGGAATCCCTTTTCATGTATAAATCCAAGCTTATTATATAGAAAGTAAAAACATGTGGACAAAATTTTAATTTAAAATGAAAGTATATATATCATTAAAAGTAGTGATTTTGGGAGGAAATATTTAATAATATTGACTTAAAATAAACAAAAAGAACGGTTATCAAGAAATGAGGTGCAATAATAAATCCAATTTTATTACATTTGATCAAACTTCAATGAAAAAGGGCAAAACATTAGTCCAAGATGCAAGCAATCCCATTTATTTTTACTTTTTAATCTAATTTGGAAACTTAATCTTGAAATTAATAAATAAATAAATATTTTTACTTTTTAATCTAAATTGGAAACTTAATCTTGAAATTAATAAATAAATAAATATTTTTACTTTTTAATCTAAATTGGAAACTTAATCTTGAAATTAATAAATAAATAAATAAAAAGTTTTGACCTTTGATTTTACATAACTTGATAAAATCATGCCAGTCTGGAAAAAAACTACCTTTTTATGTTTTTTTTCCATTTATGGTATTGAAAATTGAAAAATAAATTAAATCCAATCCAATTTATAAAAATTTCTAACCGTCAATCTATGAACTTAATTACAAAGTTGTCAAAATCAAATAAAATCAAGTCATAATCAAAAAATTGCAAGCTGGTGAAATTGCTGAATTGTTGACTCTTTTATCCATATTTTATAAACCAAATTAAAAACTAAAATATTATTCAGAATGTGAAATAAATTTAACAATAAATACAAAAATTTTCTTGAGTAAATCAAATAACAAAAAAATAATTAAATATTCAGAATGTAAAATAAATTTAAGTATTAACCTTCAAACAGTTTACTTGCATGCTAGAAAAAAAAAATACCCAAAACTAAAAAAAATAATAAAAATAAAAAAATAAAAATTTCAAAACATTAAAAAGAAAAAAAAAAACTCACATAAAAAGCAACAACAACACCGGCTGTATAATCTGCAGGCAGCTTAATGGAGGCACTGAAGAATCCATGCAAATAAAGATCTTGTGACACAAATCCAGAACCTGCAAACATATTAAACACAAATTAATAATAATATTAATATTAATTAAACAAAAGAAATATGTAAGCAAATATTTAAACACAAAAATATGTTTTTGTGTCTTTTAAAATACTAATAATATTAATAATAATAATAATAATAATAATAATAATAAACCTGTTCGTTCATCAAGGGATAAGTGAACAGATTTTCCATCTTTTAAGACCATTAAGTTATTATCACCAAACAACTGTGAGTATCCTTCATCAAAAGATAAGATAGGGAGGTTTCTTGAAAACCCATGACCCAAAACAAAAACAGAGCATAGTAGAGCAAGCATTAGATGAAAAGTTGGCATCTTGTTCTTGTGGGTTGAAGTTTTAGAGCGTAAGGTACAACCCACTAATGCATACATTTGTTTTGAAAGAAAACAGAGTATAAATTGCAGAGGTTTTTAAAGAGAGAGAGAGAGAGAGAGAGGAGAGGGGGGTTTTATCGGTGGTGAAAGGTGTGAGCTGTTTATCATTTGGACACATTTCATTGTTTTAATTATTTTTTATTATTATTTTTTAAGTTTTTTAAATAATTGTTAATAAGTTTTTTTTACGACGTGAATCTTGAGCATTTTTGTTCGCAAGTTTTTTTTTTAAGTATTAATAGTATGTTTGGCAAAACTGGTTGATGATTGGTAGTTAGTGATTAAAATCTGGTAATTATAGCTTTTTAAATATATTTTGATATTTGAAGGAATATGTCTATAGGTTATAATAAAATGTATAAAATGATCAAAATGGGCATAACTAAAAGCTTGTACGCAAAAATATTTTTTTATTTTTTTATGGTAGAATGGATATCTGTGTTATTTTCTTATTAAAATCTTGTAGCTGGTAAGAGTTTTTTCTTAAACGCTAATAGTAGTAGCGTTTCAATACGGAGTTTTTTCTCATAATCTAAAAGCTTCAAGTTTTTTCAACTAAACAAATTTTTTTATTTTATTGAGTATGGGCTTTTTTCTTAAAAACTTGAAGCTAAAAGCTTTTAAAAAACTTCTTACCAAACATATCTTAAATATATAAAATGAATTTAATATATTTATTATAAGGATTTTTGATATTTTTGTCTTTCTAAGAATGGCATTCTTTTGACCTCACCTCTTAGCATATGTCTATGTTAGCTAGCTGCCTACCTTATCGGCTTATCCTCACAGGCGTTTGATGTTATTTAAAGGATTAGTATCCAACTAGGATGTTATTTCATTTTCAAAGTCGAATGATTTTGATATGCGATGACATATCCTTTTATTTGGGTTTTATTTGGGTTTAGTGTTTGTGCTTGAGTTCGGATATGTTCGGGTTTGGGTTTAGCAATAATTATCAGTGTTTTTTTTTTAACTCGACCGATTATGTTAGTTGGATTGAGACATGCGTGTATGCTACTGAATCGACACGTGTGGACCGCTAGGTTTTGTGTCAACCGGTTTGACGTGTTTAGGTTGTACTACTTCTCATAACCTTACTTCTATTTTGAGAAGTGTGGAAGAGATGATGTTTATCTAGGGACTAGGATCATTTTTTTTTTTTAACGATCAACTAAAGTATTGCCGGGTACTCTGTACGCGGCCCCCAATGGCCGAAAGGGACCTCAGACGGCCTCTAGTCCGTACGGACAGAGCCCTTTGGCCCACCCGTCTCCTGTTCCAGGGAAAACCCGGCCCACAAACCCGCCCGAAGGCACGACGGTAGTGAACCGGTAAAACCTGGAGGGATCAGGAGTCGAACCCATGACCACAAGGGTCAAGGGTCTCTTCATCACTTCCCAACCACCTACCCCACCACAAGAGTGGGGGTATCCATCACATGCTTCCCGTGGGAATCGAACCCGGCTCCCTCAAAGAGAGAACCGGCCCTTTTACCACTAGGCCACATGATCAGGATATGGGACTAGGATCATTTACATATGCCATCTTGTTAAGATCATATATTAAATTTACATATTTCTCCATTTCACTAAAATTACTTTTATTGAATTACTAATTTACCCATATCGAATTTATGGAATGAGTAATTACATATTTCATCAATTCCTTGACTATTTCCCCTATTCCCTCATTCCTCTATAGTTGCCACACAAGTCTTTTTCTATCCCTCGCTACTATACTTTTTCTATATTCTAACATTACTAAATATAATATATTTGAACATGGTATGTTACTATCATTATTGTCATAAGGGATGTTTGTTTAGACTTTAGCATTTAGACACTTTCTAGTGGTCTTTATCTACACGTTGCAATTCACCAATAGGTCTAGTTCAAGCTCAATAAAAGTTACAATCGGTATAGTACGACTACAAAATAAGGCGTCGACTACTAAATAAAACCCGTTAGAACCGTCAACAAATCTTGTCTCGTGTTCTCTCCATTACTAAAAATAGAGATCCATATTAAACGAGAAGCTCGCATTGTATAACACAACCATCACGAGACTTGTTATACTAATGTGGTGTTCTCATACATCATTATAAAGGAAAGTCAACTGTCGTAAATGACTAGTCAATGTACATTATTATGATTAATTGTGTATTATTGTATTTCCATATATACTTGTAATTTATCATTATAAATAAAGCTTCCTAACAACCTCTCAAAACATTGAGGTTGATTTCCATAACTCTTACATGGTATCAGAGCTAAATCCCTTAACCCTAATTTCTTTTTCTTCACCCTTCGATCCTACCTGCTTCTGCCGCTGCTCATATGGCCGCCGCTGATTCTCTTCTCCCCTTCAATAATGTCTCCCACCCTACACCAATTAAGCTTTCAGCCTCAAACTATTTGGTGTGGCGCAATCATATGCGTCTCCTCCTTGCCCTTCATCGGCTTCAAATCCATATAGATGGTTCGGCTTCACCGCCGCCAGCAACCATCTCCGCCGACAGTAAGACTCTTCCAAATCCGGATTTTGTTGTCTGGACTACCAATGATCAGAGAGCAGCCCTTATTCTTCTCTCTTCTCTGACCGAAGCCGCTGCTGCTGAAGTTTTGGGCCTGGAAAGTGCCCGTGAAATCTGGTCGGCACTTGAAAATGCTTACAGCAACGCGTCCGTAGAACGCGTTCAATCCCTCCGGGATTCTCTTCGTGCTTTAACCAAAGGTAATTCTACTGTTACTGAGTTTTCTCGCAAGTTTAAAAATTTCTGTGAACAGCTTGCTGCCATTGGTCACCCGGTTGCTGACATTGATAAACTTCACTGGTTTCTATGTGGACTCGGACCTTCGTATGAGGTATTTTCTACTGCTTTACGTGCAACCAAGCCTGCCCCTTCTTTCCCAGATTTAATAGCTCAGGCAGAAAGTCATGAATTGTTCTTGCAATCTCTTCATGGTTCGAATGTGCCACCGGCTGCCTTTTATGGTCAGAATCGTCGAGACCCTGGTAATGGTCGTGGCCGTGGGTCTTCCAGTCGTGGCGCCTACAATCGTGGGTCCTCGAATTCTGCTACTGGACGTGGTCGTGGTAGTAACCGTCGACCACCTCACTGCCAACTTTGTCGGACCAATGGCCACTACGCCTCGGCTTGTCCAAAACTTCATACCTTTGCATCACAGTCTTCTGTTGTGGATGACAAC
Organism: Ambrosia x helenae; assembly: GCA_030844895.1. Classification (NCBI taxonomy): domain Eukaryota; kingdom Viridiplantae; phylum Streptophyta; class Magnoliopsida; order Asterales; family Asteraceae; genus Ambrosia; species Ambrosia x helenae. Next base: position 6,088,306 of record CM061223.1, read on the forward strand.
TTAGCAAAGGCGTTTCATGCACAATGTCATGTCAACCATGACTCGCCCGATTGGACAGGTGACTCTGGTGCGAATGAGCATATGGCTCCAACAGCTGATTGTCTTCATCACTCGACTCCTTATACAGGTAATGATAAGGTCACATTTGGTAATGGCAAACAACTTCCAATTACTCATAAAGGAACATATAAACTTCGCAATAATATTACTCTTCGTAATGTTCTTGTCGTCCCTAATCTGACGAAGAAGTTATTATCTATTAGCAAGTTAACTGCTGATAATCCGGTTGATGTCCTATTTTCACAACATTATTTTGATATTCAGGATCGGAAAACAAAACAGGTGCTCGCTAAAGGAACATGTGCTGATGGTTTATATGTGATTCAAGATGGACCCCAAGCTTTTGTTGCTGATTTGTCGAATAAAGCCTCTTATGAATTATGGCATTTACGTTTAGGACATGTGTCATTTGATGTTATTTCTGGTTTGAATAAGTCTGGTGTTTTATCTGTTACTTCTTTGTTGCCTAAACCAACTATTTGTGCTTCTTGTCAACTTGCTAAGGGACAACGTTTGCCTTTTAATACTAATGATAAGCGTGCATCTTTTCCTTTGGATTTGGTTCATTGTGATTTATAAGGACCGGCTCCCATTACTTCTACCGATGGTTATCGTTATTATGTGATTTTTATTGATGATTATTCCAGATTTACGTGGTTTTATCCACTCAAAACCAAGACAGGTTTTTATTCGGTCTTATCCGCTTTTATTAACCTCGTCCAAACTCAATGCTCAAGAAAAATCAAAGTCTTTCAAAGTGACGGTGGCACTGAGTTTGTAAACCACACAGTTCGGAAAATTTTTGAAGAAAATGGTACTTTTCATCGTTATTCATGCCCCTATACGCCTCAACAAAACGGGCGTGCGGAACGGAAGCATCGTCACATAGTAGAAACTGGTCTTGCTATGTTGTTTAACGCAAATATTCCGGCTTCTTTTTGGGTAGATGCTTTTACCTCCGCGACATTTATTATTAATCGCGTGCCATCTCCTTTGCTTGACAACAAATCACCCTTTGAGTTACTTATGAAGCAAGTGCCACAATATTCTAATTTTCGAGTATATGGATGCTTAGTATTTCCATATTTGCGTGATTATGCCAAACATAAGCTTGAGCCACGCAGTCTTCCATGTGTTTTTATTGGCTATAGTCCTTCTCACAAAGGTTTTCGTTGCCTCGATCCGTCAACTAATCGGATATTTATTTCACGGCATGCTCGCTTTGATGAATGCTCCTTCCCATTTAAAGGCATCAATGCAACCACACCTCTTGACCATTTGGTACTTACTACCTTTATTGTTGAACCTATAGATTCACCACCACAACAACCTCCGTCCCACAATCCTTTGCCTACCCAATCAACTAACCCCACTAAAGCCCAATCATATCCCAATACCCCAACCGATCCACCACAACCTTGTCCCTTGTGCCCTTCCTCTACCGGCCCACATGGTCCTCCTTCACCTCCTGGCCCAAACAACACTCACCCACCTTTTGAGCCCAACTCTCCTCCAACCACACCCGACCCACAACCCATACCTGACCCTATCCCCGAACCTGCGCCTGCTGAGCCTGCTCCCGAACCTGAACCCATTCCCGAACCCGAACCTATCCCACATCCTCTCAACGAACCTGAGCCTGTTCCCGAACCCGAACCCATTCCCGAACCTGTGCCTATTGCCCAAAATACTCATCCCATGACGACACGTGCCAAGGCCGGTGTTTTCAAACCAAAGTACCAAACGGATCTTTCATGTCTTCATTCGTATGCTTTACATGCTGCCTTATCATCTATTACTGAACCTCGTGGTTTCAAATCGGCAGCTAAGAATCCTTTATGGATGGCTGCAATGGTTGATGAACTTCATGCCTTGAAGAAAAACAACACTTGGACACTGGTCTCACGTCCCGCGTCAGCAAATGTTGTGGGTTCTAAGTGGGTTTTCCGTGTTAAGTATCACTCTGATGGTACCATTGAACGTTACAAGGCACGCTTAGTTGCTCAAGGCTTTACCCAAGTTCCAGGCTTGGACTATTCTCATACTTTTAGTCCTGTTGTGAAAGCCTCCACAGTTCGGATTGTTCTCTCACTAGCTGTTCTTAACAACTGGAAGCTGCATCAACTTGATGTCAAAAATGCATTTTTAAATGGCAATCTGGATGAAACTGTATTTATGGAGCAACCACCAGGTTTTGTAAGTCCTGAATATCCAAACCATGTCTGCAAATTATCCAAGGCACTTTATGGTCTTAAGCAAGCTCCTCGTGCTTGGTTTCAACGTTTAAGCACGTTTCTTCTCTCATATGGATTTACATGCAGTCGTGCAGATACATCTCTCTTTGTTCTTCGCAAAGATGACCACATCATGTATCTCCTGGTCTACGTGGATGATCTCATTCTCACTGGTAATGATGAATCTATTATTACTACCTTTATCTCACATCTTAACAGGGAGTTTGCCATCAAAGACCTTGGTGCTCTAAACTATTTCCTGGGTTTGGAAGTCGTGTACACTCCGACTGGTCTTTTTCTCACGCAAGCCAAATATGCTCAGGATATTCTTGTTCGGGCAAAAATGTATGATGCAAAACCTGTTGCCACCCCTCTTTCTCCGTATGAATCTTTCATTGCGGATGGGGTTCCATATTCTGATCCCACATTGTATCGTTCTCTGGTTGGAGCTCTGCAATACTTAACTATTACCAGACCTGATTTGTCTTACGCAGTCAATCAGCTTTCTCAGTTTCTTCATGCTCCCACTATTGATCATTTTACTTCTGTCAAACGCCTTCTTCGTTATGTCAAAGGCACCTTGTCGTTTGGTCTCAACTATAGCCGCTCCCATGCTCCATCTATTGTGGGATATTCGGATGCTGACTGGGCTAGATGTCTTGATACACGACGCTCCACGTATGGCTACTCTATTTTTCTTGGTGGAAATTTGGTGTCTTGGAGTGCCAAGAAGCAGCCTACAGTCTCCAGATCTAGTTGTGAATCTGAATATCGTGCTATGGCCAATACTGCTGCTGAACTTGTTTGGATTACTCATCTTTTACAGGAGTTGCATGCACTCCCTCCTGATCGCCCTACATTGCTTTGTGATAATAAAAGCGCGCTGTTCATGACTCAGAATCCGGTTGCTCACAAACGTGCTAAACATATTGACTTGGATTATCACTTTATTCGTGAATTGGTAAATTCTGGGAAGCTCTATACTAAATTTGTTCCTACCAATCTTCAGGTGGCTGATATATTTACTAAAAGTCTTCCGCGTGGTCAGTTTGAAGTTTTTCGTACAATGCTTCGTCTCGGACCGCCACCATTTCGATTGAAGGGGGGTATAAAGGAAAGTCAACTGTCGTAAATGACTAGTCAATGTACATTATTATGATTAATTGTGTATTATTGTATTTCCATATATACTTGTAATTTATCATTATAAATAAAGCTTCCTAACAACCTCTCAAAACATTGAGGTTGATTTCCATAACTCTTACAATCATAAATTATCCATAATTAACTTTTATATCTCATGTATAGTGACAATTTTTAAGTTTTGCCAGGATTGACATTATTACTTAAGAATGTCACTTTGATACATCTTTTCATATTTGTTCAACACTGGTAGGTCCTTCTACTGGAATTACGTTTTAGCATAATTTCGCGTGCTAGTTGGTAAATTACACGACACTATTGATTCACCAAATTCCATACTCGTCCCAAAGTCGTGAATTTTTTTAATACTAATCCCACACCTGGCCCATACCTATTAGTTTCGGATATACCCGTCCCATATATTTAAGGTTTCGAGTATACCCGCTGGGCTCGAGTTTTTTGTCAGTCCTACGCCCCTACACGACTTCATATTTTTCTTTCACTATGTCTTTGATCCTAACCCAGTAAATCAATGTATTCATTGTTTTTGGTTTCACTTTGAGACCTCCTCTGGCTTAGGGATGGCAATGGGTCGGGTTCGGGTCGGGTATTGGTAATTCCAAACCCGTAACCGGTTGTAAAATCATGTCCCAAGCTCGGCCCAATACCCGTCGGGTATTTGTCGGGTAATTACCCGTCGGGTAACCCATGGGGTATCGGGTAACCCATGGGTATCGCGTATACTAGTTTGTTAAAAAAACAGCCGTTAGGATTACAATTAGAAGATACCCTGGGGTATACTCGTTATTTTGTCAAAACCTACGACAAGTTACATATATCTTCACCATCATAAAATATCTCAAATAACTAAAACAGATAAACTTCACTGTGTGTATATATATATATATATATATATATATATATATATAAGGAAAGAAAATATTATAGATAAATTGTATCGAGTATTTTAGCGGGTAATCGGGTATGCATATACCGGGTAATCGGGTCGGGTATTGCTGTATACCACCCGTACCCGAAAAAAATTAAACCTAGGCCCGTACCTGTCAGGTTTCGGGTATACCCATGAGTTTGGATTTTTTTTCCATCACTACTCTGGCTTCAACTATGATGGATTTAAATCAAATTAAAAAATATTATTCTATTGAAATTTAGTATATCATGTAATATTGTTTTCAATAGAGTTAACAGTAAAATTGCTCGGATGCTATTTGTGTTTTATTAAAATTAATGCAAACTTTATGTGGTTTGATAGTTTGTTACTTGGATAGTCTTCAGAGTGATTGGTCGTTAGTGTTCCTAGCTAAGTTTGTGTGAAACAACTAAACTACTCTTACTTTCAATAAAAATAAATAAAACATAAAAAAGTTTGATTAAACATTCCAAAGGGATTTGACCAAATATATTGGTGATCTCTCGGTAATTTTCTGATAGACGAAAAAATTACGTCGATGAAACTCTAGTTTTTTTATGGTGGCAATGAGTGTGGACTATGAACTCATGTGGTAAAATAACAAAATGAGTTCACAAACTATATATTTTGTTTTAAAATCTAGTGCCAACTAGTGTTGGGGATGGTGGTGACGAATTGACAATGATGATTATAGGTTGCTGGAAGGAATCTACCTGGTGACGGGTGGTGGTGGTGGATGTGGGCATGTGGCGACCACAACGACTTTGTTTGTTGATGAATGGGTTGTTATCTTCCTTTCTAATATATATCCGCCTTACTTAAGGTTGTTTCCGAATCATTAGCGTTAACGATTTGTTTGACAATAAGTTGATATATTTCATAAACACAACCCACACACGTATTAGTAGTTTACAATAAATCAGTTAAACTTTATGAGGATAGATGATACAAATTTCTAAAGAAATTTTAGGCCGCATAAAGTATGTTTGGTTACTAGGAGAGAGACTAAAAAGCGTTAATCATACATCCATGAGGCGCAATTAATGATTACACAAAAGCTTTTGGGTCCAAAAAGAAGTAAAGAACTTTACCTTTCCTTATAATATATTTCCTAAATATTAATCAAATACACAATTAAATAAAAACAAACAAATAGTCAAATAAGCAACTCGAGTAAATGTATCAGAACCATATGTTTCCTTCCTTAAATTAGGGACGAGAAATCTTGTACAAAATATCGGTACTATACTGATAACGTACCAGTACACATACTAACCAACCGAACATATACGGTACCGGTTCGTGACTTCTAATGGTATCGCACCATATCATTACCAGCACCGACCGAACATATATGATACAATATTCGGTTTTGTTTTTAGCTAAATTTAGGTGTCGGTACTATGCGGTATGGTACGGTACTAGTCCAGTACGATTCTAACAAAGAATCAAAAGTAAAACTTGACTTAATGGTAAGATTTCCTTGACCGTTAAAAAAATAGTAAGATTTTACCACATTCTTCATTAGTGTAATGTACCCTAAAAAAATAGTTTAATAAAAGAATTCAATGTTTATATATAACACATAATGTATTTTAACATTTAGAATATTTAAATTTCTAAACATTTAGGGGCTGTTTGGTTGATTAAGTGCTGAATTATTAAAAGGTCTGAATGGTTAAGCGCTGAATCATTAAGTTGGACCTCTTAATGGTTAGTATTCTTGTCCCACATTGGTAGGAGAGTCTCATTAAGGTTTAGCTCAGTTCAGTGCTTAATGGTTCAATGCTTAATGGTTTAACAACATCTCAAATCTTAATGATTCAGACTTAACCATTCCATTCAGAAGCTGAAACAAACACGCTGAATGCTGAATCATTCAGCACTGAATGGTTCAGAGCCTCATTAAGAGGCTTACCAAACAGCCCCTTAGAGTTTTAGACAAGAGGGCGGAAGGTACAATACCCTAATGTACCATAACACCCATCAATTCTTCATTTTCATCTTATTTTTACCCTCAAGTACTGTCGCACTGCAAATTATCTCACAACACTACCCTCAAATACCCTCACACCACAAAATCATTTTTATTCTCAATAATGAAAATTTGCGATTTTCTTATGTAAATTAAGTCCGGGTTAAATCCGGCCTCTACCAATTTACCACTACCGATAAAAAAAAATTAAGTCCCGCATTTCCAAATCGAAAACCAAGCTTCCTCCCTCCCTATTTTGTAATTGAGAGACGGACAAAGTGTTAGTTAGGTAGGTGACGTCACAACAATCCATATTTGGCTATTTATATTTATCAACGTTAAATTAGCAGGGTCTGTCACCACTAGCCGTTGGTCTCTTGGGTCCCATTTCTTTTGCTTTCACTGTTTATATATATATATATTATATTATATTATATATTATATTATTATATCATCCCGCAATTTACGAGACTTAACGCCGTCTAAACTCTCTCCCTATTTTTTATCCTTTTTAAAGCAAACAAACTTAACGTCCGTCAACAACGCTACTAATCTCGTGAAGTGTCAAGACTTTTTTCTCAACCAATTTTGACCTTTTGCTTGGATAAAGCTAGGCGTGTGTAAGACCCTCCGTAGTGGGGCGCGATTTGAGGGTTTTTTTAAAAAATAGCGCTCACTACACCGTTACGGGGGGGGGGGGGGGGCGCTATATGCAAAAATTGGTTTGGGGCTTTATATTAATAACGCCCAACACACTTTATTTTACCCAATCAGACCTTGCTACGTGGCAAGGTCAAATATTCAACCAATCAGATTAAAAACAGGGGCTTTATAAATAAAGCCCCACCACTACATCTCTTTTTCACTTTATCTCTCCATGCTGACTAAGCAGTCACGTGGACCAATCAGAAAGGGGGGCTTTATATATAAAACCCCCACTACACATGGTCTAACCGTATAAAATCAAACCGTATTTGTATCATCTTGTTTTGTATTGATACCAGATGTTTAGTGAAAATACAAACAAAATAATAATAAGTTTTTGACTCCGATTGTAAGTGACGTGTCAACACATATCTTACTGAAAACCAATTATTGCTATAAATAATATCAAACACTATATTGTATCGGTTGGTACCAACACATAATGTTATAGTTATAGTATTATGGTATTGTAGTGTTTGAAATCTAATAACAAATTAATTTGTTTTAACCTTATTTATAGACAATTTATTCTATAACTAATACCAAACATCATACAGTGTCTACGGTACAAACCCATAATACTAATACTATGACATTTGTAAAGGTATTGTAGGATGGAAATTAAGGGTGTGAAGGCCTCACCTATGGATATCAAAAAGTTGTATTTTGGGTGCTTAGGAGTTGGGCCCCAAAAAATATATGTATTTTGGGCATGTGATTATGTATTTTGTGCGTTATTATTAGTAGTAGTATTAGGGTGGATGGGCTGGTTAGTGATTTTATTACACTATCACCCTATCACACCCAATAATATTTTGTCACATCATTTCCATTACACCCATCATATTCATCACTAAAATGGCGGGGCGATCATCACACCGTGATGTGTGTGTGTGTGAGAGAGAGAGAGAGAGATGGGAGAGAAGGACTCCGTGATGGTGGTCACGGTTGTGGTAAAGATGTGGCCATCATGGACCACTCCGCCCACCGATGTTTGTGATGGTCACGGCCATCACAGAGTGGCCATCATGGACCACTCCGCCCACCGTTGTGGGTTTATGCTAGTTGAGATGTAATAAGTGTTTTACTAATCCTTGTCATAATTTAATAGTCTAAGGGGTTAACTAGTCGAAGTCGTATTTTAGGAAACAATATGAAGTCTATATTTATTTCCTATTTGAGTGAATGAGTGATTTGTGTTTCTTGTTTTCTAAGATGTTGCTTTAGTAATAAGACCATGTGTAAGACTGAATGGAGTGGGGGCGGGAAGGGGGGAACACCACCGCCGCTATGGCGTGGGGGGGGGGGGGGAGGGGAGTTCACTGGCGTGGGGCAAGGGGCTTTGACACGTGGCATGCGTGGATTGGCCAGTTTTTTTTTTTTAACTTTAACACAATATAATATTATTTCCTTCCCCCCCTCTCTCCCCCCCTTCCACTCCCCACAATTCCCCCCCCCCCACATGGGTCCCACAAATGCCACATGACGCTTCATCCCCCTCTTCCCCCCCTCCCACTCCGGATAGTCTAATGGTAGGTGAAATTTGCTGGGTGAAAGAGACATTTTTTGACACTTGGCAATGTGGGGCCAGTTGGTGGGTGAAATGGACTTGAAATGGGCAAGGGATGTAATGGTGGGTGAAATTTGGTAGGTGAATATATAATGGTATTAAATTTGAATTAAAAAAAGAAAAAAAAAGTAAAAATGAAATGGAAGGATGCGATTGGCTGGGCAAGAGGGGTTGCTGCGCGAAATATTTTGCGTGAGAATGTTTGGCGGCCCTTTAACAGGGGGGGGGGGTTACTGGGTGAAAGAGGCGCTAATGTAGCCCTTTTACGCCCTTTTGACGAGCCATTACACCCGATCTAATTAGTATAAATAAACAATTAGCGACTTTAGGTTATTCAAATGATGTGCTTTTGGTGTATAATAAAATAGTGTCGATCAAATTTCCACTTAACTAATCCTTTAAAAAAAAGGGGTTTGATCTATCTTGCATTTTCGTGTTTTTGTTTTAATTGATATAGGCTTAATAACCAATTAATGTGGTTTAAACTACTTAAAGACGGGTAGTACGTAAACGAATACTATTTTTGAATAAAGTGAGTTTCCAAAAGATGAATGATACAACTTTATAAAACTATAATCTATACGTTTATATATCAGCTAAATTTCAATTTTGTTTTTGTGTTTGTAGATAGTTTTTTTTTTTTTTTTATTTATTAAATTTCAAGAAGATAACTAGCTATATTGTGCAAACATGGAATACATTTTTTTAATGGTGATATTTCTCCCAAAGCTCGAATCATTGATCTTTAAGAGTAGCTCCATTTTATTTCTAATAGTTTTATTAATTGGACTCAACTACTCACTCAACATAGAATAATATTTCATACAATCATAACAAATAATTAATTTACGATATTTAAATACGTCTAAACTTATAGTTTTTTTGTTAATAATTTATCTATTTAAGGCAAAATTCTAGCACCGAATCATGTGCATGGTGATGCCTTGAAAGGCTAGAGCATGCATGTGATAAATGCTTGTGCATATTATCCAACTCAAAGTGTTCCCATACTTGTTATTATTTTATTAAAAAGAAGCCTGTTAACAATATTTTCAAAACTTGAATTTATACACTTATCAAGTTCGTTTATTCATATATTCTTAAACTTAAATTTGACTTAGAATAAGCTCAATTTAACCAGAAACATCCACAGGTCGCTGTATGCTGCTATCATTCACGGTAGGGCCATCTCAATCTTTTCATTATTTTTTTTACTAAGGATCATAACAAGTAGGACTACGATGATTCATTTTTTGTATAGGATTTTTAAAAGGTACAAATTACACAATGCCAACATAGAATTCGAGAGATTAATAGATGAGCGAGTTGTGATTAGAAAAGAAAACTCAAATGCGAATAGAAAATAAATTGGGGCCTCTAAAATTTGAGTGCCCCAAAATTTAGTTTTTTTAAGGTTGAGTTGTCTTTGATCCCCTATCAGCGTCGTCACTATCACCACCATTGTCGTTGTCACCACCTTCATCCCGCTGATGAGCCCATTTTGATGTTATTTTCCTTGAATCAATATGTTTTTAACTTAAACTCATTTTGCTCAAAACAACTACTTTCCAAACTCGTTTTAATACGCGTCACATGTCCGTCATGCTAGACTTATCTAAACCTATAAAATTTACAAAGTCCTAAATTATTATTATATACACATATACACTACTAAGAAACATAAACATAACTTATAACAAATTAATTAATAACGAATAATTGGGTACTACATTGTACAAACATAGCCATGCGACAGGATATAGAACTAGTGCTAATAATGAAGAATAATTTGGAGATGAGGGGGACAATGGGATCCAAATTTAGATCCCTAGGAGGTGCCCGTGGATGTAGCTATTTGGAGTTGTACCACAATGTACTGCTCCCTAATGCATAATGCATGCACGTGAATCCCAAACTCCAACACATGGGAACATCCCTATGCTCTTTATAGTTATACCTCATGGCCGGCTCGAGTCTTTAGTCAACCTCAACCCTTTCATCGTATTTTAATAAGTTAATAACAACTTTGATTAAGAACTAAGCACACTTTGTCAGATCCCTAAGAACAATCTGGGCCATAAATGGTGTAAACTTTTTAAACAAATCTATTATGAGATTTGCATATTTGGGTTTTCTTTAAAATGTTCGAGTTAAAATCTTCATGAGTTGAAACCGTGATTTCATGAGCACCCTAAATTAAACATGTCATATTTGAATTCGTGATTTTATGAGCACCCTAAGTTAAACAGGTCATATTTGGATTGAATTGATAATTTTAGAGGTTAACTTTTTTATCGTATATCTTTTTTATAAATGTAATAAATATTTTTCATATATTATATCTTAACTTAACCGGATTTAGTATCTTGTTCAAAAGATAAAAAGACAAACGAACTATAAACTAAACACAATTTTTTCATATAAATTTTGGTTTTGATGTAAATCATTAATCTTAAAATATTAGTATGAAAAAAATGAAAAAATCCAGTTAAAACTTGTCGTGTTCATGTTATATCGTAAAAAAATGTACCTATTTGGGTTTATGTGTTGATATAATTTTATGTTTCATGTCATGATGTGTTCATATCAAATTTGAAGGTTCACATGTAGTTCCACCGTCCAACCCACGAACATGACTCCTTTAAATCATATGGCAAATCCAGGATTTATAATAAATGGAGCGAGGGGTTTAACCGAATTTTTAAGGGAGTTATCATATTTTTTTCCTACAAACTACACTTATTTTGTATACCCCCCCCCTCCCACACACACACCCAACCCCTCATATATGTCGTTCCGCCACTGTTCAAATGTTTGTGTATTATTGGAGGTCAAGTTATATTTATTTAATAAAAACAACAAATGGTAAATACATATACTAGCAGTATGTTAATAGAGAATTTAGATGAAAGCCCCATAGACCAGTTGGTGCGTCGATCTAACATTAAAAATGTGTGCGGATTAAGTTTTATACATTGTTTAGGTAAAAATGTACTTACACAACTTTGTATTTCAAATTAGTTTGTAAGGTAGAGTTCTCTTGAGAATACTGATGAAAACTAGAAAAAAGGTAAAGATACTACTCAGGATATTGTTGTAAAACAAGTTAAAACTCGGGATATGACTTGGAATATAATAAGCAAAAATGGAAGTAATAACAAACAAGAACACTCATGGCATACGAGGAAAGCCATTGATTGTGTATGATCGCCAACACAACTTCTCGAAAGGTGACAAATTAATGTCACATTGCCTCCGTTATTAATTTTATTCGTTCTAAAAAGGAGTACAACTCGAGAACAAGAACTTGATCGATCTAAGTGTTACAATTGATGTGTATGAGTGATTGCAAGCTAGTGTAATGTGTATTGCAGTAATTAGAAAGTGTTGTGCAAAAGTGAAGTGTCTATCTCGATCAGTCCATGCCTCATTTATAGTTAAAATTCCTAACTAAATATCCCGATATTTTCAGGATACGAAGACTCAGTCCTCATGACCGTTAGAGCCTACATCAAACCATTGGGCAACATTCATCTTCAATAATCCATTCCTATTTTTCAGACTTGGTCTTCAATCTGTGTGAGACATATTTGTTTCCTGCGATCGAAGTTATCTCACCAGAAATCAATTAGTAATAATCAAGATAAGCCTCAAGATATTGAGCTCAACCCGATGTCAAGAACTTTAGGGTGTGTTTAGTTCGCATGAATTGAATGGAATTCAATGGAATTGGAATTTGAATTCCAACTCTTGAGGTGTTTGGTTCATTGAATTTGTTGGAATTGAAATTTCAATTCCAATCTTGTGTGTTTGGTTGACAAATGAATTGGAATTAGAATTTGGTATGAATTCCTTTAAATTCCTTTAACTAAGGGAATTCAAAATCCTTCAAATATTAGGGAAGGAATTCAAGTCAATTTATTGGAATCTTCGAACGGTTGACTTCATTTTGACCCGAACCGATTCGAACCGTACCATTTCGACGTGAACCGTTTAGATCCGTACCGCTTTTAACCAAAACCGTTTCGGACCGAACCGTTTCGAACCGTACCAGTTTCGGCCGGTACCGTTTCGACCCGAACCGCTTCGTACCGTACCAGTTTCGACCGGTACGGTTTTGGACCGAACCGTTTCGGACCGTACCAGTTTCGACTAGTACCGTTTTGGACCGAACCGTACCAGTTTTGACCGGTACCGTTTCGGACCGTACCAGTTCGACCGGTACCGTTTCGACCGTACCAGTTTCGACCGGTACCGTTTTGGACCGAACCGTTTCGGACCGTACCAGTTTCGACCGGTACCGTTTTGACCGGTATCGTTTCGCCCCGTACCAGTTTCAGACCGTACCAGTTTCGACCGGTACCGTTTCGGACCGTACCAGTTTCGATCGGTACCGTTTCGGACCGTACCAGTTTCGACCGATACCGTTTTGACCGGTATCGTTTCACCCCATACTAGTTTCGACCCAAACTGATTCGGGTCGAAATGGTTCAGGTCGAAAACGGTACGGGTCGGAACGACAGAGGTATAAACAGTTCGGTTCGAAACGGTACGGATCACAACGATGCGGGTCGTGGGGGCAAGGGTGATAGATTCCAATTTATTAACCAACCAAACACAATAATAAAGGATTTGATATTCCAATTCCAACAATTTTCAATTCTTTTTGAAATGTTTAAATTTCAAATCCAATTCTTTCTAATTCCAATTCCAATTTCAAACCATTCCACGAACCAAAGGCACCCTTAGTTATCAATAGGAATATTGATCAGGATTTTCATCCTCAACATACATCATCAGTTTTTTAACCTCAATGTTTGTGTTTGTTATCGTATATAATTCAATTACTTAATGTATAACGTAACAAACAAGAGAGAGATACATCAAATCTACACGATTGAGTTGCTTGGTAAAGTGGACGATTGATCAAAAGCTATTTTGATGAAAGTGCATTGCATTTTAATTTATAGAAATAATAAGTTTTGATACAACAATAAATATTTTATAGTAGTGGTTGATAAATGATTAAACAATGGTTACGACAATGTCAAGCATATGAATAAAAGTATTCAAATATACATGGTTTGACTGATCTTACTTGTTCCCCACATGCCAAAGGCGTAGCTCCATATTTTTGTTCATAAAATATAGAGTATATAACTACAATACATATACACATAATTATATAAACTTCATTTTAGAAGATGATATTAGTGCGAGAAGAGTGAAAAAAAAAATCTAAATTGTTAAGTTTTGTTTATTAGTGGTTCATATGTTTTTAAAGCTTGTTTTATTTTGTGTTATATATATATATATAGAGTAAAGATCAAATACATATAGTTTTTTTGTAAGAACTGTGAGAATCAAAGGGGGTAAAAAAATTTATTTTTTTAAAATTTTTTTTTTCCATGTGCTTAAACATTCTTTCTAGATGAATAATACAAAAAAAAAATTAAATTTTTTTTTTCTTTAGTGTAATTACGTCATTAAGGTAAATACATTAGTTTACACTAGAGTAATTATGTAATTACTCTACACGTAATTACTCTACACCAAATTTTTTATTTTTATTTTTTTTTTGTTTTCAATACTATAATACATGTTTAACAATATGGGAAAAAAATTTTTGAAAAAAAAAATAAAAAAAAAATACCCTCCTTTGATTCTCACAGTTCTTACCAAAAAAGTTATTTGTACCGGATCTTTACTCTATATATATAAATCCATTAAATAGATTTTGTATTGACCGATTAAATGAAACTCTTCAACACCTAAATTACACCCTTACCTAGGATCTGAACTTGTGACATCTTTTCTAATAGTCTAATGTCTCTATCATTTAGGCTAGCCTCTCATCATTAAACTAATACGTATAGGTAATATTTCAACACAAAAACTTAAACATGTAGGTTGTGTAAATAAACGAAACTTGTTCATAGTTTTTTTTTCTTGAATTTAAATATAAATGAATAAACATTTTATTTCAACAATTTTATTACACTTTAAAAAATAAATTATGTATCTTTTTCTCACCATTCTCGTATTAATCTTTCAATATATATCCGTTATATGGCAAATATTTTTTTTTATATATAATCAATTTAAATTAATAATTAGCATGGTTGAAACATAATTTTACAACCTCTATTAAATTTTATTTTAAACGATAATTTTGTAATACTTAAATGCAACCTAACCTTGTACTTGCAAAATTTTTAACCTACACTACTTTTATGGAGGGTAAGCACCATACCACCGCTACCAATAGGTCATGATTTAACAATAGATTGTAACCCATTTCATGTTATCAAAGACCAATATTGTTAAATCCAAACTGTTAATACGATCATCTTATCTCCAATTTCAAATTTGATTCTTTTTACAAGTGTTCAGTGAATGTAAAACACAAGTACGCAACAACTTCACACTTTTGTTCGTGTGATCATCTGACACTAGTAATCTTGTATCCAAGTCGAGTCGTCGTCTCAACAAACAAAAACTTAATGTCGATATTAGCCAAACACCTCAACTATTATAGGGGTTGTGTACACTACTAGAAAACGCCTTTTTTCCTACCAAAATTTCCGACAATTTTTCCACAACTCAAAATTTGCTACATGGTTCCTAAGTATCCATTAATCAGAATCAAACATTAAGTAAAATAACGTGTCTTTTACTTTAATCGGATAGGAGATATAGGAAGTTGGGGGGACCCACAAGGAGATGATATCAGGTCACAAGATCAAATTTATAGCCACATATGAATAGCATGGTCCATGATGAGCTTCTTTTTTGACAAGAAAACCCTATAGGATAACAAATAGGCAAACGACTAATAAGTAATAACATTTAATATATTTAACTGTAAAAAAAAAAAAAACAAAAAAAAAAACCTAACAAATACAATGAATAGTGCCATCGAGCATTTACGCATACTAAAAATCATAGCGAATCGACTTCTACAGGCGGGTCTAGATCATACGATGCTAAGTTGCTAACTAGCCAATAAATGTCGAAATCAATGCAAGTGTAAACAAAGTTTATTAGACCATGTAATTTTGCTTTATGTAAATTCTATAAATGAAACTATGAAACTATAGGTTTTAAGAATATTGATCATGGAGCTATGCAAGTGTGTTTGTTAATTATTTTGATCCTAGTTTAGATATTTCATCAAAAAGAATTATTAAAAGGTCAAATAAGACAATAACTTAAAAACAAAAACAATGATCGTGTCTAATGAGTCATACTTAATGTACAAAAGATCGACCCGACCATTTATATGAACACTTTGATTGGTAGTTTGATAGCACACTCTATTCAAACAAGACACAATGATACACATAAGTTATCCTCAACAAGATGAATCAAACCATATTTGGGATTTTGTAAGGCGAAAATACTATTATACCCTTACAAGTTGCATGCATAATAAAGTAGTCACAAGAAGGCAAAAGAAAAAAACCAAAGCATGGATAAAGTAAGGGTGAGAGCCGTAGATGGTTAAAGTGTATAAAATACTAAGCTTTCACGTTATTATCAAGCATTGTTTGAAAACAGTAATACATGTGAAGATTGATGTCAATTAATGTGACATTCATGAAGAGATATGGATTACGGCCCTTTACATCAAATCTATTTGCTTTTGCCCAAAATGAATTTATGATTTATTGATGTATGATGTTGCACCCTTGTACATGTGTAATTTAACGAGTTGTGCGAATCACGAACTACTTGATACTATATTTTTTTTTTTGCTAAAATCACAAAAAAAAAAATTACGATTAAAAAAAATCGCAAATCATGTCGAATATAATTTGCAGTTTATTTAATAAACGAGCACAACATACATTTACTAAGTTTAATTAGATGCATTATTCTAAGCAAACTTGTTATTTATGTATTTTTGGAGTTTATTTAAGATAAACGAGTAAAACATATAGATACCACGATTGATTAGATTCATTATTCTAAACAAACTTGTTATTTATACACACACAATAGTATTTACATAATACAATATAATACTTGATTAAATAATAAATATTATATTATATTTTTACGATAAAAATAACTAAATAATATGTATTACTTTATATACAAAATCATAAATATAATACTTAATAAGGGGAGGTCATGGGTTCAAGTCCCATAAGGTGTAGAAATTTACCGTTCAAAAAAAATAATAATAACATGACAATGAATATGAATATGTTGTAAGAAAACAAGAAGACATTTGACTAAAAGATTATTCCAACTATCCCATATGTTTGGATATTCTAATAGAAGTTAAATAAAATAATGTGTAATCATAACAACGAATCATTTATTTAATTAATTCATTTTTCTAAATAATATTTAGAGTTAAGTAAACACAAAAGTTTTAATTTGTTTTACAATTCAAAGTTGAACAGAATCAACACCATCACCCTTCTTAAGACTTTCAACCGTCTTTGTGGTATGCAGGATATCGAAGATCTTTTGGGTTGTAGAGGCAACTATGAGACTTACGGCAAAGTGACAAATTTGAAGAGATTGGTGACATTTTTTTTTTTGGAAAAAGACTTTCATTAAAAAACAAGGGAACCAAAAAACAAGGCCCCTACACAGAATACATCATATACAAAGGGAAATTACTCCAATCCTTCCGTATAACATCTTTAAAACTAGCCCTGTGTTTAAACCAGCAAAACGAAGCAGCCTTAATACCCGAAACTATATCCGCCGATTTATGTCTAGCTTTGTGAAAAACAATATTATTTCGCTCCAACCAAATCTTCCAGCAAGTTATCATGACAATACCTCTCAAAATCTTCTTCTCCCATTTAGCCTTGCCAACTGTAAAATCCATTTTCAAGAGATCTGATATAGAATCGAATGAGGCTCCTTGGATGCGGCACCAACCCATAATTTTAGACCAAACTCCCTTAACAAAACCACAATCAACAATCAAATGATTCGCTGATTCCAGCGCAAACTCACAAAAAGGGCATCTAGTATCACTAATGTTAACATGCCTGGAAACAAGCTGTAACCGAGTCGGGATCCGATCAAGCTCCAGCCGCCATATGAAAATGTTGATTTTATTCGGTATCCAAGACTCCCATCTCATGAACCGATCGGGGAGCGAACCATATTTCTGACCCAACCACGCTTTAACAGCAGCAACAGAAAAGTTCCCACTGCTAGCCTGATTCCAGATCCACCTGTCTTTATTCTCACTCATCCGAACCTGCGAGAGCACCGCCTGAACATCCTGAGCTTCAGAAATCGCAGCAACTGTATCTGTATGAAAGACCCACGAAGTCGCTTTATCAACACTTTCTCCAACCTGAATAAAACGATCTGCAACTACAACATTTTTGCTTTGTTCCTGAGAAAATAAACACGGCCATCTATCCATAAAAGGAACTTCCCCATGCCACACATCCTTCCAGAACAGAATTTTATCTCCCTTACCAATTTTGCCCCTGAAACAGTTAGCGAAACTAAGCCCATTGATCTCCAAACCTTCCAGTAACCGAACCACGTTTTTCCAGCAACCCGTATAAGAAATCTTCAAGGGGAGAAACCGCCATCGATTCTTACCACCATGAATATTCAAAATAACGTTGCGCCATAACCCCTTCTCCTCAGCCTTGAAGCGAAATGCCCATTTAGCCAACAAGGCCGTATTAGTATCACATAAACTAGGGACACCCAGACCACCTTCCTTCTTCGATCTAGTCACAACCTCCCACGCCACCCAATAGATACCTCTACCTTCCTTACCCCCGGACCATAAAAATTTACGCATAATTTTTTCAATATTCTCCACCACTGCCAGAGGAGCTTTGAATAAAGAAAAATAATATATCGGGAGAGCTGAGAGGACCGACTTTATTAACGTTAACCGGCCCCCTATAGAGAGGAGTTTCGACTTCCAAGTGCTCAACCTATTTCGGACTGACTCCATCACCGGATTCCAGTTAGAAATACGATTCATATTCGCCCCCACCTTGACCCCTAGATACGAAAAAGGAAGCTTGCCAGCTCTACAACCCAGAATGTTGACTAGCCCATCCACCTCCTCGTCCCCAACACCCAAGCCAAAAATAACTGATTTATAAATATTAATCTTTAATCCCGAGCATAAGTAAAAAATACGGAGTAACCGATTAGTATTCATCAAATTTTCTTCATTCCAAACACCCATTATCAACGCATCATCCGCGTATAATAAGTGAGTCAAAACCGGACCCCCACTATTAATTTTAACACCCTCCAAAAATCCCATATTAGAAGCTTTTCTAGTGATACAATCCAACGCCTCCATGACAATAAGGAATAAAAAAGGAGAAAGAGGATCCCCTTGTCTTATCCCCTTTTGACAATCAAACTCAAAAGTAGGCGCACCATTAACAAGAACAGCCGAACGAGCAGAAACTAAAATACCTTTCACCCACATATTCCACCTCTCAGGAAAACCCATTTGAGCTAAAATGGACAAGAGAAAATCCCAGCTAACATTATCATAAGCCTTTTCAAAGTCAATCTTCAAGAGGAACATCTGATTTTTATTTCTCTTATTCCACCCAATAATTTCATTCAACACAAGAGGCCCGTCTAGGATATTTCTATCCTTAAGAAAAGCTGACTGCGTCTCTGAAATAACTTTCCCGATCACCGTCTTCAATCTATTTGCCATGACTTTGGATATAATCTTACTAATCACTCCAATTAAGTTAATCGTCCTGTATTCTTTTAAACCCACAGGAGTCTTTGTTTTAGCTACCAGCGTAATAAAAGACGTGCTGCAAACTTTACTAATGGAGCCATACTGAAAAAAATCATCAAACACCTGCATAAAATCACTTTCCAAATAACTCCAAAACTGAGTGATGAATCTGAAATTAAAACCATCTGGGCCCGGGGCCTTATCTGGACCACATTCAAACGCGGCAGCCTTGACTTCATCTTTCGAGAACGGGGCGATTAAATCATCAATACATTCCACCGGAACCTGTTTCAAATTATCACAAAGTAAAGAAGGTCTAGTGTCGAAATCTTTTTTAAACAGATTTCTATAATAACGTAACACCTCCCTTTTAACCAGCGCCGGCTTATCCACCCAACACCCATCCACCATAAGACCAGGAATAGCATTAGACGCCCTCCTCCCTTTAATACAACGATGAAAAAAACCTGAATTTTCATCCCCAAACTTTGCCCAATTCACTCTAGCCTTTTGTTGAAGGTCTCTATTTTTTCGCCAGTTTTATTTCTCCACCTCAATTTTACTCTGTTCCAAGATCCAAACCTCCTCCTCCTCTAAATCCCGCACCTCCAAAGTTTTCTCTAACCTCAAGAGATTGGTGACATGATGCTTTATGAAGACCAAAAATGTTTCAATTGTAGGTATTAAAAGTAATTATGACATAATGTAAATTACATTAGACGTGGCACCTATTTAGTGATTCAGATGAATTGGAAAGTATGGTCCCGTTAAAATGCAAAGTGTTGGTTTGGCGTGCAGCGATTAACCGCATCCCGATTAAAGTAGATCTATGTAAACGTGGTGTAAACCTCCCGAATCAGATGTGTGAGCTGTGCAATGCTGAGGAGGAGACTTCCATACATTTATTAACAGGGTGTTTTTATGCGGCTGAGGTTTGGAATCGAGTCGAAGCTTGGTGCAGAATTAGTCCGATGCTCGTTTTTGATGTTGGTGATCTGTTGAAGGTTGATTGTGGGCAGCCGAGTTCAAAGCATGCAAATAAGATCTTACAATGTATTATTTTCTCTAATATATGGGTCATATGGAATGAACGCAATGATCGTATCTTCAAAGGCAAACATCAAGGGCCGTTGAGGTGGTTGAAAGCATCAAGATGACGTCATACTTTTGGTATAAACATAGAAGTAGTATGTGTCACACCCTCAAAATCCACTTGCGGAGTTTTACCGCGAGGCGCATGACAAACCAGGATCCAAACCAACGATCACAATAAACAAGTCTAAAATGAACATAATGCAATTTCAAAACAATGTTTAAAATCCCCGTTCACAGCGGAAGCTTATTCAAAACAATATTCAATAGTAAACCAAATGTTCAACGTTTGTAAAACCATGCAACCCTAACTAGACGTCGTGCAGACGCGTGCGCCCTAGTCCAGTCGTGCTACCTTAGCGACCTGAGAAAACATGTAAAAGTTTACGTCAGCACAAAAATGCTGGTGAGTTTACAGGTTTTGTAATCCAAGTACCAAGTCAACCTGTCCATACTATAACAAATCGAAAACCAGTGTACGCTAGCTAGGCGTATGTTTTGTTACTACCACGATTGGAAAACCATTACTAACTCGTAAACCAAATGTGTGCCCGATGTAGTAACCTGTTGTTCCTGTTGTTCCTGTTTGAGACAATATGCACCCGCCGACCCTCCAAGTCGACGAGCGGGGTTGGTCACTCCCAATAGCGCTATTCACATTTCCCCGTTGTGCAAACCCGCACATTCATGGTTCCCCCCGGGACTTCCAAAGATCGTGTAGTACACAATAGAAACCCATAGTATGACAGTAGTTACCAAATAATCGTTTTAACACATGTTTTCTCCCCCGAAAATGTGAAACCAGTTTAAAAGAGGGGCCGTAAACTCACCTTAAGTTGCGTTACTTCGTAATACGAATAACTCAGCAGCTATGCTAGTCCCGTAAAGCGGCGACCTAACATATGACAGTTACAAGTACTTAGACTAATAACCCGCAGGTTAGTTAGTCCCTAGATGTCCAGACCATAACCAAATTCGTTTGAAAACACCGTGACTGTTTAACTGACCCAAAGTACAAGACTCGACATCCCATTGGTGACCCGAGACTCCCCGTGTTATGTTTACGCTCTCAAACATGCAATCATGCAATCGCACTTAACATACGTTAACGCACAACAAGTTATAGCACATAGCTCACGTATTACCGAATTACATCCAAACATATGTTACCAAGTTATTAGATATGTTACGGGGTTCCTAGCATGTTCCTACATGTCAAATCGGGTTTCGGAATGCTAATTTACACTTACAGCAGCAGTACACGCGATTAGGAAAAGTCAACTAGCATTTAGGTTGGTCAACTGGCATTTAGGAAGGCTAATCGCATGTAATATAGGCATTTAGGGTCATAAGACATGTAAACCTTGACTTTATAGGCGATTAGGGCTATACCACATGTAATTACTAGCATTTAGGGCTATACCACATGTAACTACTAGCATTTAGGGCTATACCACATGTAACTACTAGCATTTAGCTCATAAGACATGTATCTACTAGCAATTAGGGCTATACCACATGTAACTACTAGCATTTAGCCCTACTCGCATGAAACATAGGCATTTAGCCTCCTAATCGCCCCTAACATAGGCGATTAGGGTTGCTAATCGCCTGTAACCTTGCTGTTCCGGTTTTTCGCGCGTTTAACGCTCCAAATCAGATCCAGAACGTGTGTAACCATCCAATATCATCCCAACAACTATACTAAACATGTTTAAACTAAAATCCTTCGTTTAGCCTCGTATTATCAGCCCTGCATGCAACCATGTAATCCAAACACCATACACATAGCATGAACACCACATTAACATGCATAACTATAACCCTAATAATCAATTACTCAGATTTCATTAATCATGACATCAATATTATTCTGAACTAACCTAACAACATGTTAATCACTCATCTTTAATCATAAAAACCCTAGATATTAATCATAAACACACATAACACATGTATGATTGTTAGAATCCGATTAACAACACTTATTAACGATTTTCAGAAAGCTTTTTCGTTTTAGAACAGGTCTGGACCATTAGGGATTGAATAAAAACGTTTATAAAGATTGCATGGATGGAAACCAAACCTTAGATTTGTGAAAGAATGATGGATTAAGCTTGAAACCTTGTGTTTTGATCAAAAATCGCGTTCTAGAGGTTGTGTGTGTGTTGAGGCGGGTTATGGGACGACTAGGGTTTGTATTATGAAGTTTAGGAGGTTAAACATTGTATTTATAGTCGTTTTTAGTCGTCCAGCACGTAACACGCGATTGTGCAGACTTACACGCGATTAGGGATCCTAATCGCATGTAACTTCATGCATTTAGGCCCAATCGCCAGACATTACATGCGATTGGCCTCCTAATCGCATGTAATGTTCCCCAATTGCATGCCCTATAGGCGATTAGCCTCCCCTAATCGCCTATAGGGGTTGGTTCGATGTATTTTGCGCGTTAAACCCCGTTTTAACATATGTTAACACATATTCACATACCGACAAGTCACATAATGATTGTAAACACATAACACTTGTAAATACACATATTCACACTCGTTCACCAATTCCCGGGACTCGAGACTTGTATGTTCCGTATGCCCTGACGATCCTACAAATCGTCACCGTTTGTACACTTGGTTAAGGACTGACATCTAATGAACCTCTAGACCAACATCCAATGATCTTCTAGACTAAACCGATAGTTCCCAAACCATAACCCGACTTAACTAACCCAGTTAAGTATACTATACGCGTGACTCGCTAAGGTAGACTTTTATCTAGACAACGTTGTTAACCAGAATTTGCGGGTGTCACAGTATGCAAGTTATAGATTGGAATGTTTGGTGTAAATACCTATTGAACTTGATGTAATTTTGGTTGTTAGCCCGAGGGTCCTTGATTTGAGGACCGCTCGTGGTTGTTTTTGAATGAAGTTTACATTTCAAAAAAAAAAAAAAAAACAAAAAAAAAAGACGTGGCACCTAAACATAAGGCTGAAGGGTATGGAGACGCCCCACCCCCCCCCCCCCCCCCCGTCCCTCACTTTTTGCCCCGTCCCCCAACCCCACACCGCCCCCTGCCCCGTCCCACTTATGCCCCGTCCCCCACGTCCCTAGAAGAACGAAAAGGACTGACCAATCAGATTTTTTCTTTTTGAAATGCATGTTTGTTTCTCCAATGAGATTTTTTCTTTTTCTTTTTTTCTTTTTTTTTAAATGCTTGAGACATGGGAGTGTTAGTGTCTCCACACCCTACTCATGTCTCAAAATGCTTGAGACACCAAAATGGTGAGGTGGCATCCAAGGTGGCATGAAGACATGACCTTTTTCATGTCTCCACACCCCATAGCCTAAATATTAAAGTAATTTATAGTAACATTGAACTACTGAACGTTGTGTAAATTCATATGACCTCCCCCTCTATTAATAGCCCATATCTCTTGTGAAATTCAATAGCTAAGTAAATGATCATTGAAATTCGAAATATAAACATTTATATCAACATAAACATCAATTGATATCATAAAGATATTGTATGTTGATTTTGGAGTTTGGACCATCGGTTTCAGCTTCTTAAATTTTCCTAACTTTTATAGATGTCTTCCCTCTATTAATAGCCCAAGAGAGGGCTCAATTTATGACCTTTCTTTGTCAACAAAAAGATACATTAATAGTCTGATAGATTATAAATACACAACACCAATTCAAAATTTATAAACCATAACAAATTTTGAACAAAATGGGCCCAATTTATTTGGGCTTAAATCGCTGAGTAATTTCTTAAAATCTATTGGGCCGGCAATGACCTAAGTCTTAAGTGGTATCAAGAAAACGATTAGATAAAAACCAACAATTCTAGTTGGTTGTTTTATGTTATTTTTGTGTCCTTTGGGTGGCTAATTTGGTTATTTTTTATGAATCACTACAGAAAAGAGATTGTAAATCATTTAACTTTGTGTGTTTTTTACACGGACCCAATTACTTGGCTAAACAAATAAAATACAATGATGTTTTAAAATTTAACTTTTTTTTTGGTCGTATTTTATTATTTTAATGAGCAGAAATGTAAATATAAAACGGTTTGGATTTCCAAACTGAACCCGACACCACACCTGAAACCGAATGGACCCAAATCGATTTCAACCCAACCCAATCCATACCGTCAGTTTATATATCGGTTCCTACTCTTGTTACTAAAACCAGTTTGTCCCAAAACGATTTAAAAAACCTATACGGAAAACCACTTTAACCGTTTTTCAACCCCACCCAAACCAATTAGTCAAGTCTAATTTTGAACTTTTTCAAGAATACATATACACATGAAATACCTAGCAATACATAATATATGTTTGAAATAAATAGATATACACGCAAAATATATTTCAAATACATGGATATACATGAGAAACATATAATTATATAACTATTGGTTTGATATCGGTTATGGGAGAAGGAAAAACTGTAACCGTAACCGAATAATTCAGTTTTTGGCCATATCTTAATCGTAACCAGTCGGTTAATTCAGTTCCGGTTTCAGATTTGTTTCAATTATCGATTTTCGCAGTGGCGAAGCTTGACCCGAAGGTTCGGGGGGTCGGAAGTAGGGCTGCAAACGAACCGAACGAACACGAACAAGGCCTTGTTCGTGTTCGTTTGTTAAGGAAATTATGTGTTCACGAACAGTTCATGAACACTTACCGAACGAGATTTGTTGTCCGTGTTCGTTTGTTAAGAAAATTGCCGTGTTCGTGTTCGTTTGTGTCCGTTTGTTAATTTTGTTCATGAACGCACACGAACACAAACGAACATTAATGAACACAAATAAGTG
This sequence comes from Ambrosia x helenae, assembly GCA_030844895.1. Taxonomy (NCBI): domain Eukaryota; kingdom Viridiplantae; phylum Streptophyta; class Magnoliopsida; order Asterales; family Asteraceae; genus Ambrosia; species Ambrosia x helenae. The sequence continues at coordinate 6,113,557 of CM061223.1, forward strand.
TCCATGAACACAAACGAACACTAAGAAGTGACTCATGTACAGAAACAAATACAAATGGACATATATCAACTTTCGAATAAGATCGAATTTACATATAGTGAGTAATTAAGTAGATTCACCCAAAATATAACCTAATTATACAAGCATACTTAGTACTTAACATAATATTGGTAAACATAGTAAAGTAGTGTCTCAAAAAACTAAACTCGCAATTTAAACTTGAAATCTTCATTAATTATTTATTTAAACTCTTCATTGGTTATTTATTTAATGTTTATATAAAAGCTTAGTTTATTAATCTCTTATAGCCATATGCTTACCTCCCATCAATTATTTATTTATTTGGTTAAAATAAATAAAACATAAAGAATATAAAAATTAAAAAAACCTATTAAACTATCAAACACAAGCGAACATAAACGAACATGTTACCGAACGTTCACGAACATAAACAAACGAACGCGACCTCTGTTCATGTTCGTTCGTTTAACTAAACGAACAAAAAATTTTGTTCGTGTTCGTTCATTTACTAAACGGACGAACACAAACGAACTTCCCGCCGAACGGTTCATGAACTGTTCGCTGAAAGTTCAGTTCGTTTGCAGCCCTAGTCGGAAGTCACCGGGGGGTCGGAAGTCACTAGTTTCGGGGGGTCGAAAACCCGTTTCGGGGGGTCGAAACCCTATATTTTCAAAATTTTCTATACGAATACTATATAATCGAAACTTTTGCGCGAAAATCCGAGGGGTCGGCCGCCCCTCCCCGCCCTTACTATGCTGGATTTTCGTATACTCGCCCCTACCTCTAGATCGAGTAGTAAACAAATAAGGGAAGAAATAGTAAAACCAACAAACAAAGAGGGACTTAAAACACAACATAAAAAAGCAAACTAACACCAACCAAGCATTGCGTTATTGTTTAATTTCAATCAACCTGTGCACGTGGCATCCAAAACACACATAAACACAAACAAGATGCAGCACCACCAACACTCACAACCACAACCACAACCACCGTTACAAACCACCGTATCTCAACCGTCATCCACCGACGCTCCTCCAAAACAAGTAGCCTTAGCAATGGATCGGCTGGCTCAAGCGGCTCGCCTCATCGCCGATATCCGTCTCGGCGCCGACCGTCTCCTCGAAGCCCTGTTTATCGCCGGTCAACAGCCGCATCAGTCTAATGTTAATAAGCCGTTGACTTTGATTGTTCAGGAAGGTGCTTCTATGCGCCAGTATTTACAGGATCTTCGAACTATTGGTAACTTGTTTTATTATTATTATTATTATTATTTTTTAGTGTTTTTAAAATTTCTAGGGTTTGTGTTTTTTAGTTTGGTGTGTTAAGTATGAATGTTGGAACTGATAGATGAGATACTGTTTATGTTCTGTGATCCTTTGTTGTTGTGAATTGTGATGCTTCTCAGGTTAGGGTTTTGGAAATCAGATATGTGTAAATTGTTGGATTAAGTGTTGATTTAGTGTTTTGGGTTGGACTTGTTTAGTGTAAAGTAAGGTTTGACCAGTGAGGTTGATGGATGTTGGCTATGGTAGTCAGAGCGCGTAGGCGCGCACTCAAGGCGCATAGGCGCGTAGACATGTTTTAGGCTTGTTTAGGCTGTTTTAGGTTAATTCCTGCCTTATTTAGGGTTGCTTCTACTTTCTACGATTTTTAGCTGGAATTTGAGGGGGCGGTAGCCGGAAAGTCTCCTGAACCTGCGCCTTAGAGCGTGAAAGCTGGTCATTGAAGTCGCAGCACACAAAGCACACTTCAGGCCTAGGCGTTCGCCTTGTGCGCTTTTGACAACATAGGCTATTGGTTGTTAAGTTGTTTCTTGTGTGAATCACGTTTTATCCTTAAGAGTGAAATGGGCTTTGGTTAGCGATGAACAGGGGTCAGTGGTGAATCTGTAATCTAACACGTATTAAATAAGGCCAATTTGAACATGTCCAGTAACAACAAACTAGGAGATTATACGCAGGAATCATGTACTATTGGACATTGGTCTATTGTTGAGGGACAAATTTGAATTTTGAGTCGAATCTTTGTGCTTTTATTAGGAAGACAATTGGAAGATTCTGGAGTTCTGAATGAATCACTCAAATCGAGAAGTAATTCTTGGGGCCTTCACATGCCTCTAGTTTGTCCAGATGGTGCTGTAGTTGCATATGCATGGAAACGGCAACTTGCTGGACAAGCTGGAGCATCTGCTGTTGATAGGACCAGGTGCGCCGTAACTTCTTGATTATTCTTAATATTTTCCTAAATTCTAGTTTCTGATTATAATAGAGTTATTATAAATGTCATAGGTTGGCTTTGAAGGCATTTACTGATCAAAAAAGGCGATTTTTTCCTCATCTTGATGACAAATCTGTAGACGGGCCAGTCTCAAAAAAGCAGCGTGGGACACACACCTCAACCGCAAGTCAACACAAAGAGTTTAGTGACTTAAAAACGGTGCCAGATGTATTAACAGAACTTGAGAAAGAAATTCCAGAAGTCAAAACCTCAACTTATCAACGACTGGATTGGTCTAAACGGGCCTCATTACTTCCTAATGATGCTGTTGATGATACACCAAAAGATCATAATAATTTTCACAGTTCCCGAAACATCATATCAGAATCAAGAAGCACAGTTATTGCTGATCAGATTGGCGTCATTGAGTTGTTAATCCCTTCGGTATTTAGGGCAGTAATATCATTGCATCCAACTGGTTCACTTCATCCTGATGCAGTAGCTTTCTTTTCACCAGATGAGGTATTAATCATAATACCAATTTAATTTAATTATTTTGCATTTAAACAATCCCTAATGATGTCTTTCTTTAATCTCTTTTCAGGGCGGCAGTTATGTGCATGCAAGAGGGGTTTCAGCTTTTAACGTTTTTAGAAATATCACGGTAAGAAGATACATAACATTTGCACTCTTGGAATACTAATACAGCAACAATAACTCATTTTCCGTATAAAAGAGTCTTTTACACATATTTATTTTAATTGCAGGAACATGCTGCAATGGCTCCACAGCATTTTATTGGTGTCAATGCTGAAACAGCACTCCATAAATTACTGGTATAATCTTTAGTTATGTTTAAATTTGTTTATATATATTAAACGCGTACTTTTTTATTTTAATGTTTTTTTTTTGTTGCAGCATTGGATCTGCAGTTATCAAACTCTATTCACTAAAGTTTGCAGGTATACTATCTTCATTAATCATTAATTAGTAGAACATATGCATATATTGAATTTATATTGTTTGTTATTTTATTTTATATGTTATATATTTTTGGTGCAGTAAATGTGGGAAGCTACTTTCAATGGACAAAGAATCAGCTTTGCTTTTACCACCTGTACAACGGCCATACCGTAATTTCTCTGTGAGTAAAACTTTGTCACAGAATTCATCAACTAAAGATCAGAGCATGAATGATATCCCAGCTTATCACATTGGTTGTTTTCCCCAAGAATGATAGTTTAGATATGAAGTTAATTGTAGATATTTTAAGTTGCATTTTATAAATTCATTAGGTGACTAATTTTCCATCATATGTGTTGTGGCTGCTGGTGTTTTTGTTTTTGCGTTTTATGTGACGCGTAGTGGGTTGTCAAAGAGGGGTGCAAAATAAAATCCAGGCGACCTTGTTAAGCACTCGTTTTACAACGCCTGAGGCCGGGTGTTTTTATTATTCGACATTTAAGACACTGTTTTAATTTGTTTTCGGTTGTAAAGACTTTTAACATTTTTCATTGCGTTTTAAATGAAGTTTTGGAATTGAACTATGTGGTGAAGAGTAAATTCAACACCTGTGACCCCAAGGTTTGGGTCGTTTCAAAAAAGTCCATGGCTATGGCTATGGCTATTTGGTCAAAAAGGATAAATTGATAATTTTCCCATGTAGTCATACAAAAGATACCAGTAATATGTCAAAATTAATGCAACTTGTCTTATGTACATAGTTATGAAATAAAAAGTTCAAGGTCGACTACTCGACCGCCGTCAGCCCCTTGGCTCTTCTAGATGCCCGGAACCGACCTCCGCCTGCCTGAAGGCACGAGAGTGGAATAATCGGTAAAACCTCGTCTCCCATCCAAGTCGAACCGGCGTCATCTGTATTCACTCTTTACTTGGATGCCGCAAAAAATAATGAGAAGTGAGAATCGAACCTAGGTCACAAAGAACACCAATTGGTTCATTGGTTGCATACTACACCTTATTTGTATCATTATTTATCAAGGTTCTTTACTCTCGAGTGTATTCAACTATACGGTCACTAGCTGATTACCCCGGGAGTGTCCCGGGGTTGAAAAATCTAATTTTACGTGATAACATATTGCAAATGGCTTAAGTTAACTAACCACAAAATCTCTCAATCATTGCATTTTCATAGTATTTTAAATGATAACATGGCGATTGGGCTGATTTTCAATATCGTAGATAAGAACCTGGTTTAAAAGAAAAAACATGATTAATAAATAACATGAACACTTTGTGTGTTTTTTTCCTGTATAAACGAAACCCCACAAAAAATAGTCGATTTTTTTCCGTTTTTTATATAGCACTATGGTACTCGTTGGAAAGATAATAAAACGCTCGTTAATTTGGTGTAAATTTAAATTTATTTTTAAATTTTTTTTTCCTAAAATAACTCAATTTAATTTTAGTAATTGAGAATTTAGGGTTTTATGTTTATCTTTTTTTAATTAAAAAAAGAAAATAATTCTAAAACACTAAAATCTTCAAATTATGATGCCACGTGGCACTCTCAAGGGGATGTTGAGGCTTCCATTGCACGTCACGTCAGCATATACGTTTTCTTTTATATATATAGATAGATAGATGCTAACCATAGCATCATCAAGCAAAGAAAATATATTTATAATATACTAATTACCAAAGCTTTTATGCATTGGGTATTTGTACATTGTGCTTTAAATGTTATACTGGTGGTTTCCACAAATCTGTGTTCTGGTTTTGGGATGTGTGGCCTGGTTTTACATGTGTTCCGGTCGATACTAATCCACAAAACCAAAGTTCAGACCCCAACTCAACTTTACTTTCTCTCTCTCTCTCTCTCATACACTGCGTCGTCACCCACCTTTGGCCAGTAGCCAACAAAAAGCCATGGTCTCAGGTCGTTCGAGGAGGCGGTGGTCGGAGCCTGTAGGTCCTCATTCTCCATTGTCTGTTGTCACGGAGCAAACACTAGGGTTTTCGCAAATCAGACTACGATCAGACGTGGAGGATTTCAGGTATGTTTTGTGGGCGGTAATAACTTCGTAGGGTTCCGACAACTCAGAAACTTCCAACCATAGGGAATCACACAAATTTAACTCTTGATGCCATCTAAGTTAATACGTGATAACAGTATCAATGGTGGTTATGGTGGTGGTGTAATGGTGATTGTGGTGGTGAGTCGTCGGAGACGAAGAGAAGAGAAAGAGAGAACACAGAATAAGCTCAATTCATCGATGATTATTATTATCTCAATCATTCTATTTATTACATGAGCTAACTGCCCATCACTGACACAATTAACCGCTAACTAACGATTAACTAACTCTTTACATTTTAACCCTCTAACTATGACTTATTACAAAATAGCCCCTGAATCTGTTAGACAGACAATTATTTTCACTTCGCCCCCTGAACTATTATTCATTACACTTTACCACGTATCAATACTCCCCCCTTTTTAAACAATTTTGACCCCAAAATTAAAGTCAAAATCAGGAAATCTAAGCTTCATTTCTTCCAAATCTTCCCAGGTAGCCTCTGTTAATGGTAACTCTGACCAACGAATTAGCACTTGAACACCCATCCGATTTCTTTTTCGCATAATCCGGCGATCCACCACAGCAGCTGGGTTATATTGAAAGCGAGGTTGAGTGGGAATCGGAATGATCCTTGAATGATCCCCTGCAGCTGGTTTCAATAAAGACACATGGAATGTGGGGTGTAACTGAGCTTCCTCAGGTAAGTCCAATCTATATGCTACTTTACCCACCTTCTCAATTATCATGAATGGTCCATAGTACTTAGGACTTAATTTGTGTTGTTTATCTTGCCTGAGTGAATTTTGAACATAAGATTGAAGCTTAAGAAATACCCAATCTCCCACATTGAACTCTCTTTCTGATCTGTGCTTATCAGCCTTCTGCTTCATTCTATTCTGTGCTTTGTTTAATGAGAGTTTAAGGTTTTGAATTAAAGCTTCCCTGTCACAGAATAAGTTGTCAACAGCTTCTATAGAACTGTCTCTGGGTATGTAGGGTACAAACAAAGGTGGAGGGTAGCCATAGAGAGCTTGAAAAGGTGTCATTTGGAGAGAAGAGTGAAAGCTAGTGTTATACCAATATTCAGCCAAGGGTAGCCATTTAAGCCAACTGGTTTTAGTACTCAGGGTCATACTTCTAAGATAGGCTTCAATACATCTATTCACCACTTCTGTTTGGCCATCAGATTGAGGGTGATAGGCTGTAGACATTGCCAATTGAATACCCAACAATCTTGTAAACTCCTTCCAAAATCCACTTAGAAAAATAGGGTCCCTATCTGAAACAATAGACTGTGGCCACCCATGCAGTCTATAAACATTATCTAAAAACACCTGTGCAACTGTTTCAGCAGAGTAAGGGTGTCCCAAGGCCATAAAATGCCCATACTTGGTGAGTCTATCAATGACCACCAAAATAGTGTCTTTGCCATTGATTCTAGGAAACCCTCCCACAAAATCCATTGAGATGTCTGTAAAAACAAATTGAGGAACAGGAAGAGGTTGTAGCAATCCAGGAGATGCCACATTTTCATGCCTAACTCTCTGACAGGTATCACATTTTCTTATGTAATCCCTTACATGTTTGTGCAGCCCCTTCCATTTAAACATGCCTTGAATCTTTTGCACAGTAGTGTGAATACCAGAATGGCCCCCCATTGCAGAGTCATGACACATAGAGATTATATCATGCTGCAATTTGTCATCTTTTCCCACTATAATCTTGCCTTTCTTTGTCAATAAAGTACCATCCCACTTGAAATGAGGAACAGACTTGCCCTGTTTTAAAAGTTGAATTTTCTGATGCATCAAAGGATCAGTGGACCATGTAGATTGAATTCTCTTCAATAGGGTAGGGTCTACATTAGCTAAACAAGTAGCAAACAAAGAGGGACCCTGCACCCTGGACAAGGCATCAGCAACCTTGTTCTCCACTCCTTGCTTGTAGACTATTTCATAGTCATAGCCAAGTAGCTTTGACAACCAAGTATGCTGCAAAGGAGTTGTCAATTTCTGATCCATAAGATGTTTTAGACTCTTCTGATCAGTCTTGATTATAAAGTGGCCATTGCTTAGATAATGATGCCAATGCTTGACAGCAAAAAGAATTGCTAACAATTCTTTCTCATACACAGAGTGAACTTGCTGTCTTGGTGATAATGCTTTGCTTATAAAAGCAAGAGGATGGCCATCCTGCATTAAAACAGCCCCAATGCCTTTTGAAGAAGCATCAGTTTCCAAAACAAAAGTTTTTGAAAAATCAGGTAGGGTTAAAACAGGTGGTGAGTCGTCGGAGACGAAGAGAAGAGAAAGAGAGAACACAGAATAAGCTCAATTCATCGATGATTATTATTATCTCAATCATTCTATTTATTACATGAGCTAACTGCCCATCACTGACACAATTAACCGCTAACTAACGATTAACTAACTCTTTACATTTTAACCCTCTAACTATGACTTATTACAAAATAGCCCCTGAATCTGTTAGACAGACAATTATTTTCACTTCGCCCCCTGAACTATTATTCATTACACTTTACCACGTATCATAAGTAAACTTTGGTGAGTTTGTTTGGTTTTGTTGTCTTCGATTTATTATAGTCATGGAATTGAAGTTCAAGCTGCTTGAGATTCTTTAAATGGGTTGCTTGAAAATAGCCATGTTGTGTTTAATCACTCTGATGTTAATTTTCTTTTGATCAAGGTTGTTCAAGAATATTGAACATGAAATTATTCCTAGCTTTATGCACTAGATGTTTGATTATAATTCTTCAAACTCAAATCAATAATGCCTATGTTGTTTTTTTTACTGTTATTTGTTGGTATTTTTTGTAGCTCCACCTGTGAAAGAGTTTGGGGAATGCGGAACATTGTATTAAACTGATCCCTTGGATTGCGCCTTTGTGTTGATAGCTACATGAGGATGTAGCTTAAAGCATTAAGTTCGGACAACACAATCTGCATGGTTCAAGGCGCCCATTGTCTATAACATGATGTGTCAAGTATGAATCTTTCTCTTGCTTTTAAATTATTACGACCTACATCGTTTTGTGCTTTATGTAATTAGTTTTAGGGATAAAGTGTACATACCTTCAAGGTATTTGAAAGGTTATTAAGGCCATTCATATATCAAAGCGAATTTACAAGCCAACTAGGGATCTATTTTGTTTCAGTTTAAATCCAATTTGGGCTAGAAAAATCCACCCCTTTAAGACTTCGCCATACCCGGTGTTGCAAGTGACAAACAGTAATGTTCATATGTTAATTTTCGTTTGTTATGTTTACTATAACTTTTTCTTTTGACATTTAGATATTTTAAGAAGATTTTTGCTTTCAGGTTCTGTTGAAGATGCCAAGCGAAGAATTAGAAGAGCACGTTTAAAGGTGTAGATATTAAGTTGTTTATTTTTCTTTTTTGTTGTTTTGTGAGTTTTCACATCTTCGATAGTTGTTTGGTAAATGACACAGATAGGATTATAAACATGCTTGGAGGTTTTAATAAACTGTGGCATTTGGATTGTTCATTGACCTTGATTTGCACTATTTTGGAAGAAGATTTGAAGGCCTTTACACAGAAGGTTTGTGGAAGAACACTATGTAAGTGACTTTCTAACCTAAAAATCTTACTAATTGAATCATTTTATAAAAATCCAATATGAGAAAGCTTATTAGTGGGTGTGATGTTTTTGACGACTCTCTCACCTTTAACACCATCATCTAAGGCTAGAGGCGGTGGCCATCGCAAAACGCCGCTGCCGTTGAACGCAACCGCCTGGGAGTCGTCTTAAAGGAACTTAGTTATGCAACACTACGGTCGACACTGTGATGAGAAAAGCCCATTTCAAATAACATTTGCCGGTAAAATGATTATATCGATTATTCAAATAACAATGTTTTGTTTTTTTAGGGTGGGTTCCATTGTGCTATGTAATGTTTTGTTTTGAGCCCGAATCTTTTTTAGGGGGTTAACTTGCTTCACACCGGTTAAACGTCAGCGGCAATATGAGGGTTGCTTATGTAAATTGATATCATATGATTTATTAGAGAAATGGCCACAACAGCCTAAGACATTGGTACATATTGTTTAAGGTTTTGATTTTGATTCCAGTTCTATCTTTGTTTGTATTATAAGTGACAGCGATGATGAACATGGAAAAAGAACATAAGAGTTATATGATGAAGATCGTGTTCAGAGGCGACTGGCAACAGAAGATGGCCACCATCACTGCTCAAGGTTGGTAACTTGACCTAGGTAACCAATGTCAATGCATAAAACTTAAAGTTGAATTGATATGCTGCTTTACAAAGCTGCTTTTTTGCTTTGAATACATATTTTTATGCACAGATGTTTAGAGGAATACAATTTTGATTTTCAATTTGTATAAGGATTGGAAGGCTTTATTGTTTCTTCACATTGAACTTTTCTTAGTATGTTGTTTTTCCTGAGCAACTCACACCATCTTCATTGCACTCTTGATGATTTTCGGTGGGTTTTGTTTTGAGCCTAATTTTTGTTTTGAGCCTAACTTTATGATTGCAGTGACAAGTGATGTTTTTAATAGAAGTTAGGTGTTTAGTAGCCTTTTGTAATCAAGTATGATACATTTATTATAAAACTAGATCTTATAGTTTATGTAGTTATGTGTAAATTTTCGATAATATAAAATTATATATTGATGTTTTATTTCGCAATTATATGTTAATATTTTTATTTTTGCAATTGTAGAGTTGATAAGTCTTTATTTGTGGCATTTGAAAGGTTTGTTGGAGGTGTTGTGTTCTGGTCCTACCAATCCAAATATCACCTAACTAAAGGTAGTTTCACTTATCCTTTAATGTTGAGTTAACACCATGTTTTCAACTTTTATTCATTTATGTTATTCTTTTATTTCACTAGGTAGCATATGCTTGGAAGAAATTGCTTAACAGAGAATCTAAAATCTAGAATGCCATTGTTAACTTTATGATCTGGATGCATATGTGTAAGACCGATTTGTATAATAAGTCGGATTAATTGTTGTCTATACTTTATAATGATGGAACATGTCAACATGGTTGTGTTGTTTTTATGTTCCGATTTATGTTGTTTTCATGCTTCGTAATCCAGTATGGCGGTTCTTGGACTTTAGTTTCTTTTTCTTCGCATATGCTATATACGTTGTGTGCAGTTCATGTTCATTCGATTTAGTTTTCAACAGTTCATGATTCATAGGATTTAGTTTTCAAATGTTTATTGGGACACATTGTATTAGTTATTTATATGTATGGTTGTATCACATAGACTTGCTTAACCACACATGCAATTGTTTCTATATTTGTTTTGGTGGCGCTAACACACAACCCGCGAACGGTGCCGCAACACATGCAACTGTTTCTATATTTGTTTTGGTGGCGCTAACCCATAACCCGCGCACGGTGCCGCACTGTCACCAACGTTCCCCCGCCGCAACGCGCGGGGGACTACATCTAGTTAAATTCTAATTTAGAATTGAACCTTTTGTTTTACTTGTTTTTATACACCTCCTTTTAAAGAAAGAGTTATTTTATATTTATGTTTATTTTCTTAGAATCCTTTTAATTTGACTAAATTTCAATTTGAGAATATTATGAAACATGTTCTAAAATCAATTACATATATTGTAAAGCTTGATAGACCACTAAAAGTATGACCTTAAAAAAGTACATGCGTTTTTTCAGATATGTTGGCAAACATTTTGATAAATTTACAGCTCAGTTCCTAACTGCAGCTTCTCTCACTAAATAAAGTTTTTTTTTATGTAAACTATCTTCTGCCTAATCTCTTCTTGAAATGCATAATGAACAGTGATTAAGAAGCAGCTTTTGTCGGCGCCAATAGAATTTCAAATCATGTAAATATGATATAAGGGTTTTAAAATGATAATGCATAGGGTTATGATGGGAAGTGACACTAGGTTTGGATGCCATGACCTTTGTTGCTGTCTTTTTATAAGGAGAAAATCATGAAAATGACTATTTTTAATCATGTCTTTGATAAATAGCTTTATGAGCATCTTTTTAAAAACCTGTGATTGAGTAAAGGGTAAAGTGGTCAAATGTGAAGAAAAAAAACATTTCTTAGGGTCAAGGTATCAAAATCTCGTTGGTTAAACACGATGGTTGTGCCATTTTTTGTTACCCTTCTTAGCACAAAATCGAGTCAATCCCGGGTTGAGGTTGACATCATCACCTGGTTGGTTGCTCAACTGCGTTTTTAAGATTAAAAGCGCGCTAATGTATGTTATTTGATTGAGTTGTGTGTATTCATTTGCATTTGATGATATGATTATATTTTTAAAAAGTTGGTCAAATGAACTGTTGGTAGTAAAGTCAAAGATGCCAAACTAAAATTGTTTAAAATGGTCAAATGAACTGTTGTAGTAAAATAAAATTGGCCAAACTAAAATTATTTAAAATGGTTATTTTCGTGATTTTCCAATGGAATGGGTATAGTGCAGCTTGCGCAGGGCAGGTGGTGTTCAATGAGAGGTTAAAGTCGGAAATTAGTGGAGGTTGAAGTTGAATTCAAACTTGAGACCATGCACTTTGCGCTTACGACTTCGCCACCCCCTGAAGGTTGAAATGACATCTAGTATTACCAGAATCATACACCAACATATGAATTCTAGAGTCTTTCTACGTCTACTAGGCACCCGATGCATATCCAGCTTGGTGAATTTGATAAGTTTGTCATGATTTGTGTGATGCATTGCATCTCACTCATATAGATTCATATTAGAAGTCAAGATCTGTCTTAGAAAGGAGCTTTTTCTGTTAGTGCTCTTCGTGTGTGTCCCAAGCTAGTGATAGGTCGATATTAGTCGTAGGCATGTCTATTTGATGTTTATAGGTTGATTATGGATGTTTAGAGGCAGTCCTAGTTGTTTATTATGGTGATTTTAGGGGTGGTATTGTTTCAGGCGTATGAAGGCCTTGGGCCCAGGCGTATTGTTGTGAACTCCCTCTTACGCCTAGGATGTAGTCAGGCGTATGAGGATGAGTATATATACCACCCTTAGCCAATTTCATAAAAAACAATTGCCGAACTTTTGCTTAACTTTTGCTCATTTCACTCTAGGTGCTGCCCAATTTTCTCCGTGTGCTTATCAATCTAACAACAACCGGATCGTTGTTTCTGGCCGCCTGTCACACTCGTAGTATTATTCAATTTCCTTGTGAATCGACGGGAAAACGATCCTACATTTTCTTTCTTGTTTAAGTTGTTTGTAAAGTATATAATTCAATTTTATCTTTAAATCATTGATCTGGAGACAAGAACAGAAAGCATTGTTGCAGTTGCTTACATCATATGTTAATTTTCTCCATTTATTTTAAAGTTGGATGCTAATCTTCCTTCAAATTATATACTTTTAATGGTCTGCCATGCTTTACAGCACATTTTGTTTAGTATTCAAATAGAAAAAAGTTTTTTAGCTTTATAGTTTTACTAATGCATGTATGGGGTTCATGTTAATTACAAAGAAAAGATAATTAGTAAACAATAGAGACCGACAACGAGGAAAGGGTATGATACAAAAAATCTCCAGGTTTTTTCTTAGTGGTCTTTTTTTGGTTATATAGCTTAACTTTATTCTTTCATCTTAGTGTTAATTTCATAGGACTCCATGGATAAAGATGGCGATTGTTGCTTTTGAAGGTACCAGCTTCAAGCTTTTAGTTAAAAAGATGATAATCCTTTCCCAAAATTCACCCACATAATTCGAAGTTCTGATGTAGATTTGGTTCGGAGATCATTTTTATGTAACTGTTTGGTTGATGTTCATATTTGATGTAGATTTGGTTCAGAGATCATTTTTATGGATGTATTTGTTCAAAGATCAAAATCATTTTTGCCTTTTGTTTGACTTGTTCAATATTGTTTGTTGCTTTTATGATTGTCAACATATTGTGTTCTTCGAAGAGTGTTAATTGTAAATGATAATGGTGCAAGGTGGTGATGGAAGCTACGATGGCACATATAGAAGTTATTATGTTGAATAGTTCAATGATTTATTCACGAAATACACAACCTTAAATAGGCAAATATTACAACTTGTCAAGAGAAATTAGTGGAGCTATTCTAGGATACAATTACAATAGTAAATACAAACATTCTTAAAATGGGATTTCCTTGATGACTGAGTTGACTACAAACATTCTTTAAATGTGATTTCCTTCATTTGATGATTGAGTTGACTGGTTAATTGATTTGTCTCTAATACGCCCTCGCAAGATGGAGGCTCCATCGGAGACGCCAATCTTGGATCGATTCTTGAGAAAAGGCATCCTTGGTAATGGTTTAGTCAACATGTCCGCAAGTTGGTCTTGTGAGCTAACATGGAGAACACGTAGGAGTCCCGTAGATACTTGTTCCCGAACAAAATGATAGTCAAGTGCCACATGTTTCATACGTGAGTGGTACACGGGATTGGCACATGCGTAAGTGGCTCCTGTGTTGTCACAAAATAAGGTTGGTGAGCTTGCAATAGGGAGGCCGAGTTCCTGAAGTAAGTTTTTGAGCCAGAGGAGTTCCGCTGAGGCATTGGCTAAAGCTTTGTACTCGGCTTCGGTGGATGAGCGTGAAACTGATTTTTGTTTTGTTGATTTCCATGATATAATATTGTTTCCAAGGTATATTAAGTAAGCTGTCGTTGACCTTCCTGCATCATGGACCCCACCCCAATCCGAATCCGAGAACGCCGAGAGTGTGAGCGGGGAATTACGGTTTAGGAAAAGGCCGTGATGGATAGTTCCTTTTAGGTACCGAAGGACCCGTTTTAAGGCTTGCCAGTGTGTTTGGCGTGGTGTGTGCATGAATTGAGCTAGTTTGTTGATTGCGAAAGCAATGTCTGGTCGTGTAAAGGCTAAATATTGAAGAGACCCGACAAGTTTACGGTACGGTGTAGGATCGACTGTGGGAGACGAGTCATTAATAGACAATGGATCAGTGCTAAGAGGAGTGAAAACATCCTTTGCACCCTCCATGTGAAAGTGATTTAGAATTTCTTGGATGTGATGCGATTGAGAGAGGAAGAGCCCCGAGGGAGTGGGAATGACCTCAACACCTAGAAAATGATGAAGCATCCCAAGATCTTTGACCGAAAACTTGTTGCTTAGGGCGCTAACGAAGGTGTTAAGGAACTTTGGATCGTTGCCGGTAAGTACTATGTCATCAACATACACCATAAAGTAACACGTGGTCGTGTTATTTTTGTAGATGAACAGCGAAGCATCGGCAAGAGACTTTGTAAAGCCGGTTTGTAGTAGGAAATTGGTGAGCTCAATGTACCAAGCTCGAGGAGCCTGCTTGAGGCCATATAGAGACTTTTTGAGTTTGCAAATGTGATTTTGACCTCATATATTTTCCACATTGTTTGTTATGATTGTATTTATAATTTTTTTTTCTCTTTCTTAAATGTCTTGTTGAAGACTGCATTAAAAACCAATAAACTGTTCACCATATCACATTCTTAATTGGTTATATAGCTTAACTTTATTCTTTCATCTTAGTGTTAATTTCATAGGACTCCATGGATAAAGATGGCGATTGTTGCTTTTGAAAGTACCAGCTTCAAGCTTTTAGTTAAAAAGATGATAATCCTTTCTCAAAATTCACCCACATAATTCGAAGTTCTGATGAAGTATGTGATGTAGATTTGGTTCGGAGATCATTTTTATGTAACTGTTTGGTTGATGTTCATATTTTGGTTCAGAGATCATTTTTATGGATGTATTTGTTCAAAGATCAAAATCAGTTAATTGTAAACAAGGACTGCTTGTATATCGTGAAATGATCATAATGGTGCAAGGTGGTGATGGCACATATAGAAGTTGTGTTCATGTTTTTTGGGTTAAACGATAAAAGTTTGGCGGCTTCTAAATCAGTTTCAATTATATCGTATCTATTTTGACTTGGTCCATCGCGATAGGGTGAGCCCAAAAAATGGTTTATTTAAATATGGAAAAGTTAAGAAAATAGGCAAGCTAACCAAGTAATTAATATAGGCATTTACTTTTTAAATTTGTGGCCTATGAGGGTTCTCACTTATTGGAGGGTAAGCTATAGAGGTGTTGTCGTGTGTGCTATGAAGGTGCCGACTAATCAGGGTGTGGGCCATAAAAGTGTCGTCTTATTAGAGTGTTGGCTATGAGGGTATCGACATCTCATAGGGTGGGCCATGGGTGCTGACTTAATCAGATTGTTGGCTATGAAGGCGTCGACTTATCAGGGTGTTAGCTATTGAATGTGCCGACGCTACTTATTTGTCTTTTTTTCTTATTGGTTGTTTAGTTTTTCTTAGTTTACAAGCCCACAAATTCATTATCCATTTCGCTATTTTTTTTTACAAACGGAGTCACAAATACTTTGGCAGACAGTTTAGGGAGATAAAGTAGACCGTATCAAGAAAAGAGTATAACGGAACACATGGTAACAAATACCAGTAACTTGTTTGGATCTTGATTGTTATTTACTATATGTTTATAAGTTTCTAAAATTATTAAGTATTAACCGGTATTTATGATTTACACCATACTACTAAGTTGTCGTTACCTACATACTTATAAAACAATAACTTAAATTTGTGACATGTTCTAACAGTTTTAAGTTCAAAGAGTTGGAGATGAATTGGAAAACGAAATTGCAAATGAAAGGGATTCTAGACATGTGTAAGACCCGTCCAGAATTACCAAGGCTTAACGCCCTAAAACACGGGATCAGTTATGTTAAAAACCAGGGTTAACTTAAACTTTGAGAGATTAATCGTATATTTTAAAAAGTTTTAACATGTTCCGTAGGATCAACCAAAATTAAAACGAGGTTCACATCACACAAAAGAGTTTACAATCCCGTTATATCGTTTATAAGTATCTATTTTGAACTTTTGTTGCAACCCCGTATAGTTTAAAACTCTAAATCGAGTGAGTGAAAGCGTTTTAATAATCATGTGCGCGTTCGGTTCTTCATAAGTGGCTTGATCTTCTTCCGGCTCCAATGTAACACCCCAACCGATGGCGGAATCATCGAGGTGTCACGTAGTGACGATTGTTCAAAAGCACATGGTACTAAAATGTAAATATATTATTGAATAATTTAAATTGTCTTACATGGATGAAATGGGAAAAATACATAAGTCTAAACAAAACATGAAATTTGAAATAAATTATTAAAAGCAAGCACTAAAATCCAATGCTGTGGAACTAAGATCAAACTGCACCTGAAACATGTACAAAATAAGTTTTGTCAACATATGAAATGTTGGTGAGCATTCCTAGTTTTAATACATATAGTAAATTGGAAAATGTTATACAATTCAAGTGCAAAGCTACAGTGCAATTATGTAAACTATGTATCATACAAATGAGCGAAATCAATCCTGTGACTGTATAAATGTACTATATGAACGGCGGTGTACTTATCCAAATAATTGGATAATAACTTAACAATGACCATGGATTCTCCGATGAAAAAGGGGGAGAATCAACCTAGGCGGGTTATCAATCCAATAGCGCTATCCAATGTTAAGGTCGGCTTGTACAATGTTAATGATTTCACTAAGTACAAATGTATTCTACATGTAATGTCTAAGCATAAAGCACGTTTGTAAGCAAATGCACATAGTACTAGAATTGTATTGTAAAAATGTGAACTTGTATTTGTAATTTGTATAAGTGTACATGTAACACCCCAAAAATGAATAAAAGCAAAAAGGGGATAGGAAGTACTCACATTCGCCAAATGACTAGATGACTAAGCGAGCGTGAAAATGCGAGCAATCCAAAGATTCAACAACGAAACTAGTCCAATTTAGAAGGAAAGAAACCGAATAACGAAAAATATCAAGCCTCCAATTCGCCAATTACAAGAGCTTATAATCAAAACTTCAAATGTAGAAGTAATATACTCTAGAAGAAAGGTATGAGGGAGAGTTTAATCGAATTGAAACAATCGATTTAGAGGTGCAAAGTGTAATGGGTCATAGGTGGGTTTTTATACTAGTTTTGGATTCAATTAGGCTTTAAAATTGGTCAACACAATAAAGTAAGGTTTTAAGATGAATTGACTATTTGACTAGACTTTGACTAGGATTTTGACTGAGACTTTGACTAGGACTTTTGACTGAGACTTTGACTAGGACTTTTAACTAGGACTTTGACTGGAACTTTGACTGTCTTAGCGGACCGTGAGAGCTAAAAAATAATTTTTATAATTTAATCAATTTTAAGTTATAGACTTGTTTCCTTCTGTTTCTAAGTTGTTTTAGGACCGGAAATTAAGGGCTTTGAGTATCAAGGTCTGAAACATACGTGCTCGGGTATAGATGTGAGTATAAAACGTGCATACTTATAAAAATTACAAGTTTTATTAAATTGTGAATTTTGGTCCTATTAAAATACGAGGGTTAAAAATGAAAATTTTGAAATAGTTGAGGAACCAATTATGCACATTTATGAAAAGTGAAGGGTGCAGGTTGTCACATTCAAATTCTTCTTACCTAAGGGTTTTACAAGACATATAACCCATTAACACGAAAGGTCGTCGTGTCACGCGACGCCTGTAGCCTCTCACCGTCGCGTAGCACGACGAGGTGTTTTTCACAGAATTCTTGCAGCTTTGTTGTATTACATGCCTTTTCAAGATTTTTCACCCATTTTTGGCTAAGTTAAAACTTAGGGCCTATTCTCATTTCCTATTTTCGATTCCAAACCTTTGTCCGAAATCGAAATCACCCTCAATTTACACTTCGATTCGGTTAAGACTGTTTTTACCCAAATCGACCCGTTAAGGCAATGGGCTATACAACGCACTTTTTGGCCATTCAAAAAGCATAGCATTCGTATTGTTGACTCATTAGACACTTGTTTAACTAAAAACATTATTCGGTTTATGTCATTAAGACCCGGTTTCTAGTTTTGAATGTTTATGTCGACTTCTACCAAAATCAACCCGTTAAGGCCTTAGACTATACAAGACACTTCTTGATCACACCAAAGGCATAGAAATCATATTGTCATCTCATTGGTCACATGTTCAACTAAAATCATTGTCCGTTTATTTCATTATGAATCGGTTCATAGAATCAACCTTTAGTAATCTTTTAAATTCCTAAATGCCCCTTATAGGCAAATCTTTCGGTTTAGCCATTCATGACGACACTTCTTGATTAAAAATCTAAACTTTTACACCAAAAACAACCTGTTTTTGGTCGTTTTTGTTATTAAAACACCCGTGATAAGAGCCTCGGCTCTGATACCACTTGTTAGGACCGGCGAACGCGTAATCCGACAATCACGAGGTTTATACTAGAGGTGCGGAATCCCTCTAATATGTTCTAATAACATAAACGATAATGAAACGATGATAAACGAGTAATTACAACACACACACGGGTCAAAAGATTATAGATTAATCACTAAAACAGAGCTCGAGTGTTTACAGGGATCAAATCAGACTTCTCAGACCAGGGGAGGGTGTTTGGAGAGTGTGTGAGGCAAGAACTGAGCTCTAGGGTTGAGAATTGGCCTATTTATACCTCCCGGGTACGTACAGCACCTTATAGGCGATTGTGCAGCTATAAGACATGATAACATAGGCGATTGGGCCTAATCGCCTATGTAATGCCCATAATCGTGTGCTACAGTGATGTGGCATGAGTGCAATCGTGTGCTACAGTGATGTAGCATGAGTGCTAATTGCCTGATAACACTGTGTAATCGCCTACAGCTTCCCGAACCCTCCAAAACGCGTACAAACGTCTCCAAACACCCCGAACTACGTCCAATCAACCAATATACTAGCCCAGGGACATCATGTACTAACAGACTCCCCCTTGGACCAGGCTAGTATACGTACAGACATAACCAAAAGACAACGTTTATACCAAAAGCAAACAACTTTACAGACTCGATAAGCAGAAACAAATACAACTAAACAAAATGACTAGCAGCATCTTCTGTCTTCATCTTCAGCTTGACGTTGTTCTGACCCTTGTGATTCTCGACCAATCGCATCCTGCATGAACCTTGTAGGCGTAGCAAAACTGGATCACTCTTTGAAACTTCATCGCTTGATCGGCTTTAACTGGTAAATGCATGATTGGATGTTGGTACAACGTCTCCACGTCCTTCTCTGAACAGTTGATCAACCACATAGGATCCCAAATTCTTATCTTTCTGCATGGGTTCGGACTGTTGCTCAAGACAATCACGGCTTCTGTAGTTGCTGCATCATAATGCCAGTAGTACAGCTTAGAAGAAAAATCTTGCTCAACTGGAACGATGGGAATCCTTGAGACACATTTCGGTGGCTTGATCTTGTGTTCCCAGATAGGCTTCAAAGTGAAAGGATGAATCTTGTCTGTTGGATATGATCTTGGATACTGAGGCTCGAACTCTTTCCATCCCTCTGAGCTTTCTCGCTTCAACTTTGTGTAAAAACCCTGAAGAGAAGCAGTTTTCTCTTTGTACAACGGATAATCGAGACAAACTAAATCACGAATGTACCAGAATGGCAGGCTCAGAATGTCTTTGTATTCCCTAAAGTACAATACACCTTCTTGCCATTTTACCCCGAGCATTCTTGTGTGACTCACATACGCCCATCTTATCACATTGCCAGACATCTTCGACAATCTTTTCTTGAAGATGGATGCTCGCTCGACTGGCTTTTTCTTCTCTTCGGGCTTGAACCATTTGGGATAACGCTCTCTGATTTTGTCATGTCGTGTCTTTACTTCATCAGGAACTTCAGCAGAGTCGGATTTCAACTTCTCTTCAGCCTCACGTACCATTTCTTCATCAATGTTTGGAATTCCAGCGCCCGAGTCATTTACAACGTACTCAGGAGTCGGTACGCTGGTTCCATCTTCGAGATCCACTTCATTGTACTCTGGATGCATTTCAGGAGGAACACTTTGACTTGCACTGGAAGATTCTCCAGATGCAAAGCCATATACTTTAGCCATATCCTCTGATGTCATCTCAGGTGGAATCTCTCCTTCTTCCAGATCATATTCAGGCATGGCAGGAGGTGGGAGCAAGTTACATTCGTCATCATATGCAAAATAACAGTTTAGAGGCTCCACGTATTCAACTAGAACTATCGCTTTCTTCTTCACTTTATCACGTAGTTCTTGAATCTTGCTCATCATAGGTGCAGGCTCCCCCTGAGCAGAAGAACCTGCTTCGGGATCATTGCCTTTGCGATCATGACCTTTCTTTGTTCGTCTCGATGCAGAACCACCCGATGATCCGCCCCCGCCTGTGGCTCCAGGATCACCACCACCACCCTTTCCAACATCATCATCACCATCTGATTCATCATCATCGTCGTCCTCATCATCATCTTCCTCATCATCATTATCTTCATCATCATCATCACCAACACCAGCACCAGCACCAGCCTCTGAACTAGGAACACCAGTGAGTCTAGGTTGAGTTCCAGTCAACTCATTTATCCTAGCCCTCAGCTCCGTATTTTCTTTTTCAGTCTTCGTGATCCTTCGCTCATTGTTCACATTGATCAGGCGAAGTTCGCTATTTGAGGCCTCTACACCTGCAAGTCTCTCCAAAGTACTTTGGTTCGACTGTATCAGCTGCTGATGAGATTCCATCATCAGCCTGTTCGACTCTATGACCTGCTGGTTAGATAATGTGAGTGCATCTACCGTCGTTCTCAGCTCTGTGTTAGACTGGATAGATTCTTCGATCAGCTCGAGCATTGCGTTCTCATTTTCTTCTATGCTTGCATTCTTCGTTCGCAATTCTGCTATATCACGTGATTGCGCAGCTACTATGGCAGTTAGTTCGCTAATCTTTCTTTGAAGTTGTTCATTGGTTGTTGGAGTCGAAGAAGAGGATTGGCCTGAAGGTTTAGCAGCTGTCGATCTTGCTACTTCCTTCAACTTTCGGATTCGATCCCCTATCGGATTTGAGACTAACTGTGAACTCGTCGCTTCAACGGTAGCTGAGACTGGCTCAGTGAAGATTACCGAGGAAGGCATTGACATAGTCACACCCGCAGGCATAGCTGCACTGAAAGAAAGAGGAACTGAAGATGTTGCTGCTGTTGTTGTTGTTTTTGTTGCTGCTGTTGTTTCTGTTGCTGCTATTGTTGCTGATACGGAAGAGAAAGCAGGAATGTTAAAAGTATCTGGGAGATTCAAGGTCACACGTCTTCCCCTCAATCTCTTAGGAATCTTCTCAGCCGCAACTGCCTTCTCTGACATCCTCTTTTGTCCCCTACCAACTTTCGTTGCTTTAGTCTTCTGTCTTTTCTGAGGAGGAGGCGTGCTAAGTTCAGCATCGATATCTGCAACAAGATCACCACTAACTGGAGTGAAAGTGGGATCTCTTGCAAGCTCTCTCGCCTCGGCTGCGCGAGCTCTATCCTCTTCTAGAGTGAGTACATCGGGTGAATCATCTTCTGTAGCTTCTGAGTCGTCATCATCATCATCAACGTCTTCTATGTTAACCGGGCCTTCATCAATCTTGCCTTTACCTTTGTCTGAACTGGATGGTGCATCTGCATTCAGAAACGTAGCATCAAACATATCATCATCTCGTCTCAGTTCAGCATCACCCGTATTGCCCGGTGCATTGGGTCCCAAAGCAACAGTAGGTCTGCCAATGTTATCACCATCTTTGAACACTTGTCTGTGAATCTGAACATCATCTTCTGACTCACTGTCGTCATGCCTCCACCTATTACCTGGAGGTGCCTCATAGTTATCTCTCAACGGACATGCAAACAATCGACGACTTGGTGGATATTCCGACTTCGGCTTGTTCTTGTATTGCAGCATTCTTTTCAACTCAGCTTCATCTATATTCTTTATATCAATCAACTCTTCAACCCGTTTTACCATGTTTGGGATCTGGTTGTCAAGGATCATCTGCAGAAAGCGAGGATAGACAATCAAAGCGTTCTCTGACGGTTTTCGCAGAATCACTTCCTTTAGATGATGCATAATCATTCCAGAGAAGTTGAACGGCTTGTTCAACGTCAACGCGACAATCGCTGATGCCAAAGTGTCTTTGATCGCATCGAAAGTTCCTTTGCGAGGGCCGATGCACTTTAACACAACGTGCGTTAGATATTTCATCTCCGGAGGTAGACACCCTTTCTGTAGCATCTCCTGCGCACGAACGTCACCAGTGTACTTCATCCTTAGGAATCCACCACGTATCAAAATGGAATCGAATACGATCGGATCATCTTTATCATCTTCAAACCTTAGAATCTCGCGAATTAAGTCTTCAGTGATAATAACTTCCTTTCGTTGCACAGTGCTTCTGATGGTAGCTGGAATTGTGCTGACGTCGACCCTAGCATTTTGACAGAATTCCTGAAGAATGTTTTTGTAAGCCGCATAGTCCGTAGATATAGCGTACTTTATCTTTGAGCGCTTCAAGTATTCGATTACGCCTTCAAACCGCTTGCATTCCGGCTTCTTTACAGGTCCGAGAAAGGCAAGACAGTTGTGCTTGTCCGACGTACCGTACTGCATGATTCTATAAGGCAAACACACGACAAATCATCACAAACAGATCAAAGATATGATAAACGAACAAAAACGGACAAATTCGGACAAAAATTGGTGAGACGGCCTGTTATAGGCGATTAGGGATACAATTACCCTAATCGCACACTGTTCTAGCGATTATAACACTCAAGTGTCCCTAATCGTCTAATATTCATGCGATTTGGAGCAGATACGTCCCAATCGCATACTGTTCAAGCGATTAGAGATTCAAGCTATCCGTTCGCATTACTATTCACGCGATTAGAGATTCTAATCGCATGAACAGTAGCCTCGATCACCAATTTTTATCAAATTCGATCAATTGTTGATTTGAGTCCAGATTTTGTTGCATTGAAGTCTAAAACAAACCAATAACATAACCCCTAAGTAATAATACACTAACAGTTCGTAATCAAGGGTTAATTGGCTGGTTTACCAAATTAGGGTTCTTAAAGGTTTGAAATTGGGGTTTCTTGAATCTGATGATTTTGAGTAAAGTTTTGGTATACAAAGATCCTATAGGTGCCGATAAACAAACCCTCATATCAATTTCATACCAACAAACAAGTTATAATGATCATATGATCAGTTTTAAGTTTTCTAGGGTTTTGACAAGAATGAGACAGATTTAACCATCAAAACCATGTTGTTTGAGGCTGAAACTTAGAGAATAAGTTACCTTGGTAGTGTAGATTAATGTTCCAAGATCAAAATATTTGGGCAACAAGGTTTGATATCAATCGGTTTAGGGGGAAAAGAAGAACAGAGAGGAGTTTGAATATAATGAAGAAGAATGACTAAGTGTCTGCTTTTATACCCCCTTGTAATCGTGTGTTGATAATATCTAATCGCCTGAGTCCACTAGCGAGTGGGGTAGTATTCGTTTAAATGAGACACGCGAGTACACCACTCGCCAATAATGAAGCACGATTGGAGTACACCACTCGCCAACAATGTTTAATCGTGTAGTGAGAGACATATGGTTCTAATCGCATATAAACCATATGGTTCTGATGACCTGCTTTTCTGATTTCCGAGTAGAGTGCCAGAGTACCTGTATTGTCACTTGGACTAGCATTTCTGAGCTGACTGCGCGTCATGACTCTGCTAGCCGGATTACCAATCACATTTTGCATCGGATGAGTGTCGTGAATCCGAGATTCCGGATGTGCCGGCACTGGATCATCCGAATGCAGATTAAGGTTCTCCAAACCTTGAGATAGATTTGTCTCTGCGGCGCTTGAACTAGAGGGAGCAGCGGGTTGCATATTAAAACCGGAGAGATCGATCCGAAGACCTATCCCTGGAGCTGCTGAAGAAGAAGGATCAGCTTGATTGTTTCCTGTCGGATTAACTGGAGCTGTAGTGGTAGATTCACCATTTCCAGCTTGTTCCTCAGTGAGAGTTTCATGAGACTCCGCAAAATCGTCGTCGGAAGATGAAGATTCGAGAACCTCTGCTGATGCTTCCTGAAAAACTTCCTCAACTTCTGCTGCTGCGGTTTTATCAGGGGGACCCGTGGATGCAGAGGCATCAGATGGAGCAGGCGCAGGTGCATTAACCACGATCGGACGCATTAGCGGAGAGCTAGCTGCGTTTTCACATTCGAAATACATTTGCGCTACAGCATCATCCACCAAATTCTCCACGTTGAAGGAATCAAATAGACTCTTATAGTCGAACAACCAATCAGGTCCAACACCAGGTGCATTGGCAGTATAACGCTGAACATCGACATTAAGCCAATCTTCAACGTTGTTGGTTCTTTTGTTGTACACTCTTTTGTTGGGAGTGCTGTAACCAACAAAGAAACCTTCTTCTTCCTTTGCACCAAACTTCCCATCGGGATGTATCATGGTGCATGGAGCTCCGAAAGGTTCCAGAAACTCTAAGTTCGGTTTCCTTCGGTTCAGAAGCTCGTAAGAAGTTTTACCAAGCTTCTTTACCGTTAGAACCCTATTCAGAGTGTAACACGCGCAGTGAACTGCCTCGTTCCAGAATATCACAGGCAAGTTCGAGTCTGCGAGCATAGTTCTGGCTGCCTCAATAAGGGTCCGATTCGTTCTTTCTGCAACCCCGTTTTGCTGAGGAGTGTATGGCGCTGTGAATTCATGATGAATGCCCTTTTCTGCACATAACGCCTCCATAGCGTTATTCTTGAACTCTGTTCCGTTATCGCTTCTGATCCTACGGATCTTTAGCTGATATATATTTTCCAGTTTAGTAAACAGATTCTTCAAGTAATCAAAAGTTTCACTCTTGTGCTTCATGCACACAACCCAAGAAAACCTAGAATAATCATCCGTAATCACTAAGCAGTATGAGTCACCGTTCTTGCTCTTCCGATTGACTGGGCCAAACAGGTCCATGTGCAGTCGTTCGAGTGGTAGACTAACTGAGTTTGTCTTCTTAGGCTTGTGAGACTTTCTTTTCTGCTTCCCTTTCTTACATGAGACACAGACGTCGTTTAAATGAAAATTCTTAACAGAAACACCTTCCACCAGTTGATTCTGGACCAGATGGTTCATTTTCCTCAAGTGGATGTGCCCCATTCGTCTGTGCCACATTATCGATTCCTTCTCTGTCGCCTTTGACAGAAAACAAGTGACTTGACCTTTCGCTGTCATTGCTCGGCTCATGTCCAGGACGTATAAGTTGTTAACCCTGGGAGTTGAGATCATGACCCACTCTTTCAGTATTTTGAATCCAGGCTTCAGAATGAAACATGCGTTGTCATCAAAGAACACAGTGAACTTCTTGTCACATATCTGCGAAACGCTCAGCAAGTTGTGGTCTATCTGTTTGACAAAGCTTATCTTTTCAAAGCTTACAATATCGTTGCTCATACTTCCTTCTTTTGTAATATAACCCCCTTTATTACCAGCAAAGGCAACATACCCCCCGTTGATATTCTTTATGTCAAAAAGCAGGGATAAATCGCCTGTCATGTGCCGTGAAGCTCCACTATCAACAATCCATAGGCTGCTGATAAGGCCCTGTGGAACTCCCTGCACAAACATTCAAAGATCAGTGGTTAAGGGGGACCCAAGCCTTCACGGTCTTGGGTCTACCATCTTCATCTAACGTCGGAAAGTCAACCCATCTTCCATTTGGAGTTGGTGTTGTTTCCGATGGTACAACATTGCTTTCTCCAGCAGATGATTCTCCACCTTTGGTTGGTGACTTGGGTCTCCAAATCTGTTCAGGTTTCTTTGGCTTGGGCTTCTTCTTCGCCTGTGGGCTAGAAGGTCCAGCCTTGGATTCCTTTGGAGGAACAGATTTTGGATCCACTTCATACTTAACTGTACGTGGAGCAGCTTTGGGGTTGCCCTGCGGTTTAGTTGCAGCCTTTGCTGGTGGCTTAGGCGCTGCTTCAACCTTTGGAGGAACAGTGCTCCCCCTCAGCTGTGGACCCCTGCCATCAACTGGCTTTTGGTTCATAGCAATCTTGTTGCGGTTATCATAAACGACCTGCTTTCCCTTTTGTTTCTCTGAGAGTTTAGGGGAAACAGGTTGCTTGGATTTGCTAGAACTGGGAGGATCATCCACCTTGATCCTTTCTCGTCTCAATTCAGGGCACGCAGCAACTAAATGCCCACGTTCCCCGCACTTGTGACAGGATCTATATTCTTCAAATCTAGGAGATTCGGGTTTGGTCTCCTTTTTGTTCCTTTTGTTAGATGGGCCGGCAAATGAGTTTTTGTGTTTTAGATCCTCAAGACATCTTCTTTGCTGATCGACTTGAGGATCGTCGTTTCTTTCATTGCCGCTCGATCTAATGAACTCAGTTACATGCTTCTTCGGACTTTTTCTTTGAGCATGATTTTGAGGATTAACGGTGTTCGACTTTTGATTTTTCTTGTTATTTTCATTAGGCTGATTACCCTGATCCTTTCTACCCTTACCCTTACCCTTCTTTTTATTCCAGGTTTCCTTTTCTACGGTAATGACAGATTCTTGCCAAATTTTGGCAACAAGACCAGGGGCGATACATCTGAGAGGGACTTCCTCATCAGCATGCACCCTTTCAGACCCTTTTAGTTTATAAAACACCTTAATCCTCCTACCATCCTCGATTTGCACTTTCGGTTCCAGTTCACTCAAGGTTTCAGTGGTAATGATATGATTCTCAAGAGGAACATCTTTAGTTTTGACCGGTGCATATCTAGGAGGTTCATCGAGCTCATCATCCGAAGAATCAGTGTCATATACACTGATATCATCAGCTTTCTCACACAGATTGACAGCTTTAGCAGGAGTAGCAGCCTTAGTGACCTCAGCAGGTTTAGCTGCTTCAGTAACCTTGGCCGCCTCTGCAACTTTTGCTGCCTCAGCTGCCACGTCCACTAGTTCCTCCTTCGGCAAGACATCAAAATTATGATTTTCGAATCTCACCGGAGGTGGACATTGAGAATATTTGGGACTGGTGGAGAAGCCTTCCTTGTCAGAGTGTTCTACTATGTGATCAAGGACATACTTGCAGTTTAAATAACTCTCAAGCTTCTTCCTGATCTTTTCATAGTCACAGTTAACAATGGCCAATTGTTTCTTAGTGTCTTCGACCTCATTGATGTAATTATTTATAGCAATTTGCTTATTAGCCAAGGTTTTCGACAGTTCAGAAACATCCTTCTTATAATTTTCAATTGTACTAAGAAAATTTTTCTCCTTTTGTCTCAAGGAATCAATTGACCTTTGTAACGGACCAACATCAGCTTTTAAATTCAGATTTTCTTCAGTTAATTCTTTAATTCTGAATTTTAACTGATTACACTCTACACAATCTAATTTAGAATCAGAAGAAGAACTTACCTTGTTCGACGATTCAGTAATGGCCATCAATGCATAATGAGCTGCTGTCTTCTGAGCTCCAAAAAATTCGCCGAAATTCTTCTCTGTGCAGTCAGCATCCACAAGAAACGATCTTTTACCAATCAGCGCATTTGCTTCAGCTAACAGATCCTCCAAATCTTCTCCCATATCAGAATCGCACTCCGAGTCACAGTCAGACGCTTCGGTTTCAGAAATGATGATGTCAGACTGCCTCGAAGTTTCTTCAACTTCGGCTGGTGCTTCAGAAGCTTGTTGAGCAAAACAGGCTGCACCACCTTGAGGAGCTTCTTCTCCAATGATCAGATGGTTCCAGTTAAAACCTTCATCAGCTTGAATAACCAGGGCTTGACCTTGATTGTTGTTTGCAGGAGGCCTCTGGTTCTGGTTCTGGTTGTTGACTGGGACAATAGCACGCTCAGTATTAGGTTGTGCCTGAGCTTGCTGCCTCTGATTCTGATTCGCTCTGTTGTTGTTGAAGGAATTCTGATGTCCTTGCTGCTTAGGTCGGTCACATTCCCTTGCAAAATGCCCTTTTGTGCCACAGTTGTAGCATGTGACCTTTGTTTTGTCGAACCCAAACTTGGTGTTGTTATTGATCAAGATATCTCTCCTTCCCGTCCTGTCCATGTATTCCTTTGCCCTTCTCACCACGCTTGCGAAGTGCCATTGTATGTCTATCAGATCCATGTCGTCTTTATCAATCTGCGAGTAATCCTCCTGTGTAAGATGAGGATTCCCGATCTGTCCAGCAACCAGTCCACTATAGGAGTTTACCAAGGTCGACAGTAGAGCCATATGTTCTTGAGCTAGCTCTACAGTCACCTTTTCTAAACCCGCGGTGTTCAGCTGCTCTGGGACTGTATTGGTCCGATAGCCACCTTGATTAGAAGTAGAAGCACCTCCATATCCACCATAACTTGTAGTTGGAGCCCCGCCAAAACCTGAAGAAGAAGGTCCACTAAAGTTTGCAGTTGCCTGCGCTGGTGCTGTAAGATGAGAAAACGGGTTAACACCAAACTGGTTAGTATTAAAATTCAAAGGATACGGGTTTGGTCCAAAAGGATATGTAGGAGATTGAACATCAGCTGGGGGACCATAATTGTCGAAAGCATAAACTGGGTCCGGGTTAACCACAAAAGCAGTTTGTGGTTTGGTACCACCCACACTGGTGTCCTGAAGAGGATTCCCATAATAGATGCTGGGATTCTGTGGAATGAGCGCCTTGTTTGCTCTCCTGATTTCCTCTATCTCCTTGTTCTCCAGCTCGGTAATGAACTCGTTGATGGAGAGAGTCTAATATGCATTGCTTGACTTTAGAATATCCAACCATTGATGCCAATGAGGACGTAGCGCCTCAGCAAATCTTTCTACAAGGTCCGCAGATGAATATAAGACCCCGTACTGATACATTTCAGACATCAGATGGTAGTATCTAGCAGTCAAGTCCCTCAGAGATTCGTTCCGATAGCATTGAAGTTCTCGAACTCCTTCTTGAGTTGATCCATTTTAACCTTCCGCGTCTTCAGATTTCCTTCATTTCGCTCAGCCAGTGCTAGCCAAAGCATCTGTGATGTAGTGCACTGAGCAAATTGATGAAGTATATCCTTGGGAAGAGCTTGCTTCAATGCCGCCATCGCCTTCTTCTCATAATTATACTTCTTCCTCTGATCTTCATTCATGTCTTCAATTGAGATCGGAGTAGTGGAATTCTCAACCATAGGCCTACTATACCCAGTCTCTATTGCTGACCACACGAGACCATCAATACCCTCAACATACGTTTGAAATCTGCCCTTCCAACCATGGTAGTCGGACATGTATTGCAATTTCGGCGCCCTATTCTAACTACCCATCTCTAAGTCACTCATGAGAACGGAAGACAGATGATTCGTCTGTGAGTTTGCAGCTGTCGCGAGTGCCCAAGGATTCGCGTTCATCGCTTGTTGTTGAGCCGCTAGCGCCCACGGATTGATTCCGGCAACATTCGCTTGTATTTGCGCTTGTTGCATCTGTTGCGCGTTTCGCTCGGCTGAGTATTGCCAAGGGTTTGTGGGTACGTTCGCTTGATTGTTCAATTGTTGGTTATTATGTTGCCTAGGTTGGTTTAGATGACCCCACGGGTTTGCCATATGTCAAGGTATGATAATAGTCCGATACTTAGTCAAATTTTACGTTCCAGAACCTTGTAGGCGATTATGGTCACAATTGCTAGTTAATGTAGGCGATTGGAGGATGTTAACATGTGATTAGGGCTAATTGCTAATGAATAGTGACGCGATTAGGGTTTTAGGGTGATTGGGGTATGCCACGTGATTAGGCCTAATCGCTAAAGCACTGTATGCGATTGGAGGCCTAATCGTGTACTGTAGCACGCGAGTGAGCCTAATCGCATGCACTGTAGCACGCGAGTAGAGGCTAATCGTGTAAGAACCCTAATTGCTCAAAATTTTCATGCGATTTGGCCTGCGTAATCGCCTGATCTGATCTGCAGCCGCACTTTTGCTCAAAAATCACCTATTTTGCCTCAAAATCTTATCTAAAACATTGTATTTTGATCCCAAAGGATTAGACAAGTTACCAAAATAGTTTTAGAACAAAACCTGATAAAAAATACACGTTTTTAACCGTAAACACACACTAAGATTTTGAAAAATATGGGTATATGGTAAAAATCCACATAGACTACCAACGTGCCGATTTATTCACCAAAGCTTTTGACGGTCCTCGTTTTGAGTACTTGTTAATCTTAAACGGCATTAAAGTTAAGCAGGATTAGATCCTCATCGGTAATCGTTTTTGTAAATATTTTTCTTTAAAAAAATCAAAAAAATCCAAAAATATTGTCTTTTCGCATATTTTTAGATTTTTAGGGGGAGAAAATTCAGAAAAATACAAAAACATCAGAAAATGCAAAATTCAAAAAAAAAATGAGAAAATCCCAAAATCAAAAAAATTGAGAAATGCAAAAATGAGTTTCTTTGGTGAAAATTGGGAAGATGATATTAACCAATCAGTCGGACTGCTGGACCTGTCTGGACCCTTACCATCTTAAAATATTGGAACTGATAGGTAGCCTCTACAATGATGTGTCGGTAGGCTCAAAATCATTTCCAAGTTCGGCACGGTGATATAAACCTAAATCATCTGAATCATGTGTGGATCAACGTGCGTTGGCATATGGTCTTGGTACCGAAATCTCGTTTAATAGCATGCCAAAATCCGAGGTGTCATGGTCTTTAAGAGGTTGGTACATCCGGGGTGAACTGGACATCTCTCAGAATAATTAGGAGTGGCACACGTGTCGTACGTTGGGGTCGCAGCCTACGACTGAGACACCCCTATGTCATTTCCTGAAAAAAAAACAAAAAATAGAATAAATTCTGATCAGGGGACGTCCGGGAATCCTAAAAGAGCAAAAAGATTCATATATGTCAAAACCCTATTCTCAATGAGAATTCGCTCTAAGGTATCAAATCATATACCTAAAGCATCGTACCGTGAAAAATCAAATATACGGTATTTGACTTGAACCCTGGTTTGGATCTCACTGGTCTCTCTGTTGCAGCGTTTCTGCAGACCTGATCACCACTGAGTCCACTCCTTGTAAAATACGGATGACAACAACTTACTCACCGGTTACGAGGAAGCATTGTGCATGACTTGATACGGGAATGTGTCGCGTGGCGGGGAACACCTTGTATCTCAGTCTTAATATTACCTTAACGTATCTAAAGTGCCTAGCGATAAAACTTGATTTTGAGTTTAGGTGGACAACAATATCGACAGTTGTTGTAGGATGCTTATTGGTAATTTAAGCGAAAACTGAAAATATAAGGGTTCTAGTAAAGTCCGTACACTGATATGATTCCCTAACCGTTGAAACTCGCAAAAATATGATAGTGTACAGTTAGTTGATCTCCCGTTTTGTTTTATTTATGCTTAGTTTAGCTTAATTAAATAATCATTCTTGATTGCCGATGATGGAATCCTAATCCATTGTAATCTTACTTCTTCAAGAATAAAACGCCGAAAAATAAAAAAGGACAACTAATTGGAAACTTGTGTTTTTGCCGGGTCAAAACCGTATGTTTTATCAAGTACAAGGGTGGAAAATGAAACATTTTCAAGTATCTGAGTCATCATCTGAGTCGCGTGTTAAATTGGGTTGAAAAAACGCATGTTTTGAACCTTAACGGGTCAAAAATGTGAGTTTTGGTGCTGCAGGGGCATTTTGGTAATTTGTGTGAAAACTATATGTCCTTAGTTGAGGAAGTTTTTCAGGAAGCGTCAGCAGAGGTTCTCGAATCTTCATCTTCCGACGACGATTTTGCGGAGTCTCATGAAACTCTCACTGAGGAACAAGCTGGAAATGGTGAATCTACCACTACAGCTCCAGTTAATCCGACAGGAAACAATCAAGCTGGTCCTTCTTCTTCAGCAGCTCCAGGGATAGGTCTTCGGATCGATCTCTCCGGTTTTAATATGCAACCCGCTGCTCCCTCTAGTTCAAGCGCCGCAGAGACAAATCTATCTCAAGGTTTGGAGAACCTTAATCTGCATTCGGATGATCCAGTGCCGGCACATCCGGAATCTCGGATTCACGACACTCATCCGATGCAAAATGTGATTGGTAATCCGGCTAGCAGAGTCATGACGTGCAGTCAGCTCAGAAATGCTAGTCCAAGTGACAATACAGGTACTCTGGCACTCTACTCGGAAATCAGAAAAGCAGGTCATCAGAACCATATGGTTTATATGCGATTAGAACCATATGTCTCTCACTACACGATTAAACATTGTTGGCGAGTGGTGTACTCCAATCGTGCTTCATTATTGGCGAGTGGTGTACTCGCGTGTCTCATTTAAACGAATACTACCCCACTCGCTAGTGGACTCAGGCGATTAGATATTATCAACACACGATTACAAGGGGGTATAAAAGCAGACACTTAGTCATTCTTCTTCATTATATTCAAACTCCTCTCTGTTCTTCTTTTCCCCCTAAACCGATTGATATCAAACCTTGTTGCCCAAATATTTTGATCTTGGAACATTAATCTACACTACCAAGGTAACTTATTCTCTAAGTTTCAGCCTCAAACAACATGGTTTTGATGGTTAAATCTGTCTCATTCTTGTCAAAACCCTAGAAAACTTAAAACTGATCATATGATCATTATAACTTGTTTGTTGGTATGAAATTGATATGAGGGTTTGTTTATCGGCACCTATAGGATCTTTGTATACCAAAACTTTACTCAAAATCATCAGATTCAAGAAACCCCAATTTCAAACCTTTAACAACCCTAATTTGGTAAACCAGCCAATTAACCCTTGATTACGAACTGTTAGTGTATTATTACTTAGGGGTTATGTTATTGGTTTGTTTTAGACTTCAATGCAACAAAATCTGGACTCAAATCAACAATTGATCGAATTTGATAAAAATTGGTGATCGAGGCTACTGTTCATGCGATTAGAATCTCTAATCGCGTGAATAGTAATGCGAACGGATAGCTTGAATCTCTAATCGCTTGAACAGTATGCGATTGGGACGTATCTGCTCCAAATCGCATGAATATTAGACGATTAGGGACACTTGAGTGTTATAATCGCTAGAACAGTGTGCGATTAGGGTAATTGTATCCCTAATCGCCTATAACAGGCTGTCTCACCAATTTTTGTCCGAATTTGTCCGTTTTTGTTCGTTTATCATATCTTTGATCTGTTTGTGATGATTTGTCGTGTGTTTGCCTTATAGAATCATGCAGTACGGTACGTCGGACAAGCACAACTGTCTTGCCTTTCTCGGACCTGTAAAGAAGCCGGAATGCAAGCGGTTTGAAGGCGTAATCGAATACTTGAAGCGCTCAAAGATAAAGTACGCTATATCTACGGACTATGCGACTTACAAAAACATTCTTCAGGAATTCTGTCAAAATGCTAGGGTCGACGTCAGCACAATTCCAGCTACCATCAGAAGCACTGTGCAACGAAAGGAAGTTATTATCACTGAAGACTTAATTCGCGAGATTCTAAGGTTTGAAGATGATAAAGATGATCCGATCGTATTCGATTCCATTTTGATACGTGGTGGATTCCTAAGGATGAAGTACACTGGTGACGTTCGTGCGCAGGAGATGCTACAGAAAGGGTGTCTACCTCCGGAGATGAAATATCTAACGCACGTTGTGTTAAAGTGCATCGGCCCTCGCAAAGGAACTTTCGATGCGATCAAAGACACTTTGGCATCAGCGATTGTCGCGTTGACGTTGAACAAGCCGTTCAACTTCTCTGGAATGATTATGCATCATCTAAAGGAAGTGATTCTGCGAAAACCGTCAGAGAACGCTTTCATTGTCTATCCTCGCTTTCTGCAGATGATCCTTGACAACCAGATCCCAAACATGGTAAAACGGGTTGAAGAGTTGATTGATATAAAGAATATAGATGAAGCTGAGTTGAAAAGAATGCTGCAATACAAGAACAAGCCGAAGTCAGAATATCCACCAAGTCGTCGATTGTTTGCATGTCCGTTGAGAGATAACTATGAGGCACCTCCAGGTAATAGGTGGAGGCATGACGACAGTGAGTCAGAAGATGATGTTCAGATTCACAGACAAGTGTTCAAAGATGGTGATAACATTGGCAGACCTACTGTTGCTTTGGGACCCAATGCACCGGGCAATACGGGTGATGCTGAACTGAGACGAGATGATGATATGTTTGATGCTACGTTTCTGAATGCAGATGCACCATCCAGTTCAGACAAAGGTAAAGGCAAGATTGATGAAGGCCCGGTTAACATAGAAGACGTTGATGATGATGATGACGACTCAGAAGCTACAGAAGATGATTCACCCGATGTACTCACTCTAGAAGAGGATAGAGCTCGCGCAGCCGAGGCGAGAGAGCTTGCAAGAGATCCCACTTTCACTCCAGTTAGTGGTGATCTTGTTGCAGATATCGATGCTGAACTTAGCACGCCTCCTCCTCAGAAAAGACAGAAGACTAAAGCAACGAAAGTTGGTAGGGGACAAAAGAGGATGTCAGAGAAGGCAGTTGCGGCTGAGAAGATTCCTAAGAGATTGAGGGGAAGACGTGTGACCTTGAATCTCCCAGATACTTTTAACATTCCTGCTTTCTCTTCCGTATCAGCAACAATAGCAGCAACAGAAACAACAGCAGCAACAAAAACAACAACAACAGCAGCAACATCTTCAGTTCCTCTTTCTTTCAGTGCAGCTATGCCTGCGGGTGTGACTATGTCAATGCCTTCCTCGGTAATCTTCACTGAGCCAGTCTCAGCTACCGTTGAAGCGACGAGTTCACAGTTAGTCTCAAATCCGATAGGGGATCGAATCCGAAAGTTGAAGGAAGTAGCAAGATCGACAGCTGCTAAACCTTCAGGCCAATCCTCTTCTTCGACTCCAACAACCAATGAACAACTTCAAAGAAAGATTAGCGAACTAACTGCCATAGTAGCTGCGCAATCACGTGATATAGCAGAATTGCGAACGAAGAATGCAAGCATAGAAGAAAATGAGAACGCAATGCTCGAGCTGATCGAAGAATCTATCCAGTCTAACACAGAGCTGAGAACGACGGTAGATGCGCTCACATTATCTAACCAGCAGGTCATAGAGTCGAACAGGCTGATGATGGAATCTCATCAGCAGCTGATACAGTCGAACCAAAGTACTTTGGAGAGACTTGCAGGTGTAGAGGCCTCAAATAGCGAACTTCGCCTGATCAATGTGAACAATGAGCGAAGGATCACGAAGACTGAAAAAGAAAATACGGAGCTGAGGGCTAGGATAAATGAGTTGACTGGAACTCAACCTAGACTCACTGGTGTTCCTAGTTCAGAGGCTGGTGCTGGTGCTGGTGCTGGTGATGATGATGATGAAGATAATGATGATGAGGAAGATGATGATGAGGACGACGATGATGATGAATCAGATGGTGATGATGATGTTGGAAAGGGTGGTGGTGGTGATCCTGGAGCCACAGGCGGGGGCGGATCATCGGGTGGTTCTGCATCGAGACGAACAAAGAAAGGTCATGATCGCAAAGGCAATGATCCCGAAGCAGGTTCTTCTGCTCAGGGGGAGCCTGCACCTATGATGAGCAAGATTCAAGAACTACGTGATAAAGTGAAGAAGAAAGCGATAGTTCTAGTTGAATACGTGGAGCCTCTAAACTGTTATTTTGCATATGATGACGAATGTAACTTGCTCCCACCTCCTGCCATGCCTGAATATGATCTGGAAGAAGGAGAGATTCCACCTGAGATGACATCAGAGGATATGGCTAAAGTATATGGCTTTGCATCTGGAGAATCTTCCAGTGCAAGTCAAAGTGTTCCTCCTGAAATGCATCCAGAGTACAATGAAGTGGATCTCAAAGATGGAACCAGCGTACCGACTCCTGAGTACGTTGTAAATGACTCGGGCGCTGGAATTCCAAACATTGATGAAGAAATGGTACGTGAGGCTGAAGAGAAGTTGAAATCCGACTCTGCTGAAGTTCCTGATGAAGTAAAGACACGACATGACAAAATCAGAGAGCGTTATCCCAAATGGTTCAAGCCCGAAGAGAAGAAAAAGCCAGTCGAGCGAGCATCCATCTTCAAGAAAAGATTGTCGAAGATGTCTGGCAATGTGATAAGCTGGGCGTATGTGAGTCACACAAGAATGCTCGGGGTAAAATGGCAAGAAGGTGTATTGTACTTTAGGGAATACAAAGACATTCTGAGCCTGCCATTCTGGTACATTCGTGATTTAGTTTGTCTCGATTATCCGTTGTACAAAGAGAAAACTGCTTCTCTTCAGGGTTTTTACACAAAGTTGAAGCGAGAAAGCTCAGAGGGATGGAAAGAGTTCGAGCCTCAGTATCCAAGATCATATCCAACAGACAAGATTCATCCTTTCACTTTGAAGCCTATCTGGGAACACAAGATCAAGCCACCGAAATGTGTCTCAAGGATTCCCATCGTTCCAGTTGAGCAAGATTTTTCTTCTAAGCTGTACTACTGGCATTATGATGCAGCAACTACAGAAGCCGTGATTGTCTTGAGCAACAGTCCGAACCCATGCAGAAAGATAAGAATTTGGGATCCTATGTGGTTGATCAACTGTTCAGAGAAGGACGTGGAGACGTTGTACCAACATCCAATCATGCATTTACCAGTTAAAGCCGATCAAGCGATGAAGTTTCAAAGAGTGATCCAGTTTTGCTACGCCTACAAGGTTCATGCAGGATGCGATTGGTCGAGAATCACAAGGGTCAGAACAACGTCAAGCTGAAGATGAAGACAGAAGATGCTGCTAGTCATTTTGTTTAGTTGTATTTGTTTCTGCTTATCGAGTCTGTAAAGTTGTTTGCTTTTGGTATAAACGTTGTCTTTTGGTTATGTCTGTACGTATACTAGCCTGGTCCAAGGGGGAGTCTGTTAGTACATGATGTCCCTGGGCTAGTATATTGGTTGATTGGACGTAGTTCGGGGTGTTTGGAGACGTTTGTACGCGTTTTGGAGGGTTTGGGAAGCTGTAGGCGATTACACAGTGTTATCAGGCAATTAGCACTCATGCTACATCACTGTAGCACACGATTGCACTCATGCCACATCACTGTAGCACACGATTATGGGCATTACATAGGCGATTAGGCCCAATCGCCTATGTTATCATGTCTTATAGCTGCACAATCGCCTATAAGGTGCTGTACGTACCCGGGAGGTATAAATAGGCCAATTCTCAACCCTAGAGCTCAGTTCTTGCCTCACACACTCTCCAAACACCCTCCCTTGGTCTGAGAAGTCTGATTTGATCCCTGTAAACACTCGAGCTCTGTTTTAGTGATTAATCTATAATCTTTTGACCCGTGTGTGTGTTGTAATTACTCGTTTATCATCGTTTCATTATCGTTTCTGTTATTAGAACATATTAGAGGGATTCCGCACCTCTAGTATAAACCTCGTGATTGTCGGATTACGCGTTCGCCGGTCCTAACAGTTTAAAAACCTCTAAGTCCTTCCGGACTTAGATTTCCACCTTTTCTCAAGATTTCTCCTATTTAATCAATTCTAAACGCATTAGCGCGCATTAGACATGGTTATGGAAATAACTTACTTTGTTGACACCCACACTTTATGTGAGTAGATTTAGTTCCCATACT
Source organism: Ambrosia x helenae (assembly GCA_030844895.1). Taxonomy (NCBI): domain Eukaryota; kingdom Viridiplantae; phylum Streptophyta; class Magnoliopsida; order Asterales; family Asteraceae; genus Ambrosia; species Ambrosia x helenae. Next base: position 6,151,393 of record CM061223.1, read on the forward strand.
GCTTCGCCTGAAGGCGTTTATTTAGCTACGGATTTACCGGGTGGCGTTGACCCATACCTTGCACCCACCCATATGGATTACTTAGGCAACGAGTGCCCAATTTTCCAAATGTTCTCCTGCATACACTCTAGATTGGCCACATTAGTCTCTTGGGACTCAATGTTAATGCATTTACCATTTGTCCCATTATCCACAAGTTTCTTAAAGCTTGGATAACTGGCTTTTATTGTCGGGTTCGAATGGTGAGGGAATCACCCCTTCGACCCGTTAAGACTCATGATTACATAACTTCCTTATTCATGTGATTTTATCCAAAATCTGAGTTTAGACTCTTGTTTACCATATGGCTTTATTGGTTGACCCAATTGATGATTTCCATCATGTGATCAACACTATATGACTCATTTATGACTATGAATTTTGTTTTGACATGAATTCGCATCAATCACGCGATTAAAATAGGTTTCACCCCTTGAGGTCATACCTTTGTCCCACTTCAAAGTTTAAACATTCATATCAATACAAGAGTTGTATTTGTAGACTAGTAGTGTAAGTATTACTTACCTCATATCCGTTTTGCTTCCGTACGAATTGAGCTTGCATCCGTTTGACCCGTTTGCTCCCTAGTCCTTGCATCTAACTTAGGGACATGTCAAACCTTGTTTTTGTTAGAACACATAATATGGATTTCTTTCATAATCCCTGGCATCATGTATTTATTTTTCCTCAAGCTCAACATTTACATTTCTAGTTTTCATATTCATACATGTTTTACACATTTATTTTCTCATTCAAGCATTTCATCAAAAACCTTATATGCACTAATTTCATCATGTTAATTCTAGGTGTTCAAGACTTTCTAGATTCCACCATGGCTTAATTGACCATTTGCACATGATCAATTTACCAACTAGCACACATACATGATATCAATTACATAGAATTTGCAAGACTTTACCACATACTAGTGTAATTCATGTTTAGGGTAAAAACCCATTACTCATACATAACACCCATTCACAATTTCATATAAATCAACTACATATTATGATTCACCACGTTTTACAGCTTCCTTGGTGCCTACTAACACATATAAGCCCATACGAACTAAGAAATTCATGTTTTTGCCAAAACCCTAGATTTTTACCATTCACATAAACTCCCAATTCAGCATCAAGAATCAATTTGAAGGTTACCTTAGGGTCGATTAGGCCCTATATGAAGGATTTTCACTTCATGCATTCATGCTTGAATGAGGTTTAGAAAGGTGTATGTGTGTTTTGTGTGTGTATAACTCATCTCCTGATGAATTATCGATCACATATACTCAATATAGTGTTATGTTTAATCAAGTTTAGCCAATTGACCAGTTTAGCCCTTCAAGTTCTACACTCCATGATTATTAGATTAAATGACTAGTTAGGATGGTCTCTTGTATCGGGTTTTAGCCCCTTTAGATAATAAAGATTATTTATCTTGATTTGTTAATATAACACAGTCCCCGCTTTATTTTCTGATAGAACGTTCGCATTATTATTTATCTTGATTTGTTATTTGCTAATCATGCCACTTGGCATGATTAGGCGAAACTGATTTTCGGGGTGTTACAACATGAGTCGGAGCAACAAGTGCAACAAATGGAAAAATAAATGAAAGAAAACGAAGAAAGGAGGCAAAAAGAATTTGAGGAGTTTATGCGAAAATTCCAGCCGCCCGTTACTTGTTAGTTGTAGTTATAGTTTTTCAAGTATTTTGGGCTTTTATGTTTAGAAATCGTGTTTTGTACTTAAAACGGAATCTATGTTATTTATTTTGGTGGTTTTGAATCATATTTGATCATCTTGTATTTGTTGTTAGTAGGATAGAATTGGTTATTCCATTTTTTATTTTCATTTTATTTTTGGATACAACACTCCACTGATTTTTTTTCATTTAAATACAAATATAAACTTTTTTTTTAAATTCACGGTTTAAAGGTAATATTAATTACTTTTACACTATTACAACTGTCCCACCACCAAATCAATAAATTCAATTTGGAAACCGTCAATCGAATTGAATAACATTGAAACGATTCCACCAAACGGTCAGTAATATTGACTTACTTCGAACCGTTCGTTTCAATTTTTTTTGTATATAAGCACAACAAACCGTGGGGTTAAAACTCACATTTACCACCGTATAAACAAACAGACACACACACACAAAGATGACTCGCTGGACCACAAAAGAAGAGATGACGTTGGTGGTGTGCTACAAAGACGCCACAAAACGACCCGGTTCTACAACAACGTCAACGCTCGAGGGCCTCGGGCTCGGGATCCCACCCGGAGGGGTTTAGGGATCGAGTGCTGGCCGATTTCAACCGCCACGTCGGCACCAACGACCGGACCATCGTGAGCCTGCAGCGGAAGTGGGCCGATCTCAACATAAAGTGTGATCGGTGGACCACCTTGTACGAGAACACGTTGAGGGAGGAGCCACACATGGACCCAGAGTTAGCTATCGAGTTCACGCATGTGGACTATACGGCTCGATACGACAACAGTTTTGACCATGTCGAGGCATGGCAACTGTTGTGCTAACTCTAGTTTTTTTTTTTAATTTCTTTTAATGTAATTTATTTTTATGTTTAATAGTAATGAATTTTAGTTTTTTATGTTCCTCTTTAATGTTTTTTTTATTTAATTAGATTTTAAAACAAACTGTTAAAATACAAAAGAAAAATAGTATTTAGTTAAGTCAAAAATAAAATAAAACGGTTACTAGCACGGTAAACAGAACCAGAAAAACGATTTACGGGACCACTACCAACATATGTAGCAACTGTGTTACCGTGTAGGAGTGGGTACCCCTGACTAATTCGGGTGGCGACCCGTCCCCCTTATAATACCTCAAAGAAACATATAATATAATATTTATATTTACCTTTGTCTTATATTAAGTTATACCTACGCCTGTCTTCTTTAGTATTATAGTATTTTTTTTATTACTTCCATTTAATAAATGTAGCACCTTCTTCTCCACTATCAGCACTACCTTTTTTATGTTGTTATATAAAATCTGAACTAATTTTTTTTATTATTATTAATATATAATATATAGATTTCCTCTCCAAATAATACACCCTATAATACCCCACCCCACATCACCCGACACCCACACTGTTACAAAAAAAAAAAAAAAAAAAACTACAAAATGAAGGAGATCAGTATTAGGGTGATAGCTGACTTAGGGATGAAGGGGGTGAAGGTGATAGTTGACTTAGGGATGAAGGGGATGAAGATAGCGATTGAGGAGATAGTGTTGAAGGCAATCAAGGATTCTATTGAAGAGTTATTCGACGGAGTTTCTACGGTTATAAAGGATCAGTTGGTGAAGTTGGCTGTGGAGTGGGCTAAGAAGTGGGGAAATAAGATGTTATCGGTGGGGAAGTGGTTAGTGTCTCCCTTGTTGGGTCGTGGTGCCGGTGGTGGTGCTGCTGCTGCCGGTGGTGCTGCTGTTGATGGTGGTGCTGGTGATGGTGGTGTTGCTAGTGCTCGTGATGGTGATATTGAGAATCAAGAATAGGTTTAATGATATGGGTGGATTGTTTATGGGTATAGAATGATTAATATTAATTTGATGTTTTTTATTTCATTTAAAATGATATGGAGTATGGTATAATTAATATTTATCTTTTTTCATTGTTTTTTATAACAACATCAAATGCAAGCTATGTACAACATTATTGAGCACAAATACCTCATAAGGTACAACAAAACAATGCATAGAGTTATAAAAAACAATGCAAAAACAATGAAAAAAGATAAATATTAATCATACCATACTCCATATCATTTTAAACGAAATAAAAAACATCAAATTAATATTAATCATACTATACCCATAAACAATCCATCCATATCATTAAACCTATTCTTGATTCTCAATATCACCACCACGAGCACCAGCAGCAGCACCACCATCACCACCACCACCGGCACTGGCACCATCATCACCATCACCAGCACCACCATCACCACCACGACCCAACAAGGGAGACACTAACCACTTCCCCACCGATAACATCTTATTTCCCCACTTCTTAGCCCACTCCACAGCCAACTTCACCAACTGATCCTTTATAACCGTAGAAGCTCCGTCGAACAACTCTTCAATAGCATCCTTGATTGCCTTTAACACTATCCCCTCAATCGCTATCTTCACCCCATTCATCCCTAAGTCAGCTATCACCTTCACCCCCTTCATCCCTAAGTCAGCTATCACCCTAATACTGATCCCCTTCATTTTGTAGTTTTTTTTTTTTTAATTTTGTAACAGTGTGGGTGTCGGGTGATGTGGGGTGGGCGGTATTATGGGGTGTATTACTTGGAGAGGAAGTCTATATATTATATATTAATAATAATAATAAAAAAAATAGTCCAGATTTTATACAACATAAAAAATGTAGTGGTGATAGTGGTGACATGAAGAAGAAGATGCTACATTTATTAAATGGAAGTAATAAAAAAACTATAATACTAAAGAAGACAGGCCTAGGTATAGCTTAGTATAAGACAAAGACAAAGGTAAATACAAATATTATATTATATGTTTCTTTTTTCTTTGAGGTATTATAAGGGGGACGGGTCGCCACCCGAATTAGTCACAGGTACCCACTCCTACACGGTAACACCGTTGCTACATATGTTGGTAGTGGTCCCGTGAATCGTTTTTCTGGTTCTGTTTACCGTGCTAGTAACCGTTTTATTTTATTTTTGACTTAAATAAATACTATTTTTTTTTGTATTTTAACAGTTTGTTTTAAAATCTAATTAATTAAAAAAAAACATTAAAGAAGAACATAAAAAACTAAAATTTATTACTATTAAACATAAAAATAAATTACATTAAAAGAAATTAAAAAAAAAACTAGAGTTAGCACAACAGTTGCTATGCCTCGATATGGTCAAAACTGTTGTCGTATCGAGCCGTATAGTCCACATGCGTGAACTCGATAGCTCACTCCGGGTCCATGTGCGGCTCATCCCTCAACGTGTTCTCGTACAAGGTGGCCCACCGATCACACTTTATGTTGAGATCGGCCCACTTCCGCTGCAGGCTCACGATGGTCCAGTCGCTGGTGCCGACGTGGTGGTTGAAATCGGCCAGCACACGATCCCTAAACCCCTCCGGGTGGGATCCCTAGCCCGAGGCCCTCGAGCATTGACGTTGTTGTAGAACCGGGTCGTTTTGTGGCGTTGACGTTTAGTTTATTTGAGGACCAGACGATATATGTATTATGTTTATATATATAATCATGTATTTATGTTAAGATATTTCTATAAAAAAAATAATAATAAAATAAGGTTTGGATAGAATTTATATGTAAACGTTACTTTTGAAGCAGAACATTATAGATTTGAACGCCCGATATGCTTCTTATATTTTTATAAAAATTTGGGCAAAATTTCCTCTGTTTTTGCAAGAAACCAGACAACTCACGTTGTCTATATTTTCCCAAAAATCAATCATCCAATTTCATAAAAATGTAATACAATTTAACTAAATCTTTGGTCGCGACAAATGGTTCAATTTATTAAGACTATAAAGAACGAAAAACTATATGTTTTGATAAGTAATACATAAATATATGGTTTGACATTATGATACTAAAAGTACGCATGAATATAAGTTAGTCCTTATTTGATTAGTCAAGCTAACATTAAAATAGTTTTTGTTACAATTTGTTTCGGTTCGTTTATCTATTAATATATATAAAAGAATTGAACATTGCTGACGTGGCGTGCAATGGTGCTTCAACTTCTCCATGAAACCGCCACATGGCATCATAATTGAAAGATTTTAATGTTTTTGAATTATTTTCTTTTTTAATTAAATTGAGTTATTTTAGGAAAAAAAGAATTTAAAAATAAATTTAAAATTTTATCTCTCATGTTTTCTCCTATAATTTTTAAACGTTTATATCTTTTATATACGGGATTTTTTAAAGAAAAAAATTACACCAAATTAACGAGCGTTTTATTATCTTTCCAACGAGTACCATAGTGCTATATAAAAAATGGAGAAAAAATCGACTATTTTTTGTGGGGTTTCGTTCATACAGGAAAAAAACACACAAAGTATTCATGTTATTCATTAATCATGTTTTTTCTTTTAAACTAGGTTCTTATCTACGATGTTGAAAATCAGCCAATCGCCATGTTATCATTGGAATTTTACTAGATATACTTCATCAAGAGAAGCTAGGAGAACAAATCGCGCAACACTGCAACACATGGTGTCACCTTATAGCAAGGTTATTTTTTTATTTATTTAATTACAAGAGTAATAATTATTACTATTGATATTAGTATTATTAGAAAGGTTATATTTTTCAACTCTGGGACGCTCCCGGAAAGAATTGATAGTTGCTGACGTGGTGTTCAATGGTGGTCTCAACCATCTCTTGATTATGCAACGTGGCATAATGAAATGCAATGGTTACAACTTCCAACTTAAGTGTTTGTTTAGTTTATTAGGTTAGGAATTATAAGAGTCATTAGAATGTGAGAAATTAGAGAGATGTGATGAGTTTTTGAATAGTTGCAGCTTACATAAGTGATTCTTTACATGATTACTGATTAGGTTTTAGATTAGGGAATATGAGTTATTACTGATTAGAATACTATGAACATGCAATGATTGAGAGATTTTGTGGTTAGTTAACTTGAGCCATTTGCAATAGGTTATCACGTAAAATTAGATTTTTCAACCCCGGAACCCTTCCGGGGTAATCAGCTAGTACTGTTAATATTAGTATTTATATACACTATACCCGAAAAGAATAAACTAAAGTCTTGGTGCGCGTTATACCTTTCTGTTAATAGGCTCGCGAAAACGACCCGAACTGAGCGTCAACAGGTCTGACCGGGTTTGACCAGTTCTGTACCTTTGACTATCGCTGACCAGAAACCCATTCTTGACCACAATGTACCGTTAACCCATGACCCAACAACCCGATCTACAAGAACGACCCGGCCAGCAAGAAAGAAAACAACCAATCCAAGACCAATGGCCAAGCATCATCCAAAGCAAGCCCATGGTTGGTACCTTGCTGCGTAACCATCACCGGTCACGGCCACCAAGCCTGAACCGGAACCAATCCAAACGAAAACCCGTTGTCGGCTTGTACTGAGGCCAATCGGAAACACAAAACTCGAGTTAAACATTGTGACGTGGATGAAGGGAAGTGGCAGGTTAGAGTTTATGGTAGTCCAGATGGTGTTTGGTGGTAGAAGCTTGTACTGACGGGTCTTGGTTGCTGTGGCTGAAGTGGTGGTCGGCGGCGGCGGCGGCCGCCGCTGTGTCTTGAGTGAGAGAGAGTAGGGAGAGATGAGAAGGATGTGATGGTGGTGGCTAGGGTTTTAGTGAAGGTGAAGTGAGGAAGGAAGGAGAAGATAGTTTTTATAGGTAGGGTTATTATTTTAGGTGGTTGAGCTTCGCGTATACGAGCACGTTAAGTCACGTCTCTCGTTACAAACTCCACTCGTCTAGTCATTTAAATATTTGTATCACGTATTTTATTTATGTGAACCAACTAAAATCGAGTATTTGGACTATATATTTGTTATATATGTATTTATAATCTCGTCTAATTTTTTAAAGGTTTGCTAATCGTCGGTCATTTACCACGTCATTACTTGAAACGCGTTATTATTATTTTCGACACTATATTAGCGTATTTAAATGATTTAACTCATTAACGAATAGAAACATATCTCTTGTTGACGAGATATTATTGTTAATAGATTAAGATCGTTGTACGAATTATATATTTTATTTTTATTATTATTATTAATATCTTTTTAATTTTCTAGAAAGTAACGGGACGTTACATTTCCGTCGCGTGACGCGGTGAGCATGAGGATCCAAACTTTCTCATTTTTACCATTTCCATCCAATATTATTCAATCATATACATGTTTAATGGGTTATATGTCTTGTAAAACCCTTGGGTAAGAAGAATTTGAAGCCGGAAGAAGATCAAGCCACTTATGAAGAACCGAACGCGCACATGATTATTAAAACGCTTTCACTCACTCGATTTAGAGTTTTAAACTATACGCGGTTGCAACAAAAGTTCAAAATAGATACTTATAAACGATATAACGGGATCGTAAACTCTTTTGTGTGATGTGAACCTCGTTTTAATTTTGGTTGATCCTACGGAACATGTTAAAACTTTTTAAAATATACGATTAATCTCTCAAAGTTTAAGTTAACCCTGGTTTTTAACATAACTGATCCCGTGTTTTAGGGCGTTAAGCCTTGGTAATTCGGGACGGGTCTTACACATGTCTAGCATCCCTTTCATTTGCAATTTCGTTTTCCAATTCATCTCCAACTCTTTGAACTTAAAACTGTTAGAACATGTCACAAATTTAAGTTATTGTTTTATAAGTATGTAGGTAACGACAACTTAGTAGTATGGTGTAAATCATAAATACCGGTTAATACTTAATAATTTTAGAAACTTATAAACATATAGTAAGTAACAATCAAGATCCAAAAAAGTTACTGGTATCTGTTACCATGTGTTCTGTTATACTCTTTTCTTGATACGATCTACTTTATCTCCCTAAACTGTCTGCCAAAGTTTTTGTGACTCCGTTTGTAAAAAAAAGAAAGAAAATAGCAAAATGGATAATGAATTTGTGGGCTTGTAAACTAAGAAAAACTAAACAACCAATAAGAAAAAAAGACAAATAAGTAGCGTCGGCAAATTCATAGCTAGCACCCGACGCCTTCATAGCCAACACTCCGATTAAGTCGGCACCCATGGCCCACCCTATGAGATGTCGACACCCTCATAGCCCACACTCTAATAAGACGACACTTTTATGGGCCACACCCTGATAAGTCGGCGCCTTCATAGCACACACGACAACACCTCTATAGCAATAAGTGAAGCTCCAAAGGCCACAAATTTAAAAAGTAAATGCCTATATTGATTACATGGTTAGCTTGCCTATTTTCATAACTTTTCCATATTTAAATAAACCATATTTTGGGCTCACCCTATCGCGATAGACCAAGTCAAAATAGATACGATATAATTGAAACTGATTTAGAAGCCGCCAATGAAGCCACAGCGGAGTGGTTGAGGTGGGAGGTTTTAAGGCTTTGCCTGTTTCCTACTCTGGGGTCGCAGGATCGATTCCTGGCTGAGACGTTTATTCACGGGGAATTGATGTGGGAGTTTGGCCGGTCAAAAAAAAAAAAAAAAAAAAAAAAACTTTTATCGTTTAACCCAAACAACATGAACACAACTTCTATATGTGCCATCGTAGCTTCCATCACCACCTTGCACCATTATCATTTACAATTAACACTCTTCGAAGAACACAATATGTTGACAATCATAAAAGCAACAAACAATATTGAACAAGTCAAACAAAAGGCAAAAATGATTTTGATCTTTGAACAAATACATCCATAAAAATGATCTCTGAACCAAATCTACATCAAATATGAACATCAACCAAACAGTTACATAAAAATGATCTCCGAACCAAATCTACATCAGAACTTCGAATTATGTGGGTGAATTTTGGGAAAGGATTATTATCTTTTTAACTAAAAGCTTGAAGCTTTACCAAAAGAACTAGTACCTTCAAAAGCAACAATCGCCATCTTTATCCATGGAGTCCTATGAAATTAACACTAAGATGAAAGAATAAAGACCCTTTCCTCGTTGTCGTCCGTATGCACCGTGAGATCCTAATCGTCTCTATTGTTATATCACCTTTTCATCGCCACATAACCTTTCAAATCAGTGACAACTTAAACAAGAAAGAAAATGTAGGATCGTTTTCCCGTCGATTCACAAGGAAATTGAATAATACTACGAGTGTGACAGGCGGCCAGAAACAACGATCGGTTGTTGTTAGATGATAAGCACACGGAGAAAATTGGGCAGCACCTAGAGTGAAATGAGCAAAAGTTAAGCAAAAGTTCGGCAATTGTTTTTTATGAAATTGGCTAAGGGTGGTATATATACTCATCCTCATACGCCTGACTACATCCTAGGCGTAAGAGGGAGTTCACAACAATACGCCTGGGCCCAAGGCCTTCATACGCCTGAAACAATACCACCCCTAAAATCACCATAATAAACAACTAGGACTGCCTCTAAACATCCATAATCAACCTATAAACATCAAATAGACATTCGTTGCACAGTTATAGGTTAATAACTACGGTAGCATTTGGGTTAATCTAACCAAGGGTAAATTAGGAAAAATCGTTTAAATGTTTTTCAAATCGTAACAACAGAATCAATCGAAACCAAATTTTACAACGTTTGAAATCGATTAAACATTATGAATGATTACACAATCAAAATAACAAAAAAAGAACGTCGATTACATTGAATGAAAACGTAAGATCACTATTTGAAATTCAAAATCATAAAACAGAGTATAATAAATGGGATGAATAAAAACGCTAGTATTATTTATCAGAAACCTTCGATTTTGATTCAAGAAGAAGAATTAAAGATAAAAAATGGGTTAAAAAAAAGTTTGGTCTCTTCCGGTTAACACTTCGTTGGGAGGGACTTGGAAATCTATTGTTAAGAGCATTGCAGAGTTAAGGTTCGGTGATCGTGCTTTATTTTTAAACTTAAATGCAGCCGCTGGAAATGGAAGTCTATTAGATTCTGGCACGACAGTTGGCTAAATGGTACGCCTCTTTTTATGATATTGCCGAACCTTTATCAGTTGGAGACAAAAAAAAAAATACTGCCTGTTTTCAGATAGGATGGAATTAATCCATCAGCGTTGGAGCTTTAAACGCAGCTTCTGTATCGGCCCGTTCAATGAAGCCTGCACTCGCGAACTGTCTGAGCTACAGCCTGCAGGAAGCAGTGTCGGGGCTGCAGAGCATTGGCGAGGAGGATCACTAGTGCTGGAAGATAGAGAATGTGCAGGCGACCTTCAGTGTTAAAGCTATGAAACAGCTCATTCAGAAGAAGAACGACTCAGCTGACAGTTTCAACATTAAGTGGGTCAATTGGGTTCCAATAAAGTGCATGGTGTTGGGCTGGAGAGCGTATATCGTATGGAACCGGTTAAAACAAAGCTGTCTAAACGTAATATCCAGGTGGGTTCTTTAATTTGTTCTATGTGTGAATGGGATGTTGAATCGGGGATCATATTTTCACAAGTTGTGAAGTTATTCATGAGGTTTGGGCGAGCATTTCTTCTTGGCGTGGCATAAGTCCTATTTATGCTTATTGTGTGAGCGATCTATTGAAGTTGCATATAGATATGACAGGTAATAAATAGCGAAAAAAGATTATTCACGGCATCATTATAACGGCTTGTTGGTGTATTTGGGTTGCTAGGAATAACAAGACGAAGAATAGGACTAAGTTTAACGATTTGTCTTGGGATGATTTGCGTAAATCGCCTATGTATATGTTGTAGTTTGTTTCTTTCGGTCCTCGTTTTGAGGGCCGTCTTAGAGGTGGTTTGAATGAAAGTGAATCTTCAAAAAAAGTTAGTCACCATTTTTTTTTTTTAAAAGTTGCATTGAAAATATATAAAGCAGTATGAGGTAACTTTTTTCTTTTTTCTTTTTTTTTTAAGTGGCACGATCCATAATATAAAAAATACATAAACGACACAAATTGTAATTTAATCTTTTGGTTTCCATAATTGAAACACATTCATACATCTATGAAAGGTGACTATCTCCACAAAGATTTCTATGAACCAGTGAGATTAATTCCTATGCGATTAATGTAAATAAATAACCGAATCAGTTGCTCACAATTTAGGATAAGTCATAATTTAAATAACTTTTATGTGAAACATAAAATTTATAAAGCTTAGCAACCTTTTTTTGAACGGCCAACAAATTGGAATCACTCACAGAACACTGGAGTATCATCGTGCCACCAATGTTTCCATGCGATCATATTCCACCATCAAGTCACCAATTCAGGAGGAAACTCATAATTATGAGAAAACCCCCTTTATGAGATTCGAACCTAGGACCTTATGGTCCCTAAGTCTTATCTCACCACCAAGATGCCACTAGGCTATAATGCCTTGGGACATGTACTGATCGCAACATTTAAATTTGTAAAGATTATTTTTTTTTATTTTTTTTAAATATAAATTGTTATATATTATTAAAACCAACAAGAATTACAAGTGAGGCGCGGGTAGACGGTGCGCCGCAACCCTCTTTTGAATAGCAAAGCCTACTCACAACATTTCTCACACCTACATTTAAGAGCTTTACAATGCCCACCAGTAGTTGAACCTTCACTTAGGCAAACATTGCGACAGTTACTTTTATTGAAGCAAACACCCTTGAAGTTCTTGCTTTGATATGAACAATGAGCCTTACATGGTGGTGGTGGCGCTGCTAGTGGTGCTCGACCGATAGTTTCTCTCATCACTGCAATTTGCAAATTAAAACTTATTAATATCACTATGATACCAAACTTCTATTTTGAAAGACAAACACATATTAGTGATAAGGTTTACCCGACCCAAAGGCCACTTTTGTGGTCATCAATATGGAAAATATTGATGTTCGCATATAATGTATATATGTGTGACCCTTGGGGGGCAAAAGTAAAGTTGCACTAGTTTTAACGTTATTTTACTAATTTCGTGAAAACAACGTTAAAAACGACGGACGGTTAATCATGCATCATGTGGTGGCGTGAATAGCCAAAAGACAAAGGGGTACATGCGCCGATCGGGTTTGTCCCGATTGCTAAGTTTTCTGTGCCTTATGTCCAAGGCTTAATACCAAACCACATCGAGCCGGGGGTCTCACTGGAAGCAGCCTCTCTATTCTTAGGGGTAGAGGTAAGGCTGTCTACATCTTACCCTCCTCAGACCCTACCTTAGCTTTGCTATATGTGGGATTAACTGAGTATGATGATGATGATGATGATGATGATGATGATGATGAATATGGAAAATATTAAAATTCACTTTAAAAACTATAAAGAAAATTGAAATAGAGACCAGATGTGATGATGAGGCTGACTATAATAACTTTTACGGTCCATGAATGTAATGAAACTGAATGTTTCATCATCATCGTTATCGCAAGCAAAAATTTCTTTTCACAATGATTATAATTTGCAACCTCCTTAATTTTGGTAAAGCATAGATGACATCCTTATATAATGTGACATGTACGTGTGCATGAGTTGCATAAAAGGTTAAATGCTTTAAAACTACTAAGTTAGAGGAATACTATTGCTACTCATGCATGCACAATGAATGAATGGCATCATGTAGTTAACATGAACTTGGAAATTAGAAGGGATAATTAAACTCTCTTAATTGGTTGAAATGGGATAAATTTAAACTCGAACTGAATATTTTATGACCCGACTATTTCAATTTCGATCTTATGTGGAAATGAAATAATTAGTGACATTTGTTTTAATGTTTATCGATATGCTTGTGACAAATTAACAACAAAAGTCTTAAGTGACTTTTCCACCTAACCAAAACCAGATAGTTTTAACAGTTTATCCCTAACAAGAAACACGATCTATGTTTAGTTTTAAAGGCCGGTTTATTTATGTTGTGTTTATCAATTTTAGGTTCTCCATCAAAACGGTCATAAAGTTGAACAATTAAATTCGTTTACCATAAGTAGTTTTTTAAATGAAAATATTTCTAAAAAAAATTTAATAATTGTTTTAAACTACGCACTTCGCGACGGGGTCATAGGTGGATGCTAGCAACTGGCAAGTAAAGGATTAATCTTGATATAGGCAGGGCGGACCCACCCTTAGCGGGTTGGGGTCCCGAGACACAAATCTTTTTTAAAATGTACTAGAGACGATATAGAACTTTTTTGAAGAACCCCATAAAAATATTTTAGTGAACATTGTATAAAACCCAAGTTTGTTGTAGCTGCAAAACTCTTCCCCTATAAACTAAAGGTCACATGTTCGAGACCCCTTCCATCATTTTCTTATATCCTTTTTTGTTAATTTCCCAAGCAGATATATGTAAATAGTAAATATTTAATTAATTTCCATTATTATGGGGAAATAGTTATCATCCCCAAAATAGGAGATTATAGCTAAATAGCTAATCATGCATGCACAATGAATGAATGGATTTAAACTTAATCTACTGTTTAACTTATATTATAAGCTTAGTATTACATTATTACTAATATTCATAAATAATAATAATGTATTTATTAAAAAACCTAAGGGATTTAAACTTAATCTATTGTTCTATTGTAATTTAATTAAAAACATATGTCTAATTCATATTTTCACACCACTGTTTTAGTTTAAAAAATCAACTCACGTTTTTACCATTTCTTCTTTGTTAACTTCAATTGGTCCACGTCAATCTACTTAGCCACTAGAAATGGTACAAACAATTAAGCATAGTGTACACATATATATTAGTAAGGTTTACAAAAAATACTTATATGTTGTTCAGCAAGAACACGGCTTATATTTTTATTCGTGTTATACCGCCTCAACACGTGAGGCATGCTTACTAGTTGTCGCCCCGCCCCAACCCGAACGGAAACCGGGCCAAAAACTCTTAACATTTCGTTGTAAAAAAAATCTGAACACCGAAAAAGGGAGACCCCAGTGGCGAAAAATCTTGGGTCCCCCCTAGATATAGGAAGGAGTTAATTGGATGAGCATGGTTGGATAACTTGGTCACCAAGTAATATATTTTAATAACTGAGATAATTATTAGTTTGAATTAATAGGTGTCTCTAGTTATATTATTTATTGATTAATTAAGTGTTAGAGTTGGTATAGGTTTAGTATAAATAGAGGGGTTAGGTTATGTAATTTCATTGATGGTTTGCTTTGTTCTTCATTAATATATATAAAAGAGTCGTGAGAAGTTCTCGCAATATCATTATGTGTTGCTGTGTTTTTTATCCGGTTCCAACATCAAGGATGTATAGTCTATAGACCATTGATATATTTTTGGTGCAGTAAATGTGGGAAGTTACTTTCAATGGACAAAGAATCAGCTTTGCCTTTACCGCTTGTTCAACGGCCATAACGTAATTTCTCCGTGAGCAAAAATTTGTCACATAATTCATCAACTAAAGATCAGAACATGAATGATAACCCATTGGTTGTTTTCCTCAAGAATGATAGGCTAGACCTTAGATATGAAGATATTTTAAGTTGCATCTTACAAACTCATCATGTGATGGATTTTCCATTCCATCACCTGATGGTTTGGGAAAAAAAATTGCTAGTTCACTCCAAGTCTAAGTAGTTTGAAAACATATCTATTTTCAGTTTTTTGGACTGAGGTGACTACCAAATCACATAAACGAAAATGGCAATTTGATGTTACTCTTAACTCATTCTCATTTCTCCAATTTTGATATTTGGGTATGTTATAAGGAATGAGAATGAATCGATAATTTTCTTAGAATGGAATGAATGAGGATAATGATGTGGACCGATAGGATAAGTAACCCGTTGAGTGGGCAAACCTCAAAGAAATTAGAGAGAAACTAGATAGAAGATTAGAGAAAGATTCAAGACTTAATTCATTTCATTCATAGTCATAACTAAAACAAACAACTGCCATTTATAGGCTTACGAAAATTAATCAAAAGGGACACAATACCACTTAACCCACTACTCCTAATAAAAGGGAAACTACCTAAAAATGAGAAGGAAATAATAACATGGGGGAGATAATGGTGAACATGATGGTAATGGATACATATCAGATAATGATTGTTCAAATATGCTTTTGTTAGGTCATGTGTAGTGAAGGGGCGTTATAGGGCGTTATGGGGATTAAAATATTAAAAAGTAATAGAAGGGGGGTTATGGGGCGTTATGAAAAAAGACGGTGTATTAGGAAGGGGCATTATGGTGCTTTATAAATGATTAGGTAATCATTGTTTTTTATTGTTTTTATTAACAAAATAATAATAATAATAATAATAATAATAATAATAATAATAATAAAAATTGAAGCATCAGCTTCTTTTCTTCTTCTTCGACCCCCACCCCAAGCCCCAAACCCTACCATCTTCTTCATCATCCTCCTCCATCCCCCTGCAATCCTTCTTCACTTCTTCTTCTTACGCTTCCCACACATACACACACTCCAACCATCACAGCCACCACCTTCAACGCCACCACCTACAACCGTCACAGGCACCACCGTCGCCACCATCTTCTCCGGCGACACCATCTCCACCATCACAACTACCACCTTGCAGTTAATTATAATAATAATACTAATAATAAGATGATAATAATAATAAAAAAACTCCAACCTCAGCCAAAACGCTTGTTATATCCACGGCGGGCGCTGCAAAAAACGCCCCCATAGCGCCGGCAGGGGCGGTGTGCCGGGCGCTATGGGGGAATAAAATATTCAAAACGCCCTCCCATGGCGCTCGACTACGCATGAACTTAAGTGATGGACTTTGATGGTGCATTTAAGTTGGAATGAGTGTCATGTTTAATCAGTAAAAGTACATAAAATTAAAGATATCTGTTTTCATAGTTTTGACGTAATTCCCTTTATTGTGTAAGGATTTGTGTTAGAAGATTTAATCGTATTATAATTTGCATTTACTAACTAGGTAAATATAAGACTAGGGGTATTATACACGCTTGTGTCGACCTAACAGGTGCATCTTCCCTGGTTGGTTTGAGGGATACTGATTTTGTAGTAGGGCAAGCGGTGCAGAAAGCAGAGGCAAAGAAAGTTGAGAAGCATGCTAAAGCTTGTGAGGAGAACCAACACGTTTTCGTACCCATAGCATTTGATACCTTTGACTCATTGGCACCGGAAGCCATTCGTTTCCTGACCAGAGTCCAATTGGTTATTCATAGCAGTGTCTCGACTCCGCGCAGGGGGGGTTGTAGGGATTTGTTTTTAGTAGGTTAGGATTTGCTGTCCAGAAAGAGGTGGCGACGCAGCTTGTTACCACCTGCTTGCTATCTTGATGTAATTTTTCGCAACTATGAAAATTGAACAGTTATATTAATATTAATTTTTTTCTTAGATGAATATACTAAAGGCACTTTATAAATTTGGTCAGAGGGCATATCACCTGAAGAAACACGTATCTAAGGATAGTTCAAAGAGGGACTATCCGTATGGTGATTCTACTGTATTTTATAAAGAGAGTGTGATTATAAAATAGGTGTGGGTCTGTAGGCAAGACCAAGGATTTACGAGACTACCAATTAGAAGAGCCGAGCCTCTAATCGTTAGTATAATAAACAAAGGGGTGAAGAAGGTACGAGAATTCGTATTCTTCTTGAGTGAAAGTGTATTGGATATTCGATGCCCATAAAAGGAGAAGAGAGTCCTCCTTTTATAGTACCGAGATGCCCTACTTTCTCAGCCCATCCTCTACCTTTAGTGGGGCCCGGCCCAGGTAGAGGAGTCTCCATAATCCGGCCAAGCCTTTAGGCCCGTTTGGTGCAAGTGGGTTTTAATAAAGTGGGATGCTAGGGGAGATGTTACCGTCCTGACGCATGTACACGTGGCGCCCAGTAAGTGGACGCTGATGGGCGGTTGACACGTGGTGCCCGCCCATTGGTGGATCCGGGCGGTAGACACTTTATACTTTTCCAGGATTTCAAGACGGACAGAGAAAGTCTGCTTTGTCAGGAAGATATCTTGGTTGAGAGGCTGCCACGTCATCACCTTTTCTGCTCGTCAGACTGGGGAGAGTCTTTGATTGGAGAGGAACTCTGACGGGCTGCCTGTCGTGTCAGAGATATTTGCTTGGGGCAGGGGTGAGTCCCAAAGCTGCCCCAAGAGGTATCTTCCACTTGTAGTGACGCTTGTCAAGGAAGCCTTGAGGTATATTTGGCCCGCCCCTGTAAAAGGGCGGGTGTTCGTGCGCCCGGCGTCGAGTGTACCGCTGACGTAAAACGGGCGGGTGGACGCCAGGTGTTCCGTCGACGTGGATCGTGAATATAAATGCACGCGTCGGGCGGCAGAAGCATCGCTGACGTAGAACGGGTCTGTGGACGCCAGACGTTCCGCTGACGTAAAACGGGCGGATGGGCGCGAAACGATCCGCTGACGTAGAACGGGCGGGTAAGCGTCTGGCGAAGCCTGTTCTAAGTGGGCGATGGTATGATATTTGTACTGTTTTAATACCATATCCCTTCAAGTCCCCCCAGTCCAGTGCTGACCTGTATCTTTGGGGAGTGCTGGACTTGATTTCACATGTGTACTTTCAGTGACATCCAGTCGTCACTGGGTTTTCATGTACCGAAGTGGACGTGTGTTTCTGTTTATTCTTCGTCAACTGGTGCGCGCACAGAGATCAAGCTGTGGGCGTATGACGGGATGCGCATAGATTGTGTTTGGTGCGTAGCCGTTGAGCCAAGATGGGCGTTGGGCTTGTTTGCGCGGCCAAAAGTTGTGAAATTTGATTTTTTCAAAATTTTCGTTCTGGCGCGCAGGCGTTGAGCCTAGATAGGCGTTGGGCCTGTTTGCGCGGCCAAAGGTTGTGAAGTTTGATTTTTTCAAAATTTTCGTTCTGGCGCGCAGGCGTTGAGCCTAGATAGGCGTTGGGCCTGTTTGCGCGGACAAAGGTTGTGAAATTTGATTTTTTTCAAAATTTTCGTTCTGGCGCGCAGGCGTTGAGCCTAGATAGGCGTTGGGCCTGTTTGCGCGGCCAAAGGTTGTGAAAAGTCATTTTTTGTCGCGGTCTGCGCCTGCATTTACTCCGCATTGAATTTGTCTCTTTGGGATTTGTGTGAATTAAAGGCGGGAATGTTTTGAATTTGAAAAGACGTGCCTGACGATTGGTAGACCTACTTTGGAGATCGTGTCTGACAATTAGTACGACTGTTGGGTTGCTATGTCGCCACGTGTCGTACATCTGGTGAGTGGGGACAGCTGTTGATGACGGTTTTGGAACGTGGGCGTACACGTGTCAGTCATCGTCATCCTTTTTTGGACGTGGGTGAACACGTGTCGGCCATCGGCAGCAATTGCCAGTTGGGGTAGGGAGATCGTCTCGCGAGTGATGCACGCGCGGCGCGTGGGCCGTTTTAGCACGTGGACCGAGCGACGTGTCTGCCTGTGATTGGGCCTTTGTGTGAAAAAGCCTGCCATCATAATTACCTGCATTAAATGCGGTGGGTATAAATAGTCGTCTAACTCCTTTGGATTTCTTTCATCTTCTTCATTTTTCTTCTGAGTTCTCTTCTTCTCTCTGTTTCTCCGATAAGAAATTTGGGATTTTCATATTCGTCGTTGAAGATGTCATCCGAGGATAAGAAGGCGGAGCTGGCCATGAAAGACGCCCAAATCTCCTGGTCCAAAGACAAGTTCAGGTCTTTGGTCAAGAGGTATGGCATTCTTCGGGAGTGGGACCCGGAGTTGCCGGAGAAGGGGCAAACTCCGGTAGACTGCCCGGAGGGAAAAATATGCCTATATGAGGCATATTTTCAGAAGGGTTTGTTCCGGTTGCCGGTTTCTCGCTTCTATGTCTCTGTCCTCCAGAGATATGGAGTGCACGTCTCTCAAATGAGCCCCTTCGGGGTGATGAGGGTGATGCACTTCGAGGCCACTTGTCAGGCCCTGAGGAGGCAGCCGGAGTTCGAACACTTTAATGTGTTCTACAAGCTTGAGGTCAAGGAGTCGGGTTGGGTCTCTTTTGTGGAGAGATCCAAGAGCGTGAGCCTGATTGTACCGAAGAGTTCTCCAAAGACTCTTCGGGACTGGAAGAGGTGCTTCTTCTTGTGAAGAAGGAGGTCATCCCGGTGGAGATGGCCAAGCTGGAGCTGCGTCCTGGGCAGAAGGTACCGTCCTTCGAGGTTGTGAAGGACTTTCAGGAGGAGGCGTGGTTTCAGGAGCTCTCTGCGCATCCGAGTCGTCTGGATGACTTGGACAAGTTGGATGAGGGGATCATGCGGTTGCTGGGGCTGAGCCGTCTAGGCGTTAGGGAGGGCTATAACGTGGCGCCTGCTGGTGATGGTGGTGCGCTTTCTGTGGAGGGTAAGTATTTATTATTATTTTTCTATTATTATTATGTTGTCTTGCGTCTCATATCTTTGTGTTTCGTCGCAGGTGATCTACTCTTCGACTACTTTGCCGCCCAGGCTGTGAAGACCGTGTATGTGGCCGTGCCAGAGGGCGGTGTCTGGGAGATGGAGGCGTTGGCGGAGAACTTCCTGTTCCCTGCCCCTGTTCAAGGTGCGCGCTCTAACCTTGAAGTAGGTTTTTTGATCAACCCTGATCCGCTGTCCGTCAAGACGGCGGAGGGGGTTGATTATGTGTTCTTGTCTGACGATGAGCTGAGTGATCCATCGTCTGATTTGGCCCATCGTTCGCGTCGCTCTACAGGTGGCGCCGGAGGCGGATCTTCTTCGGCAACGGCGCGAGGCGGTGCTGCGACTGCTGAAGGTCGCCCAGCAGAGGACGCGCCTGTTGATAGTAAGTGTTTTTTACCTCCTTTTCTCTCTCTTTATTTATTGTTTTTTGACATCTGATGTTGTTTGCAGCACGCAAGCGCAAGGAACCGGAGGCGGTTGAGGAGACCGTGGCTGGTGGATCGTCGCCTAAGCGGGCGGCTCTTGGTGGGGATGAGCGTAGTGATCTGGAGCTTGAGCCGCCGCCGGTGCGTCAGCCTTTTTATATGAAGGCGTTGAAGAAACTTAGCAGTGAGTGTCCCTCTTGCCTTTTCTCTATTTTTTTTTTTTAGGTTGCCTGAATTTGGTCTTTGTTTTTCCTTGTAGGTTCCATCCCTCCTTCTGTTCGACAATATCAGGAGGAGCGGAAGAAGAAGCTCGAGGAAGAGCGCCTCCTAGTCAAGGGGGCGCAGATGACTGAGGCTGCGCGAAAGGAGGAGGAGGAAAAGCGCGCAGCCGAAGCTGAGTTGAAGAGGAAGCAAGAGGAAGAGTCTGCCGCCCGCCAGTTGGAACTGGAGCGCAAACGGGCCGAAGATGCCCGTTTAGCTGAGGCTGAACGCAAGCGGGCTGAAGAGGCTCGCTTGGCCGAACTGGCGGCGGAGAAGGAGGAAGAGGAGCGCCGCCTCGTGTTGTTGAAGCAGCACGAGGATTTGGTGCACATGAAGAAGGAGCAGGCCGAGGGTGTGGGTGCTCAGGGCGGAGAGGGCCATCGGGGCGGGCCCGTATTTGTGGACCTGAGCGAGAAGGATGTCGCTGAGGTTCCATTCCCTGGTGGTGGGACGGAGGCCCCAAAATCTCAAAGGGCCGAAGGCATGGTGGCGTCGTCCAGCGGACCTGCCTTCCGTCTTGATTCTCCGGTTTATACGCCTGGGTGGCGTATAACCGAAAGCTGCAGATTCCTCAATCCCTTCGTGGCTGAGGAGTTTGTGAGCTATGCGCTGCCTCCGGCGGAGCGTGCCCATCATCGGGCTCAGGACCGTGGCACCCTCTTCTCCGAAATGTGCATGAACCTTACGCAGACTTTGGGCAATCTTTATGCCTTGCACAGAGGAGAGGGTGAATTTTTGGATGAGCGGGCGTCGGTTGCCGGTGAGGCCGAGCGTCTTGCCAGGGAGAAGGAGGTGTACGAGTCGGCTCGTATACGTCTTCTGGAGCAGGTTCGGAAGCTAGAGTCCGACTTGCGCCAGAAGGATGCTGATGCTGCTGAAAAGCAGAAGGCGTGGGCCAAGTCGTCGGCGGTTGTGAACACGGAGTTGGAGCGCCGTCGTCAGCTTATACAAAAGGCCGAGGTTGCCCTAGCTGACGAGAAGAAGGTCTCGGCAGCTAAGGGCAAGGAGTTGGAGGAGCTATCCTCGAAGTACGCTACTGCCGTTGGTGATCTGAAGGCGAAGGACGCCGATGTGGTGAGGATGACCACTCGGGTGTCCGAGCTGGAGGGGCAGGTTGCAGCGATGTTGAGGGAGCGGGAAGCGTGGGAGTTGGAGAAGACGCTTCTGCTTGATGCTCAAAGGGGTTATTGTGAGAAGTCGTTGTGGGTGATGTCCGACGGGATTTCTGCAGTAAGTTTCTAGATCTTTCTCCATGAAAGCGTGGGAGTTGGAGAAGACGCTAACGCTTTGCTCCTCTTGCCGCATGAAAGAAGTGAAGGTTAAGGTGAGGTGGAGCCGTGGAGGTCACGTGGACCAATGAAAATAGAGATGAGCTTGGTGATGTGGAGGAAAGAGACGATGCGTTATGAGAAGCAAATACATTTCGTCATTTACCAAGCTGGGAGAGCGACGACGCAACAAGAGTGGCATGGAGGGCAAGGATACCCCAAACCAGAAGGTTCAAACCTTGTAAGTGGCGTGTGAATTATTGTTTACAAAACATTTAATGTAAATAATGCTAACATAATATGATATGATCCTATATGCGTAATATTTGTATATATTATGTAATAATAATATACCTCAAAAAAAAAAGTAATAATAATAATTATGCATATCATATAGACAATATCATTCAAGACTTGTATATATACATCTGTTCTCAGTTCTCACGATATGCTTTTCAACACCGTTTTACAAGATCAACTACAATTCACATAACCTCTTATTTCCGATTAGTGTCATGGCAAACGATGGCTCGAGTTATCGGATGTCTGCCTTTTGGGTGGCCATGTTCTCACATTTGTTAGTGGTGTCTATTACCACCCTTGTGTTGTATTGGCTTGTAAAGTTGAGGGAAGGGGTTGCTTTCACATCTCATGTGAAAATCCAGATTTTCAATGTATGTTTGCTACAAGAAAATCCGTATTTAAAAGTTTTTTTTATTACATTTAAAACCGTTTCTTAGAGCATTCACAATAGAAGTTTTTAGGGTTTTTAGAAGAGGTTTTTTGGTGGGTGGCTATTGTTGGGTTGGTTTTTGGTGGTGGTTCTTCACAAAAAACCTCTAAAAACCTAAGAGGTGGGTCACCGTGGGGGGTCGGGATATTATTATAAATGTAAAATGTGTGGTTATGTTGTGGCAATGATTTTAGGGGGTTTTGGGTTTTCTTATTGGGTGAGTTTTTAGTGTTTTTGAAGAATGAGTGTTTTTATGATATGGTAACTGACTGGACAGGCTTTTAGGGTTTTAGTTATCCGTGTACCGTAAAAGTTTTGACATGTTCATCCTCTCTTTGTTTGATTTGCAGTTGCATCCACTTCTTACGGTTCTTGGATTCATTGTTTGTTCGGGGGAAGGTAAGATTAAATGTTTAAGTGTCCAGTCATTAAATTTGTTTAGACTACTCGGAGTGGGGGGGGAGGGGGATGAAGCGCCATGTGGCACTTGTGGGACCCCTGTGGGGGAAAAAAATTGTGGGGAGTGGAAGGGGGGAAGGAAATAATATTATATTGTGTTAAAAAAAAAAAGCTGGCCAATCAAATGGTGCCACCTCACCCCACCAAAATGCCCCACGCCAAGTCTGCTGCCCCCGCCCTCCATCTTCCTGCCCCCCCTTCCACGCCATAGTGGCGGCGGTGTCCCCCCCCCCCCTTCCCGCCCCATTCCAGCCCCCACTCCGGGCAGACTTAAAGTGGTTAAAAATCGTTGTGAGCGTACTAATGCATATCGTTATTTTTTTAACAGCGATTATAACATACAATGGGATCCCTGCAACTAGAAAAGCCCTTAAACTAATTCACCTAGTGTTACATTTAATTGCCCTTTTGGCTGGAATCTTGGGCATTTATGCGGTCTTTAAGTTTCATAATGAACTTAAAATCGCGCATGTGTACACTTTACACGCCTGGATCGGTTTATCTAGCATATGCTTATTTGGACTTCAGGTAGTCTTTTTGTGTTCCAATCCCAAAAACTATCCATTAATCATCTTCCAACATGCTCATATCTTACTAACACAAAATCTTAACAAATGCAAGTTGTTGCTCGGATTTGTCACATTCTTGTTCCCGGGTGCCAAGCCAGCAACGCGGGCCAGATTCGCCCCATGGCATATTTTTACCGGCGTAGTCATATTTTTCATGGCGATAGTTTCGGCAGAAACCGGGTTGATGGAGGTGTTTATATTTCATAAGTTGCATAGAGACCAAGAAGCCCTTGTGGTAAACTTTATAGGATTATTGATACTTGTTTTTGGAATATCTGTTGGTCTTATTGTTGTCCTTCCTTTAAAAAGGAAATAGTTTGGCACTCAATAGTTTACCTGTTTTGATTCAAACACATGCGAATGGTCTTTTAATATGTTAATTAAAAAAAAACATCTTTAAATTACGGATTACACCCACTGTACATGTTATGTAAGTTTTTGTATATAAATGAGTTTACGTCACCCCGCGCGTTGCAGCGGGTCGTTGATTATGAATGTGTTTAGTATTGTTATATGATATGCGAAGATTTCAAAAAGCTATCTAATTGTTTTTCGAATCGTGAATTAATTGGTATTTGCGATTTGAGCAAGAATGGTAGGGGTTCGCATGGGGCTAGACAATTGGCGAAGTTTGTTAATGGTTATCATATATGTAAATTAGGTGATTTTGGGTAAGTTAAACATGTTAAAAGGGTCGGGACTATTCAACTTTTTTAAGATAGGAAATAAATAGACGGGTAAATTGAGTGGAGAAGAATGAGCGGGTGAGATTGGAGAAAAAAAATGGTACCGACTCATGACTACATCATCGACTAAATAAATAATTTATCTGAAGTCAGTATATGGCTATACAAGATCAACAAACCCTGCTTTTAGTATAATCATTAAATAAATAATTAATAAAGAGTTCAAATTTAAATAACCAATTAATGAAGACTTCAAATTCAAGATGCGAGCTTAATCTTTTAGACACTACTTTATTATGTTTACCAATATTATGTTAAATACTAAGTATGTTTATATAACTAGGTTATATTTTGGGTGGATATAGT